>JAPDVU010000002.1:146384319-148784319 GCA_026230045.1 Corynorhinus townsendii | reverse complement strand
CTGATTCAAGCTCTTGGTCAACATGCAAACACACTTTGTTGTCTGAAAAGGAACAGATTTATTTAAAAATCAAACTTCCTGGCTCTTGGTTAACAAGAGGAACATGCTCTCAAAACAACAAAAGTCTTACATATTTTTCTGTTATTCTTAGTTATCTATGCAGAGGAGTTTAAAGGTGGACTCTGAATAAAAATGTTAGAATTTTGTATTTACTTAAATCAATATAATAAACAGCTACAAAATCCATTGTAGGCTAGTAAAAAAAAGTAAACAAATAAACAAAAAACTACTTGCTAAAGTACTTCTTTTTATGCACCACGAGTTGACAAACAGGCAGTTGCTGGGTCAAAGGGTTGTCATTATTTCAAACAGGCAGACATTGGTAAATTCACCTCAGAAAAATTACACCAATTTACAGGCCAGCCAAATACAGGTGGTGCCCTTGAATCCCAACACTTTTGCCAACTCCCTAAATCTGCTTTTCAGTTACATTCAACCCACAGCGAGAGCACAGTATATGAAATGCTTTAGATATCTTTCAATCTGATCAATTAACAAATGGACTTATAATATAATCCTGTCCAATTAAGGTTCAATTGGTTTAAGGAAAAAATGCCATTCACTCCATTTACTGTTTACTCCCAGACTTACTTTCTTCTCTTTCCTATCAAGTCTGGACCCAAGGCCCATGTTTTCTCAAAGTAGAACCCGGACTTCCTTTAAGCCCTTTTCCTTTATGCTGCGTCTTCCCTAAAAACATTCCATTTCTGCACAATTTCAGTCCTCTGCTCATACTCCTCTTTTGGGCAGCGGTCTGCTGACAGGTGCCCATCAGAATCATTGTCAGCTGACACCTTATCTGACCCTCCTCCTTAGTAGGACTGACAACCTCTCTTCCCCAGGCTTCCAAGCAACACCCAGCTGTTTCCCAGCCCCACATTTACAAACCACTTTAAGGGACCTGACTTATTGTGGTGGTGCTGTAGATACCCATCAAAGTATATTCTTAAGTTCTGAAGGGAAAGCTCATAGCCTAATGGATAAGAGCACACACTCCAAACCCCAGTTGCTGGGGTTAGCTCAGCTCTACCACTTCTGCACTGGGCAAGGCAATCTCACTGTCCCTCAGTGAGATTTTGCTTTTGTTCTGATTCCTCAATTGATGCAGATGTTTCTAGAATTTTGTTTTCACTATCTGCAGTATGGATGTCCTGTTGATGAGAAAGCATCAAGATACTCCTAACTGCATTTATGCTGATGGATGACCTGAATGTCTAATCATGAGAAGTGCTTAGAATTTTCTGGTATACAATAAGCACTCACAAATTACATTTATTATTGTAACTATTCTGATTGGGAGTCCTAGATCGTGGGATAGTAAAATAAACACAAACATAGATTCAAACACAAACTGAACAATTTATTAGGGACATGACCTTTGGTATGATTTCACTCTCTCGCACTTTTAAACTATGGTTGAGTGGAGCTAATGTTCTTACTTTATAGCACTGTCATGAAGATTAAGTCAGATAAATGAAACCAAACAATAAGCACAGTGCCTATCACAGAGAGGACGGTACCCAGTCAGGCTATGTCAATGCTATTTGATTATATATCCAATTTAACACATATGGCTGAATTTTTAAAAACTGGAATTTAGCTCTAGTGATGTACAGAATTACAGTAATAAATGGAAGCCTTTCCATAAGCTTGTTACCAATCACTGCAAATAAAATTATCCCAGAGTGAATAAAATGACTGTAGTCCAGGAAATAAAAAGACATGAATATTTGTGTGCTTAATGTGCTAAAGGCAGGTGACAGGTAATACATTTGAAAAAAAATTTAGGAGTTTTAGGAATCTAAATTTTTAAAATTTTAGGATTCTAGCTGACTCCTTATAAGCAGTTAGATCAATACAATGATCTTTAGTAACAGAGATGCTAATGAACTATCATACTATCAATACATTTTCTGCCATGACTGTAATTGATGGGAAAAAAAATTCACAAAGAGAAAAACAAAAAACAAAAAAAAACCTCACCTATGGATTCCAAGGTATCTTTTGATAAGAAAGACTATTATGAAGAATGGTATTCATTTAAAAGTGAGGTACACTGACAGACAACTTTCTTCAGGGCTAGCAAGATTCATTAACTGAAGAAGCTTCATTCTCTGACTTCTCTTACCTCTACTCCTCTTGACTTTTATTCATGGCTTATTGACATAGTTTTAAGTCAGTAAACAAGTATTTTACATGGCCACTCACCAATGAGACACACATCACATTTTTCTACTGCATTCTGCTTTTGTTCTGATTCCTCAATTGATGCAGATGTTTCTAGAATTTTGTTTTCACTATCTGCAGTATGGATGTCCTGTTGATGAGAAAGAATTTTTAAACATGAAAAAGCAAAACACACCTCACAATAAACAAACAGTTCAAAGATTTATAAATTAATATAAATATTATAAAGTTCTAACACAATTCCATAAAGGTCAAAACTCACTTCCTTTGAAGAGAAAAATAGTGACTTCATGAAATGTTCTGGGTCTCTTTCTTCTGGTGATAAGAGAGGCTTCAGAAGACAGCCTTGGTTCACTTGAGGTGCAACACCACCTGTACTACACACAACTACATCTTGTGGCTGTAGGGATCCATCAAAGATCTTCTGGGAATAAGCAATGAGGAACTCTACCAACCGTGCTTGATTTGAGTATTCAGCAAGAGAAGAGATGGTAATAGGAGCAGTTGTGGGCCTTGGCCTAATAAGACTTGGTCCAAAGATCAATCCCAGGTTTTTGGAGTTCATCTTGTTTTCTTCTGCATGATCTACAACCCTGTGGAGTAGAACACATAAAACTGTGTGAGATTTGCGTATTAGACTTCTTCGATAGTAATTAACTATGGGTTTGGAAGGATGGAGAAAAAACAGGCTGTAGAAGTCTAAAAAAAAAAATTATTTGATTAAATGTTGACCACACCCTAAGTTGAGTTTCATAGTATCAGGATAAAATTTAAGTAAGTAGAAGGAACTACTAGAGTTTTACCAGCAGAAATGAAAAAAAAAAAAAAATAATAATAATACCCCTGAAAGCTGCAGGTCCTCAGGCTGGAAATGTAAACATCATGGTCAAATTTGCTCGCATTGTCCACAGCTAGTCTTCAAGCCTAGCTCATTCTACTTCCTAAAGATCTCTCTGCTCTGTCATTCCCACTGCTCTGGCCTTACTTCAAACTCTTATCACCTTCTTTCTCTGACTATTCAAGGAAATCTGAAATGCAGTAAAAGGCCTCTCCTCCAAACCATTCTCCATATTGCTTCCTGAAAGATCTAACAGGCAAATCTGAGCATATCAAATTCCTGGCTCAAAATTCTTTAGTGAGTACAGAAGGAAGAGAGTCAATTCATCTGCTAGGTATGTAAGATTTTCTTTACCAGGCCTCTACCTAGCTCACTCCTGCTACTGCTTATTATATACTAACCTAATCAAATTGCTTATACTTCCCAAACGCAGAATGATCTCTTATGTCTCTGGGTCTGTTACCCTCTGCCAGGAATGCTCTTCTGCACATTCTCTGCCGCCAAGTCACTATTTAGTTCCTCAATAGTGAGGAACTGGCTCAGGGCTTCCTTCTCTGATTCATGAGCTACCCTCCGCTATCTTCCTCTGCATGCTGTGTATAGCTCCATAACATAAGTGATGCTGTACTGCACTTGTATGCCTCCCAAATTGACAAGCACAACAGGTGGCAAAAACATTATGTTTTCATTCTCGTTTTCCCAACCAGAGCCTGGCACAAAGGAGGCATCTGAGGAAAATATGTTGGCTGTATGAATACATTCATTATCTCCTTTCCCCTAACACATATTAGAAATGAAATGCTCATTTAAAAAAAAATAGCACAGCCCTGGCAGGATAGCTCAGTTGGTTAGAAAAGCATCACAATACGACGCTAAGGTTGTGGGTTCAATCCCTGGTGAGGACAAACTAGTATACAAGAATCAACCAATGAATGCATAAATAAGTGGAACCACCAATTAATGTTTTTCTCTCTGTCTTGCCCTCTTGCTTTCTTTCTCTAAAATCAATAAATAAAAATAAATACAATAGCACAACAACATGAATGTACTTAATAGTACTGAACTGTACACTTAAAATAATTAAGATGGCAAATTTACATTGTGGGCTTTACCACAATTTTTTTAAAGAACAAAAACAAAAACTCACCAATTATCTATCCACTACTGAACGCTCTTCTTATGCAAAGTTCTTACCGTTTAAGATGTACTATGAGGTAATGAAGACTGTTAAAATTTGATACTGGCAACTGTCTTAGAAGGTCCTTGCTTTTTAGAAGAATTCGGTTGATTTCTATACATGTAGTTGGCCATTTTTTTTCCTCAAGGCTATCCTTTTTTGTCTCTTGTTCTTCATTTACATGTTGGATCTCTTTTGCAAGGTCTATAAATTCCTTGTACAATCGGAATAAAACAAATGGTTCTGGGAGCTAAAGAAATAAAATTACATTAGAAATACCACCATTATGTCTCCACCCCCCTCCATTAATAATTTACTGGATAGCTACTAAATGGTTTAACATGAATAAGGCTTAAGTTCTAAATGCTACAGATGCGATCTATAAAGTGAATATGACATAATCACCATAAATCATATCTTTATTTAAAATGAGTTAACTGATAATCAAGAAAAGTCTAAACTTTACATTCATTACTGCCCCAAAATTAGCATGCATGATCTTCAGCTGTTTCACTGAAACGAACCCAGGATGATACACAATGTAAGTCACGTTAATTAGGAAAAGCTTATACTCTGAGTTTTACTGGTATGGGGGAAACAGAGAACAAAATTCCATAGGGTCCTTGTGTTTTACTTATATCAGACTGAAGATTAGCATAAGATAATATGATTTACAAGAGAGAACATGTTAACATTTTATTTATCTAATTTTTAAATACAACTTGAATTGTCATAAGGTCAAAAGGAAAAATTCCTCTGTCATCAAAAGGTATGTCACCTTGATCTGTCCATGCCATAACTTACTTCAATATTTCCACTGCTCAGTGATGGAAAATACTGTGTATTTCTACTTAGCTGATGTCCCATACTATCTGTGGTGAGGTGAGCACCTGCTTATCCAGTTTCCCCTGCAGAGAGGGAATGCTTTGAGATCAATTTCTACCCCCACCAATGCAGGATCTGAAGAAAGTAACTTAACCTCTTGGGATTTCAGATTTCCTGCATGGTATATGAGTAAAATAAAGGCTGATCACTCATACTGTAGATTTGAGTATGGTTTCCCACACTAAAATCTTGGTCCCATAGTGTTCCTGAGACAGAATGAGAGCTAATAGTATTGGACTCCATTAATTTCCTTTTCCTGACTGATTAGAAGAGATAAAGGATGATTAACTGAGATTTACAGTCATTCAAAGGTAATATGTTTTTATTTCTTAGCTGAGAATCTTTAATGTGATTATAGAGATATCAATAGTTTCCTGGGCTAACGTGACAGGTCCAACATTTGTACCTAATTTTTAATTTTTTTTCCTCTGAAACCCCACTGAAATACAGTTAAGCCCACAGAATTGAGGGAACACCAATGAATGGAGCCAAAAGCAACATTTTACAAGCTGAAGAGCAGATGAACAAGTGCTGACTTAGCAGGCCTGAGAAAGCTGCAATTCTAAACTGAGATCCAACATGGTTTATAGCATCCTAAGGAGACTCAGGGACTGTTAGCATGAGGTGCTCTAATTCTGGAGGGTGGGCTAGCCAAGAAGCAGTAGATCTTTAGATCCTTGTCTCCATCCTGTGTAAGAGCAACCTCTTTTCCAGAAGTCCAGAATTCCTTCTCTGGGCAGTATTGTAAAACTAAGGGTTCTCTGGATGGGCAATGCCAACCGCAAGAAACAGATGAGCAACTATCTAAAAACTAGAGGCCCGGTGCATGAAATTCGTGCATTCGGGGAGGGGGGTCCTTCAGCCCGGCCTGCACCCTCTTGTAATCTGGGACTCCTCGGGGGATGTCCACCTGCCAGCTTAGGTCTGAGCCCTGGGAAGCCGTGCTCACTGCTCCTTAGAGCTGCCTTGGAGGCGGGAGAGGCTCCCGCCACCGCTGCTGTGCTCGCCAGCCATGAGCCCAGCTCCTGCATTGAGCGTCTGCCCCCTGGTGGTCAGTGCGTGTCATAGCGACCAGTTTTTCTGGTCATTCCACCATAATGGTCGGTGGGCTTTTATATATAGATAGGAATTTAATGATTGTATGCATGCTGAATGCAGAGATCCTAGAGCCTTCTTATCCTACTTTGCTCCCAAAGCCTGGTATCACACCTCCAGGCAATAAAAGACCCTTCTCTGGGGTATCAGACCAGCCCAGAAATAAAGATCTAGAGATGCAGACATCAGGTGTCTCCCAGGAAAGCTCAAAATCTTCAAAGCCTTCATATATTCAAGAGCTTCCAAAGACATTTCAATTCCCACCTCTTTCATTTTAAGCAAACAACCATGGAAGACAAATCAAAATAGGTTAAAAAAAAAATCAAACCCTAAAACCTGAAGGTCTAAAACTGTAATTTTCTAAATGGTAGTAGCCACTAACCACATAAGAGTACTAAGCACTGGAAATGTAGCTGGTCCAAATTGACATGTGCTTTTAATGAAAAATACACACCAGATTTTAAAGACTCTAACAATACACACAAAACAAGTAAAATATTTCATTAACAATTTAAAAATATTGATTAGATACACAGATATGTTCAATGTTAAATAAAATTTTAAAATTAAGTTCGTCTGTTTTTTCTTTTTATGTGGTTACTAGAAAATTTAATACTATATATGGATCTACATTATATTTCTATTGGCTAGTGCTAGAGGCTACACAGAGAAAAGCACTCTTTTTATTTATTTATTTATTAACTTTTTATTTATTTTTTTGAGAGAGAGAAACATTGCCCATTGACATGCTGTTCCACCCTTCCACACATTCATTGATTGATGCCTGCATATGCTCTGACCAGAGACTGAACCTTCAACCCTGGCACATCAGGACAATACTCCAACCAACTGAGCTTCCCAGCCAAGGCAAGAATGTTTTTTTAAAAAAGTTATGAATATCCTGAAGTGGGTAAGATACTGCATTCATTTAAAAAGAAAAAATGTTATTAAAAAAAAAACAGAGAACCAGAGTTCTTAGAAATTAAAACATAACTTTAGAAATGAAATAGTTTACAGCAGGGGTGAATGAAAAGCTTAGGAAATATCTTAGAAAGTATTAAAAAATGAATAATAGAAAAAAGGAACTACAGAAGCAATACATGTTGTCCAAATATAAGTTCCAAAAAGAAAACAGTAGGGAGAAGTGGGCAATAATATAAAACTTCCAAGAGTTAAAGGACAAATAATCAGAATGATATACTTCACGGAGTGCCTGAATCAGATGAAAAATGCAACCCCATCAAGGCATACCATTGTGACATTTTAGAATAGGAAGAAAAAGAAAGCTCTTTAAGCTTTCAGAGAGAAGAAATAGGCCAAACACACAAAGATTCAGGAATGAGAAGGATCTGAGTCTCCAAAGAGAACAAGAAAAATGCCTTCAAAATTCTGAAGAAAGTAACTTCCAGCTTAGAATAAATATTATATCCTTCCACATCATCCACACTCTCCAATTCCCATCAAGAAAACAGAATAAAGATAGATAAATAAGGTTTCAAATATTTACTCTTATTGCTCAAGAGATGGGCATGACTAAAACAGAATAAATCAATACAAAGCACAGAAGACAGGTGTTACCTCACAAAAGAGAAGAGGGCGGAGATGAAAGGTTCCAGGATGACAGATAGACAGCAGAACTCTGAAGAAGGACATGTTCAGGACTGTGGTTACTATGCTCTCTGTAACTCTCTTCATTTTCACCAGAGGACAGAGGGCAGCTGGGCTTGGCCCAGGTCATTTTTAACACTTGGCTTCTCATGACAATGTGCTGATTGTTCCAGCAACCCTCCATGAGCTGCTCCTTGAAGCCACAAAGGTTACTTATTTCACCCCACATAAGTGTTTTCTTTGGACCTAATCCTGTAAACTGCAATGGGCACAGAAAGAGGAAATACAAAGTAGGCCACTCCTCAACCATCTTCCTGCTGAACTTCCAGAGAACCCAGCTTATAGGATAGCCCTGCCTGACACCCCAAGTGTGGTGAACTTCTAGGATGCACTCATGATGGTGCCCACTGACCTCCTGCAACAGCTATTTTAAAACATTGTACCAATGAAGGTAAAGCTGGACTATGACCCAGACACTGTTGTTACTGAATTGACCCTTCTTACAACAATGTAATTGTCTTTCCTTTCACAGCTAGATTTATGCTTTCTGCTTAGTTTTCTGTAACTTAATGATATACTGTTTAGGAATTCACAAAAGGTATTAAAACTTAAGAAAGGAGAGGGAGCTATTAACACAATTAAGAAAGACCACTGGGGTGGGGTTACAGATTGCAATGGAGAGGGGCACAAAGAACCCTTTTAAAAGGTGTAGTAATGTTCTATTTCCTTAAGCTAGGTAATGGGAAATGAGTGTTTTTATTACTATTGGTTTGTAAACTATACATACATTTTACATATACTTTAATCTATATATTAAGGAAGATATTAATATAATCTATGTCAATGAACATATATGTATAGCAAATGTAATCAGCAAAATACAAATCATATTTTCGCTCTTTTCCAATTAATGTTAGGTTTTAAAGATAGACTTTTACCTGTCGAAGGTATAATTTCAAGACGTCACAGATGTCATGTGCACTAAATTCTGAAATGTCTACCAACTGCATTCCATTTTCCAAAGCCTGACACAGTTTTTCAGTTTTTATTTTGTTTCCACATACACGATAAATTCCCTTGAGAAGAAAGAGGGAAAATATTGCAAAATTCTGCTTTAGAACAAAGGCTAAATGTGGACATTTAAATATTTTTATTAGTACTTCAGAAAAAAAACTTGTGTTAAATAAGGTAATATTTTCCAAATAAATCTGAATAAAATCAGTTCTCATTAACAACTGGGAGCACTGTTTTCCTTTAAAGTGTTCTTATCATTAGAATAAATCACACAGACATTTGCTTAAAAATTTTCATTTTAAGAGTTACAACATACCTGTAGACACAAAGCTCTACTTTCAATCTCTGAGGCACATACTTTGAGTATAAAAGGGATGCCATCTGGTTCCTTTTTTGCAACTTGTGTGAATTCTGCTCCAAATAAGTGTATTTTCCCCAAAAGTTTTTGATGACCACAAATGATGACTAAATTTTCCAAACACTTTCGGTGACAAACAAGGAGACACTAAAAAAATAATTTAAAACTAGTTAATTTATCTTAAAATTATTTACAACTGGACAAGCTAAAGGTAGAGTGGTAACACAACAAAAATGAGTTTAAAAGGTATTACTTATGATGTTTGAAATACATTTAATAGCAAAATGAAATATAAAATTATAGAAGATACACTGTGGTTCAATTTATTTGCAAAAGTTCCTAATCAGTAAAATTAATTTTTAAAAGTATAAAACAAAAAGCATTAAGGGGCTAATGTAATTCCAGAAAGATCTTACCTCTTCACATTCAACACCTTGGAATACTACAATGCTTTCACAATCCCTACATTTTGTGGGGGATCTCAACTTGCGAAACTTGTGAGTGAGAGCTGCCTTTGACATTAATGTTTTCTTATATGTTCCAAGTGAATTGGGTCCTTGCAATAGAAACAGATTATTATATAAAAATCATAAGGTGACTTTTTTCCATAAGACAATTATTTTGAAAAATTTGCAATCATTCATATATTACAAAAAGCTATTATTTTGAGTCTATAAAATAAAGGATCTAATTTACAAATCTCTTACAAGGCACACATTTATCAAACATTTTAACAATGAGTAAAAATCACCACCAAACCGGTAAGATACTTCTAAAATAGTACAGCATAATGTTTGCAGAATAAGAAAGTTAACACTGTTATTAATATGCCCTTTATTAAGCTGGGAAGGGTTTTATATAGGTGGCATTTACATAGGTTTTTTTTATAAAATGCCCCTTTTATAAAAACTTCAAAGAAAACTAGCTGTATGAAGTAACTGTGTTATAGCCCCATTAAGGATAAAGCTATTCTTAAAATCATCATAAAATTTTAGCTAATTCTAGCTAGTAATATATGAATATCCTACTAGAGTCAAATGTTCTATACTGTTTTAGGAAATGATGCCAAAACAGGTATCTAGAGGTTTCAAATATATAAAATTAATTTATATGAGTCTAATTCAAGTCATTAAGGTAAAAGACTTATCTTTTTTAGAGAAAAAAAAAAGACTTTTCTTTTATATCCTTCAACATCCACAACTTTCTTTTTTTAGAGAAAAAAAAAAAAGACTTTTCTTTTATATCCTTCAACATCCACAACTTTCCTTGTCCTCAAAAAGTATACTTATTTACCTTTCCTGCTTAACTCCTTGCTCTGTTTCTACTGAAGAGGCTTTTTCAGAATTTCTCATGCATGGCAACACTTTTAACAATTAAATCACTATATTAGGTTTATGAAAAATCAAAATATCTAGCCTATTTTAGCACCATGCTAATATATTTTAGATCGAGTAGTTTTGCTTTTTGGATTTGTAACATTTGATTAATATATTATCAAATATATTTGATAATATATTTGATACTTGTACATAATTTGTTGGGATATATTTAAGTCATTATAATGCCTTTTGTTTAATACATAGCAAAGTAATTCTTTACATTATAGTATTGCCCTAATATGCAGTGCTACTGATTCAACGGATTTAGTGAGAGCTTGACTCAGTGATATTCAGGGTGTCAATACCAGCTTCTGAAGGGGAAGGTGGCTCTCTTTCATCTAGGTCATCTGCAGAAGACATGGTTCCACTGGATGGAGTTCGTGGCAGTTTTCGATGAAAGTCTCCTAAAAGAAATTATGAATACAATTACCTGACCATGCACTGTAGAATTTTACCAATGGGTAATAACAACATCCTTTTTGTTATTGTTCCACTTAACTGGCTGCTTCTTGTATGTGCCCTGATCGGAGATCAAACCTGCAACCCTGGTTTATCAGGACAACACTCTAACCCAGTGGTCGGCAAACTCATTAGTCAACAGAGCGGCAAACCGTAGCTCGGGAGCCGCAGTTTGCCGACCACTGCACCAAATGAGCTACCTGGCCAAGGCAAAATGACAACATCTTTTTAATAACACAGTCATAATATTTATTAGCTACAATGTAAAAAATGTGCTTCCATTCTCACACTTTGGATACAGGGAATTCTGATACTTATTCAAAAGAAAGTTGAACCAAAGAAAATTGAACCAAAACCGACTTCTCCAAGTAAAGGTAAAATTGAGGATCATTCATCCCAAAGAGACCTTAATTGTCAATTTCTGATAGTAAGTGCTAGACATTGTAAGTTCTACAAGACAGGGAGTATTTTCTCTTCACGTCATATCTAATACCTGACAGAGTAGCTGGCACAATAGCAAAGTTGCCATTAAATGTTTATTGAGTTAAGCTATAAATAAATGTATACAATGTAACCTAAAGTTTGTAAAATACATAAAAATCTTTAAATTCAGCAATATAATAGTAACCATATTTATGTGAACAGTATAACAAGAGACTAGGAATTAGGAACAATGATTCCTGACAGGGAACAGATCCCAAGATTCAAGTTTTGTTCGCAAAGGACACAGTTATGTGCATCAAAGCAGGTTCAGAAGCAGCCCAACTAGGCAATGACGTTTATTTTTATTTGCTCCCTGCTGGTATTAAAACAGGATTATAGTTAACAATTAACTCACAGCCTTAACTATCTAAGGTTCAGAGTTAGAAAGGGCTTTATAAATGATTTAAAACAACAATATCTTCCCCAAAAGATTCCTCTGCATAATATAATTAAAAGGTAGTCACCTAGTTTTTGCTTTGAATGTGTCCCTAATCATTGAGAAATCATGAGGTCACATATTCCATTGTTAGAACTATTCTAATTGTAAAATGGCTTTCTTATGTTACTGAGCAGAAATCTGCCTCTCTATAAACCCTAATCTTAGGCCATACTTCTTCCTAAAGGAGCAAGCAAAAGCACTCTATACCTTTACATTTCCAGTATTTAAGGATAGCTGCCATGTCCCCAAGTTTCCTCTTTCCCAGACTAGGCATACTCAGGTCTTCACCCATTTACTTTGTGACCAAGTTTCCGTAATTTTGTCTAATTTACATGAAGTCTCATAGGATTCCAAATAATTTAGGGTTTTCTCTAAAACAGGTCTTAATTTCTGGGGATTGCTGAGGAGCTACACTGTTTTTATAAAGCTAATTACAAATATTCAGTTAAATATTTAGGCTCATATTACCAGGGTATCCTCCTGAACACAGCTAGTTTTAAAGGACACAAAGCAAGCCTATAAATAACACGGTTGCATGGAAATTATTTCTAACTTAAATTCAGAGATTTACATGAATAAAATTTCTATAATATGCAGAACACATCTCCTGCAGTGCAAAGATTCTAAAGGAAGGTAGGTTGCCAGGAAGAACAGAACTGGAACAGTCTCTGGTAGAGGAGTGGAGAAGAAAAAATGTCAA
The DNA here is from genome assembly GCA_026230045.1 of Corynorhinus townsendii. Taxonomy (NCBI): domain Eukaryota; kingdom Metazoa; phylum Chordata; class Mammalia; order Chiroptera; family Vespertilionidae; genus Corynorhinus; species Corynorhinus townsendii. The sequence goes on along the minus strand of JAPDVU010000002.1, from coordinate 148,771,637 downwards.
AGTAAAAATCTCCTGGGTTCAAGTGCTACCTTCTCCTGCTAGTTGCAGTATCACCTATAGCATGTTATCCTCTTTGAAGCCATGATAGGACCTTTCAGACATTTTCTCTGCCTTTCTAAGGAGCATGAGATTATCAAAGTACTATAAAGTACATTTTTAAAAAGTTAGTAAGAATAGCAATCACAGGCACAAGAATTAGTGTTAACTATAGTGTAATTAACTATAAAACAATCCAAAAGATAGATAATAGTTATGTTCACAGAATAGAATACTATCCAAAGTAGAGTATAAATTAAAGATGGCTACTTACACCAATATGGACATTAAAAAAAGACACATGGAAGAAGTAAAAAAAGAATAGCATGATTCCATCTGTATATCATTCTGAAGAGGGCAAGGCTTAACTAGATACACGTACTAAAACATTTGATGGTTTATTCTGGTGGAATAGGGCAATGTTATCAAGGAGGTGTATATAGGTACCTAATTTACTGATAATCTTCTATTTTATTATTTTTCTTTTAACTGCATACACACACACACACCTCTATGAGATAATTCATTATAAAAATAAGTAGTTGTAAAATATTTCTCAAAAGGAATATTTTAATCTTTCATTGAATTTTCACTGCTAGAGTTAAATACTTATATACCTGGACTTATAGATTCTGAATCCAAAGATCTAGACTCACTGCTTCCTCCAGTGCTCTCCGAGTCACTGAACATCCCAAATGTCCATGACCTTATAAAAGAAGGACCTTTAAGAAAAGAATATTTAAAGTTAAACTTGGCTGCAGATAGTTCATAAGGCAAAATACTGACATATAAAATGAGATAAGCCAAGTTTCTTTAACCATAATCAATAATCAATTTTAAGACAAGCACAGTGTTTAAAACTGTGAATAAGGCTTCATAAAGTTACAATTCAGGGCCTGATTTTTAAATTCTAGGGCTGAAACCCATTTAATAATCACATTTAAACAATCTGATCTTTCATAAATTTAGTGCTAACTTTAATGTGAATACCTACCTGTGATATCAACACTGTTGGAGCATCTGTCCTCATCAATCTTATTAGAACTGTCAGGAAGGCGCACAACGTCCTCTAAAGAGTCAGCAGGTCCATATCCAGAAGTGTGGGAACTGTTTGTTAATTGCTTAGTTACATTCCTAAGAAAAACCCAAATTAAATTCATCACTGAGGATGACTAATAATAAGCCTATTTTATTCTGTTTTTAAAAAAATGTTAATTTAACGAATGTAGAATAATTTAACTAAATATTAAGAACAAACCATATTATATGGTTCAACTTCCTAAAGAGGGTCTGAGTAAAACTTAATCATTTATACTTATTATAGCTGAAATATAGCAAAGAGTAGCAAAAGGAAAGTCAATTCGTGTCATGGTTCAACTTTTTAGTATAATCTGTGGAAAATGTAGGTTAAGTCCGCATATTAAACATTCAAAATAGGTATAACCATGACTTGCCATTCTCAAAAGATTCCTAAATCTCAAAGATCTGAGCTCTGGGCCAAATAGAAAGCTTTTTTTACTCTTAAGTGAGTTACAACTTAAGTAACATTTAAAAATTCAGAAAAAAGTAAAGTTAATTCTGCCAATATTATAAAAGATACCACTTTATACCAGAATAGGAACTTAGCAATAAATATTTTATCTCTTGAAAAAAAATTTAGCTGTAAATTCACACTTACCCATCAACTTTTTCTTCTTCAGTTGAATTCGTGGCCCTGACAAACTCACTATACTCTTGGCCTGGGTCATAGAGTTTGGCACTATCACAGAGAGACTGTAAATTGTTTGCGAGGGAGGCAGCCTGTAGTTGTTGCATCTGGAAGAGGTTAACTGTTACCTATGACCACAGATAAAGACAAAAGTCAAAATAACATGGTATACAGAATGCTATGTAAATACACATTTACTTCAAGTAAAAGGAATACTATGTAAATACACATTTACCAAGAAAAAGGGATAAAGTGAAGCAAACAACACTGAATATCATCGTGAGCATATACTATGTTGCCTGACTTTGTGCAAGGTCTAGATTCAGAAAATATAACTTTTAATCCAATATCTAGGAGCAATCATTTCCAGCAAAACTGGCTTAAACCGAAAAGTTCAAAAACACAACTCCGTGTCCCTTCTGGTTCACAGTTTTTGGAGATAAATGTATTTTTGAGGATCCCCAGCTCTGTACTTGAATGATCTGTCCACAATGGTCTCAACTCTTAAGATGAAAAATGTGGGAGGGAAATTTTAATCAGAGCACTATTATTTTGACATTCATTTTTCAATCCTATAAAAACAGAAATGCTTTATATATATAATGTATCCTACTCAATTTTTATAATTAGGTATTATTGTGAATATATTCCACTCAGAATACATTATTCCGCTGAGTTTCTACTATCATTACTACTACTTAATGTAACAACACTATAACAACTGACAGAGCTTCTAATATGCCAGATCCATTCTGAGAACTTCACTAATTTAATGCATGAATTAACTAATTTGATGCTCACAAAAACCTAGGCTTTGGGTATATTATAGCAAACAGATGAAACCCCAGTCCTCATAGAGTTTAAGTTCTCCTCAGACTGGTGTCAAACAGAGAGAGGGCAAATTAAGTAAATAAGGTAATTTTGGTAGTGAAAACTGCTAATAATAATATGTAAGACTGTCAAGTTATGGAATATGACCAGATACATGTTTATGGAAGAGTACTTTTGACATGGTAGGTTAGTACTGGCCTTTCTGAGGACATAGCATTTGAACTGAGACCTGACATAAGAAAGAACGAACGAACAGCTTCAGGGAGAAAAACCAACCCAGACAAAAGATCCTAGGGCAAGAATTAGTGGGAAAGAGCATGTTGCACTCAAGAAACAGATGAAAGGTCAACATGACTGAAACAGATTGAAAAGGTGGGAGAAAAGGGGGGGGCAATCATCTAAACCACATTAAAGAGCCTGGACAGATGTTGGGAGGGCTGGGGAGTGGTGGAGGAATTGAGCAAAACAGAAAAAAAGAGAAACTCAAGTGTGCTGACTGCTGGGAGATGGGTGGAAGGGGGTAGAAGAGGGTATATGGGGGATAAATAGTGACAGAAGGAGACTGGACTTGGGGTGGTGAACACATAATACAATGTATAGATGTTGTGTTGTGGAATTGTGCTCCTGAAACCTGGATAATTTTATTAACCAATGTCACCCCAATAAATTCAATAAAAAGGAAACAGCCCAAGTGCCTATCAATAGATGAATGGATAAAAAAGGGGTGGTACATTTACATGATGGAATACTATACAGCTGTAAAAAAGGGTCTCCTACCCTTTGAGACAGCCTGTGGGCACCTGGAGTGTATCATGCTAAATGAAATAAGACAGTCAAAGAAAGAGAAGTATCACATGATCTCACTTATATATAGATTCTAATGAACAAAACAATCAGATGAACAAAATAGGTCCAGAGGCATTGAAGCATGGCACAGACTGAAGATCTCAAAGGGATAAAGGGGACGGGGCAGAGATTAACCAAAGAACTTATATGCACAATAGAGGCCTGGTGCACAAAATTCGTGCATGGGGGGGAGGTCCCTCAGCCTGGCCTGCTCTCTCTCCAATCCAGGACCTCGCTTGCAATCTGGGACTGCTGGATCCTAACCGCTCACCTGCCTGCCTGCCTGATCACCCCTAACCACTCTGCATGGCTGCCTGATGGCCCCTAACCACTCCGCATGCTTGCCTGATCACCCCTAACCCCTCTGCCTGCTGGCCTGATTGCCCCTAACTGCCTCTGCCTACCTACCTGATCACCTCTAACAGCCTTTGCCTGCCTGCCTGATCGCCCCTAACCACCTCTGCCTGCCTGCCTGCCTGATCACCCCTAACTGCTCTCCCCTGCCAGCCTGATCACCCTTAACCACCTCTGCCTTGGCCCCCGCCACTGTGGCTTTGTCTGGAAGGACGTCTAGAAGACATCCGGTCTATCCATTCTAATTAGCATATTACCCTTTTATTAGTACAGATACCCATAACCCATGGATACAGACAATAGGATGGTAAAGACCTGGGGTGGTGTAGAACTGGGTGGAGGGGGGAATTGAGGGGGAAATGAGGGGCATTTGTAATACTCTCAACAATAAACGTTTTTTAAAAAGGGAAAAAAAAGAGAAAAATTTGACATATGGATATGACACATTTTTATTTACTTATTTATTTTTTAAAATATATTTTATTGATTTTTTACAGAGAGGAAGAGAGAGGGATAGAGAGTTAGAAACATCAATCAGCTGCCTCCTGCACACCTCCTACCGGGGATGTGCCCGCAACCAAGGTACATGCCTTTGACTGGAATCGAACCTGGGACCCTTGAGTCCGCAAGCTGACACTCTATACACTGAGCCAAACTGGTCAGGGCTATGACATATTTTTAAATGCCCCTCTGTCTCCTGTGTGGGGAATGTGAATGAATGCCAAATTTCATTGATTAATGTTATTTCAAAGACTGTCATGTTTCCTCTTCATGCTCTGGATATACCAAATGATATGGTGAACTTATGATTAGCCTCTAAGTCTTTTCCCATGTAGACAGGCATTCCTCAAAGATATCTAAAACTCATCACAAATAGCATTTGAAAAGTGCACCTAACAGAACAGCTTATTAGTGCCCTACATTTTTCAAAGAACAAAGAAACTTCAAACTACAAATGGTAAAGTTTAAGTTCAGCAACTAGCTATGATCAGGAAATTCTCCATTTAATGGTAAACTGGACTTACTTTCTTGATCCTAAAAGTAACTATACATTTTTAATACTTTTAATAAATTTTATGAATCTAGTTAAAAACACCAATAATTTGAAAAGCCAAATGAATAGATTGGTATAACCAATTCATCTGCTGAATGTTTCTGAGAATCTATATATATAAAACCCTAATATGCAAATAGACCAAACGGTAAAACAACTGAACCAGTCACCATGACGTGTGCTGACCACCGGGGGAGGGGGGGTATGCAGAACATGGTGGGCATTGGCAGCAAGTGGCAGAGTGCAGCACATGGCGGGTATTGGCTGCAGTGGGATGGTGGAGCAGATAAGCAGGGGCGCCAGACCAAGGCAGGGCGCTGGTCACTGTTATCAGGGTGAGCCTCTGGTGATTACTTGAAAGTTCTTTGTCCCCACGTGCCACGGTCCTGCCGGGCACTCACACCTGCTTCCAGCACTGGCCCCATGTGCATCTGCTGGCAGCGCCTGGCACTGGCCCCGATCGCCCTACAGGGCTTCTCCACTTCCCCCTGCTCCTGAGGGGCGATCAGGGCAGCAGCGCCACTTGCACTCACTGATGATGCTGGCCCCGCTCGCACCCACTGCTGGCTCTGGCCCCAATCGCTCCACACTGTCAGCAGGTGTGAGCGGGGCTGGCGCCATCAGCGCGTGGGAGCTGTGACAGCTGGCAGGAGCAGGGCTTCTGGCAGACAGTGGACGGGGGCGGGGGGGGAGGGGAGGGGACTATGGTGGGAGGGGCTAGGTGAGGGCGTGGAGGATGGGTTGAGACCTGCCCCTGTGCCCACTGCAGCCTTGCAGCCCACAGTTCCTTTCAAGGTGCATGAATTCGTGCACTGGCATCAGCAGCAGCGGGATGGTGGAGCAGGTGAGCAGGGATGCCAGACCAAGGCAGTTGCCAGTTGCTGTCATCGGGGCGAGCCTCTGGTGGTTACTGAAAATTCTTTGCTTCCATGTGCCATGGTCCCGCCTGGAGCTTATACTTGCTGCCGGTGCTGGCACTGCTCGCACCCACTGCTGGAGCCTGGCGCCGGTCCCGATTGCTTGGTGCTGTCAGCAGGTGCGAACGGCGGCTGCCGGCCCTGATAGCCCCTGAGGGCTTCTCTACCTCCCCCTGCTCCTGAAGTGTGATTGGGCAGCAGCCACCGCTCACACCTGCTGACGGTGCGAACCCTGCTCACACCTGCTGCTGGCGCCAGTCCCAATTGCTCCACGCTGTCAGTGTGTGGGAGCAGTGGTGGCAGGAGAGGGGCTGCCGACAGAGAGGGAACCAGGGGCTGCGGTGGGAGGGTCTGGGCAGGGGAGTGAAGGATGGGCCAAGACCGGTCCCTGTACCCACCGCAGCCTCGCGGCCACAATTCCTTTCAAGGTGCACGAATTTGTGCACTGGGCCCCTAGTCTATACTAATAAAAGGGTAACACGCTAATTAGACCAGACATCTTCCAGATGTCCTTCCGGACAAAGCTACAGTGGCGGGGCCAAGGCAGAGGCAGTTAGGGGTGATCAGGATGGCTGGGGACAGCAGTTAGGATGATCAGGCAGGCAGGCAGAGGTGGTTGGGGCTATCAGGCAGGCAGGCAGAGGTGGTTAGGGGCAATCAGGCTGGTAGGCAGGTGAGCGGTTAGTAGCCAGCGGTCCCAGATTGCGAGAGGGATCGGGCCTAAACCAGCAGTTGGACATCCACTGATTGGTCCCAGATTGGAGAGGGTGCATGCTGGGCTGAGGGACACCCCTTTCCCTGCCTGGTGCATGAATTTCGTGCACCAGGCCTCTAGTTAATAATAAAAGACATAAGCAATAATATACTATACAGGTAGCCCAATCTTAAATATCTTTTCCCTAAATTATTCAGCCTTCTCCCACACTTAACAGAAATACTTAAGTGAGGTCCCCAGGTGGGAGTTCCTCTAGGACTTGTTAAGCATCTTAACTGAAGTGGGTGGCCCACAAGTACCTATAAAAACCATCATTGCCCCTTTAGACCTTTTTGTCCCGCAATGTGTTTTCTGAGTCAGGGACTCAGTCCCATTCTTCTAGGTTCCCAATGGTTAGCAGTGTCCACATTTGGGGAAATGACCAAATAAAGAGTAATAGGAAGTGTTATTGGTCAAGGTCATATTGTAATTTTCTATGTTTTCTGGTGTTGCTCATGCAAGCACACAAGACTTCCAATTCTATGCCCAGCTTTTGTCATCTATATCTAATTTTTTATTACTCCATAGGCACAAGAATTAGTGTAAATTTTTCTGACAGCTGATGAACTACAATTATCCATAATTTCAAATCAATGGGAAAAATTTCTCCAACTTAAATGAGCAATAATGTAAAAATTTTTGTTCAATATAATTTTATATCTAGATTTTTTTTAAATGATAGTTTTTTTGAACACTCTAAAAAATAAAAAAAACAACCCCAAAACACTCTTGTTCTAATTTTTCCCATTTTTCAAAGCCCAATGATTTGATTAGGTCTTTAGTAACTGTCTTGCTCTTTTCTCCTTCCTCTCACTTAGAAATTAATTATGATCTACATCCCACATACTTCAATGCTTTAAAATTCAAGACAATTTTGAATATTCAAGAATAATCCTTAATGACCATGATATAACTATTTTTCTGAGATATGAATCTGATTGTGTATGTTCCTTAATATAGTGAATGAACCTGATTGTCTATCATCTTTATATCTCAAATGATTTTGTTTTTTTCTCTGTAATATATATGCAATGACATATCCTAGAATGGAAACATATATTTTTAAAAACAATTGGGGAAGTGGTGTTGAAAAATAAGTCACCAAAAATACCAATTTCTTTGATGGTGGAGAAGAAAATGTACATTTGAGAAAGTCCATTTTTACCTAGAAAATAATATCTATAATCAAGAACTGTTGTTGGACTTAGTATTTGTTTAGATCTAAATGTGAATAATGCCATTCAGAACAAATAACACTGATGGATTAAATTGGTTCAAAAAAACAATAACTAATAAGAAATTTTATTCACAAATACACATATAGAACCTCTATATAAACTGTCCTTATACATTACATGTTGCAGTGATTTTCAGAGTTTGCGAATTTGTTCAAGTTTAGGGAACTTGAACTTCAAATTTTACCTCATACATTGATATATATATATTGCTTTCCAAATTTTCAGATGTGTTAATTCTGAACTCCTTGAAAGCAGATATCTGTTTTACTTTTCTTTTATATAACTAGTATTTATAAATACAGATGTATTATATACAAATTAGGCAACCTCTTTCTTGTTCACATAACATCAAATTAAAGAAAATTGTAATTGTATTACCAAGTAGCATCACTCTTTAAGGCGAATGTAGACAAACAAGATTGCAGCTCATGAGAGAACTTAAAACCATGTTATATGGAAAAAAAGTAATCATATTTTGGGATATTTAATATGAAAAAAAACAGAGAAGGAAGATAATAATTATCTTTAAATATTTAAAGTATTGTCTTGTGGAAGAGGGATTATATTAGTACAGTATGACTTCAAAGGTCCACAGGAAACAGATTTTTTTAGCTCAATATAAACATCATACTAATTTTGGAGTTGCTCAAACCCAGACTAAATAATCATTCAGCAAGACAGCACAAGATTTAAGAGCATAGGCTCTACAGTCATTCAATCAGGTTCTTCTCATCTTAGAGCCTTACAACTTGTGTGCTGGGTGACCTTGATCAAGTTATATTTAACTTCTCTAAACAAGTGCTTAAAAAAAGTTAATGTGCAAATGAATAACATGGGAAATCTTGTTCAAAAGACAGATTCTAGTTATAAAACTACAGAGTGGGATAAAAGTACGTTCACAATTACTCATTTGGAAAATAATACAATAATCCTAATATAAGAAGCCAGGGGCCGTCATGACCGAAACAACTGGATGGACCACTGAACAGCAGGGTGACCAGGCCAGCAGGGGGGTTAGTGAGGGACAACCAAATGACTGAACAGCAGGTTTCGTGGGGTGACCAGGCCAGCAGGGGGGAAGTTGGAGGCGACCAGGCTGGCAGGTGGGGGGGCAGTGAGGGCAACCAGGCCAGCAGGGGGCAGTTGGGGACAACTAGAATAGTACGGGGGGTCAGTGAGGGGCAAACATGCCAGCAGGGGGGCAGTTGAGGGCAACCAAGCCAGCAAGAGTGGGGGGGGGGGGGCACAGTTGGGTGTGACCAGGCCAGCGGGGGGGGGGGGCAGTTGGGGGCAACCGGGCCAGCAGGCAGGCAAGCGGTTAGGAGCCAGTGGTCCTGGATTGTGAGAGGGATGTCCTAGGGATCGGGCCTAAACCGGCAGTTGGACATTCCCCAAGGGGTCCCGGATTGGAGAGAGTGCAGGCTGGGCTGAGAGGAACCCTCCACCCCGAGCACAAATTTCCTGCACCTGACCTCTAGTTAATAAATAATAATACAAGAATAAACTATGTGTTTTGTGTACTCGCATCTATAAACCTACTTTTGCCCCACCCTGTATATCCTTTGTGCAACCATTAAAAAAAAACTATACGAAGAAATAGAGTAAAAAAAACCAACAAATAAAAATTCAGATAACAGATAAATTAAAAGGTGGATAAGAATTTTATATAAATTAAAATATAATTGTAATAGAGAATAAAATAGATTAAATCTATACAGGGGTGGGCAAAAGTAGGTCTACATAATACAAATAAATAATACAATAATTAATAAGTAAATAATAATAAAAGAATAAACTCACATATTCACAACTATAAACCTACTTTAGCCCATCCCTGTATTAAATAAATTAAATAGATAAAAATGTAAATTAAATAGATAAATTAAAATAAGCAGCTAGAGGCAAATAAAGGGAAACATAAGATATACAACAGAAAACCAATAATGAAATAGACCTAAATCTTGAAAATATATTTACATTAAATATAAATTGTCTAAACACTTATCTTAAAAAGAGATCATCAAAATAGATTTTTAAAAAGTCAAGACAGTCCCGGCCAGTATTGTTCAGTTGGTTGTGTGTTGTCCCATGCCAGTTTGATTCCAGGTCATAGCAGAAACCCAGTTTTCAGAATCAGTCTCTGTAAGGTGGCATGAGGAGGCAGCTGATGGATGTTTCCCTCTCACATCAATATCACTCCCTCACCCTTCCTCTCTCTCTAAAAATCAATAAACTATTCTTTTAAAATAAAATTAAAAGTCAAGACAACTATATGATATATGACATATAAGAAATTCACTTTAAATATAATGATCAAGTTAAAAATAAAAAATGGAAAAAGATATACCATGCTAAAAATAAGGCATGAAAAAACTGAAATAGCTATATCAATATTAAAATAAAGAACACTAAAATGGAGTGAATCCAAGATGGCGGCGTAGGTAAACACCTAAACTGCTGCCTTGCACAACAATTTCAAAACTACAACTAAAAGACAAAACGTCTATCACCCAGAACCACGGGAAAGCTGGCTGAGTGGAAGTTCTACAACTAGAAGGGAAGAGAAAAGAGCATTGAGATGTGCACGAGTGCTGAAAAGCTGAGGTACGGAGGCACGTGATCCGGGCTGGCGGCAGGCATTGCTTTTTTCAACCCGAAGGGAGACAAACCCCCGATTACTCTGAAATCCAGTCTCTGGGGAGACACGGGGGACCCAAACTCCTACGGGGAGAAGCTGGACTGTCTGCCAGTGAGAATGGCTTGCTTGCAGAGCTGCGCGCAGGAATAATTGTTTACTGCACTGGGGCACAGGATTCGCGGATGCTGTCAGGGATGCAGAGCTGGCTAACTAGCAGCCATTGCTGTTTGCCATGCCCTAGCCTAGTGACACCCTGAGACCCCGCCCTGCACAACCTACAAACCCACCCAAGCTCCAAGCAGCGGATTTAGCATAAGAAAGGCCTGCCCTATCGCAGCTTAACCCAGCAAACTTGCAGCCTGGATCAGACAGCCCCAAAACCTCCAAACCCCAAGCAAAGAGGAGAAAACTGTAGCTCTCACTGTAGCTCCTGCTGGGTGGACTCAGACAGTAGCTGACCTGCACCCCATTGGAGATCCAGAAGCCAGTGTACCTAGTGGTCAGTGTGAGACACCAGATTTCAACTCCTCACATCCCTAAGTTGACACATTCAAGAGGCAGACTCAGTGAGCACCAAAGCCCCACTGAAACAAGTCCTGCCCCATAAGCTGTCTTCAGCACAGCAGTTCTTCCATTATAGACACAGGGAGTGCTCACAGCTAATTGGCCTGGAGGTCAATTCCTCCCAGTGTACCAACAGCAATTAAGGCTTAACTACACCAAGACTTTGCACTCAGCCCACAAAGGGGTATACCAAGAGCATCCACCTCATGTGATTGAGGAGGCTGAGCTACTGCGCCCTATAGATCACCTACCACACAAAGATACTCCGTCACACAGGGAAGCAGCCAAAATGTGGAGACAAAGAAACATGTCACGAATGAAAGAAACGAAGGAAAGCAAACTACTGGATGACATAGAGTTCAGAACCACAGGTATAAGGTTATTCAAGAATCTTCTTAAAACCGCTGAGAAACTTGATGAGATCTTTAAGGATATTAATGAGAATGCCAATAAAATGGAAAAGGATCAGTCAGAAATGAAGCATACACTGTCTGAAATAAAGAATATACAGAAACTCAACTGTAGATCAACGTACCCCAAGAATCAAACCAAAGATCTGAAATATGTGGAAACAAAAAACATCCAACCAGAAAAACAAAAAGAAAGAAGAATCCAAAAATATGAAGATAGTGTAAGGAGCCTCTGGGACAACTTTAAGCGAACCAACATCCAAATTTTTGGGGTGCCAGAAGAAGGGAGAGAGCAAAATATTGAAAACCTATTAGAAGAAATAATGACAGAAAACTTTCCCTACCTGGTGAAAGAAATAGACTTACAAGTCCAGGAAGCGCACAGAACCCCATACAAGAGAAATCCAAAGAGGACCACACCAAGACACATCATAATTAAAATGCCAAGGGCAAAAGACAAAAAGAGAATATTAAAAGCAGCAAGAGAAAAACAGTTAATTACCTACAAGGGAGGACCCATACGACTGTCAGCTGATTTCTCAACAGAAACTATGCAGGCCAGAAGGGAGTGGCAAGAAATATTCAAAGTGATGAACAGCAAGAACCTACAACCAAGATTACTCTACCCAGCAAAGCTATCATTCAGAGTTGAAGATCAGATAAAGAGCTTCACAGACAAGAAAAAGCTAAAGGAGTTCATCACCACCAAACCAGGATTACATGAAATGCTGAAGGGTATTCTTTAAGAAGAGGAAGAAGAAGAAAAAGATAAAGATAAAAATTATGAACAACAAAATGACATCAAATACGTACCTACCAACAAGTGAATCTAAAAATCAAGTGAATAAAAAATCTGAAGAACAGAATGGACTGGTGAATATAATAGAATCAGGGACAAAGAAAGGGAGTGGACTGATGATTCTCAGGGGAAGCAGGTGTGAGGGGAGCGGGAAGAGATTGGACAAAAATCTTACTCCTATGGATGAAGACAGTGGCGGGGGGTAAGGGCATGGGGTGGGGTGGGGAATCAGGTGGAGGGGAGCTATGGGGGGGAAAAAAAAGAGGAACACCTGTAATAATCTGAACAATAAAGATTTATTTAAAAAAAAAGAACACTAAAATGGAAGGGAAATTACCAGGATAAAAAAAATATTTCATAAGGCTAAAAGGACCAATTCACCAAGAATATATGTTATTAATGTATTAGTATCTAACAGTTTCAAAATATATAAAGCAAAATGGATAGAACTAAAAATACACAATATTTCAAAAACTTTAAAACTCTTTTCTCAGCAATTCATAGAAGTAAATCAAATGCATAGAAGAAATAAATAACACAATAAACTGACAGGAATTTATTAACATTTATGGAACAACAGCAAAGTAAACATTGTTTTCATTAAGTGCACACTTGGAACATTCACCAAGACAGAATCATAAAACAAACCATGACAAATTTAAGAGAACTGAACAGTATTCCTCTCACCGTTACAGAATTAAACTAGAAATCAGTATCAGAAAGATAGCCAGGAAAGGAAATTAAACAATAAACTTCTACAGGTCAAAGATAAAGTCTCAAGGGAAATTAAAAAACATTCTGAACTGTACAAAAATAAAAATATATAATTCAAAATTTGTGGGATGTAGAGAAGCAGTGCATAGAGGGAAATTTAAATCATTAAATATGTGTATTTAAAAAGCAGGGAGGTCTCAATGAACAATCTAAGTTTTCACCTTTAAATAATTTAAAAGAAAAGCATCAGTGTGGTGATTGCAGGGGCAGGTAGGATAGTGAGTGGAGGTAGAGAAGGATATAGGGGGATAAATAATGATGAAAAAAATAAACAAACTTTAGAAAAAAAATAAAATTAAAAAAAATCAAAATAAACCCAAATCAAGCAGAAATACATTTAAAAACCAAAAAAAGAAAAAAGAAAAACCAATGAAATCAAAAGCTGTTTCTTTGAAAAGAACATTTTTAAACCCCTAGCCAGGCTAATCAGAGAGAGAGAAAGAAGGTGCAAATTACCAGGATTGAAAGAGAATATTACTACAGACAGTAAAAGGGTAAGAGAATACTATGAACAACTCCATGCATACAAATTCGACAACTTAGATGAATGAGACCAGTTACACGAAAGCTACGAACTACCAAAAATTCAACCAAAAAGAAATGATTAACTCAATTAGGCTTATATCAAAGAAACTGAATATACAGTAAAAATTGTCTGAAAATGAGAACTCAAAGCTCAAATGCTTTCACCAGGCAATGCCACCAAACATTTAAAGAAACAACACAGTTCTACACAATCTCTTCCAGAAAACTGAAGTCAAAGGATCTTAAATACTCAAAACAATTCTGAAAAAGAATAAAGTTGGAAAACACACTACCTGATTTTAAGAATTGCTATAAAGCAACAGTAATCAACACAGGAGGGTTTTGGCAAAAGGACAGACATACTCATCCATGAAACAAAATAGACTCTGGAAGACCTACAAAAATGTGGCCAGCTGATTTCTGACAATGATGCAAAGTCAATTCAATGGAGATGACACAATGTTTTCAACAAATGGTCTTGGAACAAGTTGACACCTGTATTAATCACGTTCCTTATTTTATGACGTTATTTTGACATTTCAGAAAGCTGCTGGCTGAGAAGTGACTGCTCCTCCCAGGGCTAGCCAATTCTTAGCCTGGGAGCACATCTTTCATATGCAATTCCAACTACCTCATCATCTCTCACTCAACAAGCCAATATTTTCCCATGCCATATATCCTAGGGCCTGTTACCAAACAACTGGAGACCACCCCTATACCTTAAAGGCCACTGGTATATTATTCAGAATAGCCAATCCTATATTGCTTATTCTGCCTTAGATTGCTTTTTCCTTGGAACCCTCAATTAAGGGTCTGTATTCAGCTTGCCCCTCACTCCCACTCTGTTTGACCATACCTGGTATTTCTCCTGTATCCCTGTGTAGCATAGCATGTCTCCATCTTTCAACAACACCAACCACTCCAAGTCTGCATTCAGTCACCTCCATAAACTAAAATCCGCTGGATATAATTTTATAAAACATCCATATGCAAAAATGCAAACCTCAACTTATACTTCACACCTTAGATAAAATTTAACTAAAAATGGATCATATATCAAGCTTTTAGTAGAAAATGCAGAAATCTTTGTGACCTTCGCTTAGGTGATACCAAAGCATGACACATGAAAGAAGAAATTGATAAATTAGATTCCATCAATATTTTTGCTCTATAAAAGATACTGCCAAAAGAATAAAGAGGAGACTTTAAGACACTAAATACAAGCTCAACATTAAGAAAACAACTCAATTTTTAAAACACAGTTAAAATACAGATTGTATATAAGCCCTTGAAAAGATGCTCAATTTCATTAATCATAATGGAAACACAAGTTAAAAAACAGCTACCACTACACACTTATTAGAACAGCTAAAATATAAAAACAACAACTAATAAGTGTACTAGTAGTCATGGATGCCAAATAACTGAAACTCTCATACATTACTAGTTAGAATGAAAAATCCAAGTTTGGCAATTTCTTATAAAGTAAAACAGACATTCATCATACCTCTCAGTAATCTCACTCTTAGGTATTTACCCTAGAAATATGAAAACTTACGTTAACACAAAAACCTGCAAACAAATATTCATAGTAGCTCTATTCATAAATCACTCCAAACTGGAAACAACACAAATATCCAAAAGGTGAATGGGTAAACATTCATATAATGGAATACTACTTTGAAATAAGAAGAAATGAACTATTATTACATGCATAACATTGATGAATCTCAAAGGCATTATGTTGAGTACAAGAAGCTAGTCTCCAAAGGTTACTTACTAATGATTCCACTTATACGAAACTCTAGAAAAGACTAAACTAGAAAGATGGAGGACACATCAACACTTGCCTGGGGTTAGGGTTGAGTGGAGAATCTGACTACAAAGAGGCAGTGTGAGGAAATTTTCTGAAGTGGAATTGTTCTGAATCCTAATTGTCATGGTTACACAAATTTATGCATGTGAGAAAATTTGTAAAATGTACAACCCCCCAAAAAAGGTGGGTTTAAAAAATTTTTTTTACAAAAACAAGTTTAAAGAGGCAAACGAAAACACTAAAGGGCAGCATTATTTTGTTTTCAAATACATCACTGGGCTCAATTTTAATATTTAGTTTACTCAATTTTTGAAAAACAGACCTCACAGTGCTGATAGAAAGTTTCAGGGTTCAAATCCATTTTGTCAACTAAGCTAAAATAGACAGTGGCATAAAGACAATTTCAAAGTCTCAGATATAATTAATTAATTAAACAAATCATCTACTCATGAGGTGAGGGTAAGGGGAACCAGATAAAAAAATGTAACTCAAACCATTATTAAAAACTTAGCCAATTTTAAAACTCTAAATGTTCCAATAATTGTAGACATTAAATCCCTTAAGATTCACTGGATTTAATTTAATCACGACACATCAAGCATCTCTCTCTACCTTCTGCAGATAATTTTTTTCCCTCCTGCCTTCAAAGTACTGAAGAAATTACTTACAGCTTTAAGGGTAAGATCACACTGGAAAACAAGTTTCCGGAGTTGTGCCAAAATTTCTCTCTTAGTATTTTCTAGATCATTTCGTCTTTCTTCAACATTTGTCATACAAACTTTATAGAGTTCATTTGCTTCTTCTACCTTCAGGAGTAACACAGAAAAAAGTAACACTAACCCTCAGAATCTATATTTTAAAACAAATACTACTGCAGTAAAGCTCAATTTAAATAACAGACAATAGTGTGGTGAAGGCTTGGGCGGGGTGGGAGCAGAGAAGAGGGGTTCAATGGGAAAAAAAATAACAACAACAAAACAAAGGGGACATCTGTAATACTTTCAACAACAAAGATAAATTTAAATAATAATAATTGAAAGCCTTTATGCATAAAATTCTGATATTTTGTTTTAAATAGCATATTTTTAAAGATAAATAATTTGTTTTGGTCACTGATTCAAGGGAACTTAATATCAATGAATAGTCAAGTACGATTTGCAATTAGTATATTATTTGCCTATAAAATAAATGTCCAATTCTACTTAACAGCCTTTTCTACTTACATTTACCATTGTCTATATAATCTTCTTACAAAATTTATTAAATTATATTTCATAAAGACAAAGCTTCAGCCTAGTCTTGTTATTAGGTATTGAGATAAATACACATATACATTCATAAAGAATCAAGTCAAAAATATTAAACTACTGCTTTCTCTAAGATACTTCTTTCACCAACAAACCCCAAAATTCAAAAGATAAGCAAAAGTCTCTTAGCATAGTGGTTCTCAAAGTGTGGATCCCCACTAGTAGCAGCATCACCTGGGCACTTACTACAAATGCAAGTTGTCTGAGGCTAACCCTAGACCCACTGAATCAGAAACTCTGGGGGTGAGGCCCAGCAGTCTTTTTAATAAGTCTTTCAGGTGATCCTGATGCATGCTGAAGTTTGAGAACCAAAGCTTTAACAGATTATTGCTGAATCAACTTGCAAATAACACAACAAAAACCATTACTTTTTGAAGAGCCTCCTCTTCTAGCCTTCGCTTTTTTTCTAGCTGCTTATTGAGATTTTTCACTAATCCACCGCTTGCACACTGATGCTCCTCTTCTGCACGAAACATGGAAGATTTTGCTTTTTCATACTCATCTTGACGTTGTATGCATAACAATTTTGCCTTCTTAAGAGCAGTTTCTGTTTCAAGCTACACAGAAAAAAAAAAGAGTATTAAATAGAGAATAAGAAAGAAACCCCAAGTTATAGATTTCTTTAGCATATTCAGCAAGACAGTTAATACAGAATTCAGAAAAACTATAGAGTAAGATATGCACCTTCTCAGGGTGTTGCTTATATACTGCAGATGATTTTTTAAATATGTTTTTAATTGATTTAAAAATACATATTTAAAAGGAAGAGACAGAAACATCAATGATGAGAATCATCGATTGGCTGCCTTCTGCACACCCCCTACTGGAGATCAAGCCCACAATTTGGGCATGTGTCCTGACCAGGAATCGAATAGTGACCTCCTGGTTCATGAGTGGACACCCAACCACCGAGCCACACCAGCTGGGCTACTACAGATGATTTAAATATTCACAAATAGGTAGATAAAACTCCATTAACATACTAACCATTTTATTTTGTTCCTGTTTCCAAAGTTCTTTCATTTCTTTCCTTTGTTTTTCCATTTCATTTTTCCTCCCAAGTAGAGGCTGTCAAGGTATTTTTAAAAAAGAAAGAAAAAACGCTGTTTTCTAAAAGTATGCTATTATTTTTAAATATGTGTATTGTACACATAAATTTTTACCTGCACAAATTTGTTGGCTTGGAGAGCTGCAATTGTTTGCTGTAAAAGGTGACTGCTCTCTATATCATTAAGAAGAGCATTGGTAAATAGAGACTGCAGTGGCATAAACTCCTAGAATTTAAAAATGGAAAGTAAATTTTCCAATAGAAATTGCACTAGTGCTCCAGACCCTCCCCTGCCCCACTCTTCTTAAAAAAGAGAAATTTTAAGTTTAGACTTTATTTTTAAAGAAAAATATCTAGTTGTAAATATGACTATGGGAAAAATATTGAAGAAAATTAATGATAATTATAAAACTAACAAAATTAGTAACTAATAAGATAACATTGGTATAAGAATGTGAACTTTCTAGGTGTTTTTTTCATGAGTATCCAAATCAATTTGAAAGGATTTTATTCTGTTAACAAAAAGTTTACCATTTAAGTTCTTTCCTATACGAACTATGACATTTTCCAATTTTGCAAGGCACTATCAGGAACTCATCTGAATAATCTCTTCTATACCAAGAGATTATGAGCTACCATAATCTCTTGGTATAGAACCCTAGTAGTTCACTGAAAACTTACCTGTAGTCCAAAGTTAGTTCTAGTTGCCTCTGCCAACTTAACAATATTTCTAGAGGACTCCAATTCTGAAAAGGTCAAAGAAAGCATCAGAAGAGTTAAAAAAATTATTTATCCCCTCCTACACTCCAAAATTTTTGTGATTCCCCAATTAAAAAGTGATCACAAATAATAGTTCACATTATGATATGATGCTGTGATTCGTCATCCACAGTGTTTGTCAAAATTAACTGGGAAACCTTCAAAACTCACTTGCTTAGACCTTTACACTCTCTGGGGAATGGGACATAGGCCTGAAGATTGTCCTTTTATAAGATTAATCAGGTGATTCTGAAGGGCATTCTCACAGGTTTTGGGTAAATTCTATATTCTTCCAGTTACTGTTATGTGATCTTAGGCAAATCTGCACTCTTAACTTTAAGCAAATCGCCTATCTTGATTGTCTCAGCTGTAAAATGAGAATAATAATTCTTGTCCTGCCTACTTCACAGGGTTTTGAAGAGGACTAAATGAAATAATGATGTAAAAGCATTTTGCCAACCACAAACACTGGGAAAATATTAGCTATTAAGATGTTCCTTATATGTTTCCACTGCCTTCTGTTCATACATCTATTGTTGGTTTTATCTCCTTTTACCATATTATCTTGATAACTAGAGACCCGGTGCATGAAATTCATGTGTGTGTGGGGGGTGTCCCTCAGACCAGCCTGCACCCTCTCCAATCTGGGACCCTTCCAGGAGCGTCCGACTGCCCGTTTAGGCCAGATCCTGGTAGGATCGGACCTAAACGGGCAGTCGGACATCCCTCTCACAATCCAGGACTGCTGGCTCCCAACTGCTCACCTGCTTGCCTTCCTGATTGCCCCTAACCACTTCTGCCTGCCAGCCTGATCACCCCCTAACCACCCCTCTGCCAGCCTGATTGATGCCTAACTGCTCCCCTGCCATCCTGATTGCCCCTAACTGCCCTCCCCTGCAGGCTTGGTCACCCCTAACTGCCCTCCCCTGCAGGACTGGTCACCCCTAACTGCCCTCCCCTGCAGGCCTGGTCCCTGCCTAGGCTTGATCACCCCAACTGCTCTCCCCTGCAGGCCTGGGTCCCCCCAACTGCCCTCCCCTGTAGGCTGCTTGATCGCCCCCAACTGCCCTCCCTTGCAGGCCTGGTCCCTCCCTACTGCCCTCCCCTGCTGGCCATCTTGTGGTAGCCATCTTTGACCACATGGGGGCAGCCATCTTGTGTGTTGGAGTAACAGTCAATTTGCATATTACTCTTTCATTAGATAGGATTGCATTTTTTTTACCCACTAAAGTATGAATTCCTTAAAGGCAAATCCAGTATACTATTTGTCTTTTGTGTCCTGAGATGTAGTGGTTGCTCTACAGTAATGTTTGGTAAGTACATTTATTGTAGGAAGAGTCTTTATTTCAAGAAGAGAAAATTGACAATGATTTTATTCACTACAATGAGACAGCTACTAATTTGGAATCATATTACTCATAGTCTGTAGCAAATGAATTGCAAACAATTTAGTTCTTACACCCCAAATTTAATCAGATGCCCCAAAGGCCCACTTACCCAAGTTAAGCTTTTTTTCAACCCATGACACTATGTTCTTGGTATATTTTGACCATGTTTTAGCATATGACAAAGCCAGTTCTACAGAGTCAGTGTTCTTTAACAGCATGCTGTCTAGTTCTGCAGGAGAAAAATTTACTGAAAATAAAAATATTAAGATAAGCACATATTAAATATGAGCATGTAATTCTAAACAAAGAAACATTTAAATTCTAAGATGCTCTTCAATGAAAACAGGTTTTAAAAATACAAGTAACAAATTTAGAATTAAAGTCACAGTTTAAACTTAAATTAAAATTTACTCTTAATCTTAATGTGTATTTCTATTACACATCAAGTTACCAGCCCAATAATTCTTTTTTTTTAAATATATTTTTATTGATTTCAGAGAGGAGGGGAGAGGGGAAAGAGAGGTAGAAATATCAATGATGAGAGAGAATCATTGATTGGCTGCCTCCTGCACAAACCCCTACTGGGGGTTGAGCCTGCAACCCAAGGATGTGCCCTTGACTAGAATCGAACCCAGGACCCTTCAGTCCATAGGCCGATGCTCTATCCACTGAGCCAAACCAGCTAGGGCCAGCCCAATAATTCTTGATCGGTATCTATCATCATAGTATCTACTCCAGCAGGTTTTTTTTCCCTTAAGTGTAATATGTAAAACTTTACATGTCAGTTTATGTTAAGATAAATATATTAGGTTACTAAGCAGGAAGAGATCCAAAATATTTATCAAAATTCAAAACATTTATTGAATTTAACTGCAAAAAGTTCAAAAAAGATTTAAAGTACCTTAAGCATTACCTTTTTCATTGGATGAGTCCACTGATTCCACAGAAACATTTTCAAAAGACTTATAACATGGAAGAAAACAAATTTAAAATTAGAGCAGAAAGTAACAGATTTTTGCTTCAGAATTTTTCACTCTTATTTGTTACTCTGACATAATTCCTGCTAAAGAATTTCAAGTATTTAGAACTCAAAGGGCCTGAGAACTCTGTTCAAATGTCATAACATTTTATAAGAATTATATAGCTTTTTACAACAGCAGTTCTCAAGGTCCAAGAATAAATAACCTCATTGTTTACTAACAGCATTAACGTTAATGAGTCCATTCAAAACATTAAATTCTGCAGATCTCAAAAATATTAGTCTGGAAGTTATATAAGCAATTTAAATAGATTGCTACCTAAACAGAAGACAAAGACCTATCTCTTCCAGCCCTTTTACCATTTTATTATATGACTAGAGGCCCGGTGCACGAAATTTGTGCATAGGGGGTCCCTTGGCCCAGCCTGCACCCTCTTGCATTCCGGGACCGCAGGCTCTTAACCACTGGCCTGCCTGCCTGCCTGCCTGATGCCCCTAACTGCTCGCCTGCCTGCCTGATCACCTCTTAACTGCCTCTGCCTCGGCCCCTGTGGCTTCATCTGGAATGACAACCAGAAGGTCGATTGGCTGTCCTGTCTAATTAGCATATTATGCCTTTATCATTATAGACAAGCATTTTCTCTATTGGAAAGCACAGTGCAGAACTTTCTATAATATTGGAAATTTCCTATATCTGCACTGTCTAAAAAGGTAGCTACTAGCTACATGTAGCTATTTGAACATTTGAAAGTGGCTAATGTAAATGAGAAGTGCATTTTAAATTTTATTTATTTTAATTAATTTAAATTAATAGAGCTATATGTGGCAAGAGGCTACCTTATTGGACAGTGTAGGAAAACATTATCTACCAAAATTGTTAGATTACAAACAAACTTGATCTATTTAGTTGGGTAATATATAATATGCAAGGATTCAATACAAAAGAGACCAGAGAGACCTGAGATTGAAATCCATCTCTATCACTTATTAGCTGTATGACACGGGGCTACATATTTAATTTAAGCTCACTTAATTTTAGTTTGCCCGTCTGTAAAATGGGGTTAAGAACACTACTTTCATAAGGCTATTTTAAAGACTGAGATGATATAGGCTTCACACAATACATAATACATAATAAGCACCATTAAAATAAATGGCAGCTATTATTTTTAAATATATTTTTCAAACTCTTCAAAGTAATTTTTTTAATTTTTAGTATTATATCATCATAGATTTTATTTCAATCTCTAGAAATTAAAAACTGCAAAAAAGAAAACAATGAACAAAAGGAAAAAAGAAAGCAAAAAGTATTTTCCTATTAAGAATTAGTATAATTTGTATGCATAACAGAATCACAGAACAGGAAATATGATTCACACCAAAAAGGTCCCATTCCCCAGGGAGTAAAGGTCTAAGCAAGTGAGTTTTGAAGGTTTACAATGTTCAGAGCCTTGTCACACAGATACAATTTTTATTACATTATCTGAACTAGCAGAACGTTTGAAAAGATAACAATGAAAAAAAGATCATGAATGATAGCAAAATATTCAAAGCTCTTAAAATTCTTCACCATTCTGGTATGTTTTATACACTATCCTCCTTAATCAATGGATGACTTTAGAAATAGTAAAGCTTCTTTTCTCAATATTGTAGCACATAACAAATGACTCATGTAGTCATTTATATTTTGTGTATCATTTTAAGAAAGACCTGGAACTTCTATATTATTTTGATTATACTAAAAGTAGTTGACACATTTCCAAATATCTGTTGAAATCCTTTTTGGATATGATCATCCTTTACAGCAAATGATCAACATATGTTCCTAATACAGTTTAAATTTCTTGCATTTGATGAAAAACATGTATTTAAATAAAAATACTAAACTATAAAACTTTAAAGAAATATTCTACATAGATTCCTCTTTGTTCTATTATTTCACAGCGATTTTTCTTTCAATTGGAAATCAGAATCCAATCCTCTGACATACTTATAGGGATGCTCGTAGAGACACTTAGGTCTGTTAATAAGTGTTTCATGGTAACAAACAAAATGTAGGATTTGTGAAAATATGAACACGTCTTTATTTCTTGCATTATTTTTTTAGGTTTCCAACAATCTTTAAGATCTAAGACAATGTCAATAGAGAAAAATGGTTAAGAATTACTAAAAATTTGGACCATATGATATAGGTTCATTACATAAGACACTAAAATGATCAGCTGTGTTCTTTTAAATGATAGTTCTACTTAAAAAGTAAAATTACAATTTTGTTCCAGAAATGACCATCCAATCTAATAAAAAGGGAATATACTAACTGACCCTCATGCTGTCACAAAGATGACAGCGCCCACAGCCAATAAGGAGGGAATATGCTAATTGACTGCCACGCCCTCAAAGATGGTGGCGCCCACAGCCACAAGATGGCAGCGCCCAGTCCCCTTAGCCCCACCAGGGCGGCAGGTGTGCAGCAAGGCCAGGCCCACCCCTAGGTGGGCCCAGCTGCTCCACGCACCTGCCTCCAGAGTCCCCCAGTCCCCTCAGCCCCCAGCCGCCCAGGGCCAGTCCGAGGCATAGGCAAGCCTTGGATGGCGGCTGCCCAGCCACCCAGTGCTGCCCGAGGCTCAGGTAACCAAGGCCAGCCGAGGCTTGTGCTGCCGGCAGTGGCAGCAGCAGAGGTGTGATGGGATGTCACCTTCCCCTGATTGCCAGGTCATCTCCCGCCCCTGAGGGCTCCCGGACTGTGAGAGGGGACAGGCCAGGCTGAGGGTTCCCCCCTGCCAGTGCATGAATTTTTATGCACTGGGCCTCTAGTAAATTATAATATTTAATGTAAATTGATATGTTTTTCTTGCTAAGATAAAAAACTATAAAAGAGTATGCTGAGATTAAGATTAGAAAATTATTGAAATATTAAGTTAAAAATATTAAAGTCTTTGCTTTCACACAAATTTGCCCTACCTTACTTTCCCGAGAAACAGGCAGTCGAAATAATGAATCATTACCTACATCTCCCATAAGGAAGTTTGTCAGACTATTGAGGGAGGTTATGAAAAAAGAAAAAAAGAAAAAAACAAGTCATTACATTGCTATGTCACAGGATTTACATTCAACATGTCATCCAGAATAAATTTTTTTCAGTAAGATCCTTAGAAATAAATTCTTAAGACTCTGTTCACATAAACTACACAATCACTTGCAAATCAATGCTGCTCCTAAATAGCTCTAAAGACACCTTCAAATATAGTAATAAAACAACACAATATATAGCTTTTCCAATGTGATCCTATTTTATATTGGTTAACACTTTACTTAATATGTATTTACTAAATTATGTGACATAACTCTCACTAAGATATGTAGGCCCAAAATTCGTTAAATGAGAGTCCTCTTACTTACATATTCCCAAAGGTAAGGGCCAAAGTTTCAATGGAAGAAAATACTTCTCTGAAGAGGTCGTTTTTGTTTTCTTCATTAACGTCTGTGAAGTTCACAGCTATAGGTAAAAGTTGGTTAAAATCAATGACAAAGAAAATATTTTAAACCAGATTTATATAAAATCACTTAAACCCTTACAAATCTACCATTACTTATAGAATCAACAGAAATTTCAGAAAATGAACAGCTTAATACACAAAAAGGACACAAAGTTCAAGTTCTTCATTTAAAAAAAAATCATACCAAACAATTAGCTTACATAAAAGTAACTGGCATTCCAAACTCCATGTATTATATAATTTGACACATCTAAGTGACTCAATATAAAATCAATCAGTCTTGGAGTCCCAGAGTCCATGTCACACCAGAATTCTCTCATTAAGAGTGCTCTGTGCTATTTTCTCTTGCTTATTGCTTTATGGAATTTTTTAAAAAACAGCTAAACACACACTGTGGCTTACGTCAACATAAAGTACATTTTTCACTATGAATTACCAATAACTGAAGTCATATATACATTTGACATAGCATAAAACCTAAATACAAAGCATAGCACATAAAAAATACCCAAAGTTTTAGAAAATTTAAATTCCTACTTATTTATAGCCTTATTTCTTACAGGCCTTTGGGTGCTGAGGTCCATGTTAGTTGATAAATAGCTGTCTTCTGTTTATCAGAGGGATATTCTAACATTTTTAATTTGCTAAAGCAAATCGTGAAACAACTGAAAAAGGTTTCTTATTATAATTTGTGTGCACTTTTGGTAAAAATCTAGATACAATTTACCAGAACAAAATCTGAAAGTGGGATTAGCACTTTTTAAAAAAGTAACCCACTCTAGTCAGGTTGAGTTTAAGAAGCAACTGGCTTCCTATATCCTACCTTCCCTAGGATACTTGCCACCAAAGGGAAGGTAGAGAAACCAAGTGGAGAGGAAGTCACTTCTTTGCCTTAAAAAACAGAGTTGTTCTTAAGTTTGGCTGCACATTAGTATTACCTAGGGCAGTGGTCGGCAAACTGCAGCTCGCGAGCCACAGTTTGCCGCTCTGTTATCTAATGAGTTTGCCAACCACTGACCTAGACTCTCAATTCCAATAATTACAGGCTGTTGTTCCTTGTGATTAAGCCCCTAGGGAGTTTTAAAACCAAAGTCTAGGTCCCACTACCAAAGGTTCAGATTTCAGAGGTCAGGGTGAAGCATAGATAGTTATTAAAGTTCCCCAGGTGATTCTAACATATAATTAGGGTTGAAAATACTTGCTGGAAAGCAAGGATCTCTGAGCAGGAATGAAATAAACCCTAACTAAGCCTGCAAACCTCATGAAATTACAACCAAGATTTTACATGTATAAGCCTTTGTCAATATGAGGGGCTAAGGTCCCTATCTTTCATCAGAGACTTCTAAGTATCCCCAATATAAACAAAAAGAAAAACCTAAGAACCACCATAATTAATTTTAAAAATATTTTTGGACTTCTGCTCTGGCTAAGATGGAAAAATAGGCTTATACTTCTGCCTGAAAGAATTAAAAGAAACCCGCAACAAAATATATGAGACAACAGTTTTCAAGACACTTGCTATAAGGCAACAAAGTTCTGATCGACCAGAAACAAATCTGGTGAGCTCTACAATTGCCCAGCTTACTGCCTAATATCACACAAAGTAGATTTCTGAGCAAAGGAAACTACCAGGGATAAAGAAGGTCATTTAATAATGATGAAGAAGTCAATTTATCAAAAGGACATAATCCTATACATTCATGCACCTAATAAAAATTTAAAAATGCCTGAAGCAAAAACTAATAGAACTATAATTCTATTTTTTCTAGAGAAATAGACAAAATCACAGTAATGCCAGAGATTTCAATAAACCTCTCAATAACTGACAGAAAACATAGATGGAAAATCAGTACGAATATGGAAGACTTCAACAATACTATCAGCCACCTTGACCAGATGGATAATTATAGAACACTCCACCCAATAACAACAAAATACATTCTTTTCAAGTCCATGGTGAATATTTACCATGTTATTGGCCATAAAACACATCTCAATGGGTTGTAAAGGATTCAAATCAGGCAAAATATGTTCTGTGACATGGGATTAGAGATAACAGAAAGATTTCTGGGAAAATCCCCAAATATTAGAAAACTAAATAACACACTTCTAAATAACTCATGAATCAAAGAGGAAATTAGAAATTATTTTTGCACAAATAAAAAAAAAAAACACAACTTATCAAATTGGTGAAAAGGAAGCTCAGGGAGGCACAGAGGGGAGGGATTACAAAGAAACATGCATTATCTGGACTGTGATGTTTTCAAAAGAATATGCATGTCAAAACTGATCTAACTCTACCCTTTAAATACGTGCAGTTTACTGTATGCCAATTACACCCCAATAAAGTTGTTTCTAAAATCTCATTGGAAAATAGACTTTAAATGGTAATTTATAATGTAATAGGAGCAAAAATGTAAAGCCTACTCATATTTCCAAACTTTAATTTGTTAGACTTTAAAGAAAAAAAATACTTTATAATACTATCCAAA
Source organism: Corynorhinus townsendii (assembly GCA_026230045.1). NCBI lineage: Eukaryota > Metazoa > Chordata > Mammalia > Chiroptera > Vespertilionidae > Corynorhinus > Corynorhinus townsendii. Next base: position 148,744,903 of record JAPDVU010000002.1, on the reverse strand, counting down.
AATTCTATAATTTTTCTTTCCTGTAAGTATACTTTTTCATAGCACTACTCGTGATTAGGGGATTAAAAAAACAAGTTTTAGTGGTGAAAGGCAATTATTTGAACTATTTTCCTTCCTATCTTCATCCCCACTCAAATGAGGTCACAGCCATCTAATGAAAATTCCTATTACTGTCCTTGCCTCCACTTCAAAACAACCCTATATTTCTAATATCCTTTCTCTTTTTTGCTCCTCTTCAGTGTTCCAAAGAAAAGTCTTTGGCTCTTTTCCAATAATAAACTTTCCACTCTCTCCTGCATTCTCCAAAATCCTTTTATCACCATCACTCTCCTTTCTCTTGTGGCTTCACTTGACATGTTTTTTCATATGCTATTGACATACACAAATCTTTTCTATGTGAAAAAAAAACTCATTTTACCATATTTCTTCTTAACACTACCACCCAATCTAACATAACATTTCTTTACTGCCAGACTTCTATAAACAGGTCATGACTACATTCATTAGGATTTGGCTTTTCATCCAGTTTAATGATTATATTAGTAAGGAGCTAGATAATAAATAGTTTAGACTTTTCAGACCATACGGTCTGTTGCAACTATCAACTCTGCCTAAAGGAGTCAAACTTAAACAAGATAAATGATACACAAAAACAAATAAGAGTAGCTGTGTTCCAATAAAACTATTCAATAAAACAGGCAGCAGGCCAGATTTAGCCCACTGGTAGTAGTTTGCTGCCTAGGTACATTGGGCTCTGAAGCCAGTCCACCTAGCTTAAATCCTAACTCTGTCTCTTATTTGGTTAAGTAACTTAACTGCTGTGCCTCAGTTTCCTCATTTATAAAACAAATAATATGTATTTCGAGAACTATTGTGAAGATCGAATGAACTTAAGAACAGAGCCTGTTACACAGAAAATGTTAATATTTTCCCTCAATACCACTGAATAACACTGTCAACAATAACCTCCTAGTAGTCAAACTTTGAGGCCTTTTTTATTCTAAAATTCTATCCCACTTAACCATTCTAGAATGCTCAACAACTCTACCACTTAATACGTATACAACCTTGGACAAACTTCTCTATGTTTCAGCTTCATTAGCTGCAAAACAGGAGCTGATATAACAATAGTATTGACCTCAACCGTTTCTGGCATACAGTAAGAACATCCTTAATAATGTAAGCTATTATTACTACAAATTTTAAACACTTCCTTCCATCTTGAAGTATTCTGCTTTCTTAAACAATGTGGTATAGTAATTAGAAGAAGGCTTCAGAGTTTCAGACCTGAGTTCAAATCTGACCTCTACTACTTCCTATGTCACCTACATTACCCAACTTCAATTCTTGGTATGCACAATGGCATATTATTGAAAGGAACAACAGAGAAACTGTAAAGCACCTAGAGTACAGTACTTGGTAATTAGTAAACGTAAGTATCCTCATGTTCTATATCTATAGACAATTTGTACTTCATACAGTTGTTCCCATTCAGCCTGCATTTTTCACCCTGGCTTTCTTCTCTATACATTATCCCCACAGAACCTCATTCACTCTCATACCTTTAAGGGAATGAATTCTTAAACTACCTGTCTAGTTTTAACCTCTAAGCTCCAGACCCACCTTTCTCACAGTCTGTTTTATATATTCCTTCTCCAACTTCCCAGTTTTTACCCACTAGCATTACAATCTCAATATGAACTAAACACTTTATCTTCCTTTCTATCCTGTCCCTCAAACCTACTATTTTCCATACATTCCTTAGTTCATTAGCTTAGCTTTCAAAATGCCTCTAAAATAAGTTTCTTCTCCTTTCCATTCCCCTTACTACTGATTTAGTTGAAACGGCCACACTGTATCCCTAGTCTGGATTATTAAATAGCCTGTTCATTGGTGTCTCTGTCTCTATTCTCACCCCACTATTAGTCCTTTTTCAAAATCTCATCAGAATTTTCATCCAGGTTCAAATAATTTTCTCCACTGGGTTCCCTACTAAGTCTCAACAATAAGCACTAAGACACACAGAGTACATCTTTAAGAAATCACATAAATAGCTTTCATACTTACACCTGTTAGAATATCAACTTTCAAACTTTTTTTTACCACCACCTCAGTAAGGAAAACATTTTACATCATGACCAAGTATATCATCCTAATATAGAAAAACCAGGGTCCGTAATGACCAAAGGCTCGACCAACCGGAAGTCAGTCCTGCAGTCAGTGCTGGGTTGCCGTGGTGGCCCAGCACTGACTGCCACTGCTGCAGGCACTTCGACCCAGCACTGACTGCCAAGGGGGCTGCGGATCAGGCCCAGAGAAAGAGGCCTGGAGAGAGAAGCAGGGTCTGATTCGTAGCCTCCATGGCAGCTGTTGATCAGCCCTTGTCTCTCTCTTTTTCTCCTGACCTGGCCAGCAGCTGTGCCTCTCTTTCTCTCCAGGCCTCCTCAGGGGCTGCTGATCAGCTCCGCCTCTCTGATCAGGCCCGGAGATAGGCCTGGAGATGCTGACTGGCATAGAAACTAACCAATCAGAACCAAATCTGGGTGAACTGTGAGGAGCCAATGGCTGCCTAGGAGGCGGAGCTTTTGACACTGACTGGCATAGAAACCAACCAATCAGAACCAAATCTGGATGAACTGCAAGGAGCCAATGGCTGCCTAGGGGGCGGAGCTTTTGACATCAACTGGCATAGAAACCAACCAATCAGAACCTAATCTGGGTGAACTGTGAAGACAGAACGTAAGGTGGGGGCTGAGGAGGGGTTTTAAAGGCAATAGCTGTTTGGTATAAGTTTTAAGAAAGCAGTTCAATTTTTTAATGACTGGTTTGGCAGTATAGTGCATATGGCTGGCTATCAGTCCAGATGTAAGGATTATGTATTTTTTCTGCCAAAAGCATCTCCTCCTGCTGAAAAAGGCTCCCCCCCACCCATTTAAGCAATCCTATCCTATATAATCTATCTATACTAATAAAAGGGTAATTAGACCGGGTTGACCAGCCATCTTCTGGAAGTCCGACTTCCTTCCAGACAAAGCCATGGTGGTGGGGCCTGAGGCAGAGAGGGCAGTTGGGGGTGAGATCAGGCTGGCAGGGGAGGACAATTAGGAGCGATCAGGCAAGCAGAGGCAGTTAGGGGTGATCAGGAAGGCAGGCAGAGAGGTTAGGGGAGATCAGACAGGCAGGCAGAGAGGTTAGGGGCAATCAGATAGGCAGGCAGAGGCAGTTAGGGGCGATCAGGCAAGTAGGCATGCAGGTGAGCGGTTAGGAGCCAGCAGTCCCAGATTGTGAGAGGGATGTCCGACTGCCTGTGGGATCAGGCCTAAACCGGCAGTCAGACATCCTCCAAGGAGTCCCTGATTGGAGAGGGTGCAGGCTGGGCTGAAGGACCCCCTCAACCCCCCGTGCACCAGGCCACTAGTATTCACATAAGTTATCTGTTATATAACATTTTTTAAACATCCTTAAGTCTTATTCAATGAGTTTCCTGTTCTATTCTCTTTCATACTTTAAAAATGCTGGTCACAGTCAACTAACTTGATGTCATAAAACAGGTTTGAAGTTTGAAAATTACTGAATTAAAAGATATAATGGAAGAAAAAATTCACCATTTATATACAGGGAAAATGCTGAGGGGGAAAAAGCTACAAAATTTACAAAACGAAAACTTTTAAGTTGTTTCTAAAACAAAAGAAAACTTGAAATGAAATACATACTATATTCTCAGGCAGAAATGCTAAGTACATAAATTCTCTTTAATTTAATTTATAAATTTAACACAAATCACTCTCAAAATACCAAGATATTTTTTGGAACTAGACCAGGCAATTAAAATATCTTCACAGAAAAATAAATCCTGAACAAAAAGAATAATGGAAAGAGGAGCTACCCTTATCAGATAATAAAACATACTATAAAACTACAATAGAGCCAGTGTAGTATTGGCACATGATTTAACAAATCAATGGGACACAAAAAGGACCAGAAATAGATAAAAATATGTGTGACAATTCAGTGTATTTATATTAAGATGACATAACAAATCAGTGGGAAAAGATAAATTATTTGATAAATTAGCTAGACATGGAGATACTCTAGAACATATCTAAGACTTATTTAATAAATGACACCACAAAAACTTTAGAAGAAGAAACACTGGAGAATACTATTATAATTTCAGAGCAGAGAAGTCCTTCCTAATTCCTAAAACCAAAAAACCATACAAGGGATTGATAAAAATTTAAGTGTAAAAATTAAAAAAAAAAAAAAAGAAAATGAAAAGGTAAAAAACAAACTAAAGAAAATCTTCAACTTATATCAAAGATTAGGACTAATTCCACATACACAGACTTTGTACAAATCAATATTAAAAAAAAGACCAACCATCAGGAAAAAATGGGTAAAGGGTCAATTGACATAAAAGATGTACAAATAGCTCTGAAACATATAAAAAGATACTTACCTGAACTCAAAATGCAAATCACATTTACACTGATATACCAATTTTTACTGTAACTAGATATACAAAGATTGGATAAGAAAGCTTTATAACCAACTCTGTTGGCAAAGGTGCAGAAAATTAGTCTTGTCAGCACTGCTATCAGAAGGGGAAATCTCTATGGAGGGTACTTTGGCAATATCCAAAATATAAATGCGCACACATTCTCTGATCCAGTAACTACCTATCTAAGAATTAACACTGAAGCATTGTTTGTAACAGAAAAAAAATGGAAAACAATCCAAACATCTGTTAGTAATAAACTGGTGAAACAAATTACAGTACATCAATATAATGGATTACCATGCAGCTTTGAAAAAAATAAAATAACAACAAAAGAGTAAAGAGACCCTTTATGTACAGATAACATAGAACAATAAGCAAGGAGCAGCATGCTATGATTTGTGCAAAAAGGAGGATAAAAAAGAGAACATGTTGTATTTGCTTACATATGCACAATAAGAATCACAAAAAACTAATAACAGCTGTTGCTGATCTAGGGAAAACAATGGGTAGCTAAGTATTTGAGGTAGAAAACTTCACCACTACATACTCTTTTACACTATTTCCATTATCAACTGTGTAAATCAGAGGTGAGGAACATCCGGCCTGAGGGCTGCATAAGGCCTGAAAAATCATTTGATGTGGCCCTGCCAAGGCATTAGGGCTAAATTAAATGTTTTAACAAATATTGCAGGATAATTTTTAAGATGATAATTTTGTATGGCCCGGGAATCCTATATAATAGAGGTAATATGCAAATTGACCATCACTCCAACACACAAGATGGTCGCCCCCATGTGGAAAAAGATGGCTGCCCCCATGTGGACACAAGATGGCCACCACAAGATGGCTGGCAGAGGAAGACAGTTGTGGGCAATCAGGCCAGCAGGGGAGGGCAGTTAGGGGTGACCGGGCTGGCAGAGGAGGACAGTTGGGGGTGACCAGGCCTGCAGGGGAGGGCAGTTGGGGGAAACCAGGCCTGCAGGGGAGGGCAGTTGGGGGGGACCAGGCCAGCAGGGGAGGGCAGTTAGGGGCAACCAGGTCTATAGGGAAGGGAAGTTGGGGGGAGGGGGACAAGGCCGGCAGGGGAGGGCAGTTGGGGGGTACCAGGCCAGCAGGGGAGGACAGTTAAGGGCGACCAGGCCAGGAGGGGAGGCAGTTAGGGGTGACCAGGCTGGCAAGGGAGGGCAGTTAGGGGTGACCAGGACAGCAGGGGAGGGCAGTTGGGGCAACTAGGGCTGCAGGGGAGGACAGTTAGGGGAGACCAGGCCAGCAGGGGAGAGCAGTTAGGGGCAATCAGGCTGGCAGGGGAGCAGTTAGGCATCAATCAGGCTGGCAGGGGAGCAATTAGGGGGTGATCAGCCTGGCATGCAGAAGAGGTTAGGGGCAATCAGGCAGGCAAGCAGTTGGGAGCCAGCAGTCCTAGATTGTGAGAAGGATGTCCCAGATTGGAGAGGGTGCAGGCTGGGCTGAGGGATACCCCCGCCCCATGCACGAATTTCGTGCACCGGGCCTCTAGTGATGTTATAAATATCCAAATGGCCTTTGGCAGAAAAAAATCCCCCACTCCTGGTGTAAATAAAGTGCCTATTAAAAATTAACTTTTCAAAACAAAAAGAAAACATGAGGCTTCTATAATTTTGGGTATGTTAGTAAAGCTTATTTTTCTTTTTCATTTGCCAAATTTTAAATATAGGCCAAGCACAGATCATGAAGAATTTATATTACAAATGAGATTTAATTTACAAATAAGACCAAAATATTTGTAAATACTAATGAAAATAAAAATACGTAAGTACATAATCAATTACTACATGCTGAATCTACTTCAGAAATAAGCTGTATCTATCTCTCTAATCATATTCCAAATATTTCATCAGACTGAACTTCCTGCTTGGAAACAGGAGACACAGGAAATACAAATCACTATTAGAATGAAGGAGGAAAAGCTAAGGATTTTTCTTTTAAAGTTAATAAGAGGTAAATTTCACACTTAAAATATAAAATTAGAGGAGTCAGATTCCAATTTTTCACTTATATTTAGAAGTGGAGGGATTTCATGCATTCAAACCTGCAGTAACACAAACAAGATTATACCTCTCTTATTCTAAAGTTGTTCTGCATTTATACGTAATTTTTTAACAGTTTGGTATATTTGCAAAATGCACTGGAGGACAGTTAATATCTCCAAAGCAAGGCAAGTCATAGTTGTTTTCTAAATGTAATCAGGGGGTTATGGCAAGACATTCTCCACATTCCTGACACTTGCTGATACAATAGTTTTCCTTTATGTTCTTCTTTTTAAAATAGAAATAAAAATGTGCCTTACAGATTTTTGAAAATATTAAAGTAGAAAGCTTATAAAAAATACTTAGAATGACACAAAACATACATTCAAAAATGATTTCTACCTCCCCCATGCCTGTCCAGGGTTGGAAAACTAAACCATTATCAAAAGAAAGAATTAAATAGGCTCTGATTTGACCTCAATTTTTTTAGGTCATTGAATATTTTTCATTTGAGGTATCAAATACATTTTTAGATGACCTCAAGAATAAGAGTGTATGTGTGTGTGGGGGGGGGGGGGCGCGGGGGGGGTATTTAAAAACAAACTTACAACAAATACAACATAATTTTTAAAGTTTTTTAGTCTCTAGTTTCATGGAATCCTACTGAACCAGAATAAGTTGTTTCCCAACAAAGTAATCTTTTAAATTTCATCAAACACAAAAGTAAAATCCTAACAATAATCCCAAGGGTAAAGACAGTCATTACGGGAAATAATATTCAAAAGACTGCTTTACTACCAAAAAAATAAATAAATAAAAAAATCTTGAAGGCAGCTGAGAGGCCACTTTCTTCAAGTCTGTTTCTGGAATGTGGACACCAACCATGCACAAGCACACTCCTTCCCCAGGACATCCTGACTGCACACAATAGCTACTGACAACAATTGAATGAACTGTGGTTGCTATTTCCAAGCATGGAAATTTTACTATCTATAGACACAAATTTCCCTATCTAAGTTAAGTTAAATGGCACTTATAAACAGTCTATTTAAAAACAAATGTGGTTATTAAGCAAATTTTAAAAAGCCACAACAGAAGTTATCTATTTACTTTTTTCCCCCAGTAGTTGATATACAGAAAAAAGAGAACCACACAAACAGGACAGGTCTATGTCAAAAGTAGAGGAGGCAGTTCTTAAGTATAGACTGTTTTATTGAAAATATTTTTTTTTTTTTGCTCTTCCTGCCTCATCCCTTGACACTTGCCATTTGCCCTCTCTAGATATTAGTGTGTTCACCAAGTATATATCATATTCTTCAACATCCAGAGTTCTTATACAAACGCTTTCTATCACAGTCTCCAACACCACCCTCTCGCCCAGGTAATGCCTACTTTGCCTTTGAGAGACAGGACAGGTAATTCTGCTCCACAATGAAGCCTAGCTTTTCCTTTCCTTATTCAATCGATAGGGAGTCACTTTTTATAGTTACTTTACTTGGATTCACATTACCTATCAGTGACACTTAACACTGAAGATCACTTCTTATGACCTTGCACTTTTAAATTTCATGACACCTTTCTCCAGATCATCCCCTTACTTCTTAGGTGTTCCTCTGGTTCCTCTTATCTTCTGTCTCTGGGATCTCATACTCAGTCCAATATTTATTCTGCACAGGCTGAGCTGCTATAATCCTCTTCCATCACCACTTAAACATCAACAACAACTCTCAAGTCCATATCTTCAACTCCAAATTCCAACTTAACCCCTAATGTTCAACCCGTGGTATGTTTCATCAAATCAACATCCATCCTCTCTTCTGTAACAACCATATTATACATTGTCACATTCCAGCTTTTGCCTTAGATCAGACTGTCAATCCTCATATAGCTCATTATTTCTAACAATCTCCTAAATTAACTCTGTGCCTCCAGTCTCATTTCTTCTCCAATACTCCCTTTACCTTAATCCTTCTTATATACTGCAGCCCAGATTAACAAATTCTACTACTTTGGGGCAGCAAGTCATTTAACAGAGAATAATGTCCCAATTCTTGATTCTTTTAGCACATGCTTTTCTCACACACACACACACACACACACACACACACACACACACACTTCTCACACTTTACATAATGTCCAAATTAAGTCTTCTTTTTCTCCATTTGGTTCCCTAGTTTAAGTTTAGTCACTATAACTTTTCTAGCATCAATTGTCCTCACACAACAAGCTATGTTTGGTATACTAATAGCCTACTTCAAAAGAATACGGACACTTTAAAAACTCAAACATTTTAAACATCAGTTGTGTAATTTATTTCAATTAGTATTTTTAAAGTATTTTCTGCCAAAAAAGCTTTTGTTTTTAAGAGAAAGAGTTTTAGGTATGACAGTGAGAATATTAAATATTGAAGTACACAACATAACCCCTATCAATACACATCATACAAATGTCACAAAAGGAGATGGCTCTGTAGTGATTATGAATGAAAATGTATCACTTGGATTTTTTGCCCTCACCAACCCACTTTTAATAATCTTTCTTACCTTTTACTTTTGCAGTAAGCATTTCTGCAGCATTCTGAAGATCAACAGAATTGAGGTTCTGATGTTTATTCATTACAGACTTTAAAACACGGAGAAGTTCATCCAGACGTATATGAATGACTTCTTTAAAACAGTCTTAAAAAAGAAAAAAAATTAAATTTGATTCCAAAACCAAGTTTCAGGAATCTAAAGCATGAAAAATCATTCTGAAGCATATTTCAAGTAGAAGCATTGGTTCCACAATTTTTGCCTACGAATATTTTCACTTCTTTTCTCATCGTTGCAATTATATACGATTTATACATATAGCCTTCGAAAAAATTTTAATCATTTTAGTTCACTAAGGATTTCAAGGCTCTCACAGTTATGGTCAATTTTCAGTTTTCTTTGCCTAAAATATGCTCTCCAGATTTCTGTTAAGGAAACTTTATATGGTACATTTTTCCTATCTTTGTGTTTTTATTTTAATATTCTTTTTTAATATATATGGTAACAGAGTTTGTGATATATTAACCAATATTTAAGAACATATAATTTATCATTCAAACCAGAATATTCTAGCCAATGAAAACAGGGGTGCTACTCATAATCATGACAGCACTTACAGGCATATTCCTGGGTCACCTTCCAGGCAAACCAAAAAGTAAAATCACCCTATAACACTTAAAACCCCTGAAATAATCCTCAAAAGTTCCAAAAAGACAACCACCTTAAATACAATACTCTGAGGTAATTTTCCTTTCTGCAACCTTACAGAGCACTAGTGTTTTATAATAGCACTTATTACTAGTAAGTGCTTCCTATGTGCTAGGCACTGTTAAAAGGACTTATTATCTCACTTAACTTTCACATTGGTACTTATAGGCAGATAATTTTTAAATCTCTATTATACAGATGAGAAAATTGAGGCACACCTAAATTCACTATGTTACTAGACTGTGAAACCAGAATTTAAATCATATAGTATAATTGTTGAAGCCACACATTTTTTAAAAGTACTTTTTTTTAAAATTGATTTTTTAAGGATAGAGGGAGAAACATCTATTGGCGCTTCTTGCAGGGGATGGAGCCCACAACCCTGGCATGTACCCTGACCAGAAGTCAAACCAGCAATCTTTTGGTACATGGGATAACACCCAACCAAATAAGCCACACTCTTAATGTTATACTGCTTCCCTATTGAAATAGATTAAAAAACAAACAAAAAAATGTTTTTCTAATAGTGTCATATTATAATTATACAATTAATTTTTTTCTGAAATGTTAAAAGATAATCACTAGAAAGAAAAACTGTATATAGGATAAAAAACAAAAACAAGATATTCTAACATCATCCATCAAATATTACATTCATTAGCAGCATTATCAAGAGAGAGAAATATGGCCTGGCTGGTGCGTCTCAATGGTTAGAGTGCCAGCCTGAGCACCGAAGGGTCTGGGGTGTGATTCCCAGACAAGGGCACATACCTGAGTTGCAAGTTCAATCCCCTGCCCTGGTCGGGGTGTGTGCAGGAGGCAACCAATTGATGTGCCTCTCTCACATCTCTCTCTCTCTCTCTCCCACATCTCCTCCTTCCCTCTGCCTCCCTTCCACTCTCTCTAAAAATCAATGGAAAAAATATCCTTGGATGAGGATTAACAAAAAAGGAAAGACAGAGAGAGAAATATAGGATAAGAAGAGTAGACAAGGCTGGGAGCTGTGTATATCACGGTGAAGAATATTCTAAGAGAAGGCACAGAAAAATAGTTCAGGTAATGATGGAAGCAGAGGGAACAATGTCTTCAAGAGAAAATCTGACTAATTCAACCAACAAATTTTGATAGAAAAAAAAAATACAGGGAATCAGATGATAGCCTAAGTATTCTTGGAAATGAATAGAGTCTCTGATACTAAAGGCAAAGAAAATGCACATAAATATTGTACTCTGGCTGATAAAGTGTTTTCAGGGAAGGTTCAGGTTAGCAATTATGATACTGCTATACATGTATACTGGAACTGAACAATTGAGAAATGGACGGGGGATGGTGGAAGCCAGGTATCTCACTGTTGGAGTAGAAATTTACAATTAAGCAGAGGGGGAGGAAGCTATAATGATACGTGTGGTGGTGGATTAGAGTTGGATATTTGAGTACGAATTTGTGTTTAGCTTACTACAGATATAGGTGGCTACATATAGAAATATTTCAAAATATGTGTTAGTATGCAGGTTAGTATACACACGTTTCTTTGCTCTGTCACCTGAGAGGACCCAAAAGAAGTGATACTACAGAAATAACTAATAGACCTAGCACCCTGAGCTTAATTTCTAATAGCATTCTCCAATAAAAGGAACCAGGGCTCCTTTGAGATATTGGCTGATTTTCAGTCTGGGGCAGCAAATACATAAGATAAGTTAGGAGCATCTTGTAATACCAGAAAGTAAGAGCTTGAGAGAAACAGATCCTCATATTGAAGAGGTATGCTAAGAGTGCACAGGAGCCAACTGAAAGAGCTACCAATGGCCAAAGGTGGAATAATTTGAGCAACTAATAAATAAAATAGTACTAGATTATAATACCAGAATATAAAGTAAATATCTTGAGTCCATACTGGTACAAACAAATTACTGAATAAATAAGTGAAAGAGAAGAAACAGTCTCTTATACAGAAGAATTCCCAATAATTAATATAGATATTTTGTCCTCAAAAAGGGTGAAGCATATGCATAGTGACTTCCTTCTAAAGAACAGAGTATGGAAGGAAGTAGAGTAGTACTTAAGACGAGTGATCATGGTTAACATCAACACTGATAAATCAGGTTCATAGTAAGTACTCTTGATAAGTGATAAAAATGGCACTTTACATCTGTTATCTTCCTTCCTCCCAATATCCCATAACCCCAGGCTAATCATGAGAAAACATCAGACAAATTCTAATTAAGGTACATCCTACAAAATACCTAGCCTACATTCCTTAAACAGTCACAGTCATCAAAGTGAAGAAATTTGAGAAACTGTCATGACCAAGGAGGGCCCAAGGAGACACGACAATTAACTATAATATGATAGGATCCTGGAAGAGGCAATAGGGACAATTTTGGAAATATGAATAAACTAAGGACTTTCACTAATAATGTATCATTATATCAAATATTGGTTCATTAGCAGATGTGCCATACTAATTAATGTAAGATGTTAGTAATAGGAGACACTGGGTATAAGAATATATGGGAACTCTGTACTATCTTCTCAATTTTACTGTGCATCTAAAACTATTCTAAAAATAAAGTATTAAAAATGAAATGTAAATGGGCAAAAAATTTTAGAAATTTTATGTACTATTAAAAATTTTCCATAAATATATATTACTTTTATAACTAAAAATTCATTTACATATTTTTAATTCCTAGGGAAATGAGTATATGAAGCTAGTTGCATAATTAAGTTATTAATTATCTTCATTAAATAAATAATCAATATCTACAGTATTTTCTCTGTTTTATTATTGTGGGTGTTAGTTCAATTGGTTTACTTAGTTGAGGCAATATAGCTTGGTGGTTGGTTAAAAGCAGGTTCAAAGGAGGCAACCAATCAATGTTTCTCATATTGATGTTTATCTCTCTCTCTCAAAACAAACTAAAAAACAGCAACAAAAATAAACATATCCTTGGATGGGAATTAAAAAAAAAAAAAAAAAAAAAGCATAGCCTCTAAAACCAGATAGCCTGAATCAGAATTCCAACTCTGTGGCTGAGAGACCTTGATCTAATTACTTAGCCCCCTCTGTGCCTCAGTTCTCTCACCTATAAAAAGATAATGGTAGCTACTTCATAGGGTTGGTTGAATTAAATCAGTTAAAACACAAAAGTGGGTGGAACATAATAAGCCTCCATAAATGCTTACTGTTATTCTTATTACTAGTTTATGCAAAAGCAGAAAAAGGTTAGTAACACAGGTTAGGTCTGAAATTAAAACTATTAGCTTTGAAATAAAAGAAGTTTGTGGAAAACAGTAACATTTGACTAGTTGTAGGAAACAACAATTACATTCTTTCCCCTATTTTGTACTGCAAAATCTATTCTTTGGCCTATACTAAATGAAACTCTAATTTATGGTAATAATTCTGCCTACTTATCAAAACCAATATTTAGTGATTATCTAGTGTTATAAAATTGTATTAGATTCTTTATGAAACCTATGTTAGCTTAAAAAAAAAAAGATGGTCATTTCTATCCCTTATTCAGATGTTTCATAATAAAAGATACAACCACCAATATACTTAGAAAATCCTGTAAGAATATGCTGCCTTATTTTGGGGTCTCAGGCCAAAAAAGCTTGATATTTGAGTGTCAACAACAACCATCAATATTCAAAATTAGTTTTGGATATTAAACAAGAAGTACAAAATATTAATGGTGTAAATGCTTAAATAAACCAAGGTAATCAATTCTGGTCTTCTCAGAGTCAAGAAAATAGTATGTTAAAATGAATATATTTCAAAAGTATTAAATGTTTTTCAATGTTCTTAGTTTTAATTTCTCAGACAGTAAACAGTAATAGATACAAGCCACATCAACAAAAACTCTTTGGGATCCTCAATAATTTTTAACATTAAAATTCTATGCTATGATTCTTCTCAAAAGGCACTGCAAATATCCCAATAACTATCAGTTAACGTTCCTTTATTCCTACAAGGAAGCCCTTATAAACACATATTTGAAGTTGTTTCAAAACAAAATACTAAAAAACAGTAATTGAGTTATTTAGTAATAAATCTCAGGAGTAACTCATATTACCCTATAAATAATTCCAATTTCCTGTGATTGAATACACTTCTGAAGCCCATTAATCAACAAAAATGAACATGACAACCAGAGAAAATATTAATTACAAGATTCATAAACTTTCCTATATTTTTTAGTAGAAGCGTCAACTACTAGCACATCACTATATCCTGATAATACTTCAGCTGGGACTTTTTATTTTTTAGCAAATGTTCTTTTCCCTTATAAAAGAATAAAGCTATCTCAAATTCTTTTTATGAGGCAAAAGTCTTCTTAAGCTGAAAGTTAACTTTAAAAAAAAAGTTTTAAGGAGTTTAAGTAGCTCCTTCAGCAACACAAAATATTCCCTCACCCCACCAAGCCCAGACAATGGTAGCAATGAGTAAAGCACAAAGCAGTAACTATTCTTCCCCAGTACAGAAGAAAGGTTAAGTGGCTAATTGATATGGTAGAAAATAATAGATTTAGATGGAGAAAAACGGGTTCCAATGCTTGATCTGCCACACTCCTTAAAATAACCTTATACAAAACTCTTTACTTCTCTCAGATTAATTATCAGTAAAATGGAATTAGTAAGAATTCCTGCCCTAGTTATCGTAAAAAAAAAAAAGCTGTGAATACCAAATAAATTAGCAGGAACAAAATCGCTTTATAGTCTTAATATAAACAGCTATTATTACTATTAAATCTGTAAGCCACTAAACTAAGTACCTTTGAAAAAAGACTTGTCTCCCACAGAATTACATTCAATAACAAACAGACTTATATACCAAGGTCCCACAATAATTTGGCTAATAAAAATGAGACATTAAAGTTAAGTGTTAATTTCATTTTATATATAAAATCTAAATTAGTAAATTACTTGGAAATAAAATCATAATTAAAGATATACTTTATAAAAATATTTCTATTAAGTTAAATTATAGTATTCAATTTAGTCCTATAACTAAATAAAAATTAATTTTTAAATTTTATAGTGGCCCCATTGTAAATGTAATGAAATTTAATTTATACTACACAAAGGTATTGTATATGCAAATATAATAATGTTCAACCAAAATCTTAACACTAGTTATCCAGAACAGTACAACTCCAGTATCCCAATGTATGTTTGTTTATCTACCATCCCAGTAATATGGTAATCTGAATTTTAATTTGTCTCACTCATTTATGCCATTTATTTTCAGCTCCATTCAGCTTATCAAGTGAAAACAGGTTAGCCAGCTCCACTTTTTTGCTTCTCATGTATTAACACAATACCACAGTGTTTATATTGCAAACACTTCATGGAAATACTTAAGTAAATATCCATGGTGTTTTCCTTGGTTTAAAAAAAACCCTGACAATTTTAAAAATCAGTCTTGTTAATTCAGCTTAACCTCTCTGGGAAAGCAATGAAAACAACAAGGAGGAAAAAATGTTTCAGAACTTATCACTAGGAAACTCCCTTTTTTGCTGTAATGACTTCTGAATTTACAGGATAAAGGTGAAGCATGAACAGCAGCCTTCTTTACCCAGCCTCTTGGGGACTGTAAAAATAACAGCTGACATTTTAAAACACTTTTTCTAAGGACTTTATTTTTGTGAAATCATCTAATCTTCACAGCAACCCAATGAGGAAGGTACTATGAACTCCTCTGAACACAAGTAGAAACTGAGGCACAAAGAAGATAAGTAACTTTCTCAGTGGCAGAATGAGTCCACGTTAGGCATTCTAGCTCTAGAATTTGTGTTCTTAAATCACTATAATATATATCAACATGGTTAAAGAAGTTATAGTTAATGATAATACTCTATAATCTGTAATTTAATAGGCTTTAACTTCTAATCAAATATGCCAGTTACTATTTTAAGTGGTGTTAAGTAAACCATTCTAGGCAAGTACAGAAGAGGACAGTAATTTCCTAAGAGCTGGCACATGTGTAATGAATGAGTTACCTGTATTTCATACTTTATTCTTCAAAGATTCAATCCATATTTTCTAGGCACTAAAATATAACCTATTAACATTCACATTAACCAATCCTAAGTTATACCCATTAGAAATCACTTCTTGAGAGGTTTACTTCTAAAAGAACACAGCAGAAAGGCATGTCTAAGACTTGCAACTTAATGTATCTGATATTTCACAAAATTTCTGGTACACTATAGGGGCCAATAATTAAGTATTGTCATCAATAGTCAAATTAACATTTACTGAAAGTTGTCTGAAATAAATTTACACATCCTCCCACATATTCACCACGGGGAAAATAGGTTAACCCAGTGGTCGGCAAACTCATTAGTCAACAGAGCAGCAAGCCGCATGTGGCTTGTGAGCCGCAGTTTGCCAACCACTGGGTTAACCCATAAGACACGATTTCAATGAAGATTTGGGAAATTTATGCAGAACTTCCCTCTTTCAACAAAATGTATTACTTGCCCTAACCGGTTTGGCTCAGTGGATAGAGCGTCGGCCTGCGGACTGAAGGGTCCCAGGTTCGATTCCGATCAAGGGCATGTACCTGGGTTGCAGGCACATCCCCACTAGGAAGTGTGCAGGAGGCAGCTGATCGATGTTTCTCTCCCATCGATGTTTCTAGCTCTCTATTCCTCTCCCTTCCTCTCTGTAAAAAATCAATAAAATATATTAAACAACAAAAAAAAACCCAAAATGTATTACTTAATGGCATTAAATTTGTTGTTTAAGGCTTTTTGTTCAAGAAAATTTGCTCTAGAAAGTTAACTCTCTCTTCTAACTATACAGTAGTTCTATCAAATTTAGGATCTAGAATTTATTAGAAGCTATCATTTATGAGATCAGTTATATTTTTACAAATAAAATTGATACACTCTTAAATTAGAAAGCACTTTTTAAAAGTAAGAGAACTACTTTATTGGAAACTGATGATAGCTTAATCTCCCTTTCTAGCCTATTTAAAAACGAAACAGAAAAACAAGACACCATTTTCACAATACTAAACTTTTATTACATTTTAAAAATAGTGTCATATAATCAATATACTCTTAAGAAATATTAAACTGCTGACCTTCAAATATCTACATATATAAAAGCCTAAGTGACCTTTAGGACTGAACAACCATAATGACTGAAACAACCAGTCGACCAGTCGCTATGACACGCAATGACCACCAGGGGACAGACACTCAACGCAGAAGCTGCCCCCTGGTGGTCAGTGTGCTCCCAAGCCAACCTCCTGTGGCTGGCCGATGGTGTCACCATCTGGCATTCGTTCCTTCTGCGCCCGGCCCAGCAACCATTGCCTCCTCTCTCGACCCCACCAGCGCCTTCAGGTCACGGGCTAGGATGGGGAACCAAGGGTGAGTGGTGGCAGACGCGGCCCCTTTCCCAGGGGTGCTGAGGGCTGGCTCCCTCCTCAGAGCCAGTGGCCAACCTCCCGCGCCCCGTCTCTCCCCCCGGCCGGCAAGCCCCAATCAGCCCACGGTCCCTCCCCCTGTCCAGCAGGCGCCAATTGGCCCCGGCCCTGATGGGCCCTGATCAGCGGCCAGGCCTAGAGACCCCACCCATACACAAATTCGTGCACTGGGCCTCTAGTATTTAATAATGACAATGGAGACTTCCAAGCACTAAGTACCAGAAAAAATATGTAATCTGAACTATTCTTTCTAGCCCAATTAAAAAACCTTGTACTTTTCAAATTCCCAAATTTTGTGTTCCACCTGGGAATGGGGAGATGTGTCATGAAGACAGTTTAAGATTACTGTATAAACTAGAAGATTTATGAATCTGTTCTTTGAAACTCATAACACATTATTCCTCAGGGGTGACACCATAAACCTGAATTGGTACTTACACTGTGTGTGTGTGTGTGTGTGTGTGTGTGTATTTTAATCCTCACTCCTTTTCCACTGACTTTTAGAGAGTGAGTGGAAGAGAGAGGGAGAGAGGGAATGACAGAGAGAAATATCGATGTGAGAGAAACACATCGATTGGTTGCCTCCTGCACATGCCCTGACTAGAGCCCAGGCCAGGAGGAACCTGCAACTGAGGTACGTGCCTTTGACTGGAAATGAACCCAGGACCCTTCAGTCCACATGCTGATGCTCTATACACTGAGCCAAACCAGCTAGGGCACACAGCACATATATTAATCTGCAATGTTATATTTAAACACAGAGGACATATGTTTAATTCAGTGCCTTCAGCATTTTAACGTAAGATGCAAAATTTTCCCCTGCAATTATTCATAATGCACCCTAATAACACAGGATAGAGAGCTAAACTTCAAATTCTACATCTGCTACTTGTATAAGACTACAGGAAAACCTCCTCCTGGAAATAGTGGACAGGAAGAATTAACAACTCTATTACTTGCCCTATCAAAAAAAGTGTTTTCACAGTCCTCTGAACTCCCACATTAAGCCCTCTATTTTTATTTGTAAATAAAAACAGTAGAGGCAAACTGCAAACATATCTTAACCCTGATAAGGGACACAGGGCTCTTTTGTAAACACCTGTTTTCTTAATCAGTTCTTCAACAACTACTGCAATATGAGCTTTACATTCACACTTGGAAAATTTTCATAAATATCACATTTAAAATCTATACTAATAAAAGGGTAATATGCAAATTGGTCAGGATGCCCTCACAGTAATGACCGAACAGCAGGCTGCATGGGGCAACCAGGCCGGCAGGGGGGTTACTGAGAGACGACCAAACGACTGAACAGCAGACTGTGAGGAGACCAGGCCGGCAAGGGGGGGGGAGGGGAGTGAGGGGCGACCAAATGACCAAACATCAGGCTGCGTGGGGTGACCAGGCCGGTGGGGGGGAAGGCAGCTGGCAGCGACCAGGCCAGCAGGGGGGGCAGTTAGGGACAATCAAGCAGGCAGGCAGGCAGGTGAACAGTTAGGAGCAAGTGGTCCTGGATTGTGAGAGGGATGTCTGACTGCTCAGGCCTAAACCGGCAATCGGACCTCCCCCAAGGAGTCCTGGATTGGAGAGGGTGCAGATTGGGCTGAGGGAACCCCCCCGCCCCCAAACCCCGTGCACAAATTTCGTGCACCGGGCCTCTAGTAATTATCATAAAACTCACATTTTAAAAAATCCTATAGAATAGTAGGATGTGGATGCCCTCTAAAATGCACTATGTACTTTAAAAACAAATACTTAGCTGTCTTCTTCAGCCATGAACTGTCAATATTCAAAACAATGTAGAATCTCCAACTCCAATCAAATTTTGAATCACAGAATTATAAAACTGATAGCATCTGTTATAAGCACTTTATTCTTAAAAAATTATTAAATGACTTAAGCCATATTCCAAAACTAGTCAGTAAAAAACCTAGGCCTAGAACCTAAATCATGTGTTTTCTTTCCAGAACTCTTTCTGTCATATCCCTTACTACTTATTCAACAAAGTTGTATAACCTGGCTGGAAACTGATCTGCTTATTCAAATCAGAGGAGGGCATGAAAACTATATCCTCTAAAGACAACTTAAGGAAAAAGAATCCAAACAGACCCCAAGAGTACCTATTTCTAGGTAAATTTTTCTCAAATTTGCTCCCTTAACAATTTTCTAGGTTTCCTTTTAATGCTATAGAAATCAAAAATATTTATAGAACAAGAATTCATCTCAATTTCTCAAGACTGGTGAAGACCAAATGTCTGTACCAGCACTGTTCAATAAAAATTTCTGCAATGACGGATATTTTTATAACATCACTGTCCAAAATGCTATGGCTAAAAAGCACTTGAATGTGGCCACGGCAACTGAGAAGCTGAATTCTTTATTTTAATTAAATTTACTTAATTAAAGTTAAGTAGTCACATGTCTAGAGGCTACCATATTGGATAGTGCAGACCTAGATAATCCCCAGTGAAAACAGAATTGGCTAATAAAATATGAAAACTGAACAGTGATTCTACAGAGTAACTGCCATGTGAAGCAGGTTAGACAGAATGGAAAGAAACATAATTATGCATTCGTGACCTCTGGATTCCAAATGAAACCACTATTTACCAGCATTAAGGGGTTGATGAAATCATATAACGTATGTTATACAGACAACTCATCTGTGAAATGGGGCTAAAAGTACCTTTCTTTGTGGGGACTATGTGACTCAACACTCTTCGTATGTAAATTAAGTACTCTGTAAAAGTTAAAGTCTAGCCTCAACAATATGATTGAACACCTGAAGCAATAGTCAAGTGGTTTGGACATCATTGCTTCATGACAAGTAAAGTATATAAAGAATATGGCATTCAAATCACACCAAAAGGTGATTTAACTATATACCTACATTCTATGTTCTTAAAAGCTAACTTTTTAGCTGTTTAACAGCCAACTGATATGAATTAAAAGATCATAAACAATGATAAAAATTTGCCATCCTTCCTCTTAACACATTAAGCGCACAATCAGTCACTGGTGACTGACACTATACCTTCCATCTGGAAGACAAAATAGGCTGGGTGCTTAACGTGTTAAGGAGGCAAAAACAAAATATTGGCAAGGCCACTGACAAGGCTCCCTCACTACAAAAGAAAAAAAGTGAAACAGCTCTTTGCTGTCTGGCCATAATTTACAACTATGATGGTACTAAAGAATAGCAGAAGTCTAGGAATATTTCTCAATACCCAGAACACAAAAGAATGGACTATGTCTATTCTATGTATAGAGACATACATAATAATATCACCTTAAAGAGTTATAGAATTTTAAATGTTTTACCTGCTTTCCTGAAGATTATATTTCTTGTAATAATTTTATTAGATAAAGAATAGTCTGATACTTTAACAGGCTGAAAACCATGACCAATATTAAAAGCAAGCATATTATGTAGTTCTTCTTATCATTTATAATGAGGTTAATTTATATGTTACACACTAGAGGCCCGGTGCACGAAATTTATGCATGGGGGTAGGGGGGTCCCTCAATCCGGAACCCCTCAGGGATATCTGACTGCCAGTCAGACATCCCTCTCACAATCTGGGACCTCTGGCTCCTAACCACTCACCTGCCTGCCTGATCGCTCCTAACCACCTCTGCCTGCCTGCCTGATTGCCCCTAACCACCTCTGCCTGCTGGCCTGATCGCCCCTAACTGCTCTCCCCTGCTGGCCTGATGGCCCCTAACTGCTCTCCCCTGCTGGCCTGATCGCCCCTAACCACCTCTGCCTCGGCTCCCGCCACTGTGGCTTTGTCCAGAAGGACGTCTAGAAGATGTCCGGTCTAATTAGCATGTTATGCTTTTATTAGTATAGATACTCTCTTGTTTAA
The DNA here is from genome assembly GCA_026230045.1 of Corynorhinus townsendii. Classification (NCBI taxonomy): domain Eukaryota; kingdom Metazoa; phylum Chordata; class Mammalia; order Chiroptera; family Vespertilionidae; genus Corynorhinus; species Corynorhinus townsendii. The sequence goes on along the minus strand of JAPDVU010000002.1, from coordinate 148,723,841 downwards.
GGAAAACAGACAAAAAAGGTTCTATCAACTCAAATAAACTAAATAGTTTATTTCCAGATTTTGATAATGACCCGAAGGCAGAAAAACACAAATTCTTGTCAAATCCAAGATTTATTCTGAGATGGCATACATATATCCTTTTAACTCTGATTGAAGAACCAAGCATTAAAATCAATCCAAAGGTAAATAATGAAAATTCTCTGACCATTGCTTACTAATGAGAGTTGGTTATCCAAAAGAGTTATTTTACATTTTTCAAGTAATTTACCAGCCATAAATGGCAAGCTTTTTTATTATCACTAATATAATTGAGTATTTAAATTGTGAAGTACTGATTTTCTTATTAGAAGGATAGTAACCGTACAGCTTTTCAATATTAAATTTCCATGAAAAATATGTTTTCATACACATACTTTTATCTCAAGGGGTAGTCTCCTTTGGCTATCTTATACGTATTACCATTTTTTTCTTTTTTCACTTAAGATCAGCTTTTAATTCTCTTTCTTCCTAATCTCTCAACTGTCTACTAACAAATTAAAATAAAAATATATACACATATACACATACACACATATATAGTCTCAAAAGAATGACTTACGTAATTGTTGTTTTAAAGAAAATTCAAATACTAAAATTTTGGGACTACAATTCAAGTGCAGTTATTTTGGGCATTTCAACCTGAAAAATTAGAGTTAGGCTAGAATACACTCTTAAGTCAATATTTAAAACAAGGTATGGCTTTAGTGTCTGTTAATCAGAAAATAAATATTTAACTTATATACACAGAAAATGTTTATTGGAATCTTACAAATGTCTGTGAAACACCTGGAGGTCTCTTATAAGTAACACTAGATATCTTCATTTTCCACATCCAGACAAACCATTTACAAACATAGAAATTAGGTGCTACTTATCACAGGAGAACAGAAGCTGTATCTTTATTATCATTGCTATCAAATTTGTATATCAAAGAGGCACTGAAAGTTGAAAGACTTAGGTACTAAGATGTGTATAGCTCTTTATCTTTGAAGAATCAAGTCTGGGGCTCTATTATTCATATCTACTGGTAACTAGACAGAGAATAAACTCTTGATTCTCCCTTAATTAAAGAAGCAAACTGAAGAACAGCAAAACAGAATTAAGTTTGAGAAAAAAGTTTCACTCAAATGCAGTGATTTTTAGATTAGATATTAGGAACAATATAGAAAACCAAACCTAGGCAGAAGTATCAACAATGTAAATAATAAACATAAGTCTGCTTATTAAAGATGACTCAATATACTGTTACTATTAAGAAGGTTAAAATTCCAATGATCTAAAATTTCCTATGTCAAGTGGGCCCAACTGTTAAGAACCCAAGACCTATTTTTGTTTTTTGTATTCTTATTCCCTCACAATTACCAAAATTCCTATAATGTATCTGATTATAAAATAGTTTACACTGTAAACATCAAATATTTGAGGAGGGGGACTATAATAATTATAGAAGAATACCCTATTTCTACCACTGTGTACACACTTCTCTGTAACTAGGCTGGCATTTAAAATTTTACAAACTATCCAGTAAGTATGCTAAGAGAAAATAGTTGACAAACCTGAAAGAATAGCTTCTTTCAAATACAATAGCATATGGGAGAACTTCCTGATATCATTCACCAACTCCTTGATGTAATCCGGATCAAAAATGGAGTTGGAACTTACAGACTTGAGCCCCATTTCAGAAGTTGTAACATCAGTAGAGAGCTGGCCTGATGACAAAACATGTTTTTTCTTTGTCTTTTTCTGTTTGTGAGCAATCATCCTTTCATATATCAGTCAGAAAAACTGAAATCCTTAAAGGGGTGAGAAAAAAAAGAGAAACACAAATACCACATCAACCAGGGGGAACATTCTACTAGGTTTTCACAAATAGCCCAAAGCCCACCTCAGTATTACATTAAAACCAACCACCACAAACACTGCACTCTACAACTACTAATACTAGCAGCTTCTATTTATTAAGTGCCAGTATGCAAACTACTATCATCTTCATTTCACACCAGAGGCCTGATGCACGAAGATTCGTGCAAGAATGGGCCTTCCTTCCCCTGGCTGCTGGCACCGCCTTTGCTCCGGCCTGGAGCTGCCTTTCCACCTTCCCATGCTGCCCAGAGGCCTGGAGCGGCTGGGGCAGTGCGACCCGCCTGCGTCCTGCCCCCAGCTGCTCAGCGCCTGTGTATGCAAATTAACCCACCAGCTTTGTTGGGTTAATTTGCATACTCACTCCTGATTGGCTGGTGGGCATCACGAAGGTATGGTCAATTTGCATCTTGCTCTTTTATTAGTGTAGATGTTAAAGAACCTGAGGTTTGGAGGTTAAATAATTTATCTGGGCTCTTAGCTGATAAATGATGAACTGGTACTTAAACCCAGAACTGCCTTGTCATCTAAATCCATGCTCTTAACACCTGGTATAGAATTTTTGTAATTTTAAAAAGTTATCCTGAAGTGTCATTTAGTGGAAGGACATATCTCCCTCCATGACACCACCTTCAAAAATAAAGATGAAATATGAGTTTTGAAAAAATAAAAACCTGTTTTCAAAATCCCTCTATGTGTTGGATGGACGCTTCTATACCATTGTCTTTTAATTCTTATAATCTAATGAGGTAGGTATTGTCAGAATGTTATTCCCAAAGTAAAGAGATGATTAATAGCCTTTCTAAATGTGTTACCTGTACAATTTGCTTACAGGCTGTGTGTTTTAGGACTAAAAAGAAACACAAAATTAAAAGACTTCATATAACATCCTGGCCAGTGTGCTCAGTTGGTTGGGCATCGTCCCATGCGCCCAGGAGTTGCTGGTTCAATTCCTGATCAGGACACATGCCCACATGCCCGGGTTGCATGCTCTATCCCAGGTAGGGGACACGCAGGAGGCAGCCACTTGATGTTTCCCCTTTATCTCTCCCTCTAAAAATCAATAAAAAAAATATTTCTAAAAAGACCTCATATGATAAAACACCTAACCCTAGCACATAATTGGAACTCAATAAAACTCTATGTTTCTGATTCATGTTTTCATTTTACCTTTCTAGAAGAAAAAGTCCTAATTTTGTTTGTATCTCTTGGAATCAAAAAGGAAATGACTTGTGGAATTAAATTATCTCAAACATCATCATTAAAACATTTTTCAAATATTTTGGCTTGAATATTTGGATACTTTCAAAACGGAAGAACTACTAGGGACTTCCGTACAATTTACACAAGTTTTATGTAATATTCATTTCCAGGTCACGTGTAAGATATATTATTGTATTATTTACTCTTTCCCATACCTCACCTAACTCTATATTTTTCTTCCTAATCTATTTTTAAGTTATCCACTTCTATCTCTACTACCACTCTAGGTGAATTACTATCATTTTTTGTCTGAGCTACTGTCACTAATTTCCTAAGGATCTGTCCATATCATTCTTTTCCCACTCCAAAGTGTTGAGTGTACTTTTCAAAACATGAATCTCATCATGTCATGTCTCTGCTCAAAACTCTTCCAAAGGATGAGTAAGGAGCTCTCGTGCACTACAAGGCTCAGCATGAGATATGTTTGGGTCCTAAATACCTCTGCAATGTCCTCTGGAGTCAAGATTCCTAGTCAACACTCTCAACACTCCTGCCACACACACTTGCTTCTCATTCTTCCAACAGTGTTTGTTTACTGTGACCCACAGTAAAAAATAATTTTCTATTACGGGCCAGTATACACATTAAGCATGCTATGTTTTTATGTGGTGTCATGTGTAGGAATACAGAAAACTGATCTGGCTAAGAAGCCAGGTGATAGACTAAGATGATCTCTACTCCATTCATTTTTTAAAATGCTGGTTGCAACCAACCAAATTGGCTTCACACTCATAATGGGTCCATGACCCTACAACTTTAAAAAACACTGACTGTTTGACTCAGTATCCAGTCTCTATACAGTTCCATTTGCCGGACTATTACTTTCCCTTTGTTCACTCATTCTAATCTCAGCTCAAAGATCACTTCCTCAAGGAAACCTTCCTGGACCACCCCTGCCCCTATAATCACCACCACCACCACCACCACCAAACTAGAGCAGAATCTCCTATTAGAGATACTTTATAGTATCTTATACTTTTCATGAACTTTCCTATCTAGATGATAATCTCAAGGAAATCAAGACCACATCTGTTTGCTAACCATTTGTTTTCTGTTCACAGCACAGAATGTGACATATGCAGGATGAAATGTAACTATTTGCAGAATGAAAATGAGCTTATAAATTTATAAAGTTTTAAATAATTTTTACAGAAGCAAAAATGGTTAACTCCAGATTGTTGCAGTGTTTTAATTGGAAAATATCAATGGTTTTTTAAAACTTATCTCTAAAGCAGTGCCTTCAAAAAACAAACCCAAAAACAAAACAAACAAAAAAACTCCAAGCATATGAAATTGAATAAAGGCAAGATTATATAAAACTGAAATCAAAGTTGGAGTTCTATGTTTCTCTACCTCTGATTATTAAAGTGTCCTAATACTTCTTTTATAGTTTTTAAAAGTTCCTTTATTGAATAATCTTTTAAATCTCAAATTACTTGAGAACGTAATTTCTACACTTAAACTAGTTTCAAACCTGTCTAACATTGACTCTTAAGTGCGTAGATAATTTCTAAAATGAAAGTAGGACAATTTTTAAAGCACCTTTATTAAATCTTCCCAATTAACAAGAAACCCAAAACAGTCAAGTGCCTTATTTGGGCAGTTCTTTTACACATCACTAATTGAGAAGACTATTAACCTAACATCACTTTTTGCAGCTTATTTAATGAAGTCATTCTGATTAATTTTGACAGCTTTTAGTTTAATAAATTAGAGAACTGGTTGTTGTCATTGGTAAAAGGATGGTTATAAAAATTAAAGACATATCAAAAGTTCTAAATAAAACAATTCATTTATCTCAACAACAACAAAAATTTACTTTAAACAAGTGTCATATTAGTAACCCAAAGTTGTAAAGTGTTTTAAAACTGCTTAAACATTTTTACTCAAGACTAAGAAAATCTATAAACAAAAAACAACCACGAGGAAAGGAGAACTAAAAAGGGTTATTTATACGCTACCTCTAGTCAGCATTCTGGTGAGTAATATACTAATTTTGTTATACATACTTTACTACTTTTCATAATTCAAATTGAAAAAATTACAGGTGAAAAAATTTTAATAACAAAGTTAATTCAAGCTTTCATAAAATTAAACTATGATCATGAGAAAGTTTGGTGGCTATACACTTTCCAAGATCACCCACACTACTTTCCAATGTCCCAAAAGGAACACCCTCTAGTTGATATAACATAAAATGTATTTTGTAACTAATTGCAACTGGTAATTTAATTAAATGAGGTAATAATATGGAAAACACTTAGCACAGTGCCTGTCTCATCATGAAGACTCAATAACTGTTAGCAGTGCTTTGTTGTGGGAGATTATTTTTTAACACAAGTAATGAACAAGATGTGCCTTTACTACAATATATCTGAAGACTGTGAGCAAGAAATATAGAACTAGGAACAATTCTAGAAACGTAACTGACTTTATGGAAACCTACTAAATCGCTTCCAAGTGAAGTTGAACTGTGCAAATAGATTGTTGAACACAATATCTGTGAAACTCTCCTTAAATGCATCGCTTTAAACTCCAAGTCATCAACATTAAAAACGTGTTACATCCACTTCTCAAAGAACTTTGTAGCAAACAGAAAATTACTGTGCAAAATCCTTTATTATGTTCTAAATTCTAAGTAATGTGCATTAGAAATGTGAACACTAACTTCCAGGACCCTGGAATGTGGTTTTTCCAAGACTTCAGTAGTCTGTGTTAATGTCAGATGCCCAATATACCCCCTCAACCCCCGCAATGTATCATTATAGAAGTATTTTCATTTTAAGCAGTGGGCTGACTGAGGTATAAAATTGCCCCAAATATCTGTACTTAATAGTTCCCATCTTACTCTTTCTACCTCAGGGGGAAAAAAATTGCCAGTTATTTCAGAAATCTGCTATTTCAGCACAATTTCTGATTTGGTAAGAATTTAACTTAAAAACTCTAAGTAAATCAGAAATATTCATTCTAGAGGTCTTTAATTCTGTTTTTAAAAGGCACTCTCCACAAAATGAGAATAGGGATATGTCAAAAGTTTTAGCAATAATATGCAAATAACTGTAATTTTAAAGAAAGGCATGCAATGCACATACACTTCATTCCTGTGCAACTGGAACCCAGCACGTTTAAAAAAGATGAAGCTGCACAACCTCCCCCGCCTCCAGAATGTCTAGCATTCTTGGCAGGCAGGGCTCTGCCTTGACCAGCCCAAACTACCCAATGCCAAAGAGCACGTTCTCCACCCCAGGATTTAAAAACAGAGTGGGGAAAAGGGAGCAAAAAGGGCGGCGAACATTGATAGTGAGGGACACGAGATATCGTCACGGAGATAGCTGGAGAAGGGAAAGGGGCACTCAGCTCCTTCCTTTACCAGCTAACAGTCCTGCCCTCCGAAAAAGTATGAGCCCAATTTCTTCTTGAGAAAGACAGTTAAAAAAAAAAAAATTAACATGGAGACGCGAGGCTCCTTAGGCACTAGGGCTCCGGCTTGTAAAGTCCCAGACTTGAGCTCATCCATCAAAAAGAAATTTTAAAAAACAAAAACCAAAAATGCCATCAAGCCCCATCCTCAACGGAATGGGGAAAAATCACTGCGACAGACCGAAACACCCCTCCTCAGCCCAAAAGACAGACGAGTTAAACAATGCCCCACGGAAATCCTAAACTATCTCAGGAATGAGACCCAGTTGAAGTGAGGGCTGCTGTCAGGGCAGGTGGGAGCTGGACGAGATCAGAAAAAGCAAGAGACTGTAACGGTCAAGAGCACAGATTCTGAAGCAACTGCCTGGGCTGAAATCCGCACTCTGCCAATTACCAGTCTGATTATTCCGGCAGTTTTTAACCTGTTTCCCCGTGTGAAAAACGAGTGAAGTAATCTCGGACCTGCCGTGAGAATTAAAGAACTTAAATGTGCAGCGCGCTCTTAGAACAGGATGCGGACGATGGGACCTGCCGAATTTACTTCTAAGATCATCGTCACCATCCGCTCGGGGCCCCCGCGCGCGCCCTCCGGCTCCAACGCCCCAGGACCGCGCGCCCCTCCCCACGGCCCGAACCCTCCCCGAAGAACCAGGAGCCCCGCGGACTCGGGCCCAGCCTCCAACTCAGTCCGCAGGGCCTCCGCTCGGGGCCACCGCGTGGACCGCCTGGACCCTCGACCGCAGCTCGCGGGCGACCACCGTGAGTGACCCCAGCCCGGAGAGGCAGCCACCGCCCAAAACTCACCGCAGCGCTCCATCCCGTGTCCCGTATGCGGACGCCCGCCCAACACTCACGGCCGCCGGCGACGTCGCCGGCGAGGGCTGGAGCTCGTCATCCTCATCTCCCAAGACCCGCGGACCTCGGCCAAGTCACCGCCGCCCTGCAACCACCACCACCACGACCGCGCTGGCCGCCGCCGCCGCCTCCGCCGCCGCCGCCCGCCCCCTAGCTTTGCTCCTCCCGCCCCCTGGCTTTGCTCCTCCCGCCGGACTCGTCCCGCCCTCTCGAGCCCAGCCCATTGGTCAGCATCTCCGAGAGGCGGGGCTCGGCGCCCAGCTCTCGCGCACTGGAGGCTGAATGTCAGCAGCACCCAAACCGGCAGACTGTCCCCAACATTACAACACGTGTCCGTCACTCCGTGTGGCACGCTAGGAGGAGCGAACTTTCGGAACAAGTCACCTGATGGCTAGATCTGGCTAATGGGAGTTTCTTAAGGGGAGCAATCTCCATTTTTTAGGAGGTACTTCTTTTGACCACCTTGTTTCTCCCCCTCCAACTCCTTTAAGAAAACAAAAACAAAAACCAGGACCACACAAGTAAAGTGTAACACAGGTCTGGGACTCAACTCCTTTTCAGAAGAACGAACTTCCTCAAAACCGGCCACACGAGAGCCTATGTGTGCCCTCTGTAGGGGAATACTTTCCACTTGGAACAGTGATTTTTCAACCTTTTTTGTTCTTTATCTTTTTATCTCATGGCACACATAAGCTAATCACTAAAATTCTGTGGCACACCAAAAATATGTATTTTTTGTCAGTCTGGTAAAAAAATAGGTATAATTTTGATTCATTCACACCAGATGGCTATTGTTGTGTTGGCTGTTATCATTATTTTGACAACCAAAGGGAAAAGAGGTCAGTCCCCCTGACTAAAATAGGTATTGCATGTTTTTTAAATTCTTGCGGCACACTAGTATGCCACAGCACACTGGTTGAAAATCGCTTATTTAGAACGATATTACTTTTTTCAACTGCACTCTCAAACTCACTCAAAATAAGAAAAACGTCTTTGAAAGATAAAAGTAAGCAGCAGGGACTGAAAGCACATAAGCTTTCATATCATACTACTCACTGGAACAAGCAATGTCATTTACCACAGTGCTGGAACATTCAGAGAGAACTGGAGACACAGAGGACATATGGGGAGGGTGGCTGGATAGTAGTGGAGGCAGAGAGAAAAATTATCACACATGGGAGAAAGCAGAAAAAGACAAGAGTGTAAGGAAGAGAAACAGAAAAAAACAGGGCTGCAGGCACAGGGAGAAGCAAAACCAAGTAAGGCAAAAACAGGTGAAGGCAGAAAGAAAAAGAAAATAAGAATGAGAAATAAGAGAAAGTAAAGACTACCTAGTTACAGAGACATTTGAAAAAGGAAGTGAGCATGATAGAGAGAACAAGTGAAGTAGAGAGAGAGGGAGAAAATACTCATTGACAAAGAGATGAGGAACATCTTTCATATCTTTGAACTCTTATATGACAAACAATAGTGGGGAAATAAAGCAAATTTGGTCCTGCAAGTGCTACTTGGGAAAGATATATATGAAAATGCTGAGCTCCTTGGTTACTTTAGCTCCACACTAAATTTTTACTCAACCCACACAAATTTACCTCTGCAAACCCCAAACACAACCGTACTAAGGACATACCACAGATACTCAGGAAACCTCAAAAACAACTGTCCTTCTAACTGTACTTAAAAAGAAAAATGCACCATGGACTCTCACCATGGAAACTGATAATGCCCTGAACTGAAACTAAATAACTCTTCAGAGGTGGTATCAGGAGATCCCAGGCCAAAGGGAGAGTGGGGGTGGGGGAGCAGTGCAACCCTGATTAAATGATAATTAAGATTTTCAGGAAGCAATATGAGAAAGTCACTCAACCTGAAACACCCCCTTACATTTATTTTCAAATATATTATTTTGTGTTATCTCTCCAATATTCCTCTTAATAGAGAGGATTGTGTTCCTTTATAAGTAGAACTGACAATGTCTTCAACAAGGTCCTGATGGGGAGAAAAGGTATGTGGGGTGGAGGCAGTGGTGTAACAAGAAACAGAAAGGAACACACAGGAGGGAGGAAGAGAAAAATTAGTGAAAGAGAAACAAAGAAAGATGTGAGAAGGCAAGAAACAGTTGTAGAGAGGTGAAAAGGACAGAGGGAAAGAAGACCAAGAAAGATGCAGAGACAAGTGGAGGCAGAGAAAAGAAAATAAGATGGAGAAAGAACAAGAAGAGGGACAAAGAGAAATGATGCAGATAGAGACTGCCCACTGACAGAGAAATGGAAGGACACTTCTCACACACAATTTTAGAGAAGTGAAGCCTATTAGGCCCCTAGGTTGCTACCTGAAAAAGATAAATATGAGAACCCAGGCTCCTTGATTACCTGGCCTCTACAATTATTTCATGACTTAATTTTTTAAAACATACCCATTAAGCCTTTAACCTAGCTGTACTAAGATCTAGAGCACTAAAGATACTGGAGATACCTAACATACAAATGTTCCTGGACACTCACCAGGGAAACCACTGATGACTAAATTGAAGGACACGAATACGGATAGAGGGAAGGATTCTGAAGGCAGTGGCAGGGCAACTCTCAGGGAGCTTAATGGAGGAAAATCTGCCCCTCTGAGCTGCTCTGGGTTACTTTCAAAATCCTTCCCACTAGATCTACCTCTAAACCATCTCAAGACAGACAACTATCATGCATAGGATGTGACACAGAGTGGGTCTTCAATGAACACTAGGTGGTTAATTTTAAGTAAGGTTTCTCAATCCCAATCTTCCTCTCAAATTTTTTAAAAAATACATTAATTTTCTGTCATCTCCATTCTTCTTCCTTAGTCAGGAGGATAGTGACATTTGGAAACATTTGAAAAAAATTATTTATTTCCCCACTTGCATTTTGTTTATAATAATGTTATATCACACATATAAGTTACAAGTATGAAAAGCATGTTTTGCAATGATACTTTTCTGCAAGTCCAAAACTCCTGGTTAATAATTAAACAGTAAAGTATTTTTTAAAAAATAAAATCATTTGTACATATACTATAGAAATTCGACATCTTAAAATGTTATTCAACAAGTTGCAGAAAAAAATTGCTGAAGAAACATATAACTGAAAAGAAACTACTTGAGCTTTTTACCATTTTACATTATTATTGTCTCTAGTATTTCCTTCCCAAACAAATTCCTATGCTCTATAACAGTGGTTGGCAAACTGTGGCTGTGGCTCGCGAGCCGCGGTTTACCGCTCTGTTGACTAATGAGTTTGCCGACCACTGGGATAGGGGCTTAATCACAAGAAACAACAACAGCCTATAATTATTGGAATCGAGAGTTTAGGTCAGTGGTCAGCAAACTCATTAGTCAACAGAGCGGCAAACCGCGGCTTGCGAGCCACATGTCTTCAACAAGGTCCTCATGTAGCTCTCCAGCCGCAGTTTGCCGACCACTGCTCTATAATGTTGCTCTTGAGTCAGCCATTCTGTGGTGCTTCAACTTATATATTGTTAAAATCTTCTTTTTCACATGTTCTCTGCAGTGTTAACACAGTATTGTCATTTTTACTAGGTAGGTGTCTTCATATTCCTGAAGCTCATCCTGTAGTTTAGGTAGCCTACTTTTCATTACAGAACATGGTCCTAAAAAAGGACTGGAGACATTTTTGGTTGTCATAACTCAGGAAGAGGATTTACTGACATCTAGTGGCTATACACCAGGGATGCTGCTAAATATCCTACTTGCACAGAAAAGAAACCCTCCCAAAGAATTACCTAGCCCAAAATGGTCAATAGTCTCAAGGCTGAGAAACCCTGCTCTAGATCCAATTACAACTCTATAGGCAATGCTGAAGACAGAGGATGCACTAAATTAGCACAGGATGCACTCAGCAAAACCTAGACTCAGCCATTTGATAGAGCAAACACAATTTATTAAATAAATTGCAAGAAAAATATAGAAAGAAAATCTGTAGATTAAAAAAAAGCCTTAAAGTTATATATATATATATAAAATGCAAGAATAAATGAGACCAGACTTGCCCTTCTACTATGTCGTCTTCAGACATTTTACTACAGGTAGCACAAAACTATGATCCTTGAGAGAAGGGATCACAAATAAATGAGGTAAACCTTACAATGGTCCCAACTTTCCACCTGGAGACACAGTCTAGAGTAGACCATGGCATAGGAAGGGGAAAGTCATGCAAAGTGTGGTACTCTTGTTGAGACAGAGATCATAATCCAGGGAGACTGGGGCAGCTGAAATCTGTAGAACAGAGTAACAGAGAGGAAGGAAGAAGACTCCACAAATTTGCACAGGCAATTCCTTAATTCTCTTGCTGAATACAAAGCTTCACATGTGTAGGGAGAAATTCTACAAGAATGGTTAGCCATAGGAAATGTAGCAGGACATTTCCCATGGTTCCCACAGGGCTGAGAGACCTCTTGAGTTTTCATCAGCCAGACCAGGAGGGCAGACCTGTTGAACACACAAGGAGAGATCCCAGAAAGGCATGTGTTAGTAGTACATTTAAAAGAGCCCTAATAAAAATGGCATTCTAGACTCACCCCAATGAAGCTTCAAAACAAGTCTCATTTTGTAAATTTCAATAATGTGTTGTAGCACTTACAACATATGCTGAAGTAAAATGCATGACAATACCACAAAGTAAAAGAGGAGGGAAATGAAAGTATATAATAAGGTTCTTACATTATATGTGAAATAGCATAATATTTTTGAAGGTATCCATAATAATAAAAGAGTAATATGCTAATTAGACCAGACATCCTTCCAAATGTCCTTCCTTCCTGACAAAGCCGCAGCGGGCAGGGGCCACGGCAGAGGCAGCAGAGGCCCCGGCCCCATGGGGGCAGGTGGTGGCCAGCACCAAGACCCTTGCACGATTTCGTGAATTGGGCCTCTAGTACTATAATAAGTAGAAATATATAATAAAATCTTAAGAGGTACAGTATGCCAATAGAAGACATAAGTGGAATTTCAAAAAAAATTAATCCAAAGAAGAAACAAAAAACAGATGAGACAAATTAAAAACAGCAAGATGACAGATTTAAACCCAATCATATCAATAATTACATTAAATACAAATACTCTAAACACACCTATGAAAAGTCAGAAATTGTCCAATTGAATAAAAAAGACCCAACTACATACTGACTATAAGAAACAGACTTGGAATACAAAGATAGAAATAGATTGAAAGTAAAACAACAGAAAAAGATGTACCATGCAAATATGAATCAAAAAATTAGAAATAGTTCTATTATATCAGACAAGGAGTTTTACCAAAGATAAAGAGTAACATTTCAAAATGATAAATAAGTCAATTCATTATAAAGACTTAATCCTAAAAGTGTAATAGTGCTCTAAAATATATGAGGAAAAAATTGACAGAAGTGTCAGAAAAAAATAGATAAATCCAATATAGTTAAGATTTCAACAATCAGCTCTCAGTAACTGATAGAACAGATAGCAGAAAATTTGTAAGGATACATAGGATATAGAAGATTCAAACAATATTATCAGCCATCTGATAGACATGTATAGAAAATTCTACCTTAGCAACAGCAAAATACATATTCTTTTCAAACAAACATAAAATATTCACTAAGACCATATATGGGACCACACATACAATAGTCTCAATAAATTTAAGAGGATTGAAATCATACAGTATATGTTCTGACCCAAACAAAATTAAATTTGGAATAAATAACAATAAAATAATTGGGAAATCCCTAAATATTTATAAATTATAAAATATATTCTTAAATAATCCATGTGTCAAATTTCCACAAGGGAAATCTGAAAATATTTTGAACTGAATGAAAATGAAAACACATTTCAAGTATATAAGTTATACAGTGAAAGCAGTGGTTAGAGAAATATACAGCTTTAGATTTTTTGTTAAATAAAAAGGGTCTAAAATCAGTGATCGAAGCTTCCACTTTAACAAGCTAGTGAACAAAGAACAATTTAAACACAAAAGAAGTAAAAGAAAGGAAACAATGATAAGAGTAGAAATCAATGATATAGAAAACAGACAACAGAGAAAAATCGACATAACTAAAAGCTGATTCTTTGAAAGAAATCATTTAAAGATAAACATATTTAGCTAGAATGATAAAAAAGTAAGAAGAGAAATCAAATTACTAACATCATTAATGAAAAAAGGGACATCAGTACAGACCCTACAGATATTAAAAGAATAACAAAGCAATGTTAAAAACAACTTTGCCAATAAATTCAACAACTCAGATGAAATGGAAGAATTTCTTGAATGACACAAATGACCAACTCTAACACAAGAAATAGAAAACCTGAATAACTTTATATGTATTAAAGAAATTGAAAATGTCTCAGAAAGAAAACTGCAGACCCAGATGGCCTCACTGATGAAATTTATTGAATCAGATAAAATAATCCTACAAAAACTCTCAAAAAATAAAGACAGGAACATTTTTCAACTCATTTTCTGAGGTCAACATTACCCTTATTCTGAAACTAGACAGAGACATTATCAGAAAAATATACCAAATTTCTTGACATAGTATTAGCAAGTCAAATCCAACAATATATAAAAAGGATATTACATTATGACCAAAAAGAGTTTGTCCCCAGAATGCAAGCTTCCTTTACTATTCAATAGGGAAAAGAAAGGGGGTGGGGGAGGATCTTCTCAATAGATGCAGAAAAAACATCTGACAAAATTCCACACCCATTCATGATTGAAGCAGTCAGCAAAGTAGGAGTAGAAAAGAATTCCTTCAACATGATAAAAGGCATCTACCAAAAATCGACAGCTTACACCATAGTTAATTATGAAAGACAATGTTTTCCCCTTAAGATCAGGATCAATAATGTTACTGAAGGTCTTGGACAGTATAATAAAACAAGGAAAAAAATAAAACACATACAGATTGAAAGGGAAGAAGTAAAACACTTTATTCTAAGGTGATATGTTTGTATACCTAGAAAATCCTAAGAGACCTATAAATAAGTTTGTCAAAACTGGGGATGGGATCGCGAGAATCCAAGATGGCGGCGTAGGTAAACACCTAAACTGCTGCCTCCCACAACAATTTAAACTGCAACTAAAAGACAAAACGTCTATCACCCAGAACCACAGGAAAGCTGGCTGAGTGGAAGTTCTACAACTAGAAGGAAAGAGAAAAGAGCATTGAGACGTGCACGAGCGCTGAAAAGCTGAGGTACGGAGGCACGTGATCCGGGCTGGCTGCGGGCGACTGGGTGCGTTGCTTTTTTCAACCCGAATGGAGACAAGCCCCTGATTACTCTGAAATCCAGTCTCTGGGGAGATGGGGGAGAAGCTGGACTGTCTGCCAGTGAGGGTGGCTTGCTTGCAGAGCTACGCGCAGGAATAATTGTTTACTGCACTGGGGCATGGGACTCGAGGATGCCATTGGGGACGCAGAGCCGGCTAACTAGCAGCCATTGCTGTTTGCCACGCCCTAACCTAGTGACACCCTGAGGCCCCGCCCTGCACACCTACAAACCCACCCAAGCTCCAAGCAGCGGATTTAGCATAAGAAAGGCCTGCCCTATCACAGCTTAACCTAGCAAACTTGCAGCCTGGGTCAGACAGCTCCAAAACCTCCAAACCCCAAGCAAAGAGGAGAAAACTGCAGCTCTCACTGTAGCTCCTGCTGAGTGGCCTCAGACAGTAGCTGACCTGCACCCCATTGGAGATCCAGAAGCCAGTGTACCTAGTGGTCAGTGTGAGACACCAGATTTCAACTCCTCACATCCATAAGTGACACATTCAAGAGGCAGACTCAGTGAGCACCAAAGCCCCACTGAAACAAGTCCTGCCCCATAAGCGTGTCTTCAGCGCAGCAGTTCTTCCATTATAGACACAGGGAGTGCTCACAGCTAATTGGCCTGGAGGTCAATTCCTCCCAGTATACCAACAGCAATTAAGGCTTAACTACACCAAGACTTTGCACTCAGCCCACAAAGGGGTGTACCAAGAGCGTCCACATCAGGTGATTGGGGAGGCTGAGCTACTGCCCCCTATAGGTCACCTACCACACAAAGCCACTCCATCAACACAGGGAAGCAGCCAAAATGCAGAAACAAAGAAACATGTCACGAATGAAAGAAATGGAGGAAAGCAAACTACTGGATGATATAGAGTTCAGAACCACAGGTATAAGGTTACTCAAGAATCTTCTAAAAACCGCTGAGAAACTTGATGACACTTCTGAGGAGCTTAGTGAGACCTTCAAGGACCTTAATGAGAATGCCAAAAAATGGAAAAGGACCCATCAGAAATGAAGCATACACTGTCTAAAATAAAGAATATACAGAAACTCAATTGTAGGTCAACGTACCCCAAGAATCAAACCAAAGATCTGAAATATGTGGGAACAAAAACATCTAACCAGAAAAACAAAAAGAAAAAAGAATCCAAAAATATGAAGATAGTGTAAGGAGCCTCTGGGACAACTTCAAGCGAACCAACATCCAAATTTTTGGGGTGCCAGAAGAAGGGAGAGAGCAAAATATTGAAAACCTATTAGAAGAAATAATGACAGAAAACTTTCCCTACCTGGTGAAAGAAATAGACTTACAAGTCCAGGAAGCGCACAGAACCCCATACAAGAGGAATCCAAAGAGGACCACACCAAGACACATCATAATTAAAATGCCAAGGGCAAAAGACAAAGAGAGAATATTAAAAGCAGCAAGAGAAAAACAGTTAATTACCTACAAGGGAGTACCCATACGACTGTCAGCTGAATTCTCAACAGAAACTATGCAGGCCAGAAGGGAGTGGCAAGAAATATTCAAAGTGATGAACAGCAAGAACCTACAACCAAGATTACTCTACCCAGCAAAGCTATCATTCAGAGTTGAAGGTCAGATAAAGAGCTTCACAGACAAGAAAAAGCTAAAGGAGTTCATCACCACCAAACCAGGATTACATGAAATGCTGAAGGGTATCCTTTAAGAAGAGGAAAAAGAAGAAAAAGGTAAAGATAAAAATTATGAACAACAAAATGTCATCAAATACATACCTACCAACAAGTGAATCTAAAAATCAAGTGAATGAAAAATCTGAAGAACAGAATGGACTGGTGAATATAATAGAATCAGGGACATAGAAAGGGAGTGGACTGACGATTCTCAGGGGAAGCAGGTGTGAGGGGTGCGGGAAGAGATTGGACAAAAATCTTACTCCTATGGATGAAGACAGTGGCGGGGGTAAGGGCATGGGGTGGGGTGGGGAATCAGGTGGAGGGGGCTATGGGGAAAAATAAAAGAGGAACACCTGTAATAATCTGAACAATAAAGATTTATTTAAAAAAAAAACAAAACTGGGGATGGGGTTGTACTGACATTTGAATGACACAAAAATGAACATAGCAAGGTCAGACTACAAGGCCAATGTACACAATCAACTTTATTTCTATATAACAACAAACAATTGGACAATACAATTTTAGAAACTAATACTATTTACAATAACATCAAAAAATACTTTTAGAAATAAATTTAATAAAATATGTACAATATCCTAAATTTAAACTACAAAAAAACTAGTGCAAGGTAAAGAACTGAATAAATCAACAAGTAAGTACACCATGTTCATGGATTGGAGGATTCAATACTGTTAAGACTTTAATATCCCTCAAATTCACTTATAATTTCAAGCAATCTCAAATAAATCCCTCCTGAATTTGTATAGAAATTGACAGGCCAAGTCTAAAATGTACATGAATATGTAAAAGATATGGAACAGCCAAAACAATTTGAAAAAAACAACAACAAATCATAGGACTTACACTGCCTGATTTCAAGATTTAGTACAGAGTTATAGTAATCAAGATAGTGTGATATTGGTATAAAGAGAAACACAGACAAACAGAATAAAATAGAGTCCAGAAATAGACCCACATATATACAGTGAATTGATTTTCAAGAGGTGCCAAAGTAATTCAATCAGAGAAAGGCAGTCAAATGGTGCTAAACCACATTTGAGAAAAAAATGACCCTCAACTTACTTCAAGCATACCCTAAAATTATACCTAAATACAAAACTTAAAACTATCAATTCTTTAAATTCAGGAGTCAGAAGGGGCAGCTGTCCCCCCCCCCCTTTGTTGTTGACAGCATTACAGTTGTCCCCCATTTTCCATCCCTTTGCCCCCTCCACCCAACCCACTATGTTCTTTGGCTATTTTTATAAATAAAAGCTCTGACGGAACACGACCATGTCCAATTACTTATGTATTGTCAATAACTATTTTTGAGCTACAACAGCAGAGCTGAGTAATTGAATTGCTATAGCGTAAGCCTAAAATATTTACAATCTGGTCCATGTTTTCTTTTAGAAGGATTCCTCTTCTAAAAGAAAACATGGGAGGAAATCTAGGGAACAATTTCTCAGACACAAAAAGTAAGAACCATAAGAAAACATTGGTAAACTGGACTTCATCAAAATTTAAAATTTCTCTTAGAAAGACACTATTAAATGAAATACAAGCCACAAATTGGGGGGAAATATCTGACAAAGGACTTGTATCCAAATTGTATCAAGAACTCTTACAACTAGATAATAGGAAAGCAAACAACCTAATAAGTTAATGAGTAAAAGATATAAGCAGATGCTTTGCAAAGAAGATACACAACTGGGCAATAAGCATATGAAATAGTGTTCAACATCGTTAGTATCTAGGAAATGCAAATTTAAACTCAATGAGGTACCATTATTAAATGTCTACTAAAATTCTTAATTTTAGCTAAACTGAAATATTAAATTTGGGGCAGGATGA
The DNA here is from genome assembly GCA_026230045.1 of Corynorhinus townsendii. Lineage (NCBI taxonomy): Eukaryota > Metazoa > Chordata > Mammalia > Chiroptera > Vespertilionidae > Corynorhinus > Corynorhinus townsendii. The sequence continues at coordinate 148,705,592 of JAPDVU010000002.1, read as the reverse complement.
AGAGCAACTAAAATTCTCACACATTGTTGCTACACAAGGTACACAACCACTTTGGAGAACAGCCTGGCAGTTTCTTATACAGTTAAACATACATTTACCATACAACCCAGCAATTCTACTCTTTTGAAATGAAAACATACATTCGTCCAAAAACTTGCACACTGGGTAGAAAATGTTTCAGTCCTCACACTGGCAAGAAATAGAACTTTGGCAGTCAAATGGTGCTAAATAACTTGACATCATGCTATAGGTACAGTAGGAAATTATAAACAAGCAACCAAAATAGTCTTCAAAGCAGAATGTACATAGCAACTTTTTTCATGATAGAAAAAAACTGCAACAACTCAAATTTCCATCAACACATAAATGGGTAAACAAATTGTGATATGGCCTTACAATGGAATACTACTTAATAAATATCCACGATATATCAAAAACCATAAATGAATCTCAAACACATTATACTAAACAAAAGCCAGACACAAAAGAATATATACTGCGTTATTTCATTTGCATGAAATTCTAAAAAAGATGAAACATAATCTTTAGTAACAGAAAACATCAATAGTTGCCTGGGGGCAGGGATTACGGGGCGGGGGGGGGGGGGGGGGGGGGGAAGAGCGGGGGTGAAAGGGGGGAAGAGCTCCATAATAAGCATGAGGGAACTTTTTGGAGTGATGGAAATGTTCTGTATCTCGATTTGGTGGTGATTACATGGGTGTATACATTTGTCAAAACTCACTCTAAGTACATGCAAAAATTTGTTATGCTGGTGCTCAATGAATATTACATAAACTATAAGTAAAAGTATAAGAGATTCCTTTTGAATAGTTCCTCAAATTCAACTTCCTTCCATAATACTTTAAAAAATATTTTCCATCCTCTTCCTTAGAAAGGAAGATTGTGGTATTTGAAAACTTTCACAGTGACAAATACTGAGACATTTTTTACGAAAAAGAAAAATTCTTATCTAGGGAGGCAGTATCATCAAATGGCTCTTTTGCTTATAGAGCAATAATAAAGACAAGAGAAAATCCTCATCATACCAAAATGAGTTCCTAACCTTCCTTTTAAACCTCCTTGTTTCATTACATGTGAATGTGTCTTTATGTGTTGTGGCTCATCATCATGCTATAGGTAAGGTAGGAAAGTATCAACAAAGCAAACAAAATAGTCTTCAAAGCAGAATCATGGAAGCTGATCAATGACATCCTGGTATACATTAGACATAACTAGCAATTCTGTCCAGAAGGACTCTTCTACCTTCCGTGCTTATTAAAGTCATTTTCTTAACTTCAGTCTCATACAAAACATCAACTCGTCTAAGAAGCCTTTTCATTCTCTCCACTGAAAACAAATCATCCCCCTACTTTCCCAACCAACATTCAACATACATTTCTTGGGTAACCCAAGATATTATGTCTTAGGTCCTATTTATTCAGATTGTCTACTTCTACCCAAGAGACTGAAAGGTTCCATAGGACCCTAACATAGAATGGGATCACACTAAATTGTCAGAGTGAATGCTGAAATGAATCACCAATACAAATCCTTCCATGGTGCCTTCTGGGTATGAGTTTTGTTCAACATACTACATAACCCCGGGACCAACAGCAATGGTTGCAGAAGTCCAAATTCCCAGCTAAAGGGCCTTTACAGTAGGCACTGATAATTTAGGTGGATGTTCTGTTTTAGAGAGGTGGGCAGAGCCAGAATGACCAGCCATCACAGATTCCTGAACAGTGCTTTCCTTCTCTCAGCCAAAGTTCTATTTCTTGCCAATGTGGGGACTGAAACATTTTCTACCCAGGCCTATTACTTTCCTCCGAGTTCACTCTTAAACTCTTCTCAGAATTAGAAGACTAGAGCTATTTGAACCATAAAAGCTAATGAAACATAAGCGTCAAGATTCCTCACTTGCACAGTTCCTACAGTCAGGAAGCATTTCTAAGTATGCATTTCTGGCACACTGCCTAAAGAAATCTCTGAAGAAAGAGATCTAAATCTCCAAGACTGTCCTAGTATTTGTTGACTTCTTTATTCATTCTAAATATTCACTGTCATATCTAATTTAAGATTATTTTTTGTGAAAAGGAAACCCCCTCACCAAATCTGAATAGGAGGAAAGAAAAGGGTAAATGTGGAACCAATAGCTCCTTGGCTATTTCAGTTACACTTAGTCTTGGAACTTTCACAAAGCACCTCCCAACTTCCCCCAAAAGATCCACAGTCAGAAGACAGGATATCAAAGATCAAAAAAACTCAGTGTGGAGAGTGAGGGGGTGATGATAAAGAAACGTCACTTTTGTCTCTAATGAGAGGTAGGAGTGAAAAAGCAAGATAGACTCTGGACATGTCAGAGGGACTCAAAGCAAGGAGAGTCCCTGGCTACTCTCAGGCCAAAGGAGAGCCGTCCAGAGAACGAGGTTTGGATCATGAGGTCCCGGGACGGTTAAGGAAACAAACTCACAGGGATACTCTCTCCTGGTAGTAGCTGCAATCCTCCGCGTGTCAATTCCTATTTTGCAAAGCACAGGACTTGCTCTTGGGCCAAGGCTGGGAAATGGTAGATGCAGGTTGGGGGCGGGGGTGGTGAGGGGTGGGGAAGGGACAGCTACGGGGAGAAGAGAGCAAAGTGGGGGTAGAAGGGGAGGGTATGGAGAAAGCGACATGGACGCACCAGAGGGGAACACTCGGACAGAAAGGGAATGCGAGTGATTTTCCACCTTCAGCGCGCTCCCCACCCCGCAAATGTTAAACAGTCGAGGCCTAGGTGAGGTCAAGTGTGATTTTTAAAAAAGGTAAATATGGAACAAGAGATGTCTGTCATTTTACCTAAGTCTCTGCATTTGTCGGACTGAAATTTCGGAAAACGCCACCAAACTTCCAAAAAGATCCCAAGTGAGGAAGGCGAATGTGAAGACCCAGTGGGGGAAAGGGGAAAGGAGCCCGCATTCCGATGAAGGCGGAGGAAGGCGTGTGGCCAGAAAAGGGAGAGGGGCTGCAGAAAGCTCGGCGGAACCTGGAATGGGATGAAAGTCCGCCCGCGAGTCTCTCCCGGCGGCCACGTCGCTTAACTCCGGACACCCATCCGGGGTCAGCAGAGTGCGCGAGGCGACGGCTCGCGCCCTCTCGACTTCTCCGCTCCGGCCACTCCCGGCGCACCCACTGCTCGGGTCGAACCCCTCCCCGAAGGACTAGGAGCCCCAAGGACCACGGCCCGGCTCCCAGCGCAGACCGCAGCGCACCGCTTCCGCTCAGAGCCACCGCGTGGGCCGCCCGGACCTTGGACCGCACCTCGCGGCTGGCCACCACGCGTGACCCCAGCCCCGAGCCGCAGCCGCCGCCGCGGTCGAAGCAAGCGCCGCCGACCCACACTCACCACAGCGCTCCATCCCGCGTCCCGGACGCGGACGCCAGCCCGACACTCACGGCCGTCGCCGCCGCCGCCGAGGGCTGGAGCTCGCAGACCCCATCCCCCCACGACCCGCGGACACTCGGCCAAGCCGCCGCCGCCCCTACAGCCACCGCCACTACCGCGCTGTCCGCCACCGCCCCGCCCCCTGGCCTCGCTCCTCCCGCCCTGCCTCGCCCCGCCCCTGGAGCCCAGCCCATTGGCCCACGCGCAGAGGGGGCGGGGCTGGGCGCCCAGAAGCAGGTGGGGCGGTTTCTGGCTCTGGCACGCTGGGAGGCCGGCTATCAATAGCACGGGAGCCCGCAGACTGTCCCCAACACAAGAAGTGTTGGCCAGACTGTGCGGTTTGCCGCAGGACCAGCGAAGCGAACCTTAGAAACAAGTCACCTTTTGCACCCTCCAACAGGGAGCAAGTCTTCTGCCCTTGTTGTTTAAGTGGACATTTCCCTGGTGGACACTTTGAATTCTTTCTAGGAATCTGGTCTTCAGCTTTTGTCTGCCTTCTTCCCCCACCCTTAGGAACAAAACTAGATTTCATGCTTAACTTTAAAACTGCCCCACCTGCTGCTGGGCGCCAGGCAATCTGTCTTATACTGATTGTCATTTTCAGAAACTAAATTATCCCAACTATTATGGCTTATAGAAGTTGCTCAATAAATACTAGTTGAATGTCCCCCTAACTGTGCTACTTGCTACTTACCATTAAATGCTCCCCTAAGTAATGGTATTCACCAACAACCAAAATTAAAACATTTATCTAGAAGTTGGATCATACAACATATTTAAAAAGTACAGCGTTTCTCTTGAATAATTAGAGTATATATTGTTATACACCCAATCTACCAAGAATACCCTTCCTGTCATCTATGCTGAGACATAGCAGGCACTCCATAAGTTTAAGTTGAGTAAATAGGTAAAACTTTGGGAAGAGAATTTGGAAAAGTTCCTCAATCTCAACCTCCCCTTAACTTTTTTTCAAAATATATTAAACATCTGCCATATTCTCCATTCTCTTTTTTTCAAATATACTTTTATTGACTTTAGAGAGAGAGAGGAAGGGAAAAGGAGAGAGAGAAACATCAATGAGAGAGAACTATCCATCAGCTGTCTCCTGCCTGCCCCTCTACTAGGGATCAAGCCTGCAAGCCCAGCATGTGCCCTGACCAAGAATCAAACCAAATCACTGGGTGCACAAGATGATGCTCAACCAACTGAGCCACACCAGCCAGGGCATCCACTCTTCTTTTTTTACTCTGGAAGAATATGATATTTGAAAACAGAGAAAGATGGCAATTCACTTTTGCAAAATAAATACAATTATTAACTGAGAAAGAATGACTATAAAAAATAGGTTATTTGAGACAGGTGGCTCATGTGTTTGGTAAAGAAGAGAAAGAATTAAGGGCAATTCTGGCACTAAATTCTATTAACCATGTCCCAGCACATGCCCTTATGCACCAACTTGTTTTTTACATATAAATATTTCTTGGTTAAAATGGCTCAAGAGCAGAGCTTTGAAGGACAAAGAATCACAGGCAAACAAACTAAAATCTTTCCATGTTAGAGTTAATACTGCCTTTGCTAAAGCCTTCCTCTTCTCCTCACTGAATATCAATCATCCCATTTGACATTGGTACATACAATCCTATTTTTGTGGCACTTGTGGTTCTCATAAGTATTTTATCTGGTAGCATTTATTTATACTAAATAGATTGTGAAGTCTACAGTATTATGTTGCATAGGTATATGTCTGGTATAGAAGGGGACTAAGTATTTTCTGGAGAAATGTTGAGGGAATGACTAGTAAGCCAAGAAATAAAAATCCCTCAAGATATGTTGGTTTTGTTTTTGTTTTTACCATAAGCTCTGCTCAACTTGTTGAACAGGTGAAACCAAATGCAATGGCTTCAAAACCACTTGCCTAAGGCAAAGCCTGTCCCAAGTACCCTGTGACCTGAGGTGAAGGAATTGATAATGCAGGCAGGTGCTCCACACGGACAGTAGAGATTGGAGCCCAAAAGGAGAGTTCAGTGGATAGGTGCTCTTCCCCTCAGCCACACTTAAGTGATAGTCTGTTTTGGAGAATGCAACATCATTCACCAGACCAATTTTACTCATTGTTCAAGTATTTATTGAGTACCTCCAATGGGCCAGGCATTGTTCTAAGCACTGGAATTATACTAGTGAACTTTAAATCCATTCTCAGGCTCTCCTCAACCATAATTAAATGCCTTGGAGAGGAGTTGAAATAATGAAATCAGGTAAGGGTGGCCCAAAGGTAGGTAGGCTCCCCATCACTGTAGCTGCCTTTGACCCTTGCTGCTGGAGCATTTAAAAAGAATCACAGAGAGCCCAACAGGCCACACTGAGTACAAAGACACCAGATTCCAAACTGGACAAAACTCACCAAGCAGGTTATTAATCTTGATTCCATGATGCTAGTAATTGAGAAACAAAGAATCAATTCAGACCACATACTGAAAATAAATGTGAAAGACATTGCAAACATTCAATACTTCTGTGTTGTCATGAGGAGAGAGGAAATGAAGGCTGAAAAAAAAAGATGAAAAACTCAATTGAGGGTATGGATATGATATCATACTAATTTCATGTTTGGATTAACATATTAAATTTCAAACCCCAGCTGTTTTTGTTTTGTTGTTTTTGTTACCTTAAGCTCTCTGTAAAACATTTGATAACATCGGTCTCTGTGCTTGAGTCACTATGTACCATGATCCCACTTAGTGTTTTAACAACACGTGTAGGTAAACTCTCCCAACAGTTGGTGCAAAATGATACTATTGGCTTAAATTTTGAATTATTGATATTGTTGTGAATGAAGAGATGATAATGATAATGATGACAGCAATAAAACTAGCCTTCCATGGACAGCCATTGCAGTACATTGAACTCTATAGAGACAGTGCTGGGGCAAGTGCGAGCTGGACGGGCACTGGGCAACTACTATGTGCTTGCTGAGGAAAAGTAATTAAATGTGGCCAAAGGAGATCCGTAAGAAGCCGAGAGGCAAAATGTCATCCTATGCTTTCTTTGTGCAAACTTGCTGGGAGGAGCACAAGAAGTAGCACCCAGATGCTGCAGTCAACTTCTCAGAGTTTTCTAAGAAGTGCTCAGAGAGGTGGAAGACCATGTGCTAAGGAGAAAGGGAAATATGAACACATGTTGCGGCAAACGAAGCCCATTATGAAAGAGAAATGAAAACATATCCCTCCTAAAGGGGAAACAAAAAAGAAATTAAAGGATCCCAATGCACCCAAGAGGCCTCCTTTGGCCTTCTTCTTGTTTTGTTTTGAGTATCCCCCAAAATCAAAGGAGAGCACCCTGGCCTATTTATTCATTGGTGATATTGCAAAGAAGCTGGGAGAAATGTGGACTCACATTGCTGCAGATAACAAGCAGCCTGATGAAAGGAAGGCTGCTGAGCTAAAGGAGAAATACAGAAAGAATACTGCTGCAAAAAAGGGGAGTCATCAAAGCTGAAAAAAAGGCAAGAAAAAGAAAGAACTGGAGGAAGACAAGGAAGATGAAGAGGAGAAAAAGGAGAAGGATGTGGAAGAGGAGGAGGAAGAGGAAGAGGAGTAAGAAATGGAGGAGGAAAGGAGAAAAAAGAACAAAAGGAGGAGGAGCAGGAAGAAAAGGAGAAGGAGAAGAAGGAGAAGGAGAAGGAGAAGGAGAAGGAGAAGGAGAAGGAGAAGGAGAAGAAGGAGAAGGAGTTGTTGGTTTTATGGAAGTTTTTTTTTTTTCTTGTCTATAAAGCATTTAGTCTCCCTGTACACAACTCACTTCTTTTAAAGAAAAAAAAATTGAAATTTAAGGCTGTGTAAGATTTGTTTTTAAACTGTATAGTGTCTTTTTTGTATAGTTAACACACTATCCTATGTGTCTTTAGATAGCCCTGTCCTGATGGAATTTTCAGTAGCCATTAACCTTGCCTGGTATAGTGTAGGGGTGGTAAATTGACATGGAGATTTAAAGTAGGTTCTTGTTGGTGCAGAATGCAAATTAGTTATATATGGGGAGGGTAGTTTATTTATCTTCAGTTGTCTCTGATACAATTACACAAAATAATTGTTCTGTTAATTAAAGAAGACATATGTAATACTTTCAACAATAAAGAATTTAAATTTAAAAAAAAAACACCAAAAAATAAATACCACTCTGTAATTGCAAAAAAAAAAAAAAAAAAGTTGCAGCTATTTTGACATTCTGAATACTTCTAAGTAAACACAATATTTTTATTTTAAAAAACTAGCTTTCCATGGTTTGCTCTGTGCTAGATACTATCTTAATTATTCTTTATATTTAGTGAGTCACAACAGCTCTATGAGGTATCAGTATCATTCCCATTATACAAATGAAAAACTTCAGCAGAGATCAAAAGTTCAAAAGTTTCTGTTAGACTTAAAAAAAATTAGTGTTAAGATGAAGATAAGTTTGATCATACTTTTCTTAGGAAAACTTCCTGGAGAATCACTCCTCTTATTCTTCCTCTGCCTCTCTGGCCTTCTTGCTGTTCCCCACATGTGCCAGGGGGTCTCCTGCCTGGGGGATTTTGCTTTTGCTACTCCATCTGCCTGGGATGGGCTCTTCCCCTATATCTGCGTGACTTGTTCTTTGCTCCCTTCCAGCCTCTCCTCAAATGCTGCATACCACTGACATGTTCCGCTCCATAGAAAACAGCATTTCCCCTCTTTGCTTCTCCCTACCTTCCTTGCCCTGCTTTAAATGTTGCCACCACACTTACCATTCTATTGGCTTGATATAGTTATTAGTGTATTTGTATATTTTTTATCTTTCCACACCAGTGTGAAAATGTTAGCTATGTGATAGAAAGGACTCTGCCTGTTTTGTTCACCATTGTACTTGGAAAAGAACTTGGCATTAATCAATAAACAAAAAGGTTTAAAGAAAATAACAGTAAATATGCCTAAATACTAAATTTATCTTTTAAAAGGATTGGTTTGTTAGTATTTTTAAAGTTTTAATCAGATAAAAGGACCATATTGCTTTGTTTGACAAAGATTTTACATCAGCTGCTTGTAACCAACATAATGCATGCCAAGTTTAATTACTTCACCCAATCTTTACCTGCATAAATAACTCTAGGATCTTAAATTATTTCCTTCCTTAAGTGAGGAGTAAACATTTTCTGCTATTGTTTTTCTTTCATTTATTCTATAAAATGCTAATTAGATAAGAAAGCAAATATAGCTGCCACTCAACTGTGTATTTTATTCAATGGATGACGCTATGCTGGGGGGTACATCTTGTCATTTGGTCCCCATGAAAACCTTATGAGATGGGAAGATGAGATCTGTTTTTCACCAAGAAAATATCATAATTTTCAGAGTCAGAGGGATGTTAGAGCTTATCTATGCCATGCTCCTTTATTTTATAAGGAAAGTTCAGCCAGCTTTCCCAGAAATCACAGTTAGTGCTTGGCCTAATTAGGCGGGAACCAAGACAGGGGTCTTTTCACACTAATTGATAGACTAAGGTCTTCAAATGTCTGTGAGTTTATGAAGTTAGACAAGTGCACCTATCTGTATCATTCTTAGTTTAATGTGTAAATAAGCTCTACTAACATCTTTAAATATGAAATTTGTACTACAAATTTACTTCTATTATTTTGGAGTTCTGACATATTAAGTTAGTAAAAAATAATGGTCCTTAAAAAAATGGGTGGCTTAACATGGAACCAATGTGAAGTTGATTTGCTTTTGAAGTAGAAAGTTGTCCTGAAGCATTGTGGAACACATGCCCAGAGTACAGCCTTTCTCTTAGGGAAAAAGCTGGCTGGCATTAGGAAGGAATAGAGCTCAATGGAAACATTGCTAATCTCTTTCTTTATCTACCCACTGAACAAATATTGCTGAACCCTGAGAAACAATGCTACCACTAGGGACTTTAATGAGTGTTTATCTTTTTAACTGCATATTTATATAGGGGTGGCTGCCTGTGGCATGCTTGCCAGAGGATTGGGAAGTGACTGCTTGTAAAAGTTGAAAAATATTTAGTTTTACAAACCTGTTTCAGCAAAGTTTCCTCTTAAGTTCATTCAAGAGGACATTACATTCCACAGTATCAGAAGAACTATTATTATCCAATCATTGAGATACCTAGATTTAAATGATTGTTTTCTGAAGTTATTCTAATACCTGACAATGTAAAGCTAAATCAGAAGAATAAAATACAGGAAAAATAGTACTATGAATTAATAACCCTATAAGATTGGTGCCTCAAAATGCCGATAAAATTTTGCTTCAAAGATCTTAAAAAATATTGATTATCACTGCTGGATTGACATCCTTGGCCATGGATGGATTTGACATCCTTACTATGCTTGATGACATATTCAGTTTAAGATGTTCATGAGTGTAATTAATTTCATCTGGGAGCTACATGGTACTAGATTATATGAGGTCACAAGCATAACTATATATCCTACTAACCCAAAGACTGATGAAATACCTCTTATGTAACATCACTGAAACCATCAGCTTAGTACATGCAGGGTGGAGAACAGATGGACTGGCAAGCAAGGCATCAAGACAATAAGTAGCCTGAGAAGTTAGCCTGAGTTGGGCTGCAAAATGAAATTTCTTTAGATCCCTTCTGTGAGTAGATAAAGACAATACTCTTAGTTGGAATGAACAAGATCAAGACAGCCTCTAACTACTTGCTTCTGGCTAATGGGTAAGAACCGGGGGCGGGGGGGGGGGGTGGTGGGTGGTGGAATAAAGAGTTTCATACAGGAAAAATGACTAAAAGAAAAGATAAAACAAGCTTACCAAGAAAACAGAATTTAAGGAAATGAGTAGATCGATAGATAAGAGTTCTAGATGTACATCTTGGAGTTACAGACTGAAAAAGTAGAAGCTTAGAATATGGGTCAAGGAACAGTGGATTCCAGGACTTTTTGAAGATGTTTCACAGAAAAGTGGTATCTCAATCTATACAAACTTTTCAGAACACCAGCAAGTCTCTGGAGCTGCCAATGCTAACAGGAATGTTGTATTTGTGAATCAGTATTTGAAATACTCTGAAAACTGAAGGGGCTGCATGGTTTTGGCAGTGGGGGCAGGGAAGGACTATGGGGAGAAAGAAAATGTAAAGGAGATGGAGACCACTAAGAAATTTTCTTGAGAACAAGGTAGATCACTGATTAATCAGACAAGGTGCTCTGAGCTGAATTGTGTCCCCTCAAAATTAACATGTTAAAGGCCTAACCCCACTACCTCAGAATTTGACTGTATTTGGAGATAGCTTCTTTAAAGAGGAACTTAAATTAAAATGAGGTAATTAGTGTGGGCTCTAATCCAAAGTGACTGGTGTCCTTATAAGAAGAGAAGATTAGGACACAGGTACACATAGATCCTGTGAAGGCACAGGGAGAAGACAGTCGTCTATCTACAAGCCGAGAGAATCCTCAGAAGAAACCATCCATGCCAACACCTTGATTTCAGACTTTTATCTTCCGGGATACTGAATTATTTTGAAAAAATAAATTTCTGTTAAGCCACTCAGTCTGGTATTTTGTTGTGGCAGCAAACAAACACACAGTACCAGTTAAGTTCTAGGCATAAAATAGTACCACTAATGGGTTCTAGTTGGACCCAAGACCATTTTCTTCACCCACTCCATAGAAATACTAATTAAATCCAAATCTGGCTGAAAATTGCCATTCTCCAAATCTTTAAGTGGGGCATTTTGTCTTCATAATATTCACAAGTTTCAATGAGTCAATATCACTCCTACTCTGGGGTGTGGGCCCGGATGCAGCATCATATCCATTGTAATATTGTCATTAAAATCAAAAGGCAGGGTGTTTACAAAACTGGTGTCATGTAAGTGTTTTCAGTGGGAGGCGGCTGATTGGTTTCTGCTCAGAGTAGAAGGGATGCTTTGGTCTCTTCATTTGTACCCAACACAGGAGGAATTAAATTGGCAATTTTAAGAATAGTACTGCTGCTACTACCATTAGTATTGGTGGCTAGTTAATAATAATAACACCATCACAATTCTTGGTTCACTAATAAAAGCTCAATAAGCATTAATTTAATTTTCTATTATTTTTGGTTCTATAGCATTTCACAGGGTACTAAACTCTATCATATATGTAGATTACTTCAATTTATCTTCAAGACAAGTTGTGGAGTATGAATTATTATTATCATTCTCATTCAGATTTCTCACAAGAAACTGTATCTCAATAAGAGTAAGCTACTTACCCAAAGTTGTCCAACAAGTTAATAGCAGAGATTGAACTTAAAGTGAGGTCACCTGTCTCTTCAAGCAGGACTCTTTCCAAAGCACTCCCCAGATCTAAATAGTCCTATTACAAACTGTAAGTTTCTAATAATCTACTTTGGTCAAGGAATGACATTTTTTGTATTCATTAAATATTCTAGGTAACAAAGAGTTTTGATATTTATCATATAGATTGTACCTATCCTACAAACAATCCATGAATAAACATACAAATGGGCAGAAGAGGAGAATGTCCCCCAAACCCCTTTAGTAAGTTATTTCTCCTACCAATGGCCTTGGTTCAGAATTTCTAATGAGTGAGGGCTTTAAAACAAAAACAAAAACAAAAACAAAAAACACTTAGAACATTCTCACATAGAGTTCCAGTTACGAATACCTAGGGATAGATCAGTACCCAGTACTAATCTTTAGATATTTTGCAGTGTATTTATTTTGTACTACATATAATACATTTTTGGAGAGGTCTGTATATGTGTGTGGGGTGAGGAGGCAATAACATTGTTTCTTTATGCTAAACCTACAAGCATACTTTTGGAATACAATCCATTCATTGGATAGGGACTCCTAAAAAATTAAGAATTTTCAAAGAATTTGTTTATGATCTGCTCAAACAAATCTTTTTATGATTCAGAAGACTCTTCAAGAATTTTGCAATGTCTCTAAATTATTATTGACACATGTAACATAACCCAATGATATGTGCCCTATAGATGAAGAGAAGAATCCTATCTAATAAAGATGGAATATACAAATTGACCATAACTCCATGACAAAGATGGTGGTACCCACAGCTAATAAGGAAGGAATATGCAAATTGAGGTGGCAAGGCAAGAGGTGGAAGGCAGCTCTGGCCGGAGCGAAGGCGGTCCCGGCAGCCAGGGGAAGGAAGGCCTATTCTTGCACGAATCTTTGTGCATCAAGCCTCTAGTTCATTAATCAGAGACTGGAAGATGACAAAGTGTTAATGACATTACACAGGTATTGCTATGTTATTAGAAATTCTATCGGAATCCCTGATAGCACTGGAATAAGGTTCAGCATATGTATTGATTGATGGCTCATCCTAACTCCTCCTTAAAGAAGGAAGATGATAGAAGCCCCACTCAGAGATGTTGGCTTCTAGTGACAGAGAACCAATTATTAGGTGTGATATACAAAGGTGTTAAAATAGAGATTGAAAACTCAAGACTCTAGGGGTAGGGGCAAACAGAGAGCTAGACTCCCAGCAGGAGGGAATTTTTTCTTACTTTGCTCTGGACCACTGAGGTAGGGTGGCCTCAAGCCATTTCAGTTAATACCTGTTCAGGCATAATTATTAACAGAGCCTCCTCTCACTTTCAAAAGTGTGTAAATTTGAATAATACAGTGTAAAGGCACTTTAGTCATGGGGAAATTTAGTCATAGTATTGTTTGATTTCTCTCTCTCTTTGTTTTTAAACCGGAAATTTTGGCCTTATAAAACATCATTGGAATTTTAAATGTGGCCAACAAATTCCAAATTTTTAAAAATTTTGTACAGGTCAAGAAAATCTCATAGGGAGCAGAATCTGGCCTGGGAGGTGCCAAATCTGCAATCTCCAGGTTACATCCTCTAGCTTAGATGAGCATGCTGTTTGGTTTGGCTTTTTGGAGAACTTGTCTCTCACATAGCTGGTGACAGAGGGTCTTAGAGTGCCCCCCAAAGGGAAGGCCTTCTTGCTCTAGGAAGTTCCAGTAGAAATCAGTGTGGGCTCCAGAAGATGGCAGGCCTGATATGAACAGTTTAGGCAGATTGTTCTAGACCTTGGTAATGATTATAGCTAGCACTTCCATATACTTAATGCATTTACTCTTCCCAATGAGTCTGTGAGGAAGATATTACTATCTCCATTGTTATAATGAGGAAACTAAGCCTTAAAGAGACTAATTAGTTTGAACAAGGTCACCTACCAAGTAAGTGGTGAAACCAAAATCTGAACTCAAATCAAACTTGACTCCAAAATCCATGAATTTATTCTCTGTATCTGCTGCTTCCCAAGGTAGAGAGATCAACTTTCTCTTTCAGTTGGGACATTTTTTTATTTGAGTGAATCTTTTTTGACCACTTGTCACTATGGAAAATTACTGTCTTGATTCTGGGTCATTTTCTTGCCTTTGTTTAGGGTGTTAGACCAGAGGCCCAGTGGTTAAGCCCAAATGTTTAGGAATGGGGTGCTTCATGGGATTAAGAGCCAAAGTCCCAGTTGATCATAAGAAGTGTTCACTTCTCATGTGTCGCTCTACCCAGATCCTTTGAGAATCTATAATGGTGCTAGGCAGCTGGTCAAAGACCTGAGGTTTCATGATTTCAGTCATTTCTGTATCCTGTATCCATTTTAGTGATACAAGTAACCAATAGACCTCATCTAATGGAGCCTAAAAAAAAACATAGGATTTTATTTTCATTATTAATTTGACCAAAGATTGGGAAAACATGTTGCACTGGGTTGACTACTGCCCCTCTCCTCCCCCCTCCCCCCGCACCCCTTGCCCCCATTTATGTCTTCCTGGAACTTCAGAATGTGACCTTATTTGGAAATAGGGTCTCTGCAGATGTAATTAGTTAAAATAAGGTCATACTGGATTAGGGTGGGCCCTAATTTGAAGACTGAAATCCTTATAAGAAGAGAGACACAGAGACCTACATACACAGTGGGAAGATGGCCAGATAAAGATAAGTAGAAATTAGAGCAGTGCAGCTGTAGCCAAGGAACACCAAGGACTGCTGGCAACCATGAGAACCTAGGAAGAAGCAATTTCTCTAGAACCTTCAGAGGGAGCATGGGCCTGTCAATGCCTTGATTTGGGGCTTTTTGCCTCCAAAACTGTGAAAGAATAAAACTTTGTAATGCCATTCAAACTCATGGTAATTTGTTGCAGCAGCCAAGGGAAACTAATACACATGTTATAGAAAAAACATGTTATGCTGTAAAGCTCTTCTAGGATGGATTGGATAAATCCACGTTGAATGTTTAAATTCAGAGATCCCAAGTCAAAAGCTCAAGAAGTATTTCCTGGCCCACTGTTAGCTAAAGAGTAAACTCTTCAGAGAGGAAAAGTTGCTTCCCTATATAATGCAAAAGCATCTGTGGAATTTCTACAGGGGACCAGAGGCATCCAGTGTGTTGGTTGAATATGGCTCAGTTCTGAGCTAATACTGACCACGACATATTGTGATAGGAAGTCACCCACCAATCTACCACCATTTGTGACACTGTCCCAAGCCTGAGTGAGCCACAAGCATTTGAATGTGCATTATATAGTAGCCTTTTCCCATGTGTGATATCTGACTGCTATCTGACTCATGTTCCCTGCCAAGACTATGATTCTGACAACCTTATCAGCTTCTATTTCTCTAAGGGCAGATCTCTATTTTACTTTAATCTCTGCTGGGGTTTGCCTCAAATTGGGTGAGGAAGAATCTCTATTGCTCCTGTCAGTAAGTGGCAAGAACAATGAAAACAGCAACCAAGAATAGCTGTATCATTGTAAAAATGGCCTTAGAGTCAGGCTGATGGGTGCCCAGGGGCCCCCAGGGTAATCCACGATGCATTGCATTCTAAAGAACTTCTAGTCCTTAAATGATGTTCTGGTCTCTGCAGCTGTTAAGAGTATTCCATGACTTACATCCTACCTCCCTACAACACCATCTTCTCAGTTTCTCCATCTCACCATTAACTAAGCTAAATGCATCTCTCTTCTTGAAACGTTTAAAAACCAGCTCATGAAACCACCATCTGCCACTGCTGAATTCCATCAGATTAGAATTAGATCAGCATCCCAGTGATTTGAGTACCCAGTTCCTTATTGGACATTGACTCTTGGACTGCTCATTACTATAGCTTGACTAGTCCTTATCCCCAGCTCTGCGGCTTCCTGTTTCCCAATTCACTTGCTGCAGAAGCTCTGGCACACCTTATAAATCCAGGCACAAGAGCTATGATAACACTGATCCCACTGAATAATGCAGTAATAAATATTTGTGCTTGTTTCAATAAGGTTAGGTCTCATTTGGCTTTACTGTGTTATTCATATGGGTCAAGTATAGCTACATCTCAATAGAATTCAAGGTTTCGGTAATTTAAAAGTAAAAAATTTAGAGTGTTGTTTATCTATAATGTTGTGTGTTTGTAATGAGAAACAGCAGTACTCTAAATATAGTAGAAGCCTTGCAAACCATGTACAGCACGTGTAATTTTGAGGCCAATTATGAAGTGTCACAAAAGGAGGCAGAGCACCTCAATGAAATAAATTTCACCCCTAATTCCCTTTGGGTGTACACAGTATGTTTATATTTATAATAATACAGGCTCATTTTTAAAATTTGGTAGAATTTTTAAATAACCTATGATATCACTATCCAAGATAGTAATTATTAATGTCTTAGTATTCCTCTTTTCCATTTTTTTGTGTGTGTAGGTATATTCACAAAATTACTCTATATATGCCACTCCCTACTTCTGTTTGTTTTGTTTTTGCTTTTTCCACTTAGCATTTTATTGCATAAGGATTTTCCCATGCCATATAGGATTCCTCAACAGTATGATCTAGTGTGACCATATATTAGTTCATTTTCTGGAAGTTTCTTACTTTAACCAGTTCATTTCTCTACCATTGAATGTTTATATTGCTTCCAATATTCTTGGGTATGAATAACAAGCTTCCTTGTACATAAAGCTAAGTTCATACTAATCCTCATTTCCTTAGATTACATCCCCAAAAGTAGCATTTCTTGATCAAAGGCTGGGCATATTTTTATGAATATTTCTACATATTACTACTTGGTCTCCAGAAAGAATACAACTATTCACAATCTTTACAGTGGCATGTTAGAATGGTCATCTCACCAAAACAGTCCTTGATGTCTTTCTCCCATGAGTTGGCATAAGTCCCATTGAGCCTCGGGTGTTCTTGCTGGCTCCCATCTGAATCTTTCTTTGTTAGGTTCTATACTGATCCTCATCTCATCTCCACTGTGCATAATTGGTACCCAGAAATCCAAAGCCTACCCTTTTTATCCCAAGCCTAAGAAGTTTCTGGCTGGGAAGAACATCAATAGCCCTTGCCTTATTAGTCAATGTAGGTCTGGAAATGGTTTTTGGTTCTCAGGCTGAAATGAGACCCAAGGGCTTCAGTGTCTTTGGGCAATGGTTCTCTTTGAATGCCCCTCTATGGCTCCCTCCCACTTGCTTCTTTTGGGCTTTTGAGTTCATTCAGGGGAATCCCACCCTGTACCCCACCATCAAATATCTGCATTCCCTGCAGCACACTTGCCTGGGATTGGACCATCTCTTGCTCTTCTCCATTTCCTGTTGGATAGACTTTCCTGGAAGAGTTAGTTTTACATCTCACAATCCTCCATCCCTACAATCTTTCATCCTATCCCACTCCTGGTGTCTGCCAGAGGCCATCGAGGCCATTCCCTTAAGCTGTTCTTCTGTGTTGGTTATCCCTTTGACCTTGCCAGCTATGAAATGGGACAGTATTTTCTAAACCTTCTCTTGCTCTTTGTCATGATCTTTTATTGCCAAGCTCTCCTCCAGGTTGCCCATGTCTGGCAAGCCCCTCACTTTGGCTCAGGGCTTCTTCTCTGTTCCCAGCATGCCCTGGCCCGTGCACTGCAAGTCCAGTGAGAAACTGACACTTCAAGGCCTTGCTTCAGGATATTAAGGGAGTGTACAAACTGTGCACTGAATGACTGTGGCAGTTTGCCAGTTTCATCTTAATAAACTCGACTCCACTCCCCAGCCTTATCCCATCCTTGTCCAACTCCCATTTGGTCTTTGCTGTGTCCCATTTGTTTTAAGTTCCATCTCTGGTATTAACACTTTGGTTGATCTTCCCTCTGACCTCTGACCCACCGGATGCTATCCCTATTCCCCACTTGGCTCTCCTTCCTGCCTTGGCATGACTGACCTGGTCTGGCTTCCCTGTGAGCTGAAGCCATAGCTGCCCTGGCAGAGATGACCTGGCATTCCTGAGGGCCCTGCCTCCTGCCTGGCTCTGGCCCTGCTCCAGAGCTATGTGGGCAGGATATTTTTAACCCCTCCAATTTCAGTTTTCTCCTGAGAAGGTAACACTTACCACCTGACTAGGCAGCTCAGGCTCAGACCATCTCTTTCTCTTGAGCCCCTTCCATGGCATGCTTTGGGAAGGAATGTGGAAAATAGGGGCAGTCGCTCAGATCTGAAGAAACTCTAAGAAACCAATTATCAATTATTGCTTAAAATGCCCTGGTTTCCCTTTGGGGTATTATTGCCCAATTCCATCAATTTATTGGGAACTACAGTTCCCAATTTCATCCCACAGTTGAGATCTCCCCTCCTCGTTACTGCCTGCTCCTCAAGCCCCAGTGACTTTTCCTTACACCTGATCCTGACTGTGTGAAAGCCCTGCCTCGAGGGTGGGGATGGCTTGTTGCCTCAGTGAATTCTCTAAGAGATAATGGGGGACACTGAAATCAAGAGGGTGAGGAGATGTCTCTTGGTTTGTGAAGGTAAAGTCTACAAACCCAGGAGGAAAGCCTGGTACCCCTCCACTCTAGCAGCTGTCGCAGACTTGGCACAGAACCAGGAATGTGGATATGGGGAGATTGGGGAGAAATACTGCTCTTGTTTCTGGCCTATTTTATGAGCCAGCAGGAAGGCACATGGTGGTATTCTTTCTGGTCAAGCTGCTTTTGATTAAAAGAAACTGAAACCTACCCAGAGTTCAGGCAATTGGAATGAGAGAAAGGGCTGGCCCTCTAAGGTAAAGCTAGCAGGAAAGTAGGGAATGACAGGCAAATTGGCTGACATGGCCAGGGCAGTGGGTCAGCCAAGCATCAAATGGACACTGCTAACTGTCATTAGATTCCTTCTGTGGTATGTTCACTCCTGGACCACAAAGTCCAGGAACTCCCAAAGCCCATGCTACTCCAGAAACTACTCTGGGCAAAGTCAATATGCTCTCACCTCCAAAATATGTTGGGCAATTTTCAGAGCTTTGAGTGGGCGTCTGAGTCTCTCTTACTTCCTGATGGAGAGGGGCTAACTTTTCCAGAATATTGTGCTTCCTGCACCAATCTAAGGGCTAACAGTATCTCCTTGCCATATGTGTTTTTCCCCCCTCCACTCTGCTCTCCTCCCTAATTTCATGCCCTGAGCCCCCTAAAGTTGTGGCCTTTGCTTCTTTTCATCTGCATTGCAGTGGGGCTCACGGGGCAGAACACACAGAAGCTGGGAGAACCAACTCATTTCTGTAACTCTGGTTCTAAAGAGGACTCTTTGGGTTCAATGGAGTACCTGTTAGCCATTCCTACTAAATTCATAATAACTTACCTCTCAGTGTTCATGACCTTCCCAGCCCTGGAGTTTTCCATTCTAAGCTTTCTGAGTCAAACTTTCTGGTTCTGGAAACACATATACAAATAAACTATTTGTGCCCAGCTGGCATGGCTCAGTGGTTGACCGTTGACTTGTGAACCGGGAGGTTGCAGTTCAATTCCCAGTTGGGGCACATGCTGGGGTTGTGGCTCAATCCCCAATGTGGGGCATGCAGAAGGCAGCCAATTGATGATTCTCTCTTATCACTGATGTTTCTATCTCTCTCTCCCTCTCCCTCCCTCTCTGAAATCAATAAAAATACTGTTTTTTTATTATATTTTATTGGCCGAAACCGATTTGGCTCAGTGGATAGAGCGTCGGCCTGTGGACTGAAGGGTCCCGGGTTCAATTCCGGTCAAGGGCATGTACCTTGGTTGCGGGCACATCCCCAGTGCGGGGTGTGCAGGAGGCAGCTGATCGATGTTTCTCTCTCATTGATGTTTCTGAAACTTCAGAACACTGGGGATGTGCCCGCAACCAAGGTACATGCCCTTGACCGGAATCGAACCAGGAACCCTTCAGTCCGCAGGCCGAAGTTCTATCCACTGAGCCAAACCTGTTAGGGCAATAAAAATATGTTTTAAAAAATAAACAAATAAATAATTTGTGACAACCAATCATTAGTCCCTGGAGGAAGTATTAGTCCATTCATTGCCCTTTAAGCTTTAGAGCATTGGGCATCATATATATGAGGAAAACCAAGTTCATAGAGGTGAAGTGACTTGACCGAGGCCACATGAGTTAATGGCAGAGCCAGGGCAAGAACTCAGATCTTCTATTCTCAGTTCAGGAATCGTTCCACTGCCCTATACCTCCCCCAGGGCTTTGCTCATGTTTGGTTTATGCAACACCGTATCTTGAGTCGAAATTACTTCTGTAGGTTAGAAATAGGCCAGTTGCCTGTTTAGCATTTTCTTTCTGACATTCTGCAATGGAGCCTGAAAATAATACGAGCTGCTACATAGAACTGGGACTATCTTAGATCTTTAACAGGTGTGTCAGAGATCCCCAAACTTGGAAAGTGTTTGTTGGTGTGTTCTCACTTAAGAGGTAGGTGTACATACAGCCTTGGTTTCCAAAGACTATAGTGTCACCAGGCTTGCATGTGGATTACAGCCTTAATGTCCTTGAGCGCCTTTCTAACATTCTAGGATGAGGTGAAAGCGCAATGTGATTGTCAAAGCTCATTTACGTTTCTCCTCTGCTCTTGTGAAAATTTAACTCACTTACATTTTATCTCCTATCACATGCACAAATGTAATAGTACTATGTAATGGAGAGGCAAAAGAAATGAAAAAATGAGATGATGGGATCTGATCTCAAACAAATATGGGATTGTATCCAGAATTGGTCACTTGCGAACTGTGTGACCTTGGGTAAATAACATAACCTCTCCAAGACTCAGTTTTATCACTTATAACATGAGTATTATTTGAAATAATTGTATGAAATAATCCACTTAACCCTGGGTGTGGCCAGTAGCAAAGACCCCCCCAAATCATGATTTGTCATTGCTGTGAACTACCTCAACCTTCTTAAGATCACCTATTGTTTTGTTACATTTTCCCTCTTTCTATAGCTCTCAATTATTTTTACACTGTACGAACTTCTGTAAACATAGGTTACTTCTGACCAACAGAAAAGAATTAGTACATTTTATTAATTATAGTTGTTCAATATTTTGATTTTTAAAATTAATTGGGTCTGTATTCATTCCGATATTCATTTTTAATATAACAATTGAAACTCTAAGTTTAATTAAAATATATCTCTTATATGGCAGGAACCATAAATAATATTTGATATATTAATTTCAGAGATAATCAGTTTACTAATTCCAAACTCTTTAAGTTTTTGTTCAAGTCTCACCTTCTTTTCCTTTTCCTTTTTTTTTTTTTCATTGTTGATGGTACTACAGATATCTTCCATTTTCTCCCTTTTTGCCCCCCTCCATCCAGTCCCTGCTCCACCACAGGCCTTCCCCACCCTATTGTCTGTGTCCATGGATTATACATATATGTTCCTTGGTTAATTTCTTCCCGCCGCCCACGCCCTTCCTCACTGAGATCTGTTATTCTGTTCCATGAATCCATACCTCTGGACCTATTTCGTTCATTGGTTTATTTTGTTCATTAGATTCCACATTTAAGTGAAATTATGATATTTTTCTTTCTCTAGTGAGCTTATTTTGCTTAGCATAATAGTCTCCATGCTATTTCAAAGGGTAAGAGCTCCTCCTTTTTTTTTTTTTTTTTTTACAGCCTCATAGTATTCCATTGCATAAATATACCAGAGCTTTTTTGTCCACTCATCTACTGATGGGCAGTTGGGTTTTTTCCAGAATTTAGCTATTGTAAATAACACTGCTATGAACATAGGGGTGCATACATTCTTTCTGCTTGGTGTTTCAGGATTCCTAGGATATATTCCCAGAAGTGGGATCACTGGATCAAAAGGTAAGATGCATAAAAGACTTAAATGTAAGTCCTGAAATCATAAAAATCCTAGAAGAAAATATAGGCAGTAAAATCTCAAGCATCTCACACACCAGTATTTTTACCAACAGATTGCCTAGGGCAGTGGTTGGCAAACTGGGGCTCTGTTGACTAATGAGTTTGCTGACCACTGACCTAGACTCTCGATTCCAATAATTACAGGCTATTGTTGTTCCTTGTGATTAAGTCCCTATCCCAGTGGTCAGCAAACTCATTAGTCAACAGAGCAGCAAACTGCGGCTCCCGAGCTGCATGAGGCTCTCGAGCTGCCATTTGCTGACCACTGGGGCTGTAGGGCAAGAGAAACAAAGGGGAAAAACCCACAAATCTCACCTTAATAGGCTTACTCAGATCATCAATTTAACTCTGCAAGCTTTCACCTTCCCTAATTCCTGCCACCCCCTCTCTCCCCACACATACATACTGACACACTTATCTTGCTCAATTTTTTTCCCATAGGACTTATCCCTATCTAAGAAACTATGTAACTGTATTATGTTTACTTTATGTTTCCCATGGACAGGATCTCTCTCTCCTTAATATATCCCAAGTGCCTAGAATAACACCTGAGACATAGGAGGTGTGCAATATATATTTTATGAATTAGTTGAATGTTTGTTAAATGAATACACTGGCATATTTAATTAAAGTCTACTTAAACTACAGAATGATTATCTTCCATAGGAGAAATATAGACAAATCCCTGAGCCATAATGTCTATTTGTCTTTTTGTATTTTCTTGCTAAGCCAAACTAGACTTTAATAACAACTCTTTAGAAATATATGCATGTGTATATATGTACACACATATGTACTTATATAATACTAGAGGCCCGGTGCATGAAAATTCATGCACTGGAGCGGGGGGTCCCTCAGCCTGGCCTGCCCCCTCTCACAGTCCAGGAGCCCTCAGGGGCGGGAGGTGACCTGGCGATCAGGGGAAGGCAATGCCCCCATCACACCTCTGCTGCTGCCACTGCTGGCAGTGCAAGCCTTGGCCCACCCTGGTTACCTGAGCCTCAGGCGGCCCTGGCAGCTGGGCAGCTGCCATCCGAGGCTTTCCTGTGCCTCGGGCTGGCCCTGGGTGACTGGGGGGCTGAGGGGACTGGGCACCGCCATCTTGTGGCTATGGGCACCACCATCTTTGAGGACATGGCAGTCAATTAGCATATTCCCTCCTTATTCGCTGTGGGCACCGCCATCTTTGTGAGGGTGTGACAGTCAATTAGCATATTCCCTCTTTATTAGATAGGATGAATATAAATAGACATACATGCACACATGTAAAATTATATTTTTTGTAGTGCAATAACTTTTAAGTCTGTCAACAGAATATAATTTTTCCCTGCTTTTTTGTATCTTGAGGCAATGTTTATTTCTAAAGACACAAATTTCACCACATATCCTACAGAGCAATGAATGCCCTGGAGCGAAAGTCCAGAAAAAGTCCCTTTTCAAAACTCTCAGGATTAAGTCCATATCTGGCACAGATCCAGTGAGACAGCTGAATCATTCACATGCTGGTGCTTAAATATGGAGTATTACTTTAGAGAAGCAATTTTCAACTGGTGTGCCATAAGAATTTTTAAAACATACAGGGACATTGACGTCTTCTCCTTAGATTGTCAAATTAAAAAAAAAAAAATGACAACAGGCAACACAACAATAGGTGTCCAGTGTGAATGAAGCAAAATTATACCTATTTTTTGTCCAATTTGTAAAAAATATAATATATTTTAGGTGTGCCACAGAATTTAAGTAATTACTTTGTGTCCCATGAGGTGCAAAAAGTTGAAAATTGCTGCTGTAGAGTGAAGCTCAAAAGGAATCTGTTTTTATCTAAATTAAAATTGTTATTTGCTGCTTAGCCCTGGCAGACTGACTTGGCTCATTTATTCATGAGCATTCATTTAAAGCCTCACTCTTTGTCAGGCATTGTGTTAGGTCCTGGCTGTATGTGATGAAAGGAAGACGTTTCTTCTTTTAAGGGATCTAATCTAGGGGAAGTAATAGACAAGTAAAATGGCAATTATAATACAGTGTAAGTGTCCCTTTATAGCTGACGACAGGATGCTGAAGGAACACAGAGGTTAGGATATAATTATGGTCTCTAAATAACCCAGACCATTGCCAAGTTCACCCTTAGACAATTAGATTTTCAAGATTGGATCAGCCCTTTTGTCTGCTGTTAGATGTCAATCACTCATGTCCAGGAACAGAAGGAGCAAAATTTGTTATTATCATTATACTATTATTATACTTTTGATGATAATGATGACAGTGAGGAAAAGGCAGTTTGCAAACAAGAAATACAATCTTAGTCATAATTAAAGTCATTCAAATTAAAATGATGATGCAATTGAGTTGCTCAATCATTGAGCACCTACTATGTGCCAAGTACTGCTGAAGGTGCTGGAGATACAGTAGGGACTAAAGCCTACAAAGTTATGGCTCTCGAAGAGCTTATATTCTAGTTGAGGAGACATTAGATACACAAATGAATAAATAATAGTAGGTGCGTGAGCATATAAAGTCCTGGCTGAAGCCCAGCTTACAGTAGGTCCACTGGGCCCATGGATTCAAATGGGGGTCATTTTCCCTCATCCTCAAGTGTAAAATTGAGATCCACAAACATTGAAGTTGGGGATGGAAGAAGTCAAGAGGATGAACAACAAACTACAGTTTTGCTCCAGGGCTATGTTAACTTATCATAATACAGTCTGAAAAAGAGAACTAGACTCTCCACAGGACATTATTACATTGATAACATCAAGCTGATCAGGAAAAAAAAAAAACCAAGAGGTAGTTAGCATGCTAGAGACTTGATAAGACACATGCATTTCAGAGGGTGAAAATAAGCCCTAGGGAGATTCAGGGATCTCCCACATTTATAAAGTTTCCAGGGTCTGGCAGTCAGGGGTATGCTGGGATATGCCTCCAAGGTAAGGGACACATCATTACTGCATTTTACATTACTTCCTCCCCTACAAAGAAAGAAGCACCATGCCTGATACGCCTTTGAGGTTCTGGAAGCAAGAAATTCTATACCTAAGAATATTTTGCCAGTCCATATAACAGTGTCATTTAAAGAGTTCCAGCTTTAAAAAGGACTCTGCCACAGGTTTCATACAAGCAGCTGGATTGCTTGGGCCACAAGTTCCAGCAGACCTATGCCAGTCAAGTTGTCAGTGCTGGAAAAGTAAAGTTTATGGTAAGTCCCAGGGGGAGAATCATAATGCAGGCCTCTGGAGTTCTGAGCATGGTCATGCCATCTGCAGCTAAACATTATGCACCTTTTGAAAAATAGCTTTTGATGTGTTACTGAGCCCTGGTAGACATGAAATGCTTGATTAGGGGCACCAAGTACCCAGAACTTCCCAATTTACAAAGTGGGTTATTTTAGGCCCACCAAGTTATAAAGTAAGACAGATCCAGCAGTAGTCCATTAAAAGAGGGAGCTGGTACACTCAGGATTGAGTGCAACAGCACCAGAGGGCACAAGTAAATTTGAGGAGCAGATAATTTAGACTCCCATGTCACCCACCACAGTTTCATTAGCATCTCTTCCTCAACTTGCACTACTTGTGTCATATAAGGCGGGGGGCGGGGGGGGGGTGCTGTGTGACCAGCTTAAACAGAAGAAAAATGCTTGAGCTTGAATTAGGAATGGGTTGGCTTTGCATAAGGGAGCAAGCCCAAAGTGGACAGCAGCTACACCACAGCCACCCTCTGCAATGGACTTAAAAGGGAGTGAAGAAAGGACATGGTCCTAATGGGCAGAGCTGAGAGCAGCATACCTGAATGTCTACTTTGTGAGGAAGTGACCCAAGATAAGAATGTATATTTGTTATCTATTGCATCATTCCAAATCACCATAAAACTTGGCATAAAACAACATATTTCTCATGGTTTCTGTGGGTCAGAAATCTGGTGTCGTTTGTCCAGATCTTCTGGCTCAGGGTGTCTCACAAGGCTGCGACCAAGATGTGAGCCAAACTGGAGTAATTCCCAGGCTCAACTGGTGGGGGAGAGAAGGATGTGAGGGAGGGAGGGGTATCTATGGTAAAGCTCACTCATATGGTTATTCATAGGATTCAGTTTCTCTCAGGATGTTAGCCAGTCCTTTTGTAACTAATCTCAAAGGTGATACCCATTACTTCTGTTGTGTTCTACTTCTTAGCAGTAAGTCACTAGGTCCAGGTCACACTCAAGGAGCGGGCATTACATAAGGACATGAATACTAGTAGGTAGAGCCCATTAGGAGCCAGCTTAGAAACTGCCTTCCACAACAGATTCCTTGGCAATGGCCAGTGGCAGTGGCCCATTAAAGCATTAGACTGGCCTCCTGAGGGTACAGCTGAAGTGCTAAATGGAGTGTACAACTGAAGTGCTAAAAGCCACCAATACCTTGCAGGATGGAGCGCCATCCTTTGGGACACAGAACCTTTTAAAGACTCGTGATCCCCCTCTAAGAAGTATACAAAGGTTGGAAACAGGAGTCTGTCTCACTTACCGTTACTCCCAATGACTCATCCTGGAAATTCTGGGCTTTGCAGGGTTACAAGCCCTGTTCCTCAAAGGAAGTACCCTCTTGCCAGGGACAGAGCAAGCAGTCCCATTGAATTACAAGATGCAGCCCCCACCTGGACACTTTGAAACTCTGTGTCCAGAGAGTAGCAGACAAAAAGTATAATCAGAAATGATTGACCCTAATCAGCAAGAGAGATACTTTTACAAAATGGGGGCAGGGATGAGCACATGTATAATTCAGATTATCTACTTGGGCACCTCTTGGTAATCTGGTACCTAACTGTAACTGTGAACAGGCACATAGCAACCCTGGTGCTGGGAGGATAGAAACACCCTTCTGGGATCAGGGTTTGGGTTCAACCAGCAGGAAAGCCACCAATATCTGTCGAAATAAAGGTTAAGAATAAGATAAATTTAGAATGGACACTATAGGGGGGAGAGAGAGAGTGCCAGTCTTGATTCTAAGACTAACTGCAGAGATGGGACTAGAGTTTTTCCACTACCCTCCTTTTTCTAAGTTTCTCTCCAGGAAGAGAGAACTATTGGAAACATAGAGGAGCTGCTCTTTGAACTTGTGTGGAGAAGTGGATGTGAGATGCAAGTGGGTTTCTCAGATCTCCTTTCAAGAAAACCAGATACTGGAAGTGTAGTGCATCCTCCAATGACTGCACCTTCAAATACACCTCAGCTTTCACTCTGAGTCCACAGCCTCCTTAGTCTGGTTTCAGCCAGCGACTGAGATGTTGGGATACTAAAGCTGGGTGGTTTCTGCCCCCATAAGATGCCTGTGATGGGCACTTTTAGCTCTGGGACTCTTCTCTGGCCTGGCTGAGAGTTCCACAGAGATGTGCTGCAGTGTGAGGTTCCTTCTACCCAATTCTTCTTCGCCTTCTCTCCTGTCACTTATGATAGCCCTACGTTACAATCTGAAGGCTCTCCCTGCCTACTCCCGATTTTGTGCTCCCTGTATGGGCTTTGCGCCAATAAACTTCAGGCATGTCTAATTCTTTCTTAGTGACTGCTTCTTGAAAAACCCAAACTGAAACAAGAGCAGACTGAGCTTATCCCTCAGGGTTCAGGGTAAAATCCCAAAAGAAATTTCTTAAATCTAGATAGATTCAACTCCCATGTGTGAATATCGCAGCTGTACATATCCACACTGCAGTCGGACTTTTAGCGCACAGACTTGTACATTAGCAAACACTGTAAATTTCTATTCTTATGGGCAACTAGATGCCTCTGTGACTGTTGACCAGTGGCCCAGCAGGTAACTCCTCAGGTGGGTTAGAAGAGTCCTGAAAGCAAAGTAGGAGTTGCCTGCTGCTGCAAATGCCCATGAGACAGAGCCTTGGTCAATGCCAAAACTTTGGAATTCTTGAATACTAAAGGAAAACTGAAATTTCAAGTAAGCTCCATGATCAGAGAGAGAAACTAGTAAGTAAGATGTTAGATGAGTCAGCAAGCTGTCCTCCTCGGCATGAGCTACAATCCTCTCTGCAGGACATCTGTCTGATTAAAGGACTTAAGCAATTTATTTTAACAAGAATGGTCAGCAGGCTTTCCAGAAATGAGGGTTACATGTTAAATAAAAGATGCCTTTGAAGATTCTTGCCTTAGTTTCTTATTTCTCATTCAGATCTTTCTTGCAAAAAAAAAAAAAAAGAAAGAAAGAGAAAGAAAGAAGAAGAAGAAAACATTTGAAATATTTAGTGCTCCACCCCGCCTCCACATTTTTTTAAAGAAATTTAATAGAAGTGCTGTGGGTGTTTGGTTTTAGAGGCAATGGATAATATGTAAGACAGATCCCACATTAGGGTATAAATGTATGTGACGTCAAACCCCACTTCTGTCTTATGATTGAAGCTCATGCAAAATAAACATCTCATAT
Source organism: Corynorhinus townsendii (assembly GCA_026230045.1). Taxonomy (NCBI): domain Eukaryota; kingdom Metazoa; phylum Chordata; class Mammalia; order Chiroptera; family Vespertilionidae; genus Corynorhinus; species Corynorhinus townsendii. The sequence continues at coordinate 148,677,590 of JAPDVU010000002.1, read as the reverse complement.
CAAAGCATGTTTATTAAACACCTGAAAATCTTGCCTTTTTTAATAGAATTAAAGAATTTTTTAGAGTCTTTATTCTGAGGAGCCGAACAGTTTATCATCAAAAAGAGGTTGAACCTACAGTTCTTTCAAATGGCAATATCTCCATTAAAACTGGAGAATGTTCTGGCTTCATTAATTTAAAAAACAATAACACAAAGACATTTGAGGAATACAGAAAACGGACAAGAAGGAATATAGGCACATTTTAAAAACTAACAGCTAATATTTACTGAACACCTACTTCATGCAGGTCTATAAAGATTATCCCATTTATTCCAAACAAGAACCCTATAAAATAGAATGCCATTATTATCCCCACTATCCGATGAGAAAACCGAGACTTGGAGAGGCTAAGCAATGTGTCCAGTGTCACAAAGTCAGGTCTGTATGATTTTAGGGCAGGAGCTGGCAAACACTTCTGTAAAGGGCCAGATTGTTAATACATTGGGCTTTGTGAGCCACACAGTCTGTCCCTCTGTTGCAACTACTCAGCGCTGCCATTTTACCATGAAAGCATCTATAAATAATAACTTAAAGGAGGAGGCGAGGCTGTGTTTCAGTAAGACTTTATTTACAAGAACAGGTCCTCTGGATTTGGCAGGTGTACCTCGCCTTTGTGACTGTTGTTTCCTATTCCCAGATGGGACAATGTTCTTTCAAAATAAATGTATGTGGAATCCTGCAGAAAAAAATCCTAACCAAGTTGGAATTATCTAAAAGACAAACTCATTCACTCAGCAAATACTGAGTGCTTACAACTGGGTGTTGGTAATACACAGGTGCCTTATAGGGAAAGTGATACATAGAGATAACAGATACCTTAGATGGAGTTTATGGTGGGGAAGAAAGACATGTAAATCGACAATTATTGATTTAATGTACTGTGACAGGTGCCATATAATAGGGGCATTGATTAGGGTCTCAAGGGAAGTAGTGGAAGGATAACTAAACTGGCCTGGAGAGTCACGGGAATTCTGGCAGAATAGGCGAATGATCCAGAGACAACACTGTGCTCCTGCCACTGAGCTCCATTCCCCATAAGCAAAGATTATTTGAATGACAACAGCAGGAGCATGGCTTCGGCTTGCTGTGCAGTGTAAATGTCTCATGCACCAGGGTCTCCCAACGTCACCTGGAGGACTGTTCAAAGACATCACCAGTTTATTTTTAAGGATCTTAGTTTCTCTCATTTTGCCTTCAATTCTGTCACTCTCTAGAAGCCACGGTGCTCAGTCTCCAAGGTCATCTGTTCCCCCAAAGAATAGCATGAAGAGCAACAGAGGTTCTGAAACCCGACTGTCTAGGAGATACATGAAATAGCAAGCTAGGGTCCTGATTCTAGAGATTGTGATTTGGAAGGCCTTGGTTTTGTGTCTGAGAATCCTACTTTTTATAAAGCACCACAAGTGATTCTGATGTGCACGAACTGTGTTGGGAAATTGCTGCTGTGGAGGATTTCTAAAGATGCTTTTAACCTTTCCAGCCAGCTATTCTGTGTTTATTGCCATGACTACATTGACAAACATCCTACAAAAAAGGAAAGAAAAATCAAACTGGCTTTAGGGATGTTTACCAGGGTTTCTACTTTCTCATCACTACCATTTAGGGGCAATGATTTGTGGGATAGACTGTTGTTCAGGAGTCAACTTTGTTGCCCTAATATGCCAAAGAATGGTCAGGAGCTCCTCCTTGTTAGGTAACAACAAAAAGGTAAGTCTGGGATGGATCTTGCCTGCATGCTTACTTCAGGCATGTTTTACATAGCAAAAGAGCAGCACCTGCATATAAATCAAGTCCAGCTAGGCACAAGCAAGATTCATCCTGCCTCCAGGTTCTGGACAGGCAGGGGTTGGCAGGCTTCTTAGCCTCTGTGTTATTTTAAACTGATGCCCAGTAGGGTCATTGAGTGCCAGTTGGCAAGAGTTATAAAGAGGAGAAGGAAAAGGGTAAAGAAGAAGAAACGTACAAGAGAAGGACTGTTAGAAGGCAACAAGAAAGAAAAGAAATGTTGGAGCATCAGAAAGTCTCCTATATCCTGATTCTGCTTTAAAAATTAGTACAGTTATTGAGTTTGGGGTTCTCTGGTACGCCCAAAACCTGGATTCTCAGCTTCTATTCCAAACTCAGCCATTTGGGTAGAAACAAAGTCACAAGTCCAACAGGAGGTTTTTCAATCTAAAAAAAAAAAAGGTTTGGAAGCCATCCTAGAATATTAAATTATTGCATTCGTCTCTTCAGAGGGTTTGGGGTAGGAGAGCAGAAATATAGGAACAATCCTATAAAGGTATCCAATGATCACATTAAGCCATAATTATTCATACATAGAGTTTATTTTTAGAGAATTTGTAATATAGATATTGAAATTCCTAATTGAATCTCTATTTTCCATTGCCATTGTAGTTCCTAATATGACATGTAGGAAAAAAATGATCACCCTATATGTTTCTTAATTTCTTTTTTATAACATTTGTCACCTTGTCCTAAGCATAGTAAAGGGCCAGTTAACCTCAGTGAATAATTATGACTTAACAGTCTTAGCATTAACTGGCCAATGGGTTTAAATACCGTAGTTATGACCCCAAAATTGTTACTGTGGCCTTTATGAATAGTAAAAATGAAAACAGGCATGCTTTCAACAAATTCTGACACCACAGGCACTTTCCAAGCAGTCAAGTCCTAATTTTCCATACTTTGGAGCAGAGTGTACTTCTTCCTCTTATTTTGTAATGTGTTTTTAATCTAACATTTAACTATGGCTGCTTCTAGAATTCTGGGAATTCAATGGACTTTAAATAAAATAATGTTGCCATTTGGGAGAGATCCAGCTCTGAAGAAATTGGAGAGCAGGCCAACTTCTCATTCTTAAAGATGAGTTTAAAATGCAGGGGGAGGGAGTAGTGTCGCAAAGAAAGCATAAGGCAGATTTGTCATGGATTCGGATCATCCATGTCTGGTTATCCTGAATGAGAGAGCACAGACCACATTTTTCCTCAGATAATGCTCCCTCGAATTACTGCTCAAGGTAAAAGCAAATGCTCATTTTGACTAGGATTTTAAACAAATTATAAAGTAGTGTGTGTTTTCAAAGTACCAAGGTTTTTGTAGGCACTAAGTGGATCAGATTCATCATTTTATGCTATAGTGTGTGTGTGTGTGTGTGTGTTGTCTTAATATAGAAAAGGAAAAAATAAGGGATTCTAGTCTGCAAGTCTATCTGGGAAGGACCATTCCATTGTAGTAATGAAATAGTTAATATCTTAATTATCTCTTTCCCTGTCTCTGAAATTCCCTCATCCTTCCCCAGTCAAGGCAAATTTCCCAGTGTGCTGTGCCTGCCAGGGTGCTAGGGGAAAGGATGGGCTGGTGATTTTCTTCCCTAAGATCTCTACTGGTTAGAGCTGATCTTACTCACCAATTGCCAGTAGGTCCTCCAAGGTACAGCTCCTGAGGGGAAACAATTCAGCCCTTAGAAGCAAAGGGGTTATCTAGTTTGGGGAAAATAAGCACATCTGGATAAACCCAGACTGCCTCCAAATTTTATTTGTATATCAGACAGTTAATAATATATATGAAGGAATCTTTCTGCACACTGATAACATGCTCAATTTTAATTTGATTACATGTACACAGCCACAAGATTGTTTGAGATTCATTCGAATGCATGCAGAAGCGCGCGCGCGCGCGCACACACACACACACACACACACAATGTATTTTGTATAACTTTGTACCCTTTCCCTCCCTGAAGGGGAAGTATTGACAAAAGTCATTCATCCATTGCCGTAATAAAAGGTAAGAACTTAAAACATTGTCCAGATTTTTTCCTTAATAGATAAGAAAAAAAGCAGCCTAGGGAGGTTCAGTGATTTATCCCTTGTGCACAGCTAGTACCTGGCAAATCAAAGATTAAAATTCACACCAGGTGCATGTGTGTGCATGTGTGAGTTTCTCCCTACATCCAGGGAAAAAAGTCCTGAGAGGCATTCTGAAACTCATTAAAAAATTAACCTAATGGAGGATGAAATTGAAGGTGTCTTAATTAGTAATTAAATTTATTAAACCAAACTCTTTGCTGAGGACCCTCTGGGCATCATCACATTAAAATATTTTAAGTCATATTAAAGCCTCAGTTTAATTACTAAGTAGGCATGCCGGCCTGAAAAGTCGGGCTTGGGACCAACCTATTAGTAAATAGGAGCAAATGCTGACAGCTCCACAGCATCAGGCTGCCCTCCTGGTAGAATTCCTGTTGCCGCTTCCATGTATCTCAGGCCTCAGAGGAAGCGGAGTGATGAGGACTATATTCATGTTTATTGGATAAAAGCACAAATGTGACCATCAGGAAAAATGCTAACTTCCATTGAATAGAAGAATAAGATGGTAATAATAATGGTCAATTTACATTTGCAGGGAGTCAAAGTAGACTAATTACAATGTACATTTTTCAGGAATCAAGTTGACTAACAATTTACTAGTATGAATCCAGCTAACATTCGTATGAGTGTTGGACAACAGTGTCCTACTTTCTAGCTCCTTTGATCGTTTCGGCCAGGTTTGCTCTTTTTCCTTTTGGCCATTGACACAGTGATTCTCAAAGAGCAGCTGTGAGGGTCCTCCAGATGGTTAATCCCCAGCAGTTTTAGTATTTCTGCATAGATTAGTGGGCAGCTGCTTAGGGTATGAAGCAATGCTTCACTTGCCATGAAATTTCACGCTCCTTTTTGTCCGGCTGCGGCCTCTGCCTGGAGAAAGCCCCTCCCCTCTTCTCTGACTGGCAAGCTTCTACGTTATACTTCAAAGACTAGATTTCAATGTCGTCTGTCTAGGAGGTTTTTCCTGACCCCAGGACAATCCTCTAACCAATCCCTCCTTCCACTCTATGCCATTTCATTTAGCACATAACCTCTATCATAGCATTTTTCAGAGCATATCAAAATCCTGCTTACCTTTCTATCTTTCAAAGTAGAATGGAGGCCACCAATACAGTGACTGTCCTATGCAACTCTGTGGCCACAGGGACAGCCTGAGTAGGCCTTTAGTCCATGCTTGTTGAATGCTTGGCATTGCTTCATTGTTTTATGACTCACTAAATGTGTTTATAGAATCCCTTCTGTGGTCTAAATTTCTGTCTGAATTCTTGGGCCTCACCTCCACTTCCATTCATCTCCACCTCAGTGTCCTGAGGGCCCTCTTAAATTGGGATTGACTTGACTTTCACTGTGTCTATAGCCTTTTCCTCAAGGTCTTTCTTTCCATTCATTCTAATGTGAATTTGATGAGACTTGTTCTATCGGGCCAAGGTTTCCCTAATCTGGTTCTAACTTTGTCTCTATTATCTTGATAGTACCTTCCACTATACATCTTGACCACATCCAGCTATTATACACCATTCATCAAAGTTCCCTTACACATCCATAATTTTGGGCCTTTGCTCAGATTTGGCCCTCATTTATTTACTCATTCAATACATAATTATTAAACACTTACTACATATCAAGCACTGGTCTTTGCTCTGTTCTACCAGGACCATTTTTTTCCTCCTTTACATATTCTATTCATCTCCTGATATCCTTTAGTTAGACTTCATTCTTCCTTCTTTTACCTTTTAATACTTTAGTTTTCAATTGCATTTTTTAGGATGGTTAGTTTTAGGTCTGGCTTTCTTCTCTAGCAGATGAGCAGCTCTTAGAGAACTGGAAATGATCTGCACTGTATCTCCCACCCAACCTGGCATAGCCTTACAGATAATCTTCCCACAGTAAAACCTCCTTGATTTGAAAAGTGAGTAAACCATTAAGAAACCTGTAGAGAAAGATGGACAGTCAGAAGCTTCCAGGGTTCTCACTTGTACTCTCTTATTAATCTCTGCCACAAGCCATATAAGCTAGCCACAATGAGCATGGTGAACTCATGGAATTCACCGTTAGGTACAAAATTTATTTATTTATTTTTTTTCTTAATTAAATCTTTATTGTTCAGATTATTACAGGTGTTCCACTTTTTTTCCCCCCATAGCTCCCCTCCACCTGGTTCCCTACCCCACCCCATGCCCTTACCCCCCGCCACTGTCTTCATCCATAAGAGTAAGATTTTTGTCCAATCTCTTCCCGCAACCCTCACACTTGCTTCCCCTGAGAATCGTCAGTCCACTCCCTTTCTATGTCCCTGATTCTATTATATTCACCAGTCCATTCTGTTCTTCAGATTTTTTATTCACTTGATTTTTAGATTCACTTGTTGGTAGGTATGTATTTGATGTCATTTTGTTGTTCATAATTTTTATCTTTACCTTTTTCTTCTTCTTCTTCTTCTTAAAGAATACCCTTCAGCATTTCATGTAATCCTGGTTTGGTGGCGATGAACTCCTTTAGCTTTTTCTTGTCTGTGAAGCTCTTTATCTGACCTTCAACTCTGAATGATAGCTTTGCTGGGTAGAGTAATCTTGGTTGTAGGTTCTTGCTGTTCATCACTTTGAATATTTCTTGCCACTCCCTTCTGGCCTGCATAGTTTCTGTTGAGAAATCAGCTGACAGTCGTATGGGTACTCCCTTGTAGGTAATTAACTGTTTTTCTCTTGCTGCTTTTAATATTCTCTCTTTGTCTTTTGCCCTTGGCATTTTAATTATGATGTGTCTTGGTGTGGTCCTCTTTGGGTTCCTCTTGTATGGGGTTCTGTGCGCTTCCTGAACTTGTAAGTCTATTTCTTTCACCAGGTAGGGAAAGTTTTCTGTCATTATTTCTTCTAATAGGTTTTCAATATTTTGCTCTCTCCCTTCTTCTGGCACCCCAAAAATTCGGATGTTGTTTCGCTTAAAGTTGTCCCAGAGGCTCCTTACATTATCTTCATATTTTTGGATTCTTTTTTCTTTTTGTTTTTCTGGTTGGATGTTTTTTGTTTCCACATATTTCAGATCTTTGGTTTGATTCTTGGGGTATGTTGATCTACAGTTGAGTTTCTGTATATTCTTTATTTCAGACAGTGTATGCTTCATTTCTGACTGGTCCTTTTCCATTTTTTTGGCATTCTCATTAAGGTCCTTGAAGGTCTCACTAAGCTCCTCAGAAGTGTCATCAAGTTTCTCGGCAGTTTTTAGAAGATTCTTGAGTAACCTTATAAATGTGATTCTGAACTCTATGTCATCCAGTAGTTTGCTTTCCTCCATTTCTTTCATTCGTGACATGTTTCTTTGTTTCTGCATTTTGGCTTCTTCCCTGTGTTGATGGAGTGGCTTTGTGTGGTAGGTGACCTATAGGGGGCAGTAGCTCAGCCTCCCCAATCACCTGATGTGGATGCTCTTGGTACACCCCTTTGTGGGCTGAGTGCAAAGTCTTGGTGTAGTTAAGCCTGAATTGCTGTTGGTACGCTGGGAGGAATTGACCTCCAGGCCAATTAGCTGTGAGCACTCCCTGTATCTATAATGGAAGAAGTGCTGCGCTTATGGGGCAGGACTTGTTTCAGTGGGCCTTTGGTGCTCACTGAGTCTGCCTCTTGAATGTGTCACTTATGGATGTGAGGAGTTGAAATCTGTTGTCTCACACTGACCACTAGGTACACTGGCTTCTGGATCTCCAATGGGGTGCAGGTCAGCTACTGTCTGAGGCCACTCAGCAGGAGCTACAGTGAGAGCTGCAGTTTTCTCCTCTTTGCTTGGGGTTTGGAGGTTTTGGAGCTGTCTGACCCGGGCTGCAAGTTTTCTAGGTTAAGCTGCAATAGGGCAGGCTTTCTTATGCTAATTGAGCTGCTTGGAGCTTGGGTGGGTTTGTAGGTTGTGTGGGGCGGGGTCTCAGAGGGTCACTAGGTTAGGGCGTGGCAAACAGCAATGGCTGCTAGTAAGCCCGCTCTGTGTCCCGACCGTGTCCTGGAATCCTGTGCCCCAGTGCCGTAGACAATTATTCCTGCGCGCAGCTCTGCTAGCAAGCCACTCTTACTGGCAGACAGTCCAGCTTCTCCCCGTAGGAGTTTGGGTCCCCCGCGTCTCCCCAGAGACTGGATTTCAGAGTAATCGGGGGCTTGTCTCCTTCGGGTTGAAAAAAGCAACGCACCCAGTCGTCCGCCGCCAGCCCGGATCCCGCGCCTCCGTACCTCAGCTTTTCAGCGCTCGTGCACGTCTCAATGCTCTTTTCTCTTTCCTTCTAGTTGTAGAACTTCCACTCAGCCAGCTTTCCCGTGGTGCTGGGTGATAGACGTTTTATCTTTTAGTTGCAGTTTAAATTGTTGTCGGAGGTAGCAGTTTAGGTGTTTACCTATGCCGCCATCTTGGATTCCCCTCTCTAGGTACAAAATTTAAATGCCACTGACTTGTTTACAGTTGACCCTTGAACAGCAACATGGATTTCAACTGTGCAGATCTATTTACTAGTATATGCAGATTTTTTTTGATAAATACTATAAGTGTGTTTTCCCTTCCTTATGGTTTTCTTAATAACATTTTTTTATTATTGTCTAAAGTTTTACATATGTCTTCTTTTTCCCCAATTGACCCCTCCCCCTCCCCCAGCCATTCCCACCTTGGGCAAGCCCCCTCCACCCCAGTGTCTGTGTCCATTGGTTATGCTAATATGCATGTATACAAGTCCTTTGTCTAGTTTACTTCATTGTGAGGTTAGAGGGTATAGTGCATATAACATACAAAATATCTTTTAATCAATTGTTTATGTTTTCATTATGGCTTCTAGTCAATAACAGACTATTAGTAGTTAAGATTTGGGGAGTGAAAAGTTACATGAAGATTTTCAACTGCTCAGGGGGTCAGCACTTCTAATCCTCATGTTGTTCAAATGGTTACAATGAAAAATATTATGTTATTTATATTTTAATATAAAATGCATTTAAAATTTTTTTAAAGAAATGTTTTGCCCTGGAGTTAGGGAAATGAAAAATAAAAGACAACAAACAACTTGGGGGCACCAGCAGGAAGGAGAGAAAGAATGTCTTGCATTTATCCTGATTCTTTTCTGCAAACTCCAATCCAATTCGCTATCTCACAACTCATTCCTCTTCCATAACTAAGAGGCTGTGACAGATGTGTCAGTTTACCTTACAGACAGCATCATGGTAGGATAAACAGAGAAGACTGATGTCCTCCATTCTATTCTCATGTACCGCCTCCTCCATCAATTCTGAATTTTTAGGCATCATTTCCTGACTTTGAATAATGACTTTCAATGACAGAAACTTTAAAATTCTTTCAAAAGTTAGTTATATTTCCACAAGTAATAACTATGCTCTGCTAGAATTACTAGAAATAGAAATGGCCATAATATTGCTCTCTGAGATACAAAAAATAGTAAGAAATTGGTGTCTTATAATATATTGGTGTATACATGTACTATAATAGTACACATACACACATATCCATATATATGCATTTATAAAATATTCTTATACTAGTAGACATAAATGAATACACATTTAAACTCACTTTCTAAAACAAAGATCTGTAATTTTCTAAAATTACGCTAAATCCTTGTGTTTGCCAAACATGACAGCATGATAGGGAAGGAATTGGAGCCCTCATGCTATCATATCTCACTGGGCAAGCACAAGGCAGGAGGTATGCTAGAGGCTGCTCTTTCTGGAAACAGCCCAGCACTTAAAGCTAACCCTGAGATCAACACCATCAGTGAGACATGTTACAGGACTTCATGGCAGCGCATCACAGAAATTCAGGAACGTATCAAAGCATTCGTCACTCTGATGGCAAGAAATAAGCTGGAAGAATTTAGAGAATTGCAATCATACATAATAGTGTTATCACTGAAAACTAGAATTTGAATTATGTGCACACAGGCTTCTACTTTTAATTAAAAGAGTTCCTCTGTCAGGTACTGCTTACAAGCACTCAAGGGAGACGGGGTTCTATCAACTGGAGACCAGTTAGAGGAATGCTAGACAGTATAAGCAGTGAGAAGGGAAGCAGCTAGGGTGGGTAAAAACCAATTCTGAGCAATAAATGCAGCCTGGCAGCACTGCTGGGAATTCATTTCCCTGGGGATGTGATAGCTTAAGACTCCTATGTTAATGGATATGCAGTCACTGAGCTCCCTGCATAGAATATTCTCTGGTCCATAGGTTTGCACTCCTCTATGGAAAATACAGTGCATGGGTGGAGTGGGGCAGTGCAGAAGGGTGGTAGGGAGGGCTATGGTACTGATCAGATCTCTCTAATTGCAAAAATGATTCAAGTCCCAGGAATAGCTTTTTTACCAGGAGACCAAGGTAGCACACAGTCTAGCAATTCTCTCAATACTCAGGTAATCAAAATCACCAAGGAAATCTTAAAAAACACAGATTCCTTGGCCCTCTTACCCAAAGGGTCTGATTCAGAAAATCTGGGCTGGAGCCCATATCTCTTAAGAGGTTAAATTGGAAGATATATAATGTATTTCAAAATCTTACTTTGTAATGTTCCCAAATACATAATTATTTTTAAATCACATTTGATAGATCACATGGTTACCAAATATTTAGAAGAACTAGAATTAATAATTTCATGGAAAGAATTTTCAACTCTCTAAATATTTAGAGTTTCTTTTAGCCATTCTAGGAAAAGTAAGAAAAGGTGGTAAATTATTTTTCTACTTAGTTTTCAATGGATGCATCCAGAAGAAATCTAACCCACATTCATATAACTACCTATGTGCCAATTCAGACAACCTTGCTCTTTGGGCTGACATTATTTGGTAGAAAATAATGTGTAAATTTGACAAATAAATAAAATGCTTTAAAAAATAAATATCTCTAAAACTTAGGAGATCAGTGGATACTGTGAAATAACAAAAAGTCCCAATTTCATTTCCAAACACCTTTATCAGCACCAAGAAATCCCCTGGATAGGGAATCATGCTAGTTTCTAGGGATGCAAAAAGTATGAGATATGGCCCCATGTAAGTTGCTGATAATCCTGCTTAGAAAACAGACCTTGAACATGAAAAGATGAATAATAAATCATAGAATTTTTATCCAGCCTATTTCTTTACAGATCACCCTGATTCTGGCAAAAATCATCTTGATGGGAAAAAAAAAAAAAGCACAAACCATCAAGCCAGTGCTAGAAACATATTTCAGACAGTTTCAGTGGGGTCTTCAAAGAAAAAATTCAAAGTAAGAGAGAACTAATTTATTTTATTCTAAAGTGTTTAGAGAGCTTTACTTACAATAATTTCTTAAGCTGACTGATTTTTAAACTTTTAAACAGAAATAACTACCATTTTCTGACAAACTTCAATGTATCAAACACTATATACTTTATTTTGCGTATAGTGTTTTCAATGCAGAAATTATTATTATTATTTTATAAATGGCAAAACAGGGACTTAAACAGGCCAGGACACATAATATGGTAGACTATATTGCTGTTCACCCCTATTTGTTCCTCTCTGTGTCAGTCCAGATGTGGTCATATGACTTACTTCAGTTAATAAAATATGAGCAGAAATCATGTGTGTTACTTCTGGCAGAAGCTTTAAGAGTCAGTGCATGGTTCACCATGCTTTCTCTCTCTGCCATGAAACCAGCAATGTTGTACATGGAGACAGCCTGGGTCCTGTAGTGAAGACTATGCAGAATAGAGCCACAGTCAGTCCATGAGGGACATGCAGTATAAATGACAAACAAAATCGGGATGTGGTAAGCCTCTAATATTTTGGGATTGTTTGTTTCTGTGGCAAAACCTATCCTGTCCTGACAAATTACATAGTAAGTGCCAAAACTAGGATTCAAACTTAAGTCTATTTAATATCCAATTCCTGGGCATAGAAGAAATATGCTTGGCACAAAGTAGGCACTCCATACATATTTGTTGAAGGAAGGAATGCATAGTTGTTGCCCAGAACAGAACAGACTACTTCAGATGTGATCTGATACACATAAGAATCATTAGGAGTACAAACACTCTTTTTTCACTGCATATCTGTTAATGAAGCTTCAAGTTCATTAGCTTATTTATTTATTTATTTGGTCAATGATACTTAATTATTTAACAAAATGTGTATTGTCTATCTAACATGTACAAAATACAAAGTGAGATGTTGTCATAGGTGATACAAAAATAAAAGATAAACAAATTTTCTTCTAGCTTTTCATAATTGTATGAGTGAGAGTCATACATTCACAACCAGCTGTGTCACCAGACAATGCATAGAGGGTTGGAGGTAATGAGTTATTGAATGCAGACTGAGTGTGGAACTGGGCAGCCATGAGTTTCAGTCATTCATTCTATAAATATGTATTGAGTATCAACAATAAGTTGGATGCTGTTTGCCTCCGTAGATACAGAATTAAAAAATACCAGCACCTAATCTCAAAGATCTCACAAGTTAGGGAGAGAGACAGCTATATTAATAGGAAATTAGAATAAGAGTTGTGATAGAGTTAAGCTCAAGAAGTTATGGATATGGAGGAGAAATGTGAAGTTAGCCTGGAAGAATCAAGGAAGAGTATCTGGAGGAAGTGATCTTTAAGTTGATTCCTAACTTTTGAGTGTTTGCTAGATAAAGATGGGGAAAGGATATACAGTGGGTCAAAAGCCAGGCAAGTCACAAAGACAAGATAGTCTGAAAGAGCATGGCCTGTTTCAGGCGACATCAAGTAGCACACTATCTTCATCAGTTCAAGCTGCCATAACAAAATAGCATAGCCTAGGTGGCTTCAACAATAGTAATTTATTTTTTTCATAGTCACGTTGGGGGATAGGGCTTTAACATATTAATTTTGAGGGGACACAAACATTCAGTCTATAACACGGTTGGAAAATAATATATAATTTGAGGAATAACGGAGAAAGAAAATTGAGAAGTACAGTGTACAGCATGTACCCCTTAGATATACTCTCACCTCACAGTGTTGCCCAGTTCTCTAAGAATGTCCTATACACAGATGGGAATCCCCGGTGGCCACACGTGTATCATGTGCTCCTCCCTTAAGTCTAAGGATTAATTGATTTATCCAAGTTAGGTTAATCAGAATTTTTTTTTTTCTGGGAATTTTGAAACTAGAACTGAGGAACTGAGAGCCTGAGAATCTTTAAGTTGAGTCACATAATGAGTCACATTATGAACCACATTAATGAAACCTGACAATCTTTAAGTCACATATGAGTCACATTAATGAGAGAAGGGCTACCACCAACAAAGAACAATCAGCACAATTTTGAGTGGTAGCCCTGGTGAAGATTTTCTGATCTCTGCTGGCATCCTCAGAGTTACTCTGGTTCAGGTTCTTCCTGGCATTTTATTCCTCCAATTCCATAAGCTTCTCCAATGTGTTTCCAATTAACTACTTTTGTTTTCTTGAGTTAGTCAGCTCTGTTTTTTGTTTCTTGCAATCAAAGGGATTTCCACAATTAGAGCTTATTATATCATGCTAGTGTGTATGGATTTTGCCACTAAGGCAGTGGAGAGTCACTAAAGAGTTTCAAGAAAAGAAGTAATATGATGAGACTTTTGTTTTGAAATGATTATTCTTTTGGTGATATTGGATATGGGTAGATTAGAATACAGAGATTGGTTAGAAAGTTCTTATAATATTCTAAGTACAAAATAATGAGGTCAGAGGAAATAGAGAGAATGAATAGATATCAAAACTGCTGAGAAAGAAATAGAATCAACAAGGGCTTGGTGTACAAATGAGTAAGAATTGGTGTGTTGGCAGTCAGAGATGTCTGTAAAAAGCTGAGTTCCAGTGACTGGGAAGATGGGAAACGATGCCATTGGAAGGGGACTTGGGCAGATTATAATGTGAAGAGAAATAGTAATAATTTAATTTGTAACAGATGAGTTCAGACACACAGTGAAAAGTCTCAGCAATTCTAAATGCTGATTTAGAATTTAGGAGCACAATTTGACCTTTAGACTTAGGGACCATCAGTGTATAGGTTGTTCATGCCAGTGACCATTCGCAGTAAAAAATGGAGAAGGGAAAAGAGCTTTAAATGAGAAAAGCAGGGGAAATGGAACCCTGAGGAAATATCAAGATTGCAGAGATAAGATAAAGATAATATTTTTTGTCCTAGAATGCAATAGAGGAGACAATTTTAAGAAGGAAATTGACCACAAATAAGGTGAGAAAGGTAAAATGGCAAGTGCAGATTTCTCCTTTCATCTTAAGGTTTGAAATTATATTAATGGGGGAAAGAGAGAAGATGTCAACTACGGACACCTAGAAGGGTTGGAGGTGTGGTTGGAAATCTTAAAAGAACAAATATTTGTTCCTCTTCATCAGTGCCAAGTATAGGGTCAAGAAGAGGGATAGTTGGATTGACCCAGGATTGGGATTTTTTCAAGTAGGTGAAGATAAAAGGAATTGAGAGTATTAAGCAAGGGAGCAATTGAAAAGTTATATCTTTGTTTTTAAACTTCCTGGAAAAGGGAAGGAGAGCAAGATGAGACTGTGAAGTTGGGGATGGAACGGAGGAGTCAAGGGGCCTAGTGCTTTTGAAGCAATTAAAAAATATGTATTGATAAGGTTAAGAGATTGTGCTCAGAGTTTAGAGTTTAAGATTTCAGAAAATGAATAATTCCAATTGATAACAAGATCTAGGATAGAAAAAATACATAACAGGTAAAGATTAAGAACCTGTGAGTCTAGGATACTTAAGCGTGCTTATATGTTGATAACAAGAATCCATTAGAGAATGAGAGTGTCAGTCAGTAGGAAACAGATGAAATACTTAGATTAGAATAATTTGAAGGAGGGGCTATTTACAATGGTGTCTGTTGTTAAGGATATAGGGAATTGACAAGAGATTGTAGAGTACCCTGAGGCAAGAAACAGTGGGACAGTTACCTTCAATTTAAAGGAATGAGGAAAGGAAGCAATTACCAGAAACACCAAGGAGAAGGCTGTTTTGAGAGGACAATGACTTTGATCAAAAGAAACAGCTAACCCAAGAAGACTGTGAGGGGAAGAAGTCAGAGAAGTAAATAATCCTGTCCCAAACTCCTCCCTCTCCCAGATCTTCTGCAGGGGGGGATGGGGGAGGGGGAGGCCTCCCATTGGCCAAATAGTTCATACAGACTCCGGCCTCCCCCAGCAGAAGCAAGGCAGAGAATAAAAAGTTGCTCTGAGAGGCAAACAGAGCTATCCAGTGGAGATTAGAGATAGAGGCTAGAGAAGGGCAAATTGACAATATAGATTTCTGACAAGATGGGCGAAGAGATGAGATGAGATCCAAGTGGGGGAGAGATGAGATCCAAGTCTCACATAAATGAATGGGACTTAAATAGGAAGCATAACTCCTTTATTATGAGAAAAGAGGACTAATAGAGGATAGGTTATATTGGGAAATTGTTTTATGGTTTCCATTTTGCCTATGAAGCAGATCATCAGTTGAGGTGGAGTCAGGGGAGAGATGAGGGTGATGAAAGGTTTGGTGTTATCATTAGGGAACATAAGAGAAAGCCAACCAGAAAATTGTAGCAGGATTGCTAAATCATGCCAAGGGCCCATTTGAGGTATGATCATGAATTTAGGGTAAAATCAGTCTGCCCTTTGTGTGAATTTTCTCTACTCTTATTTAATTACCCTGTTCAGGTATGGAGAAAGCAGGGACTTAACCTCCATGGACTGAATTTTTACCACATGGAGGCAAGGGAGTTTTTGAAATGATGAACCATAAATCTAAGTTGCAAAGGGAGAAAACTGAAGGCGGGAGGAAACTAATGCATATGGAAAAAGCGGAGGAGTTGATAGAGGACTGGGTGCCCTGAAAAGGTACACTTAAACAAACAAGCCAGAAAGATGACCACTTGTGGGACTGCGTAGGATCCTTGAACTTGTGATTTAAAAGGTCATATTAGTCTGTACCCTTTCACTTATCTAATCTAATAAAAGGGTAATGTGCAAATTAACCATCACTCCATCACACAGATGGCAGCACCCATAGCCACAAGATGGTAGCACCCAGTCCTCTCAGCTCTGCTGGAGTCCCCCAGTCCCAGGGGGACGGCCGCTGAGAGCAAGTGGCATGAGCGGCCTGGCAGAATGCTTGCTTTGTCACCGCGGCGATGAGGCAAGCGTTCTGCGCCTGGCCGTAGTTGGGCCTCTGGCCAGGCCGGTGTGAGGAACCTTTGCATTGTCACCCCAGCAACAAGCCTCTGGGCAGCAGGCACAGAGTGGCCAGGCCCCTCAGAGAGCCACTGGCACATGGATTCGTGCACAGGGCTACTAGTAAGTAATAGAAACTAAACTCAAACTAGCTTAAAACAAAAGGAATCTGGGGGAAAGAGGGGATACAAGGACTGAACAAAAAAGAGAATTCATGGACATGGACAACAGTGTGGTGATTATGGAGGTGGGGGAGGAGGTAAGTGGAGGTAGAAGAGGGCATAGAGGGGCTAGATACTAGGTATACTGGTTAATAATGCAGATTTTTTTTTCAATAGATGGAGTTACACATATGTTAATATATATGCAATTTGATATGTATGCTATTTTGTTGTATTGACAACAAGCTTCAAAACTTTGTATGTCAAATTTGCCAAAGGTGTTAACATCATAGATATTTTTATGCTTAAAAATGTTGAATTTCATGCCAAAAAAAAAGAGCATTTGCAGGAAGTTTTAATTCATTACTTTATTTTGAAGAAAAGTGCTGCTGAATACTTCGGGAAGTTTATGGTGAACATGCTCCATCTCAAGATACTTGTGAATGCTGGTGTAAACATTTTAAAAGTGATGATTTCTATGTGAAAGACAAAGAACGTCCAGGTCAACTGAGAAAGTTTGACAACCAACAATTACAAGCATTATTGGATGAAGATGCATGTCAAACCCAAAAACAACTTGCAGAAAGATTAAAAGTTGCTCAGCAAACAATTTCTGATTGTTTACAAGCAAACGGGAAAGATTTTAAAGGAAAGAAAATGGGTGCCACATCAACTGAACGAAAGACAAATGGAAAACCGTAAAGTCGTCAGTAAAATGTTGCTTCAACAGCAGGAAAGAAAGTCTTTTATGCATCAAATTGTGACTGGCAATGAAAAGTGGATTTATTTTGAGAATCCCAAATGCACAAAATCATGGGTTTATCCAGGTCAACCATCAACATCGACTGCAAGGCCAAATCGCTTTGGAAAGAAGACAATGCTCTGCCTTTGGAGGGATCAGGAAGGTGTGGGGTATTATGAGCTTCTAAAACCAGGTGAAACCATTAATACTGATCGCTATGGACAACAAATAATCAATTTGAACCATTCTTTGATTGTAAAGTGACCAGAATGGGCCAGAAGACATGGCAAAGTAATTTTGCTTCATGATGATGCACCATCACACACTTCAAAACCAGTTAAAGACACGTTAAAAGATCTTGCCTGGGAAGTATTAACCCACCTGCTGTATTCACCAGACCTTGCTCCTTAGATTACCATTTGTTCCGATGGATGGCACACACACTTTCTGAGCAGCACTTCGAAACGTAGGAAGAAGAGGAAAATTGGGTCTCTGAATGGTTTGCCTCAAAACAAGAAAAGTTCTATTGGGACGGTACCCACAAATTACCTAAAGATGGGGGAAATGTGTAGCTAGCGATGGACATTACTTTGAATAAAACACTTTTGATGTTTCTCTTGAAATTACCGTGTTTTCTCTGATTACAAAATCCACATTATTAATGCAGATTAACTATTAACTGGTTAAAATGCAGATTAATTATTAGCTGGTTAATAATATGGATAAACTATTAACTGGTTAAAATGTGGATTAGCTATTAACTGATTAATAATTAACTGGTTAATAATACAGATTAACTATTAACTGGTTAAAATGCAGATTAACTATTAACTGGTTAATAATACGGATTAACTATTAACTGGTTAATAATGAGGATTTTTTAATCCAAAGAAAACACGGTAATTTCAAGAGCAACATCAAAAGTGCTTTATTCAAAGTAATGTCCATCGCTAGCTACACATTTCCTCCATCTTTCAGGTAATTTGTGGGTACCATTCCAATAGAACTTTTCTTGTTTTGAGGCAAACCATTCAGAGACCCAATTTTCCACTTCTTCCTACGTTTTGAAGTGCTGCTCAGAAAGTGCGTGTGCCATCCATCGGAACAAGTGGTAATCTGAAGGAGCAAGATCTGGTGAATACAACGGGTGGGTTAATACTTCCCAGGCAAGATCTTTTAAAGTGTCTAACTAGTTTTGAAGTGTGTGATAGTGCGTTATCATGAAGCAAAATTATATTGATACAAAAAAGACTTTCATGCCGTTGAAGCAACATTTTACTGACGACTTTTCGGTTTTCCATTTGTCTTTCGTTCAGTTGATATGGCACCCATTTTCCTTCCTTTAAAATCTTTCCCGTTTGCTTGTAAACAATCAGAAATTGTTTGCTGAGCAACTTTTAATCTTTCTGCAAGTTGTTTTTGAGTTTGACATGCATCTTCATCCAATAATGCTTGTAACTGTTGGTTGTCAAACTTTCTCAGTTGACCTGGACGTTCTTTGTCTTTCACATAGAAATCATCACTTTTAAAATGTTTAAACCAGCATTCACAAGTATCTTGAGATGGAGCATGTTCACCATAAACTTCCCGAAGTATTCAGCAGCACTTTTCTTCAAAATAAAGTAATGAATTAAAACTTCCTGCAAATGCTCTTTTTTTTTGGCATGAAATTCAACATTTTTAAGCATAAAAATATCTATGATGTTAACACCTTTGGCAAATTTGACATACAAAGTTTTGAAGCTTGTTGTCAATACAACAAAATAGCATACATATCAAATTGCATATATATCAACATATGTGTAACTCTATCTATTTAAAAAAAATCTGCATTATTAACCAGTACACCTAGTAAATGGTGATGAAAAAAAGTATGTGGAGAACAGTATGGAGTTTCCTCAAAAAACTAAAAATGAAACTCCCATTTGACCCAGTAATACCACTTCTAGGAATACATCCCAAGATGCTGGAAACATCAATCAGAAAAGATGTATGCACCCCTATGTTCATAGCAGCACAATTTACCATAGCTAAGATTTGGAAACAGCCTAAGTGCCCATCAGCAGATGAGTGGATTAGAAAACTGTGGTCCATCTACACAATGGAATATTATGCTGGGCTAAAAGAGAAGAAATTCCTACCATTTACAACAGCATGGATGGAACTGGAGAGCATTATGCTAAGTGAACTAAGCCAGTCAGAGAAAGATAGATACCACATGATCTCACTCATTTGTGGAATATAATGAACAACATAAATTGATGAAAAAAAAACAGTTCCAGAGAGAGAAACATCGATCAGACCATCAAACCTCGGAGAGAAGGTAGGGGAGGGTGGGGGTAAGGGGGAGAGATCAACCAAAGGACTTGTATGCATGCATATAGGCCTAACCAATGGGCACAGACAACAGAGGGGTGAGGGCATAAGTTGGGGGGATAGGGGGGTAATGGGGGAAGAAGGACACATATGTAACACCTTAATCAATAAAGAAATTTTTTTAAAAAGGAATTTATTGGCTCATCTAACTGGGAGGTCCAAGGGAAGAGATGCCTTCAGACATGACTGGATTCATGCTTTGGAAGATACTACCAGAGCTCTCTACCTTCATTTCTTAAGGTTTCTTAGAGTTCTATTCCTTATTGTCCCTTGCCATAGACAGACTTTCTCCACATGGCTCCATATGGAAAAATGGCGACTGGCAATTCTGAGCTTACCTACAGGCATCTCATGATCCTTTAGGAAGAGAGACTCTTCCAGTATCCATAGACCAAATTTTCTGGAAGGACTGAGACTGACTTTTCAATTGGGTCTCAGCCCATCCTTTGAGTAATTATATGTGCCGGGAAGTATGCAAACTGTCTCACTTCTACAGTATTATTTAATCTTCATGGCACTCCTGAGAAGAAGTGTATGGTCATTAATTGCCTCTCTACTGTCTATTGCCTTTCCCCTTTCCTAGTGGTGCCTAGATTTTCTATGGGAAAATCAGGGCTCCCCATTCTTAGCAAAACTGTAGAGTAACAGATCCACTCTCAAGTGCAGGTATAGCCTCTATCTGGTTTAAGTTCATCAGAGTCACCTACCTCTCTGGTCTTTCATGGGATTCATTAGTGTGTAGTTCTCTTTATTTATTTTATTTTTTGTGTTTTGTTTGTTTTTGTTAATCCTCACCCAAGGATATTTTTCCATTGATTTCTAGAATGGAAGAGAGAGGGAAAGACAGAGAGAAACAATGATATGAGAGAAATACATTGATTGGTTACCTCCTGCATGAGCCTGACCAGGGTCCAGGAGGGGAAGAAGCTTGCAACCAAGGTACGTGCCTTTGACTGGAATCAACCCTGGGAACTTTTGGTCAACAGGCCTACGCTCTATTCACTGAGCCAAACCAGTGAGGGCTGTAGTTCTTTTTAACTCATGTACATACTGGTATACTTCAGAAAGCTTTATACTACATAAATAAAAATAAGTAAAATTACTTTAAAAATAACACATACTCAATTTTTTGTATTATAAAATCATGTCCATTATAGAAAATATAAATGGTTTATATCACTTATAGTTGGAATAAGTGTTTATGATCATTTCTATAAAAATTGAGAATGGAGTCTTTGGCCAGAAGACAAATTCTTCATTATTTATTGTCCCATGGGGAAAAAAAATCACTTTGACTCTGACATTTTCAACTTATATTATCTAATTTAGGAGCATCAGTCACAATCAAAACAAAGGTTACTTATATTAAAACAGTCAGTCTCTCTCTTCCTGTTTCTTTCTCACATGTTCTCCTTAGATTTGTGTTTATAGTATTTTACACAAAACAAGTTAAGCATAGTCCTTAAACATCATGTTTGTTTGTTTGTTGCCTATAATACATCATAAAAACGTTTAGCAAGGAGCAATAGGATAAATCTCTGTCCTTAAGGCCAAAAACCTATGATGCTGTTTGCCAGAGAGATGGAGAAGTAGAAGAGTAAATAAGTATATAATGAGTTCATTTACATGGTTTCACATATTTTATCTTGCCAATCTAATTCATAGCAATAAATTCCTGAAAACAAAACAAAACATTAAAAAACTTAGAAAGTAGTAATAAACCATAAACACAAGGCTGCTGAAACTCAGCTCCACCTCAGCCTCAGCTCTGGTTTGGATGTAACAAGTGTTTTAAATTGCATTGGGTGGAGGCCCTGGCAGGAAGGAAGCATCGGATATTGCTGGAACATATCTTTGTTTGAGCAACAGCTAATGAGAAAGGTCACCATTATGCTTTGCTTTCAAACACTGTGTTTGTTTTGAAACTAGTACTCAACATTTCATTACAAATACTGGTTTATAGTCAATGAGGCACACAATGCCGTGGTATTAACCTTTTCTCTCCTAAGTGGAGACAAAACCCAAAGCTTATGTTCTCAGCACTGTTTTCATCAGAATAT
The DNA here is from genome assembly GCA_026230045.1 of Corynorhinus townsendii. NCBI lineage: Eukaryota > Metazoa > Chordata > Mammalia > Chiroptera > Vespertilionidae > Corynorhinus > Corynorhinus townsendii. Next base: position 148,656,167 of record JAPDVU010000002.1, on the reverse strand, counting down.
GTCAGCAAAAGACAAAATGGCTTCCTATTTATGGGCTTGGGGTTCCTGGTTTGTTATAAAATTCCAATAGTGAATTTAAAGGAAATTTAGCCTTTGAAATTTTTCCTACAGTTTTAGTGTTATTTCTACTCTTGTTAAACTCATTGCCAGTGTTTGAGATACAAGGTTTTCTGGACTTTGTTTTCTAACATTTTATTGCATTTTTTTAGTGAATCAAGTCCGTAGCACTGGGACTCTTAAAAAAGGACTGAACAGTTTTCTGTTCAAAGTGTTTACTGACAAATGCAACAAACTTCAGAAGGGCTGACATAAAAAAACAGTAATGCAGTAATAGCAGACATTTCTGTCACAACTTTGGGAGAGAGAGAGAGGAATCTAGTAAATCTCTCCGTTTATATTTTTGGTTTTCCCTGTTGGCTAGGTTGCTGTATTCCCATGTCCGCAGCACGTTCCACTGTGGGAGCCTGGGGCTCTCAGAATAAACTTTGGGAAAGGCTGGGTCCACCCTCTGGGGATAAGGGAGCCTGAGGGAGGAAGGGGAGGGGGTAGAGGAAAAGGGAAGGGGACGGCTGTCTTCCTGTGTTTGGATGACCTTTCCTTATGTTTATCTGGAGGGACTGGGCAGCCACTCTGTGTTTGGTGTTAGTCAGCCATGTTTCACCATGTGATCTCTGTCTTAGCTTTATGTGGGTAAAGGAGCTTTGCTGCTGCTGTATGGATTAGATTTAAAATCTCTGATGTGGGGAGGCGGAGTGGAAGGGGTGGGAGTGGGGTAGTGTGCAAGTCTGCTAGAGGTGGGTGGCTAGAGGAAAATGGCTCAATAAATATACACATATGTCTGTGTCGCATGGATTCCCCAAGGGAATGATCTAGGTGTCTTCCTTTTCCTGAATCTTTATCATTTAGCACAATGTCCCTACCCTAGGCATTCCATAAGTATTTCTTGAATGAATGAATGAGCAAAGTCACTGAGAGGTGATTAGGCAACAGTTGGTAGGGGCCCTATAAAACCCCACTTATTTGCCAGTCCCTGCTCTAAGGGCCCTGCCAAATAAACCAGTTTCAACTCTCCCTGCCTCACATTCCTAAAGAATGAATCACTTGTTTCTTCTGGGTGGGTGAGACTAACTCTTCTGGCTTTCACCTTTCCTTTTCATTTAAGTGTTGATCTCTCACCCTGGCCTGGCCTTAGTTATTTCCCCAGAGAGTTATCCTTTAATGACCTCACTGTCCTCCATCTAAATTACATCCCTAAATATACCTCTATGGAATTCCATTTTCTTCATAGCACTTAATACAGTTTCTAATTACATTTGTTTGTGTGATAATCCATCCTATATTAGTTTTTTCCACTAGGTCACTCGCTCCTTAAAAAGAGAAGACCATGTTTATTTTTTCATCACTGTACCTTTAGGACCTAACAGAGTACCTGGCATGTAGTAAGCACTTAGCAAGTATGTTACATTAATGAGTGAGTAGATTAGTGAATAATTATATTTGGAAAGAGAATTCATATGAGTCTACTGAGTGGAGATGGAGAATAAAGGTCAGAGTCCAAAATCCCTACCCTAATGGAACCTTGGACACCTCATGAGTTTGAGATTCTGGAAGAGGATGAAGTGCTTAGCAATAAAAGGAATGTGTATTTTATCTTTGGAAGTTAAATAGCACTTGGGGCTCCTGGAAATCCCAGTAATTCTCTCTTCTATACCTCAAATAGCAACTTCTTCCACTTTTTCAGTAATAGAATTATTCTTGGTCATCAGGTAGCCAAACCTCAGAAGAACTCTTGACTTCTTCCTTTTCCTCACACTACATAGCTTCACAATGCTTCTTGTTAGTTACTTCCGTTCCACTCCCATGAGGACCATTTGATCCAGTGTATTAGTCAAGTTTCTTTCTCTTGTAAGTTACAGATTCACCTTCAATTACCTGAAAAGCAAATCCGGGAAGGAATGTATCTGGGAAGTTGATGAAGGCAGCAAGCTTTAGACATGTCTAAATCCAGAGGTCAGATGATTGCTCAGAATGCCACCTCTCTCGCTATCTTCCTGCTAATCTTAAAATGGACAGCAGTTATGACCTCTGACTCACAGCTCCTCATAGCCCCAGAGAAGACTCTGATTGCACTAATGTGACTTCCAAAATCAGTCCCTGTTCTGGGGAGGAGTACAAGGCTCTGACTGGCCTCTTCTGAGTAACTTGCTTACCCTTGTGGCTCTTATGGGGGTGGGGAGGGTACAATCACAAAATAAGTTTCTCAAGGAAGAGAGGAATTGTGTTATCAAGATGATCCCAGGAAGTGTGTTAGATAATCGATAACAATAAAATGTGTTCCTGCCATAGCCACCCTGCGCCAGATGCAGTGGTAGGCCGGCCCTTTACCTACACAAGGTAGGCAGGATATAGAGGGGAAATAAGAATGTGCTATGGGATCATATTGCTTTGGTTCAGATCCTACCTCTTTCTTTTCCTAGTTGTTAGTTTAAACAAGTTAACCTTTCCAAGTCCAATTTTCTTGTGATAAAATAGTGATGTATGACATTTAATGAAATATTATTGTCTTAAAAAGGGAAGGAAATGGTGAAACATGCTACAACATGGATGAAACTTGAAGACATAGTGCTAAATAAAATAAGGAAGACACAAAAGGACATCTATAATAGTAAAAGCATACTATGCTAATTAGACCAGACATCCTTCCAGATGAAGCCAGGGCTGTGAGGGAAGCCCAGGTCCCTGGTGTCAGAGGAAAGCTGGTGCTGGCAGCCAGGGGAAGGAAGACCTACTCTTGCATGAATTTCGTGCATCTGGCCTCTAGTATGTTGTGTAATTCCACTTGTATGAAGTACCTAAAGTAGTCAAATTCATAGAAACAAACAAACAAAAAAATAGAAGGGTGGTTGCCAGAGGCTGGGGGCTGGGAATGGAGACTTATTTTTTAATGGATATGGAGTTTAACTTTGGAAAAATGGAAAATTGTTCTGGAGATGGGTGGTGGTGATGACTGCACAACAATATGAATGTATTTATCACCACTAAACGATATACTTAAAAATGGGTAAAATGGTAAATTTTTATGTTTTATATATTTTACCACAATAAAACATTGGTATAAGGATAATGAGACAACAGAAATAGTCATGAACATTATTAGTCTCATACTAACCCTTAGAATGAGGTATTATTTCTATTTTTATTGCTGATTAAATGGAGACTTGGTGGTTAAGTAACTGGCCCCATATCACTCAGCTAGAAAGTGGCAAAGCCAGACTTAAACTTAAGACTTGACCCCCATCCCCTGCTGTTTTCCATTATTCCACATTTCTTTCCAGCACACTGCTTGCTAGCCACTATTGCCTGATTAATATTTTTAAATGAGCTATGTCAAGCTCTTGCTTAACAACACTTTAAGACTCCTGCTGTAAAGCCCAAATGCCTCCTCCCTACACAATTCTCTTTGTAGTCTAAGCCGAATTACTTTTATGGCCTCATCTCAAGGTCAAGGCCCTGCTTTCCCTGGCCCTGTGTTATCTATGTCCATAGCATATACTGGTTCTCCCACAGAAACAATATTGAAACTCAACTCACGTTCATTCAGCTCAAGACCCAACTCCTCCAGAAAGCCTTACCTAACTGAAGCAATGGCATAGTCAGTTCTTCCCCTGAATGTCCATAGTGTTTATTATTTGACTAGAGGCCCAGTGCATGAAATTCATGCTGGTGGGGGGGCGGTGCATGTCCCTCAGCCCAGCCTACACCCTCTCCAATCTGGGACCCCCTGAGGGATGTCCCTCTCACAATCCAGGCTCCCAACTGCTCACCTGCCTGCCTGCCTGATTGCCCCTAACCACTCCCCTGACAGCCTGATGGACACCTAACTGCTCCCCTGCTGGCCTGATTGCCCCTAACTGTCCTCCCCTATCGGCCTGGTCACCCCTAACTGCCCTCCCTTGCCAGCCTAGTCGTCCCTAACTGTTCTCCCCTGCTGGCCTGGTCATGCCCAACTGCCCTCCCCTGCAGGCCTGGTCCCCCCAGCTGCCCTCCCCTGCTGGCCTGATTCCCCCCCAACTGCCCTTCCCTGCAGGCCTGAATGCTCCCAACTGTCCTCCCTTATAGGCATGGTCCCTCCCAATTGCCTTTCCCTGCTGGCCTGATCGCCCACAACTGCCCTCCCCTGCTGGCCTTCTTGTGTCCACATGGGAGCGGCCATCTTTGACCACGTGGGGATGGCCATCTTGTGTGTTGAGTGACCGTCAATTTGCATATTACATCTTTATTATATAGGATAGTAATGCATAATGAACCACTTTGGTAAAAGTTATTACTTCAGTTGTTCACTTCTTATCTCAACAGAAGCCTATCAACTCATGGAGGGCAGGGATTATCTTAGTTATTCTTTAAATTTTTCTCAATGCCAGTTTAAATGTTTACATTGAGTGGCAAATTTGTTAATACTTTCTAAATTATGCTGATGCAGGAAATGGAATTAATACTGACTATACAACCCTTACTTGGATTGAGGAAAAGCATGTATTATTTTATTTCTTGTTAGAGAAGATATTGAAACTTTCCCTTGTAATTTTAGGTCACTTCAGGACATAATGTTTCCTGGTCAGCATGGAAATGAAAAGATTGAACCTGGTTAAAATACTGATCTACTGATGGGCCTGTGTGACAGGTAGATGTCTCTTGCTGATTAAATTCTGAGAAACATAAGGAGGCAAAACTATTTACAAAGGAACCAGAGGCGAGGCAGTGGTTTTTTTGTTTCTTTGTGTGTGTGTGTGTGTGTGTGTGTGTGTGTGTGTGTGTGTGTTTTGTTTTTTTTGAGCACATCTCAAAAATATAAAAGGTCATTTGAGGTTCTGCAAATAGTGACTACTCTGCAAATACTTCACTCTCTACATAAGTCCTGGAACTGTTAATCATGATGTAATCAAGGTCCATAAACCTTCCTAAAAAACACTGTCCCTTACCTCCAGCCCCTGCTTAAAGGCTAGTTTTCTGTGGGCCTTGTGAAGGGTCTACAGAAATTCCCCAGGAAGAGAATCAAGGCTAAGGTCCTAGAAACTGCAGGTAGAGCTGATATTCAGCAAAATGTGCTAATGCAATAGTTCTGAGTGGTCATGGGGTTCATTCTGATTGGGGTTCTTTAAATATTTTGGATTTCACCACTGGGCAAAGAGAACAGCTCTGGAAGTACAGGCAGTTCTACATGGTAGGAGCACAGAGCATCAGTGAGAGAATGACAGAGGGTAAGGTAGGAAACAGGTAAGGACCAGAACTTGAAGGGATTTAGGTCAGCCATTTGAGCAGGTAAGCCATAGAGAATGAATTGTTAAGGAAAGAGGTACTATGAGTAGATGTACATTTTCAAAGGCTGAGAGAAATTAGTTAACTGGCTTTTATAATAGACTGGGTAAGTAATAAGGGAGACTTGAACCAAAAACTTGGCAGTGACCATGAATAGGAGGGAATGGATATAAGAAATATATTTTAAGGTAAAATTGACAGGATTTATGATTGGATGGAGATAGTATGTGTCAAGAGATGTCAGATTCTGAAATGTGAGTTTTCTAATTGGTGGTATGTATCAAGAACACATTGATGTCTCATGTTTATTTTCACTGTTTTGCCTCAAAGTTCAGGGAATAAATTGTGGTTGATCATACATAAGATACATGAGCAGAGCAGCTGAATGTGAAGTTGCTGGCAACTCTTGAAAAATGCCGGTCACCCTGTCTGACCACATGTTGTTTCAGCAAGAGTCTAGACTGGAGCAACAACTCATTTAAAATTGCCATGACTGAAGAAGATATGAAGAATGCTCTGACAGCTGATGGGAACTATCAGAGCTCAATGCCTTTGGACAAAGCCTTTTACTAACCAACACAGGACATCGTGTCCTTCTGTGCAGTAGATGAGCCCTGGGTGTCACTGGGATTACTATAGCTTCTTCAGGTCTTTCCCCACCTACAAGGCAGTCGGGCTGAGAGAACTGTGGTGGGAATGGAGAGCATCCCAAGAATCTAGGAAGCCTCAGAGGAGAGACTCCGAGTTGTTTCTCCTGGATGGAACAGAGATTCACCCTGCTGATGTCCGAGTTCACAGAGAGGTAAAAAGGGAAAAATTTGGTTTATGATATCCATGTTACAGTCATCAGAGCCACGGTCACACCCATGGTCATATCCCCAGGACCCCCTTTTTTAAAAGTGCTTTAACTTAGTTTGTCTAAGTAAAGAAAAATATAATAAACCAATCAGCCATTTGAAACATTAGAGGACTTTTTACATTTCATCTGGATATTAGGTCTTCAATTTTCTAACTCAGGATTTTATTTTGAATGATATGTCTTTAAAGATAGCAGCAATTTCTCTTTGTAATGAGGACCAAGACTATGGTATCCTTACAGTTTTTTAAAATAAACTGTTCTTTGGACCTGCAAAGAAGTATTTAGATGTTGTAACCTGAAAATAACCTCAGAATTTTCCCACACTCTAACACATCCCTAAACAGCCAAATGGATATGGACCAACATTTCCAGATCCCCCTGGGAATGCATTTGAGAATGCTTAGTACCAAAGAAAATGTTAGGGAAATATATACACTCTCAAAAAATAGGAGGTTACACCAAAAGTGCTCTCTGTCCCAAGTAAAGTACCTCTAGCATAACATGATTTAATATTATACACAATATAATTACTTATATATTACAAATATCAGTCAGAATTTAGCTTTCTTGCCTACAATGTAACATTTTTATCAAAATGTCAAACCTCTCTTTACTCACAAATATTACTATTTGGTGAATAGGAAACACAATTATTTCTATTCTATTTTTACTGAAAAGAAGACAAAGATATAAAAATGTCTTCATTTCTTTTTCCCTCTGTTAAACTTGTCTTAGCCATACCCAATCGCTTAGGGAGCCCAAACAAATCATTCCTTTTGTTAAAAGGATTTTTTTAACTGATTTTCTTAGGGAGAGAAAGAGAGAGAGAGAAAGAGAGGATCCGCTGCCTCCTGCACACCCCTAATGGGGAATCGAGCTTGAAACCGAGGCATGTGTCCTGACCCAGGAATTGAATCTAACTGGCAACTTTTCTGTGCACAGATGACACCAACCCACTGAGTCACACTGGCCAGGGTCCAACCAAATCATTCTTTATGCCTGCTCCTGAGCAGCTGAACACTGATTTAAAAAAATCACCCAAACTGCAGATAGATGTCATTATAGATTTTGGATATTTCCTAATCTGCAGGACAATCTGATGAACTAACTCTTCTATTTTCCATAACAATTATTTCATACCTTCACTGTCCTCAAACATCTGATCTTCTCTTCCATGCCTTATTGTAAATGGATGACTTTGGATAATATTTCATACAGAAATTATAAGCAAATCATGACCAAAAACCCTGAAAGTATTTTATAATAGAGCATGAGGTGATTATAAAGGTTGTCCATAAAAGTAAATACACAGGAATAATCAAGAAAATGAGAAAAGCAAAAACAACTGGGCAATATTGCCTCTCAGTAATCAAACAAACTCTAAAGCTACTATTAATTAAATAATGTGGAATTATTGCTGGAATAGATAAATACATCAATGGGCCCAGACCAGAGACTACCTATCTTATATAATAAGAGAGGAATATGCTAATTATCCATTTCTCCCTGAGACATAACAATCGACAGAGTAACTACCAGATCACGGATCTGCAGGAGGGTGGGGCAGAGAACTACAACTGGGCGGTGGAGAGCTACAGGAGGGAGCAGGGCAGTAAGCTATGAGGGGAGGAGGGAAGAAGGGAGGTGAGGGGAGCTACAGGAGTGTGGGGCAGCAGGCGGAGAGCTACAGGAGGGTGGCAAGGACCTACTGGCGCATGGATTGGTGCACTGGGCTACTAGTAAGAATATAAGATAAGATAAAGACAGCATTTCAAAACACTGGGAAAGAACAGTCTTTAATACATGATAGTCTTTAAAAATTTGCCCTTCCAGAGAGAATCCAAGATGGCGGCGTAGGTAAAGACCTAAACTGCTGCCTCGCGCAACAATTTCAAAACCACAACTAAAAGACAAAACGTCTATCATCCAGAACCACGGGAAAGCTGGCTGAGTGGAAGTTCTACAACTAGAAGGAAAGAGAAAAGAGCATTGAGACGTGCACGAGTGCTGAAAAGCTGAGGTACGGAGGCGCATGATTCGGGCTGGCGGCGGGCATTGCTTTTTTCAACCCAAAGGGAGACAAGCCCCCGATTACTCTGAAATACAGTTTCTGGGGAGACGTGGGGGACCCAAACTCCTACGGGGAGAAGCTGGACTGTCTGCCAGTGAGGGTGGCTTGCTTGCAGAGCTGCGCGCAGGAATAATTGTTTACTGCACTGGGGCATGGGACTCGCGGATGCCATTGGGGACGCAGAGCCGGCTAACTAGCAGCCATTGCTGTTTGCCACGCCCTAGCCTAATGACACCCTGAGACCCCGCCCTGCACAACCTATAAACCCACCCAAGCTCCAAGCAGCGGTTTTAGCATAAGAAAGCCCTGCCCTATCGCAGCTTAACCTAGCAAACCTGCAGCCCGGGTCAGACAGCTCCAAAACCTCCAAACCCCAACCAAAGAGGAGAAAACTGTAGCTCTCACTGTAGCTCTTGCTGGGTGGCCTCAGACAGTAGCTGACCTGCACCCCATTGGAGATCCAGAAGCCAGTGTACCTAGTGGTCAGTGTGAGACACCAGATTTCAACTCCTCACATCCATAAGTGACACATTCAAGAGGCAGACTCAGTGAGCACCAAAGCCCCACTGAAACAAGTCCTGCCCCATAAGCATGTCTTCAGCGCAGCAGTTCTTCCATTATAGACACAGGGAGTGCTCACAGCTAATTGGCCTGGAGGTCAATTCCTCCCAGTATACCAACAGCAATTAAGGCTTAACTACACCAAGACTTTGCACTCAGCCCACAAAGGGGTGTACCAAGAGCGTCCACATCAGGTGATTGGGGAGGCTGAGCTACTGCCCCCTATAGGTCACCTACCACACAAAGCCACTCCATCAACACAGGGAAGCAGCCAAAATGTGGAGACAAACAAACATGTCACGAATGAAAGAAACAGAGGAAAGCAAACTAGTGGATGACATAGAGTTCAGAACCACATTTACAAGGTTACTCAAGAATCTTCTTAAAACCGCTGAGAAACTTGATGAGACCTTTAAGGATATTAATGAGAATGCCAATAAAATGGAAAAGGATCAGTCAGAAATGAAGCATACACTGTCTGAAATAAAGAATATACAGAAACTCAACTGTAGATCAACGTACCCCAAGAATCAAACCAAAGATCTGAAATATGTGGAAACAAAAAACATCCAACCAGAAAAACAAAAAGAAAGAAGAATCCAAAAATATGAAGATAGTGTAAGGAGCCTCTGGGACAACTTTAAGCGAACCAACACCCGAATTTTTGGGGTGCCAGAAGAAGGGAGAGAGCAAAATATTGAAAACCTATTAGAAGAAATAATGACAGAAAACTTTCCCTACCTGGTGAAAGAAATAGACGTACAAGTTCAGGAAGCGCATAGAACCCCATACAAGAGGAATCCAAAGAGGACCACACCAAGACACATCATAATTAAAATGCCAAGGGCAAAAGACAAAGAGAGAATATTAAAAGCAGCAAGAGAAAAACAGTTAATTACCTACAAGGGAGTACCCATACGACTGTCAGCTGAATTCTCAACAGAAACTATGCAGGCCAGAAGGGAGTGGCAAGAAATATTCAAAGTGATGAATAGCAAGAACCTACAACCAAGATTACTCTACCCAGCAAAGCTATCATTCAGAGTTGAAGGTCAGATAAAGAGCTTCACAGACAAGAAAAAGCTAAAGGAGTTCATCACCACCAAACCAGGATTACATGAAATGCTGAAGGGTATTCTTTAAGAAGAGGAAAAAAAAGAAAAATATAAAGATAAAAATTATGAACAACAAAATGACATAAAATACATACCTACCAACAAGTGAATCTAAAAATCAAGTGAATAAAAAAATCTGAAGAACAGAATGGACTGGTGAATATAATAGAATCAGGGACATAGAAAGGGAGTGGACTGACGATTCTCAGGGGAAGCAGGTGTGAGGGGTGCGGGAAGAGATTGGACAAAAATCTTACTCCTATGGATGAAGACAGTGGCGGGGGGTAAGGGCATGGGGTGGGGTAGGGAATGAGGTGGAGGGGAGCTATGGGGGGAAAAAAAGAGGAACACCTGTAATAATCTGAACAATAAAGATTTATTTTTAAAAAAAATTTGCCCTTCCATTTGGAAAAAAAAGTAAAGTTTTATCTCCACTTCTCACCAATTAAAAAAAGGATAGATTTTTAAAAAGCTGTATATTAAATATAAAACAAAATTATAAAAGTACTAAATGGAAATATGAGAGAGTGTTATTAATTTTCACTATGGGAAAGGCCTTACAAAGCAAGACTTAAAACCAAGAAATAAACCAAAAAATTTGATAAGTTGACTATCATTTGGCATACACACTGACCTAGCCTTTAAGGAAGTCAATCTGGTAATATCCAAATGTTCCTATCTACTTATTTCCATGATTCCCTTTCTTTAAAATAGTCACATATGTACACCAGTGTTCCTTGTAGCACTATTTGAAAGCATAAAATATTGGAAACAATCTCACTGTCCTAAAATAGAGAAATGTTTTAAGTAAACATGGTATATTCATACAATAGAAAGCTACAAACCTTTCTAAAGAATGAGGTAGGTAGATAATAATGTACTGACATAAAAATACCTGAAGGGGGGGAGGGGGGAGAGATAGAGATAGAGAGAGAGAGAGAGAGAGAGAAATCAAATTTCAGGACAAGGTATGAAAATATTTACAAAAAACAAAAAATCAGCTGTGTTTATGTGTGTGCGTGCAATGTAAAGAAATAGAAAATGCTCGTAAAGAACACATATCAAGTTGTGAATTCCCAGTGTTCCTTTCAGTTGGGAAATGGGATTTGGAAAGATGGCAGATATGAGGGAGGAACTTCAGCTTTTACTGTACCTACTTCTGCCTTGTTTGAATGTATTGCATTTAGCATATAACCTAGCAAACTTTGGTCATTTAATTAAAATAAAATTTAAAAAACAGAAATTATCAGAGCCCATCCCACAGAATAAAGGCAAACATTGTTTCAATTGTATGTGTATAGATACATACTGAGTCACAGTATAAAATATATTTCCTATAAGGAGCTGCGTTTTTAAAAACATATTTAAAGTAATTTTGCTCTTATGAATTCATTGCTTTAGCTTCTAAGCATGCCCCAGCATCTTCTAGCTCTGAAAGTGCTCCCTGAGCTTCACACGTCCATCTAGCTCTTGTCTTTGACTCAGGTTTGTGAAGAGTGGTCTCTTCTCAACACACTCTACTCTGGTTCTGCCGTGCACATAATAACTAATAACATCCAACTGATAACACTGAATTCCCCCTGTCTTCCAAAAAACACGAGACTATAGGGAGGAAAGGTAGTATTGGTAGCAATCTAACCCACAACCTCTGTCCCTGCTTCACCAGGAAAATTAATCAGTTTGCCCAAGTTCTTGCTCTGTGTCTCTTTCAATTAGGTCATGCTGTCTCTAGTTATAATATGGTACAAAAAACCAGCTGGGGCATTTGGAGGTCATATTTCTTAATTCCAAAGAAACATATAGTACCTGAAAAAATAAGATTAAAAGACTGTCCAAGGTCTATCCTCTTTTTCTGCCAAGAGATAGTATATAATACCTGCTGTAAATATGAAAGCCAAGTTTTTTTGTGTGTTTTTTTTTCATTTTTGTTAGATAGGGCTATATCTGATACACCATTTCAAATCCTTCTGATCCTGCCTCAATCTAGTCAATGCTATAGGAACCCGTTCTGAGTAAGTTTCAAACTTATACAATCTGACCTGGCCTGTCCTCATCCTGCACCTTTCCCCTTTCATTCACCCCCTGGGGTCTACTTGTCACTCAGGTGTGTGGGGGGGGGAGAGGGGGAGTCAACCTCCAGCTGGTTACTTTTGATGAATAGAGATGGGAATTTGGGGATAAATACTTCCTCATTTAGTCCCCTGAGGGGACAGTTCTGAGATGCATTTTGTAAGGCTCCTCAGAAGGTCACATAGGATCAAGGACCAGTCACCAGCAGCCTTGAGCAACTTAGTAACACATCTTTGTACAGGCCTTCCCTCCCTGTTTCACTCCTCCTCTCCCCCAGTCCTGCTCCCAGGATCACATTCCCAATGGACAACATGGGAGTCATGCAAGCAAGCCTTTATTATTTAGCTCAGGCTCTGACTTTGGAGGAACCCAGACTCAAACTGGGCTAAACCCTATTTTTAAAAAATGGAGCAGAGAAATATTGCTGTACAATACTTCCTAGCATTTCATTTGTTTCCCTTTCAGGAATCCTATTTCATTGTTATAACAAACTTATGAAAGGGATATCACTATATCAGTACTTTCGATAAATGAGGAAACTGAGGCTCAAAGAAGTTAAGTTGATCAAGGTCACATCATCTAGGGAATGGTAGAACCAGGATTCAGCAAAGGTCCTCTGAGGGGAGATCAGTGCCCACTTTCCTATAACACAGCTGCCTCCTATCAAAATATTTGCAGAGGCTTTGATCTCAGTGCCTACCACTCTGGAAAGTGCGTTCTCACTTATCATCTCTCTGCCATGACACTCACAGCTGTTCCAAACACGTCCACACTCTTTCCAGCCTCAGATACATCAGGCCTAGAAAATTGTTTTTCAAGAAGTTTTGTTGTGAAGGGATACAAAGAAATAGAGCAGTAACCGGAGAGGGAAATCTGGGTCAAGGTGGTATATATTTGAACAGATGCATATGCTGAAGGGACTTACCTAGAGAGAGAGAGGTAGATGATATAGGAGAAAGAAAGAGTAGGCGAGAGGTGATGAATCCCAAAGTGGTAGTAGAGACTGGCATTTAAAGGGATAAGGTTAATTCCTGTGCTACAACTAAAGAGAAGAAGAAACTTCTACAGATCAGTTTAAGTCTCTAGGTAAGTTGAGATCCCCTTTATCCAAAAATACAAACCAAAAGAATCTTTTTCTAATCCTACACTGCACTCTCTATGGAGACAGGGGCCAGGTCCTTTTTGTCTATGGCTGTATCCCAGTACTGACCTTTTAGAAGGTTCTCAATAACTATACAAATAAGTTACACACATCCTTTTCTTCCCCGCCCAAAACTTGAGACTAATACTAAATGATCAAGACAGAGGAAAAATGTCATTAAGAATTTCATAAGAGTTGAAATGACCCACAAGTAAATCATCCCTCCAACCCTTGCTATTTTATGGGGGTAGATATACACATGAGATTAAAAACAACAACAACCAACTGCCCAGGGAAGGGGTGGCAGAGCCCTCCCCTGGCAACGGTATTGCAAGACGGGGGTTTGTAGTAGCCAGAGAGCTCAAGGTGACTGGGCAGGGAGTGGGAAACAGGTCCACGGCTTCCTATTCCAGCTGAGGGAGGGTCTGTGACCAGGGAAGATGGTTCCTGCCTGCTCCTACCAGATGCAACATTGTAGTGGTCTCCAAGTGACACCCTTTCAAAGAAACAAGCTGGAGCATGCTCAGTAGAAAGCAACCAGGCAGTTTATAAAGATATTTGAAACATTCTCATGTGAGAACCAGTGAAGGAACTGGGTATGTTTAAGCCTAGCAAAAAGACTTAAGAGAATATAATAGCGATTTTAATATGTGGGAAAAGCTATAACCTTGCCAGCGCATTCCCTTTAAAACAGCAATTTTCAACCAGTGTGCCGTGGCACACCAGTATGCTGCAAGAATTTTTGGAACATGCAATACCTGACTATTTAGTCAGGGGCACTGATCTCTTTTCCTTTAGATTGTCAAATAAAAAAATTGCAACAGCCAACTCAACAATAGCCATCCAGTGTGAATGAACCAAAATTAGACCTTTGTTTGGTCAGATCAGCAAAAAATGTATTTTTTGGTGTGCTACAGAATTTCAGTGATTAGTTTGTGTGCCATGAGGTGAAAAAGGTTGAAAATCGCTGCTCTAAAACCTCAAAGCCAGCCATTTCTTGATCTAATTGATTGGATCTACCTCCTTCTCACTACCTCACTTCCCTTGTTGACTAGCTCCCATTTCATAGGTCAACATAGTAATCAATTTCTATACCCTAAAATTTATCATTTCCTGCCATCTATTCAGTGCTTGCTCCAGGGCTGAAGAGGAACCCAATGCCCAGCATGGGACAAGACACCTCTCATGGTCCAAGGCCTTTCAATTCATTATTGTTAGGAGAAAAGCTTCCTGTCCCATAGGTGCTGTTTTCTTGTGTGTGAGGGGTGTGAATTAGTGGCTACTCTTTTGCTCCCCCCTCCCCACTCCACCCTGACCAGATGAAATAATGTGTCTGATTGGTGTCTGGAAGGAGAACCTGGATCTGCACCAGCTGGAAACACCTTACTTGCCTCTCTCTTCTTGGTGTTGAGCTGACTACAAGTGTCACTTGTTTCTGCCCTTTCTCCCCCATGCTATAAGTTTCAGACAAGGCCTGGGTAGGTAGGCCTGTCTAATTCTAGATTTCAGTGTATCGAAGTTCTTTTTGTTCTCAAATCAAGGCCGTATTCTCCAGTTGTTTGTTTCCTTCCTCCTGAAGGAAGATTGCTGCCTTAAAAAAATAATAATAATTGCTTTCCATTTGTTGATGGCTGGAGAGGGAAGTTTAAGGTCCTAATGGAGTCAACCTTTTCTTCTCTCTCTTTCCTGCCCACTCTAAGTCTGACCCAGGAGAAAATGTGCCCTTGATTGCACCTATGTTCCTAGGACTTGGTTAAATGTGATGTGACTGTTTGTAGATCAAATACAATAATAAATGATATGTGTTTTAAAGGAGACCACATGAAGGGAGGGGGTCAAAGGGAGGTCAGGAATTTGGTTGAAAAAGTTTTCATCTTAATGACCCAGAAACAACATCGAATTTTAAGTGACCTCAAACCCTTAGAGCTGCCTGGCAACCCTAGCTGGTTTCCTTAGTTGACTCACTCTCCCATTCTCTAGAGAGAGGATTCCACAGACTCTCCTCTCTCCTCAGACCTCCTCACTTTCAGCTGCTGGGCTTGCGTCTTATTTTACTGAGAAAATAAGAGCATAACGAGAGCGCTTCCACAGATGTACCATGAAGTCTATGAAATGTCTGCATCTGTATCCTTATATCCTCCTGCTGCAAGGCTCCTTCTACTGTCCCTATTCCTCTCCAAGGCCTTCCCCACTGTGCTCTGCTTCTCTCCCCTTCCTCTATGCAAAAATCTTGCTCTTGCTATTGCTCCCTCTCTGGCATCATCAATTTCTCTTTCACTTCTGGCTTATTCAGGTAAAATATGTAAACGTGTTGTAATATCTCTCATCTTTAGCAAATAAACACCTATCTCTGACTCCATATCACTTTCTAGCTGTCTCCTTTCTCTGATTCTCATTATGACAAAATTACTTGAAAAGGTCATTCTTGCTGCCTCCACCTTCTCTTCTCTCGTTTTCTTTTGAACATACTCCAGTCAAGCTTTCCTCCCATTATGCCACTTCCCCCTCAGAATCTATCTATATAAAACCCTAATACTGTATGCAAATCGACCGAACAGCAGAACAACATATGGAACCACTGGTCACTATGACACACACTGACCATCGGGGGCACACGTTCAATGCAGGAGCTGCCCCCAGCCCACAGGCCCCGACTGGCAGGCAGGGCCAGGCCAGCTAAGGCAGGTGCAAGCAAGGCCCCATCACCCTGCTGGTTGCCCCACAGATCGGCCCTCCATCTTCAAACATGTTCAATATTTTCTAAGGCATCATTCTCTTCAGATGTTTCTACCTCACTGACTACTACTCTTTTTCAGTCTTTGCTGGATGCCTCAGCTTCCTGAATTTTAAATGGGAGAGTGCCTGGGCTCAGTCCTCAGACCTTATCCATCTACCTGCCCTTCCCCATATGGCCTGTGGTTTTACATGCCATCTACATTCTGATAGCCTGGGCCCCCTCCTAAAGACTTCAGCTGCCTTCTCAAGACATCCTCCTGAATGTCTAATGAGCATGTGAAACCTAACATGTCAAAATCTGAGCTCCTGAGTTTTGCCCCTAAATCTGCACCTCCTCCAGACTTTCTCATCCCAGAAAATGTCAACAACATTTTTCTAGTTGTTCTGTACAAAAACTTTGGTGACAAAAAGGTTACCTTGGTTTTCAAGGCCTCACATGGTGCACCCATATTCCTCCCCTCCTCCCATCCCTCCCTGATCTCCTCTCCTACCCTTCTCCTCCTGCTATCCTTTCTCTGGGGCCTTTGTACTCTCTGCCTGAAATGCTGTTCCCCTACTTATCCATCCACATGGCTTGCCTCTTTCTAAACAGCATCACATCAGATAACTCCCCTGACTATCTTTTTTTTTGTTAACCCTCACCAAAGGTTATTTTTTCCATCGATTTTCAGATAGAGTGGAAGGGGTATGGGGAGAGAAAGAGAGAAATATAGACATGAGCAAGACACATCAATTGGTTACTGCCTGCACTCAACTCAACCTGGGTCAGGGATTGAACCTGCAACCAAGGTACTTGCCCTTAACTGGGAATCAAATCCGCAGACTTAACTATGCTCCAACCACTGAGCAACTGGCCAGGGCTCCCCTGACTATCTAAAGGAGATACAAGCCCCTCTTCCTCCTCCCACAATCATCCCATGCTTAATTATTCTTTGTAGCCCTTCCTACCATCTGATATTATGCTTCTTGATGTTTAAAGTATATTCCCCAGTAGAAGGTAAGTTGATGAGGACAGAATTTTGTTTACTGCTTTCATCACTTAACACTTAAAATAGTGCTTGGTATGTAGTAGACAGTCTATTTAAAGAGTTAAAGTTATTCAAAAGTGCAGTGAATGGCCCCTCAGAGAGCTGCTCATCAGTGTCACTGGGATGGGCAAGCAGCAAGCATGTGGGGAGTTTGTTATGGTGAGGGGGAATATTTAGGTTAACTGAACCCAAGATTATGATTCTGTGGAATTGGGCTCCCTGAGGTCAGCAGTAGCTCCCTAAACACCAAACCCAGGGGTTGTTGTCAATTATTATTTTTGTGGATGAAGTTTCCTCTCTCCTCCCTCTCTTTGGAGGCAGTGCTGAGCTGGCGGGGTCCTCCACCCCTTCTCTGACCAACACATGAACCCCTTTGCTGGCTTCTTTTCCTCCTGCTGGTCCTTTAAATGTAGGTGTTACCCAACACTGTTTTTGATCTTCTTTTTTAGCACTCTATCTAAACTCCCAATAATCATTATCTTTAGATGCTATCAATACTATGAGAAAGATTAGCAACAATGCAAGAAGGAATATTTTAAACAGCAAAATACATTTTGCTTCGTATTTCACTGAAGAGTTCTGATTTTGATTTAGAAGATTCAGCTTTGAACCCAGCTCTGCCACTTCCCAGTTTAGTGCCCGTGGACAAGACTCCTAACTGCTCTGGGCTTCTGGTGCTACAGTAATAAAATCGGGATAATAATGTCTTACACATATTATCTTCATGTATGAGGTTTGAATGATATACATGTGGAAAGGTTTTGTAAAATATAACTTGATGTTAAGTATAGATTCTATCATGACAGACCATAGAACAGGTCATTAAACTGTTGTCTATAGGAATGAATAGTTGATATGGGGAATTGTCTTTTCATTTCTGTGTTCTTGTAGAGAGAAGGTTGTACTGGTAGGCCCAAGATGGCCTTTTAGGCCCTATATCAAGACCAAATCAAATCAATAATGCACTATAGTTGCCTGTGGACCTAAGAGAAAATTTGCAAATAATTTCAAAATATAGAACGGACAGAATGGAGCTGAATTGATTTTTTTGCCCAAATCAACCAGGACACTATTTCACTCCTATTAGTTAACAATCCTCAAATCTTCACTGACTTTGATTCACACCAGTCCTGCCTGTTTGCTGATGGTCTTGGAATCTGGCTGAATCATCCTCCCAGGAAAGTGGGCTCATTTGGGGTTTCAGGCAGGCACGTCTGCACATTCCTATATAAGAGAGGGGGACTTTCAATATAGTCCAGGCTGAGCTTTCCTTTCAGTTGCAGATCAGACAAGGAGCACACCTTAGTTTAATTTTGTTTATTGTTGTTGTTGTTTTGTTTTTGCCCTATGATGTAGAATAATGCACTTCGATAGGAAAAAAATATCCTACCTGCTTAATGGCTGATTCATGAAAAGCCAGGCTATTTATTAAAAGTAGGAAATATTTAGTGACCATATAAAAGACAGTTTCCACATCTATTCTGATTTACCTCCAAAGAAAAAATTGTGTCAATAATTTTTTCAGATATTAATATGTCTTGTCTGTTTGAGGTTTATTTGTTTTTCTTTTGGAGTTTAGGATTGTGGCCAATATTTTAATGACCAAGGTAGAAAGATATCTGAGTATAAATAAACTTTAATTGAAATTTTTTTAAAAAGTAGGAAATATTTTAAGCTGCTCAACTGAGATTTTAACAGCTCTTGTCTAATCGTTAACATACAAACCTTCCTAACCAGAACATTGGTGAGAGATGACTTCTTAACAGGATCTGAAATCAACCCTTTCCCCAAAGGCCTGTTAAAAATTACACATTTGGAATTTTGTCCCAGCCTTACTCAGCTACTGAATTCCCTTTGGATATTTCCTGGGGAGGATGTGGAAGAGATTAAACAGCTTTATGCCATCCAATCTATAACATTTTTAAAATCTGGTGTCAGATTTGAGTGAGTACTTGCTGAGGAGAGGATGACCCACCATCTCAGTTTCTCTGGTAATGAGGAATTTCCCAAGACACATGCTGAGTTGATCATCCACGAAAAGAAACCCTACTCCAAATCACTCATAAGACAAGAGAAGAAACTGAGGCCCAGAAGATGAAAGGATTTGCCCTGATATCACATAAGTAGCCAATACTCACTGCCTTGCTAGATCCAGGGCCCAGTTCTTGCTAACTCCTAGATCAGTGCTCCACTGACCCACTGTCCTTGCCCAGGGCAATGAGAGATAGAGTCAACCACAGTGAAGAATTTATTTTTTAAAATATATTTTCATTGATTTCAGAGAGGAAGGTAGAGAGAAAGAGATAGAAACATGAGTGATGAGAGAGAATCAGTGATTGGTTGCCTCATGCATGACCCCTATTGGGGATCCAGCCCACAACCTGGGCATGTGCTCAATGGGGAATTGAACCGTGGCCTCCTGGTTCATAGGTCCATGCTCATCCACTAAGCCATAGCATTGGCAGGGTGACCATGTTGGAGAATTTAACTTTGATTACTGGCTCATAGGCATTTGACTGCTTTATTTAATTCACATGTGACCAAAGAGAGTAATAATCCAAGTACATTCTAATAAGTGATCATGGGGATGCAAATGTTCTGAAGCAACATTAAAATGATGACCACTTCTATATCCATGTTTACAGCAGCATTATTCACAGAAGCAACCCAAGGGTCCTCGACAGAAGTACTCTAAAGGGGATACCTATAGATCTAAGATATAAATACTCTTAGAGCATTTGAGTACTCTCAGTAGTCAAAATCACTGAAATAGAAAGTAGAATGGTGGTTGGCAGGGACTCTGGGGAGAGGGAAATGGACAGTTAGTGTTTCATGGGTACAGAGTTCTGGAGATGAATGGTGGTGATGGTTATAAAACAATATGGATGTATTTAATTCAACTAAAATTATATACTTATAATGGCTAAGATAGTATATTTTAAGTTATGTGTATTTTACCACAATTTTTTAAATGAAAAAGCAAGTAATGACTACAAATAGTTCATCTATTCCATTGGTGCAATGTTTCTGTTAAGGAGGTCTGCAAAGTGTTTTTCAGTTATTTATTAGCTTTGAGATGTTTTGTCAAGTCAAAGTACATTCTTTAGATAAGAAGTTTGGTTTGCTTTGATATTTAATGACCTTCCCTTTAGCTAGGGCATAGATTTTCCAAATGTACAACACCCCCAGTATCTAGTGGAAGCTCACAGCCTGACACATAGTCAGTGCTCCACAAACATTTTTCAAATAAATAAATAATAGCAAAGGCTAATATCTATGTTGAACATTTTTTCAGAGGTAGGTTTACCTTGAAGCTGATAAAGCTGAAGCCTCAGTACCTTTCATTTTAACAAGCCCTCACTGGACCCTGGAAGAGGCCTTAGCAAAAGTTCACACAAAACTTGCAAAGGTAAGATTGTCTTCTTTTTTATTAAAAGGTCCCCAAAGTTACGTAATTTACAGGTCCCCAGATCTGGATCTGCTGCTGTACTTACTGCCTTTCTCAGGACTCTGCTGATTACCTTCCATGGCTGCCTCATGCATCCTCACAACAACCCTATGACATAGATGCTATTGTTATCACTACTGCTCAGATGAAGAAACTAGAGAACTCGACCACAATTACCTTGAGATGCAAGGATGTACCCTGGCATTTGAGACCAACTCTATTGAGCACTAGGGAAGGTCAAACATGACTTTAGTTCTTACTAATTTAAGTGTGTGTTTGGTAAAACTATTTTCACCTGAAATAACTGCAATAATAATGATGATTATGGCTGGTCTTTTAAAATAACTTATGACTGGGGAAAAAACATTTCTATATATAAAAGCCTAAGCAACTATTCAACCATTCAACCATTCGACTGATAGCTATGATGTGCACTGACCACCAGGGGGCAGACACTCAATGCACAGGCATGGAAACATGGAACAGACTGATGAATCTCAGAGGGAAGCGGGCGTCGGGCAGGGGGGTGGAGGGAATGGGAAGAGATTAACCAAAGATCATATATGCATACTAGAGGGGTCCCTTGGCCTGGCCTGTGGGGATTGGGCCAAAACTGGCAGTCCAACATCCCCTGAAGTCCCGAATTGTGAGAGGGTGCAGACCAGGCTGAGGGACCCCACCAGTGCACAAATCCGTGCATCCAGCCTCTAGTTTCTTATATAGGATCTTCCTATCCCCACCTCCATGAAATATTCTGGTGTAGTTGATGGAGAAATTTAGGAAAGAGAGGAAAATGAAGAGGGTGAGGCTGAAGAGGGGTGCAAAAGGAAGAAACACGTAAACCCACGTTAAAGGAGATTCCCCGCACTCCCTCCCAGCTTTTTTCTTTTCTTTTTGAGGGATGTGCATGGGTGAGTGGTATCTGAGGAAGTTCCATTTTGGTTCTCTGCTATTTGTATCTGCTTTGACCCCAGTACTTCTACTCTGGGGGCCCTATTTCTAGTCTAAAAGCTCCACAGGTCAGAGGGCAGAAAGGAATCTTTCCTGTAAACATCCTCTGGCCTCTCCCGGAAAAGGTAACCAGTGACCACTGCTTCCTGTCTTTATTCGGGTTCTTGGAGCAAATAATACAATTTTCTGTTCCTCTAAGATTTCTTGGGGCCCAGAACGGAAGTGGAAATGTCATAGGATTGAAAATCTTTTCCCATTGAGAGCTCTGCTTTGTCAGACGCAGATTCTCAGGCTTAGAAATCTCATTCATGGCCCTGGCTCCCAGCAAGATGCTGGGCCTGGCACTTAGGAAATGTTGCCAACTGACTCCTCCCTCCTCTGAGGCCTGCTGCCACCAACCCAGAGAAATACACCCAGCTTTTCTGTGCCCTCCCAAAAGTTTTCTATCCTGCCTTTTCTATTTCTTACTACAGTGCAATTATCATCCAGCTGGCCAAATCTTATAGTCACCTCGGCTGATCCCTCCCTCTCTCCCCTCTGATCCCAAATACAGTTGATCCTTAAACAACTCGGGTTTGAACTGTGTGGGTCCAGTTACATGTGGTTTTTTCCCCTAATAAATATTGTAACTTTATTTTCTCTTCATTTTGGTTTTTCTTAATAACATTTTCTTTTCTCTAGCTTACTTTATTGTAAGGAGACAGTATATAATACATATAATATACAAAATATGTGTTAACTGACTATGTTATTAGTAAGGCTTCCAGTCAACAGCAGGCTATTAGTTAAGTTCGGGGAGACTGAAAAGTTATACACGGGCTTTCAAACATATAAGGAATCAGCACAACAACTCCCCACATTGTTCAAGGGTCAACTGAAACCATCAAATCCCATATGCCTTCCTTCCTGTCAATGCCTAAACTCATTCCCTGTTTCCCATTTTCTTTGCTGGTACTTGGTTCACAGCCCTTACTGGGTCTGGGGTATTAGAATTGCTTCCTGATCAGGTTCTTTGCTTTTGGAGTCATTCCTTTCCAGAGGTGAATTTACCATTTAGTAATCAACCCTAAACTCCAGGACACCCTGCTTGCATAGACAGACCCCTTTCAACTGTTTGTACCTAACTTTGTATTTGTGACTTTATATTCCCTCTCTTAAAGAAGACTCCCAAAACTATATAAGCTTCAGAACTCTCTAAAGAGGATCTTCCCCAACTCTACCTATTTTGCATTCAGCTGCCAGACTAATGTTTATTATTTTTTCATAGATGTTATTTCTAAGAGCATTTTAGGTTCACAGAAAAATTGAGTGGAAAGTTCAGAGTCCCCATATACTCCATTCCCCTAAGGTACAACCTTCCCCACTATAGAGACCCCATACTAGAGTGGTGCATTTGTTACAATTGATGAACCTACAGTGACTCATTATTATCATCTGAAATCTATAATTTACATTAAGATTAATCTTTTAAAAATTATATTTCTTCATGTTACTTTTCCACTTTGAAACTGTTCAGTAAAATGCTGCCTACTTTTCTAAAGTCTGTCTCCTTATTTGGACATTCAAGGCTCCCCATCATCCGCCTCAATTCTACTCTTCAAATTTATTTCCCGATAATCACCTATAGACACATACGGAGACTTCAAGCAGGCTGTCTCAATTGTCACCTCTCAGTTTTGTTTATATCATCTTCACAAAAAGTGGCTTAACCCAACTTAACAAAGATGTGCCAAGAATTAATAGGATGTCCATCTGCCTCCAATCTGACCATCAAAATCCTACCCAGTTTATCCCACTCAGTCGGGGACCCCTCCTTATCCACCCTGCTTGCTACAATCCTGCTTGCCCTAATAGCAGCAGTTTCTAGATTTAATGGGCCAGAAAGCCTTTTCAAAATAATAATAAAGTCCAATGTAGGATTGCCAAGTTTTTCTTCTTCCAAAATAAAGACTTTTAAAAAGTACCATCAAAATTATCTTACTAAAGAAAACACTTTTATAACTCAAAAAGCACAAAAGGCATAATCTCAGAAAAATGACAGTTGTTGGTTTGGGTTTTTATTTTCCCCCAAAGTAGTACACTCAGCCTTGGAAAAACTCACTACATTTTTCTTTCTTGTGTGATTGAGGTAGTGGAAACTACTCAGACTGGCTTTGGGGAGCGATTCTGTAGCTCTTCTGATCTCCACCACCAGTGTAGCCCTTATTCACAAAATGCCTTGGGCCACATTTAGTGTTGTTGATTGTATTTACCTTCATGTGCACATAGGACAACTCCTAACTAGCAGGTAAGCTTTATAAAGAATCTCTATAAGAACTGCGCCTTCAACTTCCCTGCAAGGCCATGTACCTAGAAAATGTTCCATAAATATTTGCTGAATGAATGAATGAGCCTAGAGTAGGCTTTCTAAGCCTGTGTAATCAATAAACCTCCTCTTAATGGAGTATGAATGCCTCATCCTGAGGCAATTTCTTTCAATAGACTTCTTTTTAAAAAGTTAACCTGTACAAATTGCTTTGCTTTTGAGTGAAACTTGGAAAAAAAAAACCTGATATGAAAAGTAAACAGTTTCTTCCTCAAGGCAGTAGTAGCAAGCCTCAGCAAAGAGAACCAAGACACAAACACATCTTTTGTAACCTGTCATTTAAGTGATCCCAGTTATTTCAGGCTTTGTCGGTAGGCATGCTCACAGTGTGTGCTTCTGGCTTGACCTGACTTGATAGGGTGGGTGGCTTTCCTTCTGTGGCTCTTGCCCACATGCCTAAAGCCTCCATAATACCCATGTTGTTTCTTTCTCTACCTGGGTGATTTAAAAAGGAAAGGAAAGAAGGTTAACATCTTCCTGGCCAAGTCTTGGCTTTAGATTCAGGCATTGGGGAAAATTCAGAAAAGTGTCTTTTGGATTCTTATCACTCAGCATCCAGAATTATCTTTCAAAATAAAAATAAGTTCACACACCTGCTTAAAATATTTATTGCTTTTCCATTTCATCCCATTCAATAGTGATTGATTATCTGCCACCTGCCAGGACCTGTTCTAGATGTTGGGGATATGTAACTAAATAAAACAGACACCAATTCCTGACTTCCTGAAGCTCATGGGAGGGGGTGTTACGGACAAACAAGACACATAATAAATAAATAATGTATTATACTAGTACTATGTTAGCAGGTAATAGATGCAAAGGAAATTATTTGGAGCAAGAGGGCTGTTTCAATTTAGATGGAAATGTCAGGGTAGGTCTAATTGAGAAGGAGGCTAGAAGCAAAGAATTGAAGGAGTTAAAGGGCCATGAATGTGTTTTTGGGGTCTCTTCTGGGAGAAGAGGAAATGCCTTCTACAGGATAACTTCACCTGGTACCTTGGCACCTTATCTCTGCTCATTGGCCCTCCCTCACTGTTCTCTAGCCACCCTAGCCTTCTCCCACCTCAGGGCCTTGTATATACTGTTCCAACAACTCAGCATTCTCCTTTCGCATCCCTGGTCTCTGGGCCAATTCCTCATCTTCAGGTCTCAATCTAAATGCTACTTCCTCAGGTGGACTTGCACTGTCCCTTAAATCGTTATAACTCCAGTGCCCTCCCACAATAATTCTTATAACCTCCATTCTGATACTCAATAAATACTGTGTGAATAAAGAAACAAACAAAAAGGGCTAAAAAGGGGTGAGTTCTTTGAGAACAGGGATTCTGGCTTATTCATTTATCCTCAGTGCCAGGCACATTGATGACTGTATTTGATAGTCTTTCTCTTCATAAATAAGCTTCATTATCATATAGATATGAGTATCATTATTTCAGTAGAAATAAGGATCAAGTTATTATTTACTTATGTTTAATAATAATAATAAACAAGATAAAGAAAGGAGATGAAGCATTAAATTGTGTCATTAGGAATGAATTCCCTCCCTGCTTCACTGTTTCAGCACAGTAAACCTTCCCTACAGATGAAGTAGGCCTTGAGTTCAACCCTTTAGGACGATCTCCCACTCAGTAAAGGGTCAGCTGGTACCTTCCTAACTTCTTGTGAGTTCTGGTTTTCTCAATAGGAGAGTCCTACCCAACAGCGAGTTTTGCTTCCTCTTCTTTTTATGTTTTTATTTTCTTTATTGATTAAGGTATTACATATGTGTCTATACCCTCCATAGCCCCCCCCAACCCACCCCCGCTCATGCCCTCACCCCCGGTGTCTGTGTCCATTGGTTATGCTTATATGCATGCATACATATCCTTTGGTTCTCAAGTCTAAGATCAACATATCCTTCAATTTCCTCTGTGACTCAGATTAATTTAAAGTAGCTGTCACTGTTTATCAAATTCTCAATTATCTGGGATAATTAAAACATACTTAAATTTTCCCCCATAAGCATTCACACTTTGGGGGGTATTTCCAGGAGTGTTTTCTTGATGTTTGCTCAGATATACCGTAAGAATGATACATATATACATTTAATCCCTGCCTCATTTCCAAATGCATTTTAGGTGACATAAAAATCATGCAATATAATTGAAACAAAAGAGATAAATCACAGCAAATAGATAATGACAGTAAAGTTGATACTGTTGTAATTAGCTAGTTATTAATAACAGGAAGGAGCAAAAGGGAGGCCAAACATTATAAGCATGGCCATTTGGGCAGCTTAATCAGGGAGCTGCAGTTTTACACTCCCCAGGGAATCACCAGCCCATTTCCCACAGATCACTGGGGGAAGGGATCAAAAAAAGGGGAGAGAGATGCATGTGCAGTAAAGCCGGGGTGACCTAGGGAAGATACCTGTCAGTCAAACCTGGAAACAGAGATCAATGGCCAGAGGGGGCAGAGCCAATGAAAGCCCGGGATAATTTGGGAACACATAACCCCCTGGACAGAGGAGCTCGTTCACTTGGTACTCTTGTCTTTGGCTCTCTGGTTCCTTTGGTTTTGCTCCTGCTTCCCTACATTTGCCCATGTTCCCTCCATAGCCACGTGGCCCTGTGGACCCCACACGCAATGAGGCACTGGAGTGCAGCAGGGAACACAGCTAAGCTAGTCTGATACTGGGTTAGATGCACACATGGAACAGAAACTCTGGGCAGCAGCTTTAATCCTAACTCCACTGAAGCCACAGCTACACTTCTTCTGTTATGGGATGAAGGGAAATGGGACCTTGGAAACTCAGGTGTGTAATTCCACAGACATAAAGCTTTCTACAATATCTCATCCTCTTGTACAAGTCTCAGAAAATTCCTTTTTTTGAAATATAGCAAGAAGCTCACTCCCACCAGCAACTGGAGGGAACAAGGAGAGCTCCCCGCCATAAAAAAGTGATGCAAGAAAAAAAGCCACTGCATAGCAATTCCAGTTGGGACTCAAGCAGTTACTAAGGAAGGACCAAAATATGGCTCTGAGCAGTGAAGGAAACACGACAGTTGTAGGATTGTTGATGTTCTGCAAGATACATCCTAGGGGCTCAGGAGATTTAAGACCTGAAAGACCTATCTCCCATACATCAAAAGAGGTAGTGATGTCATGAATAACATTTAACGCAAGTGAGTGTTCAATAGCTGCTTCTTATAGTATCACTTACTGAGCCTGAAGTGACAGCCTCAAAAATTCATCTATCTCTCTGAGGGAACAAATGATGTAGTTCAAATTATATGATTTGATTCTGTTGAAAATATCTAAAAAAAAAACAATAGACTGCATTCTTCCATAAATCTTATTTTCTCCAACCAAGATTTGGTAAGTTGCTAACAACAGAGAAATCAAGAATAAATTGTTAGCGAGGTACCTGACATGTTGAAACTCCATATTTCTGATTAGATGCAGATCTAGTAAGGGCTTGGCATCTACTTGTGAAGACGTAGGTTCCTAACCAGGTCAGGTGCCTGCATAGACCTACCTCTGTAGAGAGGCAGACTAAGGCGTACCCATGGGCAAGAGCCAGATTTCCTTCAGAAAACAGTTCCCGTTGGCTCTAGCACAAACAAAAAATGGACAGCCAGAACCCCATGAAGCATGACCACCGTGTGACATAAATAACAACCCTCCCACAAACATATCATACATTCCACAGTTAAATATAAATTTAGTTTTCTATTATCCTGTTTTGGTTTGTTCATCCTGTGCCTCCCCACCCATTAGAGTAGATAGTTGAAAATTGACTGTTAAAAACCAACCTGCAGAGTAAAAGTTATTTTGGATTAAAGACTGGGCCCTAGGCTGTTGGATCAGTGTTTAATTTGGCTCTGTCCCAAACCAGTCCTCCGTAGGTAGGGGATAGGTCACCCCATATAGCTTCCTCCGCCAGCAGGACGATTTTGTTTATTAGAAAATATGTACACTTGGTAAGCTGTCAAAGTGAGTTGTACTTAAGGTATGCGTTATTCAGAGGGAGAAAATATTTTCAGCACTACTTGAAGTCTTTATTCCTGACAACGCATTAAGAATTCAACACAGTAATCTTATTGTTTTAGCTGTTGCTTTCACCATTACTCACACAACATGACTGGAAAAAAAATGCAGATGATTTTTCCCCTTGCCATGTTTTGTGTGTGTGAATTTTATTTTTTTTAACTTTTAGTTTGGGATAAATGCGCCTAACAATCCACCATCTGGTGTCCAAATATTTTTACAGACATGAATCCAAATACCACAAAATCATTGCTCCAGCTCAGGTTATGTGGGTCTTTTTCTCAGGCAGACCTTTTTTTTTTTGTATTAATGTGATTATTCCTGAACTATGAGAATCTCAGCCAGGAACCTGAAGATTCAGCCTTGAGAAGAAAACTTGCTGTGTTGACCAATATAAAAAAAAGATGGAAGGGAGAACTCCCCCTGGAGCTGATTTCAAGAGAAAAAATGAACTTTGATTTTTGTTATCATTCTCAGCCGTACACAAACTGAATCACAGTGTCGACTTTTGCTGCATTCCTGGCGTAATCATCACTGGTGGAAGAAGATAAGGTGCGAGTAAACTCTGTGGGAATCAAATTTCAGCCCTGTCAGGTGTAATCAGAACCAGCGTCTTAAAACAAAGGCTCCACTCCACCTCCTCAGTCAGAGGACGGTTAACTTCCCCAACCCCCAGGCACTATGAGGAAAAAGAAGGAGCAAGTTTGCAAGAGCAAAATAAAATCCACCAAAACAATAGCAAGCTTGATTCTCCCCCTCTTTACACCAGGGATCAATTCCTCTATGTTTAATATTGTAGTCCCGCCTCTTGCCATGTAATAATGGGAATAGGTTTTTAGAAAACATGGTTGTCATTTAAAAAAATTTAAACCCTACATAAACTTGGCTTGTGAGTCTGCATTATGGTGGAGTTCCTAGGGCAACACCATGAAGAAACAAGGTTAGAAAGAAAAGTTTTCCTTAAAGAAAAGAGATTGCATTTGCTCAAAATGTAGCCCAATTTTTAGAGCACAGAGAAGATTGCTCCTGTGAGTGTGCCACACAGAAACATTAATTAGAATTTGTATCGTTGGATTCTCTCGCAAAGTTAAAAACCAGGGAAAAGTGAACCAAACAGGATAACATATCTTTTCAGCTCCCAGCTCTGCTAGTGAAACTAATTGGAATATCCATAAAAATAATGACATAACTCAGCGCTCCATCATGCGTTACTGGTAAGACTGTCCTGGAATGACTGGGTTTTGATGCAGCTGCCTCGAGAGGAAAGGGAGAGATAACAGTCCCATTTTATCGATGGGCAAACTAAGGCACAGTGGAAATTGAGCAGTCATTGCAGAGTCACTGAAAGTCATTGGTGAGCAGGAGACAGGCCAGAAAGAGTGGAGGAAGTGTAGACATTGATGATAAGGCGATAACTAGAGGAAATGAAAACCCAGCAGTGTGGGAAAAGCACAATTAGCCAAGACAGAAGAGCAGGAAGGAATACAGAATGAATTACAATCAGAGGAAACAAGCCAGCAACAAAAGAGGACTGGAGGGTGGGGCCTGAGAGGAGTCGGAGCTGTGACTTAGGAATGCCGGCTTTCTCTCGGTTCTGTCGAGGCTGTATTGTTTGGACGCTGCGGCTCATAATTTAACTCTTTCATACCTCGGAATGTCAAACTCCAAGGCAGCTATCTCTATTCGTGCAGCTCTTTGAGATTGTTACACAAATATGAATTCCAGAGAGCAATGATTTCATGATTAGTTTAGAAAAACCTGGCCCCCACCCTCCAAAAAGGGCTAAAGTTTAAGGTTGGATCGGTAAGCAAAGTATTTCGATCAGAAACCACAAGAAACATCTACAGCATAAGTATTAATTAGCAAGTATAGCTAGTTTAAGAAAAAAAGTATTCATTAAAATGAATTTTTTTTATTTTTTTTAACGTTGATTTTAGAGCAAGAGAGGAGGGAGAGAAACATTGATTTGTTGTTTCATATGTTTATGAATGCATTGGTTGATTCTTGTATGTGCCTTGACCAGGGATCAAACCCACAACCTTGGCATATCGGGAAGATACTATAACCAACTGAGCTAACTGGCCAGAGCTGAATTTTTATTTTTTTTTAGAAAACCTATAAAGGTGTTTAAAAGTAATTTCTATGATTATCAAAATGAAGTATAAGAGGAGGAAATGTCCTATAAGTAGTAGGAGGTGATAGAAAAAAGGACAATTTTATGAAAATAAGAATTTCAGTCAATGTGTTTATCACACAAGAGAAAAAGATTTACTGTGAGCCCAAAATAAAATTGTTGTTTATGCATTCTTAAAAATCGATTGGCAAGAAAGCTAAGGAAGCTCAACTTTAGCCAGCCAAGATGTTAAAATCATGGGAGAAGCAAGCAGAAGGATGAGCTAGGCAGCTAGAGTTATTGAAAAGGAGGAGGAGAGATGATTACAAAGTAGATGAGGATGCTAAATAGGATTAAAAGAACCAGATTCTATTACAAAGGGCTGACTGAGGAGCCTAAGTGTATAATAAGGCAAATTAAAGATTCTTAGAAATTCTCTGTGTCCAGGAAATAAATTAACTGCTTAGACAAACTAATAAATGAATAAGGATGACCAAAAGTCACCAGGGGAAAAACAGAAGGTTCTTGATTTATACAATCAGCACACTTAAAAGATTTTTTTAAGTGTGTGTGTGTTGGGGAGTGGGGAGGAGGTCCTTGAAACAATACTGACAGACTGTAAAAGCGAACTGAGAAAATCTAAAGTAGACAGTGATGGAAGGCTGGCCTTAGGAAGAGCCACAACAATAAAAGATTCTTTAAAGTGACCATGTAGGAGAGGGAACATTCAGGAACTTGAAAAGCTGAACTAGGTTTTATTTTTATTTTAATTTGGCTTCCTGCGGCCAATAAAGCGTATTAGGAATGGAAACAGTGTCAGAAGAGTGATAAATGAAGGGCAATTAGGAATTTCCCTTCAATAAATTAAGATGACTCAAGAAGAGACACTCCTGAGTGGAAGAAAAAGCTGCAGAGATTAATGCTGCCTTAATGCAGTGTTTGGTTGACTCCTTGGAAAGACAAGAGATACTAGGGGAAATCAGAGCCAAGTAAATCTAGCACATTTCTAGAAATGAACCAGGGAGGAAACAGAAAATTATTACAAGCATCAGGGGTAAAATTACCAAGTGCCTAGATATGTATGAGTTCAGAAATAAAACAATCTAATTTTAAGAGAAGTTACCTCAATTAAAGTCCTTGTAGTGGATTTTGGACATTTGGACATTTGTATTTATAGAGAAGGCTGGTAAATAAACATTTATTGGCATCATCAACATATTCTTTAAATGTTACTTGTTAACTATCATCATAGAATAGAGACTGGCAGTTAAGGAAGGTTTAAGAGCAGATTAAACCTTCCCTGCTTCAAGTCTCTAATAGTCTTAAGGAGCTGACATTGCTGTAGTCACAAAGGTTACCACAAGGTTGGACATCCAATGATAGAGAAGCACATGCATCGTACAGTGCATGCATGAGCAACAGAATCTCAGTCTCAGATTCATCTACAAATAGAAGACCTCGGGCTGGCCAGTGTGGCTCAGTTAGTTGAGCTTTGTCCCATGCACCAAAGGGTCGCTGGTTCCATTCCTTGTTGGGGCAATTTTTCTCTCTTTCTCTCCCTCTCTCTTTCTCTCAAATCAATAAAAACATACAGAGAGAGAGAGAGAGAGAGAAAGAGAGAGAGAGAGGATCTGACAGAAAAGGTGCGCAAGAAGAAATCCTTGCAGAGAGGTGATGGAACAATAGTTTTCTTGGCAGACTGGCAAGGCAAGACAGGGTATTTCAGACCTAGGATGAGCTTCTGAGAAGGCCTGGAGTCAGGAGTGGGAAACAGACTGAGGAACCCAGAGCAGGATTGCTAACAACATAAGTTTGGTAAGGAGTGATAGAAAAAGTTAGGTGTTCTAGAAGGGGACTCTAGAGTAAGACAATCTGGGTTTGAAGTGCAGCTCCATAGTTGTAAACCTTTGCTTTAGTTGCCTCATTTCAAAAATTGGATTTCCATGGAACCCACCTTAAGAATTGTTCTAAATGTCAAGGGAGATAATTCCTGAAAACTAACAGTAGCTATGATGATGAATAAATTGCAATCAGTCTGAGGATAAGAACATACACTTTCCTTCCTCAGCATCATCTCTGGCTGACACTCTATTGCCTTTGAAGGGTTTACACTCTGAAGACCACAGTCCCACATGGCTGGCTCTCTCTAAGAGATGGTGGCTGGGAAGGCCTACTTCACCCTCGATTTCCCTTTTTTCCACTAAAAACATATTCCATTTCTTCTCCACACAACCTCCCCTCCTGTTTCCAAGGACACAGAGTCCCCCCTCCTTTCCAAAGATAACCTCTCTCTTGCACTATGGATTCAATAGTTTCCTCAAGGCTCTAGCCAGACGATGTTTCATCAATGAGCTCATCCCTCTTTCCCAGCTGCAGTAACCCCTCCATCATTCCTTCCCCTCGGCCTCTGGCCATGCTCAAGGGCCAGGTGGATTCTACCAACTAATGAGTTATTTAATGAGATGTTCAATGAGATTCTGGAACGGATTATAAAGAATTGACATTGTTTCACTGAGGGCATCGAACCTTGCATGGCCACAGGATATGTTTGAATCATTGTGCAGAAGCCCCTAGAAGAATTTACTATTTATGGTTTCAGTTCTGAATTGTTTTTCTGCACCTATTCCTCTTACTGTTTCTCAGTCTACTCCATCTACTCCTGACTTTCTGAGCTAACACATTTACTTTTTGATAGTTTCTTCTGTTCTCTGTTCTATCTTTGAATTTGATGTTCACCCCATTTCCCTTCTGATACGACTTTTGGTCTTCCCGGCAAAGTCTTTGGTCTTCCCCCCTGTGGGCTGCAGTTAGCCCTTTCAGGTGAACACCTTCCCTGGGACCTTTCAATTGGGATCCACTCCTGTGGGTGGGACACCTAGTAGGTTTGGTGCTGGAACTAGGAAGGCATGAGCTGTCACACATCTGCCCTCAAATAGAGGCATTTTCCTTATTCTCTATGATCCCAAAGTACAGCATAAGCAATAGTTGGACATTAAAGGGACAGGATACAGCCTAGAACAAAAATAAAAAGGTATCTGACAGCAGTCAGTACAGCCATAGCTACCACTTTCTTCTACTACTACTACTACTCCTAGCTGCTACTTTGCATAGGATGCAAGTAGAGTCTTGCATCCTATGGGTCATTTTACTGGGGATCTACAGGTCCCATCAGTGCTGAGGTTCTCAAATTCAGAACTCTCATGATTCTTTGAGTTAAAAAGAAAAAGTCAGGTGCTTGACTGGAGACAATGTGAAGTGAGAGGCATTGGAGGGTTGCTCGCATATGGCTGCCACCAAAAGGAAGCTAACTGTTGAGAAAAGAAGCAAGAGAGTTTAAATCTCGGTTGGGAGGGAGGAACCACCTCTTCAGAAGAGGCCTGGCAAACTGTCTGTGTTTTTCTGTGCCAAATGGAGCAGGTTAGACCTAAAGAATGTCTGCAGTTTTCGTCTTCCCACACGGCTGCTCTATAATAATTAGTTTTACTGCTTTTTTCACAAGCTATTACTTTAATTATTTTAATTAGATTGTTCATGCACTCTAGTTGTTTACAAGCACTTTCTTTTTATAACATATCAATAAACAGTGGAGGGAAACTACCACCTTGGAGGAAGCCAGGGAGTTGTCACTAGGTAGGCCATAGTCCAGAGCATGGAGGCAGCTTCCACTCTAAACTGGAGACCACCCAGTATCCTGGGACCTCCTTAGACAGGATGCAAGTCCCCTCCCCAGGGCAGAGCCTAAGTCACATCCTTATCCTCTGTGGTCATTGCCCCTTCAGTCAAAGCAAAAGAGAGCAAATAACCTGTTTTCCATATGTTCCTCTGACAACAACAACCACAGAGTAAATATTCAGGTTACGGATGGTTAGTTTTCAGCCTTTATTAAAATTCCACATACTTGGCATTTCTTAGCTATCTGGTTTGACTCTTGGGTCCACCTCTTACCAGTTAGGTGACCTTGAAAAAAAATGACTTGTTGAATTCTCAGTTTGCCTACCTGTCAAATGAAGGCAAAAACACCAGAGCAGCTGAGTTCTTTGGAGGATTAAATGAATTAGCATTGAGTGGGCACTGAGACTGCCAGCACAGAGAGGTCATTTGATCATTATCCCCTCCTCCTTTCCCTTGCCTTCTTTTCTCACCCTCCTCCCTCTTCTACTCTGCTCCTCCCAGCAATTTTGAGGTGACTAAATTGGGAGATTTCGGGGCTCTCTCTTCATTATTATTCTTCAGCCACCATCCTTTACATAAGTACGAAAGACAGAGAACAAAATAACTTGAGAAAACAATTTCCAAGGAATCATCACTATTCAAATAGTTCTTTTGGGATGTCTGAAAGACCTCAAGTCCCGTTTTGGTGGCTGTTATATTATACTATAAAAAAATGGTTCAGATGTGCTATTTTGAACACATGTCTCTCAGCTGGGTTCCTCCCCACAGGGGTTGGGGGGTAGGGTGGGGCGGGTCAGGGGGCTGACCAGCCCGTGGGAATGTGTGCTGCGGGTACGTGCAGCTCTGCAGGCTCTGCCCTGGGCCACAAAGGATTAGACCCCGGAAGGAGATAGGAACTGGGACAGGAGGGTTTGGTAGCCCATAGCCCTGTATGTCTGTCTAACATCACACTTTGAGCTTTTCTTTGAAGAAAGCCCAGGACTCCAGAGAGGCCTGCTGCTGTGCTGCCGGAGTTGTCTCACATTTGCTCAGGTGGAAACTTGTCATGGAAAAGAAACTGGGAGTCACCAAAGCAGCTCTTTCATCACAGGAATCCATCAAAACAGGAAACTGGTGCTCTTTGTAGCAGATCCCCAGAACCCCATCCTTCCTATGCGACAGGGCTACTAAATCACCACCAGTGAAATGGGATTTTTTTTTTTAACTAAAACTAATAGATTAATAGCAGAATTTTCTTCAGGAGTTTTTCCTATGCCTAGGATCTAGAACAGAGAAAAAGATTTGGACTATGTTGAATTGAAATGTCTGCACTTGACCTCATGAGTTGTATTGTTCCAATTCAATATGATAAACATGTGTTATTTTTATTACAACTAAAACACCAAAGAAGAATTGGCCACTTGGGTTTTCAAAAGGAATCTTTTGGCACCATCTTGTGACTCTTTTTGATACAATTTCAGCAAAACCAAAAGCAGCTGCTCAAGTTTTCTGAAGGAGTCTTCTGGCACCCTCATGCGGCACATCACGGAACTGGGAAAAGCAGCTCCTCGATAATGCCCTTTGCCCAGAACTGTGCAGACATTGGCTCTCCTGCTGTGCTAGGGAGTGCCCAAAGAATCACAAGGTAGCCAACATGAATTTGTTTGCATAAATCTGAAGGGCAAAATAAGAAAAATATAGATAGGGAGGGTGTAGAAGTGTGTGGTGTGTGTGTATGAGCTAGGGACAGTTAGATTCTGCAGGTCCTCCAAGGGGCTGCCAAACCGGGCAGTCTTAGACGGCGGAGCCCCACGCACAAAGCAGACACTTCTGGGCGGCCAGTGCAGGCACAGAGACTACACCATCTTGAGAAACAGAGCTCCTTGAGACTAGGATCCTGGCCTCAGCACCACCCAGTTGTGTCTCAGACGCAAACCAGAACCTGCAGCCACTGGGGACAGAGAACTGCAACCACAGCTTCAGACCAACAGACAACCAGAACCCAGACTTCCCGGCCGCAGATTTCTGTGAGTCAAAGAGCCTATCCCCTCCCCGCAGGATGGCGGATAGTGCCATAGTAACTGATAGACCCACCCCTTGCTCAGGCCGCAGTGCCCCTAGGCCAATTTGAGCTTGGGAGCACGTGCATGGACCACATTGCTGCTATGGGAATTTGAGCACAGAGACTGGAATCTGCTCCCCACAACGCAATCGGGTGACCAAACCCGAAGCCCATGCAGGGCGGTAGTGCCACCTGACTTAGATTCTGGGCAAGCGCATACGGAAGTCTGTTTTCTGCAATGCACACGGAAATCTGTTTTCCACAGCGCAGGCACGCCCCAGTGTGCAACCCAGTCCCCCATGGTGACCGGGACCCAGATTCTCCTGTCAAGAGGCAGCACTGAGCACCACTGACTTGACTCTGTTTCTTACCGTGTACGCCTGGGATCCCTGACTCACAACGCATTCACACTAAGAGCCAGTGACTCCAATTCTTGGTGCATGCATACACGGGAACCCTGATTCTCAGCAAGAAGCTGCACAAGGCAACAGAGACTCTGATACTCAATTTTCGGTGCAGACACAGGGAAACTCTGACTCCTGGCATGTGCTAGGGGACTCATTTTCAGCACACGCCAACAGCACAGTGCAGGCGGCGTCTATGATTCTAGGTGCACACATGAGATCACACTGAATGGTGATAACATTAACCCTGGGCGAGCCTGGTTCCCACCAAGCCACGGCAGCCACATGTCCTAGTGTCGGAGCACTTCAGTGACACTCGGGTGGTGCAAAGCTCCCACAGCACACGGCCCAGGTCCACGCAACTCGAAGTTTGAACCTTCTGGTGATAACCAGAATAGGGAGATGACACAATCCCCAGAGGAAAGAAAATGAGGAGTTGTCAAGAAAGGAAATTAGTGAAATTGAAGCACACAACATGACCGAAAAAGAATTCAGAGTAATGGTCGTGGAATTCATACATTGGATGGATGAGAAAATCAACAACCTATGCAGGAATCAGGAAGAAATGAAAAGCGATATAGCTACAATCAAAAACACCATGGAAAGTTTCAACAGTAGACTAGAAGAAGCAGAGGACCGAATTAGTGAGTTAGAAGATCAGGTACAGAAACAAGCCCAATCTGAACAGCAACTGGAGAAAAAATTTAAAAGGCAGGAGGAAAGCCTAAGGGAGCTTTGTGACAACATGAAACGAAGTAACATATGTGTAATAGGGCTGCCAGAGAACAAGAAGAGCAGCAAGGATTGGAAAATCTATTTGAAGAAATAATGACAGAAAACTTCCCGGATATGGGGAAGAAAAAAGTTACACAAGTACAGAGAGTCCCAAGCAGGATCAATCCCAAAAGACTCACACCAAGACACATCATAATTTCAATGGCAAATATTAACAACAAAGAGAGAATCTTAAAGGTGGCAAGAGAGAGACAGAGGGTTACCTACAAAGGATCGCCCATCAGATTATCAAATGATTTCTCAACAGAAACACATCAAGCTAGAAGAGAATGGGAGGAGGTATACAAAGTGTTGCAAAGCAAAGGACTGAATCCAAGAATACTCTATCCAGCAAGGCTATCAATCATAATTGAAGGGGAAATCAGAAAGCTTCGCAGACAAAAAAAAAAGGCTAAGGGAGTTTATCACCACCAAACCAGCAATGCAAGAAATGCTAAAGGGAATACTGTAAAAAGAAGAAATAAAAAGGTAAGAAGGAACACAGACACAAAAATAGATATGACTACAAACAAGTACCTTTCAGTAATAACTTTAAATGTAAATGGACTAAATGCTCGAATCAAAAGACATCGAGTGGCTGAATGGATAAAAAAACATGACCCATATATATGCTGTCTATAAGAGACCCACCTCAGAACAAGGGACTCACACAGATTGAAAGTGAAGGGATGGAAAAATATCTTTCAGGCAAATGGAAATTTAAAAAAAGCTGCAGTAGCAATACTTATATCTAACAAAATAGACCTCAAAGTGAAGGCCATAACAAGAGATAAGGAAGGCCACTTCATAATAGTAAAGGGATAGATACAACAACAGGATATAACCCTGATAAACATATATGCACCCAATGCAGGAGCACCAAAATACATAACAAAACTCCTGGAAGATATCAAGGGAGAGATCAACAACAGTACAATCATAGTAGGGGACTTTAATACACCACTGACATCACTGGATAAATCCTCTAGACAAAAAAACAGCAAAGACACAGCAATCCTAAATGACACACTAGATGAGATGGACTTAACTGACATCTTCAGAACATTGCATCCCAAAGCCATGGAATATACGTTCTTCTCAAGTGCACATGGGACATTTTCAAAAATAGACCACATATTGGGTCACAAGCAAAGCCTCCCCAAATTCAAGAATATTGAAATCATACCAAGCATCTTCTCAGACCACAATGTCATAAAATTAGAAACAAACTACAATAAAAACAATCCAAAAATCTCAAACATTTGGAAGCTGAATAGCATGCTATTAAACAAAGACTAAGTTACC
Organism: Corynorhinus townsendii; assembly: GCA_026230045.1. Lineage (NCBI taxonomy): Eukaryota > Metazoa > Chordata > Mammalia > Chiroptera > Vespertilionidae > Corynorhinus > Corynorhinus townsendii. The sequence goes on along the minus strand of JAPDVU010000002.1, from coordinate 148,618,168 downwards.
AATCAGATCAAAGAAGAAATTAAAAGCATCCTGGAAACTAATGACAACAAAAACACAACAATCCAAAATCTATGGGAGACAATGAAAGCAGTCCTGAGAGGGAAGTTCATAGCTCTACAGGCCTACCTCCAAAAGCAAGAAAAAATAGTAGTAAATCATCTAACTCCACAACTCAAAGAATCAGAAAGAGAGCAACAAGAAAAGCCCAGAGTGAGCAGAAGGAAGGAGATAATAAAGATCAGAGCCGAAATAAATGACATAGAGACCAAAAAAACAATACAAAAGATCAATGAAACCAAGAGCTGGTTCTTTGAAAGGATAAACAAGATTGATGAACCTCTAGCCAGCCTCACCAAGAAGCAAAGAGAGAGGACTCAAATAAACAAAATCAGAAATGAGAGAGGCAAAATAACAACAGACTCTACAGAAACACAAAGGATTATGAAAAAATACTACGAACAACTCTACTCCAACAAACTAGACAACCTGGAGGAAATGGACATATTCTTAGAAAGATACAACCTTCCAAAACTCAATCAGGCAGATTCTAAAAATCTCAATAGGCCAATAACAATGGATGAAATTGAAGCAGTCATCAAAAAGCTCCCAGCAAACAAAAGCCTGGGGCCAGATGGCTTCACAGGAAAGTTATACCAAACATTCGAGGAAGAATTAAAACCTATCCTCCTCAGACTATTCCAAAAAATTCAAGAGGAAGGAACACTTCCAAGCTCATTCTATGAAGCCAGCAATCCCTTTTACCATCGCATCACCCTAATACCAAAACCAGATAAAGACAACACAATGAAAGAGAATTATAGGCCAATATCCCTCATGAACACAGATGCCAAAATCCTCAACCAAATTCTAGTAAATCGGATCCAGCAATACACCAGAAAAATCATACACCATGACCAAGTAGGATTTATCCCGGGATGCAAGGATGGTACAATATCCATAAATCAATAAACGTGATATATATATCACATAAACAAATTGAGAGATAAAAACCACATAATCATTTCAATTGAGGCAGAAAAAGCATTTGACAAAATCCAACACCCCTTCTTGATAAAAACTCTCAGCAAGATGGGAATAAAAGGATCATACCTCAATATAATAAAAGCCATATATGAAAAACCCACAACCAACATCATACTCAATGGACAAAAACTAAAACCATTCCCCCTAAGAACAGGAACAAGACAGGGATGCCCACTCTCACCACTCCTGTTCAACATAGTACTGGAAGTACTAGCCATTGTGATCAGACAAGAAGAAGAAATAAAAGGCATCCAAATTAGAAAAGAAGAAGTAAAACTGTCCTTATCTGTAGATAACATGATATTGTACATAGAAAACCCTAAAGACTCCATCAAAAAATTATTAGACTGAATAAATGAATTTGGCAATGTAGCAGGATACAAAATTAATGACAAGAAATCTATGGCATTTCTTTACACCAATAGTGAACTTATAGAAAGAGAGCCTAAAAAAGCAATCCCTTTTACCATCGCACCAAAAAAATTAAGATACCTAGGAATAAACTTAACTAAGGAGGTAAAAGACCTATGCGCAAAAAAAATTACAGAACACTGAAAAAAGAGATAGAGGAAGACATAAACAGATGGAAGAACATACTATGTTCATGGATTGGTAGAATCAACATCATTAAAATGTCCATACTACCCAAAGCAATCTATAGATTCAATGCACTCCCCATTAAAACACCAATGGCATATTTCACAAACCTACAATGAACTTTCCAAAAATTCATCTGGAATAAAAAAAGAGCCCAAATAGCTGCAGCAATCCTGAGAAAGAAGAACAAAGTAGGTGGGATCTCAATACCAGATATCAAGCTGTATTACAAAGCCACTGTTCTCAAAACTGCCTGGTACTGGCACAAGAACAGACATATAGATCAATGGAATAGAATAGAGAATCCAGAAATTGACTGAAACCACTATGTCCAATTAATATTTGACAAAGGAGGCATGAACATAAAATGGAGTCAAGACAGTCTCTTCAACAAATGGTGTTGGGAAAATTGGACAGATACATGCAAAAAAATGAAACTAGATCACCAACTTACACCATACACAAAAATTAACTCAAAATGGATCAAGGACTTAAACATAAGACCGGAAACCATGAAAATACTAGAGGAATCCACAGGCAGCGACATATCAGACATATGCCAAAGGAACTTCTTCACCGATACTGCTCCTAGGGCAATGGAAACTAAAGAGAAAATAAACAAATGGGACTGCATAAAAATAAAAAGCTTTTGCACAGCAAAAGAAACCATCAACAAAACAACAAGAAAGCCCACTGCCTGGGAGTATATATTTGCCAATGTCATCACCGATAAGGGTTTAATTTCCAACATTTACAGGGAACTCACACAACTTAACAAAAGGAAGATAAACAATCCAATCACAAAATGGGCAAAGGACCTAAATAGACACTTTTTGAAGGAGGACAGAAGGAAGGCCAAGAGACATATGAAAACATGCTCAAAGTCACTAATTATCCGAGAGATGCAAATCAAAACAACAATGCAGTATCATCTCACACCTGTCAGAATGGCTATCATCAACAAACGACAAGTGTTGGCGAGGATGTGGAGAAAAAGGAACTCTTTTGCACTGTTGGTTGGAATGCAGAGTGGTGCAGCTACTGTGGAGAACAGTGTGGATCTTCCTCAAAAAACTAAAAATGGAACTCCCATTTGACCCAGTGACCCCACTTCTAGGACTATATCCCCCAAGAATCTAGAAACACCAATCAGAAAGGATATATGCACCCCTATGTTCATAGCAGCACAATTTACCATAGCTAAGATTTGGAAACAGCCTAAGTGCCCATCAGCAGATGAGTGGATTAGAAAACTGTGGTACATCTACACAATGGAATACTATGCTGCAGTAAAAAAGAAGGGGCTCTTACCATTTGCAACAGCATGGATGGAACTGGAGAGCATTATGCTAAGTGAAATAAGCCAGTCAGAGAAAGATAGATACCACATGATCTCATTCATTTGTGGAATATAATGAACAACATAAACTGATGAACAGGGACAGATCCAGAGACAGAGAAGCATCGATCATACTGCCAAACCTCAGAGGGAAGATAGGGGAGGGTGGGGGAAAGGAGGAGAGATCAACCAAAGGACTTGTATGCATGAATATAAGCCTAACCAATGGACACAAACACTAGGGGGGTGTGGGCATGAGTGGGGGGGTGGATTGGCGAGTTAATGGAAGGATGAGGACACATATGTAATACCTTAATCAATAAAGAAAATTTTTTAAAAAGATATATATATATATACAGTCAAGTTTTAACCTCAAGAATAGAAATTGTGACCATCACTTTTTGGAGGAAGTGGACAGTGGTGAAGCTCAAAATTTTCCTGGGATAAGAACCATGGAGACAGAGTACACTATGAAATCGTTAGATAAAATGGAGAAAATACAAGTAGTAATGTAGGTGGTATAACTTTAATGTTCCCACTTGTCCTGAGAAGGGTGGAGAAGAATGAACACAAGAAAAAAAATGCCATTGGCCTTGGTTGCATGATCAGCTCCCAGAAAAATACCCCCTGCTGCCTGGGAACATACCACCCTTTTACTAGTACATTGAAAATCAGTCTCAAATATGTAAGCTTTTCATGATTGTAGCATATAATTGCATCATAAAATGTCATTGTTATGTTTCCCAAAATCTGGAAAAGGCTGACTCTCATGACTTCCTGATCTTTAGGGTCTCCGTGGGCTCTGGCTTTCAATGTCATTTAACATTTTATCTGTTTGTCTCTGAACCCTTCTTCTTGAGCTATTCTCAGGTAATGAATGTAATTCTCCTTCCTATGTGGTACTAGCTTAATATTTAGATCTCCTCCTTCCACATATAGAACCTTCTAGGAGTTACCAAAGATAGCTTCATTTCTCCCACCATCTCTAAGAATGTCTCAATATTCTGACTTAAATGTTTAAAAATTTCACTCTTTTCTGCTACCATTTTCAACCTCCCCTTTTCCCCCCATTATCAATATTTCATTCATTCATCACTCATTTGATACTTACCTATTATATTCCATGCACAGTGTTAAATGCCAGGGATACAAAAAGCATTAAGCTGGTCCCCAAGAGTGCACCTGCAATCTAGTAATAAAGAGGGAACAGAGAAATACAAAGCATTGTGTGTAGTAAGTGATGGCAAGTAGGTGTCAATAAAAGAACTAATTCTGCCTTAAGGTAATCCAAGAAGGTTTCACAGAAGAGGTGGCAATTAATTGGGTATAAAAGGATGGATAGGAGTTTGCCAGGCAGCAAGCATCCCAGGCAGAATAAATCACATGTTACAAAGACTAGATCTGTGAATAATCTGATTAGTTTATATTATTGCCTTCTAGATATTCTTCCCCAAATATGGGAGTCTTTTTCCTTCCCCACACGTGTGGATGTGCTCCATGTCAAATGGACAGCCACTATGTCACTGAAGTTATTTTCTCAACTACATGACCACTCTTGCTCTAGGCTCTGCCACTCTCTCACCACTTCCTCACCTGACTTCTCTCTCCCTGTCTGCTCACATGCAGTTGCCAGAACCTGTCACTTCCAGCTCTGTCACTGCAGTCTTGTCCACCTCTCATCTGTTGTCCTATGACTATTACTGCTGTTTAGACATAACTTACCTCTGTCCTAGAATTTGGCAAAAGCCTCCTGACTGGTTTGTGGCTTGCAGTCTCTCCCTTCTCCAATCTGTCTAACCATAAGCTACAACTCATGGAAACACAGTGGGGAATTTGGATTACTTGCTCATGCCCCAACTGTAGGACAGGCAGGGCAAGCAAATATCTGGTATTCATGGCCTTTCATGGGAGATGAACCCTGTGGTAAGGAATAAGTGGAAATGGCAGTGACAGAACCAAGTGTGCCCACTGCAGCCTAAAAATCAGACCCCTGTCCCTAAAAGACCTGGTTGATTTCCTCACTAGCTCCCATTCTCACAGTCCTTGCCATGGCCTAGCAGGCCCCACACTCTCAGCCCTCACTCCTTGTTGTTCCTCATATTCAACAAGCAGTTTTCCATCTCAGGCCCTCTGTGCTTACTTAGTGCATTCTTTACTCTCTCCACTTCGTGGTTCCCTCCCTTATTTCCTCTAAATCGCTTCTCAAATGTCACCTTTCCGGAGAGGTTTCCCAACAACCCTCTGTAGAATAACAGCCCCCAACCCTCAGCAGTTCTGGGAGCTCTTACCCTACTTAGCTTATTTATACTTGTTTATTTTTAATTATGTTTGTGTACTTTCTATCTCTCCTCGCCCCCATGACAGAAGGGACCTCTCACGTTTTGTCCTCTGCTATATTCCCGGGGTGAAGAAAAGTGTCCAGCACACAGTACTGAGTAAACACCAGCTGAATACATGGAAAAGTCAAGTTCCCTTACCCCTCTCCCTACAGGAAATATATTTTTCAGCTGTGGGATTTGGGTAAGATTTTCCCACTGGTAGGTGCTGGAGTCAAGTGGCAGCAGTCATTGGTGCAGAGGTGGGTGCCTCCCCAGGCCTAAGTCAAACAGTCCAGGGCTGGAAAGGTGGCCCAAGTTGGTGTGATCCAGCTGAAGCACTTTTGCTTGGTGGTTAGGAAAAGGGATGCTCTTTGTTCTTGGGTGGGTCCTGGTGAGAGTGGAATGGCTGCAGGTACTTTGCTATCAAGAGAAAGCCCAGTTGAGCAGAAAGCATCATGGATAATCAGAGAGCCTTGCACCTACACAATGAGAACCTCTCCTTCTAAGCCTGCTGGATCTTGACAACTTCTGGACTCTTTGTTTTGTGAATGAATGAATCCCATTATTAAGTCAGCTCAAGGTCAGTGGTTTTTTGTGTGTGCAATCTAAAGCATTGTAACTGATACACAGCCCTTGAAATGCTACCGTGTTCTGGTGATGTTTCAAGGACATCAGTAAATTAGCATGTTTATTACTTAATGAATTAATTCATCATATATTTATGGAACATCACACAACTACTTTAGAAAGCAAGCTAAATCATTAAGAATATAAAACCTACTTCACTTGAGGGAAAATAATAAAAAATAGGGAGTGTTTAGCCTCAAGGAGCGAAGACTTAGAAGGGCCATGATGGATGTCTTCGAGACAGATGTTGTCTCATATATTGGAAGGGGTGACATGTTGAGACTTGGATTTAGTTAGGCCCTGCTGGAGTACAAGATTATCTTAATTCTGTTTTAGATGCCTATCTCTTCTCCTAAGATATCAGGGGGACATATACACACAGAGAACACAGCAAAGACTTCGCAATTAGCTCAGACTTCAGAGCCAAACCACGTGTTTCCTCTCAAAAGACAAGTGCTCTTCATCTAAGGGAGACTGGCCTGGAGGGGTTCTTTTCCTCTGTGACCCCTGAGCCTTTCCTCCCCCCTGTACCCTCACCTCAGCTGCTGATAGTATAAATATTAATTAGATGGACCTTCCATGCTCCCTCCTGCTTACAGGTACCTGGCATTGGAATGGCCTCCTTAAAAATTGACTCAAAATATTTCTGACTCTACTTCCCTCAGCTTCTCCTGGTCCATGCACTTTAATAAGGCCATTTAGTCACTGAAAAGAAAAAAGATTTTCTTTTGGCTGCTTTCTGAGTAATGATCAGGAAAAAAGGGTAGGTGGTGTTTATCTCTCCCCTAAAACAACCCCAAGACCAGTCTGGTTGGTAGACCTTCCAGCCAAAACAGAGCCCAGCCAAAACAGAGCCTGGAAGATTTCAACTTAATTCTGGTTCTGCTGCCTGAATTCTCTCATTGGATTGACATGGCCCTAGATCATAAGAATAATTGCCACTTGGTTGAGCATATGGTCACAAAATCCCCACACAGTTAGCCCACACAAGCCAATGTGGGGGTCATAATGAGTCTCTATAACTTTTATAATAATATCCAAGTCACTCTTGCACCTTTTTTCTTAGTAAAATGTCTGAGTGTGCTCAGGGGATGACTACAAAAAAAGGTGAAATATAGGTACTGGAATTGGATGCACCAATTTTCAAGCAATGGAGGCAGACAAGAACAGCACCTCGGATGAGAGCACTTCAGAGAGGTTTGAATGATCTTTGATTTCCAGAATCACCCCCTGGACCCTTCCTCGCAAAGGGAAAAAACTCTGGTGAGATTTCCCCAAAGCATTGCAAGTTCCCTGGATTTAACTGGCTGCAGATCCTATGCCAGTTGGCATTGACTATAATTTGACCACCAGGTCTTAATTCCTCCCAGTGATACCAACAACAATCAAGACTTAACTACAACAAGGCTGTACACACAGTCCACAAAAGGGTGCACCAAGAGTGTCCACCTCAGGTAACTGGGAGGCTGACCCACTGAGCCATATAGGGCACCTAGCACACAAAGCCACCATACCAACTCAGGGAAGCAGTGAAAATGCGGCGACAAAGAAACAGATCACAAACGAAAGAAATGGAGGAAAACAAATGATTGGATATAGAATTCAAAACCACGGTTATAAGGCTTTTCAAGAATATCCTAGGAAAGGCCGATAAATATAACGAGACCCTCGAAGATATGAAAAAGGACCAACTAGAAATTAAACTTACACTGACTTAAATAAAAAATATTATACAGACACCCAACAACAGACTAGAGGAATGCAAGAATCAAGTCAAAGAATTGAAATACAAAGAAGCAAAAAACACTCAACCGAAAAACCAAAAAGCAAAAAAAATCCAAAAAGTTGAAGATAGTGTAAGAAGCCTCTGGGACAACTTCAAGCATACCAACATCAGAATTATGGGGGTGCCAGAAGAAGAGAGAGAGCAAGATACTGAAAACCTATTTGAAGAAATAATGACTGAAAACTTCCCCCACCTGGTGAAAGAAATAGACTTTACAAGTCCAGGAAGCGCACAGAACCCCAAACAAAAGGAATCCAAAGAGGACCACACCAAGACACATCATAATTAAAATGCCAAGAACAAAAGACAAAGAGAGAATATTAACAGCAGCAAGAGAAAAACAGTTAATTACCTACAGGGGAGCACCCATACGATTGTCAGCTGATTTCTCAGCAGAAACTATGCAGGCCAGATGGGAGTGGCAAGAAATCTACAAAGTGATGAATAGCAAGAACCTACAACCGAGATTACTCTACCCAGCAAAGCTATCATTCAGAATTGAAGGGCAGATAAAGAGCTTCACAGATAAGAAAAAGCTAAAGGAGTTCATCACCACCAAACCAGTATTATATGAAATGCTGAAAGGTATTCTTTAAGAAGAGGAAGAAGAAAAAAGTAAAGATAAAAATTATGAACAACGAATACATATCTATCAACAAGTGAACCTAAAAATCAAGTGAATTAAAAACCTGAGGAACAGAATAAACTGGTGAATATAATAGAATCAAGGGCATAGAAATGGAGTGGACTGATAATTCTCAGGGGGAAAGGAATTTGGGGGGAGGGGTGCAGGAAGAGACTGGACAAAAATCATACACCTATGGATGAGGACAGTGGCGGGGGGGAGGTAAGGGCAGAAGGTGGGGTGGGAACTGGGTGGAGGGGAGCTATGGGGGGAAAAAGAAGAAACAATTATAATAATCTGAATAAAGATTTATTTTTTAAAAATAATAATAATTTGACCACCAGGTCCCCTAACTTTACTAAAAAGTTAATCAGAAACAGCAGGTGATAGCTCCAACTCCTACACATCACACAATCTTCCCACCCCCATTCTCATAAGTATCACCAAGTCATTTCCCTCAATAAACAAAGCCACTCAGCTGGTGGTGTGAACAAATCAGACAGGTTGGACTGACCACCCTCAGATAGTCCTACAAACCAAGACAAAATTTAACCATTTAAGCTGAGCTGGGAATTTTAAGGCTTACCTGGCCAGGAGGTCAGGTTGGAGACACTGTCAACATCTCCCCTAAATGATATAGGTCCTACCTAGGGTCTCTCAACAATTATAAACAACACTTCTTCTCCATGGGCATGATGCACACTCTTGGGACCATACTGCTTTTGTGGAACCCAGGCATTAATCTTCCTTCCTTTTGAAAACACAGTGACTCTCAACTTAGCAGTGATCATAAGAAATCTTCAAGTGTTCAGAGAAGCACAAAAAGTAGATCATGTAGCTCTCAGAATTGCAAAAAATTTTTCCAAAAAAGAAGCTGTCCTTGGTTCCTTGGGAGAGATTCACAGAGAGATCATTGACTTGTTATTTATGCATACCTTCTAGGCAGTTATCCCTATCTCAGGAGTCACCAATTAGAGCCGGTGGCTTCAAATTAGTCCCTGACTTGAGTTGCCATATCTCACTGGTCAAGGCTGTTATGTTTTAGAGAATTTTCCTAGACTTTCTCTTTGAGGGCCAAGACAGAGCCTGTGCAATCACTGATATATCCTGCTGTATCTGGATTTAATGTCTGAGGCCAATTAGAAAGATCAATATAGAATCTTAAGCAAAATCCCCCAACATTCTAAGATAGAACCTGAAGATATATGGGATTTGTTCAACTGCCTGGGTCTAGCACCCTGGGAGCATGGGTGAGGTCACCACTGCAGGTTGACCTTATCCTGCTGATTAGAGTTCTATTGATAATAGTTTAATTAAAAGCTGTATGAGACAAACAGAACTGATTTGGTCTCTCTATTGTTCCGATTAATCAGAGTGGCCAATGGAATAGTATACTCATGGAAAATTTTTCAGAATCCAAGTCAGTGTAGATAGACATGCTTATTGTTTAGTAGAATAAAGATAAGGTTTATTTTGCAGCAGGAGCAGGCAGACTTACTTTTCTTTATAAAGTATTTGGGTTCGTTAAGCTCAGGATTTCTCTTCTATGATGGAATATGTGCAGGTGTCACCTGGCCCTTTTTGTGTCATATTTTAGGATCTGGGGCTTGGGGAACCAGAACAAATGCTCATGCTTTGGCTACGGCTATTGCCGTGAGGAATAAAGTCCTTTGCCTTTGATCCAGGAGTCTCAATCCTTCCACTCACATCCACAAATTTGTGATGGACTAACGTCTTGGCTTGCAAGTAGGGCAAAATGTTAGACCCCTTTACACTTCTTGATATCAATACATCTTATTTATAATGCTCCTAATGGGCTAAAGCTTTCTAAGTGATCTCAGGATCATCTGGTTCCTCTTCACCCATGAAAGAGGAACTAAGAGAGACTAAGTGTTGGTGTACTTCACTGTTTTCTCCCCATTTGCAGACTTAGCCATGCTCTTTATCCACTGAGCCAAACCAGTTAGGGCCTTAACCATGGTTTTTAAACAGCCATCTCTCAGAAGGTAAAATTACCTCAAATGGAACTCTCCAGATTCTGCCTCTTGCATGCTCTTGCGCCATACTATCTTGCCCCTGCAGTGAGTTTTTGCTGTTTGTCCACCCTATTGTAGTAGTCACTGTTTGTTGGCTATCCAGTAAGCCGTTTCTACTATTCCCACACCGCCTTCAGGATGAGTTCCTGATGGAACCCAAACACCATTTGGGCATTCACTTCCAACCAGTGAGGGGAAGCCGACCTCACCTCCCAGCCTCAGAGATGAAATTGATTGGTCTAAGATAACCCATTCATTCCCTTTGCCAATAGATCAATTCTGGCAAATACATTAGAAAAAATCTGAGGAGGAACTTCTCTGGAATGGTAACTTTTTCTTTTAAAAGGAGGCAAGCGGAAGAAACACATTCTATCCCTGATGTGATGGTTAGAGCTTCTGTGGCCGTTCTCTACCAGCCTGATAAGGAAGGCAATATTCAGGATTGCAGAACAGAGGTGATGACAATGTTGTGCTGCTCAGTCAGTCAAGTGTGAAACCCAGACTCTCCATCTGGGCTTCCTGTTACAAACATAACACATTTCTCAAATGTTTAAGTTTGTTTGCGTGGGGGATTCTATTACTTGTTGCCATATATCAAGCTGAGTTCTGAGCACTCTTTTAAGTACCTTAAATGAGTTCATGTAGTTAAGGCTTATAACAAACCTGTATGTTTATAATTTCCTTCATTTGGAAGAAAAAGGAAACTAAGATACAGGGAGCTTAAATATCTTATTCAGGTCATATAGCTAGCTAACTGACAAAGCTAGGATTTGAACCCAGACCTGGCTCAGAATCCAGACACAACCACTACTCTATCACTTCTCACTATGCTGTTACTTGTGGTCTGAAGCCTTTCAACTGATATTATGTATGCTTTGTTTCTCAAGGCTACCTCAACTGACACTTAGGCTTTGGACCCCAAATCTCTGGCTGCTGGCCAGCTTTACCCTCCCATGCTCACCTGCAAGGCCTACTGCTTGACCAAGAGAGGAGGCCAAACATTAATATCTAACTTCATTTCCTATGTGAACACCTAGGAAGGCAGCCAAAACTTACCATGTGAGCTCTTATTTCATATCCTGTTAATTTTAAGCACCTGTTCAAAGGCCATCTATTGTAGACCAAATACCACCTTTAAGAAGAGACCCTTTGCTTTACAATCTTTTTATTCTTATAAACTTTTATAGTTCCTCTGTTGCCATTGAGAAAATAGACAAGCAGCATCTCAATCCTATTTCTGGGATATATCTATATATACAGTTTTAAACCAGTTTATATAGTCATAAGGAACTCCTGCCTCTAGCAAAGTGTTAAATATTCTTCTGTTAATTTTAATCACCTGACAAATAATACAATTAGCTATATATTAAATGACTGGGAATAAGAGAGGACAGGCATAATCAATAGACAGGATCAATCGATTTACTCTTTTTTAAAAAAAAATTTTTATTGATTTCAGAGAGGAAGGAAGAGACAGAAACATCAATGATGAGAGAGAATCATGGATCAGTTGCCTTCTGCACTCCCTTCACTGGGGATTGAGCTCACAACCTGGGCGTGTGCCCTTAACCGGAATTGAACCCTGGACCCTTCAGTCCATAGGCTGATGCTCTACCTACTGAGCCAAACCAGCTGGGGCAATTGATTTACTCTTGCTTCCCCTGCCCTTTGTCCTGGGACATTTCTTCCCTTTCCTCATTGAGAGCTCTCAGCTGCTAATCACACTCTTCCCAGCCTGTGACCAGGAGGGAAATGTGGGCTTTGCATCAGGACATTTCTGTAGTTCATCTTCCCTGACAACCCCATCACTCCCCTCCACTACTGTCAATAATCTATCAGATGCTTTTTCCACAATTATTTTTTAAGTCATCAAAGAAACTAGGGGAAAGGCATGTTAGGTCTGGGGACAGAGGTTATCAAGGGGTGGGTCTGTTTGATTAGACAGGAGCGTACAGGTGCTTCATCCTGGAGCAGCAGTCCTCCAATGCTATCTGACTGAAGTCATCTGGGGCGAAAGGGATTAAGCAAAGAAAAAAAAAATAAACTCATAGACACAAACAACAGTATGGTGATTGTAAGAAAGAAAGGGGGAGGTGAGAGGAGGTAGAACAGGGTAAAGGGGAAATAAATGGTAATAGAAGGAGTGGTGAACACATAATACAATATACATATGTATTATAGAATTGTATACCTGTAACCTACATAATTTTATTAACCAATATCACTCCAATATATTCAATAAAAAAGTGTCTACAATAGAAGTGTTGCATAACTCATTTCCAGATTTTTTTGAACCAGAAGGTATGTTATTGTGAACAAAATGGAGATAGAAAGACTTCACATTTGAGATAGTCTAAAATGTCACAGAATCTTCTCAGATCAAAACATGTATTCCCCCCTCCCCCTCTAAAATCTCTTATTATAAACATGATAATTACAAGCATCTGAAGGTTGTTTTTAGAAAGATCCTAAGTGAAGCAGATTGTTCAAATTGATCTGAATATAGAGCTCAACAAACTGCAAAGTGTCTTTTGTAACATACTGGGCTTTGAAGATAAAAGTCAGAGCTTCGAGAGGCCTTGTTTTTATAAGGACAGCCAAAGACGAGGATGCTCAAGGTGTGTGGGATTTAAAATTTTTAAAATTCAAGTATTCTTTACTCTAGACAAAGAGAGAGAGAAATGGTAAAGAGTAACAGAAAAAAAAATAGAGAAGCCACAATTATGAACACTTGTGTATTGTTAGAACACTTGTTTATCGGAGAGCCCCCTGGTTTCTTAACAGAATAGTTCAATGTCAAGGAGATGGTCAAGGTGACATGTTCATCTTTTAGAATAAAGTATCAATCTTCATTTTAGATAACAAATATTTATTTAGTTATTCTGAGTGACTTAAGTGATTGACTTCTCAGCAAGACCCCAGCTCCACCCTTGTATAATGATTTCAAGGTGCTAATGATTTCTCTTCTCAATAGTGAGGGTCTATTTTCATTGATCACAAATGATTTCCTGACACAAAAAGAGATCTCCTCTGACTGCAATACAACAATTAATAGTCAGGTACTATGTTTAAACATTAAATAATATTTGAAATAAATATATCAGTCACTCTTGGGGCACAGTCACTAGAGAGGAACAGGAGGAAGGCTTCTGGGTTTTTTTTAATTTTTTAAAAATTGATTTCATAGAGAAAGGGAGAGGGAGAGAGAGATGAAAATATCAATGATGAGAGAGAATCATTGATCGGTTACCTCCTGCATGCCCCTCATTGGGGATTGAGCCCGCAACCCGGGCATGTGCCCTTGATTGGGATCAAACCCGGGACCCTTCAGTGTGCAGACTGATGCTCTATCCACTGAACCAAACCAACTATGGCTGTTTCTTGACGTAGTGCTGGTTACTATTGTATGTTCAGTTTGTGGAAGTTCAGTATATACTACTCAACCTCCAAAACAACTCTATGAACCTCATTGCCCATCAAGAATTGATTTATAAATACAATTTACACAATGAAATAATATACAGGGTTTTGGATTGTGTCGAACGCTTTTTCTACATTTATTGACAGGATCGTATGATCTTTCTTCTTAAGCCTATTGATGTGATGAATTGCATTAATTGAATTTTGAATGTTGAATCAATCTAGCATCCCTGGAATAAACCCCACTTAGTCATGCTGTATAATTCTTTGCTAAATTTGATTTGCCAATATTTTGTTAAAGTTTTCACATCTATATTCATGAGACATATTGGTTTTGAGCAACCCCCACTTTTTTTGTACTGTCTTTATTTGGTTTTGGTATCAGGAGGACAATACTAACTTTCTAAAATTAATTGGGAAATATTCCTGCCCCTTCTATTTTCTGGAAGTGATTGCATAGTATTGGTGTTAATTCTTCTTTAACTGTTTGGTAGAATTCTCCAGTGAAACTGTATGCACCTGGCAATTTCATTTTAGGGAGTTTTAAGATTACAAATCCAATTTCCTTGATACTTATATAATTATTCAAATGGCCTATTTCATGTTGACTGATTTGTGGTAGCTTTTTTTTTTTTTTTTAAAGGAATTGGTCCATTTCACTTAAGTTGTCAACTTAGTTCCTTATTACCCCTCTGATGTCTATGGAGTCTGTAATGACATCTCCTGTTTCATTCATGATATTAGTAATTTGTGCTTTTTATTTCTTTCTTTGTCAGTCTTTCTAGATATTTGCGAATTTTATTAATCTTTTAAAAGAACCAGCTGTTTGTTCCATGATTTTTCTTTTTTGCTTTTGTATTTTCAATGTCATTGATTTCTGCTTTAATCTTTATTATGTCTTTTTTTTTTTGCTTGCTTTGGGCTTATTTTGCTCTTCTTTTTTTAGGCTCTTGATGCAGAAGTCTCTGATTTGAGACTTTCCCTTTATTATAATGTATTCTTTTTTAGGTACTTTAAAAAATATGTATTTTATTGATTTCAGAAAGGAAGGGAGAGGGAGAGAGAGGTAAAAACATCAATGATCAGAGAGAATCATTGATTGGCTGCCTCGTACATGCCTCCTCTTGCATGCACGACAATCTGGCATGTGCCCTTGACAGGAATCAAACCTGGGACCCCTCAGTCTACAGGCTGACACTCTCCAATGAGCCAAACCGGCTAGGGCCTTTTTTAAAGTTCTTTATGTAGAAGTCTAAATTATTGATTTGAGACTTTTCCTTTATTCTATTTTGGTGCTATACATTTCTCTCTCAGCACTGTTTGAGTTATGTACCACAAATTTTGATATCTTATATTTTAATTTTCACTCTGTTCAATCAATGTATATTTTATTTCTCTCTCCTGACCTATGAATTACTTAGAACCATGTTGCTTAGTTTTCAAGTGTTTGAAGATGTTCTTGCTAACTTTCTGTTATTGATTTCTATTTTGACTCTGTTTTTTTGTGTAATTTCAATTTCATAAAAAGGATATAGTTATATTGTTGTATGTTTCACTGGTACTTGAAAAGAATATATGTTCTGTTGTTGAGCAGCATGTTCTACAAATGTTTATTAGATCTTGTTGGATGACGGTCTTGTTGAGTTCTTCTATATCTTTCCTGATTCTTTGTCTCGTTGTTCTGTCAATTGTTGAGAGAGGGATGTTGAAGTTTCTAACTGTAACTGCAGATATGTCTGTTTCTCCTTGCAGTGTATCAGTGTTCGCTTCACATATTTTGTAGCTTTGATGTTTGTACATGTGTTTGTTTCAGTACACAAACTGGGAAGAGAGACTTAGTTAAAATAGGACATGAACTTCGTTCCTTGGAGTGACAACTGGGAAGGACAAGCATTTAGGGTACAAAGAGCAAGTGCCTACTTCACTGGATAAATCGTCCCTCACCCGGTACCTCCCAGTATTGTTATTTTCTGACTGAAATCTCCGAAATGACTCTCTTATGACAGAAGTCTCCAAGTTCTCCAATGTCATTTTTTGTAATGATTACCTTGAAATGAGGTCAAGGCCAAGGTTCTTAATAAAAACTCTTAAAATGAGTTTTTAAATGTGAACTGTTTTACTTAAATCTTACAATTTGAAAAACAAACAGGAACTAATAAAAGTAACATTATATGTAAAAATATATTAACTACATAACTTTTCCAGACTACCCCTACCTTCTTCTACATAAGGATGTATGTTTTTAAAATATTTTTATTGATTTCAGAGAGGAAGGGAGAGGGAGAGAAAGAGAGAAACATCAATGATGAGAGAGACTCATCAATTGGCTGCCTCCTGCAGGCCTCAAACGTGACCTCCTGGTTCATAAGTTGACACTCAACTACGGAGCAGTGCTGGCTTGGCTACATAAGGATATTGTCACTTACATAAAAAAAGGTAAAATCCCAAGGTGCAGACATCTTTCAAAAGGATGATTTCCTTCATTTTCATGGTAACAATAAATGTCTTTAATATAAATGCGCATGTACAGTGTGCCATCCTTGTGTTTGTTTGTTTGTTTGTTTTTTGCTTTCTCATCTTATATAATAAAAGGGTAATATGCAAATTGACCCTAAGGGTGGAACAATCAGGAACAACCAGTCGCTATGACATGCACTGACCACCAGGGGGCAGATGCTCAACACAGGAGCTGCCCCCTGGTGGTCAGTACATTCCCACAGGGGGAGCTATGCTCAGCCACAAGCCAGGCTGACAGCTGCGAGCAGCTGTGGCAGGAGCCTCTCCTGCCTCCTAGGCAGCGCTAAGAATGTCCGACTGTGGCAGGGAGCAGGCCTAAGCCATCAGTTGGACATCCCCTGAGGGCTTTCTGGTTGCCAGAGGGATGTCTGACTGCCAGCTTAGACCCGAACCCCCAGGGAGGGGGCCTAAGCCAGCAGGTGGACATCCCCTGAGGGATCCTGGGCTGGGAGAGGGTGCAGGCTCAGCTGAGGGACCCCTCACCCACCCTCCCGCCCCCAAGTGCACGCATTTTTATGCACCGGGCCTCTAGTTTATTATAACATTCTTTTGGAGATGAGTTTAAGTTGTTACACTATTTTGGATAACTCTAGGATTTAGAACCATAACTTCAAGAATAGAAAGTAGAAGTACTCTTAAGGGTTATGCACATTTTCTGAGATTGGGAGGCTTGTTAAAAACCCCAGTTCAGCCTAGGAGGTCAATTCCAGGTCAGGGCATGTGCCTGGGTTGCGGGCTCAATCCCCAGTGTGGGAACTTTCTTGGAGAAGAAAGTTCTGGATAATAGGAGCTGAAGGCAGTGGGGTCTACCTCAGTGAGATCTCTCTCCCTAGCCACCCTTAGAATAACCCATCTCTCCAGGCTTACTGTGTGTGCTCAGGGGACTGCTTGGGATAAGAAGAGCGGACATTGTCTCAGACGCCTCTTATAAACGGCCCAGGGACATCTGGGCCTCCTGCTCCAGCTGTGCTGTCGTTGACCAAAGCCTCTCGGCTTTGCCAGGGCTTCTCTGATGCAGACACAAGGGATGCCCCTGGGGGCGGGCTGACCAAACAAAAGTTAACTCTCCAAGTGGCAACCTTTGTCCAAAAGAGGACACAAACCTAGGGGTAAATGCTTCCCTCTTTTTACCTTGAATGGATAATTTTGAGGCATAATTTCATGATTCTCAAAAGTAATTGGTCGCTTTTAGGGGTAATGCATTCTTGTGATGTTTTTCTCCCTCTTTTTACTTTCATCCTTCATTCCATGCTCTCAGGTGTCACATTCCTACATCAACGAACTGCACACAAGCCTTTGTCGCCCTGACAGTTACTGCATCCTGGCTGCTGTGTTTGCTTCCTTTCAGTGTCCACTTTTGCGGTGTTAAAAACCTTATTTCACTATTTCCCAATCAGATTGGAGGGCATAGGGAGTAGGAGGATGGAAGGGTGAGGGAAGGGAAAGAGATTGAGAGAGAAAAAGTCTCATTTCATCATTGTTTTTTAAGTGGTAAAATAGAAATTTTATTTATTTGTATTTAAACTTATAAACCAACCAGCCAAACTGGTATTATTATCATGATACAGCAAAATACAAAATATCTTTTATAAATACTTGGGTAATAAACAAATTAGTGTTGTAGTAAAATAGCAACAGGGCAGAGGAAATCAGCAAAGCATGTTACAGCTCAAATGTTCATCTGAACTGAGTTTTTGTTTGTTTGTTTTTAATATATTTTTATTAATTTCAGAGAAAGAGAGGTAGAGATAGAAACATCAACGATGAGAGATAATCATTGATCAGCTGCCTCCTGCACGCCCCACTCTGGGGATTGAGCCCACAACTCAGGCATGTGCCCTGACTGGGAATCAAATTGTGACCTCCTAGGCCAGTGGTCAGCAAACTCATTAGTCAACAGAGCCAAATATCAACCGTATAACGATTGGAATTTCTTTTGAGAGCCAACGTTTTCAAACTTAAACTTCTTCTAACGCCACTTCTTCAAAATAGACTCGTCCAGGCCGTGGTATTTTGTGGAAGAGCCACACTCAAGGGGCCAAAGAGCTGCATGTGGCTCACAAGCCGCAGTCTGCCGACCACTGTCCTCAGTTCAGTCTAGGCCTAGGCTGAACTGAGGTTTTTAACAAGCCTCCCAATCCCAGAAAATGTGACTAACACCTACTTTCTATTCTTGAAGTTAAGGTTCTAGATCCTAGAATTATTTAAAATATCATTATATCTAATCATCTATAGCCAGAGACACCCTTTATCATTTGTCTACAGCAGCAAGGCTACAGAAACCTCTTTGATTAGTCTCCAGTCACATCCCCCACCCCACCCCTCCAGTAGGCACAACAGGCGGAATGAGATGCAGCATGTCAAGGCAGAGATGCGTAGACAAATCCTAGGAGAGGTAATACAGCCACTACCCAAATTGAGATTGAATCACATACTCATTGTCATCACTTCTAAGCCTTTTGGCTAAGATCAAGTGTAGTATACTCATCCTCACACTGTGTTCATGGCTGTATGTTCATGGAGTGATCTGGGAATAAATCCATGGTTTGCCAGGTACTACAACTCAGGGGTTTGCAGTATTGCATCCAAGGTGGCTCCAAATCACTGACAGGGTTTTGCTGGAACCAGATCTCGGGCTGCAGGGATCCCCCTCCATAACTACAGCACTGATTTTCCCAGGCCTGGTTGTTCTGAGCCTGGGTATCCCAGTCTTGGGGCACCAGGCCTTACTACTCCAGGAGTGGTAGGTCCAAGAAGGGCTATTCCGGGAATGGTGGCTCCAGGTTAGTTACTGCAGGCCGGGTTGCTCCACATTGAAAGGTTTCCAAAAGGTTCCCCGGGCCTCCCTGGTGACAGGAAGAAAGGCCCAGGTACTCTGTGGTTGCTGAGCTCGTCTGAGTCACACGGTTGCTACTCTTTGGCCAGTTGGATTTCTGCCACCTCTTGCATTTCATTCTCTGGTTCTGGAACCAGGTCTTAATCTGTTTGTAGGTAAGGTTCAGGATGTTGGAAAGTTGTTGCA
The DNA here is from genome assembly GCA_026230045.1 of Corynorhinus townsendii. Classification (NCBI taxonomy): domain Eukaryota; kingdom Metazoa; phylum Chordata; class Mammalia; order Chiroptera; family Vespertilionidae; genus Corynorhinus; species Corynorhinus townsendii. The sequence goes on along the minus strand of JAPDVU010000002.1, from coordinate 148,598,837 downwards.
TCTGCTGGAGGCTGAGACATTTATTTTCTTTTTCTTTTAAAGTTGAGGAGTTTATTAGGGAAATATCAGAGGCAAACACCCCAAGTGACAGAAAGAAAAATCTGAAAAAGTCCCTTCAAGCCAAGGTCAAGGGGACCTGACCTTGACCTCCCCAAAAGGACAAAAAACTGGCAGATTAGCAACAACATTCTCTGGCAGCCACCTTGCCAGGATGTGAGTCTCTCAGCCAGGACTGTCTGCGACGTCCGAACAAAGGTAGGGAGGAGAAAAGACTGTTTATAGAATCAATGCAGAGGCAATGAGAACTGTAAGGAAAATTTGAGAGAGATTGAAAGAGAGAGGTGGGGAGGACCTTAATAAAGAGGCCCAGGCTTTTGGCTCTAAGCGCCTCAAATACTAGTACATTGACAAGTAGTTCTACAAAATGTCACTGAAAAGGTAAAATGCCTAATGTTTTCAAGAGTTCCCCTGGACTTCTCCCCACATGTCATATCACACTGCCAGATGAACATGGCAGAGCCCAAAGGCCACATTTTTGAAGAAAGAAAAACAAGAATAAGCCCTGTTGCTCTTTAAGGAGAGAGGAAGGAGTAGAAGGCTCCTGGGACCTTTCCCATGTTAGCCCGTGTTCTGTAAAGCAACTTCCCAGCAGCAGTCTGGCACAGTTCTAGGTGAGGGTCTCACCTTTTGTCACCCTTGCTTCAATGTACTCTATTCTCCGTTTAAGGGCTGTCAATTTCTCATTTAGTGTTGCGAGTCTTGAATGACAAGACATATCGAATGAGTTGTTGAGAAAGTTTGCGATTTTCTTCATGCTGCTGTACTCCCGGTTCGCCCAGTCCTGGTGAATTTCCCACTGCACAGGATCCTCTTGTCCTGCCATGGCCGCCGCCTAAGGAAGTCTGAGACATGTACAGGCAGTCCTCAGGTTACGTCGGACTCCACGTACATCATTTCGTGGTTACGTCGCCATCTCCCACTTATTTATATTAAAAAAAAAGTTCGGCCGTTTTGACATTTGTACACATGTGCTTTATGTTTTTTATTATTTCTTTACCACAAGTAAAGGTCAGGAATTGTCATCTTTCTTTTAAATTTTTTTTACTGTTCCACTTCATTACTGCTGTGTATGTGCTGCACGTGAGTGACGGAGGTGCTCAGGTAGGTGGGTTCTGACTTACAGCGAAAATCCCTGTCGCGCAGTAGGAACAGATCTCCAACGTAACCCAAGGAACTACTGTATTAAAAAAAATTTTTTTTTTTTTTATTGAATTTAAAGAGAGAGGAAGAGAGAAAGAGAAGCATAGACGTAAAAGCAAGCTGCCTCCTGCACGCCTTTTACCTGAGATCAAGCCTGCAACCCCGGGCATGTGCTCTGTCTGACCAGGAATCAAACAGGCAACCTTTCTGTGTATGGGGCAACACCCAACCAGCCAGGGTGAGGCTGAGACATTTCTGTCTCTAAAATCTCCCATGGAGTACACAGAGGTGGGTCTGTGAGAAGACAGTTCTGATCTCCCATTTCTTGACCTCCTCCTTCCTCATTGTTCTATTCTACAGAAGTGGGTAGTATTCCTCTGGGACTGGTGGAAGAATCAGGGCTGTTCTGAATAAGCAGGTCCATGGAGGAAGGGAGAGGAGAGACAGTCTTCATGTGGAGTGTCTCGGCAGATGACATTTGGAAGGTTGCATAGTTTTCTTTTTCTTCTCTTAAAAAAAAAAAAATATTTTTATTGATTTCAGAGAGGAAGGGAAAAGGAGAGAGATTGAAACATCAAGGATGAGAAAGAATCATTGATCAACTGCCTCCCACACGCCCACCACTGGGGATGGAGCCCACAGCCCAGGTATGTACCCTCACCAGGAATGAAACCATGATCTCCTGGTTCATAGGTTGACGCTCAACCCCTGGACCATACCTGGCCAAACTGCATCGTTTTCTTCAGGCTCATAAATCTCAGGCACTGGTGAAGGTTCCTTAGAATTGGATGCTTTGGGGCAGGGCAGGCTTTGGGGACAAGCCAAATACACCCTCATGTTGCTTTGCAGTAACAGGTGCCAACCAGCCAATTTTGCAAAAGCTCCCATTTCATCTTTTTGAGCTGTTGTCATAAGCTGCCAATCAGCTCCTAAAATACCTTTGATAAAGTTTTTAAAACCCAAAATGTTATATTTGTAATACTGCTTATGATCCCAAAGAATTCAGAAAATATAATGTTATTATAGGCATCCTAAAGTATTTTTTTAAAATTGACTTCAGAGAGGGAGAGAGATAGAAACATCAATGAGAGAGAGACATTGATTGGCTGTCTCCTGCACACCTCCTACCAGGGATTGAGCTCACAACTCAGGCAATCAAACCATGGGAATCAAACCATGACCTCTTGGTTCACAGGTCGATGCTCAATCACTGACTTACACCAGCCAGGCTAAAGTAAGTTTTGCTACATTAAAAAGACAGCATAAAATGTACCATTTTATTTCATTTATTTTTTAAATACTTTAATTGATTTTTAGAGAGTGGGGAAAAGAGAGAGAAACATTTATGTAAGAGCAAAAAACCCCCTATTAGGGATTGAGCCTGCAACCTGGGTATGCGCCCTGAGTCAACCAGCAACCTTTCTGTGCACTGGACAACACCAAACCAACTGAGCCACACTGGCCAGGGCTAAAATGTACCATGTTAACCATGTTTAAGGGCATTAAGTACACTCGTATTGTGGTGAAACCATCTATCTATCCATCTTCAGAACTTTTTCATCATCCCAAACTGAAACTCTACACCCATCAAACAAGAACTCTCCATGTCCCCTATCCAATAGCATTTAAAAACATTTTTCATTTATTATTGATTTTAGACAGTGAGGAAGAGAGAGAGAGAGAGAGAGAGAGAGAGAGAGAGAGAGAGAGAGAGAGAGAGAGATTTGTTGTTCCACTTATTTATGTTTTCATTTCTTGTGCCCTGATCGGGGATCAAACCCTCAACCTTGGCATTTTAGGGTGATGCTACCTGACTAGGACCTATCTCGTAATATTTTGCCTGACTTTGCTGAGTTCATCATATGCAGACTTGGAATAGTACTAGTCAGTCATTAACCTTCTTTTTATGTAATTGCCAAAGTATTATCCCTTTAGGAACCACAAGCTGTGAGCTTGGCTAAACAACACCAGCTGTGTTAGAGTGGGGCAAGGGTTTCTCAATAGGTGGGTGGACATCTAAGCTGAGAAGTCATGGGCTGATATAGAAAAGAGAAATAAACATGTATCTTTATTCTTAATAACAGCATTATGATTTCCACTATTAAAGTAAGGATACTGATGCCAGAACCTTTGAAAATTTGTTGGTGGTCACAGCGTCCAGACCAGGGGCTTGTTTCCTCTTCACCCCATGCAGCCCCTGCCTTTAGGTTCCATGCCATCCTGGAGACCATATTTTCAAAGTTTTGGATGACTGCTCTGTGCTGGGCTCCAAGGGACACACAGGTAAAGGAGACAAAGGTTTTGCTTTCAAAGAGCTCACAATCTTAGTCTCAGAGTGCTTCCATTTAAACACCAGTGGCTCTAGGTTAATTCTTAACTGCTCATGCTGTCCTCGCCCACTCAGACTTCAACAGAAAGACTTACACGAGGTGATAAAACAGTGAAAAGAGGGATTATCTCCAGATGGTGCTGATACATGATTCGGTGAAATATAAAGTGAAGAAACAACCTGTAATCCATGCTACATTAAAAAGAAATACGTTTCTTTAAGCAGCCAGTCCTTCTGGGGCACCTAAAATGTCATTTGATTTTAAAAGTTTAATGTACTACAGGTTTTGGGGAAAATATATATTCAGTTTTCAAAACCCTTTTAATCGCTGTACCCAATGGCTGACTTTAAGGACATGCCCTGACCAGACTGTGTCCTGATAAGCAGGCTGTGGGCAGCTGCTTGCCTTACATTTTCAGCAGGTATTTTGCTTGGCACATCATCTCCCTTGTGGAAAATGGCTGGTCTTGCAGGCACTTACATAACCTTCTTCCAAAGCAAATCCTGTCCCCACCCTTTTATCCTCAGCTCTGGCAGCACACTGTTTATTTAAATCTTTCACTTCCCTTAAGGCTCAGAGCCAGAGCCACAGCTGCCATGAAGCGCTCCGCTCCCAAACCCATCTGTGGTGATTTCCTCACCCCTAGATGTACAGAATTTAGTTACCTGAGCCTCTCACTAGAAAACATAGGGACAGCAGAACATAATGGTTAAGACTTCAGGCTCTTTAACTCAGGCCTCTGGATTCAAATTCACCACTTTACTTGCAAATTCTTTCATCTACCTCAGCTTCTATTTCTTCATCTGAAAATGGGGATAATAATAACCTCATAAGCTAATTCTTAGTAATCTGCTTGGAAAAATCCAAATGTCCATCAGCAGATGAATGGACAGATAAAATGTCATAGTTACATGTAATGGAATATTATTTGGCCTTAAAAAGGAATGTAATTCTGACACATGCTACAACATGGATGAACTGTGAGACATTATGCTAAGTGAAAGAAGCCAGTCACAAAAGGACAAATATTGCATGATTCCACTTATGGGAGCTAAATTCGCAGAGTAAAACACACAGAGACAGAAAGCAGAGCAGTGGTTCCCAGGGGTTGGGGGAAGAAGAGAGTGGGGAGTATTGTTTATTGGATATAGAGGTTAAGTATGGGATGATGAAGAAGTTCTGAAGATGGATAGTGGTGATAGTTGCATGGTAATGTAAATGTATTTAATGCCATCAAAATGTACACTTAAATGGTTAAAATGGTAATTTTTGTTATGTACAGTATATCATGAAAAGGTGAGAAGGTATATTATACCACAATAAAAAATTTTTACAGAACAGGATCTGGTACATGGTAAATTCCCTCAAGTGTTACTCTACATCTCTGGCATTGTCCCTTCTGTCGCTTAACTCTTGCATTTTTATTCAGCACTCAGTTTGCTGTCATCTCTTCACCTTCAGGACAAGGACTGCATCGTCCTTTGGCACATCCTTCACTGTACTTGCCAATGTACCTTGCATATAGTTGGGCCCTGTAAATCATTGACTGATTAGGACAAATTCCAAATGCCCCATAATGTGGCCCGTGCTTTCACGTTAGTGAAATGGATCTTAGTGTTTTCTCTGTGGGAGGCTGTTAGCATGGTGACTAAGACCCAGGGGTTTAGAGTCAGTCAGGCCTGATGTGAGTGTCAGTTTTGCCATTAACCAGCCATGAACTTATGGGAAAGTCAGTCTTCTCAGCTTCTGCTCACCTGTGATTAGGACAATAATATCTATTTCCCCATATTTTCTGTGATAATAAAATGAAATAACATACGTTAAGAACATGACCCATTCTGCATACTCAGTAAATGGCAGTTAACACAAACATTTTTTATCCTAAGTGTTATTGCTCTTAATTCCATCATTCTGAGTCAGTTTCTGAAACTGACCTTTCACTTAAAACAGATGCCAATCCTTGCACAACTGTGGGTGTTTCTGCGATGAAGGACAGTATCTTAAAACTGCTCAGGAGTATTGTGGGATTTACTCTGCTCCCCAGGCCCAGCAGTCTCAGGTGTACCAGGAAGATCCTAGGAGCCCAGCAGAGCGAGAGAAGAGGCTTTCTCAACTCAGACGTATTTCCCACTCAATGCAGACAACCATTCTGAGGTGCGAGTGGCTGCTTAGAGCCTTTAGGGAAGGCAGTGCTGAAAAAAAATAGAGCAGAAAGCCTGGGCGAGTCTCTGAAATCCACAGTAGATGGGGAGATAGAAGCAGAGGACCTATTGGCTTTAAAAGGCAGGGACCACGTGAGGACCAGGTAAGTTGCTTAGAAGCTGAACTTAGTGAAAAGTAAATGGTGGTCACTGTGGATGACTTGGAAGGCAGCCAGGAACAGGAAGCAGAGTGGTAGCCACAGAGGTGAACCCCCTGGGAGCTGAGTTTTTTGTGCAGCAGGTACCAGATCTGAGCAGATTGGATCTTGTTCTTCCTGAAATTGCAGGGGGCTTATTCCAGAGTGGAGTACTGGAGCATGCTCTTAGCTCAGGAAAAGGGCAAGTGGTCATACTTCAAGGTGAGTGTTGGAGAATAAAGGAGATCCTCTTGGAATAGGCATTCCAGGAAGTTTAGAAGGAGTCTTGAACAAACAAAATATAATCATGGACTGGAATAAGAACTTTGATTTTACAACACCTGAGGGGACTCCAAGAGAGAGAGCGAGTTAAGAAGAAGGAAAGAGAGTAAAGAGCAAAAGACCACACTTGAAGTGGAGCAGTTAAGAGGAAAGAGGTCAGAGAACTATAAACATGCTCCTACACAAAGCACTTATCACCTGATGGGTAGCCACACTCACCCACCCCCAGCCACCTGTCAACATTCCTTTGTCACGCACTTGATACTTCAAAGGTACTTTGTATGTATAAGTCATTGTCTCATACATGGACAAATTCTATTTTACTGACCATGGAAAATATTTGTAACTAATCTTCCAAAGAACTTTACATTTCAGAGCCCCTACCTCTAAGTTGTGAATCTTCCATCAATCATTACCCACAATGTAAAAAATGAGAGAAGATGTCTATGCCACTAGGACTTGACTTGAAATTTGCATAAACAGTGGGAAAACACACATACACCTGCATGTGTGTACACACACACACACACACACACACACAATATCAACAGAATGTATAGCATATAATCATAACTATGAAAAAAGGTTCCAAAATAAAAGACTGAAAGAATATTTACCAAAATGTTTACAGAGGTTATTCATTTTCAAATTTTTAGAATAGGTTACTTTTTATAAACAATCTCTCCCCCCCACCCCCCTCTATCTCTCTTTCATGGAGCCATTTCTTCCTCCTAAGCAAAACGTCTGTCTCTGGGCCAGGGCATGGACAGAAGTCTTTGTGGGACCAGCAATGATCATCTATTACTTAGATGGTGGCCTTGAAAGCCATAGGGACCAATGAGCTTCTTAGAAGAAAAGGTTTATATCAATTCAGGTGATCCTAAATTACACTTTAATTTTATAATAAAAATCTAAAAGTCTCATAGACACATTCTTACTTTTTTCAAAGCAAATGTTAGATTACTAAGACAAGTTAGGTTTTATTCTCTTCTATTACACCTGATTTATAATAGGAAGATTGTCAATTTAATTCAGCACATATTCATCACTTACTAAATACAAAGCAGTTTTAAGAAATGCAAAGCTGCACTTTATCCAGTGGAACAGAAAATACAAGTAAATAAATAACTATATTATAGGTCAGAAAATGATTGATTCAGCAAAGGCAATCAAATTTTATGTGATACCATAATAAGTTTTTTACATTTTCTGAATCCTTTGGGGCCATTATGAGGATTATAAATATAACTATTTGGGTTTTCTAAGCAGTTAGTTGAATATTTGATCATGCAAGAAATTCACTGAAACAGTTAAGATTTTCAATAATTTTTTTATTCATTAAATCTTTTAAAGATTTAAAGTTAAGTGTCTCAGAGAAACTATAATGGTTGTTTTGAGCTGCCATAAGAAGTTTAATTAGTTCTTTGATTTGCTAACACTTTCTTTTTAGTAGATGTGCTCTGATAAATTATTTGCCTTTGGTTCTATATTTGCAAACCTTTTTCCTATGTGACACTTGCCCTACTAAAATATACTTAAATCTCTATTTCACAATTTAAGGCAAGTCTGATGCCCTCCCCAGTGTTTCTGTCAAGTCCTAGGGAAAGAAAGCCTGAGCATCTCACTGAAACCACTACTCACCACTCTCTCATCTTGAGGCGGGGGGGGGGGGGGGTCACTTCATTTTCTGAGCCGCTGTTGAACAATAGGTTGTGAATGATTTGAGACAGTCCATGTTATTTATCTATTACCTACTGTTGTTTTGGTGGAAACTGGAAATGGTGGTGGTGGCTTCACTGAGGGAAGAATAATTTTTAAAAGATATTGAAAAGTAGCCATTTCTGCTCCTACAAGTTCTTGGAGCCCCCACTCTACCCTACACAGCACCATTACCTTGCTGTCTCGCTCTCTTCCTTAGTCTTCTTATTCCTCCTCCTCATCCCTACCCCTTCCTTTCTGGGTTGTCTGATGAAATCCAAATTTTCTGCTTTGAAGAGCAATTCCATTTCTTAAATGCTTTTACAAGCTCAGTTTTTGGTTTATCTTTGCAAAACCAAATCCCGTTAAGATACTTAACTCACAGGGGGAAACCATTAAATATAGGATTAGGCTTCTTAAAACATTGTTGTAGGAGAAAAACAGCAATTTTGACTCTGCATGAACGGAAGTGTCAAGTGGATATTGTCAATGTGCAATATTGACTTTCTGTAGAGAATGGGATAAAGTTCACACCCGGCCCTTTAAACCTTGACCCCAGGCATGATTTCAGACTTTTCTTCAGTCAATTTATTCAACAAATATTCATTAGGACCAATATGTGATATGTGTTATGCTGCACTCTGATGATACAATGGTGAGCAGAACTCACTGCTGACCTCACTGAGCTTTGTCTGGGATGTGATTTCTTGCCCCCTGAATTCTGTAGCCCCAAACCACTCATTGCTCTCCACATATGCTTTATGCTTCTCTCTCTCTTGACTTGTTCTCTACCAAAAATGTTTCCTCCTTCCCCATTGTCACCTTGTTCAATTCTTCGAAAGGACAGACCTAAATTTGTTTCTTTTAAAATGTTGCCCAGGTTCCCCCCACTGGATTAATTCATTTATACTGAAGAAGCCCTTGGTACTTCTGTTCTAATTCATGGCACAGAGGAAAGCCTATGAACACGGATGTAGCCTGAAATCAGGACAGAACTCAGGAGCCAAGGAGAAAGCCCTGAGTAAGTGGACATGTTGGAAGAATTTTTAGAATTTGGTTAAAGAAAAGAAAAAGACTCTTGGAAATGGACCTTTAGTGATTTTATTGAAATTACAGCCATGGTTGCCTTGTCTCCACCATCACACTTTTAGAAACAGTCCCGCGAATCAGCCTCCAACCTATGGTAACTTCCACCCCAACCCTGCAAAGGAGGCACAGTGATTGTGAATGTTTATATGTATGTACATGTGAGCAGCTATGAATAAAATGTAGTGAATTTAGAATGCTGTGTCTATAATGACTTGTTTGAAGTCTTCTATTTAAAATTTAGTTTAGGGAAGAAAAACACCATTCATACTTTAATTGAAAGCATTCAGGACTGAAGAATTTACTGAACTTTCCCTCAAATCTTCTTATCTATAATTCAGTTATATTGCAAACAATGTAAGAAAAGTTATTTGGACTTACTGTTTTAGGGATATGTATGCTCTCTAGAGAAAAGAATCCAGTATTGTGATACTGTATTAGGCATTTTTCTGATGAGAGGGAATAAATTCCTTACTGTGTAGCACTGGGGCAAGGCTTACCCAGGTAGTTAAATTCTTTATGTGGATTATGGATGGGATGAAATAAGCTTTAGGTTATGGAATTTGGAACAAAGAAGGGAACTAAGGCAGTGTTTAGGACAAAGATGGATCTAGAAACCAAAGTAAAAGACAAATGTTAACGCATGCTAAAAGAGCAATCTTGCCTATGGGAAAAGAAGGAGCTTCTAAGGGCACAAGTCTGATTGGTTTTACCAGAAATACTTAATCTGGTTTTTAATACAACCTATACAATATCTTTCTCTTTTAGTGAAAGCAGTTTAATAGGAGATCAATCACAGTATTTAATCACTGACATCTGCAAAGGTGAAGAAGAGTTTAGAGATAATGATCAGCATTTGCTTCTTGAATGTTTTGGATGCGTTTCTCATTGTGCACATACATACAACTGGCTTCCTAACTGATCTGCAAATCTCTCAAAGAGAAAGGCCAAAGTACTAATTTGTCAATAAACAACACAATGTCTTTTACTGTGTCTTACAAAACAGTCCTATAAGTAATTCAGAATACTGCAACAATGTTCTAGTTTGGCATTTAGATGAAAGTTAATTCTATTTCTAAGAATTTTAACAGATACTCTGTAATGACATTAATTTGCTTATGTGTTGGAAAGTGTGTCTTGACTTGGAATAGATAGACCATGGTATTCTCATACTTATCACGCATATTAGTTCAATCTTTATAAAATCATTTTAAATGGACAAAGAGAAGAACACTATTTACCCTGAAGGATTATTGTGACTATTCAATAAAGTGAATTCTGATTAACAAACATTTATTAAACAACTATTATGTACTAGGTTCATTTGCCAGACACTAGGAATCAACTGAAGGGAACATTTTGTAAGATAGTTCACAATCCATAGCATAGACATTTAGAACCTCACATGGCCTAAAGTGTTTGAGGTCTCAGAAGGAATGAAGAGATCATCTTGATCAATATCTTCACTTCTCAGATGAGTAAACCAGGTCAAAGGAGGTTAAATCAATTGAACAAAATCACAACCAGGTGAGCCCACTGGTCATTCCAGAGGGTCGTTCCACTGTCGGTCTAATTAGTATTTTAGCTCTTTATTATATAGGATATTAATGATTGCAAATTTTAATCATTATTATATTAATGATTGCAATTTTTAAAAATCTTGACAAATATATTTTTCATTATAACATCTTCAGGTGATTGTTTAAGATTTCTGGAGGGAATTATAAATTTGGATGGGCTGGTACAATAAATCTATATTAGCAATATTTCTGCTTCTCCTCAAAGCATATGGCAGAATTATACTTCTCCATCCCCTTAAAGTCAACCATGGCTTTAAGCAATGGGATTTGCATAGATATGCCCTGTTAGTTCCAGGTGGAAGCACTTTCAAGCCAGTGTACAATTTGCTCTGTTTCCTCCTCCTGCCATGGTGACCTGCAAAGTACCAGATGGTGGACTTTCCAACAGCCTGAGCCTTTGTGTAAAGATGATGCAGAGCACTGTCCACAGCAAGTCAACAAAATGTGACATGACCATATTTTTGTTTTAAACCAGTGCAATCTGGGAGTTATTACTATAGCATAATCCTAAGCAATCCGGTCTGACATTTGGCTTTAATTTTACTTTGGCATTCTATCCATCTCACTTTGAAGTGTTTGCTGGTTAAAGGATGATATGATTTTAACATTTGCCATTCCATTAGTCACCAGAAGTCATGTGATTGTATCTTCACTCTGTTTGAATTCCATATACATATACTTTCCAAAAACAAGAGTTCAGTAGAAGATGATAATCTCAGATGGAAGAGGACCATTTTAAAATCAAAGTGATAAAAAATAGCTCTCTCCTTAAATCTGAAAACAAAACAAATTTGTTTTTATACAGGTTTTTGTTCTTTTTTTGAGAAGTTTGTCTGGAAAAAATCTATTATAGGCTGTTATAGTAATTCTTATCTAAAGAAATCAAAGAATAGAATGCTTAGCACATCTCTGGCACATAAAAGATGTTAAATATACACTTATTCAGAAAGAGAAAGAGTAGAAGAGAAAGAAGAAAAGATAGGGAGAGGGAGAAGGAGGATGAGAAGGAGGGTGAAGAAAAACATTACACACACACACACACACACATTCTATCTAATAAAAGAGTAATATGCAAATTAACCATCACTCCTCTACACCCACTAGCCAATCAGTAGCGAGTATGCAAATTAACCCAACCAAGATGGCTGTGACCACAGAGTGAGCAGGAGGCTTGGGTTTCCCCGGCAATGGAGGAAGCCAAGCTTTCCACACACCCTGGCTGGCCCAGGCCTCCACTCAAGGCTACAAGGTTTCAATTACAGAAGATAAATAAATCCCAACAAAAATGGCAACAGCCACAGAGCTGGAGAGAGCAGGAGGTTTGAGTTGCCCCTGGTGATGAAGGAAGCCAAGCTCCCTCAGCCCTGGCCTGCCTTGGCCTCCGCTACAAAGTTTCAATTTTAGAAGACTAGAGGCCTGGTGCACAAAATTTGTGCACAGGGGGAGGTGTGTCCCTCAGCCCAGACTGCACCATCTCCAATCTGGGACCCCTTGAGGGATGTCTGACTGCTGTAAATGGGCAGTCTGACATCCTTCTCACAATCCAGGCCTGCTGGCTCCCAACTGTTTGCCTGCCTGCCTTCCTGATTGCCTCTAACTGCTTCTGCCTGCCAGCCTGATCACCCCCTAACCACTCCCCTACCAGCCTGATTGATGCCTAACTGCTCCCTTGCCAGCCTGTTTGCCCCTAACTGCCCTCCCCTGCAGGCCTGGTAACCCCTAACTGCCCTCCCCTGCAGGCCTGGTGCCCCCCAACTGCTCTCCCCTGCAGGCCTGGGTCCCCTCAACTGCCCTTCCCTGCAGGCACAGTCGCCCCCAACTTCCCTCCTCTGCCGGCCTGGTCACACCTAACTGCCCTCCCCTGCAGGCTTGATTGCCTCCAACTGCCCTCCCTTGCAGACTTGGTCCCTCCCAACTGCTCTCCCCTGCTGGCCATCTTGTGGTGGCCATCTTGTGTCCACAAGGGGGCAGCCATCTTGTGTGTTGGAGTGATGGTCAATTTGCATATTAATCTTTTATTAGATAGCATAGAGGCCTGGTACATGGGTGGGGGCCGGCTGGTTTGCCCTGAAGAGTGTCCCAGATCAGGGTGGAAGTTCCCTTGGGGCATGGGGTGGCCTGGGCGAGGGGCCTGTGGTGGTTTGCAGGCTGGCCACGCCCCCTGGTGACCCAAGTGGAGGTCCTGGTATCTGGGATTTATTTATCTTCTATAATTGAAACTTCGTAGTGGAGGCCAAGGCAGGCCAGGGCTGCAGGAGCTTGGCTTCCTCCATCGCCGGGCGCAGCTCAAACCTTCTGCTCTCTCCAACTCCATGGCTGCTGCTATTTTTGTTGGGATTTATTTATCTTCTGTAATTGAAACCTTGTAGCCTTAAGTGGAGGCCTGGGCGGGCCAGCCAGGGTGTGCATAAAGCTTGGCTTCCTCCATTGCCAAGGAAACCCAAACCTCCTGCTCACTCCGTGGCCGCAGCCATCTTACTTGCTCCTGATTAACTGGTGAGCATGGCTTGTGGGTGTAGAGGAATGATGGTTAATTTGCATATTACTCTTTTATTAGATAGGATAAATAAATCGCAGGTACCAGGGCCTCTGCTTGGGTCACCAGGGGGCATGGCCGGCCTGCACAAACCACCACAGGCCCCTCGCCCAGGCCACCTCACACCCCAAGGGAACCCCACCCTGATCCAGGACACCCTTCAGGGCAAACCAGCCGGTCCTCACCCGTGCACCAGGCCTCTATCCTATCTAATCCTCCTATCTAATAAAAGAATAATAGGCAAATTGACCGTCACTCTACACACAAGATGGCTGCCCCCATGTGGTCAAAGATGACTGCCCCCATGTGGACATAAGATGGCCACCACAAGATGGCCAGCAGGGGAGGGTAGTTGGAAGGGACCAGGTCTGCAAGGGAGGGCAGTTGTGGGCAACTGGACCTGCAGGGAAGGGCAGTGGGGGGACCAAGCCTGCAGGGAAGGGCAGTTAGGGGTGACCAGGCCTACAGGAGAGAGCAGTTAGGGGCAAACAGGCTGGCAGGGGAGCAGTTAGGCATCAATCAGGCTGGTAGGGGAGTGGTTAGGGGGTGATCAGGCTGGCAGGCAGAAGCAGTTAGGGACAATCAGGAAGGCAGGCAGGCGAGCAGTTGGGAGCCAGCAGGCCTGGATTGTGAGAGGGATGTCCGACTGCCCTTTTAGGTAGGATCGGGCCTAAAAGGGCAGTCGGACATCCCTCGAGGGGTCCCAGATTGGAGAGGGTGCAGGCTGGGCTACAGGACACACACCCCCGTGCACAAATTTCGTGCACCTGGCCTCTAGTAATGATTCTAAAATACAGATAATGGTTGAATACACACACACACACACACACACACACACACACACACACAGACATATACTTTCTTTTGGAATAATTAATTAGCATGAAGAGTGGTATATCGAGGTTGGCATTACCTTAATCAACAAAGAAGAGATGTTTCCATTGGGCCTATAAAGTCACAAGGCCCAGGAAGCAGGACAACTTGCCCTGAAGCCTGATCCTAATATAGAGTCTTTTCTTGCTCTGGACACTACTCAAAACTGTTTGCCTTATGTGTTACCTTGTTAAAAGAGTTAGAGAAGCATGCTCAGATACAGTATAGGTTGCCTCCAAAATCCAAAGGCCTTTTCTTTGTGATCGCAGATGTTAGGTACAATAACTTGTTTGTAACTTTTAGAGAGGGGTATCTTAACATGCCTGGGAGTGCTGGATCCACAGAAACTCACCGGTGTGCCAGACCTCTGAATTTTCTCAAAATTTGTCTTCCACCCTTTGGCATACATATATTTTTCTAAGGCACCTAGGGTACTTGCTTCTTCTTGCTCACCAGGTACAATTAGCATAATGCTATCAATGTAATGGACCAGTGTGATAATCTGTGAGATACTAAGATAAAATATTTCCTGGTATATTCTAGTTTGACACGAAACAGGAGAGTGACATAGCCCTGAAATATGAAAATGATGGTATACTGGAGATCACTTTGGAAAGTATATGACTGTCTAACCACTATGCTGTTCAACCTGAAACTACTACAAAATAATATTAAATGTAAACTATAATTGAAAAACATTTAAAAATAAACAAATACATAGTCAGAATTTAAAAGATAAAGAAGATAGAAAGAAAATAATGATATACTACTGTGCTTCCTGCCCTGTAAAGGTAAACTGCTTTTAATTACCTTTGCTAATAGTAACTGAATAAAAGCATTTTCTAAGTCAGTATCTGCGTACCAGATGCCAGGCTGCAAATGACATAATCACATAATTAAGCAAAAATCCACATTCATCCTCCAAGACCTCAATGGTTTTTGCCATCAACTAGAAAAGTTAAACTGGACAGTGAAGTCATCAGTAGGTTTTTTACACAGGGAGAGTGTTGTGTCCTAAGAACAGGGGGTGGCAATGTTCCTGCTGGCAAGGAGGGTTCAGAGGACTTGGGATTCCAAGTACTCAGCACCACCTCTTCTGCAGAAATGTCCTTACCACATATCTTACCTTCCCACTCCCTTCTTATCCATGCCTTCACTTAGCACGGAAGACCCAATGGTGTTGTGCATGTAACTGACACCGCATCTCTGCAGCCTTTGCAGTGAGGCTCTGTGTTTAGCTCCCAGTCACATCCACCCTGTGCCTGTAGGATCTAAGGGACTCTTTTAAAAATGTGATATATATTTTCTGATTATCCACCCATGCCCCGAGTTAGGCATTCAATGTTTAATACTTGCCATTTTTTCTGTATGTGCTCTCCAGGATTAGGAGACATGGCCTTCCCAAACCACACAATCTTTGCACCACCATCGTTGCCACCGCCACTGAGTGCCACGGCCACTTGATCTTCCAGTGCCTTGCCTTTAATCTTTCCATCCCATGCCTTGAGTAATCTGTGCCCCAATATTCTCCCTAGCAAAAAGGCTAGCCATTTGTTTTGTTTCCTGCTGCCATCCCCCTCCTCCTTTAATTCAGTCCAGGCCTGGCAAGAAAGGGGTATGACCCTCAAAAGGGGTATTAGAAAACGCTTAATGAAATTACTTTTTACAAAGGCGTGATATGATATAGGGAAACTACAAGAGATGGTGGGGTACTAGAAGGCTAGCAAGAAGTCATTAGCATCTCTAAACTGGGAAGGGCCAGGAGCGGGATTGCTGAAACCCCTGAGAGCTGTAGTGAGAATTGTAGCCCACTGAGAGAGGGCTTTCCAGAATGAACCATGGCCTTTGGTATAAAAACACACAGCCTGTTTCCTGGCAAGGAGGAAATCAGGGGAATAAATCCATCAGCCTTTCTCTGTCGTCCATTTTCCAGTCTCTTGCCAGTGCTTCCCACTGGCCAAGCCCAGCTGGCAACCTACTTAATGCTGTTGATAAAATCAAGATCTCAGGGCACAGAGCAAAGTGTGAAAAGATGGCAAGTGGATCTAACTCTGTCCTCCAGTCAAACCCCCCCCCCACCACCACCTTTTCCCCATTTGCATCCACTACAATTTTTTTTTTTTCAAATGGAAAACAAATTTTCCTAAAATATGGAGCACACACACAGATTTTCATTAGCATCCTTGAGTGATATCAATTCCATCATAGTTTTACCTGAAACCTAAAGCATAAACTACCACTAGTGTTCTTCATATAAGACTGTAGATCTATCAAAAAGAAGAAAGAGAAATAATAAACTAACCTAAAACATTGCTGCTATTGTTTAAAATGGAGAGTATCTAGCACAATAGTATACTGCTCTGGCTCCTTAGCATCTATATGACTCATAATTGCTATGCTCTGACTGTGAGGCAATGGGAGCTCCCTGGAGGAAAATGGTTATCAGGTGGCGATAAGGCCAAGAAAGAATTATACACAGGACAGCAGGGGCAGAGGACAAACCTGAAGACTCTGAGCTGGCTTGTCTTCAAGATCGAGATCCAGTTGCAGAGACATCAGTCCTGGTCAGCATGACCTAGCCCATTTTTAGAGGAAAGTAGGATCTAGACCCGGAGAAGGGACCTAGTAAAAAGTAGGGTGAGGGGGTGTTTAGAACTCCAACCTGTTAAGCTGGTGTTCAGGGCTGGGTGCTAATTCTATGCTGTAACATTACAGAAGTTTGAGTAGACTAGTCTCTGCTAGCACTGATTAAACAGGGCGCCAATGCTCGTGTGGCACCCTAGTTAATAAACAAATATTGAGTATTTTTATGTGGCAAGTATTGTCCTGAACACTGGAGATACAATGTTAAAAAAAGAAAAATAAATCATTGTCTTTATGGACCTTCTTAGGTAGAAGTGAGAAAGGCACAGTTCAGATACATTCATTCAAATGCTGAGTTAATCATTACAGTGAAGCATGCTGTGGAGAACTGTGGGTGCTATCATAACACACAACAGGAGCCCTACCTAATAGAGAGTCACGGAAGACTTCTCAGGAGACAAATTTATCTCAGGATCACTGGCTGGTAGACATGAGAGCAACAAACCACTTCTATTGTGGTGAAATAGCTCCCAGTCACTATCCTACCAGCCGTGCTCTGCTGAGTTCAGCCTGCACAGGAGAGAGCCAGGCAGAGTTGGCCCTGGAAGAGTATAGAGGAAACAGAACTCACTGCTGCTGTAGGTGTGTGTGGTTATATTTGGTGGCTCTAATTCCACTTGCTCTGTGAGTCTAAGATCTCTCTCTCTCTCTCTCTCTCTCTCTCTCTCTCTCTCTCTCTCTCTCTCTCTCTCTCTCTCTCTCATATACACACACACACACACCACATGCCTGTGGGCAGAGGAGAGGGGCAGGGGAGAGAGAAAGAACATTTTGTCTTTGTCTCCATGTGATTTCCTTGTTTGCTCCAATGTTGGTTTTTTAAATCAGGAAACCAATCCCAGCAGCCATTAAAAGTGAATTCAGTACTTGAAGCAAATGCTAAACTCTCTCACATTATTCCGGCCTGTCCTTTCTTTTTCATCTTGGTTCCTTGTGTCTGCTCAACTTTAGACTCTTTCTGTGTTGTGGTTATAAGCTCAAACTCTGAGGTCACACAGATCCAGGTTCCAGTTCTGGCTTCCCCAGTTACCAGCTGTGGGACTTGGGGCTAGTTCCTTAATGTACCTTAGCATCAGCTTTCCCAGTTATAAAAGGACAATAATGATAGTACCCACCTCTCAGGGCTAGTGTGAGAATAAAGTGAGATACGCTACTGCACATGGAAGCTTTAGTTATTATATTGTTTTTCCATTTTCACCCTGGGACCTGGCAGCAACACCTCACTCCTGAACTTGAATACTCATCCTCTACTAGGACACAGACTGCAGTTCCTCTCAGGTGCTTCTCACTCAGGTGGCTTCACTTCAACACCGCATTCAACCTCATTCTCTAGGTCACCGGAAGGGGGTTAGCCAGGCAGGCAACACCACCTGGGAGTGTCAGGCAGCTCCTTTTCAGGACCCTTTCTCTTTCCTTTTTTCCATTCGATAACTTTCTAATGTGTATAGATTTTTTTATATTTATGAAACAATTTTAAGTAAACTCTTCTTAATTTTAAAATCATATGAATATAATGTCACACATTTCTATTTCTGGAAAAAAAAAACAAAACCAAAACACTCCAAAACTAACAACCAATGTGGCATTAAGTTGCTTTGTACTATTGCTAATGATTTTTTTTTTTTATGGTCTATGGGCGTGGGTGGGAACGAAGTGCTCCCCAACCTTGATAAGATGATCTCTCGACGTTCCTTTAGAGATATAAAAAGCAAGCTAATGACAAAATAATGAGTTCTAGCCTATATGATGTGCAAGCTGTGTGCCCAGGCTTTGTTGATAGGTCTGAGATGCTGTTGGTCAGTATTTCAAGAAAAAAGACAGGAGTTGTCCATATTTCTTCTTATTTAAATCTTTTTAGGATTTATTTATTTATGCTAGTTTCTTAAGTAATTTCTGGATTCAACAATAAGGCTATTGCTTAGACATGCATCTTTTTTTGTGTGATACTGAATGCATTTCTAAAAATATATTTTATTGATTTTTTACAGAGAGGAAGGGAGAGGGATAGAGAATTAGAAACATTGATGAGAGAGAAACATCGACCAGCTGCCTCCTGCACACTCCTTACTGGGGATGTGCCCGCAACCAAGGTACATGCCCTTGACCGGAGTCGAACCTGGGACCCTTGAGTCCACAGGCCAATGCTCTATCCACTGAGCCAAACCGGTTAGGGCCTGAATGCATTTTATTATAACATTTTCCTAAACTTTTTATTTTGAAACAATCTAGGTTTACATGTAAGTTACAAAGATGTTACAGAACTCTTACACATTTTACACTCAGCTTCCCCTAATATTATTACATTATCTATTACACTTATCAAACCTAAAAAAATTGACATTGCTACGGCATTATTAACTAAACTACAGACTTTAGTTGAATTTCACCCATTTTCCCACTTAAGGACTTAGTAATATACCACATTGCATTCAGTCATCAGATTTTCTTAATCTCCTCCAACTTGTGTCGCATTTGGTTTTCCCTTGTTTTTCATTAATTGACACTTTTGAAGAGCACTGTCGGATAGTTCATGGAATGTCCCTCAGTTTGGGACCAGAACTTGTCTGATGTTTTCTCATGTTTAGACTGGGGGTATGGATTTTTTTTTTTTTTTTTTTAGAAAACCATAGAGATGAAGTGCCCTTCTCATTGCATCATATCAGGGAAACACGAGATCAGCATGTACTAGTGAGCTTATTACTGGAGGTGGTGACCTTGATTGCTTGGTTAAGGTGCTGTCTGCCAGCTTTCTCAACTGTAAAATTAGTATTTTTGCTCTTTTTATACTTTATTCACTAGAAGCAGTTACTAAATCCAGTTAATAGCACTCAAGGGCTGGAAAAATAAATTACATCTCCTGGAGGGGGGAGTATCAAAGAATTTGTGGACATTTTTAGAAAACCACAAAAGCATTTAACAAATATTTTGGGAGAGATAGTTTGGGGTTATGCTTCTATTCTGTCTCTCTTTAAAGTTTCACCCACTAATCTTATCATTCACCCTTGAATCTTGTCCACAATAATTATTACTGTGGAGTTCAAGTGGTGGTTTTCTATTGCCCTCATTCTATCTACATTTGTTATTTGAAGTTTTGGAATTTTTCCTTAAGGAAGAGTTTTCCCTTCTCTACCATTTATTTACTCAATCATTTATTTGTATCAGTATGTACTAATAGATATTTTTTTTATCCTTTGGGTTATATTTGAATGTTATTGTCATTAATTTTGTTGCTCAAATTGATCCAAGTTTGGCCAATAAGAGCTCTTTTTATTCTATATCATCTCTCTGCCTGCCTATCTAGCTCTCTGTCTATATAAGTTCATGCTGATATCCTTGACTCCTCCAACTCCACACAATTTATTCTAGCCTTCCCTCCTTTGCTTATTTGTTATCTTACTTCCTCTGACAAAGAGAAACATCACTTCCTTTATCTACAATTTATGCACTTATTTGTTCAACCCCAATGTACTCAGAAAGCAGTATCAGACTTGCTGACCTGTATTCTTGTGGGAAACAATTAGCAGGTAGAGTGCAGTGCTTTTATCCATTCTTTTTGTCTTTGGCATTACAGTTTACAGTAGAGCACTGCTTTCCCAG
The DNA here is from genome assembly GCA_026230045.1 of Corynorhinus townsendii. Classification (NCBI taxonomy): domain Eukaryota; kingdom Metazoa; phylum Chordata; class Mammalia; order Chiroptera; family Vespertilionidae; genus Corynorhinus; species Corynorhinus townsendii. Next base: position 148,578,674 of record JAPDVU010000002.1, on the reverse strand, counting down.
ATTACCTAGGTCAGCTCTTCCCCACTCCCGTGCAGTTTTGTTAGACATTTTTCATACAGTTAGATGCATTTGTCATAGTCAATCTGCGCTTCATCTTGGGATTCCCTGACCTCCTGATTTAATTTTTTAAAGCTGCCTTCAGTAAAGTTTGCTCTTTGTGGTATACAATCTAGTGGGTTTTACTAAATGCATAGAGTCGAGTGTTCACCACCACAGACCCTTTGGGTGCGCTCCTTCCCCTGGCCTAACACATATGGTAACATTTTCAATAATATTTCTAAGGACTAAGTGATATTAGGAAATAACTTGCCCAAAACTTTTCTATTTCAAATTTTTTGGTATTTTAAAAATGTATAAAAGTAATACATGTACATTTTTGTTCAGTGGTAGAAAAGGTATAATAGGAAAAACAGTTCTCTCTCAGTCATTTGTATGTGTCAATATGTCAGAGCTTGATTCTTTTGATCTCCATTGGCATGTCCTTGTCTGCCCCAGGGTCAGACCTTTAAATCTGGATGTCTCTCCCAGCAGCTAATGGTTCCAAGTTCTGTTCTCGGAAGTAAATAGTATTGACCCTTTCATTTCATATATAAGAAAGCTGAGAATCAGATATTAAGGTCAACCAGTTATTTATGACAAAACTTGAGGTGAAATTCAGACTCAAGCCTCCCAGCCCATTGTTCTTTTTGCTTCCTGGTATTTCATCCAAAGGCACATACTCAGATCAACCTGCAACCCAAATGTGGGTGAGTGTGAAATGGAAAACTTGTAAAACACCCACGAGGTGGTAGACAAGTCGGTTGCTTTGACTTCAGCTGCTATAGCTGTAGATCAAGAGGCATTTGTGTGCTGAGGTGGGGAGGGGGGGATCTCAATCCACATGATTTTTATTTCTCTCCCCTCTGGCTGTAGCAGGGGGTTATTAGGAATTTGTAGAGAAACTCAAACTCAAGGCATCAATAAAGGTTTTCTTATGGAAGTCCCTGTTTTGCAAAGATTTAAGGAGTAGCAATTAAAAGCACAACATTCTACACCACTACAAGAATCATTGATAAAGTTTGTGCCCTTGAAACTGAAGTCTGAGGAACAGAAAAGAAAAAGAAACTCTAGAATTTGTATACTAGTCATGAAACGACCCCACAACTGGACCAGTGTGGCACTCTGAAGCCAGAAAGGCGGAGAAAGAACCCACAGTAGCAGCCTGATGGAAGGCAGAGCTGCCACAGGACCAGAGCAGGACATCGCCCTCCCACCTCCTGGCAGAAGCTTCACCAGCATCTACACTAGCTGCTGCAGCTCTAAAACTAACCATGACTCTAGCTGTGAGTACTGGAAATAGGCACAGATATTTAAACTCACATGATTTCCATGGTGGAGTTGTTTTCTAACTAATCCTTTTATCACTTGAATAGTATGAACCCCATATACTGTTAAAGATAAATGCCTGAAGTGGGTGGAACTTGCTAATATGTGTAGTCGCAGCCCTAGTGGGTGCCCAGCATGGACAGACTGGGACAACATGCCTAGCACAAAATGTTGCCCAAACAGGCCCCAATTCTATGAAGATGTGCCACTCCTTACAGGTATGAAACAAAACCCCAAGTAGCAAAATTTAGAAGTTCTTCCAGGAAGTGTAGCAATATATTTATCTTTCTGTGTTACAAACTGGTTTATGTTTTGAAATTAATTATACATCTCACAATTATACATTTATTTTAAGAATATTGTAACATTAATATATCTCATGAAACCATCACACAAGCAAAATATAGAATATTTCATCACCCCCAAAAGTTCCCTCTTGCTATCTTCCAGCCAATTTTACCCCACTTTAAAATGCAGTCTCTTTCTGACTTCTATCATGAATTTATTTTGCCTGCTCTTGTACTTCATTTAATCAAGGATGTTTTTGTGTGTGTGCATGTGTGTGCATGCATACACATATCTTTCATTGTTTCTGATATTCATCCATACTGCTGTACTTATCAATAGTTCTTCCTTTTTATTGTTGAACTAGAGGCCCAGTGCACAAAATTTGTGCACGGGGGTGTGTGTCCCTCAGCCCAGCCTGCACTCTCTCCAATCTGGGACCCCTCAAGGGATGTCCAGGATCTGGCCTAAATGGGCAGTTGGACATCCCTCTCACAATCCAGGACTGCTGGCTCTCAACCGCTTACCTGCCTGCCTGCCTGATTGCCCCTAACCACTTCTGCCTGCCAGCCTGATCAATGCCTAACTGCTCCCCTGTCAGCCCGATTGCCCCTACCTGCCCTCCCCCACAGGCCTGGTCCTCCTAACTGCCCTCCCCTGCTGGCCTGATCACCCCTAACTGCCCTCCCCTCCCAGCCTGGTCACCCCTAACTGCCCTCCCCTGACAGCCCAATTGCCCCTAACTGTCCTCCCCTGCCAGCCTGGACACCCCTAACTGCCCTCCCCCCTGCAGGCCTGGTAACCCCTAACTGTCCTCCCCTACAGGCCTGGTCCCCCACAACTGCCCTCCCCTGCAGGGCTGGGGCCCCCCCAACTGACCTCCCCTGCAGGCCTCATCAACCCCAACTGCTCTCCTCTGCCAGCCTGGTCACCCCTAACTGCCCTGCCCTGCAGGCCTGATTGCCCCCAACTGCCCTCCCCTGCAGGCCCAATTGCCCCTAACTGCCCTTCCCTTCCAGCTTGGTCGCCCCTAACTGCCCTCCCCTGAAGGTCTGGTTGCCCCTAACTGTCCTCACTTACAGGCCTGGTTCCCCCCAACTGTCCTCCCCTGCAGGCCTGGGTCCCCCCCAACTGCCCTCCTCTACAGGCCTCATCACCCCCAACTGCTCTCCTCTGCCAGCCTGGTCACCCCTAACTGCCCTCCCCTGCAGGCCTGGTCTCTCCCCCCCCCCCCCCCAACTGCCCTCCCTTACAGGCCATCTTGTGTCCACAATGGAGCAGCCATCTTGTGTGTTGGAGTGACTGTCAATTTGCACATTACTCTTTTATTATATAGGATAGTCTTCCATTGTAGGGATATAGGGATATACCACAACCTGTTTAATCACTCTATTATTGATGGATACTGGGGTATCCAGTTTTAGGCTGTTATGAATAAGGTTGCTATGGATATTCCTGAATTAATATTTAATTTTTTTTCTTCTTAAAAAACTTATTCTTTTGAATGAATTTCAAATTTACAAAAAGTTACAAAAATTAAAATAGTACAAAACACTGATACTCTTTATCCAGATTTATCTATTATAAATATTTAACCTTTGCTTTATCATTTGTGTGCATGTGCTTTCTCTTTTTGTATATGTATATGTGTGTGTTTTCCCCTGAACCATTTTAAGGCCTTTTATTCCAAAATTATGGCCCTTTACTATTAAAAGTTCAGTGTGTATTTCTTAGAATATAGATATGGTCTAATATAACCATGGTATATTTATCAATTTTAGTAATATAACATCAATATAATACTCTAATCTACCAATCATATTCCGATTTTGTCAGTTATTTACCCAATAATGTCCTAACAATTATGTCCTATATTTGGAGGAGCTCTTTTACAGAAATGAGATGTCTGTCTATCCCACATTGATGATATTAATTTGGACTGCCCAGTCAAGACGTTTTTCAATTTGTTCACTGTAAAATTACTATTTTCTCTCTGTTGTAACTAATGGTTGGTCTATGGGGGATATTTTAGGATTATGAAAATATCCTGTTTCTTACCAAAATTTCCTCCTAGATTTAACATCCATTGGTAATTCTTGTCTGACTTAATCCTTACTATGATTGTTGCAAAATGATAATTTTCCACTTGTGTATTCCTACACATTTATCATTTGGCCTTTAGCATTCCACTGTATCAAGAGCTCTCTCTTCTGCATTATTTATTTATTATAGGTATTAATTTCTAGTTCTTCAATTACTGTACTTATTTTGGTGCCTAAATTATCCCATTTGGGCAAAAGGAGTATCTTCTAGATGGCTCTTGTGTTCATGTGACACATGCTCATAATTTTTAAAATCATATCCATATTTTCTGAAATAACTAGATGTTCTGGGCTCATCTTATACTTACCCTGCTCCATCCATGGAATTAGATGTTTTTTGAGGAGCTATGGTTTGTCAGTGAAGAATGGTGTTAATGATCAAGATCTAGGTACCAAAGTGTCTTTGCTTCTTGTCTCTTTCAGTGGACAAAATTAAGAAATATATTATACAGATATACAATTATACACCTGTGTAGTGTTCAGAATAAATGACCCCAAGATGTGCCTCTGTGGTATGTGGATTATTTTGAGCTAAAGGCAACTATGGGCTCAAGAGAAGCTTCTGTCCACCCCTCCCCCCCCCCCAACTACCAAGAATAATTTAAATTAGGGGCATTGCCCATAAGAGATGATCAGAGATAAACTTACCAACCTATCTCTATGACAGGGAAAACTACTAATTATGGAATACCTCTCTTCTTATTGTCCTGGAAATGACCTTCCTCCCCTCTAAAGCCCCAAAGTGCCTTACCTCATCCTTAGTTGGGAATGTCATACAAACTCATTTTTCTTTCTATCTATGAACCTCTCATGTATATATAGGATTTCTGACTTTCTTATACATACATACATACACACATACATAAATACATACATACGTATGTATTTAAATTTGGCAATTTTCTCTTGTTAATCTGTCAGATGCAGATTTAATTAGACCAGGCAAAAGAACCTGGAAGGTAGAGGAAAGTTTATTCCTCACCAATACCTGCAAATACATAAACATATCCTATCTAATAAGGAGGAAACATGCTAATTGACTGTCCCACCCTCAAAGATGGTGGCGCTCACAGCCACAAGATGGTGGTGCCCAGTCCCCTCAGCCATCCTGGGGTGGCAGGCAGGCGCTCCTCTGGAGTCCCCCAGTCCCCTCAGCCCCCCAGCTGTCCAGGGCTGGCCCGAGGTGCAGGTAAGCCTCAGATGGTGGCTGCCAGCTGCCCAGGGCCACCCAGGGCTGCCCAAGGCTCAGGTAATCAGGGCTGGCCGAGGCTTGCGCTGCTGGCAGTGGCAGCAGCAGAAGTGTGATGGGGTGTCTCCTTCCCCTGATCACCAGGTTGCTTCCCACCCCTGAGGGCTCCTGGACTGTGAGAGGGGGCAGGCCAGGCTGAGGGGAAGCCCCCTCCAGTGCATAAATTTTCATGCACTAGGCCTCTAGTGTACTTATATACATGAACTTTATATATGCATACACACACTATCTACATGTTTTAGATTTCATAAATTCACACCTGAGAACTCCAATTCCAATTCATCCCCTTGGATTCCTTTTCTTTAATTCTTCCATTACATATTTCTATGTCCCTTTTACCTTCTTGAGATCTGTAGTTACCAGCAACGTCAATACATTTGCTCAATCCTATAATATATTCTAAAATAGCTTCAGAATCACTTTGCCCATAATACTACAATAAAGACATTTCTAACATGAGCTCAGGGTTCATTTGTAATTCATTCTTATCCTTCACCTTGCCAAGACTGAGTAGTCAAATATTTGTTCATCATTTACTTGGCTTCCTTCCATTTTCCCTCCTTCCTTAGCTCTTTTCTTATTGTTGTGCCCCCCTACCTGCCCCCCTTTCCCCCAGTATGGGTTATGGTTTCATCTGAAATACAATTAGGTTAATTTGTTTTGTTTTCCTTTCAGTTTTTCATTTCCCCCTCGTTCTTAGTGGTTGAATTTAATTTCATATTAAAACATAAATATACTGCAAGAGTAAGAATTATGCAAAAAAAAAAATACTCTCAGAGAAGTGATACTCTCTTCACATCCCTTTCATCTGGTTTCCTGCCACCCCCATCTACCACCAATTCATTGTTATCTGTTTTCTCCTTTAGTATTTCTTTTACAATGATAAGAAAATATGTATATACTAGGAGCCCAGTGCACGAAAATTGTGCACTTGGGGGTCCCTCAGCCTGGCCTGCACCCTCTCGCAGTCCAGGAGCCCTCGGGGGATGTCTGACTGATGGCTTAGGCCTGTGGGAAGCAGGCCTAAGCCAGCAGTTGGAGATCCTTAGCGCTGCCATGGAGGCAGGAGAGCCTCCTGCCACGGCTGCTGCGCACACCAGCTGTGAGGTCGACTTCTGGCTGAGCAGTGCGCCCCCTGTGGGAGTGCACTGACCACCAAGGGCAGCTCCTTCTTTGAGCATCTGCCCACTGGTGGTCAGTGCACATCATAGCGACCAGTGGTTCCACCGTTCGGTCGATTTGCATATTAGCCTTTTTTTATATAGGATATCCTTGTTTTCCTTTCTTATGTACTTAAAAGGTAGTATTCTATATAAACTTGTCTGCTTTTTGTAACTTAATGATTCCTTCTGAAATTATTTCATTTCAGTTCATAGAGGTCTCTATTATTTTTTTACAGCTGTATAGAATTCATTCTGCACATTTACCAAAGATTTTACAATTATGTCCTATGTTTGATTAGTTTCCATTATTTTATAATTTCAAATAATCCTGCAGGAAATAATCTTAAATAAAATTGTTTAATGGAACTCATTATTTATCTATGGTGTCATTTAAAATTTAATTCTAGCCCTGACCAGTTTGGCTCGGTGGATAGAGCATTGGCCTGAGGACTCAGGGGTCCCAGGTTCGATTCCGGTCAAGGTCATATACCTTGGTTGCAGGCACATCCCTGGTGGGGTGTGTGCAGGAGGCAGCTGATTGATGTTTCTCTCTCATTGATGTTTCTGACTCTCTCTCCCTCTCCCTTCCTCTCTGTAAAAAATCAATATAATATACTTAAAAAATAAAATTTAATTTTAAATAACCCTGTTTTGATTATTAAAGCCTGAATTTAATAATTTTAAATAGAAATATCTAAATCCAGTGAGTACCAACTATTCAGAATGGGTCTATCTTAATGTAACTATATTATAGAGGAAAGAAGTAGGAAAGTATAGAAGCAGGTGATGGAATAGGAGAGGTAATACTATTTCCACCATTAATTAGTGACAAAATATTGGCCAAGTTGCTTCACCTCCTGAACTCACCTCTCCTTATGATCTGTCTTCATCGGTAAATAAGGCCATTGGTCTGGATGTCAAGGTCCATTTCAGCCCTGAAATCTTCCTCTTTCGTTTGTCTCTTTATAGCTTCCCTCTCATAGCTATCATTATCACTTAAATAATCATCTTCTTGTTACTGTTTCACAAGAAAAGAAACAAAGTAAATGTGAGACTAAATACCAAGGTATTAATAAATAAACTAAGTCAGTTGAATACCTAAATGTTGGTAGTAATTTTCTTTTTAATCAGTGCTAGTTTTAGGCTTTAAAAATTGTTCCATACAATCAAGGATCATGAGTGCACAATCAAGAATTATCAGACAGCCCTGGCTAGTTGGTTGGGTGTTGTCCCATGCACGGAAAGGTTGTTAGTTCGATTCCAGGTCAGGGCACATGCCCAGGTTGTAGGCTGGATCCCCAGTATGAGGCATGCAGGAGGCAGCCAATTGGTGTTGTTCTCTCACATTGATGTTTCTCTCTCTCTCTCTCTTCTCTTTCTCCCTCTCCCTTCCTCCACTGAGTGCCTGCTATGTGCTAGCATGGTACAGGACCTGAGGATATAGCTACTATAAAGACACAAGTGTGCACATACATTTTTAATCAGTATCATCTGTTTCATTAGTCTGGGGTAAAAGTCACATAACATTTCAGATGATTTATTTATTCCAATGAATTGCCCAATTAATTCCCTTAATAGGGAATCCAGTATTTTGTTCTTGGTGTTGCCTCTTTCACCTAGTTCACCAAAACCTATAAGAGCTAACTCAGCCCAAAGAGGTTATTAGACTTGTTTGCAGATAAGAGAAGTAATTGAGGTTTCTGACTAGTTTGGTGACTGGATTTTTGGCTAATAAAAATCTTTGGCTGCTAGCTGGTGTTGCCATTGCAAGTTGGCTCTGTCAGTCCCAAGCACCCTTGTTCCACTGCCCCAATGCACCAGGCTGAAGCACGGACTCCCAAAGCTTCTCTATGCTGGGACATTGTCCCACCAAAACATGGGTAGTTCTTAGATGACTGAATTGGGATGGCTTTCGTAACTTAGCTCTACCTGTGCCATGAGGCTCTGCTGTTGAACTAGTTCATTAGCCTAGATTTCTATTCCTCCTGAAGCGTTTCTCTTTAGGACCCTGCGCTAGTGAGACAGGACTATCTCAGTCATCAGAGCGGTCTAATCATGGTAAACCTGGACAAGAAAGAGGCTGAGATTGAAATCTCTTTCCTCTCAGAGGCTCTCCTGGGCAAGCTTTCCCTGTATGGATTTGGGCTAATAGGGCTAATAGGAATTGTTTTGTCGGGATGTCTTATTACATACTCTCCCCTGGTGCAATGGGTACCTAACTCTTCTTCCATTTGTATCAGTGAGAAGAGCTTCTCAAGTGACTCCTTTCTAAGCAAAGATGGTATGTTCCTGGTGACTTATGTGTTTACTTTGTCAGAGCAATGACATGCCTCTCCAGACACCCTATTATACATTAACTAGAGGCCCGACGCACGAAATTCGTGCACTCGGTGGGGAGGGGGTTTCCCTCTGCCCGGCCTGCACCCTCTCACAGCCTGGGAACCCGCAGGCGATGTCCGACTAATGGCTTAGGCCTGCTCCACCCAGGGAGCGGGTCTAAGCCAGCAATTAGACATCCTTAGTGCTGCCACGAAGGCGGGAGAGGCTCCTGCCACCACCACTGGTCTGGCTCGCCAACCATGAGCCTAGCTTCTGGCCAAGTGGCACTCCCCCGTATTAAGCGTCTTCCCCCTGGTGGTCAGTGTGCATCATAGCAACCAGTCATTTAGCCATTTGGTCAATTTGCATATTAGCCTTTTATTATATAGGATAGAATTATATATGAATCAGAAGTAATACAAAGGAGGAAGTGATTGACTTGCCAGGAGGTGGAGGGTAAGTAGAAATGGTCAGAAAACACAGTTTGGAGTAGAAGAACATCAGTGCCTCCTATTAAAGGATGAGCTGAGTTGAGAGTGAGGATGGTAGGGCAGAAAGAGATTGGTATTTTAGGTAGAAGGAATAGCATAGTCAAGGGAAGACAACAAAGGGGAATAGCAGTGTGCTTTTGTCTCCTGGGGCAGAGGTAGAAAACATCTATTGGAGGGGAGGAGTGCCAAGACAGGAATTCAAGGAGGTAGGCAGAGCTTATATCATAACTGCCTTTATGTAAGATGCTAAACATCCTGGAGTTGGTATTGGTGATGAGGAACTAGTGAGGAATTGATTCATTTGCATATTATTACCTTCCTTGATAAGCACACAGGACTTCTCTGCTCCTGTTCTCAGGTAAATGTTATCATCCTCTCAGGCACCCCACCAGGAAATCTCAGAGTCCATTTAAATTTTTTCTTCCAACTAAATAAGAATCTAACCCACCCCATGCATTTGAACCCAAAGTCCTTTCTTCTTGTTTGCTCTGTTTTGCCCTGACTCGGATGATCACAACCTCTTACCTAGATTATTTCTAGAGTGTTCAAACTGTTCTCTGTGCTTGATGTTTCCTCCTTCCATCCATCCTACACACTGCCACTAACATGGTCTTCCTTAAATAGAAGTTGAGGTTACTATTCAACCCCAAACTGGAATTAAACATTAAATAATTAACTCCATTAAATATTGACCTCCATTAAACATTTCCACTGTTTGTCCTGTTTCACGTCCTTGAACCTCCATCCATACCACTTTGCTCTCATTATATCTAAAGCCCCTTTCTTCTATCTATTTTTCAAGGTGTGGCCCAGATTACATCAACTGCATAAAAAATTACCCCAAAATGTAATGGCTTAAAACAAGCATGTCAAACTCATGGCCCATGAATATTTTGAGGCCCAGCCAATATAAACGTTTCTGTTGTAAGAAACGTTTTAATGAAAATTTCATAACTTAATTTTTACAATATCCTGTTACACTTAATTATTAATAACTAGCTACGATGTTCGCTAATGACTGATTACTATAATCATTGAATTTCCCTTACGCGACTAACGCACAGGCGCACCATTTCTTGCCACTAATACTGGCAGCGAATATTTTAGCAGCTGATTGCCACGTCATTAGTCTTGGACTGACTTGTTTGGTGTGAGCAATAGGAAATATTTCACTTTCGGAGAAGAAGAAAAATAGGTTTAATTGCGTTACGCTTATTACTTTGTGCAGTTATTCAGTGTCTGATAAGTTAATGTTCAAGAAAAAAATTATTTTTTATTAAAATGTTCTATTATTTTATGTTAACGATTACTCACTGGTTTCAGCCCTTTGTACTCAGCATGTCTCTATCGAAATAAACCTACGTTTCTATGAAAATTGAAGCTTTTGTGTTTTTTGCGGTTAAACCTTGTTTATTTGGCCCATGTTAGTCCTTGGGTTTGACATGCTTGGATTAAAACAATGATAAATATTTATTATTTTCCACAGTTTCTGTGAGTCAGGAATTTAGGAGCATCTTGGTGGCGCCAGCTGGCTCAAGGGCTGCTCCTGAGGCAGCAGTCTGAGGCTTGACTGGGGATGGAAGACCTGCTTCCAAGGCTGGCAAGCAGGTGCTATCTCTTGGGGGAAGGGGAGGAGTCCTCAATTCTCCTCCAGGCTGTTTGAGTGTTCTTTGTGGCAGGTGGCTTCCCCAAGAGTAAGGAAGCAAAAAGACCAAGGTGAAAGCCAAAGGCATTTTATGATCTGGTCTCAGAAGACACATATTACTCTTTTGGTCTCACAGACCAGCTCTGATGTGAGAGAGATTACACATGGGCATGAATGTCAGGAAGCAAGGATTGCTGAGGACAGTGTTGGAGGCTGGCTAACACAACATCTCTTATGAGGTTTTCTTAGAGTCCCTAACTCCATATGACCTTCTCTTCCTTATTCTCGATAGGTCAAACTCTATAAAAGTCAGAGCTCCTGGAGATCTACTGATAAAATATTTTTTCTTAATTATTCAGTAATATAAACTGTGAGCCAGAAAAATTGCTTTGGTTAATTATCAAAGGACAATGCTTAGAAAACTTATTCTCTAAAAACATAGGTTATCAGAACGTGGTAGTTTGGAACTCATATTAGGGTGAACAGAGCATTCCTTTCTTGCCTGGGAGATGTAAACTATCCAAATCACTTTCACTTAGAGAAGCAGCCTCAATTTAGAGTGAGTGCATAGGTTCAGATAAGGACTCTAGGACACAATATTCTACATTAATCTTAAATTTATGTTTCCAAGGAAATAGAACCCTGAGTCTGCTTGTCAACTGAAGTCTGATATTAACCCATTTACATACAGATCTGAGTCTCTTAAGTACAGTTTCACTTAGATCCTACTTAAACTCTCCCCTTCCCCTAATACTACCAGAGGCCCGCTGCACGAAATTCGTGCACGGGGACTAGGTGTGTGTCCCTCAGCCCAGCCTTCACCCTCTCCAATCTGGGACCCCTCGAGGGCAGTCGGACATCCCTCTCACAATCCAGGACTGCTGGCTCCCAACTCCTTGCCTGCCTTCCTGATTGTCCCTAACCGCTTCTGCCTGCCAGCCTCATCACCCCCTAACCACTCCCCTGCCAGCTTGATCGATGCCTAACTGCCCTCCTCTGCTGGCCTGGTCACCCCTAACTGTCCACCCCTGCAGGCGTGGTTGCCCCCAAATGCCCTCCCCTCCTGGCCCAGTAACCCCTAACTGCCTCCCCTTGCCAGCCTGGTCACCCCTAACTGCCCTCTCCTGCCGACCTGGTTGCCCCCAACTGCCCTTCCCTGCAGGACTGGTTGCCCCTAACTGTCCTCCCTGCAGGCCTGGTCACCCCCAGCTGTCCTCCCCTGCAGGCCTAGTCGCCCCCAACTGCCCTCCCCTGCAGGCCTGGTCCCCCCAACTGCCCTCTGCTGCAGGCCTGATCTTCCCCAACTGCCCTCCTCTGCCAGCTGGGTCACCCCTAACTGCCCTCCCCTGCCGGCCATCTTGTGGCAGCCATTCCGTGTCCACATGGGGCAGCCATCTTTGACCACAAGGGGGCGGCCATCTTGTATGTTGGAGTGACAGTCAATTTGCACATTACTCTTTTATTAGATAGGATAATGACCCCCATTTCTTCCCTTTTTTGGAGACATGCCCACAGTTCTTCTGCTGTGTGATGTCCTTTGCTGCAAGTTAATATACCTAACTTTGTTGGGTTACAGGTTTGGCTCTGGAGATCTTTATCTGATGGGCTTTATGAACAGCTAAAATTATTTGAAATATATAATTTGAAATATTATCTAATTTCATTTTTTAAGAATCACCCATGCTTCTTGATCAAGGGAACCTTTTAGAACATCTTGCCCAGTGAATCCTTATCATTCCTCTGAACTACAGTCTACTTCCTAAATACATCGTCTCTCTGAAATATAGTCTATTTCCTATACAGACTACATTTAAAAAAAAATGTTCTTATTGATTTCAGAGAGAGAAAGAGAGAGGGAGAGAGTGAAAGAAACATCAAAGATGGGAGAGAATTGATCTGCTGTTTCCTGTATAGGGGGATCAAACCATCAATGCAGGCATGTGCCCTGACCAGGAATCGAATGGTGACCTGTTTCATGGGTTGATACTCAACTACTGAGCCGCATAGGCCGGGCGGGCCAGACATTTTGGACTAACCTTGCATGCTATTCCTTCACTGCTACAGACTCTAAAAAATTCATTCAGTCACTTTCTCCCAAGGTTCCTAATACCTTTACATTACTAAGCAATTTATTACTCAACTAGTAAATTTTCCCTTTTGTCCTTCTGAGCAACTTCTTCTTGTTAGGTCACCGAAGGAGGAACGCACGAGGCCAGAATGGTGAGGGATTACAAATTTCTTCAATCATCTGCACATCAGGTGGCTGAGCCTGGATGGCTCCAGCACCCAGTGACAGGTGGGACTTTTGGTGGGCTTTTTCCTGGGGGGAGACTTCTTTATGCATACCTGGAGGGGAGATAATGGAATGTGGGCACCACAAGTGAAATGTGGTCTCAGTAAAGGGAATGTCCATAGTGAAATGACCTGAAAAGCCAGATCCCGGGGGAAGGGGTATCAATTCAATTGCTTGTTCAAACCTAACACTTCCCTGGTCTTTAAGATTCAGCTACAAAATCATCTTCTGTGCCATGCCTTAATCAAAGGCTCTAGATTTAGAAAAACTAAGCATTTACTTTTTTGTGCCTTGCTTATACCTTTAATGTGGCACTTACTGAGGTATGTTAGCAACCATACTTGGTTAAAAATTACTGTTTAATATTTTAACCTTATTGTTTTGGGTTCTGTACTCATTTAAAAGTTATTTTGATTTTCTGAACTTATGTATGATTGAAAACTCCCTTGATGGCGGTTTGAATATCCCATTGATTGTGATCTCACTGGTCATCGAAGCACATTCCTCTGGGACCCAGGGCAGATAGTGATCCTAAATTGTCTCAGCAGCTACAGATAACTGAGTTTCGGTTGACTCAGTGATCTCAGACTCTAGACAGCACAATTATTCGAAAATTGCCCGGGTGGTCCCAGATAATGTGTTTCTGTTGATTCAGTGATTCGTAGATATTTTAGATAACTAAGTTGCTCAAATTCTGCTTCTGTAAAAATGCTTTTTTGTAAAACAGGTTCCTCATTCCAGACCTAAAGATGTAATCAATACTTTTGTGATATTCTGCATATAAGCCAGAATTGGCAAGCTGTTCAGGGCTGCAAGGTCTGGAGCGCTTTTGCTCCCTCGTATGCGCCTGCTTTTAATAAATGACTCCATAATTTGACCTTTTTTGAGGCGTCCTTTGTAAGATGGGAGTTACATCACAACATTACCATATTGATAATTTCCCCCATGTTTTTACCTCTGCAAAATAGTAATTATAATCTGTTCATCCTTGTATCCACTGTGCCAGGTTTACCTAATTACAATTGTTAAATAAGGTAATGAAATATATAGATGGCACATGAAGAGTTCAGTAGAAGCTCTAGTTCATTGAAATTTAGACTGTTGAACACCCCTATACACACACAGATACACCATTAGTATAGGTATCTGGTCCTTGCAATTCTTGTCATCTGTATTAGGCAACTACCCACTTGTACTGAAACCAACGTTTTGTGGGCTATTTTAATGAGGGCTACTTCAACACACAGACTACTTTAATATGCGTGCATATTATGCAAGGTTTTATGTACTCATTTTCTGAATGACACACTTGCTTTTCTCCAGTTTTCTCAACTGAAGAGAGGAACTCACTAAGTTACTGTACACATGCCAGTCTAAACGCTAGGAATCACAATTTCTGCTTCATCTGGGCTAGGCAGGAGAATGCTGTAATCTGGAATGCTCTTCAGGCCCTGAGAGTAAGGCCGGTTTAACACAATGCACGATTGTTATTTCTGAATGCTTCTTTGCAAAGAACAGTGTTTCTCAAACTTTTTGTTTGGCCAGACCCACGTAAAGAAATGCATCTTATATTGCTACTTGGGACACACAGATACAAAAGACAGGAATAAAAATTTCAAAGAACTCCTTTAGCCGCGATGCATTCTGAGATTTTATATCGTGTTCGATTCTTCCGATTTCATTAAAACACAACGAAGTAGTGGTCTCTATCTGCCAAACTGATTTCACGGTCCCCTAGAAATTATAATCCAGGGTTTGGAAAACACAGGCTTGGAAAAAGGTTTTGGATTTGTAGTCATTCTTTCCCCATCTCCTTACACTTCGGAGTTCCCGACAGTTGTTTTTGTGAAAATGATGACCGAGCCCCCCGTTTTATGTAAATGCTCCGTGATAGGGCCATTTCCTTCTTCCAGGGCTCCTTTAAGAGGGTGGTAACGGCCCATCACCGGGGGTGGAGTGGCAGATCCCACGAAATCCCCGGCGCAGGCCCGGCTGGCTTTTCCAGTTCTTGTGAAAGCCTGGGTGTGTGTGTGCGTGCGCGCAGGTGGGAGGAGGGGTGGGGCAGGCGCTGGGACCGGAGGAGTCAGGAGGCACCGCGGGAAGCAAGGAGTTTTCTCCACACCCGCGACTCTGCGGGGGTCCGCGCGTGCGCAGAGAGCGCCCGGGACGGTTCCGGCCTCCGCGGTGCCCGCGCGCGCTCCCGCGGTGCCAAAGTCCGAGGTGGGCTCCGAGAGGCGGCGCGCGCCAGGGGGCGGTCCTGCGCGGCCGCCCCGCCCTCCCTCCGCGCTCCTCCCCTCCCAGTTTCCCCCGCGCTTCCTGCGCTAAGGCAATCACCGCCGCGTCCCCTTGCCCGGCTGCACGTTCCCGCGGTGCCATGGCGGCCTTCAGCAAGTACCTGACGGCGCGAAACTCCTCGCTGGCGGGGGCCGCGTTCCTGCTGCTCTGCCTGCTCCACAAGCGGCGCCGCGCCCTCGGCCTGCACGGGTAAGAAGGCCCGTGGCCGCGCCGCTTTTCCGAGACCGAGCGGACGCTCCCGCGCGTCTGTCCCGCCCCGCCCGGCGGCGAGCAGACCGGTCCCTTTGCCCCGCGGGGTCAGGCGGAGAGAGCGCTGGCCGCGGCTGCTGCCAGGCTCCAATGTCAGGGCGTCCGGCTGTGCCCGCGGTGCCGGCCTCCTCCGCGCTCCCTGCTCCCCTGCCGGCCTGGCCGATCCCATACTCTGCCCCCGGGAGTGTGTATATTCTGCGCCCGCTAGCAAACCAGTGTGTCTGTCCCCAGACTACCTCCTTTCTCTTACCAACTTTCTGGGCGTGTTCTAGTTTTGCCATCTCATCTTCTGCCACACGGTGGGTTTGCTTTGTGGACTTGTGTGTGTTTGAGGGTGGGATTGGACTTGCCAGGCTGGAGGCTGTTCACTCTGACCAGGTTTGGCACGATTCCTTAGTAGTTGCTGTTGAAAGTTGCGAGAATGGTTTCTGTGAACTGTCGGGATCCACTTGGCAGAATTGCTTTCTAAAGTGGTGTCACCTTGGAGTTGGCCAGTGAATGCCCTGGCGTTTCACCCGGAAAGCGAGGTTCCCTCCCTTGGCTCTGCAGGTGTTAAGTATGTTTTAGGTGAGGATCAGGATTCTTTTTTCAGAAACTGATTTGTGAGAAGAGAATGCAAAGTATGAGCCTATAATTATGCTTAAAGTTTAAATTACTGAGGTAAAATTACTGAATTATTTTATAACTATTAAGAATGGTGTTGAGTCTGTCGTTGTAGATGTTGTACTTCCAAAATCTTATGAATGCCTTTTTAGTCGCTGTCTTTTGGCATCACAGTTTGAAGATTAGAAAATTCTAACTTTAAATTGTACTGGTTTTTTTGAGTATATTTGGTAAGAGGGCTAGTTAACGTTACTATCTGGTGCCTAAGGAACCTGTTGCTTCTCAGCTTTTTTTTTTTTTTGTCTGTGCTATCAACAGTAGGCTTTCCTTAGGAGATATTTCTTAGAATCGTAGGGCCAGTAAAACCACTTTAAAAGTTACAGTATCACGTTATTTCAAATATTAAGAGAACAATTAATTTAATGTCCTGATTTACTTTTTTAGTTTTGTTAATGCAGTTTTTTCATCCATTTAAATTATGTATACATATATGACTTTTTATTACAGAAATTTCCACACATTACATTTTTGAAAAGTAGATGCAGACTAATATAATGAAACCCTCTACGTTTTACCCAAGAAGTATCATTAACATTCTTCAAGTCTTGTTTCATCTATAGCTCTGTGCTCCCCATCCCTTACTTTCATATGTTTTTAGGTAAAATTTGCATATATTGAATGTACAGATCTTAGTTATGTATATTTTATTTTTAAAAAAATCTTTATTGTTGAAAGTATTACATATGTCCCCCTTTTTCCCCCATTGACCTCGTTCAGCACCTCTCCTCCCCTTGCCCCAGGCCTTTACCACATTATTATCTGTGTGTGTCCATGGATTATGCATATATATGCATACAAGTTCTTTGGTTGATCGCTTCCCTCCCCTCCCCCCCCCCCCCTGATATTTAACAGTTTGTTCCATGTTTCTATATCTCTGGATCTTTTTTTTTATTTTAATTTTTATTGATTTCAGAGGAGAAAGGAGAGGGAGAGATAGAAACATCAATGATGAGAGAGAATCATCTGCCTCCTGCATGTGCCCTCACCAGGAGTCTAACCATAACCCCAGCATGTGCCCTGACCAGGAATCTAACCATAACTCCTGGTTAATAGGTTGGCGCTCAACCACTGAGTTAACACCAGCCTGGCTCTGGATTGGTTTTGTTAATCAGTTTATTTTGTTTATCTCATATGAGTGAGATCATGTAATACTTGTCTTTCTGTGACTGGCTTATTTGGCTAAGCATAATACTCTACCGGTCCCTCCATGCTGCCTCAAAGGGAAAGAGATGCTTTTTTTTTTTTTTTACTGCTGTATAGTATTCCATGTTATAAATGTACCATAGCTTTTTTATCCACTCATCTACTGATGGGTACTTGGACTGTCAGCATATCTTACCTATTGTAAATTGCTGCTATGAACACGGAGGTGCATACATTCTTTCTGATTGGTGTTTCTGTTTTCTTAGGCTATATTCCTAGAAGTGGGATCACTGGGTCAAATGGCAGTTCCTATTTAATTCTTTGATGAAACTCCATACTGTTTTCTATGATGGTAGCCATTTTGACAGGTGTGAGATAAAACCTCATTGTCATTTTAATTTGCATCTCTCTGATGACTAGTGACTTTGAGCACTTTTACTTATATATAAAATATATGGGCACCACAGTGTAGCACACACCTATCATAAAGTAGAACAATTTATTCTTCCCAGAAAGTTCCCTTGTATACATTCCCTGCTGTCACTGTACTAATTTTTTTCTCAGTTTTGCCTAATTATACATCTTATTTTGTTCCTAATTTATGGGGAATAATAGAATATTTTTACTCGTGGATAAAGGAGACCATGTATTCAGTTCAAAGGCATTATCTGTTTTAGAATGTTACATTACTTTGCTAGGTGCTATGGGATGAAGAAAGGTAGGGGTGTGTGTGTGTGTGTGTGTGTGTGTGTGTGTGTGTGTGTGTGTGTATTACACAAACATTAAAAAAAAGATATGACTTTTTTTTTCCCCCCCTTGGGGAGCTTATGTACTTGTTAGGGAGAAGAAATTTAAATGTAAATTAGGCAAAAATGTAAGGTGCTGACAGAGTGCACTGCAGACAAATATTCCTTAGAAGTTCTGAGAAAGGAAAGATTAATGTGTTTGGGAAGTTAGGGGAGGTTTTATTTCTGAAGGATGTGTACTATGCCTAGTTTGGAAATAGGAATGGATAACAAGAGATAAATTGAATACTATAGCAGCCTACATCAGATTTTTGTTGTATGTTATGTTAGGAGGAGAAAAAGTTTTGTGGTGTCCTTTCAATCCGTGTCCCACTTTTTAAGAAACACAAATGTGGTTGGTTTTTTTTTAATTGAAACTTTGCTATGCTAAAATACAAAGTTCTTAGCATGAGAGAATGGTGTTCATGGTGTGGTACTTGATGACTTTTACCATGTATCCATATGGGATTAAAAATCTTTGAGTATGGCTGTTTCTGCCCAGCCTTTGCAGTCTGATGGTAATCTCCAGGTCTCCTCCCCACCCGTGGACGTTTCTTTTCCTTCAAGACTCAGTTCAGACAACACTTTCTCTTAAGTGTTTTCTATCTTTTCCTGATCTCCAAACTGATGTTACTGTCCTCAGCTCTCAGGATACTTTAAGCATTCCTCTACTCCAGTAGTTACCACTCTATATTGTATTAGTTCATTTTTTAAAAATATTTTTACTGACTTCAGAGAGGAAGGGAGAGGGAAAGAGAGATAGAAACATCAATGATGATAGAGAATCATTGATTGGCTGCCTCCTGCATGCCCTTACTGGGGATCAAGCCTGCAACCTGGGCATGTGCCCTTGACTGGAATTGAACCTGGGACCTTTAAGTCCACAGGCCAGCACTCTATCCATTGAGTCAAACAGGCTAGGGCTGTATTAGTTCACATTGGCTTCTGCCTACATCAGACTCTTGAGTTTCTTGAGGGCATGGATTGAGTAATATTTAAATTCTTTGTTTGCACATGTCATGGGATGGACAATAAGTGTTTATAGGCTGGACCAATGATGAAGACCTTGTGAAGGTAATTGTTTGACAGGCAGTTGGAGCCCTGAGGCCAGTACAAACATGAGTAGAGACATTATCTTCACAGAAGTGATTAATAGTTGTGTACCTAGGGTAGTGTAATATGAGCTGGGTAGTGGGAAACCAGTGGGCTAATTTTAGAAGGCAGGGAAAGGACCAGTCTACATTGCCAAAGTATTTTACGATCTTCAAAAACAAACCAAAAAAAAAAAAGAACAAAGCAGTTCTTTTCCTTCTTATGAATGCTCATCAAAGTTCAGATTTCTTGTCCTGGATTTCAGAGTCTTCCTCCATCTGATCTCATCTTACCTGGCTAATCTTATATGCCACTGCCTGCCAATGGGCAGTGTCTGTTCCAAATAGGCCAGTTTCTGCAATGTTCTCCAAACAGGCCAAACTCATTCCCGGCTTTGGAGCTTTATTAACCATGGTAGCCATACCTGGAATATCTCTCTCTGTATCCTCTGCTCTTCAACTCTTATCCTTTAAGGATGAGGTCAGGGCCACCCCTTCCATGAAGTATTATTTAATAACTCTTGATAATTTAAATGATGATCACCCCGTTGTTAACCTTCTGAAGCATGAATTTAAGTATGTTTCTTGTTTTATATGTTAACTAGTGACCTGGTGCATGGATTCGTGCACATTGAAACTAAATTAATTAGAAGAAATATTTTAATATTGCTATTTGCCCTTTCTCTATAATATAAGTGTCAGCCAAATTCATGATCAACAATGACAGATGGAAACACACGTGTGTGATTGGTGCCAGTGAGAGCTTTATATGTATCACACATGGGCGAGTCAACTTAGCCTTTTATAGATATAGAATAAACTTGCTTAATTAGACCTGCTTTCTGATTTAGCTAAACTTTTTCCAGCCCAGTGAAGCACCCCAACTTGTCTTTCAGGTAATTATCAGCAACACAGCAGTAAATATCAACACAAAAAGATTATTATTATAGATCATGCAGGGAGGACAAAGGGTGAAATATTTATCTGTAGCAGTGTTTGACTATTCTGTGCAGTGAGAAAACCTGCAGTCATTTTCAAGTTCCACCATTTCTTACTTCTTTTCAGTCAGGTCAAGTTTCTAAACTTTCTAAATCTCCGTTTTCTGGCTGATGAAAAGAAAATAGGATTCTACCTAGTCTCCTGTCTATCTACTCCAGGACTTCTATGAGGATCAAATGAGATGAGGCATGTGAAAACACTTCACAAACATTTGGTTAAATTGTAAAATGTTTGCACCTGGCTATAAAGCAAGTTGTGTCCTGGGCTGAAGAAACTGCAAGGAGGCTAGTCGCTAGGGAGAGGAGGCCTGGTGCTGCTATGTGACGTCATTACCTGGCCCACAGCAACTGTTTCTGGGCTGTGGGCCGCATTTTGCACCATGGGGTCTTGGCAGCATTGGCTGATTTGGTGGGATGTTGCTCTGGGGTGGTGGTGGGGCCAGTGTCCCACTTGGGGGAAGCTGAGTGTTGGTTTGTCGGTGCCAGGTCTGTGATGTCGTTTATTTTTAAATGGCCAGTGCACGTCATGGTAGCTTCTGCATTGAGTGTCTGCCTCCTGGTGGTCAGTGCGCATCATAACTACTGGTTGGATGTACACTTAGCCTTTTATATATATAGATTACTTGACTGGGTGTCAGTTATCAGGGTGCAGTCAAGTCTATCCACTCATGGGGTGATCCTTGATCCTTTGCAAAGCTCCATTCTGTAGATGATGGGAACACAGTCTCCTCCTTCAAATATCTCAGAGGCGTTTCAGGGAGCTTGTGTTTCTCTTAGACATGCCTACTTCACTTCTGCTCTATTTTAGATCCCATTTACATCTTATCTCTTGAGCCTATCTTTTTGGAATCTGCCTTCATTCCTTTACAGCATCAACCACAAAGCAGGTATTTGTAGTAGAGTTTTATTGAAAATTTGGGAATGGTGGCAGGGATTTTATCACCATAATGAACAGCTTAAAATGGAGACTTCCTTTTATTTACAAGCTCTTTAGACATTCCCATTTTTGGAAATTTGTTCACTATTTTTCTCTAAGCCTCAGCCTTGTGGCCCTGTTGCTGGGCCTTTTCTATACTCCTTGGATGTTCTCATATCTCTAGTTTCTTCCCCTTGTACTTTTCTCCCCACTAACCTCACTACAACTTTCTGGAATACTTTCATCCTGAGATGATGTTTCAAATCAAGCTCTGGAAGGGGCTGGTTTCACCTTTCTCAGTTTCATAGGCCCACTGAAAGTTTTGCAAATGTAGGCATGAGTCCAGTGAGGGGCTATAGCTGCATGAGACCCTTAGGATGAACTGAGAGTAGGTCTTACAGGGACAGTCCCTGGCCCCATTTGGATCCTCAGAATAAAAAGGAGATGTTCAAGCAGCCTTAGGTGAAGCAGGCCTTAAAGGGTTTGTCAGGAAAAGCAAGGGTATACAGAAACCAGCTAATGGCAAGTATGATCCAGATGCAGACTTCTCAAACTGTGTCTCTGTGTGTGATGGGGGAAGTAGGTATAGATTGTTTAATTAATTACACTTCTCAGTTTTGGGCACATTAGCATCATTGGCCAGGCATTTTGTTTCAGGGCTTTTGTACTTGCTGTTCCCCTGCCTGGAATGCTCTTTGCCTAGATATCCACACTGCTTACTCCCTCCCTCTTTTCAGTCTTTTATTAGACATCTCACAGCGAGACCTTCCATTGCCACTCAGTTTAAAATAGCATCCTCCACACATGTACTCTTCCCGCTTGCCTGGCTTTCCTTTTCTCCTTAGCACTTCTCACTACCAAATGTGCACATGAACATCTCTCTACAGAAGCCTTTTGAATTGACGAGAATCATTTACTCTTATAACTGGATAGTATTTAAGTTACTTTTGTGTGACATGGTTTCAGGCCTCTGTATTTTTTTTCAGTTGCTGCTTCCTGAATATGATACTCTTTCTTTATTCTAAGTGTAGTCTGACTGACAAAAAATTTAAGCATCAGGCCTTTGTTTAAGAACATGGCTTTCATTATAAATTTTTTTTTTTTAAATAAGGAAATCACTTTGGTTTTAGGCATCTCTATCAAGAACATAGTCTTCCATAATATAGGATAAGATGCTTTGGATAACTGATGTTTGTGCTTTAATGGGATTTTTTTTTTTTTATTGCGATAACTTGAAGCCTTACTAGGTAAACTATAGTGAGTATGCTTAAAGTTGGTTTTTTGAAACATGGCATTTGTTATCTCTTGCTAGATTAGTAGTCCTGAATTAATGCAATTAAATTAATAAACTATAACATTGAAAATAAAAGTCATCAAAGCATAACCAGTTATTTTGATATCTGAATAGATACAGCAGTCTCATATATTACTGTAATGGTACCACAGTACTACCCATAAACATAGATTGTATGATTTACTCTATGCTTAAGAAGTTATCTGTTGCCATTGAAAATAAATATGCTATTGTGGAATGAGGCAGTGTCTTTGGTAAATAATAACTTAGTAATTTAATCAGGATGTTGTATCTATATGTCACTGTTTAAAACATTTGTATACTTTCATTAACCTATGAAGTAAGCAGCATGACAGGCTATTTCCTCAGAAGGAAAAAATATGGTGCTATAAGGTTATGTTACTTCAGTGAGAAAGACTAAAATTTTTATAAAAATTTATCTTTAATGTTGAAAGTATTACACATGTCCCCTTTTATCCCCACTGTTGACCCCCTCCACTCAGCTCCCACCCCCTCCCTAGGCCTTCCCTACACTGTTGGTTTGCCCATGGCCTATGCATGTATGCATATAAGTTCTTTGGTTAATCTCTTACTACACCCCAACCCCCTCCACCCCCAACCTCCCTTCCCTCTGAAATATGTCAGTGTCGCTGGGCCTATTTTGTTCATCATTTTATTTTGTTCTTTAGATTCCACATATAAGTGAGATCATGTGATGATACTTGTCTTTCTCTGACTGGCTTATTTTGCTTTGCTTAGTATAATACTCTCCTGGTCCCTCCATGATGTCTCAAAGGGTTAGAGATCCTTCTTTTATACTGCTGCATGGTCTTCCTTGATGTAAATGTACCACAGCTTTTTAATCCATTCATCTACCTATGGGCACTTGAACAGACATATAGATCAAGGGATCAGAACAGAGAACCTAGAATTCGACAAGCCATTATACTTAAATAATATTTGACAATGGAGGCAAGGGCATACAATAGAGTAAAGACAGTCTCTTCTATAAATGGTGTTGCTAAGGGGTAAAAGGCATCCTAGATAGGGAAAACAGCATGAGCAAAGTCATGGAATTACTGGAGTTAAGATTTGAAAAGAAGAGACTGCAAGGACAGGAAGCTGAAGACAGTACTATTAACCATTTATTGAGCATTTACTATATTTTAAGCATTGTTCTAAATAGTTAACATTTATTCCTCACAATAGTTTTTTGAGATAGTTATTTTATTATTTTCATTTTACCAGTGAGGAATCAGGTAAAAATGGTACCTGATTCTACGACTTTTAAGTTTGAAATAGCCATGTGGGAGGTAAAAGTCAGAATAAAGCATTTTTATCCGATGGACTTACATTCAAAAGAACAGTCAAGAATTATTCAGGCATTTAAAAAGTCTTCCATTAAATTCAAAATGAAGTTAACTGTTAAAATTTTACTGTTGTAAATTAATATTAAAATATATAGTCATGGTATAATACTCTTAAGATTTGTAGACCTTTTTATTGTATATTATACCACAAATACAGGAAACTGCATAAAACACATAATTTAATAACTTTTTAAACAATAACAAACAAACAAAACAAATACCCTCAGGTCAAGAAATAAATCTTTGTCATCTACCCTAAAGGCTTCCACATACCCCTTCCCAATCTTAGTCCCTTCCCTCTCCTCTAAGTAGTTACTGCTATCCTGACTTCTATAGTAATTGCATTTTAGTAGTGTTTTATAATTTTATCACCCAAATGTGCATTCTTAAAACACTGTAATTTAGTTGTGCCTATTTTTTGTTTGTTTGAAGTCTCAATCTTCATGGTCCAATGCCATCTCTCCTTACCACTTTTTACATTTTATTGAAGCAACCAGGTTTTTTACTGCTACAGATGAAATAATCTGGGTTATGCTATTTGTATAATTTTTGTTCATTTTCTGTATTTCCTATAAATTGGTATTTGGATCTAAAAACTTGACCAAGTTCAGATTTTTTGTTTGTTTTTGGACAAGAATGTTTCCTAGGTGTTGATGTGGTCTAACCTCCATCAGAAGGTATATTAGTGTCTGGTTATTTTTCGTGAGTTTAGCAACCATTGATGTTTAATGCCTAGATCAATGAATTTATTAGGGATTACAGAATGGAGATATTTAAAATTCTGTTATTTACTCATTTATAAGATGAAATGCTTCCATAAAAAGAAACTTTTCTTCATCTACTATTTGGTTACCCAGTGGTACAGTTTAGTTAGGAAAGGCAGGGTAGACATTTGCTTCTTTACCAGTTTTTAAAGTAATATATTAGTTTCCTGTTATCCTTTGGCGGTGACCAATGAGTTCTTTTTAAGTATCATTATAAACCTATTGATTTACTCTTAGTAAATAAATATTTAATGTTCACTGTTAGGGTCACTGAAGGAGGAACACACAAAGCTAAAGGGGTAAAGAATTATGCATTTATTAGGTCATCTGGAAAACCAGATGGGCTGAGCCCCAAAATGGCACCAGCCCCCAAAGATGGGGAGTCAGGAGGGTTTTAAAGGACTCTAGGTGGGCTTTTTCTGTGTGGGGAATTCTCTGTGCAGGTTCAGATTCTGGGAAACTCCTGAGGGGAGAGATAATTGTCTTAGCAAGTGGAATGTGGTCTAAGTAAGTCAAATGTCCATTGTGAAGTGGCCTAAAGTTTAGTTCCCAGGGGTGAGGGTATCAATTCAATTATTTGACCAGACCTAACACTCACTACTTTATAAATGCATTGGAGGAACCCTATTTTAAGACAGTGACTCATAAACAAAATATAAAAAGTACCTTAGTTATCAACATTTGCATTGGTATTATTTCTTCATAAATTTTAGAATCAGCATGTTGAGGTTTTGATGAGGATTGCTCCTAATCTGTAGATCAATTTCTAATATTGACCTCTCTTTTTTTCATTTTGATCAGTTTTGCCATGAGTTTGTAAACTGTATTAATTTTTTTCAAAATTCCAACTTTTAGTTTTGCTTTACCTCTGTTGAGTGTCTATTTTTTATTATTTGCTTTATTTGTATTCTTTTATTTTTTAAAAATATATTTTATTGATTTTTATTTACAGAGAGGAAGGGAGAGGGATAGAGAGTTAGGAACATTGATGAGAGAGAAGCATCAGTTCAGCTGCCTCCTGCACACCTCCTACTGGGGATGTGCCCGCAACCAAGGTACATGCCCTTGACCAGAATTGAACCTGGGACCCTTCAGTCTGTAGGCTGACGTTCTATCCACTGAGCCAAACTGGTTAGAACTATTCTTTTGTTCTTTACTAGTGGCCCGGTGCACAAAATTTGTGCATGGAGTGGGGAGGAAAGGGTGTCCCTCCGCCTGGCCTGCACCCTTTCCAATCTGGGACCCCTCGGGATAACCAGCAGTCGGACATCCCTCTCACAATCCAGAATTGCTGGCTTCTAACAGCTCACCTGCCTACCTGATTGCCCCTAATTGCTTCTGCCTGCCAGCCTGATTGCCCCTAACC
The DNA here is from genome assembly GCA_026230045.1 of Corynorhinus townsendii. Taxonomy (NCBI): domain Eukaryota; kingdom Metazoa; phylum Chordata; class Mammalia; order Chiroptera; family Vespertilionidae; genus Corynorhinus; species Corynorhinus townsendii. The sequence goes on along the minus strand of JAPDVU010000002.1, from coordinate 148,552,828 downwards.
ACCTCTGCCTCGGCCCCACATCTGGGACCCAGGGTTCCCTCCTCAAACCGACCACAGGCACCCGGAATCCGGGCTTCCCTCCCTCTGGTCAGCCATAGGCACCCAGGCTGGCTGCAGCCGCAGGGGATGGTGGGCAGGTGGCTTCGCCTGGGCTGCAGCTGCAAGTGCTGGCGCCCGGGACCATGGGGTGGGCGGCTTCTCTGTCTCCTGGGCCACAGCCAGCCGCAGGTACTGGTGCCCGGAACTTTGGGGTGGGCGGCCTCTCCATCTACCAGGCTGTAGCCAGCCGCAGGTGCTGGCACCTGGACCGCAGGCGGGCGGCTTCTCCTTATTCCCTGGGATGTTGTGTGGGTGACTTCCCTGGCTGGCTGCAGCCTGGGATCACAGGGCAGGTGGCTTCTTCTGTCTCCCAGGCTGCAGCCAGCCTCAGGCGCTGGTGCCCAACTTCCCCAACTCGCACAGGCCCCTCCTCCCCCCGCAGCTGGGGGGCCGGGCTGCCACCATCTTTTCAGGTTAATTTACATACTCTGATTGGCTGTTAGGTGTAGCGGAGTGACAGTAATTTGCATGTTTCTCTTTTATTAGTGTAGATTAGTGTAGACTAGTGTAGATACTTTCTTCATTTTATTTTGTTATTTTTCTGATCTGTGATAGATTACAAATTTTCAGCCTTCTTTCCCAATGTATGCATTAAAGACTATCAAGTTCTCTATAAGCACTGCTTTGGTTGCATTCCACAGGTCTTTTGGTATATATACTATATCATTTTGCAAACATGTAATTTGATATGTATGTGATTTATTCTAAAGTACATTTTGATTTCTTTGACTTGACTTTTCTCAAGCTTATCTCTTTATGTCAGTTATATATATAGTTGCATAACAAATAACTCCAAGATTTAGTGGCATAAAACAGCTATTTCCCCCCTCAATTCTATGGGTGTCTGGGCAGTTTCTCTGCTGTTTTGGTCTAGGTTCGCTTGTGAGCTGCATTTAGCTAGAGGATTAGCTGCACTGGAGGGTTCATACCTAGCGCTTTGTGCTGGCTGGTGACTGGGGTCCCATGGTTCTTATCTAAGTGACTTTTTATCCAGCAGGCTTGACCAGTGCCTCACATGGTAGTCTCAGGTCAGCATTCTAAGAGGTGAAAGTGAAAGCAGAAACACTTTCATACATTCTATTGATTATAACAAGTTGCAAGCCTGGTCCAGATTCAAGGATGGGGAAATAGATCCTTTCTTTTTAGGAGGAACACACGGAATTTGTCTCTGTATTTTTTGTTGTTGTTGTGTTGTGATGATAGAGTCTAGTTTCCTAGATTATGGTTTGGACATTTTATTTAAAATTACAGGAATAATTTTGAGGCTTATAGTAAACATACCTTCAGTATAGGAGGAAAGTTTTTCTAAAGGTTCCTGGAAGCCATATCAGCCAGGATACAACTTAAACAAAGCCCCTAAAGAGCACATTCTAAAATTTTTCGTATAGCATTTTAAAAAACAGATGCAAGAGTCACATTTCAGATTTTTGTTTCTCTAAGGAGTTATATTATTGTATGTCCACATTATTGTCATGTTAATGCTTTTGAAATCAATGTGTCTACTCTTGAACTTTAAATCTATTCAAAATTGTCTTCTGGCCCTTAAAATTTATCATACTGAGACTTGAAATTTAACACTTTTACAATGAGTCCATTGTAGAAAAGCATTATTTCCTTTAATGCTTCTTCTACTGTTATTCTTTTTAAAAATTATTACTAATTGATGTCAGAGAAAGGAAGGGAGAGAAAAACATCCTTAGGTTGCCTTCCACATGCACACTGACTGGGGATCGGACCAGCAGCTTTTTGTGTACAGGACACTCCTCCAACCAACTGAGCCACAAAGGCCAGGGCTACTGTTATTCTTTATTAAGGTTAATGGAATCATTATCTTCTGTTCACTCACTGTGCATATTGTTTGTGAGATCTTAGGAAAACGATCTGTGCCTTTCAGGGCATCAGTTTGGAGCTAAATATTTCTAATACCTCCTCTACCTTTACATAGTTTTTTAAATCTCTGCTCCTCTTCTCTTATTTCCATATTCAGTTAGTGCCCAGCTCTTATCTATGGTATTTCCTCACCTGTATTTCTAGCTATTTTCCTATATTTTCCTTTCCATCCCCATAGCCAGAGCCTTTGTTCATGTCTTCATCTCTGGGCCCTGATTGACCTCTGCTGTGTATATCTAGGCCAACTCCATCAGAACTATGATACCAGCTTTCCCCAGGCCTTAATGACTCCCCAAATATCTAGCTTCCTCTTCTTTCCTGAGCTTCTGACTTAAATATTTGTGTGTGTGTGTGTTTTTAAAATAAGTTATCAGTACCCGGGCCTACTAAAACCATTTGAAACTGGCATGTCTTTGTTTGAATTTACCTTTCCATCCCAAATCTATTTTTCCAACTTCTTATACTGAACATGGGCCCTAACTCTTTGAAGGTTTCTTTAGGGCCTGGAGACAATAGATCTAAAAATGAATTCTCTAGGGTCCTAAAGTTTTTGGAGAATTTTCAAATTTTGTGTTTTCATTTTGCTGATAGATAGCTCAGTTGGTTAGAGAGAGTGTGAAGTATGGTAGCAACCATACTTGGGTAAAAATTACTGTTTAATATTTTAACCTTGCTGTTTTGGGTTCTGTACTCATTTAAAAGTTATTTTGGTTTTCTGAACTTATGTATGATTGAATACTCTATTGAGGATGGTTTGAATATCCCATTGATTGTGACCTCACTGGTCATCGAAGCACATTCCTCTGGGACCCAGGACAGGTAGTGATCCTAAATTGTCTCAGCAGCTACAGATAACTGAGTTTCGGTTGACTCGGTGTTCTCAGAATCTGGACAGCACAATTATTCTAAAATTGCCCAGGTGGTCCCAGATAATGTGTTTCTGTTGATTCAGTGATTCGTAGATATTTTAGATAACTAAATTGCTCAAATTCTGCTTCTGTAAAAATGCTTTTTCAAGAAACAGGTTCCTCATTCCAGACCCAAAGATGTAATCAATACTTTTGTGATATTCTGCATATAAGCCAGAGTGGCTAGCTGTTCGCGGCTGCGAGGTCTGGAGCGGTTTTGCTCCCTCGTATGCCGCCGGCTTTTAATAAATGACTCCATAATTCAACCTTTTTTTGAGGCGTCTTTTGTAAGATGGGGGATATATCAGGACATTTGGAGGTCCCAGTGAGATCTGCCACTAGGGGGCGCTGGTCCGGACACCAAGGGAGGCCAGTCTCCCCTGGGCCAGTTGTGGAGACTGAGGGCTCTCTAGGGGGTGCACAGCCTGAGACGTACCAGGGCCCCAGAGAACTTCCCTTCTAATCCAGCGAGCGGACAGGGAACATTGGCACATCCCTAAAAAAATTTGTCTCGGAGTCCTGGAAACCCTCCTGGAGGTGAGTCCTGGTTTACTGGTGTACCGGACATCTGTCATCTGGGGATGGCGGGAAGGGCTGGACGCAGCCCGGACTTCCCCATCCTAGTAGTGCCCTGAGACGTCAGTGGTCACTCCTGGTTTCTGGATTGTTTTTTTGTCTTTTTATCTCGTACTTGGGCCCTATATGTATTATGTTTTAGGTTTTGATTTGTCAAGGTTATGTCAGTTTGTTGAAATCCTCTTGGGAGGCATTGAGTGGTTCTTCCCTTCCTGTTTAACCTTTGACTGTGTGACTGGGTTACTGATCTTTTTATCAAGGTTCCTTGCAGGATTTTACCTCTCCTGAAATAACCCTCTATGTGTAACCTGCCCCTCCTTGACTAAGCACTCTTTTTCCCAGGTCAATGCTGGAGTGCAGGATGACTTCCCCCTCACAGTCCCTGGTGGGAGTGGTTTTAACCTTTTTTTCCTTCACACACACCCGTCCTGCCCACTGGCCTGAGGTGGTGGCAGCAGAGTCAGAAAAAGCTGTGGTGGCTGCAGTGTTTGCAAGCCCTCCCCTCCCTCAGGGTTTTTGCTTCCTGAGCCCTCAGTCTACCTGAACCACCCCTCCCTCCTGGTCCCGCCCTGATTATGGGAGATGGACCCAGTTCCTGAGAAACTCCCTACCTAGGTTGTAGGATGGGGCATTTATCTGTTTGTTGGGTCTATTAGTCTTGTTTCCTTTGTCCAACATGAGTGCCATTTCTGTTTTGCTGAAACAGGGGTCGAGAATCCTGTCCTGGGATGTGGGAAAGGGATGCCCCCATGTCTGTTCTTGTTAGGCCCCCATCAGGGGACTGTTACCTGTTCCTGTTATCTGTTCAGATCCCAAGACTGTAAGAGTACTTGTTCACTGAAAGGGTGTAAGTACAGATGTTGGTTTGATATTTTGTTTGTCTGCCTGGGTATATTATTTGTCCATGTAAGTGTGGAAGTCTGTGAGAAAAAAAAAAAAGAAACATTTAATTTATTTAAGGCTGAGTGCTCTGACACATAGCAAACCTCCCTGAGTGGCCACTAGGATTCCTTTTTCCCAGGGGTGCTTGCTCTCTGTCAGAAGGGGAATCGGCCCACTTAACTAACAATATTTCTGTCTATGTTTATTAATTTGAAGGTATGAAGTTGTAACAGTTGTGGTCCAAAGAGGTTTAAAGCAGGGACCAAATTCTAAAGTTAACTATTTATAAGAAGGAAGCCAGAACTGGCAAAGTCATCAGAAAGGTAAAAGAGAAAAACTATGAATTTTATTTCTGACACTTGCCGCTCCCCAGTCTTAATCAGTGGAGGAGGAACGTCTCAGAACTGTTTGTCTCAATTGGCCATTTGAGTTTAATATGATTAATGATTACAATGCATTGTAAAACCTTTAGAAGGAGAAGGAGAATGGTCCTTTTTTGTGTGTGGCAACTCTCAAGTTATTGATTTTAACATCAGTACTTTTTAATGGAAACACTCAAGCAGAGGGGCTTTTCAGAGAGGTCAGGGAGTCTGATTGCAGTGTAAGGGTCACCGGTTCCCCACACGCCATCTTCGCTGGCAGGAGACAAGCGCTTTTCCCAGTGGACTGCCTGATGAAAACGCCTGGGTGGAAGCACCTCCATTTGCTACCTGGGACCCGCGCTGTGCTCCCTGCCTCTGCCCACCTGGTGCCCATCCCCTCCAGGGGTTGTTTTGAGTAGCTGGAGGTGGCAGCAAGGAGAGAAATTCCCTTGTGACTCCCTGCGCCCCAATGAGACCCAAGAACCCCCAGCAACTCCTTGGACACTTTTCACCGCGTTCTGTTAGAGGGCTTAAAGGCATGTTCTGTTAGGGAGCTTAAAGAGGGCAGCTAGAAATTCCCTCATTCCCCTTTTCAGGCTTATCAGAAACTGATATCTTTTATCTTTAGGAAAAATGTGGCAGTTTGAATTTCTAGCGGCTGGAGGCCTGGGAACAGGTTGCTGGGCCTGCTCCCTCCCTCTGCCTTTAAAATAGCATGCAATACTGGAATACTGATTGCTGGACATGTTTAGAAATACTTAGTGGAAGGTTTGAGGATGGTTATGCATTTTTGAAGGACATAGAAAGAAGGTTTGAAGGCTAATTTGAAATTGTGAGATTTGTGAAGGTTTGTGTATGTGAGTAGAAGAAAAAGAGAGAATGTCCTGGGGAGACTCAGACTCCAAGGATCTTTAACTTAGAGGAAGAGGACTGACAGGGACGGGGCTCCTTTCCATTAGGCCCCCAGGAGCCCAGGGTAACCTTACAAGTGGGGGGCAAACCTGTTAGTTTCTTGGTGGACACTGGGGCAGTCTATTCAGTCTTGACAGAGCCAGTGGGACCTGTAACCTCTAAGAAGACATCAGTCCAGGGAACTACTGGACAGACTGCCGTTTTCCTTGGACATCAAAGAGGACTGTAGACCTCGGAAGGAACACGGTAAGACATTCATTTCTGGTCATGGCAGAATGCCCATACCCCTGGCCCCAGTTAGCCAGCCTATCTTTGCATTTGAGTGGAATGACCCAGAGGGTGGATTCTCAGGACAGTTGACCTGGATTAGACTTTTGAAGCCTCAAGGTTTCAAAAAATCTCCCACCCTTTTTGATGAAGCCTTGAGCTCCGACCTACTTGCCTTTAGGCAGGAGCATCCGGAATGTACTCTTCTCCAGTATGTAGATGATCTTCTACTGGCAGCAGATACTGAGGAAAATTGCCCACAAGCCACTGAGGGCCTGTTAGGCACCCTACAAGCATTAGGCTACCAGGTGTCAGCCAAGAAGGCACAGTTATGCTCCTCTGACGGCACATACCTGGGGTACAACATTAGCAAAGGCAGTCGGACCCTCTCCCTCAGTCGAATAGAGGCAATCTTATGAATCCCCGCACCTACAACCAAGAAGCAGCTTCGAGAATTCCTAGGGGCAGTTGGATACTGCCGCCTGTGGATACTAGGGTTTGCGGAGATTGCTAAAACTCTATACTCAAGTACTGGGGGAACTCAGCCACTGAACTGGACCGAAGTGGAACAACGGGATTTGAGGAGCTAAAGAAGGCTCTTGTCTCAGCACCTGCCCTAGCCTTGCCAGACATCACGAAGCCCTTCCACCTCTACGTGAGTGAGGTAAGGGGCACTGCCAGAGGGGTTCTCACTCGGACTCTAGGTCCCTGGAAGAGACCTGTTGCCTCTCTGTCTAAGAGGCTAGACCATGTGGCAGCAGGGTGGCCAGCATGCCTCCGGGCAGTGGCCGCCACAGCGTTGCTGGTAAAGGAGGCAGATAAGCTGACTCTGGGCCAGGAACTAGCCCTGACAACACCCCATGATGTGGAGGCCCTCCTTCGAGCTGCTCTGGAGAGATGGATTTCAAACACCAGGATCACCCAGTGCCAAGCTCTTCTCCTGGACCAGCCCTGCGTCCGGTTCCATAAGTTACTGGCCATCAACCCTGCCAGCCTGCTTCCAGATGATGATCCGGAGGAACCCATTCATGACTGCATAGAGGTAACAGACGCAGTACAAACGGCTTGCCCAGACCTGACAGATATCCCGCTATCATCACCAGACGAGGTACTGTTCACGGATGGGAGCAGTAATGTTCAGGATGGGATCCGATATTCAGGGGCAGCGGTATTCACCCTGGAGCACACCATTTGGGCACAGTCCCTGAACAGGGGGACATCAGTACAAAAAGCTAAACTTTTGGCCTTGATACAGGCCCTTCGATGGGGACACAGTGCCATCCACCAGGAAAGAGGGTTACCAACTTCAGCCGGAAAGGACATTAAAAATAAGGAAGAGATTTTAGCCTTAGCAGAGGCCATCTGGCTCCCAAGGGCAGTTGCAATAGTGCACTGCAGAGGACATCAGAAAGGGGAGACAATTGAAGCCAGAGGAAATAGAGCCGCAGACCAAACTGCCAAGGAAGCCGCCCAAAAACCAGTGTGGCCTTTACAAGTCTTAGTAACCCTGCCGGACCTGGACCTAAGACAGACCTGCTCCTACACCAAACAAGAGGAGGAATTGGCAGAACAGAATCAAGCCATCAAAGGACCAGATGGTTGGTGGATCCTACCAGATGACAGACTGTTGGTCCCAGAGGTTCTAGGTCAGTTGTTAGTTGCCCAGTTACACCAGGCTACCCACCTAGGCATCACCAAGACTTCTGGACTTCTGCGAGGTAGGTACTACATACCAAGCTTAGATAAGATAATTAAAAGCATAGTCACTAGAAGTACTGTCTGTGCACTGCTAAGCAAGGTAAGAGGGTCCCCCTGGGAATTCGGGCCTGGGGAAATTCCCTAGGAGAGCATTGGGAGGTGGATTTCAGAGATTATGCCACCAGCATCAGGCTACAAGTACCTGCTAATTTTTATAGACACCTTCTCGGGTTGGGTTGAAGCATACCCCACTAGGACAGAAACTGCCTCTATAGTAGTCAAGAAATTACTCCAGGAGATTATACCTAGATTTGGGCTGCCAGTAGTCATAGGATCAGATAATGGCCCCAACTTTGTAGCCAAGAAAGTATCGCTCAAGCCTTAGGCATAAATTAGAAACTCCGTTGTGCACACCAGCCACAGAGTTCAGGACAGGCATGAGCAGGACTCTAAAAAGTATTTTAACTAAATTTGTCCTAGAAACCGGTGAAAACTGGACCAACCTCCTGCCCTTCCCCTCTTATGGGCCAGGTGTACCCCTTACCCGGAGGGGTTCCCCCCTTTTTTGAAATCATGTATAGTAGACCTCTCCCCATCCTTCCCAGGGTCAGGGAGAAACTGAAACTGAAAGCTGTAAGGACTCCCTGCTTAAGTCCTTACAGGCTCTGCGCTATACCCAGAGAGCCACCCATAAGCTTGTTTGAAACGCACTGCCTGTACATCCCTTCCAGCCCAGGGACGCGATGTGGGTAAAGAAGTTCACTGCCCAAGGACTCATCCCAACCTGAAAGGGACACTACACTGTTATCCTGAGCACGCCCATGGCTGTTAAAGTAGACGGCGTTCAGACCTGGCTACACGACTTCAGCTCCTGCACCAGGAAACGGTCTGGATCCTGGCAACCAGCGGCCTCCCCCATGAGATCCCTAGCCTGGGCTCCACGCAGGCCAGGAGGAGACTCGACGCCTGCAGAAGGGGAACTGGACTTCAGTGAGGACAGTACTGATGGGGACCGTGGTACTAGGGGCCTTGGTAAATGTTCTTGTAAGAACATTTTTGCTAGCCAGTGAGAAAGTCCAGGGCCAAGTAGGGCTAGATGTGCTAGGAGACAGGAGAGCAGGAACAGAACAGAGAATGCCCTTAAAGGAGGTGGGGGTGAGTAAATAGAAAACTAATTGTGCCAAGCAGGTAGTTTAGAAAAATTAATGTAAACTACTTGAAATTAGGGGGCAGTACTATCCCCTAACTAATAAGGATGAGTCCATGATTTGACTCATGCACATAAAACCAGTGGGGAATGAAGTATGGTAGCAACCATAGTTGGGTAAAAATTGCTGTTTAATATTTTAACCTTGCTGTTTTGGGTTCTGTACTCATTTAAAAGTTATTTTAATTTTCTGAACTTATGTACGATTGAAAACTCCCTTGATGGCGGTTTGAATATCCCATTGATTGTGATTTCACTGGTTATCGAAGCACATTCCTCTGGGACCCAGGACAGATAGTGATCCTAAATTGTCTCAGCAGCTACAGATAACCGAGTTTCGGTTGACTTGGTGATTTCAGAATCTGGGCAGCACAATTATTCGAAAATTGCCCGGGTGGTCCCAGATAATGTGTTTCTGTTGATTCAGTGATTCGTAGATATTTTAGATAACTAAGTTGCTCAAATTCTGCTTCTGTAAAATGCTTTTTTGCGAAACAGGTTCCTCATTCCAGACCCAAAGATGTAATCAATACTTTTGTGATATTCTGCATATAAGCCAGAATTGGCAAGCTGTTCGGGGCTGCGAGGTCTGGAGCAGTTTTGCTCCCTCCTATGCCGCCGGCTTTTAATAAATGACTCCATAATTCGACCTTTTTTTGAGGCATCCTTTGTAAGATGGGGGATACATCACAACAAATGTCCTCTGGATATGCCAAGGTTGCAGGTCCAAACTCTAGTCAGAGCACATAGAAGAAGCAACCATGAATGCATAAAGAAGTGGAACAACAAATTAAGGTTTCTTTCTCTCTCTCTCCCTCATCCTCCCTTCCCCCCCCCCCAATCAAATAAAATTTAAAAATATGTAAGTAAATTAGTATGAGCACATTCTGGGTCATGTAACTGATTATCATACTATTGAAAATGTTTGTGCCTATATTTGCATATGGATTGTTGCTAAGTGATCATCCAAAGACCCACATGCATGGTAAACGAATCTGCTGCATTAGTATCTGCCTTAGGTTGAAGTGTAGTAATTTAAAATTAAGAAAATCGTTTTTGACTTTTGTACTCATACTAAATAATTTCGCTATTAAAAATTTTTTTGTAGTGGTAATTACAGGTAAAAAGTGTTTTTATAGAATTTCTAAGAAACTGAAATCTTATAAGGAAGCTTTTATTTGATATGAAAATGACACAGAACAGTGGAGTAATGCACCATTTTAATTGTCACAGACTGATAAAAAAAATAATAGAATTTACATGTAGATTATGAGAAGGCCTTATAAGATGTCATGGTACACTCTGATGGGGTATTTCATGGAAGCCTGAAGAGAGAAAATCGGTAGGAGATCTGACTCATCCTGTGGCCCAGTTGTGTGTGTGTTTGGTTGTGTGTGCGTGCGCGCACGTGTGTGTATGTATGTAAGTAACATATATGCTTATGTGTGTCAAACATGACAAAGTAAATTTGTTTTTTATTGATTTCAGAGAGGAAAGTAGAGGGAGAGAGAAATATCAATGATGAGAGAGAATCATTGATTGGCTGCCTCCTGCACGCCCCCTACTGGGGATTGAGCCCACAGCCTGGTCATGTGCCCTTGCCGGAATTGAACCCGGGACTCTTCAGTCCGCAAGCCAATGCTCTACCCACTGAGTAAAACCAGCTAGGGCAGTGGTCGGCAAACTGCGGCTCTGTTGACTAATGAGTTTGCCAACTACTGGGATAGGGGCTTAATCACAAGGAACAACAGTGAGCCGCAGTTTGCCGACCACTGAGCTAGGGTATAAATACTTATTTCTAAATAAATTTGGGGAGAATTGACATCTTAACAATATCGAGTCTTCTGATCCATGAGCATGATATATCTCTGTCTAATCTTTAATTTATCGCCAATGTATTTTAGTTTTCAGCATACAGATCTTGCACATCTTTTTCCCCCTCCAAATTTATCCCTAAATTCTATTTTTGATGCTTTTGGAAAGGGTAAGTTTAAAATTTCAATTACTAATTGTTCTTTGCTCTTATGTAGAAATGCAGTTGATATTTATGTATAGATGTTGTATCCTGGAACCTGATTGAATCAGCTTTTCTGTATATTCCTTAGGATTTTCTATATAGATGTTTATCAAGTCTGCAATAATGTTTCTCCCTCTCCCCCTCCATTACCCCTTCCCTCTCCTTCCCTTCCTCTCCCTCTCCCTCTCTAAAGTCAATAAACATATCCTTAGGTGAAGGGGAAAAAAGATAGTTTTGCTTCTTCATTTCTACTCTATATGCCTTTTATTTCTTTTACTTACCTTACTGTAGTGTATGTGTCCTCCAATACCAATATTGAATAGAAGTGTTGAGAGTCAGCATCTTTGTCATATTCCAGATCTTACAGTCTCAGTCTTTCATTAATATGATAGTTATAGGTTTTTGTTGATGTCCTTTATCAGATTGAGGAAGTTAATTTGATGAGAGGTTTTATGATGAATAGGCCTTGGATTTTTATCAAAGATCTTTTATGTATCTGTTGATATGGTCATATGTTCTTTCTTTTTTAGACTGTTACTATGATGAATTAAATTGATTTTAAAAAAAAGGTTAACATAAGCTTCCATTTCTTGGATAAAACTCCCCTAAATGTTTTATAAATAGTTTGTTATTGGTCTTGTCTTTAACTTTTTTGTAATGTCTTTGCCAAAGAGAAATACGAAGTTTTCACAAAGCAGTTCTTGAAAGCATACTAAAGTACAGAGTTATCTGGAGGCAAAGCCCTGTGCAGTTGTTTGAGCTGTGAACTGAACTCGGCCACCCTTTTTGTGGAACATCATTTTTACTTGAGAAGGACTGAATCACTGTGCTTATTCAGCCTTGAATAGTACAGATATTTTCTTTTAAGGCCTTTAGGGAAAAACAACTGGTAATATTTGTTGCTAATGCTAAAATTTAGGCTTTCAGTTGAAATTTAGAATTTGGAAAACTTTTCTCTGCCACTGTGAGCTTGATAGCTTCCCAATGCTTAAGACTTTTCTCATGAGATTAGTGGCAATATTAAAAAATATAATTTTATAAAATATTGTATAATAAATGTATTACATTGGGAAAGTCTACCTCATAGCTTATTGAATCAATATTTTCCAAGTGACTTAATGCATGATGTTACAAAATTTTTCATGAGTAAAAGATTCATTGAAAGTGTAACATAAGCTAATGGATTTAATTGTAGCAGAGTACAAAAATTCATTGATATGGTTTCAGATTGCATCATAACATTTTAGTATCACAGAAGAATATCCACAACATGGGACCACCCCTAGTCCCAGAGTTCCATCCCATGTGGCCGGCACGCTGCGGGATGGCCCTGGGTCCTGGAGTGCCACCTGATGCCCGGCGTCCAGGCCGCGCAGAGGGGCGCTGGGCCCCGCCCCCACGGCATGCATGCGGGGCCACAGAAACCCCGGCAGAAGCTGCACGAAGTGGCTGCCAGGACCCCCACGCCTCCGCAGGGCTGCAGGAACCCTGGCAGAAGCCATGGAGAGTGACCACCAGCCCCGTCCCCACTGCCCCACCCCTGCTGTGCATGCTGCCATATTTTGAAAGTGTTACAGTGTGAGGGCCAATTTGCATATTACCTCTTTATTATATCAGATTCCTGTTTTTTTAATAGCTATGTGTATTGTAATAGCTAGAAAGAATGCAGAATCAGGTATGAGAATCCATTGTCTTCTATCAAGCCAGACATTAATGAGATTTGCCACAACATAAAACAACCAGAGGCCCATTGCACGAATTTGTGCATGGGTGGGATCCAACAGGCCCAGCCCCAATCGGGGCAGATCGGGCCAGGCCTGTCAGGAGGAGGAGACAGAGGAGGTTGGCTGGCTGGCCTGCCCTGATTGGGGCCCAGTCAGGGTCGGGCTGGCTGGGGTGATTGGCCTCAGGCAATTGGCTGGTGAGCCCCGCCCCTGATTGGGGTGGGGGGGCCGATTGGGGGCCAGCAGCCTGGGGGAGGGGCCATGGGTGGTTGGCCGGCCAGCCCTACCCCTGATCAGAGTGGGGGGGGGGCCGATCAGGGGCAGAGCTGGCTTGGGGGAGGGGTCGAGGGCCAATCCGTGTGGTGGGGGCCCATTGGGGGCGGGACCTGCTGGGAGGAGGGGCTGAAGTGGTTGGCTGGCTGGCCCTGCCCCTGATCGGGGTGGGGAGGCCAATCTGGGGTGGGGCGGGCAGGGGGAGGGGCTGCAGGAGGTTGGCTGCTGGCCCGCCTCCCATCAGGCCATTTCACTGTTCATAAGAAAAGTAGCATCTATCTATATATATATATATATTTGAAGCCAGCGACTGGTCGTTCTGGTTGTTATGGTGTTCTGGTCGCTGGCTTTATATATATATATATGTAGAGAGAGAGACAGAGAGATGCTAACTACTTTTCTTACGAAATTATTTCATTTGGGAAAATAATAGATATTTTTATAAATTTTTACTTAATATATGTAAGGTGTCTGTTTTCTTTAAATGAGGAAATAAATACTTTAAACATTATTGAGGTTTAATTTTCATATGATAAATAGCCCTAGATATAATACAAGTAAATAAACCTGAGACCACAAGGTTTGAAAGATACTGATCTAGAATAGTGCCTTGTATATGGTAAGCAGTTCATAAACATTTGAATGGTTCTTGACCATGTCACTTTTATAATTGATGTATCTTTTCAGGAATACATGTAATTGATGTGTATCTTTTTTATGTACCTTTCATACTTTAGCCACCAAGTTTTTTCTTATCTTGTCTTAGTACAGTGATTCTCTTTTCCTTGCCTCTGCTTGAGCAGGGCTGCTGTGCAAACAGTGAAAAGGATTGATTCAGGGACTGCCATTCTATTTTGGAAAGTCTGGTGATTTACTGAATCAGAAGAAAATAGAATATCAGCTCCTCACTGAACATGGCATCGCTATTGATATAGACTGGATATATAAATGGTCCCAAAATTAGATTTTAAAATACTTACAATTGGTTATACCATGAAATATAACAAGACAACTGATATCAGTAATTGTTACAGATATTATGGATATCTTACCATTACTATGCATATATGTTGAATACCTTTACTTTAATCTATTTAGCTGATAAATTGATCTTTTTCGTTAGGCAAAAGGAATACACAAAGGTAGAAGACATGCCTATTTGTTGTAGAGCCTTTTTAGTTTCATAGGATAAAAATCAAGAAAAGAAAAATACTGAATTTTTGTTAGACTTGAATCTGCCTACCAGTAGATCATGTTTCTAGAATTAAATTCTCTCCAGTCTTTAGCATAACATTTCAAGTGAAAACAATATAACCAATTAAATGGGATTCTAATATACTGCTCTAATTTATCCTAGATCTCTATATGTTTATATAGCTAGTATCTTCAAAATTGAGAACATCTGTGGAAAACATTTGAAGAATTCCTTAAAAGGTGGATTTTAGAAAGCCTTATGAAAGAGGGCTCATAATTCACTGAGTATGCATGAATATATATATATATATATATATGGCATTTCTGAAACAGGTTTGCAATCTCATAAAAATTTTAAAAAGATAATCCTGTAATACAATTGAGATTAGAAACAATAATAAGCTTAAGCACTTTTAAAATATGAGCATCTATTCTTACTAAATTGTAGTTAAGTTTGGCTTTCTAGCCTTGTTCAGTGTGACCTGGTATCTTATTACTGAAAATGTTTATTCTACAGATTCTTGGAGCTCAACTAGATGTTGAATAGAGAGCTGAGTAATATATGACCCCTATAGTAGGTGTGGAGATATGCTACCCAGATTCCCCTTCAAGAAGGTCTAGTCCAGCCATGATAAGTGCAGACCAGGTAACCTTTTCAGCCCACTTTTTAGGATCTGCATTAGTTGCAGAGCCACCTTCCTAAGGTCATGACCTCTCTGGAGCAGCATGCATTTGTATTGTACACTGAGCAAGGAAGAGGTATAAAGACCTGATCATTTCAGCCAATCAAAGTTTCCCACCTGGTTAGGTGAAATTTTGTTGGGCCTGCATCACAGTTTAAATTATGCCTAAACTTGCTTTCTTCATCTTCCTTTCATAGGTGTTGAACCCCAATAAACATATTGTACCCTCAAACACCACCTTATGTATATTTTGGAGAAGCCAATCTGCAATAGCTTCTGATCTCATAGAACTAATGTACTGGGAGGAAATACACATTAAACAAGAGATTTAAAATGTGATCGTAGCATAGGGTGCTACGATAGTGTGTTATAAAAAGAACCTAAGCCTGGTCATGATATTATTCAGAGTGGTGGCTTAGATCTGGGTTAGTGCCAGACTAACTACTTTGAGTAGCATGAAAGTTAGATATACTACTTCCTCCTTTCCAAGTCAGTTTTTTCATTTGTAACATGAGAATGACACATGGTCTCTCATCCTGTAGGTAACTAACCTGGGATTGTTCACATGGCTGGGAAAAGGTTCCTAGCATCAAGAGAGAGTGTCCAAAGCACAGACATTTTCCGGCCTTGCTTGCATCAACTTGATCATGTCCCATAGCCAAAGCAGTTTACATGGCCAAGTCTTGATTCAAGGATGGGAGAATGGACTTCACCTCTTTATGGGAGAATTTGAAAAACAAGTGTATATGTGTATGTGTGTAAATTTACCAACATATATTATCTGATAGTAGCAGTTAACATTTATTAAGCACTTTCAGTAAATGATCTATCTAATAAAAGAGTAACATGCTAATCGACAGTACCTTCATGATGCCCACCAGCCAATCAGGAGTGAGTATGCAAATTAACCCAACAAAGATGGAGGGTTAATTTGCATATAAGGCGCTGAGTGGCTGAGGACGGGGTGGGATGCTTTCATTGTCGCCATGGTGATGACGCAGGTGTTCTGCACCACCCCAGCCGCTTGGGGCCTCTGGGCAGCATTAGAAGGCAGAAAGATGACTCCGGCCAGAGCGAAGGTGGTGCCGGGGAATGAAGGCCCATTCGTGCATGAATCTTCATTTGTGCATCAGGCCACTAGTCCTGTATAATAAAGAGCTAATACGCAAATGGTCATCACACGCTGTAATGGCTCAGACACTCAACACTGAGAGGAATGGGGACCAGCCAGGCACAAATGAGCTCACGAGAGAGGAATGGGGACCAGCCAGGCTGTGGCCTGGGAGAGGGACAAGCCACATGCCCCACGGAACCAGGTGCCAGTGGCTGTACCTGCACCTGTGGCCTGGGAGAGGGACAAGCTGCATGCCCTGTGGTCTTGGGCACCAGCAGCTGCGCCTGCGGCCCGGCCCGGCCCGGGAGAGGGACAAGCCGCACGCTCTGCGGTCTTGGGCACCAGCAGCTGGGGCTGTGGCCTGGGGAGGTACAAGCCGCCTGCCCTGTGGTCCTGGGTGCCGGTGGCTGTGGCCCAGGAGAAGGACAAGCCACCTGCCCTGTGGTCCCGGGCGCCTGTGGCCTGGGCAAAACCACCCGCCCATGGTCCCTTGTGGCTGCGGCCGGCCTGGTTGAAGCTGGCCTGGGTCCTGGGTGCCTGCGGCCAGCCAGAGGTAGGGAAACCCGGGTCCCGGATGTCTGTGGTTAGCCAGAGGAGGGAATCCTGGGTCCCGGGTGTGGGGTGAGGCAGAGACGGTTAGGAGCAATCAGGCCAGCAGGGGAGCAGTTGGGGCAGGCAGGCATGCAGGCAGAGGTGGTTAGGGGCAATCAGGCAGGCAGAGGTGGTTAGGGGCTATTAGGCAGACAGGCAGAGGGGTTAGGGGCGATCAGGCAGACAGGCAGGTGAGTGGTTAGGAGCCAGCAGTCCCGGATTGCGAGAGGCAATTGGACATTCCCTGAGGGGTCCTGGATTGGAGAGGGTGCAGGATGGGTTGAGGGATCCCCGTGTCCTCTCCCCCTCCCCACACATTTCATGCACCGGGCCTCTAGTACTTAATAAGATGCAGCTGTACTATTATGCTTAATATATTCCATGTATGAAATAGTGAAAGAAGACATTTGGAGAATTTAGTACATTCTTTTGATATCTTAAAACAAATTTTATAATGGGAACAGTTTGCAAATAAAGCACTTTCTTTTTTTTCTCTGCAGTAAGAAAAATGGAAAACCACCATTACAGAAAAATGAGGTAAAATATTAAATCATCAACTCTTTGGAATTTTATGCATTTACTTATTTGTTATATAATTTTGAATTAAGATAAAAATCATAGCATTTTTCAGTTGGAGAAGTTAAGTATCACCTCCAATCTGCTGCATATTATAGGAATTCTTCCTGAAATAGGAGTCCTTGATAGACTTCTGGTATTTACTTGAATCTGTTCATTTGTTGGAGAGCAAATATAACTGCATTAGTTCTAGCCCATGATGATATTAATCTCCCCCTCTGGGCACTTAGTGATGGACTGTTTTGTCTTTTGCAGCAACATAGGACAAGTCTACTCTGTTTTCTCTGATAGGCTCTCATATTGTTTGAAGATAGTTATATCCTTTGCGTCTTTTTGCTCCCATGGGAAGCAACCCTCATTTTTTTCAAGTGTTTCTGATCCTTTTTCAATTCTATATTCATTCCTATGGACCTATACTCATTAGTTTCTCTAGACATTGTACTTCGAATAGAATATGACTAGACATGGTCCGACTAGCATGGAACATATCAGCACTATTATATCTCTTGATATGTATTGCTAAAAGTCAGCCAAAAATTGCTTTTACTTCTTTAACCATAACTGCTGTTTACATTCAGTGGAAAGTGAGTAGAAGGAAGTAAATAATAAAGGTGAGAGCAGAAATAATGAAATAGGGTTCTTAAAAAACAATACAAAAGATCAATGAAACCAAGAACTGGTTCTTTGAAAAGATAAACAAAATTGAAAGACATTTAACTTGACTCATCAAGAAAAACGGAGGACCCAAATAAATAAAACCAGAAATGAAAAAGGAGAAGTAACAACTGACACCAAAGAAATACAGAGGATTGTAAGAAAATGTTATGAACAACTATATGCCAACAAATTGGACAATCTGGAAGAACTGGTTAAATTCCTGGAAACATACAATCTTCCAAAACTAAATCAGGAAGAATCAGAGAATCTGAATAGACAGATTACAACTAGTGAAATTGAAGCAGTAATAAAAAAAACTCCCAACCAACAAAAGTCTTGGACTGCCTGGCTTCATAGGTGAATTTTACCAAACACTAACAGAAGAACTAACACCTATCCTTCTCAAACTATTTCATAAAACAGAGGAGGGAAGACTCACATGCTCATTTTATGAGTCCAGTATTATCCTAATTCCAAAACCATATAAAGACACTACAAAGAAATAAAGTTATAGGTCAATATCCCTGATGAACATAGATGCTAAAGTCCTCAACAAAATATTAAGGAACTGCCTCTAGCAATACATTAAAAAAAATCATACACCATGATTAAATGAGATTTATTCCAGGGATGTAAGGTTGGTACAATATCCACAGAATGACAAATGCACCACATAAAATGAAGGATAAAAACCACATGATCATAGCATTAGTTGCAGAAAAGTGCATTTGGTAAGTCCAGCATCCATTTCTGATAAAAACTCTCAGTAAACTGGGAATAGAGGGAACATACCTCAGTGTAATAAAGGCCGTATATGACAAACCTACAGCCAAAATCATACTCAGTGGGCAAAATTTGCAAGTTTATTATAACCTTCAGGTATCATTCTTATGAACTGGTCATTTGACAGATTCTCAACATATGTATTTGTCAGTTGATGTCTTCATTTCTTTTTTTTAGTAACAGCTTTATTGATATATGATTTATATGCCATAAAATTCATCCATGTAAGTGTACAGTTCAGTAGTTTTAGTTGTGAGACCATCACCACTAATTTTAGAAAATTTTCATTAGGAGTCACTCCTCATTATTCTCTCCTCTTGGGCCCTGAGAGCCACTAATCTATTGTTTCTACTGATTTGCCCATTTTGGACATTTCATAAAAATGTGGCTATTTGTGACTGGCTTCTTTCACTTAGCATGATGTTTTTAAGTTTCATCTGTGTTGTTGCATGTATCAGTACTTCATTCCTTTTTATTGATGAATAGTTCCATTGTGTAGACATACCACATTTTATCAGTTGAGGGAAATTTAGATTGTTTCCATTTTTGGGCTATGATTAATAATGCTACCATGAACATTCATATGCAAGTTTTTGTGTGGACATATGTTTTCATTTCTCTTGGGTATATACCTAGGAGTAGAATTGCTGGGTCATATGGTAACTCAGTTAATTTATTTGAAATAAATATTAATTTTTCCTATAAATGTCAGCTTATTTGGTTTATAATATTAGTCTGTCTATATGATTTACTGTTATATATATTACTGGAGGCTCGGTGCACTAAATTAGTGCACAGGGCAGGGTGGGGGGGGTCCTTTAGCCTGGCCTGTGCCCTCTTGCATCTGGGACATCCCTCTCGCAATCTGGGACCGCTCGCTCCTAACTGCTCAGCTGCCTGTCTGCTCGCTTCTAACTACTCGCCTGCGTGCCTGCTCAGTGCGCATCATTCTGGTCATTCCGGTTGTTCCGTCATAAAGATCGTTTAGGCCAGTGGTCGGCAAACTGCGGCTTGCAAGCCACATGCGGCTTGCGAGCCGTGGTTTGCCGCTCTGTTGGCTAATGAGTTTGCTGACCACTGCCTTAGGGAAAAACACTTAAAAACCATTTTAATTATGTACTAATGTCTTTAACCTGAAGTCAAAACTTCTGGGTAAGGGTAATGCCTTACGCAGTGGTCGGCAAACTCATTAGTCAACAGAGCAGCAAACCGCGGCTCATGAGATGCAGTTTGCTGACCACTGGCTTAGGCTATTATATATATATATATAATATGTCTATTAGTATAATTTTGAATGTAATTCTAACATCTAGTCTATTAGATAGGTATTATCTACAAATTTAATTGGCCTTCTCTTTCATCATCAAAATTGCTGATAGAATTGACTAGGTAAGGACTAATGAGATTACTCTGTGACATCTCTTAATTTTTTTTGATGGTTATGTTTTATTCAGCTGTAACTTTATTTAACTGTAGCAAAATCTGTTTTTTATTTCTCCATTAAGGCCACAATAATTTTATAAGAAACACCAAATTCCTTGATTAATTTATTAATCTTTCAACAAATACTGACTCTCTTATATGCCTGATGTTGTTGGCTCTGGGTGTATAGCAGTTATAAAAGTAGGTCCCTATCCTTATGGAGTTTACATTGTATATGTCAGCTAAATAGTAGTATAATATCCTCAAAAAGAAGAAAATTAGAAGAGTTTACATGAGTTATTTCTAGTAAACTCACACTGGCTTACAGTTTCTTAAGTATTCCTAAATCCTGGAAATTTACATCAAAATTGTTCTTCTTTAGTTTACATAATCTTTTCCCCAGGCTTTGAAAAAATGGGACAAGATGTGTTTATCTCTAGTGGTCTGGTATATCTCCATCTTCATAATCTCTCATATCTAAGTTATATCTGAATAATCAAACCATGGTTGGTTTATATCAAAACTTAGTTATTTATATCTACTATCTGCATATTATATCTGCAAGTTCTAGGACATCATTGAAACTAGTTAGTACAGCTAAATTCATGCACTTGTTTTAAAATTTTCTTTTATTGTACAATGTTTTTATCATATACTTAATTTGCTGATCAAGCAAAGTACTGTGAGCAAGATAAATTCAGGTTAGATTAAATTGTTGTGCACACTGATACCACACTTGTAAAACTTATTGAGGATGTGCCCACACATGCACATTATTCATATATACACTAAAATGAAATCTGGTATATATGCCAAATATTAAGTTGATATCTCTAAATGGTAGGTCCAAGCCCCTTATTTTTGCTAATCAGAATTTTCTAAAATTTTTTTAGTGAATATGTTGCTTATGAGGGAAAGCAATTAAAAAGGGAATATTTTCATTGAAATCCTATCTAATAAAAGACTAATATGCAAATTGACGAACACTCCAAAACACAAGATGGCTGTCCCCATGTGGTCAAAGATGGCTGCCCCCTTGTGGACACATGATGGCCACTACAAGATGGCTTGCAGGGGAGGGCAGTTGTGGGCAGTTGGGGGTGACCAGGCCAGCAGAGGAGGGCAGTTGTGGGGGGGACCAGGCCTGTAGTGGAGGACAGTTTGGGGGGACCCAGGCCTGCAGGGGAGGGCAGTTGCAGAGGACCAGGCCTGCAGGGGAGGGCAGTTGTGGGTGATCAGGCCAGCAGGGAGGGCAGTTAGGGGTGACTGGGCTGGCAGAGGAGGGCAGTTGGGGGAGACCAGGTCTGCAGGGGAGGGCAGTTGTGGGCAATCAGGCCAGCAAGGAGGGCAGTTAGGGGTGACTAGACCTGCAGGGGAGGGTAATTGCGGGGGACCAGGCCTTCAGGGAAGGACAGTTGGGGAGGACGCAGGACTGCAGGGGAGGGCAGTTGGGGGTGACCAGGCCAGTAGGGGAGGGCAGTTGGAGGCAACCAGGCCTGCAGGGGAGAGCATTTAGGGGCAATCGGGCCAGCCGGGGAGCAGTTAGGCGTCGATCAGGCTGGCAGGGGGATAGTAGGGGGTGATCAGGCAGGCAGACAGAA
Organism: Corynorhinus townsendii; assembly: GCA_026230045.1. NCBI lineage: Eukaryota > Metazoa > Chordata > Mammalia > Chiroptera > Vespertilionidae > Corynorhinus > Corynorhinus townsendii. Next base: position 148,531,392 of record JAPDVU010000002.1, on the reverse strand, counting down.
GTGGTTAGGGGCAATTAGGCAGAGGCAGGCAAGCTGTTGGGAGCGACAGTCTTCGATTGTGAAAGGGATGTCCATTTAGGCCCGATCCCACTGGACATCCTAAACGGGCTGCCGGACATCCCTCAAGGGGTCCCAGATTGGAGAGGGTGCAGGCTGGGCTGAGGGACACCTCCTACCCCCGTGCACAAATTTCGTGCACTGGGCCTCCAATTTGTTAGAATCTGGTAGGATGGGGTGGATTGAAACAATTTTTGTAAGACATAAGATTTAAGGAGAAAAAGATTAAATTTAGTTAGAAAATAGTATATAGAGATAAGTGACTTGATTTTAAAATACTTTTTTATTTAATTTTGTTGTAATTTACGTGCTGTAAAATTCAAAACACATAAGGTAAACAGTGTGCTGGGATTGGTATTTAGCATTCCCATGTATATTTTTATACTTTTGAGGTAAGATATGTATAACTCCATAAACAATATAGGTAAAATTATTTTGCATTTTGAAACATTTTATAAATTGAATTATTATATGTATTATTCTACCTTTTTTCCAGCACATTTTTAGATCTATGTTGATAGCTGTAGATTAATTTAACTGCTCTATAGTATTCTGCTATCTGAATATAAGCTGCTTCCATTTTTATAATTGTGTAGATTTTTATTGCATAAATTTATCAAATTGTTTGTAATATCTCATTGATGTACATGTAGGTTTTTTATTTTACGGTATTATAAACATTGTGAAAGTTTGTTTTTCATTTATGTGTGTAGGCATATGTAGGAATATCTGTAGGATAAGTCCCTAAAAGTAAATTTGATGGGTTGTTTTACATTTTATAGTCATTGTACATTTTACATTCGGTAGGTGCTACATAATAGCTGCACTAGTTTACACTTTCCCAAGCAACATACAGGAATGCTTACACTCTTGTCAGCACTGTATGGCCTTTTATTTTATTTGCTATTTCAAACATCTGTCTTTTTCAGTCAGTTTTAGTTCATCTCTCCTTTCCAAGTGATTGACACATAAATATGCCCTTGTTGCTGCCTGAGTATTAGGCACATTTTTTCCTGGTTACATTATTACTTCAACTTCTTAACTGGTCTTTATCTAATGGCTTGTGTGCTTTTTCTATAATTTACATGTTAAATTTATAGCATCAAAGTGGTTTTTGTATTTTTAAAAAAATACTGGGAAATTTAGAGGTGGGGAATGTCAATTATACATTTAAAACACATGCTTACTGTTTATAAAATGTACCGTCTCTGTAGGTATTATCATTTAGATTGATTTCACGAATGAATTTTATTAAGGTTCAAGAATGGTAGGGCATCTCTATTTCTTGAGCTTTTCTGAGCTAGCCCTCCAGTCCAGGTGGTGTTTTGTTTTTTTTTCAGAAAACCCTATGAGGACTTTAAGAAGTATATAGTTCCCTTCATGGATTGAAATGTAATGAAAATCAAGGCAGGCTTTCAGACAGCTTAAGAAATAGGAGCAGTGACAACAGGAACAGAAAAAAAGAGGAGGAATTATTTACCAGGTAGCTGTTTTTTGTTTTAATGCTTCAGTGTTACTATCTTATAACTTTTATTTTTAAAACCTTCCTCATTGTTTGCCCTAGATATTTATTTATTTATTTCATTTTTGTGAACCCATGTAGAAATAGGTAGTGCTCTGTTTAAGTCAGAAGATGGCCATTTCACTTGGGAATTACTCTATCTCACTTCAAGTTAGCAATGGAAAACTGGTTATTGATGGGATGAGGTGAAGCAGGGAGGCAGTGACAAGAGAGAAAATTGGAGAGTGGAAGCTTAACTTTTTTTTTTAAGGTAGTTGGTGTATATTGCCTTTTCTTTGTTCTTTTCTTCAGTTTGGTGAAGTAAAAGGGAAGATTTAGGTTGAAGTTGTGAGGTTGCCTAGAGGAGAATAGGCTAACTAAGTAGAGTAGGGCTTTTTGTCTGTTTTTTTTTACTGCTGTGTCTGCATCATTTAGAACAGTGTCTTGGGCCAAGTAAATACTGAATCAATGAATGCATGTATGTGTAAGTGAAGTAGACTGAGCCTGTAACTCAATAGGATGAGGTTTGCAGTCTTCAGTAAGGTTTGAAAGACCTGAACGCTATTCCAACAATTGCAGGATAGGCTGATTTTTATCCAATTCTTTTTATTAGTCTTCCTGATCTAATTCTACAAACACAAACTTAAGACTTCCTTTCTTGGTCTATAATTTTGTACTACATTCTGTGCCTAATCTATCTTATAAAGAGGGAATATGCTAATTGACCCTCACGCTATTGCAAAGATGGTAGCGCCCACAGCCAATAAGGAGGGAATATGCTGATTGACTGTCCCACTCTCAAAGATGGTGACGCCCACAGCCAATAAGGAGGGAATATGCTAATTAACCCCCACACCCTCAATGATGATGGCGCCCAATCCCCTCAGCCCTGACAGGATGGCAGGTACACACCTGCTTCCGGAGTCCCCCAGTCCCCTCAGACCCTCAGCTGCCCAGGGCTGGCCCAGGGGCAGGCAAGCCTCAGATGGCAGCTGCCCAGCCACCCAGGGCCGCCCGAGGCTCAGGTAACCAAGGCCGGCTGAGGCTTGTGCTGCTGGCAGTGGCAGCAGCAGAGGTGTGATGGGGTCGCCTTCCCCTGATCGCTGGGTTGCCTCCCATCCCCAAGGGCTCTCAGACTGTGAGGGGACAGGCCTGGCTGAGGGACCCCCCCTCCAGTGCCTGAATTTTCATGCACTGGGCGTCTAGTAGGATTATAAAGCACTTAGCACAGTGTCTGACATATTGGTGATAGCTTATTACTAGTCTAATTTAGTACAAAAACTTCACTATAGGGTATCAAGATAATTGCTAATTTAACTATAGCATATTTATACTAAAGTTTGTCTAATAGAATTTACTATATTTTGGGTAGTTATCAATAGTATAGTCGTTAACAAATAATTGAGCTGTGATTATGGGAGATCGGGGGAGGGGCTAGGTAGGGGATAGGTTCTTTCTGGACTGTCTTATCCCAAGAAGTTCCTCCAGCCTATTCTTCCAGACAGTCCAAGGGTAATAAAATAAATAGCCTCCACCATACCCAGTTCATATTACTTTGTCCTTATTATTGCAAACCAGTCAAAATGAAGAAATGTCTGAGGGTAATAAGATTAATTAATATTCTTAAATATCTTTAGTGGTTTCCCTCTACACTGACAATAACATCTGTCCTTTTTAGGTCTTTGCTTACCTTCAGCTTTCTCATTTTTGTTACCTTTGCTCTAGCAATACTATCATCTTGCTCCAATTTTATTCCCGCCACTAGGTTTTTCTGCTTGGTATTTCCTGAGCTTCACTACCCTCTTCCCTCTAAGCTGATCACATAGCTTCACTTTGTTTATATTTCAGCCTAAATGCCACCTTCCCAAAGAGACCTTTCTCATCATCTTGTCTGAATCATTCTTCATTTTCTCATGACCTTGCCTAGTCTATCTGTAACAATTTAGTTATTCATTTTTATGTTTGCCCTGCTCTATGAGCTATATGAGTGAAGAAACTTTGTCTGGCATTGAATTTATGAGGAAGAGAGAGTGAATTGGCAAAATGCATATCAGAAATGCTAAATGATAAATTTAGGAATCTAAAAGTTTCTTGCAATTGATATCAGGGAAATTCATGTTCAAGATAAAAAAACAAACACAGCTTATTGTTTTTGGTAACATCTTATTTTCTTGAAAGCATGTTTGAATATGAAGAGCAGTACAATTCTGTATTCTCTCAAATTAATATCTTGATAGTTGTTTATATTGACTTAAATGATACATGGTTCTTTAATCTTATTTGTTGTAGATTTGTTAGAGCTATATTAAAAGTTTTTGTTTTGTTTTGTTTTTTTTAATATAGAAAGAAGGAAAAAAAGAGCGAGCTATGGTGGACAAAGTGTTTTTTTCAAGGCTCTCACGGATTCTGAAAATCATGGTCCCTAGAACATTTTGTAAAGAGGTAAGTCTTATTAAATTACAACTTTAAAGGTTACATGAAATTAGAACAATAAGATTATAAAGCTTTTGTCATACTACAGGTCAAATGTTTTCCAAATGGGTTATGATGACTACTAAATTTTTGTCTTTAAATCATTGTTACATAAGTATCCTTATAGTTCAGTGCCAGTTTTAAAATAGTTTTCTCTTGTTTATGAAATCTTATTTTATTATATTTTATCTAACATTCTAGAGTACATTAGTGCAGCTACCCTAGGTTGTGGTGCTCTATTATAATGAAAACAAGATTAAATTTAGAAAGACAAATCATTTTATTTCATTAAGGTATTAACAAGTCACATTGATATGGGATATGTTGGAGGGTTACTGCTTCATATTTGACTAAATATGTTTTATTTGTATACTTTTAAATTTATTTATTTAATTTATTGGGGTGACATTGGTTAGTAAAATTATTAAACAAGTTTTTAAAAAAGATACCAAAATGATATCTGAAATTTTAAATATTTTCAGTGAGCTGGTTGTAGGAATAAAGTTTTATTATCCCTTTCTTTGCCCTTTTATTAAGATTATCTTTATTGATATGTCTTTTTTTTTTTTTTTTACTGGCCTGAAATTTTTTTTTGATTGTTTAAAGTATTACAGATAAGTGTTTTTAATGATTAAAAAATAAAATATTACTGTGTTTTCCATCTTTAATCACTTCAGTATTTTCCTTTTATATAACTAAAAATACCATCACCTTTTAAAAAAAAATTAAATTCTTTATTGTTTAAAGTATTACATCTGTTTCATTTTCCCCCCATTGACCTCTCCCCGGCCACTCCCACCCCAGCACATGCCCTAATCCCTCTACTGTCTGTGTCTACTGGTTTTGCTTATATGCATGCATACAAGTCCTTTGGTTGATCTCTTATCCTCCCCCCTCACCCTCCTCTGCCTTTCCTCTGAGATTTGACAGTCTGTTAGATGCTTGTGAGATCATGTGATATTTGTCTTTCTCTGACTGGCTTATTTCTCTTGCATAATGCTCTCCAGGTCTATCCATGTTGTTGCAAATGGTAAGAGTTCTTTCTTTTTTTACCGCAGCATAGTATTCCATTGTGTAGATGTACCACAGTTTTCTAATCCACTCATCTGCTGATGGGCACTTAGGCTGTTTCCAAATCTTAGCTATGGTGAATTGTGCTCCTATGAACATAGGGGTACATATATCCTTTCTGATTGGTGTTTCTGATTCCTTGGGATATAGTCCTAGAAGTGGGATTACTGGGTCAAATGGGAGGTCCATTTTTAATCTTTTGAGGAAACTCCATACTGTTTTTCACAGTGACTGCACCAGTACCATCACCTTTGACTCTTCTTCTCCTCATACCTCATCCTTTCTGTCACTGGGATCTGATGATTTTTCTTCTAAATATTCTTGTCTGTATGTCATAGTGTCTTTAATTAATCTCACTTCAGAGAATCTCCCCTTTTAATCTTTTCTGCCAAATTTATCTTATGATGTGTCCCATTGTTCAAATTTTAAAAAGTGTTTGCCTTATAATCTATTAATAGCAAGAAAATAATAAGATGCTCCCAAAACACTGTGATTCCCAAGGAGAACACACATTCCTCCATCACACTGGACTAGCTCTCCTTCCCCCTCACTTCCATGTTGTGGTGATTCCACCCTTAACAAACTCTAAAAAAGAAAAACATTTGTTTATTTCTGATTAGAGATAATGTGTTTCTTGAAGAAAAATTGGAAAATGCAGATAGATATTTTTTTCTTCCTGCCTGTTAGCCTACCACTGAGAGAGAGCGTCTATTATTGTTTTGGTGTGAGCACATAATAAAAATGAGATCCCACTGAAACTTTTAAAATCTGCTTCCTCCCTTGTATTTTAAATGTTTTTCCAAGTATCCTTGAGTTTCTCTTAAATTACTCTCTTTCCATTTCTACTGGATTATTATAATCTCTTAGTTGGTCTTTTTGCTTCTCCTTTCCTAACTAGTTAAAATCCTAATTTAAAAAATATGTATTTTTTCTTATAGAATAAATCACAACCTGACTTTGACCTTCTTTTCAATATCATCTGCTTAGAAGATTGTTTGCCATGTTTTAGTCAGGCTGTGTGCTGTCATGGCTTCATTTCTGTGACATCCCAGGCCCCCATCCCAACAAAAAATTAAGTTATTTTTTAAACGTAACGAATACATTAAAAAAAAAAATAGCTTAATGCTCATTATCTTGTTTGTGAAGGTTTCCCAGGACTCTTCAGGCATAGTTAGTTATTTTCTTATTCTACAACCTACCTGACTTTGGAGAGTTCTTATTTAAAATACAAGCTTCTCTGGAAAGATTCTTATATTTTCCCCCTCATCAGTTAACAGTATATATTTATTTAACTACTTAGTAGGGGTTAGTTGACTACAAAACTGTGAGACATTGGATAGATCTCTGGGAGTTAGTAAGGAGGTAGAAGAGTCTGACTTGGCCAACCTGCCAGTTTTGTCTAGAGTTATTTTATGAACCATTTTTTGAAGGATATGAAAATCCAAAATTTAACCCTAATTCAAGAAAGTGAAATAAACTCCTATAGAAATCAAAAGATTGGAGGTAGGGATAGATTAACTGACTTAAGAAAAGAGAAATGAAAATACTACATGTGAATATATGGAAATTCATATATACCAGAAGGTGAGAGAAATCCTACATCAGTGCAGATTTTCAATTTCTGTCATAGTCTGCAAACCCATTAATAATGAGAATAGTGGTAATTTTAACTATATCCTATATAATAAAGAGGTAATATGCAAATTGACCATCACTCCAACACACAAGATGGCCGCCCTTGTGTGGTCAAAGATGGCCGCCCCCATGTAGACACAAGATGGCCACCACAAGATGGGCAGCAGGGGAGGGGAGTTGGGGGTGATCAGGCCTGCAGGGGAGGGCAGTTGGGAGAGGACAGGCCTGCAGGGGAGGGCAGTTGTGGGCGATCAGACCTGCAGGGGAGGGCAGTTGTGGGGGTGGGGGGCAGGCCATCAGGGGAGGGCAATCGGGCCAGCAGGGGAGCAGTTTGGCGTTGATCAGGCTGGCAGGGGAGTGGTTAGGGGGTGAGCAGTTGGGAGCCAGCAATTGTGGATTGTGAGAGGGATGTCCCAACTGCCCATTTGAACAGGCAGTTTGACATCCTGAGAAGGGTCCCAGATTGAAGAGGGTGCAGGCTGGGCTGAGGGACACACCCCCTCCTGTGCACGAATTTCGTGCACCGGGCCTCTAGTCTTTTATATAAAGACTGTCAATAATTAAAGTTAGCCAGATTTTGCTAAAGTGACACAAGTAAACGTGATACTTACTTGAAGGATAAATTAAGCCAGTAGCATAAAATGAAGGAGTAAATAAACTGTCTTTGTCTAATGTTACCTTTATATAACTGAAGTGATTAATTTAGGATTGATGTATGAAAGTTCTGAATTAAATGTTAAAATGGCATATAGACAACTTTATTACAATCAATAGGTTGTACTGTCAATTGAATATCTAACTTTGAGATGGTAAGATAGGGTAGAAAGATGGTATGTTTCTTTCTAGCAAACATTGGGGTAGCATTTGTCATAGCTCAATCATAGACTTTATTTCACACCATCTTCTTTCTTATGGCTTCATTCACTAGTTCTGTGTATGACTCCCTGCCCTGTCTTTCACTTACTGGGCTATATTTTTAGTACCTTCATCTTTTAAAAAAAGTATTTGTTTTGCAAAAATTACATAAGTGTTAGATGCAGTTGCCCCTCAATTTAATAACTTTGAAATAAAGCACATTATTCAACAAATGTACCCCCCCGCCACACACTAGCTTCCCTGACTTTAGCTTCTGTGTTACTGTCATATTCTTCCTGTTTAGAAGGTTTAAGATCAGCTTTCAATGTGTGTTGGAGGTTGAAAGGTAGATTCTCATCTTACACAGAGATAATTGATTACTAGACAGCCACTTGGTATCTCATCTCTACCCCCTTGATAATCTGTCTTATACAGCATTGCTTCAGTAATGTTTTCTAAACAGTACCTTTAATATTTTGTTCTACCTACAAGCTTTCAGTAGTTTTATATTGTCTAAACTCTGCTGGATATGCTATACTGTAATTCATATGGTTTACTCCATTTATTTTCCATTAAGTCATTCATCTTTTCTTACTCATAATCCTCATTCTTTCCTTTGATTACTTGGTATGGTTAATGTATTTCTAATGCCATTACCCTCTTTTGCTACCCCAGGCCTTCCCATCCTGTTACTTAGCACATGAAGTGATGCAAATATACCTACATTGGTCTGTTTTCTTCCTTTTTCTTTAGTGTAAATTTTGCCTTAATAACTAAATTGTAAGTCCTGTGAGGGTAGAGGTACTCTAGAGATTTTCCTAAAAAATAGAACCAAACTTATTCTACTTAGGTAAAATTACAGTCTTCCATAATTTGTTGTTTAATTGTATATTGACAGTTATTATCATTTTTCTTTATTAGTAATCTATTAAAAATACAAGATAATAATAATACATGTGATTCAGGTAATTTAAGAAATACTGCTAATTTCTAACACTGATCAGTTGTATGAAGGCAAGTCATTTAACCTGCCTGGGACTCACTTTTGAATTCTGAATAAGAAAGTTAAATTAAATGATCTATAAGTCCTTTTCCATTTATGGTTTCCTCAAAAAACTAAAAATGGAACTCCCATTTGACCCAGTGATTCCACTTCTAGGAATATATCCCAAGAAACTAGAAACATGAATCAGAAAGGATATATGCACCCCTTTGTTCATAGCAGCACAATTCACCAGAGCTAAGATTTGGAAACAGCTTAAGTGCCCATCAGCAGATGAGTAGATGAAAAAACTGTGTTACATCTACACAATGGAATACCACGCTGCGGTAAAAAAGAAGGAGTTCTTACCATTTGCGACAACATGGATGGAGATGGAGAGCATTATGCTAAGTGAAATAAGCCAGGCAGAAAAAGATAAATATTACATGATCTCACTCATTTGTGGAATATAATGAACAACATAAACTGATGAACAAAAACAGATCCAGAGACAGAGAAACATCAATCAGAACGTCAAACCTCAGGGAAGGTAGGGGAGGGTGGGGGTAAGGGGGAGAGATCAACCAAAGGACTTGTATGCATGCATATGAGCCTAACCAATGGACACAGACAACAGGGGTGTGGGGGCATGAATGGGAGGTGGGAGGTAATGGGGGAATAAGGACACATATCTAATACCTTAATCAATAAAGAAATTTAAAAAAATAAATAAAATAAAAAACAATAAAATGTAAAAAATTAAAAAATAAATATAAAAAAATTGCCTATAGGTGAAATATCACCAATTGTATTAAAGCTAAAATAAAGCCTTGAATTTAGAAATAAAAAATCTTTACCAAGGTAATATTTGTTTGTTTTTTAAACTTTCTAAAATGCATTTATTTAATTTATTGTACCTGATTTATTTTAGACAGGTTATTTGATACTTATTGCTGTTACGCTGGTGTCTCGAACATATTGTGATGTTTGGATGATTCAAAATGGGACACTCATTGAAAGGTACTTTTCTATTCACCTTCCTCCACCATATGTATGAAATACTAATCTGTGTCATATTAAATAATAATGAGCAAGAAATATATTCTATATTAGGTAAATAATTAAGTCAAATTATGTCTCTGTTCATTTACTTTGATATTTATTGATTGTCTCCCATGTGCCAGGAACTCTATGAGAGGGATATGCTGATGAACGGGAGAGAACCTCCCTATATCCAGGCCTGCAGAGCTGTCAATTTATAGAGGGTTAGAGACAAATAAGAGGAAAATTATAATGCAGTATAATAATACTTTATTGGGGATTTTAAAAAGTCATCATGTTAGATTACTAAAATTAATGAGATAACTTGGAGGAAAATATCAAAGCATTTTAGGGAATCACATTGAAAATGTTGATTAAAAGGAAAAACAATTCTTAGACATTTCTTTCAGTTTTTGAAGTTAGTGTTTATACATGTTTATTACTATAGTCTTTTATATATTAATTATTAACTACTGCAATTGATAATTTTGGATCTAAAAACAAAAATAACATTTACATGTTGATAAAGAATTTATTCCTCATAATACCAGTTTGAATGTCAGAGTAAAATTTTTCTTGTAATTTTGCTTGCTGGTATGTAATATTTTATCAGAAAATGTCTTAAATACTTAATCGAAGATAACTTTTGGAATGATAGTACTTAGACTTTTTAAATGCTTCCAAAGTTTGAAATAAAGATTTTTCCCCTCATATCCTTGATTTGCTACTTTGAGGATTTGTTGGAAGAGGAAGAATACTTTCTTTATGTACATGTTTTCTGACTCAGCTGTCTCAGAGAATAAAGGTTTTCTGCATAAGCTTAAAGCCCTAATCACATGCCTCTAAATATGTGTAAATTGTGTAGGCTCCTATATTCAACACAAGTCTCTCTGAAACCTGTGGTCAGTCCCAGGCCTTTTAAAAGGTTTTAATCAAAGTAATATATGAACAACTTAAAAATGATATGTGAACGTAACTTAATGTCAGATAGCCTTGCAGGAATTAGTCACAAAAGTATCAATCCTGTGCACCATTTCTCCCAGTCATAACTGTCATTTCTGGAGCCAGTCATTTTCTGTTCTTTTTACTGTTTATCTCTTTTTTTTTTTAATCTCTGGACTACAGTGTGACATACTTGTGTTACTGTTTCTAGATTTTTCAGTTTTAAAGTATGTGTTTATTTCCTACTTTAGAAGATGAGAATCAGCTTTTTACACTGTTACCCATGCCCATGCTCATCCTTTCCCTCTCAATGTTGTTATGTTACAAAATGTTATTAAATTGGAATTTATTGTTTACTTGATTTTGACTATTGTTTATAGCCGAGCCACATAGCATATATTTTGGTAGTTTTTTTTTTATATATATACAATTTTTTTGTTTTTCCTGGCATTTAGGAATTGCAAGGGTTTGTGTGCTTTAGGTTTTTGCCTATTTCTTACTAATTCAACTTAAGCTTATTGACAACACTGTAAAATCGTCTCAGTATTGTAATATGGTCAAATATACCATGTAATCTATTGATTTTATCTCTATTACTACCCACCCTATGCTTCTTGTTTGTTTCCTGTCTTCCTGCTCTAACCAGGATGGATTGCATTTTAGGCCCACTAAATAGCAGTCTTGTTTGAATTTGCTTTTATCATGATCTTGGGAGTTTCTTTCATATTTCTCTGTTGCATTAAATAACCTGTTTTTTGTATCTTTTGTTTTCTTCTTCCTCAGTTTATGTTCTCATTTTGGCAAATTCAGTTTTTTTCTGAGAAAAGGTACAAGGGAAATAAATTTTTGAGACCTTTTAGTTCTGATAAAATCTTCTCTAACACTTGATTGGTAATATAGCTGTATTTATACATTTCCAATTGAAAATTACTTTTTGTCAGAATTTGGAAAGTATTGCCTGTTATCTTGTATAGAACTCACTGGTTATTAACCTTTGGAAGTTTTTATGATTATTTGTTACTGATGTACTGCTGGTGTTTGGGAATTTTACTGAATATTGATATGATTTGTTTGTTTTCTTTTTGTTTTTTACCTCATTGCGCTGGGCATGAGGTGGGCTCTTTTCCATCATTCTTCCTCTCCATTTTTATCTATACCTTTTCTGGAATCCTTATTAGTTGAGTGTTGGGCATCCTGGATTGATCATCTGATTATGTTATAATTTCTATAATGTTTGTTTTGTTAAAATGTTTTTATTGATTTCAGAGAGAGGAAGGAAAGGTAGAGAGAGAGAGAGAGAGAGAAACATCAATGATAAGAGAATCATTGATTGGCTGCCTCCTGCACAACCCTACTGGGGATCGAGCCTGCAACCTAGGCATGTGCCTTGACCAGGGAATCGAACTGTGACCTCTTGGTTCATGGGTTGACACTCAATCACTGAGCCACACTGGTTGGGCTCTATACTGTTTTTATTACTGACAAAGTGACCGGGTGCACGAAATTTGTGCCCACCCTGCACCCTCTCCAATCAGACATCCCTCTCACAATCTGGGATCGCTGGCTCCTAACGGCTCACCTGCCTGCCTGCCTGATCGCTCCTAACTGCCTCTGCCTGCCTGCCTGATTGCCCCTAACCCTTCTGCCTTCCTGGTTGCCCCTAACTGCCCTTCCCTGCCGGCCTGATCTCCCTCCCAACTGCCCTCGCCTGCCAGCTTGATATCGCCCTCAAGTGCCCTACCCTGCCGGTCTGGTTGCCCCCAACTGCCCTCCTCTGCTGGCCTGAGCGCCCCTAACTGCCTCTGCCTGGCCCCTACCACCATAGCTTTTTCTGGAAGGAAGTCAGACCTCCAGAAGATGGCTGGTCAACCCAGTCTAATTAGCATACTACCCTTTTATTAGTATAGATAGATTATATTGGATAGGATTGCTTAAAAGGAGAGGTGGGGGAAAGCCTTTTTTAGCAGGAGGAGATGCTCTTGGCAGACAGAAATACATAATCCCTATATCTGGACGGGTAGCCAGCCACATGCACTATACTGTCAAACCGGTCATTAAAAAATTGAACCGCTTTCTTACACCTTACACCAAACAGCTGTTGCCCTTAAAACCCCTCCTCAGCCCCCACCTTAGGTTCTGCCTTTGCAGTTCACTCAGATTAGGTTCTGATTGGTCAGTTTCTATGCTAGTCAGTGTCAGAAGCTCCGCCTCCTTGGCAGCCATTGGCTCCTCGCACTTCACTCACATTTGGTTCTGATTGGTGGATTTCTATGCCAGTCAGCATCTCCAGGCCTGATCAGAGAGGCGTGGCTGATCAACAGCCACCCCAGGCTGCTAGTGAGTGGGATGAACTGCTGATCTGTCAGAGAGAGAGAGAGGCGCGGCTGCTCTCAAGGCCCAGAGAGAGAAGCAGGGTCTGATCCGCATTCTCAAGGATGTGGATCAGACCCTACTTCTCTGCTAGCAGCCGCGGTAGCCACTGATCATCCCCACCTCTCTCTCTCTCCCCGAGAGGTCAGCAGTTCAGCCCGCTCATCAGTCCCCGCCCACTGGAGCCTGCTGCATGCGCAGCCTGGCATTTGGTTGAGCCTTCAGTCGTTTTGGATATTAAGGACCCTGGGTTTTTATATATTAGATATTCTATATTCTAGGAAGTTTCTTTTAACTTTATCATCCAGAGCATTTTCATTATATTTTTATTTCTAAGAGTTATCTTTTTGTTTGGATGTTCATTTTTATAGCATTGTTCTTTGTTTGTTTCCTTCATGATCCTTTGATTGTTGTTCTGATCTTTTTAGAGGCTTTCCTCAAGCAGTTTGCTACTCTTGGCTGTGTATTCATACTTAAAAGTGAAGGCCTAAAACCTTGTTAGAAGCCAATTTGAGGGCTTGTTGAGTGTCTAGTCTCCAAGGTTTGTAGGTGTCTGTGGGCAGAGTCTAGTCAGTTTTGTGTCTGTGTGCCTCTATCAAATCTAAGAATTTCAACCTAAATATAGTTCAGATGTTCATTGTTGCTAACATATTAGCTTTAGGATGATTGGTTTTATTGGAATTCTATATATTTAATGTAGAGAAAACTGATGTTCTTTTATATTATTATATAATTTTATGCCTTTTCTTGGATGTCTGTTATTTAGATGCCATATCTGTTAATAAAAATAGACTCCCCAACTATTACCTGTGGCAAAAATAACATAGCTTACATCCACTCTGAGTAACATTATAATAATAAAAGTGTAATATGCAAATCAACCGAACAACCAAACAGCAGAACGACCTTCTGGACGACCACGCTATGATACACACTGGTGCCAGGCCAGCCAAGGCGAGTGCAATGTGATTGATTGGGAGGCCCTGCCATCACCCCACGATCACCCTGCAGAGGGGAGGTCCAGGCCACCCTCTGCAGGGTGATCGATTGCCCCAAAGAGGGAGGCCTAGGCCACTGGCTGGCAGGACGATCGATGGGAGGGCTCTCTGTGATCATCCCAAAGAGGGAGGCCCAGGCCGCCCTCTGTGCGGCGATTGATTTCAGAGCCCTGGCCGGGTGGGCAGGGTCTCCCTCTGCTGGGCGATCGATTGTCCCAAAGTGGGAGGCCCAGGCTACCCGGCCAGGTAGATGGGGCCTTCCTCTGCATAGTGATGGATTGTGGAGCCCCGTGATTGATCACCCCACAGAGGGAGGCCCAGGCCACCGGCCAGCGACGCTGTGGCGGGTGTGTGGGGCCGGCTAGCGATCTTCCCACAGAAGGGGGCCCTGGCCAGCCAAGCAGTCGCATCCCACACAGCCAGGGGAAGGAAAGCCCCGATAGGCCCTGATTGCAGGCCAGGCCTAGGGACCTTACTTGAGGGGTCCCAGATTGCAAAACGGTGCAGGCTGGGCTGAAGTTCACCCCTCCCCACTCACCGCCCCCCCTGTGCACAAATTTCATGCACCAGGCTTCTAGTATTAAATAGCTGTGTAGAATTCATCATATATTACATATTAAAACCCTGCAGAATCGTGGTATAAATACAGGAGATTAGTTTATTTTTAAAAGTTTTTCCCTTTTATTCAGATTTTGATTTCAGGTTTTTGTAATCCAAAAGTATAATATTTAGTCTTCTAAACTAGAGATTTCCAACTTTAATTGAATAGATGCCAATACATATTTTCTCAAAGACTTACTGTCCTGTAGAAAATGCCTTACTAAGAGTATGTGATGCATTAAATTAATTGGCGATTGTGGCTAGAGGAAAGTTATTATGTAGCATGAGCCAGCCTTTAATTGTAGAGTAATCCTCTTGTTGCAATTTTAGTTATGCGATGTAAAAAAAAATTTTTTTTTAATTTAGGAGTTTCTAAAGAACTTATTTTGATACAACCTAAACTTACCAAAATGTTTCAAGAATAGTATAAGGAACTTCCTTATACAGTACTTTTAATCCAAATTTACCAATTGTGAAATGATCATTTTAAAGTTAATTTTCTCCTTAATAAATATTTTTGAGCTTCTGCTGTAGCAGAAATATGAACTATTTTATATTTGGTCAAATTACAAGTTTTAAAATATTGTGAGTTGATAATATGGAACATTATTTTAGAAATTTACACATTTCTGTAACTTGCTACTAAAGCTACATTGTAAATGGATTTATCTATTGTTTCCCTTTGTTTTCCAAATAAGGTTTAGATTCATCGGTTTCTGTTTTGGTCCTTAGTATACTTCATTTTAATATCCTTTATACCTTTTAGGCTTGTTAGCAGTGGCTAATTACTTTGGCCTGTGGGCACATTTTAAATAGGACACACCTTTTCTTTAAGAAACTGTGGTAATTATATGATATGGAGGTGAATCCTTTTATCTTGTTGCTGTTATACGTAATCATCGACATATATTTTACTTTCACCCATTTGGCTACAAGTAGCATCTTTATCTTTTTATTTATAAGATTCTTATATGTATGGAAAGTAATAATGACTGGGGCTACTATAAAATTATTGTTCATTATTTATTTATTTCTTTTGCAGTGGAATAATAAGCAGAAATAAAGCTTTATTCAAGGAACCATTTTTTAAATTTATAGCTGCTATTCCAGTGGTAAACAATTGCTGAGTGATGGCATGTGTTTTACCAAGTTTTATAATTTTGTGTGTTTTGCAGCTTGGGCAGCACTAAAGCACTTCGTTTTATGTAAAGTTTGGTTCAAACAATTTTAAATCTCTAAACCTTTTGTTCTGTCTTAATTGTTTCGTGTCTCTAATATTCTTATTGCTATAAACAACACTTTAGTATGGTTCTATTTTAACTTTTTTCTAGCTCAACTTAAGTTCTTTAACTTTTTAGTAGTATCAAAATTGGACTATTGATTTTTATACCAGTCTAAAGTAACATTTCCCAAAGTATGTTCTGTGGAATGCTAGTTTTGACAAAGGAAATGCTACATGCTACAAAGTCCTTTCAGAGAGTTACAATGCACATATACATTAAGTGCTTTGAGAAGGTCTTTGGTAAAGATTTGTTAGCTTTGTTTAACCCAGGTTTTTCTGAATTTATTTGACCATGGAATTATTTTTTCCCCCCTCTAAAAGATCAGCTAACATAACTTGGCATTATTCACCTAGTCCTTCATTAAAAGCACATTATTTCTCTATCATATACCCATTGTGTGTGTGTGTGTGTGTGTGTGTGTGTGTAGTTAGGTTTAAATAATTTAGTGCAGTATTTTTCAAAATATATTTTATTTATACTTGAAGTATTAATGTTATTTGATGAAAGTGTGTGATCAAATCTATCTCTTTACTGGATCATAGATGTACAGTATTCAAATATTCTTTACTTCCATGATATTAATGGCTTTCAAACTTTTTAAAAAGATAGTGGAATCCTTACATTAAAAGTTCTTAATGGATACTTTCAAACAAATAAGTATGTAAAATTGATCAAAAACAGATTTAAAAAAGAGGAGCTGGTTTAGTTGAAGTATGTTAACAGACCTTGAGACTGAGGAACCCTATTGATTTACTGAGTTATTTAGTCTCAGGGTCAGCAAAGTAGACCTGTAGGTCAAAGTCCAATGCCGTCTGTTCTGGTAACATTTTATTAGGACAGCGCCAGTTCATTCTTGGAAGTTTTTGTTTTATAATAGCAGAAGTGAGTGTTTGCAACAGAGACCCTATGGCCCATGGCCCATAAACTTTAAAATAAAGAGTTTTATAGTAAGAGTTTGCTGATCTCTCATTAGTCTATGTGTTCATACAAGGCAGAACCAGAAAGTTAAAACATTTTAAAAACAAATATTAGTTTGTTTTATCCATAGTAACCCATTCCTGAGTCTGTAGAGTTAATTGTTTTGCCATCTAAACCCTAAAGGCGCCTAAGCCTTTTTAAAAAATTAACATTTTTACTAAGGAAAGAAGTAGTTACTCTTATTTAATGTCGCCTTTTATATAGAGTGATTTTCTAGAAAGCTCTTTAAAATGATAAAATTTCAAAAGTTGAAAACGTGTTTTTGTAAGAAAATATTTAGCATATTTTTTCTTATTCTTTTGATTCAATACAAATTTGCAAGAGTAATTTTACAGCTGTTTTCAGAAGTTTTCTTAATGTAAAATATTGCTTCTTTTGCAACTAATGCATTGCATGTGGTGGTTTGCAGTGGTATCATTGGTCGTAGCAGAAAAGATTTCAAGAGATACTTATTCAACTTCATCGCTGCCATGCCTCTCGTAAGTGGAATTCTTTAAATTTATACAGGGGAAAAATTGCATCTTCAAAAAATCTTTAAGGATATTTACTTATTAACTTCTTTAAAGATTTATGATACTAAGTTCCTATTTTGAATTTAGTTTTATAACTGCTGTAGAACATTTCAATGTAAACCTTTACACTAGATTGAAAAATTAAAAGAATGTCTACAGATGTGGATTTTTTAACCTTTAAGCCAAGGTTTCTTGAATATTTATAGCATCCCACTAAATGGCAGTAATATCCCCCCCATTCTCCCAGTGTGAGAATCAAAAATGTCCCACAGGGCTGAGGTTGGGGGGGCACAGAGTCATCCTGATTTAGGTTTATTGCTTCAGGCCACAATATTATAGTAACTTAAGCCACTGATATAGTTTAAGTTAAACTGGAATTTATTATCTGAATTTATTAAAAATAAAGGTGAGTATTTGTTCTACATTATAAGTGATTTTCTTAGCTTTGGTTTTTGTTCCATTTTATTGGCACTATAAGAATTTTAGTATTTTAAATGTAGAAGTTAAGAGGAGGAACTTGATTGTAAAATGCATTAATTATATTATATGCCAGATTTAATAAAGCTGAGATAACTAGCTTAGCTATCAGTTACAAACTGAGATTCTGCAGAAAGTCAGGTTTTTTTTGGATAAAAATTTTATGTAAATATGGCTCAAACTATGGAAAAATTAATCTATATATATAAAAGGCTAATATGCAGAGTGTCCCCTCGAGAGTTCGACTGGAAGACCGGGCGTTCTATCGTTTGCTATGACATGTGCTGACCACCATGGAACGAAGGAAGGCCCCGGCCAGCAGCCAAAGGCCCCAATTGGCCCTGATCGCCAGCCAGGCCTAGGGACCTTACCCATGCATGAATTTCATGCACTGGGCCTCTGCTTTTAATATAATGTTGGAAAAAAAGTAGTAAATAGTACTCTAGAAATAATCTGTAGGTATAAGACTTTTTAAAAAATACATTTTTTTAAAAATTGATTTCAGAGAGGAAGGGAAAGGAGAGAGAGAGAGAGAGAGAGAGAGAGAGAGAGAGAAACACCAGTGATGAGAGAGAATCATTATTGGGTGACTCCTACACGCCCCACACTGGGGATCAAGCCTGCAACTTGGGCATGTATCCCGACCGGAAATCAAACTATGATCTCCTGGTTTATAGGTTGATGCTCAACCACTGATCCATGCTGGATCAGTGCAGTATTTATAGAATTCCATTGTCTGGGGTTGTAACACTGGTAGTAGGAAGAAGAAAGTATACACATAAATGTCAGTACTTCTAAAAGCAAGTCCTTTACATTAGATAGGAAAGTGACACAGTTAGCTTTTTTTCCTACCAAAATAAAAGGTAGCAAGAGACTTCTCAGAATTAATGATATTAATATACTCTAAAATTTAAGTTCCAAGTAAAGTTTAACTGATCAGGACAATAGAGCCTTTGGTTTAGCATATTCTTTTTGTATCTTTGTAAATTTTAAGTAAAACAACTGAATTATATAAGTTTGGACTATTAATTATAAAAATCATAGGATTTGGGGACATAGCCAATGACAGAGAAATACATTATGATTTAGTAAGTAGAAATTAAGCAAAATCAGTAATATGTGTTTGTTTGTTTTAGATCTCTCTGGTTAATAACTTCTTGAAGTTTGGGTTAAATGAGCTCAAACTGTGCTTCCGAGTAAGGCTAACTAAATACCTCTATGAGGAGTATCTCCAGTAAGTAATAACCTATTTTTATATTAAAATATTTAAATTGAACAGTAATACTTATGATGTTGAGATGTAGATTTTCTTTTTTGTTGGCTATGTTTTCAAGAACATTGCTTATAGATCCAGAAACATATAGGGAAAGACTCACTATTTAGAATATAATTCTGGCTCTTCCATTAATTGGCAAGTCATCCTTCTCTAGACTTGTTTTCTCATCTTTAAAGTAAATTAGGACAATCTCTGGGGTCTCGTCCAGCTCCAAACTTTTCTGTTTCTATTAATATGAACTAAGTAGTATAATGTGAATTTTTAAATATCATTTGTTTTAAAGTCATTTTCTTATTGCTATTTTAGAGCTTTCACATATTATAAAATGGGAAATCTGGACAACAGAATAGCTAACCCAGACCAGCTGCTTACACAAGATGTAGAAAAGTTTTGTAACAGCGTAGTTGATCTGTATTCAAATCTTAGTAAGGTAAGTTTCTTAATTTTTTTATTATTACTTGTTAATTTATTGAATTTTAAATCTCAGCAAGTTTATGTAGGATTGTTTTGATTCATATAAGAGCATCCTGTAAGTATTTAATACTTCTATAAGAAAATTTGAGTTATAATAGTTTTAACTATAATTATTTAATTTTTTATGTTATTTTTATAATGTGCATTAGCTAAGAACTGAGAATTTAGTGTCTTATAAAGATTTCATAAGAATATTCAGGCTGATTTCAGTAAAACTACAAAAATTTACATTTTTATCTTTTGACCTGTCTATTTTCTGTAATTGTTAAGAGATCTGCAGTCAATTTATGCTTCTAGTTCTACATCCATTACCATTAG
Organism: Corynorhinus townsendii; assembly: GCA_026230045.1. Classification (NCBI taxonomy): domain Eukaryota; kingdom Metazoa; phylum Chordata; class Mammalia; order Chiroptera; family Vespertilionidae; genus Corynorhinus; species Corynorhinus townsendii. The sequence continues at coordinate 148,511,550 of JAPDVU010000002.1, read as the reverse complement.
GCCAGCACTTCCTTCTGCCCACTTCTCTCCTTCAGTATCTCTAATTCTATTGGATTATTTAAATAATAGTCAAAAAACTTTTGTAAGATACTAATTTATTTTAGTTTTCTAATTACTGTTTCTCCCCCTTCCCAGAATATTGCCAAAGTTCTTTCAGATGATAGGCCTTAACCAATTTTTCCTTCTAATTCCTCAGTTCTTATCTCATTCATATTATCTCACCACCCTTAGCTTTTGCTCTAGTCGTCTTGTGAAGCTATCTTCTTGGCCATTACCTCTTATGGACTTGGACATGTAGTGGGTACCTGTGAGACTATCTACACAGCATTTCCTCCCCTCTTCATTTTAGATGATGCTCCATTTCCCACTTGGATGCACATGACAGCTCTTGGTCTGGGGTGGGAGCTTGTCTCAGACTGGACCATCTATAGTACCTTTGCCTCTGGCAACAATTGATCCAGATATCCATATGCAAGGGGCTTGGTCACAGTGTAAGGAATGCTGTGCTTCAACCAGGTGGATGGAGGGAGGATAGGCAATTCTTAGAAAAGTAATATGAATCCACAAGAGATTCACTCCTCATGATAGACCCATTGCTAACATACCTTTTCACTTCATGCCAAACCTTGTCTTTATTCTACTCTCTAGAAGCCTTTGCTGACTCCAAACTCTAGGAACTCTGACAAAACTATGTTGTTCAGTAATTCAGCAATTCAGCTTTCTTTTCACCCATTACCACATTTATTTATTTATTGTTTAAATTTATCTTTATTGTTGGAAGTATTACAGATGCCCCCTCTTTCCCCGCCTGCTCGCCAACCCCATCCCACCCTACTCCCCCGGGCCTACCACACTATGGTCTGGGACCATGGGTTATGCATATATGCATGTAAGTTCTTTGGTTAATCTTTTCCTGTCTCCCCCTTTCCTCTGAGATTTATCAGTCCATTACCATATTTTAAAGTTTGTTCTATATGTGTGTGTGGGATAATATGTAAAGTTTTTCGACTTCTAGTCTTTAGATCTTGGCACTTGAACAAGTCTACAGCTCAGGTGTGTTGTCACATCTGCAGTAGAATAAAATACCAAATTAATTGCTATGCATTACAATATATCTACTTTTAATATTATTTTATTGTTTGAACTCTGACTTAAATTATGAGTCATTTTTATCAACTTTTAAATGTACTTGAATTTCACAAGTATGATAATTTATAAGGCAAAAAGAAATTAGTACAAGCCAATTAATAAACCAAGTCCCTGATCCTTGTAATATATATATTAGTTAAAAAGGGGTGGCTATAAACTTAAGTGAATGAACACAATTTGGATTTCTTGAGAAACACTTCAAAAAACACTTTTAGCATGGCAGTTGAGCTGTCTCTGTGTGAGGTTCTTAATGTATTGTTTTAGTTCTAGAAATTTTAATTTTATCTCAGAAGATTATATTCATAAATAGGCTTACTATGTTATTTCAGCATATAGATGTTCTGACAAAATAATAGAATCAAACAGTAATAAGAGCAGGAAGAGCCTCTCATTTTATAGGTGGAGATATATAGGAGCCAGAAAAGCTGGTAGCACATTTGGGGTTACAACTTGGGGCATTTTATTTATGTCTTTGCACTACCTTGAGAAATTTCTTAGTTATTAATGGTCAGTTATCATAGTAGAGCTATCTTAGTTGATGAAAAGTGATAAAAGTTTTTCCTACCAGTCAGTAGACATTGGTCAGGCTTTTCCATTTTCTATTTTTTGACAATAAGAACTGTCTTTTATCTAATAATTGATAACATATTGTTGCAGTACATCATACACAGTGGGAACTCTACATGTTAATTACATGTTATATGTTAAATAGCATTTTGTATTTAATGTTGTATTAGCTATCCATCTAGGTAACCTAGTTCTTTTTAATGTATACCTTCTTATATTTATTTTACAGCCATTTTTAGACATAGTTTTGTATATCTTCAAGTTAACGAGTGCAATAGGAGCTCAGGTGAGTTTACTTTTATTCTTTTTTTTTTTTAATTACTATAATGCTGTATTGTGAATAGCTGGATGGTTTGTAATAATATATTTTATATCTCAAGAACATGTTTTTATAAGATTTACCTATAAAGTCTAATTATAAAATAATGCTATACTAGAGCTTTAAAATTTTTCCTAATATGACTTTTAAATTTTCTTTAAATCAGATACTTGGAAAACTTTTGTGGTATTGATAACCATAAGTGCAGTGTTTAACATTGAACATACATGTACTTATTGTTGCAAAGTAATGTCTAAAAAGAGATTTGGAGACTAATTTAAATAAGAAATCTGAATGTTATAATATCAGGAATACTTTTAGAATGGCTATAAGAGTTTCAAGGATATTTTATGATAATATAAATGGTTGTTCCATGAGCCTAATTACCCTGTCTCTGATATTTGTGTTGGTAAGAATTTCCTGAGTATTCTTATTAAAGTTTAATTTTAGTCATTTAGTATGTAATGTTATTGTTATCTATACTAATAAAAGGGTAATATGCTCATTAGAAAGGGAGACCTTACGGGAGACCTTCCGGACATCCTTCCGGACAAAGACATGGTGGCAGGGCTGAGGCAGAGGCAATTAGGGATGATCAGGCCAGGAGGGGAGGGCAGCTGGGGGTGATCAGGCTGGTGGCGGGGGGCAGTTGGAGGCAAACAGGCTGGTGGGGGGGACAGTTGGGGGTGAGCAGGCTGGCAGGTGGGGGCAGTTGGGAGCAAGCAGGCTGGCGGTGGGGGGCAGTTGGGAGCGATCAGGCCGGTAGTGGGAGCTGTTGGGGGTGAGCATGCCAACAGAGGGGGCACTTGGGGGCGATTAGGCTGACAAGGAGGGGCAGTTAGGGGCGAGAAGGCCAGTGGGGGCGAGCAATTTGGGCCAAGCAGGCTGGCAGGCAGAGTGGTTAGGAGGGATCAGGCAGGCAGGCAGGTGAGTGGTTAAGAGCCACTAGTCCCAGATTGCAAGGGAGATGTCCAACTGCTGGTTTAAGCCCGATCCCCAAGAGGTCCAAGATTGGAGAGGGTGCAGGCCAGGCTGAGGGACACCCCTCAGCTGACCAGTTGTTATGACGCGCACTGACCACCAGTGAGCAGATGCTCAACACATAGGCATGGAAACTGGAACAGACTGATGAATCTCAGAGGGAAGGGGGGAGGGCGGGAAGAGATTAACCAAAGATCTTATATGCATACTAGAGGACCAGAGCATTGGTGGGGTCCCTCAGCCTGGCCTGTGGTATTGGGCCGAAACCAGCTCTCCAACATCCCCCGAGGGGTCTCAGATTGTGAGAGGGTGCAGGCCAGGCTTAGGAACCCCACCTGTGCATGATTGGGGCCGGGGAGGGACATGGGAGGGTGGCCAATCTGGTAGGGGCAGTGGGAGGGCTCCAGGGTATGTCACGCCCATCTCGCTCAGTCCTGATCAGCCAGACCCCAGCAGCTAGCTATCCTAGTGGTCGGAGCGTCTTCCCCCTGGTGGTCAGTGCACGTCATAGTGACTGGTTGACTGATCTACCATATGCCCCCTGGTGGTCAGTGCATGTCATAGTGAGCGGTTGAGCAGCCTTAGCATATCATCAGCGTATTATGCTTATATTGGTTGAACAGACGACCGGACAATTAGCATATTAGGCTTTTATAATATAGGATATATTATAAAAGCCTAAGCAACTGAACGACCAGTCATCTGGTCGCTATGACGTGCACTGATCACCAGGGGGCAGATCTTCAGTGCAGGAGCTGCCCCCTGGTGTTCAGTGCGCTCCCACAGCTGACGTCCTGCAGCCGGCCAATATCCCATGTCCTTCCCCCCAGCTGGCCAGCCCCGATCACCGGTCAGGCTGAGGGACCCCACCTGTGCACGATTTTGTGCACCAGGCCTCTAGTAACCATATAATAATGTAGTTGGGATATGTGTGTGTGTGTGTGTGTATGTATACGTATGTATGTATGTATGTGTATATACTAGAGGCCCAGCATTGATTGAAATCACGCAAGGAGGCACCCTGCCTCCCACCGTGCGAGGAGGCACCCTGCAGGGGGCTGGGATCCATGCCTGACCTGTGTAGCACTGGCCGCCGCGTTATGTTGGCTGGGGTGGGGGCATGCTCTGAGCCACGCGACAGCCGCTCAGAGCATGCCCCCGGCCGCCGCGTTGTGTCCGCTGGGGTGGGGGCAGGCGCTCCTGTGTGTTGTGTCTCCACTCCTGTGCGAGGAGGTACCCCACGGGGGGCCGGGACCCATGCCTGACCCGTGTAGCACCAGCTGCTGCATTGTGTCTGCTGGGGTGGGGGCAGGCGCTCCTGTATGTTGTGCCTCTGCTCCGGCCCCCTCACCCCCCAGCCCCAGCCTCCCCACGGTCGCTGGGGCTGGGGGCAGCACGCAGTCCCCTCACGCCCATCTGCACATGCAGCTCCTCCAGAGTGGTCGTGATGTAGCCGCTTCCTGAGCGGTCATGATACCCAGTAATTAGCATATTCTCTGTTTATGTATATATAGATAATACTAGTAGCCCCTCGTGTGATATCACGCGCAGTAGGCTGCCTGTTGCTTCCGCGGGAGCCGGCGGGAACCGCAGTGCACCTCTGGGAGCTGCGTTGCTGCCATGGGAAGCAGGCCCGCCATCTCCTCTCCAGGCCTGCGCTCAGCCGCGGAGGCTGTGGGCTGGCACCCCTGTGCCCCAGAGGCCCTCCGCGGCTGGGGCGTCACCGCAGTGACGAAGCAAGCGTCCCACCCCAGTCACTTCATGCCCGCTGCCCAGAGGCTCTACGTCGCTGTGGTGACGAAGCAAGCATTCTGCCAGGCTGCTCACGCTGCCTGCTCTCAGCAGCAACCCCCCAACTCCCCGCAGGACTGGGGGACTCTGGCGAGGCTGAAGGGACTGGGTGCCGCCATCTTGTGGCTATGGTCGCTGTCACCTTTGTGATGGGGTGACAGTTAATTTGCATATTCTTTCATTAGATAGGATATTTTGTAGTTGATTAGTAAATAATTTATATAGTGGTTTTTGTTCCTTTCCCAAAAGCTGGGAAAAGCAGTTTTCTATTTGAGTTTTATTGTCTACATTTCTTTCTTTTTGCTATTTCATGATCCAGACTTAATTATTCTTGTAGCATGTTTTCATTATAAGAAGTGAATAGACCTAATCCTTCTTGTCTCTATGCTGTAATATTTTTTATGGTTCTTTTTATGTTTTATCTGATTCTGTATTTTTTGAAGGTAGAAACTATGTTTTAGTTATATTTTTGCCCATACTTGTTGCAATGCATTGAATCAGTCGTATTTAATTTTAAAAATCTTGAATATACACTGTATTCTACACATATTGTGCTGGGTAGTAGGAATCAAAAGATGAGTAAGACAGGAACTACTGAGAAGGGATTATGATCTGGTAAAAGAGGTATTCAAGCAATGATAAAGCAGAGTGATAAGTCCAATAATAGAAGTTGGAATAAAGTATTTACTCTTAGAAGAATTGGAGGTGATATTTGAGCTGCTTTGAGGAGGATGAGTAGACATCCCTAAATGTCAGGCTTGCCAGACATAAGAACAACTTCATTGATTGGCATGTTCAGGAAACAGTTATTTTAGTATGGCAGAACATAGCATATATATGGAAATGAGGGAAGTGTCGTGATGAGCTTGGAAAGGTCAGCTTGAAGACTCTGTCTTGGAATGGTCAGTGGGCGATGAGGTCCCTTATCAAGTTAGAAAATGTAGAGCTGGAAGCAAGATGTATGAGAATGGAAAGACAGATGGAGCTTCTTTGGAGGAGCTAAGCTTGAGGCTCTACAGGGCAGTGAGGTGAAGATGAATAGTACTTGGAAATAATGTCTTGGATTTTTAGGAGTGATAGGACTAGAAATATAAATTTGGGAGAAGAAAGCTAAAAAGAAACCTTAGAGAATATTAACATTCAAAGAGAAGGTAAAAAGGAGATCTGAATTATTGTGGAATCTTGAGTAAATACCAAGAAGAGTTCCACTGGAAGTTTTAGATGCCATAAAGAGTGATGATGACTGACTGCAATTAGGAGTTCTTAGGTGAGCATATTTGGAAGAGCTGGCGATGAGCTGCCAGAGGTGGGAGGAGGAGAAGATGAGTAGTAAAAGCTTAGAGGTCCAGTGTGTTTTTTTTGTTTGTTTTTTTCCCAAAAAAGAAGGGAAAAAATTAATCAAAAGTTCAACTTCTTTTAAAGTCAAAACTTAATTATAGAAATTGTATATGTTGTGTTCAGTAAATTTATTAGATATTCTTGAACTTTGTATCTTTCTCTTGCAATAATAATAGGGCCCAGCGAGCATGATGGCCTATTTGCTTGTTTCTGGACTGTTCCTAACTCGACTTAGAAGACCCATTGGTAAGATGACAATAACTGAGCAAAAGTATGAAGGAGAGTATAGATATGTTAATTCCCGGCTCATCACAAACAGGTAAGGAGAAATGTATTAAATGTATTTAGCTGTACTAAAAATTTATTTTTATGGATATTGATATCATGTAAGTTGACTTCAAAAATCAGTAACACTGTTACTGAAATTAGGGGTGTGTGTGTATTTACCTCTTTTGAAAATACACATTTTGAAGGATATCAGTTTTATAACTTTTTTTCTAGTTAACTATGTATTATCTCTGATTCACCTCTTTATGTTACTGACTAATTTTCTGTTAATTTTACTTTAAATATAGTCAAAATACAATTCAAATTTACGTATAATACTTCAAAGAAAATTTTGTCTCAATTTATCCCAAAATGTTTTTAAGACTGTGTTTGTAATACTCAGTAATTCAGTCGTACTGCATATGCCTCTACCTATTTTCCACAAAAATCCAAAATAGGGAGAAAAAGTATTGAGCTTTGGAGCCAGCCTGATTAGTTTCAAAATCTACCTCTTCTACTCATCCATTATACATATTCAATGACTTTTGGCAAGTTGTTTAGAGCTTCACTTTTTTTGTTTATAATAGGTAGATAACATAGGCCTATTTTGAGGATTAAATATGAAATATATATAGCTTACAGGACAGTTTTCCCCCCCTAAATACATTTTTATTGATTTCAGAGAGGAAGGGAGAGGGAGAGATAGAAACATTATTGATGAAAGAGAATCATTGATAGGCTGCCTCCTGCATGCCCCCACTGGGATCGAACCCGCAACCAGGGCATTGACCAGAACCAAATCTAGGTCTCTTCAGTCCGAAGGCCGATGCTCTATCCACTGAGCCAAACCAACCAGGGCTATAGGACAGTTTTTTTAATTTTTCTTTTATTTTTTTAATATTTATTATTGAGAATATTATAGATATCTACCCCTCCCCCTGCTCCCCCATTTCCCCGTTTACCCAGATCTCAATCCTCTTCCACCACTCTATACCACTCTATTATCTGTGTCCATGGGTATTGCATATATGCATATAAGTTCTTTGGTTAATCTCTTCCCCCCTTCCCTCTGAGATTTTTGATATGTAGCGGTGCTCAGTAAATTTTCTCATATATTGACCTGTCAACTGTATGTTATTTTTAGGGTACTAACATTTATTATTACCCTATAGGCATTTATAAAATTATTCTTTTAATAGTTCCCTCTTCCTTTACTTCCTTAGATTGCTAAAATGGTACTGGTTTTAAATAAGGTTTATGCTCCAGGGAGGCAGAGAACAGATGGTTGCATAGAGAGGTGATTTGCCAAGTGACTGAAAGATGGTATCAGCTAGGATTCTTTCTATTGTAAGAAACAGAAAACCCTGACTCAGAGGGCTCCAACCTAAGGACATTTACTACTTTACATAAGAACTCGTAAGGTAGAGCAGTTCCTGACTCTGATGTTCTCTTTGCTCTGCCTCCTTTTATGTTGCCCCTTTCTTCAGCCTGGTTGTTCTTGTGATAACAAGATTTCAAAAGTAGTTCCAAATCTCATTAAGCTTCTTGCAAAAAGTCTGGAAACAAAATGGAGCCATCTCTTCTGCTGTATGAGAGCAAGGAAACTTCCCTAGAAGCCCTACTACAGACTTCCTTTCACATCTCATTGGCCAGAATTGTGATTTGCTCAGTCATGCCTCGAGCATTTACAGCAAAATGATTGGCTTAGAACATAGAAACTCATCCCCTTAGACGGTGTTGAGGCCATTACCAAACCTTTTGGATAACCTGAAAAGGTTAGGTAACTTTAAGAAAATTAGGGTTCTCTTAGGAAAAAGGATGAGGATGAGAATAGATTTTGGAAAGGCAGCCATCAGTACTCTAGGATGTCTTGTCCTTTCAGGTTTTAGAGGGGGTCTTAAGCTGACTCAGTTCAGGGGAAGTAGAATTCTTACCCCATCTTCTTCCATCAGCTTAAATGTGAAGAGGAGATAGAAGGAAGTAAGAAAACTAATTATAGGTGCAGAATTATATTTCTGTTTCTGTTGCTTTGGGGCTCTATCATTGTATCAAGGGAACCATGAAATAGGTCAAATATGATGAGTCTTTATGGAAAGTTAATTTTACTTGAAGGAGTTGAAATAGAAGTTGCCTTATTTTTATGATGGAGAAATACAGGCATATTTTGGAATAGACTATAATTCACATAAATTATTAAGGGAGAATATAAACTTGAAATAATTATTAGGTGTTTATTGAAGGCTGTTTTAACTGTGTCTTCAGGACTCCTATATAAATAAGAGGTGCTTTGCTGGGAAAGTTTATATCATACTGAATAAAATGGAAAGACTGAAACACGAGGGTCAGATATGGTTATTTTTAATCTCAGCTGCTTGACTTTTAATCTAGCTGTATGACTTTAGCAAATTTACTTAATTACACTGAACCTTTCTTCATCTGTAAACACACCCTTTTATTTCTAGTCAAGACCCTTGTGGCCCTGTGAGCCCATTCTCACCAGCTCAAGAAAACACTAGTTGTGAGGATATGTTGGGGTTCCAAGAATAAGAACAATTATGCAGCTAGGCCCTCTGGGAGCTGGCACTGTGAGGCTGTGAAATCTGAGTTTGCTTTTCTGTCTTTCAAAGGCTGTATGTCATGGCATCACTACCTGTCTTTCTCTAGCTGTTGTTTTCCCCTTTCCTTCCTATCTTGGTCTGTATTCAATTTGTAGTTTATGATGGCTTTCCTTGCCCTGCCTTCTGTATATCATGGCAGCTTCCTTCTCATTTCTTATTTCTTCATTTTGATTTCTGAGGGTTAGTTCAGCACACTTTTCCCAGCCAGTTACATATGGCACATACAACACATGGTTGCAGTCCAGTCTAGGATCTAGTCAGGTATGTATTCCTATGCTCGGATCAACTGAGCCCGGAGCTGGGTCTCAAGTGCAGACCACTGCTTGAGACGTACTTAGTAAGCTCTTAGTCACAAAATGGCCATTTAAATAAAAATATTCAGTCACAAAATACTGTTTTGCAATTTTTCAGGTTTGGTTAACATAAAAATTAATTGCTAAATTATTTTTTTAAATAGTGAAGAAATTGCCTTTTATGATGGGAATAAAAGAGAAAAGCAGACAATCCATGCAGTCTTCCAAAAACTGGTAAGAAAACATGCTTGAGGCTCATGTATTTGGGAAAGGTTTTTTTTTTTTGTTGCTTATGTAAAAATACAAATATATTGTTTTCATTAAACAATATGAGAATAAAAACTATCATACCAATCTATTAAGTTGCCTAATTATAAAATGGTAGATTTATTAAAATAATTGTCAGCATATTTTTACAGAGGTTGCATAGGAGTCTTTTAGTGATAAATTTAGTGATTTCTACAGAAAATTTGTTTCAATAGCATTCATGAAAATACTGTGAAAATTATTTAGAGCAGGTGCCAGCAAACTATTTTTGTAAAGAACAAGATAATACGTACATAGTTTAGGTTTATCAGGCCTTATGGTCTCTATTAAAGGTATTCAACTCTGCCACTCAAATGTAGCCATCTATAATCTATAATAATAAAAGCTTAATATGCTAATTAGAACAGATGACCTTCTGGACAAAGCCAGGGCTGCGAGGGAAGCTCGGGTCCCGGGCGCCAGAGGGAAGCTGGTGCTGGCAGCTGGGGGAAAGAAGGCCTACTTTTGCATGAATTTTGTGTATTGGGCCTCTAGTATCCTATATAATAAAAGGCCAACATGCAAATTGACCAAACGGCAGAATGACTGGTCACTATGATGCTCACTGACCACCAGGGGGCAGACACTCAACCTAGGAGCTGCCCCCTGGTAGTCAGTGCGTTCCCCCATGGGGTGCAACGCTTAGCCAAAAGCCGGGCTCTGCAGCAGTACTAAGGACCCCTAGGGATGTCCGTCTGCTGGCTGACATCAGTCGGACATCTCTCGAGGGCTCCCAGACTGAGAGAGAGTGTGGGCTGGGCTGAGAAACCCCTCCTATCCCCTGCCAAGTGCATGAATTTCGTGCACCGGGCCTCTAGTACTATATGTACATGAATGAGTGTGGCTGTGTTCTAATAAAGACTGGATTTGGACCATAATTTGTTGGCCCTTGAATTAGAATATAAACATTGTTTCTTGTGGAAACTAATATTTCAGTTTTTATTTACTTGCCACTTGGAAAATTTGAATTCAAGTAATTTTATTTATTATCATTCAAAATATATTGAATGCCATGTAGTTGCCTGAGCCTGTTCTAGGTGCTAGTGTGTTAACAGTAGTGAATGCGATGGCAAACTCCTGCCTTTATGGAGCTTACATTTTAGTTGAAGCTAGTGAAGTGACTTAAGAAGATTAAAATGGTTGCCATTTAAAATTATTTCATAAATTGGATTTTTGCCTTATGTATATTTAACATGACAACTTTGATAGTGCTCACTAAATTGCATTTAAGGTAATTTTCCAGGACACTGTTGTTCACCAGCCCACTCTTCACATGGCTTGTTTATACTTATCCTTTACATTTCAGCCCAAAAGTTTACATCTTATTGATGCCTTGCCTTCTCTGAGTAGTCTGTCTGAATGGCCTCCACCATTTAATTTCCATTTTAATGATCTGTGTTCTTAAATGCATATATTGCAATTTATAATTACCCAGTTTGTTTATTAGTCTGTCTGTTTCATTAGAATGTAAACTCCATGAGCTCAGGAACTTTATCTGTTCTATTCATTGTTGTATCTTCCGTATTGAACACAGGATGTAGCACACAGCATTCATTGAATAAATGTTCCAGCCATTGTTCTTTTGCTGAAGGTAATAAGAGCAAGCTAGCCTGTACTTAGGAAAGCCACATTTTAGTGGAGGAGTCAGTAAACATGTAAACAACCAGATATTTTCTATGATTTCAGATGGTAATGAACTCTGTGACCAAAAATATAATAAGATAAAGTGGTAGAGTATGATGGAGGCTGTTTATTAGGTATTTTAGCTAGGAATGCAAGAAGATCTTTTCTGAGGAGGTGGCATTTCATCAGAAACTCATTTGAAGTGGGGGGTGTTAGTTGCAAAATATCAATATCTAGGAAGACTTATTCCTGGCAGCGAGCACGCCAAGAAGAAAGCCTTAGGCAGGAGCATGTTTTCGAAAACTGCATTCCTGGAACTCAAAGGAGCAAAGTAGAAGCAGATGAGGTTTAAGATAGAGCCCAGTGACAGATCATGCAGGACCTTGAATAATCCGATAGATGAAAAATGTGAGAACACTAAAGATGCAGAATAAAAAATATTTTTAGAATTGTAATTTTGAGATAATGCATACTCAGATTAAAGCTACACACTCGGACTTTGTGGCCTTAATTTAGATTGAGTAGTGATATCATTCATCACAAATCAGATGTCTCCAACTAAAGGAAAGCATTGAGTGCCAATCTGGACTGCTAGTGTTCAACCTAAATGCTCTCAGAAGGCTGTTCTTTTTGTTTTGATTATTAACAACCAATAATCAAAACAAAGCAAAGCATATATGCATCTGATAGTATTGTGAATAAATATCATTGTACTATTACATGTAAAGGATCCCACATTAACATTCTTTATGTAATTTTCATTCTGTTTGTAAAAAAATGGTTTCATGAAGTGTTTGTTTGGCACCTGCTCTGAGATCATCATTGTGCTTGATGAAATGTGATATACAATATAATCAGAAATCATTTGCACTCGGTAAATATTAGTTGAATAAATATATTGTACAGTTTCTTTTATCCTTATGGTAAATTTGTGTGTTTTTTAAACATAGAAAATAATTATATTTTTGCTTTTGCTTTCTGCCAGGTGGAACACCTGCATAATTTCATTTTGTTTCGGTTTTCTATGGGCTTCATCGATAGCATAATTGCCAAATGTACGTATGCTATAAAAGAGATAGTGGAATGAGATTTGTGGAAAAAGTGGAGTATTTTAAATCTTAATTGCTTTGTTTCAGATCTTGCCACTGTAGTTGGTTACCTAGTTGTCAGCCGTCCTTTCCTAGATTTGTCTCATCCTCGACATCTCAAGAGTACACATTCAGAACTTCTGGAGGTAAAGTAGTAATAATAATAATGGTACATTGAAAATTTAAATTTAAAAATAAGGAAAACCTAGTTTTTGTCCTAGTCGGTTTCGCTCAGTGGATAGAGCGTCAGCCTTTGGACAGAAGGGTCCCAGGTTTGATTCCATTCAAGGGTACATACCTTGGTTGTAGGCTCGATCCCTGGTCCCTGTCAGGGCATGAGCAGGAGGCAGCCACTTGATGTGTTTCCCTCGCATTGATGTTTCTCTCTACCTGTCTCTCCCCTGCCCTTCCTCTCTCTCTAAAAATTAATGGAAAAAATATCCTTGGGTAAGGTTTAAAAAAGAAGAAAAGAAAACCTAGTTTTTAATCCTAGAAATGTAAGTGAAAACTAATATTTATTTCTATTTAAGGATTACTACCAAAGTGGAAGGATGCTTTTGCGGATGTCTCAAGCTCTGGGTCGAATAGTTTTGGCTGGCCGTGAAATGACTAGATTGGCTGGGTAAGTAAGATTAGTATTGAGCAGTTGCAGAGAATTTTTAAAAATATGTTATCCTTAGTGATTGTGCTCTGTTGAGGTTAAAATCTGTGATAACCGAAGCTGCTACTCCTGGTTTTGATGAAGAATTAAGTAAGATTTATCTCTGATAGTGAAGTTTTTGTTTTCTCTTAGATCAGTGGTTCTCAACCTTTCTAATGCCGCAACCCTTTAATACAGTTCCTCATGTTGTGGTGACCCCCAACCATAAAATTATTTTCGTTGCTACTTCATAACTATAATTTTGCTACTGTTATGAATTGTAATGTAAATATCTGTGTTTTTTAGGCTCGAGCCTAAGACCATCGGAAAACACAGATATTTACATTACAATTCATAACAGTAGCAAAATTTTATGGTTGGGGGTCACCACAACATGAGGAACTGCATTAAAGGGTTGCGGCATTGGAAAGGTTGAGAACCACTGTCTTAAATAGTTGTTTTGAGCCTTAAACTAGGTTAGGATTTCTTAAACTGCTTCATGGACACTGGTTTTCAGTAATCTGGGAAATGTTCAATCATGGCAGTCTTATTAATTCACAGAAAATTAAGTTAATGAATAGAATCTTCACAGTTGAACTTTCTGTTTCCCATAATACTGTGGTCGGCAAACCGGCTCGCGAGCCACATGCGCGGCTCTTTCGCCCCTTGAGTGTGGCTCTTCCACAGAATACCACGGCCTGGGCTAGTCTATTTTGAAGTGGCGTTAGAAGTTTAAGTTTAAGAAATTTGTCTCTCAAAAGAAATTTCAATCGTTGTACTGTTGATATTTGGCTCTGTTGGCTAATGAGTTTGCCGACCACTGCCATAATACATTTTTTTCCCTTAAATCTCTGATACTGTCAACCTAGCAAAAGATGAACAAAGATGAAGTTGATGTTAATGGGATAAAATGAAAAGTTATCCTGTGGTATCTGTAGGTACAGTTGTAAATATGGTCATATTGTCTAAGAAAATTGTTCTTAGACCATAAAATAGAATTAAATATTTCAGTGTCCCAAGCTCTTACTTTGAAAGGTTGGTATAAAAAACACACACTATAATGTAAAAAAGGACCATAAATTTTAGATCATCTGGAAAAATTGGATGGCTTAAGGTCTTTGCCAGGCCTGAGGTTCATTTGCATAATTCCTCTTTATTTCTCCCCCTCCTCCTATGGCAGTTAAGTTAAAGTCTTCAGGGCAAGACAGAAAAAGTTGTAAACTGTGCGGAGCCTCTGTCACTGGCGAACACTGACATTCTTCCTACTTAACTTCCTGGTGCAGTTCATGGCATACGGGTGCTTCTGTTCCTTTAGGGGATTTCTGCTTGTTATTCACAGGAAAATCCTGTTTTGTGTCTCTGATATAGAACACTTTCTCTTTGACGATCATGTCATTCTTATATGCCTCAACCTTTTGTCATTAGCTTCAATTCCTCTCTATTGCCACAGTGATTTCTATCTAATATTAAGAACATTTTATCTTTTCCCCTCTTTATTTTTTAAAGCACCTTTTAATTCTTTTTTAATATATATATATTTTATTGATTTCAGAGAGGAAGGGAGAGGGAGCTAGAAATATCAGGGATAAGAGAGAATCACTGATTGGTTGCCTCCTGCACGCCCCCCACTGAGGATCGAGCCTGCAATCTGGGCATGTGCAGGAATTGAACTGGTGACCTCTTGATTCCTGGGTCGATGCTCCACCACTGAGCCACACCAACTGGGCTCTTTTCTCCTCTTTTAGAATAAGAGAGGAGTCTTCCAAATCTTCTGTTTGCAGGTTGGTAACAGCCATTTGGGATATTCTATATACTAAAAGCCTAATATGCCAAGTGTCTGGTTGGCCACTGAACCAGTTAAAGCGTGATATGCTAATGTTGCTCAACCACTCACTGTGATGTGCACTGACCACCAGGGGGCAGATAGTTGACCGGTCGACCAGTTGCTATGACGTGCACTGACCACCTGGGGGCAGATGCTCCAACCGGTAGGTTATCTTGCTGCTAGGGTCTGGCCAATCGGGATGGGCCGGACACACCCTGGAGCCCTCCTGTGGTCCCTCCCTGACTGGCCAACCTCCCATGTCCCTCCCTGGCCCCAATCATGCACCGGTGGGGTCCCTCGGCCTGGCCTGCACCCTCTTGCAATCCCAGCTGAGGGACAACCCTCCCCCCCCCCAAGTGCACGAATTTTGTGCACCAGGCATCTGGTGTATAATAAATACCTTCATCAGATAGAAGGCCATCTTTATACCAGGCTTTATAGCTCACTGTAGCAAGAACTCAGGGCCTATGGAATGCCCTAGTACTAGCCCTTCTATAGTATCTACTAGAAACTTCCTTAAACTTCTAGCAGCAAACAACTTTTTTGACTTACCTACTAAAGTATCTATTGAGGTAGGAATCCTATGAAACCTCTCCCTTTATCCCATGTTTCTGCTTTCCTGCTGAAATGTAGTAGTAAAACATGCATACTATCACTAATACTTTATGTTAATGAGGCTTCTTTTAGGTTATTTTATTTACACTAGATAATAATTTTAAACTTCAGTTAAGTTGGTATAAAATAAAAGATGTGGTTCAGGATGGGTGACTCGGTTGGAGCATTGTCCCATACACCAAAAGGTTGCAGGTTTGATTCCCAGACAGGGCACTTGCCTATGTTGCTGGTTTGATCCTGGGTGTAGGCATGCATGGAAGGCAACCAATCAGTGTTTCCCTCCCTCCCTTTCTTCCTCCCTCCCTTCCTCCCCTCCACTTTCTCTAAAAAAATCTATACTAATAATAGGGTACTATGTTAATTAGACTGGATAGACCGGCCATCCTTCTGGACAAAGCTGCAGTGACTGCGAGGGCTGAGGAGGGCAGGCACCATAGCTGCGAGGGCCAGCAGTGGCAGCAGCAGCAGGGTGATAGGGGCAGTGGCTTCCCCTGATTGACCTAGTCGCCTCCCACAGAGGGAGGTCAGGCTGTGGCTTAGGCCCATGGGGAGTGGGCCTAAGCCATCAGTGGGACATCCCCTGAGGGCTCCCAGACTATGAGAAGGGGCAGTCCGGGCTGAGGGACACATCCCCCCTCTGCCGCCCAGTGAATGAATTTTCGTGCACCAGGCCTCTAGTAAATAAATAAAAAATCCTCAGGTGAGAATTAAAAAATAAAATAAAACAAGATAGGAACTTACACAATGTTATATGTCATTTTTTTTCTCAAAAAAATAAATAATATAAAAGGTATGATAGCCTCTGGAGATTTGACCAAAGCTTTTTTTTAAATTTCAGTTTTACTGCTCGGATTTCAGAATTAATGCAAGTGTTAAAGGATTTAAAAAATGGAAAGTATGAACGCACAATGATCTCTCAACAAGAAAGGGGTAAATATGAATGTTCTAGGTCTTATAATTTAAGTTTTTGCTTTAATACACAACATCATTATGATACTTTAATACTTATTTTCTATTTAAGGTATTGAAGGAGCACAAAGCATTCCCTTGATACCTGGAGCTGGAGAAATCATCAATGCTGATAACATTATAAAGTACATACAGAAAAAGTCTTTTTAGGAACATAAATATTTGTTAAACTACATAGTACCCTTTTCTTTCAGCTGCACTTGCTTAGTGTTTAATGTAAAATTATCCTTTCTTTATTAATTTCTTCTGTAGATTTGATCATGTTCCTTTAGCAACACCAAATGGAGATATCTTGATCCGAGATCTTAATTTTGAAGTAAGTTTTAAAATTGTTGTATAAAAACTTATCTTTAAAATGTGAAATGCATAAGGGTTGAATATTTAAAATAATTTTAAGACTTGACTTAATCTCTGAATCCACAAAATAGCTTTAACAAGTAAGTGCTTGAAATACTCAGAAATCTATTTTTCTTAATTGATAGGACTTCAGAGTTTCAGATATTACTATAAAAAATCTTTTGCAAATAAAGTCCTTGGCTAGTGCAACTGAGGAATTGAATTCTAAATTGTATTTAATTTTAATAAATTTGATCTTAACTAGCCACATAACCAGTAGACAGCATAGCTCTAGAATTCCTCTCTATATGCCTTTGTATGTGGCCTTTTGTAATTTGTGTTATGTGTAGGGATTCTTTTCAGCTGCTTTCTGATAATTTATAAAATAAGGTATGTAATTGTTTTTATTTTTTACTTTTAAAGATAATTTTATTGATTTCAGTGAAGAAGGAAGAGTGAGAGAGATAGAAACATTAATAATGAGAAAGAATCATTGATTGGCTGCCTCTTTCACACCCCACACTGGGGATCGAGCCCACAAGCCAGGCATGTGCCCTGACTGGGAATCAACTGTGACCTCCTGGTTCATAGGTCGACGCTCAACAACTGGATTTGTTTTTAAATTGTTATAATCTTACATGTCTTCAATTTTCCTATACTTAGTAATGTATATTTATTAATTACATCTGTACTTCCTTTTTTAAATGAAAAATGTTAGTTATACTAAGTAGTTTAACTTATTTAAATAACAATGAGTATTGTATACTATATTTTTTAAAGCCAGGAAACACAAGTGGAAGTAGAGAAAATATAAATATGGTTGTAAATATTGAATGCCTGCAAGTATTACAGAAGTGTTTTCTCATTTAACTGTAGGTACTTTAGTCAGGCTTGATTTCAGGTATAAAACAGATGAGAACCCCATCTTTGTTAGATTTCAGTAGCCCCATTACTGCCACACCCCAAGGATCAAAAGGATCATCAGATTTCTTCATTAAAGAATCCTCTTGGCCCTTTCTTCCACTTTCCCACATTCTGTCTTTATGCAGAAATAATCCAACAATACAGATGCACACATGGCTTAAGCATGTGGGGTGGGATTTGGGACTCTATGTATGCACAGATACAGAGATAGTAGGTAAGAGTATGATTAAGGTCTGTAATATTACTCACTTTTGTCATAAAGTACTACAACGAAAGCTCTCATTTGCCTTTTAGTCCAAAAGCCCTTCCCTTTAAGGCCCTTATGTTTGGATTTAATATACTTCCAGCCAGTTCTTATAACTTCACTTTTATAGTCTCAGAAAGGCTGCTACTTTCTTGATCTTATATTGGTTTCATTTGGCAAATCCTAATTGAGTACTCAGTTATGCCCCTACTTGTTCAAGTTTTTTACTTTGTGACTATATTTCATATCCCCTGTTATCTATTTTGTGATTCTTTTGTTTTCTCCTCCACTGTTTCTTTGACTTCTGTTCCTTTGAACTACTATAATGAATTCCTCTTTTCTCTTCCATCTCTGACTTAAGGAATTTTAAGTTAGACTTTGCTTTTCTCATTTATTTTTGTGTTTCCATTTTATTCTTTTTGTTTGTCTATTTGGTTTTCTTTTCTTTTTTTTCTTAATTGTTGACTATTGTAGATATCTCCCATCCCTCCCCCCTTCCACCCTGCCTCCCACCAGGCCTTTACCACTTTATTGTCCATGTCCATGCGTTATGCATATATGCATATATATTGTTTGGTTGATCTCATTCTCCCCTCTGAGATCTGTCAGTCTGTTCCATGTATTCTTTTCATTGCTATTCTTTTTAAAAAATATATATTTTATTGACTTTTTTACAGAAAGGAAGGGAGAGGGAGAGAGAGAGTTAGAAACATCGATGAGAGAGAAACATCGATCAGCTGCCTCCTGCACATGCGCTACTGGGGATGCGCCCGCAACCAAGGTACATGCCCTTGACCAGAATCGAAACTGGGACCCTTGAGTCCGCAGGCTGATGCTCTATCCACTGAGCCAAACCGGCTAGGGCTCATTGTTATTCTTAACATAGCATTCCTTTATTCAACAACCTTCAGTTCTTTTTTACCTCCAGTTATTTTCTACCCATCTAGCTTACTTGAAATAAGGATTCCTTTTGTCCTGGTTAGAGTTATAATAAAACGGCCTTGGCCCCTATTCTACTTATCCTGGCTTATTGGCATGTGTCATTTATGTAACTTCTTTCAACATTTCTCTTTACAAACATTACCCTTCCTCACAAACCTTATAACTTTCAGAACCCACTTTTTCCCCCCTTCAAAATGACACCAAAACCATAATTTCTTTCCAATTAGAATTCTTAACCCTTAGAAACCTTAATTTTTAGGTGATATGCAAGTAATTAGCATTCCTTAGATTAGCAATATATTCACATTTTAAAGAGATATTTTAAATAAAATACAAGACTTATTCATAAAAAAATAAATAAATTAAACAGACTTGACCACCAAAAGTAAATGTCTTATATTTTATGATTAGTTTGTCAGATCACAAAGCAAATAACATAAGATTATTTGACATAAGAGATTGTGTAGCTTATTCCTATAAAAACTCAGCCCAGGCATATTTATCTATCTAGATGTAGATTGAAGAGACCCTAAGATAGCTTATAAATTATAATATGGACATTAAAGTAGTACTTTGTAACTTACTCAAATTTTTACCTTTTAGTAAGGCACATTTATAATGTATAAGAAGCCTATAAATCCTCATAAACAGCATATTTTTACATAATCTCTTTTACCTAAATCATTTATGGGTAGATATTTTTCATGATTTATTATGGTAAATTAATAGAAAGGATTTATAAAGAAGTTTTATTTTTCAGGGAATATTTATTAAAATATTCAAAGCATTTGTTGCTCCATTAAGTCAATCCAGTAGCTTCACTAATAAAGTATTATTACAAATTCAATTTTCAGTGAAAGTTATTGTTGACTTTTAGTCTTTTTCTGTTGTTGTTGTTAATCCTCACTGGAGGATTCTACCACCCCTCCCCCCCCCCATTGATTTTTAGAGAGAGTGGAAGAGAGAGAGGGAGAGAAACATTGATGTGAGAGGGACACATTGTTTGGTTGCCTTCTGCATTTACCCTGATGGGGGCTGGGGATAGAACCAGCAACCCAGGTCTGTGCCCTTGACTGGGAATTGAGCCCAAGACCCTTAGGTGGGCGGGCTGACCGACCCTCCATCTATTTAGCCACACCAGCCAGGGTAGCTTTTAGTCTTAATTCAATCCAGGAAAAAAAAAAAAGGTCTTTATAAATCTTTAATATGGAAAAATTACCACTGTCCTATCATGACTGATGTCATAAGGGAAACTTTTATCCCAACATTACTAAAAGCCAATGAATAAACTTAATGCTGAATCTAAGACAGTTGAGCATAGGAGTAACTGAAGAATGACCATAAGTCTAGCTATTATTTACATAATTACAAACTTGGTCTTATAGTTTCCTGGCATATTGAAACAAATAGTATGGAGAAGTATTAGATACCAGTGAAGATTATAATGAGCAGTGAGGAGTAGAAAAAAGATATGACATTACTCAAAGCATAGTAGTAGGGAACCATGTAAGTAACAGCTCTCTGAACTGTGGGGGTTCATGAGGGCATCATTGTCCTAGAAGAGTAAAATTACTATATATAATAACTTCGTACTGTCAGGAATAGTCATTATATCCCATTTTTTAGGAAAAGGAAATAAATTGCACATAAAGAAGTTCATCAAAATGCTACTTAAAAATAATTTCTCAGTTAATTCCTCTGGAAAAGTCATTCAGAATAGTTTATTCTTTAACATTGATTGCATAAGATGTGGTCAGCTATATGGTAGACTAGTAATTCTCAGCCTTTTTTTTTAGACGCTCATTCTTTCTCTGTTTTTGTTGTGGTAAAATATACATAACATAAAATTTAACTGCTTTTACCATTTTTTAAGGGTACAATTCAGTGGCGTTCAGTACATTTAGTGTTATGCAATCATCACCACTATCTGTAGAACTTTTTCACCATAATAGACAGAAACTGTGTACCCATTAAACATTAGCTTCTCATTTTCTTCCTCCTCCCATTTCCTGGTAAACTTTGTTCTACGTTCTGTCTCAATGAATCAGACTACTCTGGGTACTTAATATAAGCAGAATAATACAATATTGATCCTTTTGTTACTTGTTTATTTCACTTCATAATGTCTTCAGAGTTCATCCAAGTTGTAGCATGTTTCAGAATTTCACTCCTTTTTAAGGCTAAATAATATTTTATTGTATATATATGCTGCATTTTGTTCATTCATTCTCTCGGGTCACTTTTTTTTTTTTTTCCTGTAATAAAAGCCTAAGTGACCATTATGGCGGAATGATCAGAACGACCAGTTGCTATGATGCACATTGACCATGGGGTGGGAGGGGGGTGTGTGTGGGGCAGATGCTCAACTCAGGAGCTGCCCCCTGGTAGTGAGTGCATTCTCACAGGAGAAATCCCGCTCAGCCAGGGGCCGGGCTCATGGTGGGGAGCGCAGTGGTGGTGGCGGGAGCCTTTCCCACCTCCATGGCAGCACTAAGGAGCAGTGAGCCAAGCAGTAATGAGCAGCGAGCAGGCAGGCAGTAAGGAGTGAGGGGGTCCAGGACTGTGAGAGGGATGATCACCTGCCGGCTCCTGAACTGCAAGAAGGCGCAGGCTGGGCTGAGGGGACCCTGCTCCCCCTCACTCCCCCAGTGCACCAATTTTGTACACTGGGCCTCTAGTTATGAATAATACAAACGGTTCTCCATTTCATCAGAGCAAAAGCCTTCAAAAATCCTTTCAATGGCTTACAATGCCCTGTAGGATTTGCCTGCCGCTATCCTGTCCCCACCGCTTATCTCTCTGAGCTCATTTCCTACTACTGTTCTCATTTTTCTTCAGCCAAATCAGCCTACCTTCTTCTTTTTTAATAGAACAGGTACATTCCTGCTTCAGTGCCTTGAATCAGACTTTTGTGGTAGGGTTAGTACTAGAACAATCTTCCTCTAGATAAATTCCTAATTCATTCCTTCTTTCAATATTTGTCCAGTTGCCTGCCCTGACCCCTTTAAAAATGCAACCTTCCTCACCACTCCCAAATTTTCTCATGATCTATTTTTTCTCATAGCACTTATTTTTGAACATTATTTAGCTTATTTATTATGCATACTTATTGTATGTCTCTCCCACTAGAATGTAGGCTGGTAAGGGGAAGGTTTGGGCTTTTTATTTGATTGTTTTGGGGGGATGGTTTTGGTCTCTCTCTTTTTTCAAATGTAGCTCCATTGCCTAGAACAGAGCCTGACACAGAATTTAGTAAATATTTATTGAATTAGATAATAGGAACCTGAAGCTCAACAGTTAAAAAAAATGTGTAAGGTAGGTGCTATAGCTCGGGTAACGCCTTTCTCTTCACCTTCGTTGTCTCCCTTCCTCCTGTGTACATTTCTGTACAAGACTGCAAGCTTAGAATTTAGCCAGTTTTTTACATATTCTTATTGAACTTTATGTTGTTGCAGACCAGTATGGTGGCACTTGCAAATCGTTATAATGCATATATACTTTGATCCAACACTTATTTCTAAGAATCTGATATATAGAAACATATTTCACTAGTGCATAAATTTGCTCACTGTCTTGGAGGTTCATTACACTATTACCTAAAAGAGCAAAATAAAATGCAGACAACCTAAGTATTTAAATAAATTATAACACATCGTTAATATAGGATACACTGCAATCATTAGAAAAAAGAATGGAAGGAATCTGAATACACTGACCTGGAATAATATTTATTATATATTGTTAAATGATAACAAATGTAGGACATACATAGTACAGTTCCATTGTTTTTTTAAGAAAGATTGGATAGCATAGGAAATATAGTCAATGATACTGTAATAATTATGTGCCAGGTGGGTACTGGAAATACTGGGGAATCACATTGTAAAGTATATGATTATCTAACTACTATGCTATACACCTGAAATTAATACAAAATATTATTGAATGTAAACTGTAATTGAAAATTAAAAATTAGAAAAAAACATACATATTGTTTTCAAGAATTTTCAAATTTTTAAGCTTTAGCTCTTTGTATTTGGTTGAGATTAAGTTGATAATATCAATAATGATTTTTAAATTAAAAAGTGAGTAAAATTTGAAAGTAAACAAAAATGGAGGGTCCCTTCAACCATACCCTCCACTGCTTCTATCTGATATTACATTTGTAGATAAAACAGAAAGCTTATCATTAGCAAAGAAAGTTTGGACTCTGAGTCACTCTAGTTCATTTACTTCATTTAATTAAATTAAATCTGTTAAAATTATTCATTAATTCATAATTTTCTTTCAGGTTCGATCTGGGGCCAACGTTCTAATTTGTGGTCCAAATGGATGTGGGAAGAGTTCACTTTTCCGTGTTCTTGGTGGAGTAAGTACAAATTGGCCTCAAAATTTTGCAGTTTTATTTTGCCATATGATCTACCACATTGTGAAATTTACTATTGCTTATCCCACTTCTTTCCTTTTATAGTTATGGCCTCTTTTTGGAGGACGTCTAACTAAACCTGAGAGAGGAAAGTTATTTTATGTTCCTCAGGTAAGACCTTGAATTATTTTGTAACCTTTAATTTAAAGATACTTTTACTTGTTGCTTAAAAAATCACTTCTAATGAATTTTGATCTGTTATCAGAGACCTTATATGACCCTTGGAACCCTTCGAGACCAAGTGATATATCCAGATGGAAGAGAAGATCAAAAAAGGAAGGGGATATCTGACCTAGTATGTAACGGTTTATATCCCAGACCTGCTGAAAATACTCTGTTGAAAGTTCTTTTTCTTAACCAGTTAACGTACTTTTAATGCCAGGCAGTTTAATCCCAACCTATAGAGCTTTTAAAGCTTTGACAGTAATTGTACTTTCCAAGTTGAGGTAAGATGTTAACCACTTTGCGTAAATCTGACTCTTGAGTGTTTAACCTTGTTAACAATATTGTTTATTTTCTCATTGTCCTTGTCCTTTAATTATGTACAATAGTATCCTCCTTAAGCTGCTAGATATATTTTGTCAAGATTAGTATAGATAGGATTATAGCAATTTTAGTTTAAAAAATAAAGCAAGATAGAGAAGGTTGGTATATTAATTACGCTTGATTTCATCTTTAATCATTTTTCTGAAAGGTACTGAAGGAATACTTAGATAATGTCCAGTTGGGTCATATCCTTGAACGCGAAGGAGGCTGGGACAGTGTTCAGGATTGGATGGATGTACTCAGTGGTGGAGAGAAGCAAAGAATGGCAGTAAGTATACTCTGAAAACACTGCACAGAAATGCACCTGTTTGATTAATCAAGGCACACATTTTTACTTTTATATTTTTAATGGCAATTTTTATAGTATAGATTGGTTTAAATAATAAAGGTGCTTGAAAGTAACTTGCATGTAAATTTGAAATTCTGAAAAATTTTGAGTTTTCCTGTGAAAGAAAAAACTGCAGATGCAATTATATACCATTAATCCATTTTTTGTAAAAGTTGAGGAAACTTTGTACCATATTGGTCTTGGGACATATAGTAATTATGGTTGGCTTATGAGCTCTCGTTCAGTATCTTTTCCCTACAGACATCTCTTTGTCTTACTCAGGCTATTCTCTGAAGTAGTTGAAGATATTAGAGGTGATCAACCCTAATTTTATTATCATTTTATTCTTTATTCTGTTCTTGCCCTTTCCCTCTGTCATTATATATATCCTTGTATCAGGGCTTAGTATCTACTACCTAAAATTATTTAGATTTTAAAGTTTTCTTACTATAAAAAAGCATTTGAAAGGAACTTATCCCAAATCAAACGTCACTATAGAACAGTACATATTAAAAGTGATTCTTTGAGTACTCTGTTAAGAGAGATCACTTTTAAAGAGTCATTTTCTAATGGAATATATCACAGTTTGAGCAGATCCAGAGGAATTTTTCTTTCCAGAATATTAGTCTTGTGGAAGTTAGAGAAAACTGCAGGAAGGAAAGACAACAAAAGAAATGGCTTATTGCAGAATTTCTTATTCAGTATCTTCAGGTTATATTCTACCTTCTTATTGCCTCCTACCCCCTGATTTTGCATGTTGTTTTTTCCAAAATCATACCCATCCTATGCAAATGTAATATTAACCTAATGTTGTGATTTGTTTGGCTAGTGCTGTAATATGAGTATAATTTAGAGTGAAGAATGAACCATAAACAAAAGAAAAGGGAGATGCCAGCCATATTCAGAATGGAAATTGGGCTGAAGGAGTGAAAATTTGAAGTGATTGGGCATTTCTTGAATCAATTTAGAGGATGGCTATAGGAATAGCTACAAGTCAAAACAACAAATTTAAATTTCTGTATTATGACTTCAAAGAAATTGGGAGGGTAGTCAAGATTTATAAATGGACACAATGGAAATTCAGGGAAAGAAAGATGTGCATATGGTATAAAGGTACAGAAGGGATAGTTTTTATTTGAAGACAAGAATGCAAGGCCTCAAGTGAGAGGATATCTTACAGAGTAAGGGAATGGGACCTTAGCCAGTTTGGTTCAATGGATAGAGCATCAGCCTGCAGACCGAAGGGTCCCAGGTTCGATTCCGATCAAGGGCACATACTTCCGTTGCCCAGGCCTGGGCCCTGATCAGGGCACGTGTAGGAGGCAACCAATTGATGTGTTTCTCTCACATCGATGTTTCTGTCTTTCCTTCTCTCTTCCACACACTCTAAAAATCAGTGGAAAAATATCCTTGGGTGAGGATTAACAAAACAAAACAAACAAGTAAGGGTTTAGGGAAACAATCCTGTAAAGCCTGTTCGACAGTGATAGAGTTGTTAGGAAAACGGAGAAAGCTCACCCATGGCACTGCTGTATGACCGTGCCATTCACGTTATGTTCTGTGTGGGCCAATGTCTGGAGAATTGATCGGAAGTTTAAAAGACAGCATATTGTTTTGCTACTTTCAAAGGGTTTGTGGTGAGAAAGAAAAGGCGAATGTAACAAATATTAACATTGATGAAGTTAGGTGAAGTATGTATATTCATTTTACTATTCTTTCATTTATTTGGTAGGATTAAAATTTTTCAAAGTAAAAAGTTGAGTGAAGACGAGACAGTTTTTATAAATTATAAAAATTTACATTCATAAATTATAAAAATTATAATTTTTAGGAAGAAGAGACTTGAAAAGTTTAACCACCTAAAATAAAATAGTGAATTTATAAGAGTGAAGGTTTGTGTAAAACAAATGAACCAAATGAATTTTGGGCAAGGAGAGTTAGGGTTTGAATGTGAGGGAATGGAATAATACTATTGAATAATAGAAGGTCTGGTGACAAACTTCTAAAAGTTCCTTTAGTATAAATGTAGGGAAATGAGATTATTATCCCATTATTTTAATAGTAAGAAACCTAATTTAATTATGGTATAATTTCCACAGAGCTCGGTATTAGCCAAGTGTCTGCCTTATAATCTAGTTAGCACTTAGGTGGGGAATGTGTGGCCCTCAGGCTGTATAAGGCCTGTGAAATCATTTGGTCTGGCCCTGCCAAGGCATTAGAGGTGAGTTAATTAAATATTTGACCAAACATAGCAGGCTTTTTAAAATATATTTTTATTGACTTCAGAGAGGAAGGGAAAGGGGGAGAGAGAGAGAGAGAGAGAGAGAATCATCAATGATAAGAGAGAATCATTGATTGGTTGCCCTCTGTACATCCCCTTACTGGGGCTCAAGCCCACAACTTGGGCATGTGCCCTTGATTGGAATTGAACCTGAAACCCTTCAGTCTGTAGGCCAATGCTCTATCCACCGAGCCTGCTAAGGTGAGCAGGCTAGTTTTTAACCAAAACCGAAACCATCGCCACAAGGCCATGATATTTTGAATTTAATTGTGTCTATAGACACTTACGGTGTACAAAGGGTTAAGTCGATACTTTTGTATGACCTGAAAATGATGTTATAAATATCCAAATGGCCTTTGGCAGAAAAAAGGCTCCCCACTCTTATGTTAGGAGATCCAAATATTCTCAGCTAACTGTAATACAAGGCAGTATATAGCTACAAAAAAAGTGCACTGGGAAAATGAAAAGTAGATTGTGAATGGCAGATCCTGTTTAATTCTTCCAGCAGCCCTGTGAAGTAAGGTATAAGCAAGGGTAAGACTTGGCCAGCCTAAGCACCCATATAGCTCCTGAATGGAGAACGGAGATTCAGGTGCAGGTGACTCTGACACCAGCACTTTTGCTCTTAACCAACATATTTTAGTCTTCGTTGTGCAGGTGGGTGTCTTTCCGGTTCTCTTCTCTCGTTGCCCCTTGACATTGAGAGAAATGTCTCAAGTGACATTTCCCTTCATTGCATCCATTTGGGCCAAGCCAGCATCAGCCAGCATTGTTCCACCTAATATAAATTACAAGTTGACATATCTTATTTCTCTGACTGATAGTTAAACTTCCCACTCCACTATTTTTGTTCTTGTTTAGTAATGGGTTTTCTTACTGTGAATTATGAAAAATATGCATATGATAGAAAAGTTGGAACATTTATAAAATTATGAAAAAGGGCCAAACCTCCTTACAAGCAATACCACTGTCATAAAAATTTTAGTGACTTTTTAATCCATTTAATTACAAAATATTTTCTTTTGCCTAATTGCAAACTATCCCCCTTCAAACTCACTGTGATTTCTTAAATATTGACCGCTCCTTCTTCTTACAATTGATCATTTCTCTCTTGACTGTCTCCTTTCCTGCCTGGTACAGACCCAGTAATCCAGGGCCTGGCATGGGGCCTAGCACATAGGTATTCAGGAGGTTTCTTCAAGGAATAAACAAATGACCTCTTCCCCTTAACTTCCTTCCCCACTTTTTGTTTCCTCATATTACATGAATCCCAACCCAAAAGTGGTCATCTGCCTTGGCATTTCTGCGCATAGGCTTCTGAGCACAGAGAAACAATCAGAGTGGTATGGATTGGTGCCAGCACACTGCCATGGTTTCCAGGCCCACAGAGGCTCACAGCATGGCTTGGAAATCATTTTACTCTTTTTTGCCCCCTCTCTTACTTTTTATGATAATTGTTTAAAAACCACCAACCTCAGGCTTCCTACACTGTTATCTTACTCCACCACTCTGGGCAAGATAATGCTCCTCCTGCTTCTTAGAGAGAGAAAGGGAGATGGATAAAGAGTTAGAAACATCGATGAGAGAGAAACACCAATCAGCTGCCTCCTGCACACCTCCCTCTCCAGTGCATGAATTTTCATGCACCAGGCCGCTAGTAAAAATATATTAAATAAATAAAAAGCAAACTTTTCTTTCTCTGTACATCTGAACTTGATAATTTATACTTGCTGCTTCCCCTTCCTTACCTCATACAAATAGGTATAAACCCCAAGAAATCTGTTTTATATGTTTTAATCATTCATTTATCCACTGTATTAATGTTTCTTATATATAAAGTGTTCGGTGTACAGTATTAAATAAAATGGGGTCTCTGCTTATGTGAATATTCTAGCTTAGGGAAGTAGGCAAAGAAACAGATAGCATACAAGTCAGAATCTATGAAGCATTACAGAGATGTTATAGAAGAGACTCATTTGGGTTGACAGGGAGGGGTTCAGGATGGGTTGTTAGAGGAGGCGACATTAGCAGAAATTTGAAGGATGCCAAAAGCTAAGGAAGACGTTTGAGACATAAGGAAAGAGACATGTGCTAAGCCTCTAAGTCTAAAGCCTGAGACTAGACGTTGTGTTCTGATAGTCAAGAGGAGTCAGTGTTGGCTGGAATGTGGAGGTTAGACAGTGGGTAGGAATAAGATTGTGCAGGGTCATGTAGGCCACGGTAAGGAATTTGAGTTTTATTTTTAAGTGAAATGGAAATTGTTAAATGGTTTTAAACAGAAGTGAAATTCTTGTTTTGCATTTCTGAGATCCTCTCTGGTGACCTGGAGAATGGATTGGAGACTTACTTGTGGTCAGATGATTGTGTTCTGGGCTAAAGGCATGATTGTGTAGATGGGTGAAGAGTGAGTGGACCATACATGCACTAGGATTTACTCAAGTAGTCTAAAAATGAGGGGTGTGAGGAGGTGAAAGGGAGGAGGAGAGATAGGACAGGAAGAACTCATGGCTTTCTGGCTTGAGCAGCTATCTGATAGTGTCATTTTCTGAAATGTTTCAGGTTGGGAGTGATGGATGAATGGATTTTAAGGGGAAAATCTAAGAAATCTATCTGAGTTTTAGATTTTTAAAGTCTAAGAGTTCTGTGAGATATCCAAGTGGAAAGATCAAATAGGAATTTTTATATATCAGTCGGGAAATTAGAAGATGAAGTATGAATGAGAGATATGTACTGGGAGTTCACAAATGTACATAATATTTGAAATCATGAGATTTGATGAGAACACTTAGGGAGATACAATATAGGAAAAAGAGAGTTAGCCCAGAGGAACCTCAACATTTTTTTGTTTTTTTTATTTTTAAATATATTTTATTGATTTTTTTACAGAGAGGAAGGGAGAGGGATAGAGAGCTAGAAACATTTATGAGAGAGAAACAACGATCAGCTGCCTCCTGCACACCTCCCACTGGGGATGTGCCCGCAACCAAGGTACATGCCCTTGACCAGAATCGAACCTGGGACCTTTCAGTCTGCAGGCTGACGCTCTATCCACTAAGCCAAACCGGTTAGGGCCCCCAACATTTTTTTAAATTTTAAATTATTTGTTGTTTAAAGTAGTGGTCGACAAATTGCGGCTCGTGAGCCATGTGTGGCTCTTCCACAAAATACCACGGCCTGGGCAAGTCTATTTTGAAGAAGTGGCATTAGAAGAAGTTTAAGTTTAAAAAATTTGATTCTCAAAAGAAATTTCAATCGTTGTACTGTTGATATTTGGCTCTGTTGACTAATGAGTTTTCCGACCATTGGTTTAAAGTATTACATGTAGTGTTACATATGTCTCCTTTCCCCCCTTTTGAACTTTCCCCTCTTAATATGCATGTATATAAGTCCTTTGGTTGATATCTTACCCCCACCCTCCCCTGCCTTCCCTCTGAAGTTTGATGGTCTGTTTGATGGTTCTGTGTCTCTGGATCTATTTTTGTTCATCAGTTTATATTGTTCGTTATATCTACAAATGAGTGAGATCATGTGATATTTATCTTTCTCCGACTGGCTTATTTCGCTTAGTGTAATGCTCTCCATGTCATCCATGCTGTTGCAAATGGTAGGAGTTCTTTTTTACAGCAGCCTGGTATTCCATTGTGTAGATGTACCATAGTTTTTTAATCCACTCATCTGCTGATGGGCACTTAGGCTGTTTCCAAATCTTAGCTATTATAATGCTTAAGTGGAAGATGAAATGCTGGAAAAGAAACTGAGGAAGCAGCCAAAGAAGTGTGAAAAAACTTAAGGTCATGGTTTCACGGTCACTTTCTTAAGAAAGAGGGAGTGGTTACCTGAGTTGACTTTTGCAGAAAAGATAAATTGGGCAGGGATAGGAAAGTGTCCATTGGTCCAGCAACATGGAGATCATTGTTAGGGGCAAATGATGAATTGGAATATCTATTAGACAAGGATCAGAATAAATAATTCCCAGAAAATAAAACACATATCTAAAGTAAACAAAGAAATGTAAGCTGTAATAATCTTGATGTTAATTTTTACTTACAAAATTAGCAAAGGCTTTAAAAAATGAACAAGCCGATGAAACAGGTGCACAAAAATTATTGGTGGGAATATTAATAATTAATATTGATAATGTAATATTAATGGCCATTACTTAAGGAACAGAACATTTAAAGATAGACATATTTTTGTACCTGAGCCATTTATAAGTCTGCATTCTAAGATTTGGTTACAATAGGTATCCTTTAATCTTGTGTGCAGAACTTTCTTTAGTATTAGTTGAAACTCTACTTCACCTCATATCAGTCCTGAAAGTTTTGTTTTACTCTGAACAGTATTTTCCATGCATTACATTTCTGTCTTTGTTTAGGAAGACAATAGAAACAATTAGTTTTATTTATATAGCTTTCATTTCTGGGAAATAGATTTTTTGAGTTAGAATAGTTTTCATACTTGTTTTATAATACTGTAAGTGCATACTTAATTTAAAGTAAATCTATTTTAGCTTATTAACTTCTGCAGGTGATTATGCAAAATATTTCTTTTGCTTCAGATGGCAAGATTATTTTATCATAAACCCCAGTTTGCCATCTTGGATGAGTGCACCAGCGCAGTGAGTGTGGACGTGGAAGGCTACATCTACAATCACTGTCGAGAGGTAAGTGGACAGGTTTGCAGTGTGAGGGTCCATGTCCTCCTTTCTGCTTTACTTTGTGTCCAACCAAATAGCTACCCAAAGAGAAGATTCTAAGTCATTAAGTAACAAAATTACTATCAAAGGAAGATATCTCTCTTTAGCAAGGATTTTAAGGTGATTATAGATAAAAGAAAAAGTAAATGAATTCTGTATATAATTCTCTTTAGCCACATCTTAGATATGACACCAAAAATATATTTAAACTTATTTTTCTTTTACCTCACTCCCTATATTAAGAGTTAAACTGGTATATTTTTAACTTGTTCCATGAACTTTACCTAAATATGATTTGTGGTTTTTTTTTTTTTTTTTTAATCAAGAAAATGTAACAGTAATCATTTGGCAACTTTAATTTATCCATTTTTTTCCCTCTGGCCTAGGCAGAATTTTACCAAAGCCTTTTCTGGGGCTATCTACATTGGTTCCATTCTATTCAGTAGTCTCAGTTGTTTTTTTCCTGTGAGAGATTATCATGAACATCTATACAAAATTTGGAGCAAAATCCAACAAGAATTTACATAAGTAAATGAAGTACAGAGTCTTTTAACATTTTGTAACTGTTCTTTGGGAGTTTATCCTATCTAATAAAAGGGTAATAGGCAAATTAACTGTCACTGCGTCACAAAGATGGTGGCACCCATAACCACAAGATGGCAATGCCCAGTCCTCTCAGCCCTGCTGGAGTCCCCCAGTCCCAGGGGGGCAGCTGCTGAGAGTGGACAGATGGCGGAATGCTTGCTTCGTCGGTTGACATACTGATGAAAGAATTTGTTACATTCATCTTTATAGGGAGATTTTTAACTACTGATTTTGTTTCTTTAATGATTTGTTTTCTATTTTTGAGTAAATTTTGGTCATTTATTAATTTTTTATGCATTTGTCTATGTAGATTTTCAGATTCCTAGGTATTAGAGGTGTTGATGGTATTCTCCTACACGTAAAACCAGATAGTCTCTATTTGATCAGTGATATAGAGGTAACTTTGTCATGTGATTTCCTTTATCTAGGCATAGCCTCTAAGTTCCCACATAAGATGCAGTTCTCCTGTTTTGTATCTTGACTTTAGTAATTCTGTTATAAATAGTGCCTCACTAAGTCAAGTTCTAATTTAATTATTGTAGTATCATGAAAAGAGAAATGATAAATGAGCTTTCAGAAGTCAGATAATTGTTGTACTGTTGAAATTAATGCTTATTGACAACTGATATGTAATATGCTTATTTTGTCCTACGGTTCTTAACCAATTTGAGAACCCTTCCATGTGGCAGCTAAACTTAGGACGTTTAAAGTTTTAAATGGTATTACTTTATATCATCACTTCGTACAGCAGACGTGCAAATACGTTAGTCACTTAAATCTCATGATTGAAGTGATTCAGAATATACTTAACGCTGATTTTTAAAAAAATTATCACATGACAATAATATTTAGAACTCATGATGGAAAGTTTCTGGATACAATCAATGATTTCTTAGTCTCAGCTCTATTGACATTTTGGGCTGGATAATCTCTTAGTTGTGGGATGCACCATAGGCTGTTAGGTGGTGTCTTTTGCCTCTGCCTGTTAAATGTCAATAACACTCTCAGTTGTGACAATCAGAAATGTTTATGGACATTGCCAGGTGTCCTCTAAGAGACAAAATCACATGCAGACACCACCACCTAGTTGAGAACCACTGATCCAAAGCAATTAGTTAAATTAGTGTTGTTTTTTAAATCTGAAGTTCAGATATGTAGACGCTTATTCGCAATCTAAATCCAGTAAGTTTTTTAAAACCAAAAGATTTTTCACTATTTTCTGGCAAGCTCGCTGGGTAGCCAAACCTGGCCTGAACTAACAAAAGATACTTAAACTCCTTTAACTATCTCACTGTCACTGTCACATGTGTTGCAATAAAAACATTCATGTGTTTAATTATAGAATTTGTCCCAGAACCCTCTGGGGCTGGTAAATACTGCATTTCCAAAATCTGAATTCCAAGACACATTCCAAAACAGGGTTTTCCAAAATTGATGATGACTGTATTTAAAAAGCAAATTGACTTTGGATAGTACTATATTGCTTTAATTTTCCTGATCTTGACCTTTTGCAATTTCTATCATTCTTATACTTTTTTCATGTATTTTTCACAATAAATAGAAAGTGTGCTAGGATATATATTTTTCTGCCCCAAACAGAATAATACATAATGCTAATACCTGTTAGTTTGTTTTTGTTTTTTTCCATAAAGAACTTTACTGATATCTGTTCATTTTTATTATGTGGTTGATGGCCTATGCTTTGTATTACCTTGAACATTTGGCATCAGTTGTAATTATTTTCTCTTTGACATTGATTTTCTAACTATAGCTACTAAAGACCATCATCTTAATATCTTAAACCAGTGGTCGCCATCCGGTGGTCTGCGGACCACTGGTGGTCCGTGAGGTTCAAAAGATTGGCGACCGCTGTCTTAAACTATATAGAGTGGTTTCAATTGTAATCTATGTTATTGGAATAAACATAATTCATTTCCTTGTAATAGGTTGGCATCACCCTCTTCACTGTGTCTCATAGGAAGTCTCTTTGGAAACACCATGAGGTTTGTATTTCTTACATTTTCTTTCCTTTTCTTTTTATCCTCATCCGAGGATATTCTTTCCATTGATTTTTAGAGAGTGGAAGTGAGGGAGGGGGAGAGATAGAGAGACAGAGAGAGAGAAACTTCAATGTGAGAGAGACACCTCAATTTCTTGTCTCCCCCATGCACCCCGACCAGGACCGGGAATCAAATCTGCAACCTAGGTACATGCCCTTGACTGGAGATCAAACCCAAAACCCTTCGGTGCACAGACCAATGCTCTAACCATCAGGGCACACGGGTCAGGGCAGTTTGAGATTTCTTGGAGCATATTCCCTTATGCACATAAACCTGAAGGGAAAAGGTTGATTCTGTTTCAGTCAGATAAAATGAAAGATGATTTCCTTAAATATTACTGTAATTGTCAGTTTTGAAAGCTACAATATATATAAACAATCCCTTGTTATATATGATGAATATTTGAAAACCATTTAGTGGTTCTCCAGTTTTAGATATCACTATTATATAATAACTGACTAAAAATTTGCATAATTTTATCACAGCTGTGGCCAAGTAAACCTTTTCTTACCACCCAGTATTAGCAGAAGGGGAGTCTTCAGAAGGATTAGATACCAAAAAGTCTAGGGACACTTTTAGTGGAGATCAGCATGACAGGAAACTGAGTGTTGTCAGCTATGTGTATCATTGCACTGTGATAAAGTAGAATTCATTAGGTAATCACCACAATTTGTAAGATATTCTAGTCAGGTTTACACTGCAGCTATCTTATTCTTGCCATTCCAGCAGTGCCACTCTCAGGATGGCAGGCAGTTCTTTTCAACTCTTAGTATAAAATGATCAAACCCTAAAAATAAACCCAGTTTAATTCATTCTATTATTATTATTTAATATATGTTTTTATTGATTTAACAGAGAGGAAGGGAGAAGAAAAGGGAGAGAGAAACAGTGATGAGAGAGATTCATTAATTGGCTGCCTCCTGCACTACCGGGGATTGAGCTGGCACCCGGGGCATGTGTCCTGACCGTGATCTCCTGGTTAATGTAATGTTCAACCACTGGGCCATACCAGCCAAGCTCATTTATTTCCTTCTTTTTTTCTTTCCCCTTCCTGCTTTCCTTCTTATTTTTCCTTCCTAAAAATACAGAAAATTTAGGTAAAGGAAGGGTCTGAGAAAAGTTGGGACAATGGTAAGCGTATCTTAACCTATGAAGTACACCGCTGTTTGAGCACCTTTTGTTGTTAAGTACTGGGCTTAGTGTCCAAGGGATACTGAATACTGTCTTTACCTGCAAGAACCTGTCGTTTAGATCATTGGTCGCCAGCCGTGAGGTCCGAAAGGTTGGCGACCACTGGTTTAGATGACAGTGTACAAACGATAAAATGAGCATGGGACTGAAGTCAGAAAACCTGGGTTCAGACAACACTGTTTCTGGCATCAATTGCTTCCTTTGTGTAATAAAGTTAGTGACTCTTACCTGCCTGTCTCATAGATTACCTGGAGGATCAAGGAAACAGCCTGTATGAAAGTACTTCATGAGGCGTAGTGAAATTCTGTATAGCTGTGTGACTTTTAAAGATAGTTTTGCCCTAGCTGGTGTATCTTAGTAGTTGGAGCATTGGCTCTGGCACCGAAGGTTCCTGGGTTCAATTCCCTGTCAAGGGCACGTACCTGGGTTACAGGTTCGATCCTTTGCCCCAGTCGGTTTGTGTGGGAGGCAACCTATCAAAATGTCTCTCTCACAGCACTGTTTTTCTCTATTCTTTCTTTCCCCCTCTTGTCTTCTCTCTCCCTCTCATTTCTTCTCTCTCCCCCTCTCTCTTTAAAAATCAATGGAAAAAAATATCCTCAGGTGAGGATTAACAACAACAAAAGGTAGTTTTTATCTTAAGGCATTATAATTTGTCCATATTTTCATGAATTGAATGAGATATTGAATAACTAGAAATCAAAGCAGTTTAAAATATATCCAAGCCTTTGTGTTTTGTTTTTTTATTTTCACCAGAGGGTATGTTTATTGACGTTAGAGAGAGAGGATGGGGGTGGGTGGGGGAGAGAAAGAGAAACGTCAATGAGTTGCCTCTCATATGTGCTCCATCTGGGGATTGGATCCACAACCTAGGTGTGTGCCCTGATCGGTAATCGAACCCACAACCTTTTGGTATATGGGACGATGCTTCAATCAAATGAGCCACCCAGTGTGGGCAAGTCTTTCTGTTTTCTTAGAAGTTCATAAACTAAGTAAGACAATGAAAGGTCTTGAGTTTTACCTCTCCTTGTCTTCTGGATATATGTATAGATAAGCAGCAAAATAACCATCAGGCCAGTACCATGTGAAGGAAGGGCGACAGGAAGAACAGCAAAGTTAGAGCCAGAATAGCTACGAAATAAGTATGGAAAACATAAGTCTTTTCGGTCAATAAAAAGCCACTTACCAGAAGGTTTTATTAACCATTGTCCTGAGTCTCTTCATTGGATGGGAAATATAGGGATAGCTCTTTTCTTCCTGTGGCAAATAAAAAATAAACAGAAAGCCTTTACTTAGAGGTTCCAAGCAGACCTAGGAAACATTATACCAGAAGCATGAAAGGCTGTCAGATTGAACAGACTTGCACTGGCTGCAGTTTGACCTATGGTAGCTCAGGCCCTTGGTTGTAGAGTTGTAGAAACATTCTAATTTGTGGGATGCTTATAGATTTGGTTCCTTTAAATAGTGAGGAAGTCTGTTTTAATTACAAGCAGAGTTATATTGTTGCTATTTTTTAAAAGAATAGACTTCCTTGTTTAGTCTTACCTTGAGAGCTGTATGCATTTCTATGTATCAACTTTTAAGAATTTAAGCTTAGTTGTTTAAAATAATCATTTCTAATTATTTACTTGTATAATTATCTCTACATAAATTCTTGACAAGAAGGAAATTCTCTTAGTTATTGATTTCCCCCCCTTCTTTCCCACAGTATTACCTGCATATGGATGGCAGAGGCAATTATGAATTTAAACAGATAACAGAAGATACAGTTGAGTTTGGCTCTTAGAATCCAAAGAACTGTACCTGCTTTGATGAAATAATTACAGAACACACTTAGAAATGCAAAGTACATTGCAAAATAAAGTTGAGCTTTTTTAAAACCAAGCAGCAAATTAACTAAATATAAAATAATCGAGAAGAAGTTGTTAAAACATTTAATATTATGTAGGATATTGCTAATTGTGTATATGTTGGTTTAATTATTCATATGTACTAAGAATGACCTTATTCTTGTGGTTGAAAAACTGCCTAAATTAACTTGGGCTTAAATCAGTGTCACCTGATTCATCTTGGGCTATAAGCTATTGAAAGTCAGCTAATTTGACTCATGGCTTTGTCTTTTCCTCGAATGAAGAACCCTGTTTAAAACTGGGGTCATCACATGTCCTGTTCTTACAAGATAGTTTTGAGTTTAATTTTCTTGTGCCCCTGATGGGGGGAAGCAAACAAATCATAGTGTATTAAAATGTACAGCATCATTGCATAAGAGCATTTATTATACAGCGGCAGTTCTTTAGCTGCCACAGTTATACTCATTCCTTGTATATGTTCTGGGGTGCGTTTGACTCCAGGAAAGCCATTTGAATTTCCTTTGGCCAAATCATAAATGTGTCCCTCTCAATCTTCAGTGTTGAGTTGTTTTAAGGGTTTTTACAAAAAGTATACCCAGTCTTGCTTACAAAAGGTGGTTACTATGTTTCACACTTATTCTTCCCAGTGTTTGGGATATTAAAACACAGTCTTTAAATGTCAAGTTTAAGGTCTTAAAAGATGTTTAGATTTTTTAAAAGAATTGGACGAATTTGTGTACATTAAAGCCCATTCATTAGAAGTGTGGTGGTTACATGGTGTGAAACTCCAAATGAGTCATAAGAGTGCACTACATGAATGAACGCACTGAGTATGCAACATTCTCACTGCCTTTGACTGTGATTTTATGTTTAAAAAATATTATAAAAATATTACACACATGGCTGAATTATGTTCCCTAGGTACTGTTTTATTTCCATGAATTTTCCATAGCTTTTTAATATTTGGGTTATTATGTTGAACTACCCTAAGAGAAATCGCTTTCACCTTACCAGACCACCATTAATGACCACATAGATTATTTTCACAGGGAGAACTGAAACTGAATATTATAAATAAGCTAGATATTAAATCAGTCTTATCAAATGGGGGTTCAGAAAAGGACATTCTTTATTCTTGTTTCTCCATAACTGGTTTTGTTTTGTTGGAGAATTAATTATAAGAATTATCAGCTACTAAAGTAAAACTTGATGCACTGATTCCATAAAACATAGCATTCAGTTTTTACCACTCTCTTTAACAAACTTGCATACTTAATTTCTGTTCAGATTTTTTTAAAAATCATGTATTCTATACAACCTTTGCTTGTTCTTTTTATTCTGGTATCTAAATAATGGGTAGTTCGTACAGCCTTGACTTAAAAAACACAAAAATAAATTAACATTCAGAAAGCCTTTCTTGCACCCAATGTCTCTTTTTTTGAAAAGTTGTGTCAGATGTGATTTTAATGAAATGAATGTGTCTTTTAGAAAAGCCAATTAAAACCTTTAGTGTACCTGACAGATGCTACCAAATAGCCAGGAGACCTTAAAATACTAGTGGCCCAGTGCACAAAATTCGTGCACATTAAAAGGGGATTAATTAGAGGAAATAATTTAATATTGCTACTTGCCCTTTCTGTATAATAGAAGTGTCAGAGATGAAAGAAAATTAGTAAAATGTATATGAAAACCTTCCTCCTGTCAGAATCTGGGGCTCACCAAGGGACCCAGAGTCAAGTCCCCGCCCACCCACATGCGCCTCAAAATCACGTGAGACCCAGACCTGGCCCCACCCCATTGGGCTAGATCCAGACCCAGCCAATCCCACCCTTGTCAAGCCCTGCAGGGCAGGGGGTGTAGCCTCAGGTCCCCTGACCTGGCGCCAGGATGGGGGGCATGGACTGAGGTCCCCTAACCCAGACCAGGGTGGGGGGCATGGCCTGAGGTCCCCCATCAAACCCTGCCAGGTGGGGGGGCACAGCCTCAGGTCCCCCATCAAGCCCCACTGGCAGGGGGTCCCAGCCTCAGGTCCCCCGTCAAGCCCCGCTGGGTGGGGAGCATGGCCTGAGTTCCTGCCCCAGCACTGGGGATGCACCTTGAGGTCCCCAGTCAAGCCCTGTTGGGTGGGGGGCATGGCCTGAGGTCCCCTGTCAAGCCCTGCTGGGTGGGGGATGCAGCCTGAGGTCCCATGTCAAGCCCCACAGGGGCAGGGGAGGGCGTAGCCTCAGGTCTCTGCTGATTGCTCGTTAAGGCTTCTTATGGGAACTTGGCCTCAGCTGTGGGTGCAGCCATCTTTGTGATGGAGTGATGGTCAGTTAGCATATTCCTGCTTTATTAAATAGGATATTACTAGTCCTGGGAAAGATTTTAAGGCATTTGGGAAATTTGAGATTTTCAGATTTCTAGATTGCCCCAAACCTTCTAATAGCTGCCTCCCAATTCCCTCTAATGTGGATTCTTACTATTAGAATTGTTTTCTTTCTTTTTTAATTTAACAAATTTTAAAGCACCTCACCACCTGAGTCATGGGGAAGCGCCTCCTGGAGAGTCACAGTGCACAGTAACAGAAGGTGTTTCAATCGCGTTCCTCAAGTGATGGACCACGGAGCGTTGTCTTCCCGTAATTCCTGTGAGCATTTTGTATAAATTGCACAGGAAAATGGAAGTTTAATCTGAAGAATAAACTAAAGAATAAAAACTTCCATCCATGAGCTACACACTGCATATTAAGTATTATCATTCTGTGTTGCATACCAAGCTTCTACTTTTTATATAATGAGAAAATCGGGATGTAATCAACTAAGATTGTTTGCTATGCATTAGCAGAATAAATGTGCCTAGGGTTTGCTGCTGCAGGGGAGCCAAAAGTTTACTCCTACCCTCAGGGTTTTTCCTGGGCCTGAGAATTATATTGACATAAAACAGTTTAACAGGAAAAAATCAGGGAAGGTTAAGTTTTCTGTGAAACGAGCCCTCATGAGGATATGAAGACCCAAAGAAGTGGCAGAACCTAAAGGCTTTTTTATACTAGGTTGAACAAAGATGGACAGTTGTGGGAAGTAAACTGTGAGGAGGCTAAAGAAAGGTAAGAATTCTTTTCATCAGGGTTGTGTAGAATTCTCTGAGTGTCAACATCCTGTCCTTGGTGTTAAGAATGTTACTTCTAGTGCAGGAGGGTATCTTCCCTGTGGGGGTTTCATCTCTTGTTTTCAGGAAGAAAAAGGGAAGTCCGAGTGCTCCTCTGTCACCTGCTGTTTTTATTTTATTTTAAGGGCCTTTAGCTCAAGCCAAGGTGGCATATTTTGGGGTGGCATATTCTGCCCCCTTTCACCTCCTTCCTCCTTTCTAAATGATTAGCATTTGGCTTTAGACTGGAGATAAAGCATCTATCATTTTCTTATATAATTTTTTAACTTTTAAACTTGGTGTTTAAAACTGTAATTTGCCTAAAAGCAATTGATTTTCTTCTATCAGACTTTAGCATCATTAGTTGTAGGAAACTGTTTACATTTTTACCTACATCGGTAATTTTTCCTTTGTGAAGAATTGAAATGGGTTGACCTATAAACATGTCATATGCATGTTACTTAAAAAAATATCTAATACCAAAAATTACTGAAAAGCAGTCCTTTCCCACTCACCAGGACAACCATTCTTAACTTTTAATTGTTTTGTGGTGATTACTTTTTATTTTTAAACAATATGCTAGCTATTTCTTGATTTACCAGTTTAGACATGCCTATTACCCATATTTCCGCCTCATCCCCCACATATAGTTAAGTCATTTGTAAAAATTTGCAAACACTTTTTAAAAACGTATTTTTTTAATTGATTTCAGAGAGGAAGGGAGAGGGAGAGAGAGAGACAGAAACATCAATGATGACAGAGAATCATTGATCAGCTGCCTCCTGCACGCCCCACATTGGGGATCAAGTCCGCAACCCAGACATAAGCCCTGACCAGGAATCGAACTGTGACCTCCTGGTTCATAGGTCGATGCACAACCACTGAGCCATGCTGGCCGGGCAAAATTTGCAAACACTTTATTGTACTACTAGAGGCCTGGTGCATGAAATTTGTGCACAGGTAGGGTCCCTAGGCCCAGCCAGTGATCAGGGCCAATCTGCGGGGCGACCAGCGGGGTGATTGGGGGGCCCCCACTGGCACCCGCCTTGGCTGGCCTGGCACAGCCTGCTCACTGGCCCCGCCCCTCACTGCCACTGCCTGGGCAGCTCCAGCGTTGAGCGTCTGCCACCTGGTGGTCAGTGCACTTCATAGCTACTGGTCATTTCACCAGTCAGTTGATTTACATATTAGGGTTTTATTATGTAGGATAATACTTATGCAGAAAAGCCCATAAATCTTAAGCTAAATAAGTTTTTAGAAAGTGCACATTCTCATTACCAACCCCCTCAAATCAAGAAATCACTGTGTCAACTCAAAGGCCTCCCTCTGATCGTTGTCCAATTATTAGCCCCTAAAAGCCATTCTGACTTTTATCACATAAATTAGTTAATTTTTGAACTCCATGTGTACTGGACACCCTTTTGTGTATGGCTTCCTTC
Organism: Corynorhinus townsendii; assembly: GCA_026230045.1. Lineage (NCBI taxonomy): Eukaryota > Metazoa > Chordata > Mammalia > Chiroptera > Vespertilionidae > Corynorhinus > Corynorhinus townsendii. The sequence continues at coordinate 148,470,187 of JAPDVU010000002.1, read as the reverse complement.
CTTGACTTACCCTCAACTTACTGAGACTGATCCGTGGTAGATGTGGCAAGTGTTCCTTCACTTTTATTGCTCTTATCATCTGATAGTCCATATGGGGTTCATCCCACCAATGATGGACACTGGGTTTTCTGTTGGAAGCGATTACGAATAGTCCATATAAACGTTCTTATGCATGTCTTTGGTGCACACACATGCAGTTTTGAAATGAAACATGTTCAGCTTTGTTACATATTGCCTAATTGTTCTCCAAAGTAGTGCTGTTTCTACACTCTACCATAAATGTATAGAATTCCAGTCTTCCTAGTCCTTGCCAATGCTTGCTATTGTGAGTGGGTTTATTTTATTTTATTTTAACATGTATTTTTAGCTATCAACAGTAAGTTATTGGCTTCATTTTGCATTTTCCTGATCAGTAATGATCTTGAACTCATTTCATGTTTATTGGTCATTTGTATATCCTCTTAAAATAAAAAGGTTGGGAAACTAAGGAGAAAAAAAAATGGGACTACATCAAAATAAAAATCTTTGGCACAGCAAAAGAAACCATCAACAAAATGAAAAGGGAGCCTACTGTATGGGAGAACATATTTGCCAATGATACATCTGATAAAGGGTTAGTTTCCAAAATATAGAAGGAACTCATACAACTTAACAAAAGGAAGACAATCCAGTTAAGAAATGGACAAAGGACCTAAATAGACACTTCTCCAAAGTGGACATACAGATGGCCAAGAGACATATGAAAACATGCTCAAAGTCACTAATCATCAGAGAGATGCAAATTAAAATGACAATGAGGTATCTACTCACACCTGTCAGAATGGCTACCATCAACAAATGACCAGTGCTGGCAATTATGTGGAGAAAAGGAACCCTAGTACACTACTAGTGTGAATGCAGATTGGTGCAGCCACTATGGAAAACTGTGGAGTTTCCTCAAAATATTAAATATGGAACTGCCATGTGACCCAGTGATCCCACTTCTAGGAATATATCCTAAGAAACCTGAAATACCAATTAGAAAGAATGTACGCACCTCTATGTTCATAGCAGCGCAATTTACAATAGTTAAGATCTGGAAACAGCCCAAGTGCCCATCAGTAGATGAATAGATAAAAAAGCTGTGGTACATTTACACCATGTAATGCTATGCAGCAGTGGAAAAGAAGGATCTCTTACCCTTTGAGACAGCATGGAAGGACTTGGAGAATATTATGCTAAGTGAAGTAAGCCAGTCAGAGAAAGACAAATATCACATGATCTCGTATGTGGAATCTAATGAACAAAATAAACGAATAAAATAGATCCAGAGACACAGAAACATGGAACAGACTGCTAAATCTCAGAGGGAGGTCAGAAGTGGGCGGGAAGAGGTCATCCAAAGAGCTTGTATGCATATATGCATAACCCATGGACACAGACAATAGGATGGTGAAGCCCTGGGGCAGGGGTCAGGGTGGGCTAGAAGGGCTCAATGGGGGGAAAAGGACATATGTGATACTTTCAACAATAAAGATTTTAAAAATAATTTAAAATATTTTAAATTTGTATCCATTTTAGAGAGGAAGGGAGAGGGAGAAACATCGATATGAGAGAGAAACATCATCCATTGGCTGCCTCCTGCACACCTCATACTGGGGACCAATCCCCAAACCCAGGCATGTGCTCTGACTGGAAATTGAACGAGCAATCTTTTGATGCATGGGACGATGCTCAACCAACTGAACCACACTGACCAGGGCTGTATATTCTCTTTTTGAAGTGGCTATTTAAATCTTTGAGCCCCCTTTTTTAAATTGTCCCATGATTTCAACATTTTTATATATTCTGGATATGAATCCTTTGGTAGATAATGTTCTAGGGTCAGACAATGATAAAAAAGATCGATCCAACAATTACACACAAAAATAGCAAAAACCCACATAAATACTTCAACACAGTAACCAACTTGATTTAATTGACGTAAGTGCCTTGTAACTGCAGAATTCTTCCAATTCCCGAACATGATAGATCCCTCTGTTTAGTTAAGAGTTATTTAATTTCTATCAGTAATGTTTTGTCGTGTTCTGTATAGAGGTTTTACGCATCTTTCATTAGCTCTAAAGCTAGGCATTTGATATTTGTTGATTCCAGTATAAATTGTATCTATTTAACATTTCATTTTCTAATGGTTGCTACTGAATAGAAATGTAGTTAATTATTATATACTAAAGGCCCAGTGCACAAATTCATGCACAGGTGGGGTCCAGCGGCCCAGCCCCAATCGGGGCAGATTGAGGCTGGGCCTGTCGGGAGGAGGAGATGGTGGCAGGTTGGCCAGCTGGCCCACCCTTATTGGGGCCCTATCAGGGCCAGGCCGGCTGGGGTGAGGGGCTGTGGGCAATTGGCTGGCAGGCCCCACCCTCAATTGGGGTAGGGAGGCTGATTGGGGGCAGGGCTGGCCGTGGGGAGGGGCTGTGGGTGGTGGGTCGGCTGGCCCCACCCCCAAATGGGGTTGGGGGGCTGATCAGGGGTCAGCAGTCAGGGGAGGGGTTGGGGGAGGTTGGCCGGCCAGCCCCACCCCTGATTGGTGTGGGGGAGGACGATTGGGGGCAGAGCTGGCTGGGGTGAGGGGCCACAGGTTGATCAGGGTGGTGGGGGGTGATTGAGGGTGGGTCCAGCCATGGGGAGGGGCTGTGGGCAGTGGGCCAGCTGGCCCCGCCCATGAATGGGATAGGGGACTGATTGGGGGCTAGCAGCCTAGGGGAGGCACCATGGGTGGTTGCCTGGCTGGCCCTGCCCTTGATTGGAATGGGGGGGGGGACGATCGGGGGTGGAGCTGGCTGGGGGGAAGAGCTGCAGGCCAGTCAGGGTGGTGGGGACCCATCGGGGGCAAAGCCAACCAGGGGGTGGGGCCACAGGAGGTTGGCTGGCCAGCTGCACCCCCTGATGGGGCCGGTTGGCTGGCTGCAGTGCGCATCATAACGAGTGTTCTTTCTGGTCATTTCGGTGGTCTGGTCGCTGGCTTTTTATATATATATAGATTGATCTTTGTGACAAGTGTGTTTGCCAAGGACAGTCCTGTGAATAGCCCACCCACATGCTCTTCATAGTGTGGTATCAGCATTCTCTGTGGGGAGGGGAGGTCTACATTTCCTCCCCTTGCACCTGCAACCCCTGTCATTTCTTGTGGTAGGTTCAGGGATCTGGGCTTTAAAGAAGGAGGAGCTGGGATCATGAGAGGCAGTAACACAAACTATTTGGGTGGTACTTGGACAGGACTGCATTAGAGGGGAAGTCCCAGTAACATCGGCTCAGGACAGAACTACAGAGATGGTGACATGGGACACTACTCATTAGGGGAATAGGGCAAGGGGACTCCCAGGGGGAAAGGAGATATCCGAGGGGCTTGTGTCTAGGGAATGTTGTTCAGCAGCAATTGTTCCGAAGGGTAGCTGTGGTTGTCTATGGTTAGCAGATGTCAGATTCAATTTTGTGGGCTATGTAAAGCGGGTGGGCTCTGATTGGCTAAAAATAAAGCTTTGTTGGACTATAAAGTAGTTGGGTATGTGAGGATTTGGGTTTGGCACTGGCAAGCTTTGGGCTAATGGTCCTAGCCCACTGAAGAAGTCAACACCGTGGGGGTCATTATAGGTTAATACAGAGGGGGCATCTCTGGGCCATCGATAGCATAGTTCTGCGACAAGTAGAATGCAGCATAAGTTCTAATTAAATCATTTTAAATTAACAATCAGTGTTCGCTTTTTGATGAATGTGCAGTAGTTCCCCCTTATCCCATTTCACCTTTTACAGTTTCAGTCATCACTGTCAGCTGCAGTCCAAAATAGTAAATGGAATGTTCCAGAAATAAACAATTCATAAGTCATTCTAAATAGTGTGGTAAAATTTGCACCATCCCGCTCCATCCCACCCAGGACTGAATCATTCGTTTGTCAGGCATCTTCACACTCTAAACTCTATCCAACTGTTAGTCAATTAGTAGCCATCTCACTTATCAGATCGATTGTGGGGGTATTCAAGTAACCCTTATTTCACTTGATAATGGCCCCAAAGCGCAAAAGTAGCGATGCTGGCAATTCAGATATACCAAAAAGAAGCCATCAAGTCCTTCCTTTAAGGGAAAAGGTATGCATGTTGAGGAAAACGTATAGCGTATATTGCATATGATATGGTACTATCTGTGGTTTTAGGCATCCCTGGAGGAATCCTGGAAGGTATGCCCTGGGGATAAGGGGGGACTGTAAATAGTATTTTTCACTGCACAGCCAAGTAGAGAAGTGTGAATTCTTTTTAAAAAATATTTTTATTGATTTCTGAGAGGAAGGGAGAGGGAGAGAGAGATAGAAACATGTACACATAAGGAACTGTTAGACATTGAAATGGGGACTCAGAGCTGTTGGACATTGAAATTGGGACTCAAACATTTTTTTGTTTTGTTTTGTTATTATATGTTTATTTCTAGTCTGCAAAGGCAAAACTTTTTAAAGGAAAGAAATGGTGGGAAAAAGATACAGAGGCAAAGAAGCATTGAACAGACTGTCAAACTACATTGGGAAGACAGGGGAGGTTGGGTGAGGGGGGCTGTAAGAGACCAACCGAAGGACTTGTATGCATGCATATAAGCACAACCAATGGATATAAGACACTGGGGCTGGGGGGAGGGCGGGCAGGTGAAGGCATGTACTGGGGGTAGGGGAAGCTGGGGGGAGGTCAATGGGGAAAAAAAAAGGAGACATATGTACTACTATTTGTAATACTTAAAACAATAAAAAAAATAATAATTATGTAAAAAAAAAAGGAACATCAACGATGAGAAAGAATCACTGATCAGCTGACTCCTGCATGCCCCACAGTGGGGATTGAGCCCATAACCCACGTATGTGCCCTGACAAACTTGAGCTCCTAGTTCATAGGTTGATGCTCAACCACTGAGCCACGCCGGCCAGGCAAGAAGTATGAATTCTTACTATCTTTTCCCTTTAGTCTCAGATTGCCTTCCTTTTTTTTTCTAAACTTTGCTTTGTCTGCCAGAAATCTCTTAACAGATAATAGTCCCTAATTATTTTCAGTTGTACCATCACATCCATGTCCTTTTTCTTCCCAGAGATGTTCTTCCCAGTCTTCTGTCCTCCTCCTCCACTTGGCCTCTGTAGGTGAGCTATCAGTCTGACACTGAGCTCTCTTGTGTTGGACCCCATGTCTTCCTCTGCTGGGGTTTACTCCTTTATTTACTGGAACATGTCCTACAGAGCTTCCTGGGAAAGGGGACATGGCAGGGAGATTCTTTGAAGTCTTGTATGTCTGAAAATATCCTTATTCTGTTATGCCTGGTGGGGAGTTTAGCTGGAATGCTGAATTTAACCTGAAGATCATTTTCCCTTAACATCTATATATATAAAAGCCTAAGCAACTGTTCGGCTCTTTGACCAGTAGCTATGACATGCACTGACCACTAGGGGACAGACCTCAATGCTCAGGCATGGAAACATGGAACAAACTCATGAATCTCAGAGGGAAGGGGGGAGGTGGGAGGCCCAAAGAGATTAACCAAAGATCTTATATGCATACTAGAGGCCCGGTGCACCAGTGGGGTTCCTCAGCCTGGCCTGCAGGGATTGGAGTGAAACCAGCTCTCCAACATCCCCCGAGGGGTCCTGGATTGCAAGAGGATGCAGGCTGGGCCAAGGGACCCCACCAGTGTGCCCGGTGCACAAATCCGTGCACTAGGCCTTTAATACATACATACATACACACACACACACACACACACACACTAGTTTTTTATAGTTCTTTTCCTCTTCTATTTGTTCTCTTATACCCAGTTTGTTGTTGAAAAGTTCAGTATTCTGATTCCTGTTCCTATGCCTGGTCTATGACTCTCTGTCTCTCTAGAATATCTCCTTTGCTGTATCTGGCAGGTCCTTAATTTCCAAGAAGGCAGATTAACTTTCTTCCTCCCTTTCCTCCTCTGCACACAGAGTATGGCTCCCTTTTCTATGTACACATTTATATGTCTTTGTCCATTAGTTACTGAAATCTCTAGTCCATTAATTTACTCACTCCTTTTCTCTTTGTCCCTATGGATTGAAACCTTTTAAGTTTACTTAGTATCCTGTTAGTGGCATCTTGGGAAGGAGAGAAAAAACATGTTTCATCTTTTACTGGAAGTCCATATAGACTTTTTGAAGTCTATATTTATATATTTTTTCACATAAGATTGCATATTTCAGCATTAAAGAGGATAATGTATTTAAGAAAACTCAAAATGAAGAATGGGGCCATGATTCTGAGATATTCGTTAGAGCATCGATTTCACAGTGATTTTGTAAAGTAGACTCACGAAGTTTACTTTCTTAGAGCTCTCTGTTGACTCGGGTAAAAGCTTCTCTTGCTAGTTCTTAGAGTAGAAGGGGAAGCTCAGTAATCTGGTCATCCTGGTTCTCTGAAAATGCTTATAAAAAATTAACAATCAACCTAAATAAAAATATAGATATTGCCCATATTTTAAACGCTGTCTTTTCTTTAAAAAAGGTAAATTAATTGGCCAAACTCTCCTTTTAGCCAAAGACATTTTGCCAAATAGCTTTCAGTTTTGGATGCTTGAGGCAACACAAAATGCCAAACTTTGCCCAACACACATATTTTTGGCATTATTGTATGCCCAAGACATGAGTTTAATGACGCAAGCATTCCTGTTTCCTGAACACTTCCTGTACTCTCTCCTCTTCCTTTCCCCCCTCTGCCCGATTAACTCTGTGTCCTTTAGCTGGCATTTTAGATAGCCTTTCCAAGTCCAAGCTAGATGGACCTACATGAGTTCCCCCAAACACCCTCTACTTTCTCTGTCATAATATTTATCTCCTATTATCATTACTTGTTTGTCATTTTACCCTATAAATGCATAAGCTCAAATAGAGAGCTGGGATTATGCCTGTTGTATTTTAGTCAAATCCATAAAGCCTGACACATAGTACTTGCTAAGTATTAGAATAAATTAATGAATAAATGAGTGAATCCGAATGCATAAACATTGTTCTTACTAAGGAATTCATCATCTAGAAAAGGGGCCACGGCAGGTAAAGAACTATTCGGCACAATATTAAGGACCTTAAGCAGGACTTGTGAGAGTGCAGTAATGAGGCAGGGAGAGGACACTGGGAATCCGAGAGAGGCAGACTCCTAGGTGAGGTCCAGGAGGCATGACGAACAGTTTGGAAAGATGGGCAGGTAGAAACAGCACACATGACTCAGTGGAATTGAGGCACCAAAGCTTTTGGTCTTTGCAAAGCTGTGGATTGAGGTAGAGGTTGTCAAATAATTGTTTGTGGGAAATGTGTAGAATTTACAAAAGGACCATGGCTCTCTTTCACCTTTGTCTTGAATTATTAACAGGCTGATAGTTCAGCCTAATAACCAGCATCTTCTCATCAAGGCTGTGCAGTTCTACCCATTGGTGTCTGTGTTCCTTCTCCACTCCCCAACCCCCCCCTGCTTTTGTAAAGTCAGGACCAGTGGGCCAAATGGTTGGGGAAGGCACAGAGAGCAAAGTGTCTCCGGTCTCCCTGAGCACACACATTGAGCACGCACATCAGCAGGCCAGTGCGATTCTGCTCCAGCCGTCTTGGTGCGGCCTGAGAATTTCCATCTCTAACGAGCTCTCATCATGCTAAGCCCCCAGACCACACTTTTTAAGAAGCAGGATCTGGGAGTTCTAGCTGGGGACTAAAGAGACCATCACAGGCGGTCTTGCAGCAACTTGGAGAAGGTTCTCTGGTTCAGTGATTCCAGGCTAAGCATTCTGGTCAAGTTTTGGATCCTCTGCAGGAACTGAAGATGGCGCCACAGTCTTAGTTATAAAGGACAGTCTCAAATGTTAATATGCAAAGAAAGGAAAAACATTTTCCTAACCCTCTGAATGTTACATTTCTTATTCTCTGGCCTGATATATGCTCAAAGAAAACATGTTACTTTGCAGATAAAGCATAGTTATTTGGTGGTCTTTAAAAATATGGCTGAAGAAAATTTATGTCAAGAACCTTTTTCAAAGCTTTTTTAGAACCCGGTGTTTTTAAAAAAGAACTTTAAATTTTTAAAATTTCTTTTTAATTTTATTTTTTAATTACAGTTTAAATTCAGTATTACTTTGTATTAGTTTTATGTGTACAGCATAGTAGTTAGACAATCATACTTTACAAAGTGATCACCCCAATATCTCCAGTACCACCTGGCACCAGACATAGTTATTACAATATTATTGGCTATATTCCCTATTCTGTACTTCACATCCCTGTGACTATTTTATAGATACCAATATGTACTTCTTAATCCCTTCACCTTTTTCACCCAGCCCCCCAAAGCTCCGCCCTCTGGTCTGTATTTATGGGTCTGTTTTAATGTTATTTGTTCATTTATTTTGTTCTTTAGATTTTACAGATAATTGAAATCATATGGTATTTGTCTTTCACTTAGCATAATACCCTCTAAGTCCATTCATTTGTTGTAAATGATAAGATTTCATTTTTTTCTTAATGGCTGAGTAATATTCCAACAGTATGGAGGGTTTTCAAAAAGTTAAAAATGGAACTGCCTTATAACTCAGCAATTCCACTTTTGGGTATATATTTGAAGGACCCAAACACTGATTCAAAAGAATATATGCATACCTATGTTCACTGCAGTATTATTTACAATAGCCAAGATATGGAAGCAACCTAAATGCCCATCAATAGATAATTGAGTAAAAAAATTGTGATACATATATGCAATGGAATTTTAGAACCCTATTTTAAAGTTTATTAAATTTTGTGTATTCAAGATGAATCACAACTTCTCAGTTTCAAAATTCTTGAATTAAATTTTTTTTATTTTCCCTAGGAAATGTATCTATCCTATATAATAAGAGAGGAATATGCTAATTATCATTTATGCTTTGAGGCATAATGACCAGATCATGGATCTGCAGAAGAATGGGGCAGCGAACTACAAGTGGGCAGTGAAAAACTACAGGAGGGGGCAGGGTAGCAAACTATGAGGGGTGAGGGGGATTGGGGGCAGGGGGAATACAGGAGGGCAGCAGAGAGCTATTGGCACATGGATTCGTGTGCAGGGCTACTAGTCCTCCTATCCAATAAAGGAGTGATATGCAAATTAACCATCACTCCACTACACCCACAAGCCACGCCCACCAGCCAATCAGGAGCGGGTATTCAAATTAACCGAACCAAGATGGCTGCAGCCACAGAGTGAGCAGGAGGCTTGGGTTTCCCTGGCAATGGAGGAAGCCAAGCTTTCCGCACACCCTGGCCGGTCCAGGCCTCCACTTAAGGCTACAAAGTTTTAATTATAGAAAATAAATAAATCACAACAAAAATAGTGGCAGCCATGGAGTTGGAGAGAGCAGGAGGCTTGGGCTGCCCCCAGCAATGGAGGAAACCAAGTTCCCACAGCCCTGGCCTGCCTTGGCCTCCGCTACAAAGTTTCAGTTACAGAAGATAAATAAATAAATCCCAACAAAAATGGCTGTGGCCATGGAGCAAGCAGGAGGTTTGGCTTTCCTCAAGGCTACAAAGTTTCAATTATAGAAGGTAAATAAATCCCAGATGCCAGGGCCTCTGCTTGGGTTGCCGGGAGGTGTGGCAGGCCTGCAAACCACCACAAGCCCCCTCACCCAGGCTGCCCCACCCCGCAAGGAAACCTCCACCCTGATCTGGGACATGCTTTAGAGCAAACCAGCTGGCCTCCACCCCCATCTGTGCACCAGGCCTCTAGCCTATCTAATAAAAGAGTAATATGCAAATTGACCATCACTCCAACACACAATATGGCTGCCCCCATGTGGTCAAAGATGGCTGCCCTCATGTGGACACAAGATGGCCACCACAAGATGGCCAGCAGGAGAGGGCAATTGGGAGGGACCAGGCCTGCAAGGGAGGGCAGTTTGTTGGCAATCAGTCCAGCAGGGAGGGCAGTTGGGAGGGACCTGGCCTACAGGGAAGGACAGTTGGGGGAGACCCAGGCCTGCAGGGGAGAGCAGTTGGGGGGAACCAGACCTGCAGGGGAGAGCAGTTGGGGGGAACCCAGGCCTGTAGGGGAGAGCAGTTGGAGAGTAGCAGGCCTGCAGGGGAGGGCAGTTAGGGGTGACCAGGCCTGCGGGGGAGGGCAGTTAGGGGCAAACAGGCTGGCAGGGGAACAGTTAGGCATCAATCAGGCTTTCAGGGGAGTAGTTAGGGGGTGATCAGGCTGGCAGGCAGAAGCGGTTAGGGGCAATCAGGAAGGCAGGCAGGCAAGCAGTTGGGAGCCAGCAGTCCTGGATTGTGAGAAGGATTAGAGAGGGTGCAGGCTGGGCTGAGGGACAACTCCCCCCATCCCCCGCACGAATTTTGTGCACTGGGCCTCTAGTATATATATAAAAGGCTAATATGCTGTGTCTGACTGTCCAACTGGTCGCTATGACATGCACTGACCACCAGGGGGCAGATGCTCAGCACAGGAGTGACACCCCACCAAATCACAGCTGATGCTGCCAAGACCCCATGGCGCAAAATGCAGCCCACAGCCCAGCCCAGCCCTGAAATGGTGGCTGTGGGCACTGGGTAATGATGTCCCATAGCAACAACCGGCTTCCTCTCCCTAGTGACTAGTCTCCTTGGAGTTTCTTCAGCCTAGGAACATGACTAGCTTTATAGCCAGGTGGAAACATTTCACACTTTAACCAAATGTCTGTGAAGCGTTTGCATGTGCCTCATCTCATTTGATCCTCATAGAAGTCCTGGAGTAGGTACACAGTAGACTCGGTAGAATCCTATTTTCTTTTCATTAGCCAGAAAATGGAGATTTAGAAAGTTTAGAAGCTTAACCTTACTGAAAAGAAGTAAGGAATAGTGGACTTTGAAAATGACTTCAAGTTTTCTCACTGCACAGAATATAGTCAAACACTGCTACAGTTAAATATTTCACCCTTTGTTCTCCCTGTGTGATCTACAATAATAATCTGCTTTGTGTTGATATTTACTGCTGTGTTGCTAACAATTACCTGAAAGAGAAGTTGGGGTGCTTCTCTGGGCTGGAAAAAGTTTAGCTAAATCAGAAAGCAGGTCTAATTAAGCAAATTTATTCTATATCTATAAAAGGCTAAGTTGACTTGCGCATGCACGATACATATAAAGCTCTCTCTAGTGCCAATTGCACACATGTGTTTCCATCTGTTATTGTCGATTGTGAATTTGATTGACACTTCTGTTATAGAGAAAGGGCAAGTAGCGATATTAAAATATTTCTTCTAATTAATTTCCTTTCATGTGCACGAACAACTTTATGCACCAGGCCGCTAGTTATTTGTAATTGTTCATTATTGATGCTCCAATAATGTGTAATTGTGGAATTTAGGCTAAAAGGGATTGAAGAGCTTTAGAACAATTAGTGCACTTGACAACTGGGAAAACAGTCTTTAATTTTGCTTAAGTTCTCTTGCGTTTCTGTTTCTTGCAGTAGGACTGATTCTAACAGACCCTAATGTGACAAACCTCTGGAGAGTGTGCAGTCTAAAATGGAGATTTTGTCTGTGCTTTATGTATTCAGAATTTGATTCTTATTTCACAGAAGGCTACATTCTGACTCTCCAAGGTCTAGGAATTTGGGTCTATAGCTACTCCCAGCCTCTGACTGCAGTAAATAATAGATTAAGTCAGTGGTTCTCCAACTTTATGGTGCACTGGAATCACTTGAAGGGCTTATTGTTAGACACAGATGGCTGATCCCCATCTTACACCACTCAAAAAATTAACTTGAAATGGATTAAAGACTTAAATGTAAGACCCAAAACCATGAAACTTCTAAAAGGAAACTCCTAAAAGCCCCTTGACATGGGTCTTAGTCATGAGTTTTTGGAAGTCATACCTAAAACACAAGCAGCAAGATAAAAAAATAAGTGGAGCTACATCAAAATAATAGGCTTCTGCAGAACAAAAGAAGTCATCAACAAAGTGAAAAGTCAATCTATGAAATGGGAAAAAATATTTGCCAACCATATATCCAACAAGGGATTAACATCCAAAATATATAAAGAACTCATATAATAGAAAAAAATAGAAAAGAAATTTAGTTAAAAATGTGCATGTGTAAAGGATCCAAATAGATGTTTTTCTAAAGATATATGAATGTCCAACAGATTCATAAACAGGTGCTTAATATCACTAGTGATTAAGGAAAGGCATACTAAAACCACAATGAGATATCACCTAGCACAGTGGTCAGCAAACTCATTAGTCAACAGAGCCAAATATCAACAGTACAATGATTGAAATTTCTTCTGAGAGCCAAAAACTGACTTCTGTGCATGGGCCACGAAGTTTCAATCGCACTGTACATGCGCACCCGCATGTGGTATTTTGTGGAAGAGCCACACTCAAGGGGCCAAAGAGCCGCATGTGGCTTGCGAGCTGCAGTTTGACGACCACTGACCCAGCACATGTTAGAATGGCTGTTATCAAAAAGGCAAAAGATAACAAATGCTGGTGTGGATGTGGAGAAAAGGAAATCCTTGTGGTCTGTTGGTGGGATTGTAACTTGGCACAGCCACTTGGGAAAACAGCATGGCGGTTCCTCAGAAAATTTAAAATAGAACCAGCATATGATCCAGCAATTCAACCTCTGGGAATATATCAAAAGGAAATGCAAGTACAAACTCAGGAAACTACACACTCATGTTCATAGCAGCTTTATTTACAATACCAACACATAGAAACAACCTAAGTGTCCAAGGATAGCTGCATGGATAAAGAAGATGAATGGATTAAGACTACAAGGATTTCCTTTTCTCCACATCCACACCAGCATTTGTTATCTTTTGCCTTTTTGATAACAGCCGTTCTAACAGCACATTTTTATGTACCTGTTGGCCATTCATATATCTTTATCCATTCCAAATGAGGAATGGAAATGCTACCGTTTTCAAGAACATGGATGGACCTTGAAAGCAGTAAGTGAAATAAGTCAGACACAAAAAAGACAAATACCGTATGATCTCACTTATATGTGAAAACACGCTCCCCCCCCCCCGCCAAAAAAAAAAAAGAAACCAGATTTGTGGTTACCGCAGGTGGGAGGTGAGATTGAAAGAAAATCGTCAAAAAGTATAAACTGCTCAGCCTGTGTGGCTCAGTGGTTTGGTGTTGACCTATGAACCAGGAGGTCACGGTTCATTTCCTGGTTGGGCACATGCCCAAGTTTCTGGCTCAATTCCCAGTGTGGGGCATGTGGTCTATCCTAGAATGTTCCATGGATACTTTAAAATAATGTATATTCTGCTGTTTCAAGGTGACATGCTCTGAAAGTATTAAATTCATCTGGTCTAGTGTGTTATTTAAGGCTGCTGTTTCTTCATCCATTTCCTGTCTGGAAGATCTATGCATTGATGCCAATGGGATGTTAAAATCTCCTACTATCATTGACATTTCTATCTCTCCCTTTCTGAGATCAATAAAAACATATTTTTTAAAAAGGCACAAACTTCCAGTTAGAAGATAAGTACGTACTAGGGATGCCATGTGCAACATGATGACTATAGCGAACACTGCTCTATGATATAGGAAAGGTGTTAAGAAGGAGAGAGTAGATCCTGAGTTCTCATCAAAGGAGAATTTTTCTTTTCTTTTTATTGTATCTATATGAGATGATGGATGTTAAGTTAACCTATTGTGGCAATCATTTGACAATATGTGTAAATCAAACCATCAAACGCACACCTTAGACAGTGATGTATGTCAATTATGTCTAAAAAAAAAATCACCTTGGAAAAAACCACACAAATCGCTAATTTAGTGGGTCTGAGGTCAGTGTCACAAATTTGCTTCTGTAAGAAGCTCTAAGGTGATGCTAATGCTAGTCTGGGGACCACACGAAGAACCAGTGGATAAAGCCAATAGTGTAACCAAGCAATGGTTTGGAAGTATCCAGGGAAATGAACACATTTCTTCAGGGAATCAGATATGCACACAAGATTTAATCTTTGCCACCATGCAGACATTTCCCCTTTCAAAGAAAGAGCATGACTTAGCCCTTCATAGAGGGAAAGTAAGAGGCTACTAAAAATGTGGACAAGTGGGAACCCACGCATGGAGTGAAGTGAAGGAAGGATAAGTGGGTGTATCAGGAAGGCATGGGGCCTGCCCTACAGCATGAGGTCAGATTTAAGGAAAGAGAAGACTCCTTTTCTGTCTTCCTACCAAACCCTCTCACAACAACTGCTGAGTGAAATTCCACCATTACTCTCCCTTTCTTTTTATTTAAAGAGTATGACTCTTGGTTAAATATTATTGAAAGGAGTTTTAGGGGTAAAATAGGCAGGTTTAGGGAGTTTTAAAAATAAAGAGGGTCCATGGCAGCGGGGGGGGGAGGGAGGGAGACAGTTGGCAGGGAACTTGGAGCTGGCAAAAGGCATATATTCACAAAGAACTAAAGGCGCCACAGCCTATGGGGAGAGGAAGACTCCCATTCATAGAAGACCGGGGAAAGTCTCAGGGAACAGAGAAACAAAAGGGAGAAAGGGGAAAACAGATATTTACAGGGAATGGAGAATCCTGCCACAGAAGGGGAAGAAAAATAAGAGGGGCCCCACGTGGGGTTTGAGCTTTGAAGCTGCTATAGTGACCAATAAGAAGGGAGTATCAAAAGACAAAGAACTGCAGCCGTTATAAATCTTAGGAAAAAGGGGCTAAGGGTCTACCCCTTTGGGACCTCCTCCCTAATGTGGGAGTCTGTACTTGTTTCCAATAAATTTCCACCTTTCCATATACCACCTTTTGTCCGTGGCTTCATTTCTTCAAATCCACTTGGACAAGAACCAAGAAAGAAACCACCTTTGCATCCTGCCCAAAGAAAAAACCACACAATTCAGTTTGGTTTCTGAGTTTTATTATCATGAGCCCTTGACATTTTTTTTTTTTTTTGTGGTTCGTCATTTTTTTAAAAAAATAAACCTTTATTGTTCAGATTATTACAGGTGTTCCTCTTTTTTTCCCCCCATAGCTCCCCTCCACCTGATTCCCCACCCCACCCCATGCCCTTACCCCCTGCCACTGTCTTCATCCATAGGAGTAAGATTTTTGTCCAATCTCTTCCCGCACCCCTCACACCTGCTTCCCCTGAGAATCGTCAGTCCACTCCCTTTCTATGTCCCTGATTCTATTATATTCACCAGTCCATTCTGTTCTTCAGATTTTTTATTCACTTGATTTTTAGATTCACTTGTTGGTAGGTATGTATTTGATGTCATTTTGTTGTTCATAATTTTTATCTTTACCTTTTTCTTCTTCTTCCTCTTCTTAAAGAATACCCTTCAGCATTTCATGTAATCCTGGTTTGGTGGCGATGAACTCCTTTAGCTTTTTCTTGTCTGTGAAGCTCTTTATCTGACCTTCAACTCTGAATGACAGCTTTGCTGGGTAGAGTAATCTTGATTGTAGGTTCTTGCTGTTCATCACTTTGAATATTTCTTGCCACTCCCTTCTGGCCTGCATAGTTTCTGCCGAGAAATCAGCTGACAGTCATATGGGTACTCCCTTGTAGGTAATTAACTGTTTTTCTCTTGCTGCTTTTAATATTCTCTCTTTGTCTTTTGCCCTTGGCATTTTAATTATGATGTGTCTTGGTGTGGTCCTCTTTGGATTCCTCTTATATGGGGTTCTGTGTGCTTCCTGGACTTGTAAGTCTATTTCTTTCACCAGGTAGGGAAAGTTTTCTGTCATGATTTCTTCTAATAGGTTTTCAATATTTTGCTCTCTCCCTTCTTCTGGCACCCCAAAAATTCGGATGTTGGTTCGCTTAAAGTTGTCCCAGAGGCTCCTTACACTATCTTCATATTTTTGAATCCTTTTTTCTTTTTGTTTTCCTGGTTGGATGTTTTTTGTTTCCACATATTTCAGATCTTTGGTTTGATTCTTGGGGTATGTTGATCTACAGTTGAGTTTCTGTATATTCTTTATTTCAGACAGTGTATGCTTCATTTCTGACTGATCCTTTTCCATTTTTTTTTTGGCATTCTCATTAATATCCTTAAAGGTCTCATCAAGTTTCTCAGCGGTTTTAAGAAGATTCTTGAGTAACCTTATAAATGTGGTTCTGAACTCTATGTCATCCAGTAGTTTGCTTTCCTCCGTTTCTTTCATTCATGACATGTTTTTTTGTCTCCACATTTTGGCTGCTTCCCTGTGTTGATGGAGTAGTTTTGTGTGGTAGGTGATCTATAGGGGGCAGTAGCTCAGCCTCCTCAATCACATGAGTTGGATGCTCTTGGTACACCCCTTTGTGGGCTGAGTGCAAAGTCTTGATATAGTTAAGCCTTAATTGCTGTCTGTACGCTGGGAGGAATTGACCTCCAGGCCAATTTGCTGTGAGCACTCTCTGTGTCTATAATGGAAGAACTGCTGTGCTGAAGACACGCTTATGGGGCAGGACTTGTTTCAGTGGGGCTTTGGTGCTCACTGAGTCTGCCTCTTGAATGTGTCACTTATGGATGTGAGGAGTTGAAATCTGGTATGTCACACTGACCACTAGGTACACTGGCTTCTGGATCTCCAATGGGGTGCATGTCAGCTACTGTCTGAGTCCACCCAGCAGGAGCTACAGTGAGAGCTACAGTTTTCTCCTCTTTGCTTGGGGTTTGGAGGTTTTGGAGCTGTCTGACCTGGGCTGCAAGTTTGCTAGGTTAAGCTGCGATAGGGCAGGCCTTTCTTATGCTAAAACTGCTACTTGGAGCTTGGGTGGGTTTGTAGGTTGTGCAGGGCAGGGTCTCAGGGTGTCACTAGGCTAGGGCATGGCAAACAGCAATGGCTGCTAGTTAGCCGGCTCTGCGTCCCTGTTGGCATCCCCGAGTCCCATGCCCCAGTGCAATAAACAATTATTCCTGCACGCAGCTCTGCAAGCAAGCCACCCTCACTGGCAGACAGTCCAGCTTCTCCCCGTAGGAGTTTGGGTCCCCCGTGTCTCCCCAGAGACTGGATTTCAGAGTAATCGGGGGCTTGTCTCCCTTCGGGTTGAAAAAAGCAATGCCTGCCACCAGCCCGGATCATGTGCCTCCATACCTCAGCTTTTCAGCGCTTGTGCACGTCTCAATGCTCTTTTCTTTTTCCTTCTAGTTGTAGAACTTCCACTCAGCCAGCTTTCCCGTGGTTCTGGGTGATATACGTTTTGTCTTTTAGTTGTAGTTTTGAAATTGTTGTGCAAGGCAGCAGTTTAGGTGTTTACCTACGCCGCCATCTTGGATTCTCCGCCATTGACATTTTAATGTGAGTGAATTTTAAGTCTTCTCTTTAGTTGGAATGGTGAAATGATGTCCTTTGAAATATCTACCTATGCTTTTCCCGGGTGTTTTCTTTATCCTTGATCCTTCTGATTCAGTCAGTCATAGTTCTGTGATTATTGTCTCAGGAAGAGAAACAGCAGGTGAAAGCAGAGAAAAGTAGAATCTCCTCTGGTTCAGGATAGGATTAGAGCACAGATAGCAGACTTAAAAGAGAACATGGAGAGAAAATATTTATAGAGGTTTCCATCAAGGTGGCAGACTAGGTGGATGCTGTACTTGTGTCCCCCAGCAAAATTACAACTACATTATGGAACAGTCAACCTGGATAACCATCTGAAGACTAGCTGAACAGAAGTTCTATAACTAAGCATATAAAGGGGGAACACGAAGAGGCTGGTAGGAGAGTCAGAGACACAAAACAGGCTGGACCCACACCCACGTGTGGAGGTTGAAAATCTAGGGGGACATCTCATCTGCAGAGGTTCCCCCTGAGGAGCGAGATCTCAACTCCACACTGGGCTCCCCAGCCTGGAACATCAGTGTGGGGAAGAGAAGCCCCCATAACATCTGGCTGTGAGAATCAGCAGGGATTCCTCTCTCTGTCCTGGTGAGACAGAAGGCTGCTGGAAACCCAGTCACCTTCTTAAAAGGCCAGTGCTCAAACTCTCCCTCACAGGTACTCACCTTGGGCTCTGGTCTATCTAATAAATAGAAACACACACAGAGAGACAGCCAAAACGAGGAGACAAAAAGTATGTCCCAAATGGAAGAACAAAAAAAAATATCCAGAAAAAGAACTAAATGAAATGGTGGCAACAAGCCTACCAGATATAGGGTCCAAAACACTGGTTATAAGTATACTCAAGGAACTTAGAACTTCAACAAAAAAAATAGTAAGCATGAAAAAAGGACAGAGAAACCATATGTCAGAGCAGCCATCAGGAGCTCTGCATAGCTCTGCTGGTCTGACTGGCTCCGAGTCCATATATTCTTCTAAATTCTCCTATCTGACTACGCCAGGGCAGGTCCTTCTCAAAACCTGGCCACTGCACTAACTGTTGGGAACTTAGTTCAAATTCCTCCTTTATCTTCTGCTCACTAGAAACAGGTTAAGTCTTGGTGGTGGGGCAGATGGAGAAGCCATGAGAGGTTGTGGGTATATAAGAATGAATCTTGTCTCCCCTGCCCAGCTGCTCTCTATAACAGACTTCTTCACACACTCCAACCTAGCTGCTCTCTCTCCAGATTCCAGCCTACTAGCTGGCTAGTCTACATAGTTTACACTATGTAGACAAAGAAGGCTTTGTGCCAATAGTTCCATCAATCATATTGGCTACTGAAGGGCACAGCACACTGTGTGTCTTTGCACCTGCTCATGGTATCTTGGCCTGATTAGGATTATTAGGCTCAGAATCCTTAAACATCCCATTTAGGCACATGCCCAGAGCTGCCTTTGGCCATTCTGGTGTATTGATAACAAGGCCTCTATACTTCCACCAGCCTTGACTATCCAGGGACCTGGCATCTTCCCCACAGTATAAAAAAAGAACCTGTAAGAAATGAAGCCTACAACAACTGAAATGAAGAATATACTAGAAGGAATCAACAGCAGATTAGATGAAGCAGAGCATCACATAAATGTTCTATAAGATAAAATAGAAGAAAACACCTAATCAAAACAACAACAAAATTTTTTTTAAAAATGAGGGTAGCCTAAGGGACCTCTGGGACAACATAAAGTATAACAACATCTGCATCATTAGAGTACCAGAAAAAGAAAAGAGGGAATAAGGGATCAAGAACCTATTTGAAAAAATAATGGCTAAAACCTTCCCAGACCTGGCAAAGAAAATAGACATACAAGTCCCAGAATTGCAGAGAGTGCCACACAAGATGAACCCAAAGAGGCCCAAACCAAGACACATCATTAAAATGGCAAAGGTTGAATACAAAGAGAAAATCTTAATAGCATCAAGAGAAAGATAGTAGCCTACAAGGGTGCTCCCATAAGATTAACAGCTAAATTTTTCAACAGAAACTTTTAAGGGCAGAAGGAATTGGCAGGTAATATTTAAAGTGATGCAAAGCAGGGACCTACAACCAAGACTACTGTAGCTGGCAAGGCTATCCTTTAAAATTGAAGGTGAAATAAACAGCTTTTCAGACAAGAAAAAGCAAAAGGAGTTCATTACTACCAAACCAGTATTACAAGAAATATTTAAAGGGTCTTCTTAGGAAAAGAAAGAAAGAAAGAAAAAAAGAGGAACATAGTTATAAATAATGAAGTGGTGATAAATATGTACCTATCAATAATCACTACAACTGTAAATGGATTAAATGCTTCAATCAGAAGATATAGAGTGCCGGAAGCTAATTCCAGCATGTCATAAATGCAAGCGTTTCATCGAAAGGTTGATGGAGCCCTAACAGGTTTGGCTCAGTGGATAGAGCATCAGCCTGAGGACTCGGGGCGGGGGTGGAGGGGTGGGGTCCCGGGTTTGGTTCCGGTCAAGGGCATGTACCTTGGTTGCGGCACATCCCCGTTGGGGGTTGTGCAGGAGGCAGCTGATTGATGTTTTTCTCTCATCGATGTTTCTAACTCTCTATCCCGCTCTCTTCCTCTCTGTAAAAATCAATAAAATATATTTTTAAAAAAATGTTTATGGAACTTGGGGACTCAGCAGGGGCTGAATTACATATGTTATTGCCTGTTGGAAATGGCTGAGGGCATTTCCCCAAATCTGAAAAGGATGCATAAGTGATTGCTTGCTGCCAGACAGCTGAGGGCATTTCAATTTACATGTTATTGCCTCCTGCTGGCCAAACACCTGAACAGCCGTTGGCAGTTTCCCCATTTTGACAATGGATTCTGTATACTAAACCTTGCCTTTGATGTGTATATCTACCTTGCCTTAGGACAATTTGTGTTAATAAAGAGCAAGGGGTCCAGAGAGACAGGAGAACTTGGTTTCTTTAGATAAATCTCCTCCGGCCCCCCAAAATGCCTTCCAAAATTATGTTTTGTCTCTGGACTCTTGATTAATTTACACACAGTGCCTTCTCCAGATTCCTGAACCCTTCTAGATGCTGTATTAAGATCACCAGCATTAATTGGCGCCTAAGACATGGACATTTGGAGAAGAATTCACCTGAGCAGAAACAACATCAGTATGGTGGTAAGATTGAACTGTGTGTAAAGCTTGTACCAAGCTCTGGAAGTCACAAACCAGAGTGGGCAAGAAGAGTCTTTTGTTTAAGTCAGATTATAATGGGGAAGAATTTGATTAAAAGGCAAAATTAAATTAGAATATTAAAATCAGGTTCAGGGAAAAAGTGCTGTTATCATATTTAAAAATGTGGTCTATTGTTCAAATCATAAAATACCTAATTTGTTTTGAGGATCGAAAACCTATCATTTCTAAAAAGCCGCCAGATCCTCCGCTATCAGCTCTCCTGCAAAAAGATTCTCTAATGCTTTGTTTAAAAATTACTGAAGAATGTGTTGGGATAAGCAAATGTTGGCAAAAATAACTCTAAGAGCTAGTCATTACTTTGGAAAGTGAAATTAAAAAAAAATTCAGAATCTGTCATTTTATTTGGTTTAATGTGCTTATTGATTAAGCATGCCTTTAATTTAATTGGGTAAAGAAACACAGCAGAGTCATTTGCTGAAATTTCCCCCTAAACAAGCAGGAGGTGGGGGAAGGGAGACACTTGGTGATCCTGTAACATGAACTCCTGAGTGTGCTAGGAAGTCTCCTTCTCGCCATGAAAAGTTTTACAGAATTTAGAAATGTGTCAGATTTCTGTGCATGTGTAAAGAGAGAAGTTAGCTTAAAAAGAAATGTATGCAACCATCCGATTTCGGATATTAAATAGGTTTTGAGCTAAAGTTAACTCTCTTTGCGATGGTACAGAATCAAACCCAAAGTTTTTTCTTGCAAAAAGAAAGATGGTGGATTTGACCCAGGGAAAAATATAGGCTAGGTTCTAGCAACAAGATTGGTATTTCCATAATAAAAAGTAGTTTATTTAAATAATCATGGACCACATTCAAAAGTTAGCCTTAAAGCTGCCAAGAAAAATCAGATGCTGGATTAAGACCACTGGCATTAATAGAGTAGCTGAATGGCTAAGAAAACAAGAACCATACATATGCTGTCTATAATACACCTACCTCAGAGCAAAAGATACACACAGACTGAAAATAAAGGAATGGGAAGAGATATTTCATGCAGATGGAAATGAAAAAAAGCTGGAGTAGCAATACTTATATCAGACAAAATAGACTTTAAAAGAAAGGCTATAATAAGAGACAAAGATGGACATTGCATAATGATAAAGGGATCAATCCATCAAGAGGATATAACCCTTGTAAGCATTTGTGCACCCAACATAGAGCAACTAAGTATATAAAGTAAATATTGACTAACACAAAAGGAGAGATTGACAGTAATACAGTCATGGTAGGAGATTTTAGGACCCCATTGGCATCAATGCATAGATCTTCTAGACAGGAAATGGACAAGGAAAGAGCAGCCTTAAATAACACACTAGACCAGTTGAATTTAATTGATACTTTCAGAACATGTCACCTTGAAACAGCAGAATATACATTATTTTAAAGTATTCATGGAACATTTCTAGGATAGAGCACATGTTAAGACACGAAAGAAGTATCATTATCTTAGAGAAGATTGAAATCATATCATATATCTTCTCTGACCACAATGGTATGAAATTAGAAATAATTTACAAGAAAAAGCTGAAAAACACAAACATGTGGAGGCTAAACAATGAATAGGTTAACAATGAGAGCAAGAAAGAAATAAAAAAGACAAATGAAAATGAAAACACAACACAAAATCTATGGAATACAGCAAAAACCATCCTAAGAGGAAAATTCATAGCACTACAGGCCTATCTGAAGAAACAAGAAAAATCAAAAGTAAATAATGTAACCTTACATCTAAATGAACCAGAAAAAGAATAACAAACAAAGCCCAAAGTGAGTAGAAGGGAAATAATAAAAATCAGAGCAGTAATAAATTAAATACAGTCTAAAAAAAAATACAAAAGATCAATGAAACCAAGATCTGGTTCTTTGAAAAGATAAACAAAATCAATAAACCCTTAACTAGAGTCAACAAGAAAATTAAAAAAAGAAAGGATCCAAAGAAATGAAACCAGAAATTACAAAAGATACGTGACAACTGACACCATAGAAATACAAAGGACTATAGGAATTTGTATGAACAACTACATGC
Organism: Corynorhinus townsendii; assembly: GCA_026230045.1. Classification (NCBI taxonomy): domain Eukaryota; kingdom Metazoa; phylum Chordata; class Mammalia; order Chiroptera; family Vespertilionidae; genus Corynorhinus; species Corynorhinus townsendii. Next base: position 148,447,621 of record JAPDVU010000002.1, on the reverse strand, counting down.
CAGTACACTGGACAATCTGGAAGAAATGGATAAATTCTTAAAAACACAATCTTCCAAGACTAAAACAAGAAGAAAGAGAAAACTGAACAAACCAAATGCTACCAACAATATAAAATCAGTAATTAGAAAACTTTCTATAAACAAAAGTCTTGGATTGAATGGCTTCACAGGTGAATTATGCGAAACATTCAAAAAAGAATTAGCACCTATTATTCTCAAACTATTCAAAAAATTCAAGAGGAGGAAAGCCTCCCAAGCTCTTTGTTTTCTGATTCCAAAATCAGATGAAGACTATATATATATATATATATATATATATATATATATATATATATACTGAGTGGCCAGATTATTATGATCTCTGAACGCATAATAATCTGGCCATGCAGTGTATATCCTATATAATAAAAGGTTAATATGCAAATTGTCCCCTTGACCAGGAGTTCAACCAGCAGGCAGGCCGGCCACAGCCCATGTCCCCTCCCTCTGGCCAGGACCCCACCCATGTACTAATTCATGCACCAGGCCTCTAATATATATATATATATATATATATATATATATATATATATATATATATATATATATATACACACACACACACACACACACACACACACACACACACACTGAGTGGCCAGATTATTATGCATTCAGAGATCATAATAATCTGGCCACTCAGTGTATAATGCATTGAAGAATGAATTTGAAAAGGATACAAATTAATGGAAGCATTTACTGTGTTCATGGATAGGAAGAATTAACATCATTAAAATGCCCATACTACCAAAGTGATATGCAGATTCAGTGCAATTCATATAAAAATACCAATGGTATTTTTCAAAGAACTAGAATAATTATAAAGTGTATATGAAGCCACAAAAGACCCTGAATAGCCACAACAATCTTGAGAAAGAAGAACAAAGTTGGAGGGATAATGCTACATGATATCAAACTATAATGCAAGGCTATAATAATCAGAACAGCATGGTATGGGCATAAACTCAAGATGGATTAAAGACTTAAATGTAAGACCTGAAACCATAAAACTTTTAGAAAAAAATTGACAATAAACTCTTTGACAGTGCTCTATTTTTTTCTTTTAATCTTCACCTCAGAACATTTCCATTGAGAGAGAGAGAGAGAGAGAGAGAGAGAGAGAGAGAGAGAGAGAGAGAGAGAAACATTGATATGAGAGAGAAACATTGATCGGTTGCCTTCTGTATATGCCCCAACCAAGAATTGGACCTGCAACTTTTTAGGGTACAGGACGACCTCTAACCAACTGAGCTAGGGCTAACACTGCTTTTAATAATATTTTTTCCAATATATCATCTCGGGCAAGGGAGACAAAACAAAAAACAAAAACAAATGGGACTACATTAAACTAAAAAGTTTTTGCATAGCAAAGGAAACCATCAACAAAATGGAAAGACAACCTACTGAATTGGAGAACATATTTGCCAATTATATATTTGATAAAATGTATAAAAAACTCATACTACTCACCACCAAAACCAAACAAACAATCTAATTTAAAAATTGACAGAAGACCTAAATAAGATTTCTCCAAAGATGACATACAGATGACCAACAAACATATAAAAATATGTTCATTGTCACTAATCATTAAAGAAATGAAAATTAAAACCACAATGAAATATCACTTCACACCTGCCAGAATGGCTATAGTCAATAAATCAACAAACAAGTGTTGGCGAGGATGTGGAGAAAAGGGAATCCTGGGTGCACCATTAGTGGGATTGCAGATTGGTGCAGCCACTATGGAAAACAGTATGGCATTTCCTAAATAAATTAAAAAAAGAACTACCTTATGACTTAGTGATTCCACTTTTGAATTTCCAAAGAAATTCAAAACACGAATTCAAAAAGGCATATACAGTTCTATGTTCTTTGTGTTGTCATTTACAAGTGCCAAGATACTAAAGCAACCGAAGTGCTCATGCATAGACAACTGGATAAGAAAGAGTTTTGTACATTTATACAATGAAATATTCCTCAGCTATGAAAATGAATGAAATCTTACCATTTATGACAATGTAGATGGACCTAGATGGTATTATGCTAAGTGACATAAGTCAGCTAGAGAAAGACAAATGCCATATAATTTCACTTATAAGTGGGATCTAAAAAATAAAATAAACAAAACAGAAACAGACTCATAGGTACAGAGATCAAACTGATGTTTCCAGAGGGCAGGAATATTGGGGTGCTGGGTGAAAGAGGTCACAGGATTAGAAACACAGATTGGTAGTTACAACATAGTCACAGGGTGCAAAGTATAGCACAGGAAATAATAATATTTTAATGACTATTTAGGGCAGGGGTCCTCAAACTATGGTCCGTGGGCCACATGCGGCCCGCCAAGGACATTTATCCAGCCTGCCGGGTGCCGCTGCCTGTCCTGCTTAGCAGCTGACTCGTCCCGGGCCCGCAGTGCACATAGGAATTTGTTCATAGTTTTTTTTTTAAACTATAGTCTGGCCCTCCAACTATCTGAGGGACAGTGAACTGGCCCCCTGTTTATAAAGTTTGAGGACCCCTGTAGGGGGTCAGGTGGGTGCTAGAATTATCAGGGGGATCACTTTAAATTATGTAATTATCTAACCACTGTACACCTAAAAAATATAAAATAATAAAATAACAAAATAAAATAATCTACACTAATAAAAGAGAAAGATGCTAATTGACTGTACCTCCGCTACGCCCACAGCCAATCAGGAGTGATATGCAAATTAACCCAACAAAGATGGAAGGTAAATCTGCATACGCAGGCCAGGCGGGCAGCGTCTGAGGCTGCCCGCGGGGTCTGGGTGGCAATCGGGGACCTGGGTAGGTGGGGGTGTCTAGGGTCTTTGGGATCAGTGTATGCCCCCAGGCTGCCTGCTGTCACCAGTGGATCAGGCCCAGGTTGAATATTTTAATGAAAATGGGATGCCTGTGTCCCGCCCCACTGCGCCCCATCCCTGGCGAGGAGAGGGAAGTGGGCAGTTAGGAGGCACAGGGTCTCAGAAAGAGCTGGGAGCAACCTGCAGGCGTGCTACCAGGAAGAGGTGCTGAACCATGAGGATGCAGAGGGCTGGCTGATGGAGGCGTGGAAAGGTGCAGATGAGGTGGCTCTCACTGGCGCTGAGCTGGAAAAGTGCATCAACAGCCTGATGGGTGAAATTGCCTTTCTGAAGAAGGTGCTGGTGAGGAGCAAGCAACCAAGAAGAAAGATTGAGCCCCCATTTCCTTAATTACTTCAGGAATAATCCTCCTGAAACCAGGTCAACCCCGTCACCAACCAAGCAGTTGAGTTCCTGATACTATATGAATTAAGAAGTCAATACATGTAACATTCTGAGGTGACCCAGGTTGGACGTTAAATGTGCTATGACTTTTCTCCTTATGCAAAGTATCTGTTTGCTTGCAGAGTGGCTTCCTGGCTTGCTGCCAGCCTGTGCATGGTCCACGCTTATGAGTTCAGGATCTATGACAATGTGAATAATTCAGATGTTTACAATAAAAACACATGAGTACATGAATTCACTAATGTTAATGTTAAACTTCATGGAAAAAATAGTCCTTTGAATCTTTGGTGGTTAGAAATTAAAGACCTCAAATCATGTGCAATAAACAGTAAATAAAGTTACACTGACAAAAAATAAAAAGTACATTAGGGGCCAGGAAACATTCAAAGAACTGGGGAACTATTCCCAAATCAGGAAGGGAAGTCACAGGGTATATATTATTGCTATGAATACAGTATTTCCTACTACTTACACCATATACAATGTAATGTATTAGATGCCTTCCTATCACATGAAGTATGTATTCTCATAGAGAAATACTGGTAGATATGTTATAGTTATGGCAGTATGTCATATCCTATCTATATTAATAACAGGGTAATATGCTAATTAGACCATGAGACCTTCCAGACGTCCTTCTGGACAAAGTCATGGTGGCCGGGTCGAGGCAGAGGCGGTTAGGGGTGATCAGGCCAGGAGGGGAGGGCAGTTGGGGGCAAGCAGGCCAGCAGGTAGAGTGGTTAGGGGTGATCAAGCAGGCAGGCAGGTGAGCAGTTAGGAGCCAGCAGTCCCTGATTGCAAGGGGATTGTCTGACTGCTGGTTTAGGCCCGATCCCACAGGGATCCCAGATTGGAAAGGATGCAGGCCGGGCTGAGGGACACCCCCCGCTTTGCACGAATTTCATGCACCGGGCCACTAGTCCTATCTAATAAAAGATTAATATGCAAATTGACCATCACTCCAACACACAAAATTGCTGACCCCATGTGGACAAAGATGGCCGCCCCCATATGGTCACAAGATAGCTGCCACTAGATGGCTGGCAGAGGAGAGCAGTTGTGTGTAATCAGGCCAGCAGGGGAGGGCAGTTGGGGGGACCTGGCCAGCAGGGGAAGGCAGTTGGCGGGGGGGGGGGGGCAGGCCTGCAGGGGAGGGCAGTTGAGGGGAACCAGGGCAGCAGGGGAGGGCAGTTGGGAAGGATCAGGCCTGCAGGGGAGGACAGTTGGGAAGGATCAGGCCTGCAGGGGAGGACAATTGGTGGTGGTGGTGGTGGGGGGGACCAGGACTGCAGGGAAGGGCAGTTGGGGGGGACCAGGCCTCCAGGGGAGGGCATTTGGGGGGAACCAAGCCTGCAGGGGAGGGCAGTTGGGAAGGATCAGGCCTGCAGGGGAGGATAGTTGGGAAGGATCAGGCCTGCAGGGGAGGACAGTTGGGGGGGACCAGGCATACAGGGGAGGGCAGTTGGGGGGGACCAGGCCTGCAGGGGAGGGCTGTTGGGGGGACCAGGCCAGCAGGGGAGGGCAGTTGGGAAGGATCAGGCCTGCAGGGGAGGACAATTGGTGTGGGGGGACCAGGCCTGCAGGGAAGGGCAGTTGCGGGGACCAGGCCTGCAGAGGAGGGCAGTTGGGGGGACCAGGCCTGCAAAGGAGGGCAGTTGGGGGGGGGTACAGACCAGGCCTGCAGGGGAGGGCAGTTGATGGGAATCAGGCCAGCAGGGGAGGGCATTTAGGGGTTACTGCGCCTGCAAGGGAGGGCTGTTGGGGGTGACCAGACCTGCAGGGGAGGACAGTTAGGCGCAACCAGGCTGGCAGGGGAGGGCAGTTAGGGGCAATCGGGCTGGGAGGGGAGCAGTTAGGTGTGAGTCAGGCTGGCAGGGGAGTGGTTAGGGGGTGATCAGGCTGGCAGGCAGAAGCAATTAGGGGCAATCAGGAAGGCAGACAGGTGAGCGGTTGTGAGCCAGCAATCCTGGATTGTGAGAGGGATGTCCATCTTCCGGGATCGGGCCTAAACGGGTAGTCAGACATCCTTTGAGGGGTCCCAGATTGGAGAGGGTGCAGGCTCATCTGAGGGACACCCCCCGCCCCCATGCACAAATTTCGTGCACCGGACCTCTAGTATAAAATAATAAAAAAAGAGCCCTGGCCAATGTGGCTCAGCTGGTCATCCAATGCACTGAAGGATCTTGGGTTCAATTTCAATCAGGGCACACACTCAGGTTGTAGGTTTGATCCCTAGTTGGTGAATAAAGGAGGCAAGTGACCAATGTTTCTCTTTGACATCAATGTTTCTCTCTTTCACTTCCCTCTCCCTTCCTCTCTCTCTCAAATCAATGAGAAACATATTCTCAGGTAAGGATTTAAAATTTTAATAATAAATAAAAATAATAAAAAAAAGAGAAAATGGCAACAAGTAAAGAGTGAGGCTTTCCTACCTCAGCCCACCACCCTCCGACTAGAAAAGGACTTCCCAAGCTGGTGGGAGAGTCTAGTTAGAGGGGAAGTGGAGGGACACAGAGTGCAGGAACAGTGGCAGTGAGGTGGTGGACTTGAGCACCACTCCAGGGAAAAAGTGGATGTTCAGGGGAATCTCCAAATTACTTGGGATAGTTTCTATCCCCTGGTGGAAAGGAATCCTAAATTTAAAAAATTAAATCAAGTGTTAGAAAAATGAAGGAAGTTGCAATTATTGTGCTCATGGGCTATGTACTGTTACTTATTCCATACTAGTGACCCGATGCACAGATTTGTGAATATTGAAAGGAAATTAATTAGAAGGTGCTGGCGGGGTGGGACTGGGTGAGACTGGCTGGACACACTCTGGAGCTAACCTCCTGCAGTCCCTCTCAGACCGGCCTCACCCGGGGTGGCACTGTGGCTAGAAGGGTGTCTGCGGAGTGAGCGGGGTTCCTCCGGCAGGTGGGGTCCTTCAGCCTGGCCTACGGGGATTGGACCGAGACCAGCTCTTTGACATCCCCCAAGGGGTCCCTGAGTGCGAGAGGGCACTCTGCAAAGTTGCTGTTGTACAGGGTGTGGAATGCAAACACAAGTGTGCAGTAAGCCAGATTTGGAGCCAACAGTGCCCAGCAACAACATAATCCATGGCCGAAGGTGGAATCATGCAGCCCCACAAGGAATCGGGTTCCCTACTCTCTGGTTTTGGGGTGCGTCATCTGAGAACCGCCACTGCCAAGTCACTGCAGCTCAGCAGATCCTGCATTGAGCATCTGCCTCCTGGTGGTTAGTGCGCATCATAGCTACCATTCAGATGGACACTTAGCATTTTAGCTTTTTATATATATAGAAAGGGGCCTTGTGTGTGGGAGGGCATCAGGATTCTTGGCTCAGGGGTACGAAGTGAGAGCCAGATGGGGAAGGGCTGGGCAGGTGGCTCCAATGCATAGACTGGCCTCTGCTCAACAGTCCTTGGTCCTTGTACTGCCAGGGCAGCCACTAAGGACCTGAGCACTCTGCTCTGAAAGCTGGGGAGACTATGGAAGGAAGAACAGTGTCAATTCCACCCCCCTCTTTCTCAAAGCCTTGGTGGATCCCCACAGAAGAATGTGGTCATTCCCTCATTGGACTCCCAGAGAAAGACTTGGTGGAAAAGCCATATAAAACTGTTCTCTCTGTAGCTGGTGCAGGGGTCACTGGTCGGCAGGGCTAGACATCAGGAAGAAAAGCCGTTACAGATCAGGGGAGAGTGAGAACACGTTAGAATCGGCTGGGATCTTTGCATCGGTCTAGCTCCACCTTTAACCATGCCAACCTTCCAATGTTGCTGCTTCACCTCTGTTTAAATCTGGTGCACATTTCTCTTTTGGTTAACTCTATTCTAGAACCACACAGGAAAAAGAGTCTGGGAATCGTGGTCCAGATTAACCAAATTGACACACTATAAACCCCCCAGTGGAATCCTCTTGAAGGGTTGAGAACAGTACCCATAAAAACATAATTTACATATTTTCAAAGAATTACTCTGATTGCAGTAAGGAAAATAGACTGCAAGGGACCAAATGAAGACATAGGGAAGCCAGCTAGGATGCTACTTCAACAATCCAGTAGAAGATGAGAGTAGCTTGACTGAGAATGGCAGAGAAGGAGGTGACCTTTGGAACTGGGATCTATTTTAAAGGTAGAGCTGACAGGATTTGCTGATGGGCTGAATGTGGCATGGGAGAAGAAAATAGGTCAATGATGACACGAAGGGTGCTAGCCTGAGCCAATGGTGGTAACCTTTCTTGAAATGGGAAACATTAGGGGAGAAACAGGTTTTGGGGTTGGGAGAAATACATTCTCTTCAGCCATTTTAAAATTGAGATGCTTGCCCAGCCGTGTGACTCAGTGGTTGAGTGACGACCTATGAACCAGGAGGTCACAGTTTGATTCCCAGTCAAGGCACAGGCTTGGGCTCAATCTCCAGCAGGAGGCATGCAGGAGGCAGTCAATCAATGATTCTCTCTCATCATCGATGTTTCTCTCTCTCCCCCTCTCCCTTCCTCTCTGAAATCAATAAAAAAATATATATATATATTAAAAATAAATAAAATAAAACTGAGATGCCTGTTAGACATTCTCAGAAAGTGTGTAAACAATGGGATCTACAGTGTAAGCCTGTAGTGTAGGGAAGAGTTGGGGGCTGAGACATTTGGGAGTCATCGGCATAGAGATGGTATGGACAGGTGGCATGACAGAGCTGGGTGACAGAGCTGGGCTGGGATATATCACCTGGAGAGGGATTATTGATAAAGAATAGGTTAGTGCACTAAGGTAATCCAACATTTAGAGTTAGAAAGAAGAGGATGGTATCCAAGGAGTAGGGGGTGAGAAGAAAACCCAGACGAGGGCTTTTATAGGTCAAAGGAAGATTATTTTTTTTAAAGAGGGAAAATAACATGGTATGTTGTGATCTGTAGGAATGATCCAATAGAAAAGATCCCCCAAGGGGATATGCTGGAAAGGGAATAACTTCCGTGTAAAGTCTTTGAGTAGTTGAGAATGGAATGTTACTTTACAATATAAGCTCTTTATATTATAAGCTGACATGACTAGTATAGGCACCTTCTCCCTCTATGTTTATTGTCCATGGCCAATACTTACACAGCATCAGTTAGGGTGCTTTGGATTGCAAGTCAGAAAGGTCAAGAAAACCTGAATCAAGCTTGAGTAAACAATTATTGGCTTTTATCCTGTGAAAAGTCCATGGGTAGTGATAACCTCAGGCAAGGCTTGATCCAGCAGTTTGGTGACTTAGTTTCTTTCAATCACTCTGCATTGGTCTCCAGTGCACCAGCTCTAGTTAAGGCTGCTCTCTTTATGGTATCAAGATAACTGCCAGCAGCTCTTGGGGCTACGTTTTTTCATTATGTTTATCAAGAAAGAGACTATTCCAATATTCCCAGAAAAAGCCCGGAGATTCATACTTCCTAGACTAGGTTAGGTCATGTGCCAACCCCTAAGCCAATTTCCACAGCCTTGAGAAAGGATGTGCTGAATGGCAAAGCCAGAGTCATCTAGACACCCGGCTGAAAAGCATGGGCTATGGGGAAAAATAATCTCCACTGTATACATCTGAATGAGGGTCGTGTCGCAACAGTAATAAACCTCTTCAAGCAACCTCTGGAGAAAAATAACACATGCTAAATGTGCATATCCTAACAAGGGTAAAAATTGCATTTAGGAATGAGTTTATTTACTATTAGATGGATAGAGATCATTGTTCTTTTGTTTATTCGAGACAGGTACTTAGATTGTAAGCCATCAGCTATAACTAAAGTAAAATGTCTTTGGATTCCACCAGTATTAGTTTCTTATATGTAAGTCAAAATTGGTCAATAATTTAAGATGGTAAAAAAAAAAAAATCTCTGTTTAAAACATGAAAGTTTAGTTTGGTAACAATTAGATCTATGGGATCCTTCAAGGGCTGGGGTAAGTAATGCAGCAGGATTTGGCCCACAGGATGGCGATGGTTTCTGGGTGCCAACTAGCAACTGATAGTACGGTGTAGATTTCAGCAGGCCCTGCTTCCTCTCAGCGATAAGCAGAGATGTAGTAACCTGAGACAGGTAACATCTGCAGCATTGCCTCTTCCTGTGCATTGCAGTGCGGCCTCATTCGGGCCTGTAATGGATTCCTTCCCTATGAACAGCCAGACACCTCTCATTACTACTCAGACCTGCTTTCACTCTGCCAGAACTTTCTTTAGCGGGACCATTAAAATTCCTTAGATTATGAGGCCTCGGAATTGCATAACGCTGTACTGATTCCTGGCAGGGAAAGTGCAGTCTGATGGAAAAGCCAAGTCAGACGCTGGCTCTGGAGCTTGTCCTACCCCCGGGGAAGTGCTGAGCTCTTTGTCCCAAGTAGTCCCACATGAGCAAGAATTCAAGATAATGGCCAAAGCACACTTCTTTCCGGACACGTCCCATCCAACCTCTCTGCTATTGATTCTGCTGCAAATGTACCCCCTCTTTTTCTGGCACAACACACGCTGCTCCCCACCCCACCCAAGGGTGTGCGATTCATCCTCTCCAGCATTAACACAAACTGGTTATGGCAAACCAACCAACAAAACCAGCTCGATTGAACAACCACTGGCCTGTTTCCCTTAATTTCTCCAAAATGTCTACTGTTGTTTTTTTTTTTGGGGGGGGTGGGGGGGGCTGCCATTTTTAGGGAAGCTCAAGGAAAGGTTTGTTTTGCCCATTCTTCTTTAGAACATATGATATCAAACATACCATGTTTAGAGTTTTGTTGCCAACTCTTACTTAGTTCTTTAGAGCAAAGGAACAAAACGGAGTTAAAATTTATGAATGGCTGGACAGTGAACGCAGTCTTCGCTTATTTCAATGCTTGCTCAGTGTCTCCATGTGGGACCACATCCAGGTAGGTGTGCCATCTGGATGCTTTTCCTAGACTCCGCTGGCTTGGCCTTCCCCGGCAGGAGGCAAATGTGGTTGTGGCCTGAGTAGGTGCCAGGGACCTCTTCTTCATCTCTGGTTACAATCCTCTTTCAATAGAGTTGAGAGAGCAAGACTGTTCTGCTATGTTTTATTTGTATTTAAATGGAGGACTCACTGTCTCTTCATTTAGATGGCGGTGATGAACCCGACTCCACAATGACTAAGAGCCCATTGGCATGGCCGCCCTCAAGGAACAGTAAACATGAGCTCGACCCAGTCCTGCCCACAGAGAGCTTTTAGTTAATTCTAGAGACTCCACTCTACTTCTCTCTCTCCCTATCTTACTTAGTCTTTTTATCCAGTTTTCTTTCAAGACAATAATCCAAAGAACTTTTTCCCCTTCTCTTCTCCAACCTTCATCTGCAACTCCAACTAATGCATATGGCAACAAATCTCTCCCTCTAAGTCTGCAGTAGATTATCTGAGTTCTACCTTCCCTGTAACACTATACGTCCCTGCCCATTGTTGCCTGACTTGTGGAGCCTGTGGGTAGTGTTGTCAGGTGTGGTCATGTGTCTCGCTTGGGCCAGTGTCATGGGAGCTGAAGTGGCAGTGGGCCAGTCTGGAGCACAAGTTTTTAGAGGCGGCTTAAAACTTGAAGACATGGTTGCCTGTTTCTACCAGCTTTTTTGCCTTTCCTCTGCCTTGATCCAAATACAGCCTACACTTTAGTTTGGGTCTTAGAATGACAAGACATTAAGAAGAGCTGCAGCCAGCCACTGTGGCTCAGTGGTTGAACATTGACCTATAAACCAGAAGGTCTTGGTTTGATTCCTGGTCAAGGCTCTATCCTCAGTAGAGGGTGTGCAGGAGGCAGTCGATCAATGATTCTCTCTCATCATTGATGTTTCTATCTCTCTCCCCCTCTCCCTTGCTCTCTGAAATAATATATATATATATATCTCCTATTTAATAAAGAGGTAATATGCAAATTGACCATCACTCCAACACACAAGATGGCCACCTCCATGTGGATACAAGATGGCCAGCAGGGGAGGGCAATTGTGGGTGATCAGGCCAGCAGGGGAGGGTAGTTTAGGGGTGACTGGGCCAGCAGGGGAGGGCATTTAGGGGAAATCAGGCTGGCAGGGGAGCAGTTAGGCATCGATCAGGCTGGCAGGGGAGTGGTTAGGGGATGATCAGGCTGGCAGGCAGAAGCAGTTAGGGGCAATCAGGCAGGCAAGCAAGTGGTTGGAAGCCAGCAGTCCTGGATTGTGAGAGAGATGTCTGACTGCCCTTTTAGGCCCAATCCTGCGGACATCCCTCGAGGGGTCCCAGATTGGAGAGCATGCAGGCTGGGCTGAGGGACACACCCCCTCCATGCACGAATTTTGTGCACTGGGACTCAAGTATATATATATATTTAAAAGAAAAGCTGCACCCTCGCCAGTGTGGCTCAGTTGGTTGAAGTGTCATCCCATGTGCCGAAGGGCAACAGGTTCGATTCCCGGTCAGGGCACATGCCTAGGTTTTGGGTTCGATCCTCAGTCCAGGAGAGTATGGGAGGCAAACGATCAATGTTTCTTTCTCATTGATGTTTCTCTTTCTCTCTCCCTCTCTTTTCCTCTCTCTCTAAAGTTAATAAAAACATATCCTTGGGGAGGATTAAAAAAGAAGAAGAAGAAGAAGAAGAGCATCAGTTAACCCACAGCTACCAAACTGATGTGAGAAATAAAAATAATTTAAAAAATAATGTTTTCGATATTTGGTAATATAATTAAAATGAAAGAGAGAGAATCCAAGATGGTGGCGTAGTTAAACACCTAAACTGCTGCCTTGCACAACAATTTCAAAACTACAACTAAAAGACAAAACGTATATCACCCACAACCACGGGAAAGCTGGCTGAGTGGAAGTTCTACAACTAGAAGGAAAGAGAAAAGAGCATTGAGAAGTGCACGAGCGCTGAAAAGCTGAGGTATGGAGGCGAGTGATCTGGGCTAGCGGCGGGCGTTGCTTTTTTCAACCCGAAGGGAGACAAGCCCCCGATTACTCTGAAATCCAGTCTCTGGGGAGACACGGGGGACCCAAACTCCTACGGGGAGAAGCTGGACTGTCTGCCATCTGGTCAGAAAGTGAGGGGGGCTTGCTTGCAAAGCTGCACGCAAGAATAATTGTTTACTGCGCTGGGGCATGGGACACAGTCGGAGACACAGAGCCGGCTAACTAGCAGCCATTGCTGTTTGCCATGCCCTAGTCTAGTGACGCCCTGAGACCCTGCCCCACACAACCTACAAACCCACCCAAGCCCCAAGCAGTGGATTTAGCATAAGAAAGGCCTGCCCTATCGCAGCTTAACCTAGCAAACTTGCAGCCCGGGTCAGACAGCTCCAAAACCTCCAAACCCCAAGCAAAGAGGAGAAAACTGTAGCTCTCACTGTAGCTCCTGCTGGATGGCCTCAGACAGTAGCTGACCTGCACCCCATTGGAGATCCAGAAGCCAGTATACCTAGTGGTCAGTGTGAGAAACCAGATTTCAACTCCTCACATCCATAAGTGACACATTCAAGAGGCAGACTCAGCGAGCACCAAAGCCCCACTGAAACAAGTCCTGCACCATAAGCGTGTTTCCAGCACAGCAGTTCTTCCATTATAGACACAGCGAGTCCTCACAGTCGATTGGCCTGGAGGTCAATTCCTCCCAGCATACCAACAGCAATTAAGGCTTAACTACACCAAGACTTTGCACTCAGCCCACAAAGGGGTGTACCAAGAGCATCCACATCAGGTGATTGGGGAGGCTGAGCTACTGCCCCCTATAGGTCACCTACCACACAAAGCCATTCCATCAACACAGGGAAGCAGCCAAAATGTGGAGACAAAGAAACATGTCACGAATGAAAGAAATGGAGGAAAGCAAACTACTGGATGACATAGAGTTCAGAACCACATTTATAAGGTTACTCAAGAATCTTCTAAAAACCGCCGAGAAACTTGATGACACTTCTGAGGAGCTTAGTGAGACCTTCAAAGACCTTAATGAGAATGCCAAAAAAATGGAAAAGGACCAGTCAGAAATGAAGCATACACTGTCTAAAATAAAGAATATACAGAAACTCAACTGTAGATCAACGTACCCCAAGAATCAAACCAAAGATCTGAAATATGTGGAAACAAAAAACACCCAACCAGGAAAACAAAAAGAAAAAAGAATCCAAAAATATGAAGATAGTGTAAGGAGCCTCTGGGACAACTTTAAGCGAACCAACATCCGAATTTTTGGGGTGCCAGAAGAAGAGAGAGATCAAGATACTGAAAACCTATTTGAAGAAATAATGACCAAAAACTTCCCCCACCTGGTAAAAGAAATAGACTTACAAGTCCAGGAAGTGCAGAGAAGCCCAAACAAAAGGAATCCAAAGAGGACCACACCAAGACACATCATAATTAAAATGCCAAGGGCAAAAGACAAAGAGAGAATCTTGAAAGCAGCAAGAGAAAAACGGTTAGTTACCTACAAGGGAGTATCCATATGACTGTCAGCTGATTTCTCAGCAGAAACTATGCAGGCCAGAAGGGAGTGGCAAGAAATATTCAAAGTGATGAACAGCAAGAACCTACAACCAAGATTACTCTACCCAGCAAAGCTATCATTCAGAGTTGAAGGTCAGATAAAGAGCTTCACAGACAAGAAAAAGCTAAAGGAGTTCATCGCCACCAAACCAGGATTACATGAAATGCTGAAGGGTATTCTTTAAGAAGAGGAAGAAGAAGAAAAAGGTAAAGATAAAAATTATGAACAACAAAATGACATCAAATATATACCTACCAACAAGTGAATCTAAAACTCAAGTGAATAAAAAATCTGAAGAACAGAATGGACTGGTGAATATAATAGAATCAGGGACATAGAAAGGGAGTGGACTGACAATTCTCAGGGGAAGCGGGTGTGAGTGGTGCGGGAAGAGATTGGTCAAAAATCTTACTCCTATGGATGAAGACAGTGGCAGGGAGTAAGGGCATGGGGTAGGGTGGGGTGGGAAATCAGGTGGAGGGGAGCTATAGGGGGAAAACAAAAAGAGGAACACCTGTAATCTGATAAAGATTTATTTAAAAAAAATAATAATGTTTTCATAATCCATTGAGAATTTAGGATCCTTTGTTTCTGCAGATGAGACAATACATAAAATAAAGATTTATTTTAAAGAAATAATAATGTTTTCATAATCCATTGAGAATTTTAGGATCCTTTGTTTCTGCAGTTGAGACAATACAAAAACCAAATCAAAAACAATAAGTGGACCTAAATAGACACTTTTTGAAAGAGGACATACAGAAGGCCAAGAGACATATGAAAACATGCTCAAAGTCACTAACCATCTGGGAGATGCAAATCAAAACAACAATGAGGTATCATCTCACACCTGTCAGAATGACTATCATCAATAAATCAACAAATGACAAGTGCTGGTGAGGATGTGGAGAAAAAGGAACCCTCTTGCATTGCTGGCAGGACTGCAGACTGGTGCAGCCACTGTGGAAAACAGTATGGTGTTTCCTCAAAAAATTAAAAATGGAACTTCTATTTGTCCCAGTAATCCCACTTCTGGGAATATATCCCAAGAAAACAGAAACCCCAATCAGAAAGGATATATGCACTCCTATGTTCATAGCAGCACAATTTACAATAGTTAAGATTTGGAAACAGCCTACGTGCCCATCAGCAGATGAGTGGATTAGAAAACTATGGTACATCTACACAATTCTTACTACACTGCTGTAAAAAAGAAGGAATTATTACCATTTGCAACAGCATGGATGGACCTGGAGATCATTATACTAAGCGAGCCAGTCAGAGAAAGATAAATATCACATGATCTCATTTGTGGAAAGGAATGAACATAAACTGATGAACAAAAATAGAACCAGAGACATAGAAGCATTGAGCAGATGGTCCAACCTCTGAGGGAAGGCGGGGCTCAGGGGGTAAGAGATCAACCAAAGGACTTGTATGCATGCATAACCAATGGACACAGACACTAGGGGGGCGGGTGAGGGCATGTGTTGGGGTGTAGGAGAGACTGGGAAGAGGTCAATGGGGGGGAGGGGGAAGGAGACTTATGTAATACTTTAAACAATGAAGAATAAAAAAACCCCAATAAATGGAAGATATAATAAATGAAATAGTCACAATTCCCAGTCACCTTTATTTATATAAAACTATATTAAATAAATTAACTCAATATATACAAACAGAACAATATTACCTCTATAAATAGAAAATCCCCATATATAAAACCTTTAAAAATTATATAAATATACACCATGTTGACCATATAAACTTGAAGTACCTTAAATCATAAACTTTAGTTTGTTTGTATAGTAGTCTTATAAAAATATAGCTAGCTGTCAAGTGTTTAATCAATAGCATTTAAGTCAGTTAAAGTGCTAAACTGTAATGCATATGCCCAAAGTTGTCAGGCTTGGTCAGGCAAAGTAGAAGTCTTCTGCATTTAACACATGCCTATGTTTTGCCAACTGTTCTGAACCTCTGAAAGAACTCTTAGAAAAAAACAAACACTTAAACTCCACATTTAAAAGGATAGACACATGTTAGAAAAGTCCACCCAATTTCCATTTTACTCTCCCACATGGTTTGAAGTCAGCGGGTTGAAAGTACTCCAAAAGTCCACCGAGGACTTTCTAAGGCATTTGTTCATTTGTTTATGCTTAGATGGCCTGGTTTCGTCTTGAGTGTAGAAAATACAGTCTAAAGCATGATATGTGCAAAAGGTGCCATAGTGTTAAAAAATAAATTTAAAAAACTTGGAATTGGCCGTACCATTCATTACATTCCAAAGTGACTAGTGCTGGTCTCAAAACCAGAATGCTAATCATGAGAACAGTCAGATAAAGAACTTTCTTTGGGCCCAAGGGTCTCCATGCTCCAAAATATTATTTTTGTTTCCATATATTCCATTCTTTTAAAAGTTCTCTGTCACAGTGCAATATAAACTCTGCAGAAGTTGGCAGCTCCGATGTCACGTGCTTTATGCAACACTGAGGGGGGAGTTCTCCTTGCCACTTCGCCTTGTTCTGGCCTTCCTGCATTTGTACAGACACAGGGACAGGGTGATGATGAAGATGATGGCCACGAATACCACTGCTCCGATGATGAAGAACATGTCTGAAAAATAAAAGTTACCAAGTCAATATGTAGAGAGAGCTTGAATCCCATTTATCAGTGCACAGAACTGAGGGCTTAACTCCAAATTACACCATCCTGCTTTTGCGTAATTTGAAATTTCTTTCCTCTACTCTTTCCACCACAACACATTTTGGTTAGGAAAGAATTTGTCAAACCCTAGATGTTGTAGGGCAATTGACAAAGGCCAAAAGCTTTAAGTAGGCCATTTAGTAAACTGGATAATGTTCGTAGTCTAGAGAAGGTACACATAGATTGAAGTAAGAACAGCTATTAGAAACAATTGGCTAAAAATAGTGCATAATGCTGAGTTTGGTGGCAATGATTACAGTAGAAGATGAACTATCCGTGCAAAGAGACACACAGAGGGTTACCAGAATTCAGCTGAGAAAGATGATAACTGGTTGGGGAAATGAGAAGGCTTCCGGGTGGAGGTGGCAATTGCAATGGTTCTCAAAGGACGCATTTCAGCAGATACAGAAGAGACCTGGGGAGCAGCGATCGGGACGTGCACGAAGACAGAGGGAGCGGAACTCGAGTTGGCTTTAGGAAGATGGATGTGAGGGCTGTGGGTACGATGGCCCAGAGGGTGCAGGGCCAGAGAGGAGGAGAGTCCTTTCCTTCTGTCAGTGTCAATAATTGGAGGAGAATTTATTTTAAAGTGTTTTTAAATTTTAAAATCTCTTCTTAGCAAGGAGCTAGGTCATCATTACTATCTTTTGACTTTTAATCCCTGGAAGTACTCAGAGCACTTTCTTTACAAAACCTGGGCTTACAGTTTCATCTACGTACGTGTCTACAGCAATTCCAGTTAGAAGCCTCTCCTCACCGTGTGTGGGCCCCGTGTGTGCACATGCATGGACACACGTACATGGGTATATGTGACAGACTGAATCCCCTTTACAGTCCACTGTGGGTTCTCACAGCTGGTCCAGATGCTGCCCCCCAAACCCCAAAGATTAGAATTTAAGTATGAAAACATGCCCAGAGAAATCTGTGATTGATACTAAACCCCAAACACGGACTATGTGCCTAGCACTCAGCAGAGAGCTTAGCACGTGGCAGGCGCCTAAGAAAATCCTCGCTACTATAAGAAACAACAGAGAAACATTTCTAACGGCCTAAAATTATGAGTAACTTCCAAAAAAAACACAAAACCAAGAAAAACCAAGACAGTTTCTCTGAACAATGGACATCCTGGTTCTGCGGGTGGAGCTGGTCCTCTGGAGGGCACCTGTGCCTTCCATGCCTGCTGGGCAGAGCCACTCACCTTTGAACACACCCTTCTCATGGCTGGTGCACTCAATGGGGCTTTCTGGACTCTTCTGGTTAGTTTTTCGTGATGCAAGCACGGCTTGAACATTGAAACAGTAGTTTTGTCCTTTATCCACATCAATCAAAAACTCATTAGTGTTTGTCTTGACCATTTTCTGTTAAAAGATAAAGAGTTCTTAATTCATCTGGGCTTCAAGTGAGTTCTTTTTCCTTTACCAGGTCACTGTGGAAGCAAAAGCCTACGTGGACACATCTGACATATACGGGACTACAAGTGACTTGGCTAAATATTCCTTGTGCTAACTGCTGAGGGTGCTTTTTCCAAGACTAGAGATATCCAACTTAGCCCCTGTAGGAGATGTTTGCAGTAAAGGAAAGGAAGGATGATGTATTAATTGTTGAATGGAAAACAAGTTTTGTCTCTGTGATCCTCAATAGAGAAAGAAATGTGAGACCTGACAGGAACTTCAGAGATGATCTGGTCCAGCCTCTTGGCTGAGGAACCTGGGTATCCAAGGGGGCCTTGCCCAAAGTCACAAGGTCACTCAAAGTTATGGGTAGAACCAGGACAGCAAGCACCCCTCTCACCCCTCTCACCCCACCACACTGCCCTCTCAACTACCCCATTCTGCTACTTTTGAATTGCGGCAGAAGTGGGTTGTAAAATCAAGGGCCCACGATTTAAAGCAAATCATAAAAAACAGTGAAAAAAATCCTCACCTTTCCTGTACTTGAAGCTTTCCAATAGTAAAGTGTGTAACTTAAGTCCTCGCCAAAGACATCTCTGAGGCTCAGGAATGTGCCATTCATTCTGACTAAGGTCCGTGTATCCTGTACCGTCACATTCAGTTTTGTTCCAATTTGTTCAAAACTCTGAATTGTTGGCCGTCCGAGGTTTGCTGAAACAGAAAATAAACTTCGTTGGAACCAAAGAATTCTCTAAAAATAGAATCCCATTTAGTTATCACAGTTAATACCCTGGTCATCCCTCATAAAACACCTGCTTAGAACCCGTTTCCTAGCAGTAGTGAGCCAAGTGGCACCAAGCTGAACCCCAAGACCTGCGATAGCAGCACTACCCATCGGCTGTATAACCGGAGCGGCCGATGTCAAGTTACATTTCCTTGTCATCACATTAGAAAAATGTGAAAAGGAACAGGTGAAATGAGTTCCAGTAATTCGTTTTATTTAACCCATTATAGTGAAAATAGTATCATTTCAACAGGTAATCACTCTAAAACTTTTGGAGATATTTTTCAAAATCTAGTGTGTATTTTTACACTTATAGCATTTGCCACATTTCTAAGGGCTCAATAGCCATACATGGTTAGAGGCTACTGTATTCAACAACACAGTTGCACAAGATTCCATGTTTTAGGTAAAATAAATGAGGGGCTGGGAAAGCTCAGGAGATGTCCTGGCACCTCAAGGAACCAGTGCTAAGTCTTGGGACTCCGGAGGGCTCAATGATCCCAGGTGCTTTGGTTGAATAACAATAAAATCAATACCAATCATTTAACACAAATTATATGCAGGCACATGCAAAATAAATATGCAAACTATATTTTATCTTGTACCAAAAAGGGATTTGAAGTGGCTTACAAAAAAACTCAAGAACTATAACAGAAAACCAAGTGGGTGCCATCAACGGAAGGAGGACAATCCGTGACCCGGGGCAGTTACCAGAGGGGGCATGGATGTGGTGCCTAATGCCCAGCTAGATGCCATGACAGACACACAAGCGGAAGACAGGTTCTGGCAAACAGGGGCTCAGGAAAGGCAGCCAGATTCACCTGGGCTAAGGCTACCTTCTATTTCGACCCTCTAAATAGATACCAGAGGGGAAAGGTTGGTTGCCTGTCCCTCTGCCCCTTCTCACCATTCCCGCCTCCAGAAACTCTCCTCTCTCACTGGGTGGTCAGAGGGGTAGATAGAAAAGCACCGATAGCATGACCCTTTCATTTTAACCTTTCATTCTAGGTCTTCCTCAAAGACCTTTGAAGATTTAAAGACCTTAAAAGACCTTAAAAGATTTCACCCTTTCCAGTGTGTTATAGGTTTATTTAAAATACCTAGTTGAGAGCCATAGTCAGGCCAAAAAATGTAACTTCCTACTTGGCTGGGATCCTGTGCATTCCCCTGGGAGATACTAAGGTCGGTTTACTGGGGCAAAGGCGGGGGAGGAAAGCACTCTGCACTTTCAAAACCTGCACAAAGCAGCAGGCTGGGAGCGGCTGGGCAAGCACCCCGCACAGGCACAGCACGGGGCTCAACCTTGGCCAGATGAGGTCAGCGAGCCTGACTGGATCAGAGGGAAACTGGACTTTCTCTGAGCAGCTGTGACTGTGAAAAACTGTAAACTGGACTTCTGGTCTGATGATGGGATGGAAATGTTGTGTGTGTGTGTGTGTGTGTGTGTGTGTGTGTATATGTATGTAAATAACATTTCCAAAATATATATGGAGCAACACTGAAACCCCAGTCCTGGTGGATGTCCTAGTCCCCCAGCTCCCATCCGGCCTGTTACTGGCACGGTCTGGAGATAGGCTGGTGGAGAAAGTTACTTGATGACACTGTTATCAACTCCAAAGTTCACGCTCTGGGCACCTCCTACCACACTGGAATGAGTGAAGAGGGCTGGGGCATTTTCTGGTTCCTGAGAAAAAAGATGTGGTTCTGAAGAAATCTTGTTTTGTCTATTGGCCCCTAAGGGTCATGAGCTCACTAAAAGATTCAGGAGCTTATAAAAACGAGAATGAAATGGATCTACTTACTCTCTAAGTAAGGAATGAACTCCGGGGAGTTTGTGTACTTGGGCTCCCCAGTGTAACCGGTGGCATTTGCCGGCGTGGAAAGGACCCGTGCTGAGTATGTCTGCTTCACGTCTTTCACAATCTCATCAGTGAGGTCACACTCTGTGTCTGTGATGGAGTAGCATTTGCTTTTCCAATTTCCTAATCTATGGCTAAAGGAAGAAAGAGAAATGGAACATTAGGATTTGTATCCAACAAGACAGATGGCTTTCTGGCTGTGGTGCAGTTACAATAATAGCATCCACAACCACTTGCAAGCAGACACTCCCACGCTAAGCACTTTAGATGCACTGGAGTCCCCACAGTCACCTGGGGTGGCCCTGTAATCATCTCTCTTTTCATGATAAGGTAACTGAGGCAAAATGAGATTAGGTGACCGGCTCAGTCACACAACTGACCTAACTGTAAGCCAGACAACAGTTTTTGGGGTCTGTGCTCTTAACCATTTTGTTAAGTATCTTTCTTAGAATGTACACGATTTTTTATTAAGGCCCGATTATTTATTACTTAGTATATTGTACTACATTCTATTTATTATAAACATTCTATATTGTAGACATTCTTTGTAGAATATAGTCAATGTAGTAATAATGGAATCTATATAATATATTCTACACATTACATTCTATCACAACAATTGTTGGTGTGGTTATTTAATATTTATTGAATCTACTATATGCCAGGTACTATACTAGGCCCTTTACATGTTACTTCATTTGATATGATCCTTCCAAGAAGGTATTGGATCTTTTTTACACACAAGGGCTCGATACGCTAAGTAATTTGTACAATGTCATGTAACTAATGAGGTGAGAACTGTGTCTGTTCATCTCATTCTGCTACATGCCTCTCTCACTTTTAAAAGATGTGAATACTTCCCAATAAAGATCACAGAATAACAATAGTATCTCTCTCACAAAGCCTGAAAGACTAAGAGGCTAAAAGATCTTCCTTCATTGAAGAGGAAATTATTTAAAGAACTTCTATAAATATAAAATTATTTTAAAGGACCCAAACAATCCATAGATAAATGTCACTGCGACTTGATCCACACACTTCTGTCCTCTCTAAATTGACAGCCACACTGCTCTTCCCTTCTCTTCAGCATCACCCACTGCTTCAGCCCCGTCCGTCTGTCATTTAGGGTCTTGTTCCAGTCCTACTTTTCCCGGGAATCTCCTTGCTCAGATCGGATCTCTCTCCCCCACCCCCACCCTGTTCCCCAGCACTGATATTTTCACTATAGCACTTCACGTTGAACACAGTCTGCATGGGACCAGGGGTCCAGGTCCATGCCCTTGTGTTTGCTGTCAAGCAGCAAGGCTGTAAGGCTTATACACAGCAGGCCTTGCTCAGTATTAGATCGTTTGCATTTACAGATTGAATGAGGGGGAAAACAAACTGAATTCCAAATCCATGCCCATGAGCCATGAACAGGTATTTTTCAAAAATCGGAACTAAATAACACTCTCTGTCCTAAAATTCACAAACTAACATTGATAAAGAAAGATTTTGATTTCTTAGATTTCTCTAATTTTCAGAGATAGAAGTAGAGAGGCTGTTTTAATTATGGAGTGAAAAAGGTGAAGGAAAACATGATTCTTCTTTATCCTATGGCAAACATATTGTTCAGATTAGAGAAAGACTGCTGGGCTCCGAGTCTACAATCCATCTGACAGATCCGTATTTGGATTCTCCCAGCTCACCCATAGGAATTACAGTACTCAGTATCACCGAAACTAGTGAAATGGGTAAAGTTGCGTAAACAAGTAATAAAGGGGCAATTCTGTAGTAAGCTCCTCTGAGCACTGTTACCAGCACTAACACTTTAAAAGCCTTCCAGGATCCTCTAAGTATTCATTGCAAAATCTCCTGACTTGGAAACAATAAAAGTCCTGCCTCAATTACTAAAAAATTCCAACGGAATCAAGACTCATAATAAAAGTCCTGCCTCAATTACTAAAAAATTCCAACGGAATCAAGACTCATCAATGTGGGAACAGGTTGTTTTCTAGAAGCTTTGGAAGTTCCATTTTAGAATGCAAACATTCCCATGGAATCAGTCTTACAGGTGATGTTTCAGGGTTTGAGCCAATAGCACTTTGCAACCATCCCTGAAACTATTTCCAAATGGGAAAATACAGTTGGAGCTCCCAGTAGGGGCTGCAGGTCCAGCAGAGGTGCCCCATGGTTGGGGACAGGCCAGTGGTGGGTGCAAAGGAGCAGCAGGTGGAGAGGGGAAGCAGGTGGAGATGCTGCCTTTAGAGAAGGAAAATTGGAGGGAAGGCGGCCCACTGAGAAGATGGAGCCTCACAGAAAAACCTGAGGAGAAAGGAGAAACTCATGTTTTGGCATCAACCCTTCTTTCTCCTCCCAGCTGTGGGGGAGCTCACATCGGCTGTAGCAGACCTGCCAGAAAAGGTGATGGTGGTAGAATACTGGGCAGACCTTGGTTCCAGACCCAGCTGGGCACTTACCATCAAGGCACTCATGAATTAACCCCTCATCTTCCTAGGGCAATGGTTTCCTTTTCTATAAAATGACTGCTGTGGTCCTGTTCACTGGGAATCCCATTTACCTCACAGCGACAACACAGAAGAGTGAGGTCTGCAGCAGGGTGGAGGGACTGCTCGCAGGTCCTCTAGCACATGGGCGAGAGTATGAGGAGATCTGGGCTCTGCAAGAACCCCGTGTCCACGGGCACCCCCAACTAGCATCTCTGCACGAGGATGTTTGCACACAGGGGCTGTGTTCACTTGAATAGCAGCCTTGGGAAGTCCAAGAACTGAGAGCTAACAAAGGCTTATATTTAAAAACCAGGGAAACTATAAATATGTTTCCACATGCTCACTAGACATAAGACTGAATATACTTAGGAGGTAAGCATTGCTCCTAAAATGTTATTTTTAATCTCCGGAAGAAAAGTATCTACCAAGGTCGACTTCAGCTCTGTATTCTTGACTAGTGGAATCCAAATTGACAACTTTGACCATAATCATAAATTATGACCTCAGGCTATGAAATTCCTTTCTCTCCCTATCTACACACACACACACACACACACACACACACACACACACTCATTCTCTTCTCTGTTTGGCAACAGTCATCATGAAGTTCATTTTGTAAAACAAGAACATCTACCTAAAAGACTGCCTCCATATGTAGGAGTGGCATTCCTAATGCTATAAAAAGGCTTGACAAGCTAAACAATACAAAACAAAACGCAAAACACCTTAATTTTAGCCAGTGATACTTTTGTGCCTTTATACAACTTGTCAAAATAATTTCCACAGCTGCTCTCCTCTAATTAATAAGATCTCTACCAAGCCACCTTAAACCTTTCAGAAACCGGAAACTTACAAGAATAGAGAGAAAACTATCAAGGAAGACATGTCAACATTTAGACTGAGTATACTGAATTATGGGCTCTTAGGGAGAACTGTCAGTCAGAGGAGCCTGACAGCTGAGCGTGCAGGCAGAGGAGTATTTCTTTCCAGTGTGGTGAGTCACGAAATCAACCTCCTCTGTTAGCACGTATGCAACTGAAGTGTAAATCATGAGTCCAAGGATGAACGCATCAAACATTGCTTCAGGGCAATGTATGTATCCAAACTCCTGCCCACCTCTTCCTTAACACGTTAGAGCAGGCTTACAGTCTAGACAGCACTGAAAAAGACGCGTGCGCTTAGGTGAGATTAGTTATCCATTCAGAATCATATTATCAGTGACAACAAGGCTTACTCAAGAAGATTCACCTCTCCACAGTTTCTATTCCACTTGGGGATTTTCCCGTCACCTCCAAAAGCAATTAAAATGTTTTATCAGTTTAAGGGCTGAAAATATTGCAGGCTTATCAGAGTATGGCAAATTACCATGTCATCTATCCAATAATCTCAACCATCAATCAGCTTTAAAGACATTTAAAGTAGAACCATCAAAACAGCACAGGGAAGGAGAAACATCGAAAGCCGTATTTTCCTCTTTTTGTATCTAACTTACCTTATCTGAACAGTGTAGACATGATTGATGGGTTTGGGTTCCCACTCCAAAATTGTCTTGAAATTCGTTGATTTCCAAGTTAAATTATATGCTACTACCACACCTGTAGTGCCTGTAAACAAGAGGAACAGCTATTATTACATGAACTTCTCAGCACATGATTTCACATTGAAGGTATAAAACACCTTACCCACTAAACATCACCATAAACCTCACAGTAATATTTTTCCAACGATGAAAGCTTCATTACTGAATTATCCAGAGAAAAAAAAATTCCAATTTTCCCCAAACACAGAATTTCCTCATGGTAGGCTCTTCCTTGTAATGTAAGGAAACAGGCAAGGATCTTGAAATTATTGTTTGAAATCATTCATGTGGGACTCCCTGTGACACCCTGACCCGGAAGCACAGCCCAGGAGCCATCAGGTCCCTAGGGGGTCCATGACCCAGCTGCAGGAGCCTAGGATTCTAAGGTTGAACTCTGGCAGGCAGGGAAGGCCAGCTAGGAAGGGTCTTCCATAAGTTACGGAGAAGGGCAAATCCCACATGTGTGAGAGCAGTTAGGGCTGCATCTAATGAAAAAGCCAAATCTTGATCCTTTTCATTTTTAATCTAAAATGTCTCTATCCTGGAACTTCAGTAGACACCTAGGCAGATGTTGGGCCTGTCACACCAGAGGATGTACACTGGTTAGGATGCTTTGTTATTAAGGTCTGCGTTGCCAATTCTGACTGGGCTGGTCAGTCACTGCCCTGCCTCGCACAGGCATATTGAGGCACGGACAATGTAATGACTGCTTCAAACCAAGCGACATTCTGCCACAGGATTGCCTCTAACTCAATCTAAACGAGGACGATCAAGACAACACCGAGGGCCGGTCTTTATTAAGTGCACACTAAAGGATAATATCCAAACCACTGCACGCTGGCCCGTGCAGGTGCGGACCCAAGTACCACCTTCAAGGTCACTGGGAAGCTCTTTCCCTAAATTAAAGCTGGAGCCACAACTTCACTTACACAACTACGCATCTCCCAGTAAGCATCTCTAGCAGATGCAGGCGGGGTCCCAGGCACCAACCGCCTACCCTCCAACTCGCGCCCAGGTCGGTTCAAACGCGGGTGGGCAGTGACGAGCCCGCTGTCAGCCAGGACTGGTCCCCGCTTCGGGCAGAGTGCCCCAGGACCCCAGGGAGGCCGGTGCCACTCACCTGAGGCTCCGGCCACCTGGACAAGGACCCAGCCGAGGAGGAGTGTCCTAGAGACAGCGGCCTCGGGGCAGGTCAGCCGGGGGCCGGTGGGAGACGCCATGTCCATGAGCTGGTGGCGAGGTCGGGCGGATTCGTTGCGCCCCGAAGGCTGGAAAGTTTGGGCTGAAAGCGCCCTTGGGGAAAGAGCGGGAAGGGGTGCGGGGAGCCGAGTCTGGAGAAGCGGGTGCCGCGCGCGCTATTAAAGGGCCGCGCGGACGCCCGCGCATCCGCGATCCCGGCGCCCGCCCTGCGACTCCCCGCCCCCGCCCGTCGTCGCCAGCAGTCGCGGTGGGCGGCCCCACGAATCCACACCCCTGCCCCGCCTCCTCCGCTAGGAAACTCCAGGACCCTGAAAGGAGTGATTCACCCGTGATTCAACCGCGCCGCCGAGCCGAGTGGCCCTCGGTCGCTGGAGGCTCCAGGTGCTGGGGGGAACCAGGTCTCCCGCCCTCCCCTCCCCCAGGTCCCCTGACCCTCAACCCCCTGACCCCAGGCCACCGGGGCGGCGTCTCCGCCGTCCAGCCCTAGCGGACAGCAGGTCTGTGCGGGGCGAAAGAGCAGGAGGGTTGGAAAGAGTTCTCGGGATGGAAGAAGGCTTCTTCCTTCCACTCGGTGATAGCGTGTGGTCCGAGCTGGGGGAGCCGCAGCATTTACCAAGTTTAATAGCAAGTACCAGCTCCTGTCACCCGCTCGGCTCCCACATCAAAGGGCATTCCCCCCGCACTTTGCCCACGTTGGGGCTGGGCCTGGGAATCTGTAGCCCAGTAACCGCATGGCGATGAGCAGGGAGGCCCTTTCCCTGCTGCGGTTTTGTCTTCTGCCCAGAAAGCAGTGGTACCTGGCCTTCCTACCCGCTCCCCCCACCCCAGGCCCTTAGCGTGGGTCCTTTAAGGTGGTGCAGATGCAGGTGTCTGCCCACAGGTCCCAAGGTCAGTTAACCCCTGAACGACCCCGGGTAGTGACCGCGGAAAAGCAGTCCCAGACTTGGCATTTTGCCTCTGGGAGCGTTCCAGGGGGACATCTGCAGCCCTGTGGTTCCAGAAGGGATTGTTCTCACATTGAGGAAGACATCTGTGGAACTGAGTTCCGCTCAAGTACAGAGAGACAAAGATAAAATTAAATTATGTAACTACATTTTCGTGCCGCTAGTGTTAAGTTTTGGGTTTCTGAATTAGTTTCTGGCTTCCTCTTCTGGGCTCTGCTGTAAAATAGTTAGGCAAGAGAATGTCCATCTTATTCTACTGAGTGGCATTGCACGCAGGCTTGTCAAAGCACTTCCCATCATTCGTTATTACTGTGTAGTTGCTCCAAGACAGGCTGGAGAGCTTTTAGGGGGAGAGTGAAGTCTTTTCTTTCTCACCTTCTTCCCCATCTTTTTTCCCTAGGGAAATTAGCCTTGCATTTTAGTGCATACTGCACACACATTTCCGTATAGCTCGCTGAGCCATAGCATTGCTCGCATTTTTTTTTAAAGAAATTAAACTTTGCAAAAGTTTTAGCTTCTCCCTTTGCCTGAACTGAAATAGCACATCCAGGTTTAGCTCTTGTAGTCCTTCTGTCCTGGAAGCTGTGAATTGCACTTGGGGGTTTCCTCTTTGAGCTCTCTTCCAGCTCTAAAACCCACAACGTTTATATTTGCAAAACTAAGCCATGCAATCCTCCTTTTCGCAGTCTCTGGCCTGAGTCATTTTCTAACAGATCTTTAGACCCATGTGGAATGTTGATTTTTTTTTTTTTTTTACTCTGGAGTGAAGGTAAATAGGATAAAATGTTACACATCAATCAAGTATGTTAGGGGACCCAAGGAATTGTTGCTATGTCTACTATTCCAGTTGGAACTACCAACTGTTCTGAAATCATAAAGGGCTTTAAGCCATGTGAAGATCAGGATTTTGATAAGAAAAATATGTTTAACATTAGATTTTGATACAAAAGTTACCTTAAAGGTTGATAGATCACATGAATGTTTATTTTGCACATTCACTAAAATTATCAGACAGAGAAGAGAGGAATTTCTTGGATGTTTGCATAGCTTTTGGAGTAAATATAAACTAACATTCTTCAAGATTTTAATAATGCTAAAATTATTACTATTTTTAAGAAGAAGATGGAGAAAATTGGCTATGATAAACATCTCATAGCAAAATTTTTTCTTGGTTGATCAGACTATGGCCAGATGCTCAGCACCGTTGAAAGTACATTTTAAAAATTTCACTATTGATAGTTCTTGCACAGGAACAAATTGATTGTTAAAGAATTTCATTAACCTTACACAATTTTTAAACCCCCCTTCAGTAAAGTCAAGCTTAGCAGTTACCACTGTTCCTTTCAACATAATACATCTTGGAGACTCTGAGAAGTTTGAAAAATTCCTAAACTTTAATGACAATCAGGCTGGCCTGACCAAGCCCTTTATGATTAGACATTAGAATGTCAGAGGGCAGGAGGACTCAGACATCCTTTTAAGATGAGAATACTGTAGCCACCTGGCCTGAGTGAACCAGCTTGCCTTATCTTCTGGTCCCAGGAGTTTTCTTTCCATTGCCACGCGTTCTTCTACTCCCAATGCATGAAGTACGATTGGGCTATAAGCCCAGGTTTATTGGATTAATTTGTATATCTATAGGCACTTAACAATGCTCTTCTGTTGGTGTGTAACAAACTTGCAGTTTGGGGTACTTACTGTTCAGCAGAAATATCCTGATAGTTATTCCTTGAAACATACGTGCATAGAGACATGTACGTAGAAGAGGTTGCATTGCCTTTGCATAACCAGTGATGAAATGTGGTTGATAAGGAGTTGGAAGATGACTGGGGTGATGTTGCAGCCCTTCCTCTGTACTTCTATAGTACTCACCACCAATTTCACCCCCTTGACTATTGCGGGTTTCACTTGCTTTCCACTATTTGTTGTCTGTCTTCCCCACAATAGCTCCTTGGGAGAATAAGGAGGTTTTTTTTCCTTTACATTTCTCAATCCTTTGCCCAATTACCAGCACATGGTAGACTTTGTAAAAAAATACATTTTTATTGATTTCAGAGAGGAATGGAGAGGGAGAGAGAGAGAGATAGAAACAACAATGATGAGAGAGAATCATTGATCGGCTGCCTCCTGCATGCCCCACACTGGGGATTTAGCCCACAGCCCGGGCATGTGCCCTGACCAGGAATCGAACCTCGACCTTCTGGTTCATAGGTCAATGTTCAACCACTGAGCCATGCCAGCTGGACCACATAGTAGACTTTTAACACATTTTGAATCAATGACTACTTTTGGAACCATGCATGCAGCCAAATATTTTCATTGGTATTCAAGAGATGAAATTTGTCTTTGAAAATTTTCTGTCTCAGGGCTGAGTGTTCCAAAATGCTCAGATTGGTAAGGAAATAGAAATCATTATGGATTTCAAGGTATCACTTGACAGCAAACTTCAGCTGTCTAACTAGGGATTACTGATCCTTGGTACATAGGAAAATCTAATCAGCAGGAGAGGTAGCTGAGCAGCAGAAAACAAATGCGGAAGTTTGGGAACTGTTAGCATTTTTCGTAAAGAATGGATTCTAGCATGAGTCACAAGAACTCTCAGCCACATGATGAAGCTGTTGATAGCTCTCCTTGCATAGCAAGGCTTGGTGATTTTTCAGAATGAATTGCACAAAATGTATATCTCTCCAGGAAAGGGTGATAGCAGGTGAAATTGAGAGTAATTCATATAAAACTATTACATGCACATAAAATGGCAAAAGAGCAACGAAACCATTTTACCCCAAATTCAGGTAAAAGGAAAAATATGAGAAAAGACCAGAGGGAATTAAGAGTGGGAACACAGCCCAGATGGTGTGGCTTAGTTGTTGAACATGGATCCATGAACTAGGAGATCATGGTTCCATTCCCGGTCAGGGCTCGTGCCCTGGTTGCTGTCTTGATCCCCAGTAGGGGGCATGCAGAAGCCAGCTAATCAATGATTCTCTCTCATCATTGATGTTTCTATCTCTCCCTCTTCATTCCTCTCTCTGAAATCAATAAAAATATATTAAAACAAAAACAGTGGGAACACAGAGTTCTAGGGAAAAGAAAAATGACTCAGCAGAACCTAAAACACATCTGGCAGGGTATAGTTAGTCATGGAAAATTTGGCAGTCATGAGTATGCATTTTGTAAAAATAATTATATACCAGTCCAACTGCTAACATTTAGGCCAAGATTAAATAGTTGAAAGCCCATACAATGAAATCTATTATCCTGGTCATTCAAAATTCTTCTATTAAAGTTTAAAGAGAGCTTTGATAAATAAGTGATCACATAGCACCAATATTCTGAAAAGTATAATTTTATAGAAAACATCTTCCTGGTCAAATTAGTCAAGGATTAGTATTTTCAGCACACAACTATGTAAATATAAGGCTTATCAAACTACTTGTCACTTTCATTTTGGTAACAGTGAATATTATTTTTTATTCTCTACATGCAATAGTGACAAAATAAGTAAAAACATAAATGTAAATTGTGGATATTGTTATTTAACAATTAATACATTTTGTTCCATACAATTAAAAAAATGAGATGTAGGTGTGTCATGGTTAGTCCATCAACAGGTGTCTTGAACTCAGAAAATAATCTCTGAGCTTGAAGTACATTGACTCTATCAATTTGTAAGTATTGATGAACTCTCAAAGTTTTGCACATGGAAAGAAAAATCCCAATACAGAAAGGTGACTCTATAAAAAGGCAAGTCTAACAAAAAGATAACTAGGCATGGGATTCCTCAGATAAAGATAAAAACATTAGTGCAATAACCAAATTAAAAGCTTTGTATAGAATGCTTCATTCTTTTTTACATTATTCATTTTTTGACATAAAATAGAATAATTCACAGATGCTCCAAATTTTAGCCTGTTACCCATTTAGTCACTTGCTGCCTTTCATAGATAATAGCCCATCCTATTACACCAGTTCCTCTATCAGAGCTTTCAAGCCAGGAAGTAATTCCTGGTTAAAGGAAGTTATTTCCACACCGGAAGCATGTTAATAATGTTTGGCTAGTTGTAATTGCCATCCTAAACCATTACCATTTAAGTTATGATAACTCACAGTTTTAAATCAGCTAAAACAAGCAATAAAATGACTCATATTCTCTGTCATAAGGGAAGTAAAGGGAGATATACTATAGAGCATGCTTGTGTTACCGCGACAGTGAGTGGGTTTTCAGAGTTTTGTAAACTTTATAGACGGCTATTAAAATGACCAAATTGAAAGGATTGGTCTTTGGCCTGGACCTTAATCTTAAGAATAACATTTATTTTAGAGCTCCTATCCTTTATGGATTTGTTACCCAAGATCATACCTTATACAGGTTAACAAATGTTTATTGAGGGATTACTATGTGTATGGTAATGCACCAGGAACTATTTTATGAGTTCATTTCCTAAAACAACTTGGAAGCTAGTCAGGGAGCTGAGACAAATATGTAAGCTTCCAGGGAAAAAGGCAGTGTAAATGAAGTGGGACGTGTTGTCCATAGATTGCCTAGCACAGTGCCTGGCACATAGTAGGTCCTCTATATCCATAAAGCTTTGTTTAAAGATCTAAAAGGTATTTAGGACCTCAGAGGGGAGAGTTCACTTTACAGTGGGATGATGAAAGAAGGATCTCTTGATGAAAGCAGTGTCTGAGCTGGACCACAGAGGGACACAGGGCAGGAAGGGGTGAGGGCTGGGTGTGAGCAGAGAGGGGCCATGGGTAATGAGTTTAGAGAGCAGGGGTCTTGTAGGTGAGAAGTGTGGCTGGAAGCTAGACAGATGCTTGTGGCCAGCTTTGTAGTAAGAAGTCTGAACTTGATTTAGCAGACAGTACCTTAAGAAGCTTACCCTTCTGGTCATGGCATGTCAGAAGAATTGAGTCAGGGGGACACTTCAAGAAGCTAGGCCTCTATCCCACATGGTGGCTGAGGAATAGAAAGGAAGGACAGCTGTAGGAAACATTGTGGAGAAGCAGTACAACTAAGTGCCTGACTGAAGGTAAGGCAGGAAGGAGAGAGAGGAGTAAGGTCTTGGGACAGAGAAAAGTGGCCCCACAGGTCAAGTTAGAGCCTAGAAGAGATAATGATGAATTCCAGATATGTTGCAGTCAAAGGGCAGTGGACTTCCACGAAAAAAATGCCCAGCGTAGAGAGTTGGAAATCTGGTACCAAGGCTTGGGACAAGATAGAGACTGAAGATAGATATTGGGAGCCATTTGCTTAGAGGTTTGGTCAAAGATGTAAAAGTAGAAAATGTCTCCAAGGGACAGTCTATAGTAACAACAAATCTCTTAGCAAGCAATAGCCACCTGCTTAGCCTAGCTCAAGTTAAAGGGGAATGCATAGGTTTATGAGTCTGGGAAGCTCATAGTCCAGTGCAGTGACCAGCAAACTCATTAGTCAACAGAGCCAAATGTCAACAGTACAACGATTGAAATTTCTTTTGAGAGCCAAATTTTTTAAACTTAAACTTCTTCTAACGCCACTTCTTCAAAATAGAGTCGCTCAGGCCGTGGTATTTTGTGGAAGAGCCACACTCAAGGGGCCAAAGAGCTGCATGTGGCTCGCGAGCCACGGTTTGCCGACCACTGGTCCAGTGGAAGGGCTACAGAAGTCAGGTTCTCTGAGACTGGGTCTCTCTCTCATTCTTGCCTATTCTCTCATTTCAGCTGATCTCCATTTTATTCTGCAACGAACTCCATGTCGTAGGACTGGATGCTGCCAACATCCCCAGAGCCACATGCTCTCAGCTTCATTACACGGTCCAGCCAACAGTGCCAGAGAATGACTTTGATTGTCCCTGTTTTGGGCACATGCTAACTCCTGGTTCTGGGTCATGTGTCCACCTCTAGGGCCAGGGGATGGTTTTGCTACTTGGGGGGAGCAGGTTGATAAAATTAGTGGTTTAACAGAAACAATAGATACCTCTGGGCCTAGGGACTGAGGCTAGGATGTGACCATGTTATGCCGCTGAAGGAGAAAGATGGCCCAGGAATGTCCAGACAGATGGGGGCAGACAGGATGGGACCCTAATACTAAAGGAGGAGAATTTTAGTAAGAAAGAGGTGGTCTGGAGCTGAGACTGAGCAGAAAACCAGGTACATATGCAATCTTAATCTTACTGAAAGACCCAATTCCTAAAAATAATTGGGCTACTTATCTTGTTACGTTTATCACTTCTTTGGATTAAAGCAAGAACGGCCTCTTCCGCTGAATAAGTAAGAGACACGTTAGGTTTCATCAGTCATTCAGATATTTCAATAAACAATTGTGGACCCCTACTCTATGTGCTAGGCATGATGGTAGGTGCTGGGGAACACAACAATGAAGCCTTCTTGCTCTGAAGGGTATGGGATGAAGAACAACACGAAACATACAACACAGCACATTAAGTGCTGTATCCCTAATTCCATCAATGTTTGTTGAGCACCCACTATGTGCTGACCTGTGGTGGGCACCTGTGGGTCCAGGGCTGTTGAAGAGCAGCCTTCACTTGAACAACAGCCAGAAGCCACACTTACCATCTTACCACATCCATCGCCCTGTATTGTTACTTACAATGTCATTCTCTTAGACCTGGTCTAAGCATCATGCAGGTGGAAATGTGTCTGCCCTGTTCTTCACTGAAGGCCAGAACCCTTAATGCTTAGATGCTACCATCAAATATTTTCCAAATGAATGGATGATAAACTAGACATAGGCCTGACAAGATGTCATTTTCAGAGAATCCAGGAAATCTGCAAAGTGACTTTGTCCTCTCTACATTTAGCCTCTTTTGTTTCCTTTTAGTTGATGTCATGATGCCAGTAGAAAAGCAAATGATCATTTGGAAATATTCAGTGGCCCTCAGTAGCAATCTATTTCTATGATTAGCAAGCAGTAAATATGGCTATAAAATGCTATTCTAGCATCCTCTAGGACCTAGAGTCTAGGTAGTAACTTAGTTAATCCCCAGGACAACCCTGTGAGAGGTAGTTAGAATTTTATATACATGAGTTAACCCAAAGCCCAGAGAGGTTAAGTAACTTGTCCAAGGTTACACAGGGCTGGTATTCACAAGCAGGGAGTTGAGCTCCGGGGTGCACCTCCCTAACCACCAGTGGTAGCCACCCCTTGGATTCAAGTCCCTTTTCCCCTTTCTCTAATGTTTCTTGCCTTGTGAAGCTGGCCCTCTCTGAAGTTCCTGGCTTAAAAATGAGGGGACTTTCCAAAAGAAAGCCAAGCCAAAACCTGGTCTTATTTGAGAATAAAGGACTCCTTCTTTTGCTTTGTTTCCAATTCATGTAGTCTTTAAAGTTTTTCCACATTCAGATATTTTCTTCTCTAGAGCAGAAAAATAAAAGATTCTACCTGAAAATGGCTCCCCTCCCCCCCCACAACATGAAATAGATTCGACTCAGCATTTCTATTATTGAT
Source organism: Corynorhinus townsendii (assembly GCA_026230045.1). Lineage (NCBI taxonomy): Eukaryota > Metazoa > Chordata > Mammalia > Chiroptera > Vespertilionidae > Corynorhinus > Corynorhinus townsendii. Next base: position 148,413,431 of record JAPDVU010000002.1, on the reverse strand, counting down.
TAAGAAATATGAGTCACGATTACAATGAATAAACTAGAGTTTAGGTTAGAAGGGCCCTTTTGATCAACTTCCTGTTCATGGCATAATTGAGATGATGAGTCAGTTTAATCCATAAGCACCTTCACTTATCTATTAGCCTTCCACGAGCCTTTTCTCATTTAAAAACTGTGTGTCCCACTTGTTACCATAATACAAATGTCTGGGCTTAAGATGGAAGTTGTTGAGCAGCCATTCGCTATCTTGGCACCCTGCCTATGGGGTCATTTCTGCATCACCTTTAGAGCATTTTAGGAAAATACTGTTGGTGTCTGAGAACTGACGACTGAGGCTGATCCCAGGGGAAATCACCTTGGCCTCTTTTCCTCCCTCCCGTCAGCAACGTTTTTATCACTTGGCTATCAGGTTCCAATAACCATGAGGGCAGTCATGAGGAGAAAATCCCACGGGGGCAGCAGGAGTTGAGTTAGCCAGTGTGTGTGATGTTAGGGAGTTTTGGGGGAAGATATAGAGAATTTTATTTTATAATGGAGAGGAGTTTGGAATTGATTGTAAGGACATGAACTACAAGTTCTTACCAGCTGCCTCTGCATATCCCAAGAGGGAAAGGCTTACCTTGTCCCCATATCTGAGAAAGTCACTTTGCCTCCACCTGCACAGGGCAGAAAGGTCACACTATAACTCCAGTTCTACCAGGCAGTACTTACAGAGGCTGATTCCCAGCTGCTTTTTAGCCCAAGGGGTTGGGACATTTACCACAACCTCATTCAGTGCTGGGTAACAGTAACAATAGGCGTGCACAGGGTATCATCTCCGTGGTCCTCTTTCTCAGAGAATGCCACCTACTCTGAGTTCCCCAAGAGAGCTGATTTCTACATTGCGGGCTCGTCTCTGGCCCTGAGCTCTTTCTCATAGTATCTGGTGCCTCCCCAGATAACCTCCACTTACCCCTGACTCTGCTTTGATCTATAACTATGGTGTGCTGGCTCTGACACGGCCTATGAAGATCTGGTCCCTGGAACTTTCTGTGGCTAAGGCACTGTTGCGTGCTGGTATTTTGCTTTCTTCTGTGCCTGTGACCTGTTGGGCAGGGCACTGTTCTCTAAGTCAGCATTTCAAGGAGATTAAAAAGAAGTTAAGCCTTTAGTTCAAATAGTTCAGTTAATCCCAGAGAAAAGCACACTGGATTTTGAGGCCTTCTGAATAGCCAAGCCTTAAAAAAACCTAAGTTGTCACAGAAATGTGGTATACGTGTATAAGCCACTTGATTTCTCAGTTTCAGTTCCTCTAAGGGTAAAATGGGCACAGTGAAACAGTGGGCCAGAGCTCATCTTCTAGGTTTTGTTATCTTGGACACTTGGACATGTGGGCCAAAGCTTATTTTCATGGCTGATATACACTGAGTGGCCAGATTATTATGATCTCTGAATGCATAATAATCTGGCCACTCAGTGTGTGTGTGTGTGTGTGTGTGTGTGTGTGTGTGTGTGTGTGTGTATAAGGCCCGGTGCATGAATTCGTGCATGGGTGTGGTCTGGCCAGCCTGGCCAGGGGGAGGGGACATGGGCAGTTGGCCGGCTTGCCTGCTGGTTGAACTCCTGGTTGAGGGGACAATTTGCATATTAACCTTTTATTATTTAGGATATACACTGAGTGGCCAGATTATTATGCATTCAGAGATCATAATAATCTGGCCACACAGTGTATATGCATATCAAATAGTTAATGTTTGTAAATTTCTTACTGAATTTTTTACTTGACAGTTGTCTTCTTCTGTGGATTATAGTTCATAGTTTCTGTGAACATGCTTTCTAAATTGACTTAGTTAAAAACAAAACATTAAGTGTTTCCAGATATAAACTGGTTGTGAGAGTTTGAGACCAAATTCAGACCTATTATTTTTTTGTCACTGGAATTAACTCATCTATGTAGGGTCATTTACTTGTAAGTCCGTTTATTTTATTTCAGCCTTAGCACATACAATAATTACAGTTACTGTCATCATAACACTGTCCATTATCATTGAGACCCAGAATGTACTGTTCTCAGAGCAGAAGAACTTAAGCAGGTACACTTGTCAGGCATATCACACATAGGGGATGGTGGATGATGCCCTAGGGGAAGCTAGGTGGCAGCTGGTTGCATAACAGGCTCTGCACCTGCTCCTCAGTGCCCATGCCTTTCCAAGTTCAGCAGGGATGTGCTGTTCTGGGCAGTGCTGTGGGAAAGAGAACTTGAGAGAGGCAGCTGAGAGAGTGAGGCACAGAGCAATTTTCTGGGACTCTCCTACTTGTCTATGAGACTTCCAGGTAAATTCACCAGATTCTCCCTTCAACTAAGAGCTCTTGAAACCTCAATTCTTCAAAGCCTTCTCAATGATACTGGCCACGTAATGGTGATTTTCCTCCAGTACCCACCTCCTAACATACCTGTCTCCTCTAAGTGCTATTCTAAATGAGTAGATTTCTCCTTGCCAGCATACTTCATAAGTAATCATTTTACCAGCATTGCTCAACATTTCTGTCTAGATCATTATGATTTGGTCACTAATAACATCCCTAATGTTTTGAGAGCTTACCATGTACTGGGATTATCTAATGTACTTCTCATGAAATTCCTGGGTAGCAGATACTGTAATTTCCCCCTTGAGAAAAGAGCATAGCAAAGATCTTGCGTGCTCAAGATCACACATTGGGATATGGCAGAGCTGGGGCTCAAAGGAGGTTGTTTGGTTCCGGAGCGTGTATACTCAACCATGTTCCAGCCTGCCAGCACCTCACCCTCAGCGCTCAATCTGCGTCAACTCTGGGTGAGGTACTGTGGGCACCAGAAGATCAAGATGTTCCTGCTGAGGCAGGATAGTAAGAAGCTAAGATAATTTCTTGGGAAGTGGAATGGGGAAACTGAGACAGGTAGCTGAACAAATGGGCCAAGCAATTTACAGCCAGATTCAAAAGGTCCCCTCCCTAGAGATAACATCTAGGCCTCAGTTGTATTTCAGCTCCAGGCCCAGAAAAGCAGCAAAACCAGGTGGGCCACACCAGGACCAGCTACAATGACTAGTGACTCCCTGCTCTGGTGCTGACTAATCAGTGGAGACCAAGACCCTGAAAGCTCACACCTGGAAGAGCTGATGCTAATGAATATTTTATTGAGATATCCCCTAAGACCTCCCATAAACTTCCAGCCTTTAAAAACCCTCAAAACATAGGACCCAGCTGTGCTCTCCATTCTGGGAGCACACCTGCACTTGCCCTTCCCCGTCTCCTCCCCCCACAGGGGTGGATCTCCTAAACTCTAAGGGACCTCATGAGACTTGCAACCAGGGAAGCAACGGTAGTGGCAGCTCATCCCAGGCTAACACCCTGAACCTGTCTCCAAGGCCCCTTTTCTCTGACTTTCCAGTGAGATGACAGCAGCCCCGCCTAGGTTTTCTCCTGTAGCTTTTTCTATCCTACGCCCATCTTTGTTTCACTGTCCCCAGCTGTAATAGGCATACTCTCTGAATAGTCTGGACTGGTGTTGTAAAATCTTTCCTGCATGAAGTCAAGAACTCACACACTACCAGCCAGCCCCAGGCAGACCCGCTCAGGGCCAGGTCCCCTTTCCAGTAACACCACTGCCTTCAAGGGGGTTTAGGGCTGGAAAGGCAGAAATATGCGCTATAATATAGAAGACACTGTGCTAAGTCCATGACTTAAGTAGAACAAAAAGTGCTGAGAAAGGAGTCATCCATTCCAGCCGGGGGACTTGTTTATCTTTTCTTAAAAAAAATTTTTTTTTAAGTTTATTGATTTTAGAGAGAGAGAGGTAGGAGGAGGGGTGGGGGAGAGAGATGAGAGAGAGATTTGTTGTTTCACTTTATATATTCATTGGTTGTTTCTTGTATGTGCCCTGACCAGAGATGGAACCTGAAACATTGGCATATTGGGACAACACCCTAACCAACTGAGCTACCTTGCCAGGGCTATTTTATTTTTTCAATCTCATATGGCTAACTTGAATTCTTACATGCTATGACAACCCAGACTTTAAAACCTAGAAAAATGCTTTTACAAAAAAACAAAACAAAACAAAAAAATGGTTGTAGGGCTTTAAATAAAATTCCAGAGCCTATTTTCTTTTTATATTTTTAAAATTTTATGATTCAATTGCAGTTTACATTCAATATTATTTTGAATTAGTTTCAGGTGTACAGCATAGTGGTTAGACAATCATACACTTTACAAAATGTTCCCCTGACATTTCAAGTGCCTACCTGGCATCACACATATTGAATAATATTGTTATTACAATATTATCAACTATATTCTCTATGCTGTACTTTACCTCCCTGTGACAATTTTGTAGCTACCAATTTCTACTTCTTATCCCTTCACCTTGCTTTTTCCACCCAGCCCCCAACCCCCTCCCCTCTGGCTTTCATCAGTCGTTCCCAGAGCTTTCTTATTTGCGTTCCACACTCAGTGGTAGGCAGGAATATTTGGATGCCCTCTGTTCATTTTTGTTTTTTCTTGCAGTGTCTATTGTCTTATTCTCTCCAAGGGTGAATTCACCTCACGTTAACAGCTAACTTCATCAACTCTTGTGGCATTAATCTTGACATAAAATCTTTTAAAATTAATGCTGAGGAGGGCAGGTTCTGAAGCTGATCCTGCCCTCCCATACCTGTTTAACTACTCCAGCTGCTTTAATCAACTAACTAGTCAAAGAAGCAAACAAAACAAAAATCCACCCAACCCTCAAATTCAACCCCAAAACAGTTGTTGGATTTCTGTGTAATGTTCTAGCTTGGTTGCCTAGCCAATGACAATAGTGATACCTTTGATCTTATAGAAAAAGCCTACAACTTCACTGATGTCTCCAGGTGCTGAAACTGTGAAAAAACAAAAACAAAAACAAATTCAACTGAGTAAATTTGAGTATTTAATTAGCATGAATCAGGCAGCATCCCATCTAGGAAACAGAACGGAACCCCAAAGAGCTGCAGAAAAGGAAAAGATTTCAAAGGTAGAAATGGGATAAGACAAGAAAGTCGTAAACAAAAGAAAGGATCATTTTAGGCCAGGTCACCTACTTTTGGGGATTAGGCAGATTACTCCACCAGTGCTGGCCAGAAAATTCCAGACTGGCTGGTTAAGATTACATTCCTGGGAGACCATGAAACTGTGATTAGGTTAGATAGTTAAGTCTTGGTTTGCTGATGTGGGACTTAGCATACCAGTAAGTGATTCCATTTTGGGACTGTTGTTTCTTTTAAAAAAAAGCAACAGAAATCCTTAGACAAGTGTCATGATCAAAATGCTGATTAAGAACAGATCTGGATAGATTAATATTTTTCTAGATAAGTTCACTTAAAATGAGGCCACAGGAAGCCATGGGGTGAGGTGGGCTGAATGGGTGAGAGCTGCTTCCTGGGCGATCCCACTGGGCTGCGGCTGGAATCTGTCCCTCCCGCCTGGAGGGTGGGGGCAGCCCAGCAGGCTCAGCAGCTCTCATCTTTTCTGGAAAACACAAGCAGCTTGAGAGCGCTGCACGAATTGCTAGATGATACCCAGCATCCTGTGACTGAGTAAACAGACACCCTTGGCTGAACAAGTCCCTGACTATTCTTAAAAATTGAACTTTTGAAGGCAAACAGAGGAAGCAGAGATTCTGCTCCAAGGATACCCAGGTTTGGACATGACTTATTCTCTGTTATGAAACAGAAGTGCATCTTTACTTTTAAGACACAACAGTACCATCCCAGGAATGCAATTCTGAGCATAACAGCAGGAGAAGGAGAATTTTGAAAAACAAATGGAGTCTTAATTTTCCTTATGAGCCCAGAGGAAACATGGAAAAGAGGAAATGTTAACAATGTAAGAAATTATTTCAGATCAGATGTATCTTTTCCTCTAATTATTCACAAATCAAAAATTAAATTATAGTATTGGACTGGTTAAATTACTTTGGTGTTTTTTTTGCAAATCTTTAATAAAAGGAGAAACTTAGACTAAAATATACTGGTGTCCAGTCCCTGCCCCTTCCAGATGGGGAGAGAGAGCCTGTGGCCTCCCTGTGGAACTGCCTCGGGCCCCTGCAGAGTGGCTCAGGGCCTGTCTCCTGTCTGTCTGGCTATTCTAGGGAGTTTACTCAGCTGCTATCCTGCCTAAACATCTTCTTTTTATAGTCATTCTTTTAAAATCAAGATTATTTTTTAAAGAGCAGTTTTAGGTTTATGACAAAATTGAGTGGAAGGTACAAAGATTTCCCTGCCCCAACACATGCACAGCCTCCCCGTTACAGGCGTCCTCAGCCAGAGGGGTACAATAGTTGAAACTACAACAACACATCATTATGACCCGAAGTCCATAGTTTGCATTACGGATCACTACTGGTGCTGTGCATTCTATGGGTTTGTACAAATGTACAATGACACATACCCATTATTAGCAGATCATACAGAGCCCTATTCACAAAAATATGAAAACTCTTCATGCCAACGTTCTTCCTATTTTTCCAGTATATGTGCTGCCAAGGAGAGCACTAAATGGCTTTATATGAGGCAAACACAAAAAGGCTTTTCTTTGTTGAAAGTCGGACATAGTCCCTGGAGGGCTGCAGAGTTGGCTCAGGTTGTCTCCGCTTGGCCCTGACCAGCATCGCCACCCTCTGCCTTGTTGGGGACCATTCTCCACCCTCTGCATGAACCTGCGCAGGATGTAGATCTCCAGCAGCAAGTTCCAGAAGTGAAATTGCATGAACTGGCCATTCTTACTATGCTGAGGATAGGGTGATGCTGTTTAAAGAATTTGTTTATTGCTGTAGCTCCAGTTCCAGGCATTGAATTGGCACACAATAAATATTTGTTGAGTTGAACTAAGGGAAAATATCCATGTTCTTTATGGTAATATCTCTATGAACAAAGCAGACATGTTTCTATTGCATGTTTAACTGCCATCAATGTGTCTACCAGAACTTGGAATAACAGAAGAAGGTTGGGGGTTCTTTCTACCCATCCCTGTTAGGAAACCCCTTTTCTCCTTCTTCTTCAGATGGGGTGGACTGTATTGCTTTGGCTCATACAGGGGGTTGGATGTTCCTATTACTTGTCTGTTTGGTTTTTTTTAAATCTGCAGTATTTAGAATAGTGCCTGGTACATTGTAGGGGTACTTCATAGGGGTCCAATGAATCTCTGTGAAGTGAATAAGTAAAGGATGGCTGTTCACCCCAGGGACAGGAGGGCCTTGCATAGCTGCAGCCCGGGCAGTGCCCTCTGCAATACTGGACTTAGATGCATGGGGTTCAGAAGTAGTACCTTCCACCCTCCACCAGAGCTGAGGCTGACTCTCTCCTGCTTTGGAGGCTCCTCCTCAGTCAGCTGCTGCTTTCAATCTGCATCCTTCTAGGCCAGCTTTATTATAATGAATTGTGTCTATAAGAAGTTAGTTCTGTGTTGCTTGTAAATCTTCTGTTTTGCAAACCAAGCATGCATTATTCTTTCATACTTCCTTGGAGTTTATGCTTTCTGGATATCAGCCCATTAGTATGGTCTTCTTCCGCACTTTCCTAAACGTGCTTTAATATGTTTGATAATCACTTTTGGGAGGGATGAGCAGAAGAAAGTCTTTGCACGCTACCTACCCCTCTTTAATTAATGACCTGCAGAAATACTTTTAGTCTTTCCTTTCCCCGCCGAATCCCACCCATAGCCACATGTGCAGCCTATTCACAGGCTCCCTTGCCCTTCAGCTTCTAAGTTCAGTCATTGGGAGGAACTAATACAAGACTGGAGGGCAAGAGGAAAGGAGAAGCCAGGGTATTTCTCTCCATGGCCAGTCCCCACTTTGCTCAGCATGCCCACTGTTGGCCGAACCTCCTCCATGAACCCATCAAAGCAATCCTACCCCTGGAATCTGGTAGCATCACCTGTTGTCCCTCCACCCTTAGGGATAGTAGCAGGGTCTGCTTTGTTCCTCTTGAGATTGCCTCCCTGTGTCTTCTTTGGTTTCCTGGCTCTTTTGTAACCAGTTCTCTGTATTAAATCCACTCTGTCTGAGAAACCTAGAGAGGTTCCTGATTTCTGACTAGACTCTAATAGATACAGCATGTAATACTACTGCTGACTTCATGTGAGCTCCTCAGTTTCCTTCTGACAGCCCTGGGGAACGAAGCACCTGCCTCATCGAATAATGTCATAATCAGTTGTTTGTGGAAGATCTCTGAAATCCTGGAATGGCTAGTAAGTTATAAGTAAGTGAGTATGTCATTACTTAGCATCCACCTAAACTCTTTGCATGCTAAAGAATGTTTAATTTCTGTTCCTTTGGGAGCAATCATTTATAAAGTGCTGGCTGAAGAGACTGGAGCATTCCCTTGACAATGGTTTTGCTTGCCTTCCAAGCCTGGAGGTAGCTATGGTTCCTGACTTGTCACTCACTGGATGCTAAGCCACCTCAGCTGTGGATGCCAGTGTGCACCGAAAGCTAGGTTCCAGGTAGATATCCCAAGGGCCCAGGCAGATGACTCAGGCTGCAGGTTTGGGCTGATGAGGCTCACTGGGAAGAGCATGGCCTTTGTGTTTGAATCCCAGCTTTGCATCTCCTGAGCTGTGTAAGTTTGGGAAAATCACTTCACGTTTTTAAATCTTGAGGGTTTTTTTCTGACATCAGATGGAGATAAAGCTTTATATCAGGCTTTACATTAGGTGGTTGCCTCAGAAGACAAGATGTACCTGTCAGCCCAGCCAAGTTTACTAATCTAAGACTTGGCTACCGAGAGCTGGCTCTTCTCCTTTCCCATCAACTCACTAGCATGTAAGGTGACTCACGTTCTATAAAGTCTATCGAGAACCCAGCCAGCTCCCAGCCATTTTCAGGTGTGTTTAGAAGTAACTCAGAACCTAAGACTTTTGAAGGGATACAATAACTGTTTCTACTAAAACAGTGGTGGGCAAACTCATTAGTTAACAGAGCCAAATATCAACAGTACAACAATTGAAATTTCTTTTGAGAGCCAAATTTTTTAAACTTAAACTTCTTCTAATGCCACTTCTTCAAAATAGACTCACCAAGGCCGTGGTATTTTGTGGAAGAGCCACGCTCAAGGGGCCAAAGAGCCGCATGTGGCTCGTGAGCCAGTTTGCCAACAACAGTACTAAAATGTCAACCTCCTTAATTTATTTCTTTTCTGTTTACTCATCTTGCCTGTTTATTAAACACAGGTTTGATGGCTTGGTCTTTGAAAGTAGGGTATAGAAAAAAAGAGATAAGGAATACTTAACTTTGCACAATTCTGAGCTCAAACCTGGCAAATAGTGGTTGGTATTAATAGGAATACAGGTCTGAATGTCTGACCTTGAGGGCCTAGACAGGTGTTCTTCATTATGAGGTGTAGTCTAAACTGACCGAACTCTAGGCTGGAAGACACCATTTCAGGTTATGCTTTTGCTAAGAGATTTCTTGAAAGGAACTGATTCTTGCCATTTGGGGGAATGGGCAAACTACACCATTAACTTAATTGTATTTAATCACTCTGTTAGATATTTTTAGCCATTGTTTTCACATTTAACAGCGAAAATGTAAGCCAATCAACTCATATTATGATCTTTCTAAAAAGCAAACCCAGGTAGATAAATGAGAAATGTGGGGAGGAGGAGTCCTGAATCTCAATCCACCCAACAAAGTGCTGATTGCACAGATTTGAAAAGCATGATTAGGAACAAATCTGGAGCACAGCTGTATTAATGAGCGATTGCAGATAGCTCTGCTATTAAGAGGCACAGAACTTCCTAATGAGAATACAATGAGAGCCCAAGTGAAATCACCCTTACCTAGAAGAGGAATAATAGCTTTCATTGCCCTGCCTGGGTTTGGAGCCCAGCCCAAGATATATACACCTTTGGGAGGTGAAAAGATGAATTAGCAAGAGGCCAAACAGAATGACCCAGAAAAGCCTGTCCTTCTGGAAAGTCACTGCTCCCTTGAGCGATGTGTCCCTAAGATCTCAGCCAGGAAATTGATGGAGTTCATGTTCTCAACCAGTGAAGCCGAGGACCCCAGGCCAGGGGCCCCTCCAAGGACAGACCAGCAAGGAAGAGCCATGTTTACTATCGTCACAATCTTGAGGCTACCGAGAATGAAGCTTTAGAGATGCAGAATCACCGAAACACATTAGTTGAATTCATTTACATTAACTATGCTTTGCATAACTTTGTTTATTCAAATCAGAAAATAGACAGCACAGTTAAAATTTTTTCAGCAAGTCTTGAAATAACAAAAGATTTCTTTGTATAATTCAGTTTATAATACCAGTGCTGTCCAATAGAAATACAGTGTGAGCCACAAGTGTGAGCCACGTAGATGATTTTAAATTCTCTTCTTTGAGAAGAGAAGCCATATTCTTTTTATAGCAACTGGTCTCTTGGTTTCTCCATGAATGAACGTATTAAGACAAATCGGATCTCAATAATTTTTTGAGCAGCTGGCCAAAAGCTTGGCATTCACTACCTTCCTTTCAATACAAGGTCAGACATTAACAAAGCTCATATTGTGTGACTAACAGGGTACTGGGCTCTGTAATGGATAAAGAATGAAATACAAGCCCTGGTTATTTTATCAAAGTTAGGCTTTTGCTATAAAACAATACTATATTGAATAAAATGCTCATAACATGCTATATGTAATAAAAGATCTGAGGAGAGAAAAAGAAAAGAGTATGTTTTACTTAACCCAATATATCAATCTATTATCATTTCAATATATAATCAGTATAAAATTATTAATGAAATATTTGACATTCTGGGTTTTGTTTTTATTACCATGACTTCAGAACTCAGTGTAATTTATGCTCATAGAACACCTCAGTTAGACATTTCAGGTTCTCAAGAGACATATATGGCTTGTGGCTATTATATTGGACAGTGCAGTCATAAGACTATTTCATCCCACAAACTTTCTGATTAATTAAAATTCTATCATTTTGAAATCTGACTCAAGGAACTCATTATTAACTCACCTTGCTCTGGATTTCCTGGTATGGATTGTGAAGGTCATGTTATAATGTGCTAATGAGACTAGGGTCTACCACCTTTGTCTCCAACCTGGAGTATTCCTGCTTCCACTCTACTTTGCACACACAGCCAGAGTGATCCCTTTATAGTCTAAGTTAGATATCATCACTTCTCTGCTCAAAGCTTTTCCATAGCTCTCATCCAGTCCTTTTGTAGTCTGCAAGGCCTCACATCTTCTCTCTCTCATTTGCTCAGGCTCTTGTTCTTGTTGCTATTCCTTGACTGTGCCAAGCATACTCCTGCACAGGGACTTTGCACTTGCTTCTCCCCTTCTACTTGCAACCCTCTCTCCCACATCTCCCTGCACTTTCTGCATGAATGTCACTTATCAGAGGGGTCTTCCTTGACCACTGTATATAATAGCCCTTAAATAGGGTTGTTTTAAGGCCCCCTTCTCATCACCTTGCAGACTCACCCCCTATTACCTGCTTCATTGTCTTTCACAGCACTTGCTTGTTTATTAGTTTACTAGTGGCCTGGTGCACAAAATTTGTGCACGGGGGAGGGGGGTGTTCCTCAGCCCAGCCTGCACCCTCTCCAATCTGGGACCCCTCAAAGGATGTCCTACTGCCAGTTTACAGGGATCAGGCCTAAACTGGCAGTTGGATATCCCTCTCGCAGTCTGGGACTGCTGGTGCCTAACCACTCACCTGCCTGCCTGCCTGCCTGATTGCCCCTTACCACTCTGTCTGCCAGCCTGTTCGCCCCCAACTGCCCCCTGCCGCCAGCCTGATCACCCCCAACTGCCTCCCCTGCTGGCCTGCTTGCCCCTACCTTCCCTCCCTACTGGCCTGTTCACCCCCAACTGTCCCCCACCACCAGCCTGATCACCCCCAACTATCCCCTGTGCCAGTGTGCTCACCCCCAACTGCCCCCCGTGCCAGTGTGCTCACCCCCAACTGCCCCCCCCCTGCTATCCTGATCACCTCCAACTGACCCCCATTGATGGCCTGCTCGCCCCCAATGGCCCTGCCCCCCACCAGCCCGATCACCCAGAACTGCAGTCCCATCCTGGCCTGATCACCCACAATTGCCCTCCCCTCTTGGCCTCTAACTGCCTCTACCTCGGCCCTGCCACCATGGCTTTGTCCAGAAGGTCTCCTGGAAGGTCTCCCAGTCTAATTAGCATATTACCCTTTTATTAGTATAGATAGAGGCCTGGTGCATGGGTGGAGGCTGGCTGGTTTGCCCTGAAGGGTGTCCTGGATCAAGGTGGGGGTCCCATTGGGGTGCCTGGCCAGCCTGGATGAGGGGCTGATGGCTGTTTGCAGGCTGGCCACGGCCCCTGGCGACCCAAGCTCCCAGCCCCTCCATTTTTTCTTTCTTTTTTTTTTTTTTTCAGTGCCTCCTTGAGCGGAGGCCAGGGCTGGCTGGAAGCAGGTATCTGGGATTTATTTATCTTCTATAATTGAAACTTTGTAGCCTTGAGAGGAAGCCAGAGCTGGCCAGGGCAGGCAGCTTGGCTTCCTCCATTGCTGGGGGCAACCCAAGCCTCTGCTCACTCCAGCTCCATGGCTGCCGTCATCTTGATTGGGTTAATTTGCATACTCGCTCCTGATTGGCTGGTGGGCATGGCTGGTGGGTGTAGCAGAGGTATGGTCAATTTGCATGTTTCTCTTTTATTAGATAGGATTTTCTGTTTCCCCCAGGCTCCCTTCCTTAACCAATAGAATTTGAGGTCTATCAGGGACTTCCTCTATTTCCTTTGGAGGCACTGAAGACTCAGCAGCAATAGTACCTGGTGCTCAACACGTTTTGGTGACTGAATAAAGGAAAATAATCCAGCCTTGGTGGGAAATGCTATGAGAATTACAGACGTTCATAACAATGAGAGATTTATATCTGAGGTCCTACATGGAGTTTACTCTTAGAACCCAGCGAGTGTTTTCCCCAGTGGTAAATTACTTGTCTGACTAGAAATGCAATGGCCACTCATCCAGGTTATTCAGTGCCTCTGGGGGTCTCTGCCTGATGCCCTTATTGCTTTTCTTATCATTTCTCACCTGCTACAGGCTCACATGAGGCACACTGTTTTTATTTGATACATCATCCTATATAATAAAAGAGTAATATGAAAATTGACCATCACTCCAAGACACAAGATAGCTGCCCCCATGTGGTCAAAGATGGCTGCCCCCATGTGGACACAAGATGGCTACCACAAGATGGCCAGCAGGGGAGGGCAGTTGGGAGGGACCAGGCCTATAAGGGAGGGCAGTTGGGGGCGATCAACCTGCAAGGGAGGGCAATTAAGAGGACCAGGCTGGCAGAGGAGGGAAGTTGGGGGCGACTGGGCCTGCAGGAAAGGTACGTTGGGGGGATCCAGGCTGCAGGGAAGAGCAGTTGGAGGGGAAGAGGCCTGCAGGGGAGGGCAGTTGGGGGGAACCAGGGCTGCAAGGGAGGGTAGTTAGGGGTGACCAGGCCTGCAGGGGAGGGCAGTTGGGGGGGACCAGACCAGCAGGGAAGAGCAGTTAGGGGTGATGAGGCTGGCAGGGGAGGTCAGTTAGGGGTGACCAGGTTGGCAGGAGAGGGCAGTTGGGGGGGACCAGGCTGGCAGGGGAGGGCAGTTGGAGGGGAAGAGGCCTGCAGGGGAGGGCAGTTGGGGGGAACCAGGGCTGCAAGGGAGGGTAGTTAGGGGTGACCAGGCCTGCAGGGGAGGGCAGTTGGGGGGGACCAGACCAGCAGGGAAGAGCAGTTAGGGGTGATGAGGCTGGCAGGGGAGGTCAGTTAGGGGTGACCAGGTTGGCAGGAGAGGGCAGTTGGGGGGGACCAGGCTGGCAGGGGAGGGCAGTTAGGGGCAATCAGGCTGGCAGGGGAGAAGTTAAGCATCAATCAGGCCTGCAGGGGAGTAGTTAGGGGGGGTGATCAGGCTGGCAGGAAGAAGTGGTTAGGAGCAATCAGGAAGGCAGGCAGGCGAGCAGTTGGGAGCCAGCAGTCCTGGATTGTGAGAAGGATGTCCGACTGCCCGTTTAGGCCCGATCCTACTGGGACCGGGCCTAAACGGGCAGTCAGACATGCCTTGAGGGGTCCCAGATTGGAGAGGGTGCAGGCTGGGCTGAGGGACACACACACCCCTGTGCACGAATTTCACGCACCAGGCCTCTAGTAAATTAATAGTTCTCCAACAATCTTAGATGTGTTTCTTTGATAGTGGCTCCTAGCCCCTCAGATTGCTTAAAACCAGATCAGCAGTTTCTGTTAAAGAACTCCTGACATGCGACTATCTGATTGTCCTGCTCTTTATTAGTATTTACACATTCCTGTCAGGGACATGGGAGGGACGCCCCACATTTGTTTTTAGGTCACTGGAACTCACAGTAATTTTCCTGTTGGGTTGGGTGTGCAATGACACAGCCACTACTGGCTGCTCTGTGTTTCTCATGCTCTTGTGTTGTCTTTGTTCTTCTTTTGAGAGGACTGGGGTTGCTGCTTCAGAGTGAACCATTGCATTGAACTCATAAGCACCTTCCTGTATTACCTCTGTGAGGTCAAGAAGAATATGCTCTAATTAATCTACACTTTCCCATGGTCTCCCCACAGGACCTACAACACAAGTCTGTGAAGTCTCTAGCCCCATCAGCCTGGCCACTCCTTACTGCACCCCCCCTGCTGGCCTGGTTGCCCCTAACTAACCCCTCCCCCCCAACACTGGCCTGGTCACCCCACACAGCCTGCTTGTTCAGTCGTTTGGTTGTCCCTCACTAGCACCCCTGCCGGCCTAGTCATAGGCAGCCATATTGTGAGAGCCTGAGGGTTAATTTGCATATCACCTCTTTATTATATAGGATTGAGTTGCCAAGTTTTACCCAGATAGAACAGGAGCAGCAATTCCTGGATTAACAAAATCAGGAATGTAAGTGAAGGCTGGATTACAGCTCAACAATGGATGACTCTACCTGCCAGATTAGAGCACTAGGAAAGGGGGCAGAAAAAGGATGTTGGGGACCCAGCTAATATTGTAAGAAATATTAATCATGCTCTGTTAACCATGATTGTTTTATTCTGATTGAAGAAGGCACTTCTACCTAGGCTGGAGCTGACCCGGAGGTACAGCCCTTCCTCCCCATTTGGAGCTGCCTATTATCATGGAAAGATTAACGGATTTGTTCTAGAAACCAGAATTGCCCGCTCTTTAAAGATTCCCAGCCCTTTTTACATACCTGCAGGCCTTTGCAAACCTCCAGCCTGCTTACCTGCTAATTTTGGCACTCTCTGGCTATTTCCCCATGTAATCCCAGTCCTTGCATTTCACTAAGCCCTTTGAAGACCCCTAGTCCTTTTGCTTATCTGTAAGCTGCTCTTTTGCTATATAAGCAGCTGGTTTATGGTGCACTGCAGAGCAGATTTTTGTGGATAACCTGCTGCTCTCCCACACTGCGGGTAGTATTGGAATAAACACTTCTATATGATTCAACCCTGTCTCTGCTTAATTGGCTCCAGTAGTGACAGGCAGCACAGACTCATTGTTTGTCTGGTTACAACTATGCTTCATTCAATTCCATTCCACAGCCAGTTATCAGTGCTTTGTGATACTCCAGGTAGCCTGACATTAATTGGATTATGTTCTTGTACCCAGCAGACTCATGATCTATTGGAGGAAGACAAATTTGACCATTTGACAATCAAATACAAATATGGACACTGCTTTAGTCACTCAGAGGAGAAGTGGCCTGCTCCCCTGGTATGCTGGGGAAACTTCCCAAAGGAGGTGCTGTGGAGCCAGACTTTGAAGAGCCCCATGTTAGGGCCTTGGCACCTGTTAGTCCCATTCCTGGAACAGACTCTGGCCCCAGATTTTCTAGACCATCTCAGACCACCTTAGGACCCTCCTCCCCCACCACCACTACCACTATTTCTCTGTTTTCTTCTTGGCACTTACCAGTATATGAACTTGTCTTAATAACTGTTTATTTGTTCAGTTGCTGTCTTATTCCTCAAGAACATAGCTCTGTGAGAGCAGAACCTGATCTTTGTTGTGCATTGTGTATACACAGTGCCTAGAGAAGTGTCTGAGACATACCAAGATTCCAGTAAGTGCTTGTGATGAACCAATGGGCTCAGCTGCGGTAAAGAACCATCAGAACTTCTTGACTGTCAGGTGACATGATGAAATTGTTCTGGACAAATTATTCTAGCAGCAGTGGGGTTTAAGGTGAATTGTGTGGAACACAGACTTGGGACAAGAAGAACAAAGATTTCTGGAATAAGATAAATATGAGTGCTACAGGTAAGATACGGGTTGTGGTAGAAGGCATAAAAAAGTAGGCTGAACCCAAGATAACTGTTAAAAGAAGAGCCTGTACTCACTGACCTTCCTATGAATTCTCACAGGCGTAGCTCATTCCCTCCTCTTGGACCTCTCCTTCCTTTGATCTTTGTTTTTCATTTAGGGTTCTGTTCATATGTCACCTTCCTAGAGTTCTTTCCTGACCACCTTATCTAAAGGCACCCCACCTTCTACCCTGGTTTTGTTTTTCTTCCTGGAACATTCACCGCTGACATTACATTATCTATACCACATGTCAGTGCCCTGAGGCCAGGAGGGCAGGGGCTGCACCTGCCTTATTCACTAGTGTATCGCCAATTTATTTATTAATGTGTATTCACACACATCTTTGCTTAATAAATAAGTATATTAGATTAGGTGTGAAAACGGCTTGTGAGAGAGACTGCCAAGTGAGACCTGAGTTGTTAGGAAGTGAAAATGACAAAGAGAGCTTGCTACAAGTTGCAGGTCCCTGAAGGCTCTTCATTAAGACAGATTCAGCCAAACCTCTGTTTCTCTATTTTGTAGCATCACATAATAGGCCCTCTGTTAATCCAAAGTGAACTGCTTGGGACTGCTCAGCAGGATCAATGTCATTAGGAAACACAGCCACCTTGTTTACTCTCCCAGTTACTGTGCATGGAGAAATGAATAAAAATAACATCATCAAGGAAGTTTTCTTCCTTCAAAGATTTTACTAACTCCTCTGGTAAACTTTTTGTTTCAGTTATTATACTTTTCAACTCCAAAATTTCTATTTGGTTCTTTTTATTATTTATTTATTTTTAAAATGATGAGAGAGAGAGAGCCAGAGAGAGACACAGAGAGAGAGTGAAAGAGAGAGAAACATTGATTGGTTGTCTCCCATATGCTTCCGGACAGGGGATCAAACCCACAACCTAGGTATGTGTCTTACCCAAGAATCGAACTCACAACCCTTTGGTGCACGGGACTATGCTCAACCAACTGCGCCACACCAGCCGGAGCTGGTTCTTTTTAAACAATAATTTCTATTTATTTGATAGGACATCCTTCTCATACTTTCCTTTAGTTCTTTAAACACTTTTGAAACAGCAAATTTAAAGCCTTTGCCCAGTAAGTCCACATCTGGGCTTCCTCAGGGACAATTTGTAGAGACTGATTTTCTTTTCCTGAGTATGGGCCATAACTTTTTGTTTCTCTACATATTTCATAAGATTTTGCTGAAAACACTTAAAAAAGTATAATGTGGTAACTCTGGAATTGGATTCTCTCCAAGCCCAGGATTTATTGCTTTTTTATTTAGTGATTTTTCTGTGGAGTCCGTATACTTTGTCACTTTTGGCCACAGAAGTCTCTGCTCATTTAGCTTAGTGGTCAGCTGATAATGGGACAGAAGTTTTACTAACACGTGGCAGCCAGAACTCTTAGAGCCTTTGCTGAGGAGCTCTGTGTGAGCATTTGGGCACACTTTCAGCATATGGGGAGGCAGTTTCCACCTCTGTCTTAGCCTTTACTTCCTGCTTGCACAGAGCCTCAAGGTCAGCCAGAGGTGAGCATTTAGGACCTTTTCAGGTCTTTCCTGAGCATTTGCATAGCCTTGGGTTTGCATGTAGCTTTCTAGATTCCCAGAAATATATCAAAGCTTTTCAAAGCTCCC
This sequence comes from Corynorhinus townsendii, assembly GCA_026230045.1. Taxonomy (NCBI): domain Eukaryota; kingdom Metazoa; phylum Chordata; class Mammalia; order Chiroptera; family Vespertilionidae; genus Corynorhinus; species Corynorhinus townsendii. The sequence goes on along the minus strand of JAPDVU010000002.1, from coordinate 148,395,475 downwards.
TATCGACAGACACTGTCTTCCCCAGCTTATTCTTGTAACTTTAGTCTACTATTTGACTCAACTATTATCCATCACCTTAGACAGCTGTGGTTTTTAATGAGTGCCCTGGGAAAAAGGTCTTCACAGTGGGTAAGCCCCACATTAGTTCAAATAAAGATAGGTTTGTGAGTGGGCTCTTCCAAGAACCGCCAGATGGATAAAATAGGACAGTTCTCTGGGGAGAGGGCTTTGAAGGAACTCCTGCCCCAATCTGCACCCTCCAATGGCTGCCAGGCACTGGTTTTCACTGAGCTTGTTGGTTATCAGGGTTACTGCTCAGTTGGGGAGAGGAATGGAGATGGAGCAAATTGAAAAGTCAACATCTTACTGCTGTTACTGAGATTAAGCCTTTTTTCCTTGAATAAACTCCTCTCAGATTGCCACAAACCTTGATCAATTTCCAGATTCTGAAAAGGTTGATTTTGACCAGTTTTGCCAGTGTTCTCACTGCTTTAATGGAGACTTTCAGAGGTCCTTACTCTGCCATTTTTGCTAACATCCCCCCTTTTCTATGGAATTTATTCTTTCCTTGACATAAACTATTATTTTCCAAACATTGACAATCTGAAGCCACAAATAGTTTAGGTTGTACATTTTCAAAAATGAGTTTTCTGAGACAAATGTTTGCTCAAATAAAACCAACCTCCAAGGAAACAAGGCGATTAAAACAGGTAAGCCACAGAAAAATTGTTCATGGCTATCTACGCCTTTTGTCATTATTGATCTCTTTTCGCTTGTTTGTTTCAGCATGAACTTGGTTACCTTGAAAATGCCTGGGTAAGGTTCAGCTCTACGTGTCAGTTCCCTGTCGCTTCCCTGAGCCCAGACAAGCCCGGAGCTGAGTGAGGCTGAGGAAGAAGTGGTCCTCAGCAGACCCTCACTGTTGGCCCTCTTTGTCATATTAGTTTTCTTGGGCTGCTATACAGAATGGGTGGCTTAAATCAAACAAATATATTCTCTCACAGTCCTGGAGTTTGAAGTCCAAGATCAAGGTGCCAGCAGGTGTACTTTTTTTCTGTTGCTCCTCTCCTTGACTTGTAAATAGATAGCTACCTTCTTGTGTCTTCACATGGCTTTTCCTCTGTGCAGACCTACTCCTGTTGCTTCTTCCTCTTCTTATGAAAACACCAGTTCTATTGGATTAGGGTCCCATCCAGAGAGTCCAACACTCAATGAATAGGTTCTTCATAAACATTTTCATTGAGGATATGCATCCTCCTTTCCCCTTGCCCTTTACGCTTCTGCGCACCATTTACCCCTCTGCAGCATCATTTACCCCTCTGTAAGCACTTCCATGAAGCCTTAGTGCCTTCTGGTCCATTGGGAGAGCAGTACTGTATAGAGCTGCCAGACTGATCTTGATGTCTGAGTTCAGATTCCCGCTCTGGTACCAAGCATCTAGATGACCTTGAGCAAATCAGTTAGCTCACCTGTTATCTCCAGATTGGGCTCAATTCTCTTTCACTTCTCCCTGCTCTAGATCCTGGATTGGTCACCAACCCCTAAAACAATTTTGCCTCAGCCTCTGTGTGGCACATTTAGGGGTCAACTAGTGAAATACATCCTGGTAAATGCATGGATTAAATAGCTCTGAGTGCTCTCCATCTCTACTAGGTAATATATGCATCACTGGAGATGTTGTTGCTGCTCAGGTGAGAATGGTATAACATTATTGGCTAATTTAGTTCAGGAAGGAATGGAAGATGCAATGAAGAAGAGGGTTAATGAGAAGATAACTCGGGGTACACCAGAAGCTGGGGTTCCCTCAAATGTATTTACTCAACTAACTTTCACTGAGAATCTGCCTTGTTCCAAGCATTGTGATGGGCAGAGCTCGTATCATGGGATTTTCTGACCATGGGATTGGACTTCGCATGAATTATAGGGTTGCAGAAAATGTCTAAGTCTTGGACTTATTGTTTATTTGTTTTTGACCATGGGCAAGACACTTAACTTCTCAGTCTCAGCAATTGTATTTTTTAAAAAAGAGATGAACTAGGTGTTCTATATGGTTGGTTCTACCACTTTGGTTCCCACCTTCTAGAATTCTGTTTTACTGGGAGTGGAGAGCCTGCCTAAAAACAAATCTGCATTTTTGAGCTTGATTTCAGCACAGGCTATTCTAGCTGGGAAGAGGGGAGGAGAGAGGAATATACTTGTGGTAAAATTTTTTTTGGGGGGGGAAGAATTAACCCTACAATTGACTCAGGAAAACTTGGAAATGAACCTTTCAATGAACCAAATCTCTGCATTCTTATATTGTCCTTTCATGGTGTTATTCACGAGTACCTCACAGATGGTAGGAAAGAACTCACGTTAGCGTTTTAGTCAAAAAGGAGCCCACTGTGGACCCCTAAGGAGGTTGACCAGGTGTTCATTTTAAATGCAGACTCAAGGGGCAAAACTCTCATCTGCTGATGTCACAGATGCAGCAGTCACATGTTTATGTGCTTTGATGTGGGAACCACATTTTGTTATCTTCTTTCTTCCCAGCACCTAGAAGCACAGAGCAGACCCTCAATGGATATAACAGTCCTTATTCTCTAAGTGAAATTGTCTTCATGTCACCAGCTTAAAAAATGAGGCAAAGCCAAATCCAAATTTTAATACTAACATTGTCCCCTAAATTGTTGGAGAGCTAGATTTCATTATTTTCACTAAATCCAGTGGAAGTTGTCCTCACCTGTGGAGTTAGCAATTTAGGCCTTTGGCTCTCCTGGGCCTGGTGGTGCCTCTGTGTTCAGGCTAACTCGGCCTTGGTGCCAGCCTTGATGGGCAGCTTGTGTGGCAGGGAGGCTTGGGCTTCAGGCCACAGCTGGATTCAAGTGTCAGCTCTGTCACTCACAGTCTTGTAACTTTGGAAAGGAGCTCACCTCTCTAAGCCCAGTTTCCTCATCTGTAGAATGGGGAGAATGCTTGTCCTACCTCAGAGAGTCACTATGAAGATTAGTTTTAAAAATGCATTAGTTAAAGTCCACAGTGACTGGGATGAAACTTAAAAGCAGAAAAAATGTTAGCTTGAAGAACCAATGTCATGGGTCATGGGCAGGAAGGAGAACTCTCTTTCTTTTCAGGATTTGCATAGCACACCATAGTCATTATATTTTTAGAATTATTTTTAATATTATAATTATTTAAAATATTATCACCATATTTTTGTCTTTTGAGCTTCCCTATGAACTTTATTGGGAGACTAAGATGCCCCTGAACTATAGCACAGGTCATTAATTAATCTTCCAGATGTGCTTCTAGAAACCACTGTCTTATATCATTTGAGTGCTTTTATAAGATCAAAAAGATATTTGTAGTCTAAGACAGGCAGGAAAAGAAAAAAATATATAATTAAAAGCCTCAATTCTTTAAATAAATATTTATAGTATCTTGTACATTTGTGTTTATTTAGCCATAGCATATTCTTTATAAAATAATACCTAAAGTCTTTGAGGATATACATATAATTTCCTCATAGCCATGCCAAAAAATAAAACATAAATAAGTTCTCGATACTGATAAAAATATTTCCAATGTCTTTCCAAACACTGCAAATCCAAACACTATACTTCCTCCTCTTTTCTCAACCTCCCTCCTTCAAACGAGTACTCTTGTTTTCTTTAGCTCCCAAAGGCACTTTGAATTTATGTACTGGTCATCAGAAAGTAAAATTTCAAGTTTTCTTCTCTAAAGCATTTAGGAATATTTTAAACCATTACATCCAGATAAATAGAAACTATATGGCCCTGGTCGGTGTGGCTCAGTTGGTTGGGCATTGCCCTGTGCACTGAAAGATTGCTGGTTCCATTCCCAGTCAGGACACAGGCCGGGGTTGTAGGCTGGATCCCAGGTTGGGGGCATGCAGGAGGCAGCTGACCAATGTGTCATTAATATCTCTCTCTCCCCCTCTCTCCCTCTCCCTTCCTCTCTAAAACAAAAAGTTAATATCTTATCAAACAGAGACTATATGAAAATAAGCTAGCTTTGCCTCAACTTATTGAAAACCTAGTGAGCAGTTAAAATTTTAAAGCTCCAAAAAGAGATCTTAAGCAGAGTCATTGCCATGTCCTTAGAGAAGGGAAAAAATTATGAGCTGTGTGCTAGAGGTTTCAACCATAGTTGTATTGAAAACAGGAAGTACATATGCCAGATCCTGATTAAGTTTTCTTGAGAAGTGGCTGGATTGCTGCACTTGTTGAGCTGCTAGAGACTGCAGCCACAAAAACTTGGGGTTGTGTGAGGCATCCCAGTTGCTCTGAGATATGTACAGAGGATGTTGCAGTGACCAGAGGCATCTCTGAAGTTTACACACATGTGCAAATTCCTGAGTCCACACCTGCAGATCCAAGGTTCTCGTCAAGTTCTGGGACTCCAAATCTCACTCTCCTTGTAACAATTACCTTCGCACAAGCATAACTCACATTTTTTCCTGAGTCTGGGGAGCAGGATGGGGGAGAAGAACAGAACAAAGAGGTCTATGCAAGTGAACTGACCCTTCTATTTTCTTCATCTATATTTGAGTGTCTCTCTCAAATATGTGATTTTTTAAAACAACTTCCCCAAACAGACAATAACCTTTGGACTACATGTCCATCGGTAATACAATGAATAATGTGAGTTGTATTCAACACAGTGGAATGCATTTTGGCAGTTAGAAGGAACAGTCTACTGCTAATGAAACATTACAGTGACTCTCATAAACATGATGTTGAGTGAAGGAAGCTACAAGGTGCACACTATATGCTTCCTTTCATAGGAAATATGGAAACAGGCAAACTAGTCAGGTAGTTTCCCTTTGCAGGAGGAGGTATGAAAGGGTCTTCTGATGATATTCTGGGTATTTTGTTTATTTGTTTTCAGTGATATTCACACAACTGTGTTCTTTGTAAGAATTTATTAAACTGCATACTACTACTAATATGTACCCTCTGTTTATATCTCATTTCATTAAGAAGCTTTTAAAAAAATGATTTATGGAGAGCAAGAATCTCAATCTATTGGTCACAAACTTTTCTGATTTCCATCTGACACCCTCACTTAGGTTGTGGCCCTTCTGCCTCTACATCCTAGATCTGGAGAAAGCCCTTTAAGACCTTCCACAGTTTCCATGATGGTATCTCTGGTAACACAATCAGTGTTTGTGATTTTTGGAGGCCTAATGATTTATAGCTTTCTGTATCCAAATTTTATTTTTATTGATTTGAGAGAGAGAGAGAGAGAGAGAGATGTTGTCCCACTCATTTATGCATTCATTGATTCTTCTATGTGCCTTGACTGGGAATGGAACCCATAACCTTGGTTTATCAGGACGATGCTCTAACCAACTGAGCCACGTGGCCAGTGCCTTAAACAATTCTGACTGACAAGTTATTACAAACTCTTCAAGGTACTCTTGCTGGGGTCATGTGAGCTGTCAGCTAAACTATTTCATTCACAGAAATTTCAGGAAGACACAGGTTCTTTTTTGGCGAGATTGCAGTGGTGATTATCAACAGGCATGCGTTTGTGTGTTTACTTAGCTATGTGAGATTGTGAGATTTCTTACAGAGTCACCTCATCTTAGAGGGAAAGTTCAGATGCAAGGAGGCTGGAACACAGGCCACAAAGGGCCTTCTGAGCACCGAAATGGTAGCAGTTCTTTAAGTATTGTATTTCTTCTTTATTTTTGTACTGATTGGTTGATGATCAGTGTTTTTCAATGATTTTTAATAAGCAAGAAAGAAAAGCAAATACATTAATTGATTCACTTTGATAATTTATTCAATGAAAGAACAAAATTGGTTTTAAAAGTTGTTCTATGCTAGTGATGATGTGGGAATCTGGATATATCTTGAGCTCATCAGAAGGAATATGGTAAGGCAGTTTTAAAATGCTTGAGTCTTTAAAAATGTCAAAATGAAGTTAGCTGTGTATTTGCTTCTTGATTAAAAATTATGTTTAACTTATTTGGTGTGGCTCAGAGCTTATTCCTGGGTTGTAGGCTTGATCCCCAATGTGGGGCATGCAAGAGGCAGCAGCAGCCAGTCAATAATTCTTTCTCATCATTGATGTTTCAATCTCTCTTTTTCTCTGAAATCAATAAAAACGTATTTTAAAAATTATGTTTTAAGGAAAACTGAATCCATATTGTTTTATTAACTAATATTGAAAGTTACTAAAACATAATTTGAGACACTATTATATGTGCAAGAAACTTAGTTAAGCTTTAAAGAACACCTTTTCAAAATTCTTTCAAATAAGAAACAATATTTTGCCAAGAAGTTTCTTGAGTTTACTTTTACAACCTTAAACAGACGACTATGTAGGCCCCCAATGTACACATTCTTCAGACAGTGGAGGCCTCATGTTCTTCTATGTCAGAGGTAAGAAGCTGCTTAGTGCACTTTTTGTCTTTCTAGCCTCATTTAATGATGGATCAGCAGCCAAAAGAAGCAATCCTTTCTTCGACATTTTAATAAAACTATTATCAGCTTTATTTTTAACTTTAACTTTATTAGACACCAAGTGAAATGGAGATAGGAGAGCAGAGTTGTATAGCCCTGGACCATAAATCAAGACCCAGACACCAATTCTGCTAGGCACTAGATGTGAGAGGATGGGGTTCAGGACACACTTCCCTGCAATGGCACCCTTAGGATCATGCATGGCCTTCTGATTATTTTAAGCTGAAGGAATTTGAGAAAATGGCAGAAGTAAGAAGGACATCTCTCTGACTGTTCTGCCTTTTTCCCCTGAAGCAGGTCATAAACTCTCATGTGAGACCTGACCCAAAGGAAAGGAGCATCCTTATCTCTAGAGGAAAGGACACCAAGAAAAATCTGCACGAACAGACCTTTGTTCACTTTCCCCCAACTTACTGCACTTACCCTTTGTGCCATCACAGTTCTCCACCAGGCCCCGCTCGATTCAGACCCTGCATCAAGCACCCAGGTTGGTTTCTTCGGGTCTTCCTGTCACATGAAACTTATGTGAAGTAAAGTTGTGTGATCTTCTCCTATTAATTTGTGTCTGTTTAATTTCAGACGCAGCCAGGAACCTGAGAGAGTCAAGGAAAACTTTGTTCCTCCCTCAGACAAACCCTTATTCTCTCTGAGCCTCCGTTTCCACATCTGCAAAACAGGGTTAGTAACTCTGGCTGAGGCAAAATGGCAGGGCTGTTCTATCAATTAGTTATGAATGTTTTAAAAATTATTTTTTGAAAAGGTTTAAAAGTTGCTACTGAGGATTTTAAATAATAAAAACAACAACGAAGAATAATAGATAGGAGCCCCTCCTAAATGAAAGGCGCTTCTGTTTCAGAAGGCGTTGCCTTTTGGAGGCAGTGGACCTGCTGGTTCCCAGCTTCCGTGGACAGAAGCAGTTCCTCCCTCACTGTCTCCGTCCCATGCAGGGTGGTCATTGTGATATCAGGAACTCGGTCCCCCAACAATAGTGGTCCATATGGTTTACTGATCTCTCTCTTCTGCTAAGCATATGATGTTGTGATGTATGATTTATAATATTTGTCCACATATTGGCTCACAGCCCAAATCCTTAGTAATTTCCTAACTGAATAGAGCAACAGAGGCATCTTTTGTTGTAATATTTACTTTTGGTCCTTTGTTTCTGAAATAGCTTTAGAGTGATAAATGTGAAATGGCTATTTTTTGTTATTCATAACAAACCCCCTTTCACCACGTCTGAGTTTATGTTAGTGGGATGACTTTAAGAAAGCCCCTAGATAACCACAATGGGGGTGTGGCATTGGGGGAGGAGCTAGCTGGTTTCCAAGGGAAGCAACCAGATGGTTGGGACTTTCAGTCCCTCTCCGCTCCCCCCAAAAGGTTGAGTTAATCACCAAAAACTAATGATTTTATCCATCACGTTTATGGAATGAAGCCTCCTAGAACCCCAAAAGGATGGGGTTTGGAGAGCTTCCAGGTTGGTGAACACAGGAAGGTGCTGGGTGGGTGGTGCACCTAGAGTGTTCATGGACATGATGCTCCGTGCCCCCTCACGCATCCCCTGCCCTGCACATCACTTCCATCTGGCTGTTTCTGAGTTACATTCTCTTGTAATAAATTGTTAATATAGTAAGTAAATTCTTTTCCTGAGTTCTGTGAGCTGCTCTAGAAAATGATTGAACACAAAGAGGGGGCTGTGGGAAACTCTGATCTATAGCCAGTTGGTCAGAAGTACAATGTGATACAATGGAAAAAGTATATATTGGTCTCTACCCCAGGGTTCCTGGAATAGAGTCCCTAGAACTCCTGTAATTTCCTCCTACGGGATAAGAGCACTGGCAGCATCTTTTGCTCTACATTTTGGTCTCTGACCCCAGTTTCTGACATAGAGTTTCTATGTCCCTTGAACTTCCTGGGTGATAAGAGCACCTTTTGTTCTAATGAGATGATTTTGGTGGCTCCAGGATGAGGGCTGTCACCAGAAATCCCGAGCCATGATTAGAAGCTTGGAATGTTTAGCACCAGTCTCCATCCGCCTAAGGGGAGAAAGCGGTTGGAATATAATTAATGACCCATCGTGCCTACATGATGAAACCCCCCATAAACATCCCAGAAGTACAGGGTTTGGAGAGTTTTCGGGCTGGTGGACACATGGAGGTTCTGGGAGAGTGAGCTCAGGTCATGAAAGCTTAGCATCCCTTCCCACATATTTGCCCTTACACATCTCTTCCATCTGGATGTTTATCTGTATCCTTTATCACAATTTTTTATAACAAACTGGTAAACAGTATGTAAACTGCTGTCCTGAGTTCTGTGAGCCACTCTAACAAATCGATTGAATCTGAGGAGGGGACTGTGGGAACCTCTGATTTGTTGCTTGCTAGTCAGAAGCACAGGTAGCAACCTGGACTTGAGATTGGCATCTGAAGTGTGGGGCAGAGCCCTTAACCTGTGAGATCTGACACTATCTCCAGGTAGCGAGTGTCAGAATTGAGTTAAGTTGTAGGACTCCAAGAGGGTGTCTGAGAATTTCTTGTTGTGTGGGGAGAAGCCCACACACATTTGGAGGCCAGAAGTGAAGTGTCTGAGTGTCAGAAGCGCAGGATAGTCAAGTGTGGAAAGGAGAAACACAGGAGGACCTTCTCCTTTACAAAGCACAAAGGTCCTTTCTAGGGTCAGCCTGAGGATTATGAGCATAGTTCTTACAGGGAGGCGGGGACCTAAAGTCCCCAAATGTGATTTTTCTAAAAGAACAAACTGTCATAGTCAGACCTTCCTTCAGGAACTGATGAAGTATTCTGACGAAGGTGTGTGGCGTGCAGGAATGCAGGAGTGGCAGGTGGAGAGGGCTCCAGGCCACCTCTCAGCTGGCCCCATTGGCCAGCAGATCAGCATGTGGTGTCAGATCCCTGGCTTTGACATTCTGTCTCTGTTGACCTTGGCCTAAAGACAGCTCTTCTTTATCTTATTTTTAAATTAAATTTATTGGGGGTGACATTGGTTAATACAATTATATAAGTTTCAAATATACAGTTCTGTAATACATCATCTATATACTGTATTGTCTGTCACCACCCAAAGTCAAATATCCTTCCTTCACCCTACTAGTATATCTGACTCCCCATCCCTTTTTCTCCTGGGAATCATAATATTGTTGTGTGTGTCTATAAATTTTTGTTTGTTTCTCTTGTTTGTTGTTTTCAGTTTGATATCCCACATATGAATGAAATCATATGGTTCTTAACTTTTTTCTTTGGACTTATTTCACTTAGCATGATATTCTCAAGGGCCATCCATGTTGCGCAAATAGCAGTATTTTATCTTTTCTTATGGCTGAGTAGTATCCCACTGTGTATATATACCACAATTTTTATCCAATCATCTATCAAAAGACACTTCGGTTGTTTCCCTGTCTTGGCCACTGTGAATAATGCTACAATGAACATGGAGGCGCATATATCTTTATGAATAAATGTTTTCATTTTTGGGGGTCGGGGGAGATAGCTAGCCAGAAGAGGAGTTGCTGGTTCATATGGTAACTCTATTCCCAATTTTTTGAGGTACCTCCATATTGTTTTCCTTAGTGGCTATACACCAGCATTCTGTGAGGGCTCCTTTCTCTAGAGAGAGCTCTTCTTAGTTATCCAAAGTTCCTTGGATTCAAAGGAGAGCTAGACCAGGATGTCTACATTGAAAGCTGGAACCCTTTAAGACTATTAGTTTTATGTCACCTCCCAAACTAGTACCCTGCTTAGGTTTGGTCTTTCACAAAGACCTGCAATTCACTGAATACTGAAAGCACTTCACAGTTTCTGTGTCTGTCCCCATGAACGTGAAGCAGAGTTTATACAAAATGAAGTAATTTTTAGGGATGCTTGCCTATCCAATACAGATTGCCAAACACTGTTCAGCCAGAACCAAGGGGTCACCAACATTAAACACAATACCCTCAGGTATTTCTGCTGAAGGGTCTTGCCTTAGCCAGACAGGATCCTCTTTCTCTCCCTCTTTCCGTAAGACCTCATCCAGCCACAGGAAATGGCCTGGGATGGGCTGTTGACCCAGGGTCATGTATAGTCTGTCCAGAAACCTCGATATAACTGAGCTCAAAATGATGAGCTCACCCAGGAGTTTCAACTAAAAATAACAAGAGGATGAGTTAGCACCAGGAGATGAACGCAAAAGGGGTTCAGAAGATGAAGTGAGGACCTCGCAGGGTTCATGGTCATGGCCCAAAATGAAGGGTGGGCAGGAGATAAAACCAAAGTAAGCACAGGACAGGAGGCTAACATAAGCCAGAGCAGAGAGAAAGAACATGATAGGAGGGAGAACAGCAGCAAACAGTAACTAAGGATATTTCCTGAATATTCTGTTTCTTTCCTGGGTTCTCTGCACTCCTGATAATAAACCTCTATTCTTTCTATTTGACCGGAATACATACCTATTTCTGACACCAGAGGAGTCAGAGCAGATGCCTGCACTCCTCCCTTCCCTCCCTTCCATCCAGGGATTGGGCTGGGGTGGGGAAACCTCAGATTATTCGTATTAGTATCCTGGGTGCTAGCAGGGCTTGTTAACTCATCGGTGCCCCTTCAATTCTTCCACGCCTCCAATTGATATGTCTCTAATTATGGGCTGAATAATTACACCCACCCACCCTCAGTTCCAGTCCTCTTAGCCGTTTGTAAGTAGGGCTCTCCTGGCTGAGAAATGGAGAGAGAGACATCTTTGGTCCCTATGGCTTTTCCCCTGGGATTTGCAAGGAGGGGAGGAGGGAGTTCAACAAGAAGGTGTTTGGGATTTCCCCACCATAGGAGACAGAAACTAGAAAAGCCCCATCATCCTGGGACACAGACTAGTCTTTGATTTTGTGTATCAGGCTGTTGGCCATAAAAAAAAAAAAAAAAAAAAAAAAGGCTCAAGCAGTGAGTTTCAGGGCAGTTCCAGTGCTGAGTGATTAGACCAGTACCTGTCAGGGACACTCCCAGAGGGATGAATGTGAATATCTCTTGGGTGGGAGGAGCAAAGGTGCCTGTGCCTGCTGGGGAGCAACTGCCAGGACCAGTGGACCTCCCAGTGCGCTTTCATCTTTCTGTCTTCCACACAGGGTTGTATTGCACAAGCAAATGCTTGATGGTGTTTTTGCACTTAGAAGTTCACTGCAAGTTGATTTCTTGTTAGTTGCTCCGAGAAAGCGTTATCTAATTGTAAATTTGCACTGTGATTAAATTTAAATGCCAGGCTGATCTGACTAGCTCTGCTTCTCTCATTCTTTTCTACCTTGAAGAGCATTTGAAGCTACTTATGAGGAAATCCTTTCTGAAAACATTGCAACTCATTCCTTTCATTCTTACGGAAAACCTGACTGTTGAGCCCTCGCTGCAAAAGCAATTGGAATCCAGGCTGTGGGATGAAGGAACAGATGGTGTGTCCCCTCTTCAGAGTGGAGGGGACCGACAGCTCTGGGAGGCCAGCTCAATGGCAACAGAAATTCCTAACTCATGGGTCACTGCAGGTGTCATGCTAATTCAGGGAGCTCTGACTCATCACTCTCACCCCACTTCTGAGAAGCCCAGGAGCCAGTTCCCTGTTCTGGGGCAGCACAGTGGCTGGGACTTAGAGACTTAAAAAGAGAAAAAGAAGTCCCATGCTCTCCCTGCCAAGAAGGAACAGAGGCCCATTTGTGTGGCTTCTCTTTGGTCATCCTGCCTCTGTTCCGGAATAATTTGCTCCATGAAAAGAGTGGGCAGGAACCCCAAGTTGCTGCTCTGTGGACCCCCACCCCCACCTCTCAAGGATCTTCTTTCATCTGGGGTAATTCTCGTCAGAGGAATGTCCCCAGTTTACTTCAGAGTAAAACCCCCTTTAGGAACGAGTGTCCAAGTCTCCCCACGGACAAGAGCCCTGGCTACCACTTGTGCTGGTGGGAGGGGGACCCTGTTGGGAGGGGGACCCTGGACCTGATGGCTCGCAGATGACTCAGCACGGTCAGGTCTCTAAGCAACCATCTGTACTCCCCCTCTTCCCGCCCCCCCCTCCCCCCCCAGTCCAGGACAAGCAAGAAGAGAAGGGACAAAGCCACTTATTTCTCAGTCCTTGCTCATGGACAGTCATAGCTTTGTCTGAATAAACTGAACACATAACAGTGACCTTGGACTTGCCTGACCTTGGGCTTGCTCTAGTGGGAATGGTGTCTTTCATGACAGTGAGAGATCAGCCATGAACCAGGCGGGTCACTTCCTGCAACCCAGGGCCCACCATGCACAGCATGGGTTTACACACATTAGTTCACTAAGCCTCACCAGCCTGGGAGAACTCTCCTTTATAGATGTTGGACTTGAAGCTCAGAGGGGAGTGACTGGGCTAAGATCACAGAAAATGAGCAACTCAGGCGGCCTGGGTGCCAGGCTCTGGCTGGTCTAATGGGCTGGCCCGTCCCCCGCCTGCACTGCAGCGGCCAGACTTCTGCCTCACCGATGGGGAAGGAAGTGCGGCAGCCAGCTCTGCAGGTACTGGTGTTTATTCATAGACTAAATATTTGCTGATTAAAAGCTTCATTGAGTTGCTCACCAGCCCATCATGATTTGATTTCTTTCTGGCCACAGCAGTTTACTGTTTATCCATGTAGTTATGCTCTTTTGGTGTTTATGGAATAAGCTGAAGCTCCCGGCTTCACATAGAGGGGTGAAGCCAGGTCTTCGTGATGGTGAGGAGAGAATTACATTCTCTCCCCTCCTTCCCTCCTCCCCAAAGCACACTCTCTCCAGTTTAACAGGTGACAGTACCCCATAGGCACTGTAGCTCAAATCAACTTCCTGCCCCAAAACTCATCTCATCCTCCCAGACACTTCCTTCGTGATTCATCCCTATAGTTCCTCGCTCCCCTCCCTGCTCTCAGGGCACCCTGGGTGATGTGGTGGCCACTGCAACACACCACCCAGATCCCCTAATAGAAGGACTTGTCCCAGCTGCTGGGGTGCTGTCCAGTGCCCAAGGTTTGCCCCTGGTGCCCAAATCATGCCCCTTTCTGATGGCCCACACCAGTGATTGGCCAGTGCAGCGTGTGAAATTATCTCACCTCACTCTGAAGGGCCTTTCCAGCACCCGAGCTCCCTATGTGCTGCTGAGGCCACTATCAGGCCCACACTGCAGCTCCACACCTCCCTCTGTCCATCCTACTTCCACCCATCCCTTCCCCAGATGGTCCCAAGGGCACCCTGCATGCTGAGTTCTGTCTCAGAGTCTGCTTCTGGGGGAGGAGGCAACTGCCACATTCTCCCTCAGACCTTCTCTGTATATGACTGTCTTGCCCTTTAGACTCTGAGCTCCTCAAGGGCAGAGCTGAAACTTATTTCCAAATCCACAGAGCCTACCCCCGGCCCTGACATGCAGGACATGCTCAGGAGATGTTTGTGGAATGAATGGATGTAGTCACTTAAAAGCTATTGTGAGAGGAGAGGAATTGTGAGACTGGTGCCTATGGATGGGACGCCTAGGCCAGGGTCTTTCCTTTAGTATTGCCCTCTCAGAAGCGTATGCATTACCATCATCTCCCAAGCTACTCTATTGTCCAAACTGGGACTTGGCTGGACTCCTTCCTATCCCCTCAAATTCTATCTTTCTGGACTAAAAACTGAGTTTGGGGTGTGGTCCCACAGGAGCCACTGAAATAAATGGGAAGCTGTGTCAGCAGCCCAGCCATGTGCAGCTAGAGGCTGGCTATTCCAGAACAATAACCTTGTGCTCTGTAGTTCCCTGCATGTGTAGATATTTTCTCTTAGTTGATTTTTATATAGTTTAACTTCTGTAATTTTTTATAAGTACCCTATTTCAATAAGATAAACAAATGTGTTATGCACACCTGGCCAGGGAAGTCTCAGGGGCTGCCTGGCGGGGTGGCCACAGTGCCGGTCCCAATGGAGGAATGTCATATAGACTTGGGCAGTTAGCAATCAAGGCGAGGAACTCAGGAAGAACAGCGATTCCTTTCCATGCTCCTTCCTTGAAGGCAGTTCAGAAGCAGGGTTCTGTCTCCATTACCCCAGATGGGCAGGAGGCAGGAGCTGAGCTCCGAGAGGAAAAGTTCTCCTGAGCTTAACATGAGGGACCCCGGCGGGCACTTTATAACTCCATAGGCCTCAAGCTATAGCCCTTGATGACACCAGGATTATTACATCAGAGGCTTCAGGACGATTGTCCCACATCTACTTTTCAAGTAGCCTGGGCCCAGCCACCACCCACCGTAAAGGTTGCTTGCTGGACTCCTCAGGGAATTGGAATGGACTTGGTCCAATGGAAAAATCGACACAAAATCATGTTCCCTCATGGAGGATCTGCTCCCTCCCCTGAGCAGGTGCATTCCTCATGTCATCTCAACTCAGAGTGACTCCCTCTGACAGGACACTGGGGGCCCTCCTGAGGGAGGACGGGCCTCTGGTGGGCAGCTGTAGTTGTGTGGTCATCAACATATAAACAAGAGTTGCCTGCGTGCTGCACAGCAGACTCTTAGGGTAATCAAAATGCACCTTTGTTTGTGTCCTTCAGCGTTCCGTTTACTCTGGGTGATCCTTCCTACCCCTGGACAAGAACTCCAGCAAGCCCCAAGAAGATTTTGCTTATTTTGAGGTAAGGGACAATCCTAGAGTCATTTTAAGCAGTAAGTACTGACTCATTCAGCAATGAGCATGTCCACTCCATGAGAACCATCAAAATTCTGAACCTGATAAGGTGTCAGACCCTGTCTCCTTCCCCAGTGGGTCCCCTGTGGGCTGGAGGCAGGGTAGAGAACTGGGTGGTGGTCTTGTTGACTTCTCTCCAGGTGAGGAAAAGTCTCACTTCACTAAGCTGGTCTCACCTTGCAGGACATGCCGGTCATCTAAAGCTGCCTGTCCTTCTCTTGGGATGCTTCCCTGAGCAATTTATAGGTTCCCTTCCAGGCAGCTTTCCCTGGCAGTGCCTTATTCCCAAGTCAGGGCATCTCTATGTGAGGGGTTACTGGTATTGCTTCAGCTCCTGCACATTTACCTCCAACTTCTCACTGCTAAGGTCTGTCCTCCAAGAAGCCCTTAGGCCGAGATCCTGGATGACCCCCATGAAATGTCTCTCCTTACAGTCCGTGGTCCCAACACTTTACAATTCTCACCTCAACAAATTTAGAGTGTGGCCAACCCTGCCATAGCAGCAGTCTCCTGGCTCAGCTTCCAAAACAGGCAGTCAGTCCTTGCCCCCCCACCCCCCCCAAAAAAAAGACAGGGGCCAGACCCTGGTCATCAATTACAGGGGTAACATGTGTTGCTCTTTGGAGGATGAGGAGGCATCATCTTCCCTACTTCAGGGAAGAGAGGGGATGACGCATAGCATGGCATCCTCCAAACAAAGCCTCCTCAATGAATCCTCTCTCCTCCCACCCTCTTAAGCTCCTTTTATTCTCTAAGAGGTGAGGAAGATCTAGAATAACTCTATGATGTTGGCAGTTTTATTTTGTGTATGTGTGTTTTAATCCTCATCTGAGGACATGCTAGAGAGAGGAAAGGAGAGAAACATCGATATGAGAGAGAAACATCATTTGGTTGCCTTCCATATGTGCCCCAACCGGGGATCGAACCTGCAACCCGCATATGTGCATTGACCAGGAATTGAACGGCAACCTTTCGGTGCACAGGATGATGCTCAACCAACTAAGCCACTCCAGCTGGGCAACACATTGGTAGTTTTTATAGAAAGAAATCAAGGCTCAGAAATGTTATCCTCATTTGGTTTAGATTTTGTTGCATATTGCAAAAAACCCCAAAGCAATAGTGACTTAAATAGTATAGAAGAACATTTCTCTCACATCTGAAAGAAGTTGGAAGACAGAAAAACCCAGAATTTATAAGCTATTACATAGTGTCAGGATCCCAGTTCCTTATATCTTATTGCTCTGCCATCCTCAGCATTAGCTTCTACCTCATGGTCCAAGACAGCTGCTTAAGCTGCAGCCACCCCCTCTGCATTCCAGGCAGTGGGAAGGAGGCAAAGAAGGGTGCCTCCTTCTGCTTTTGGGACGCTTCCTGGAAATTTCACACACATCACTTTCACTTACAACTCATTGATCAAAGCTTAGTCTCACACAAGGAAGATTGGGAAATGCAATCTTTATTCTGGGTGGCCATTTAAAACACAGAGCTTCTGTTACCAAGGGAGAAAAGAATGGGTATTGTGCTAAACAATTTCTGCCATGGGTGTTAAATAACTTGCCCCAAGTTTTCCAGTTGAACCCTGTCTGCAGAAGGTCCTGGCCATACCAGAGGGAAGAAGCAGTAAGGACATGGAGGTGGGTGGGAGATGGACACTTAGCATATCTGCCCTGAGATATGGAAAATGGCTCCAGTGTCTCCTACCTGCTTTACTGAAATTCCACTTACTTTGCCAGGAGCCCCATGACCTTAGCTAGTCACTGGAATCTTCACTGCTACCTCACTTCGGCCAGTGGACACTGGTGAGGAAAAATGCCAAGGTCAGTGTTGAAAAGGATAAAAAGTAGAGCGATTTTTCTTTCCCTTCAGCTTCCTGTCCCCTGGATTCTCTTTGAGAATGGTAGACTCATGGTTCCATTCTACTTGTGCTAATGTGTAGTGTGCTTCTACCCCACGCAAGACCCTGGGAGGCCCTGAGGGGTGCAGAGGGGAGTGGGCAGGGTCCCATTCTCCAGGAGCACAGACATGTACACAGATAACTTAAAGGAAGGCCCTTGGAGAGAGAAAGTGAAATGAGCGATCAGGGTAGGGAGACAATGTTCAGTGAAGAGAAAGCGTTTGAGTTTGACTTTGAAGATTAGTTAGAATAGTAATTAAAGTAACTGGGAAGATGGTCAGAGGGCACCCCAAAGAGAAAAAACAAAATGATCAAGAAAACAGAGAGAGCCTAGGGAAAAAGAATGAATCTAGAACCACTGGAGTATAAGGAGATGTGAGGAAAGGAGGCTCAGGGTGTGTGTGTGTGTGGGGGGGGTAAGGTGAAAGTAAAAACTGGGCAGGCAGGCTGGGACTAGCTCACATCAGACTTTACATACCACAATAGGGCTTTGTTATGGAGGAAGCTAGGAGTCACCAAAAGGTTTTGATGAGAAATGACACAATGGGTTTCCCTTTCTGGCCTATTTTCTTTTAATAGCATTAAACAGCAGACATTCTCCAAGAGACCAAAGACCAATAGAAGTCACCAATAGAGAGGGCTTAGAGGCATCTTCAATTTCCATGTGGAAACATTTTGTAGTTTTGTGATGACAAATCCTCATGGAAAAAAAAATTTAAAAATCTCAAAGAGGGGAATGAGCACTGTTCTATTCTCTTCCAAATAGGTTGACAATGGTCAAGGTCACCAGGGGGAGAAGGCTCAAGTGATGTGTAAAGATACAGCCTCTTTCTCTGTGGGTGGAACAGTGGCTGAGCAGGGGAGTAGCTGGGGGAGGCAAGAGCTTCCTCTGCTTGGGCTTAGGTATCTGGAAAGTTGGTCTTCTCTCCTAGAGCAAGGGAGAGAGGGAGGGAGGGAGGAAGGGAGGGAGGGAGGACGGGAGGGAGGGAGGGAAGGAGAGAGAGAGGGAAGGAGGGAGGGAGGGAGGGAAGGAGAGAGAGAGGGAAGGAGGGAGGGAGGGAGGGAAGGAGAGAGAGAGGGAAGGAGGGAGGGAGGGAGGGAAGGCGACCTGTGTGACAGACACCCAATCCCTCATCTCGCCTGCCATTTTCACCTATAGTGTTCTGGGGTCTGATAGCAGGTTAGTTAGTAGAATTTCTCCTGTCGTTTACATGGTGTTTAATCCTCTGCGTGTTACTGGAAAGGGGACCTGGCCCTGAGTAGGTCTGCCTAGGACCTGTCGGTTATATGTGGGTTCTTGACTTTATGCAGGGAAAATTTTACAACATGAGTCCAGGTGACTTTGAGGGTATGTTTATCAAAGCTGGGGACAGTGAAATAAAGAAGAGCTTAGCATAAAAGAAGCTTTGGCTCATTGGAAAATCAGAGAAAATGGAGACAGGTTCAGGGTGTTGGCCCAGAAACAGCTGCTGCTGCCTATTGTTCTCCTAGTTGCAAGTCTCATGGGTTCCCTTAGAGTTTATGGGATGCACCCCTTTGGGGAAAGAAGAGGGAGAAGATAAGGCACAGGTGTGCTCCGTGGAGGGATAGCACAAGCTGGGTCCTTTGTTTTGAGGGTTTTTAAAGGCTGGGAGTTTAGGAGAGGTTTTAGGGCAGATCTCAATAGAATATTCACCAACTTTTCCAGGTGTGAGCTTTCAGGGTGTGGTTTCCACCGACTGGTAAGCACCGAGGCAGGGGGTCATTAGTCATTACAGCATGTCCTGGCGTCGCCCACCTGGCTTTGCTGCTTTTCTGGGCTTGCAGCTGAAATACAGCTAAAGCCTAGATGTTATCTCTAGGGAGGTGACCTTCTGTATCTGGCTGTATATTGCTTGGCTAGTTTGTGTAGCTATCTGTTTCCCCATTCCACTTGCCAAAGAATTTTCTTACCTTCTTACTATCTTGACTCATGAGGAGCCCTAAGTCTTGGAAATAGGCTTTATTTTACTTCAGAAAATACATTTAATTCTTTGGCACTCACTGAAAATATGGTGCCTGGAGACCAAAAAAGAGTAGAATGGTGCTTTGAGCCCATGAAGCCAAAGGTCATAGCAATATTTCACTTATTGCCAATGATTTGAGAATTTTGGAGGCTCACCGGGTAAGACATTTCCCCCCTCATTTTTATAGAATGGAACACTTTCTGGGTTATGGAAAGTTTATAAATTTTTTCATTGTTTAAAGTGGCAACTTGGAACTGATATTTTAAACAAGCATTATCTGGAACTTAGGTTTGAGATATGAGATGTATTGTTGGAGAGTGGGAATTTTTGCCCATTCCAGAGAGCCCGTGGACTATGCCCTAGATAGAGTTGTCAGTGCCAACACCAGGCCAGGCCTTGAGATACGGTCTCATGGCCCCTTCCCAGCACGTAGGCCTTCTTTCATAGAACACTGTCAGCTTTCTGAAGAACAGGATGATCCTGTAAATAACATGGTCTTCAATGGCATGATCCTGACGTTGCTTAGGAAAAACTGTTTTGTCTTGGGTTACTTGCTCTGCAAAAACAAGATGTGGTTAATGTGCTTAAAAGTGGTCCTGTGCGCCTAGTACAGGCCTCTAGCAACAGAAGGCGAGGTAGAAATGCAAACCGACCCATGATTGGGCCCGTAAGTCTCATGACAAAGGGGGAATGATAGAGCTAAAACTAGGTTGACCCCATGGAATTCTTTTTGTTACTTTTATAATGTTTCTTTTGTTCTGTACCAGCCCCATTCTGCAACTCTTCCTGCTGCCCTTCCCTGTAAACCGCAAGTATGTAACAGTTGCACAAACCTGCCAATAGGAATGCAGAGAAGTGGACTCAGCCCAAATTAGGCAAACTGCACAGTACCCCTGCGTAACCAAACCTCTGATCCTGCCCCCTGACCAATCGACAGGGGGGGGGGGCACAAACGTTCCCCCTGCCCACTGCTTTGGACCCCCTATAAAGCCTTTGTTCTCCCAAAGCTCTCTCTCTCTCTCCTGCCGCAGTGCTGGTGACTGCTGGAGACGGGAGCTCGTGCTAGCACGAATAAAGTTTCTTTTGCTTTTGCATGGGGCTCGGCTCCTTCCTGGTGGGTTTTTGGGGATCCTGAACAATGGGCATAACAGTATATGGTAACACCCCATTTAGCTGGCATAATCAGGGACCAAGACATTTCAGAGAAATAAAATATTCAACTATTTAAGTTGAATTCCTTGGGAACTCAATGCTTGTGTTAAATATTTTGATGGAAAAAATTCCCAAATGTCTTGTGTCGTCACTGTTTTCTGAAACAAGAGTGTAGTGAGTGTCAGATCCCATTTGACTTGCTGACTTATGAGTGTCATCATGGAAGCCACTTTCAGGATCATTCTGAACTCTGCATTGCTCCCCAGGGCTATCAGAGCATGTCTGTTTGGCACGCCTCAGTGGGCCCAGTGCTTGTGATCCAGTAGTGCTCCTGTTAGCCATTAGTGCCCCTGTACTGTTGCGTGGGCAAGAGCCTGAGGATGTTTTATAGACTGTAAAGTGTGGTGCCCAGGCCTGGGGGAGGCGTTAGTGTTCTCCACCCAGGGAGAGCCGAGTTTGCTTAGGTTGCTTTCATTTCTCTTGCTCGCTTGTAATATGAAGTCAGAAGATCAGAATTTAAATTCCAGTCTTCTTTTTCTTGCTGTACAACCTAGGACAAGTTATCATCTTCTTTGTGCCTTGGCTCCCCCACTAACCAAAATGGCAGCACTACTACTCTGCCCTGGGTTGAGGATTAAACCGTGTGTCCTAAACTCCAACGTGCTGTGAAAAAGAAAAATGTTCTCTCATTTAACTAACACACCCCTGTTAGGCAAATATTTAATCAATTTGGAAAACCCAGGCTCCTTCTCCATAAAAATGGATGAAACAATTGATAGAGGAAATACACAGGTGTCCAGTGAGCTGAGTCAATTAATGTAAGCCATGGGGAGGGGGGTTCTAAAAGTTCAGTTGAAGGAACAGAGGATGCCAGAAATAAACATTTCATCTCGGAGCTATAGGAAAACAAGTAAACAGCAAATTAAATGGCTTAGAGGACTCATGAAGCTGAATCAGAAAAAAGTAAACACAAAAATCCCGTGGTTTGGGCTCCGTAAAGATAAGCAATTTGGAGTCTGTTTCTTTAATAATAGGCGCTTTCTTGTTTTATACAAAGAGTGCACCAAGAAAATGATGCAAATGTGTTTCTGCCCACTATTCTCATGTTTTCTCATCAATGCTAACATATTTCTGTCACAGGATGTGAGAACTAAATGAGATGCCATGTGTTACTGAGCTGACACACAAGAAAAACTATATATGTATAGTTAAATTGGAATCTGAAGAACACTTTGATTCTCCCTCCTTCTTCCTTCTCATTTTTCCATCTTCCTCTGTTTTGTTGGTTTCTATTGAGAACTGACTGTGTGCCCTGGACAGGTGCTGAGGTGTTCCTGTTCTCCAGAGACGGCTCATTCATTTACTCGAACAGTATTTATTTATTTATTCATTCATTCACAATGCCCTTCCGCACCATAAATCCTAGCAGGTCGTGGAGTAGGTAGGAACAGTCACAACAGCAGCAGAGATTGTTTACCCAACTGTGAGGACATGGAAGGGTTGGGAAAATTTTGCATGAAGGTTTGCACAATGCTTCCCGTGATGGGAACAGATAGGAGAGATTTTGTGCGGTCTCTCACCTGTGGGCTCATCAGCAGAGCCTGGGAGGCCTCCACCAGGGCCTTACACCTGTCCAACCGCTCCCAGCTTACTCACTGCCCAGGTGACTTACTAGGGAAACTAGAGAATTGAATAAGACAGACACCTATTGCTACACTTTTTTTCTTAAATTTTGTGAATATTCTGTGGCCAGTAACCAGAGTCTCAACTCTTTGTGTCTATACTCCTTTGTTTCAGGGTCCTGTGCTTTGAATGAGCTGAAGAAAGAAACATTAGCTTCTGCATGTCAGTAAGTCAACCTCTCCTGCAATATAAACAGCAGCAATGTTGGGACACATAATGTTGGTTCCAAATCCACCAATATTTATTGAGCTCCAACTATGTGCTAGGCTCTTCTCAAGGTCAGTGTTAAAAATTCCTGTTTAAAATCGAGAAATAATGAATCAGAGGAATAAATCTATGGTATACTTTTCAGTTCTGTTAAGTGCTGTGAAGAAAGACAAAAGAGGGTAATGCTTTAGAGAACAGCATGTGAGGGTCTGAGCTATTTTATGTGAAAAGACCAGGGGAGTCTCTCGGAGCAGATGGTGTTTGAGCAGAGTCCTGAATGAGGTAAGGAGTAAACCCACAGCAGGATCTGGGCAAAGCATGTGGCAGAGGCAAAAGAAATGGCACGTGCAGAGGTCCTGTCATAGAATAACTTGTTACGACCTTAGGAAAACAAAAGGCCAGTGTGGCCACAGCTGAGTGAGTGGGGAGAGGGCTGTTGGAAATACATCTAGAGGCATGCGCAGGTGCCGGATCACATAGGGCCTTGTGGAGCCTGCTAAGGCGTTTGTTCAGATTGTATTGTAGGGGTGATGGGAGGCTATTGGAGGGTTTTGAGTCATGATAGCATTTACGTTTCTTTAAAAAGAATCACTCTGGCTACTGGAGAATGTAAAAGGGCAAGAGCAGAAGCATAGATGGCAATTAGGGTGCTAATAAAGGGATGGTGAGGTTAAATCTCTAGAGCCAGACTGCCCAGGCTTGAAGCATAATTCTGCCATTGATGAGCAAAATGAGCATGGGCAAGTTAACTCCTCTATGCCTCAGTTTCCTTATCTGTAAAATGGAAATGATGGTAGTAAGGGCTACCACCTTGTGCAGATCTAGGTGGAATCACCCCTTGGAGCCCAGTGAACACAGTGTGAATGGTACCCCTTGGAGATGTGCATGGCATGGTCTTGATCATGATTCCTACCTCGTTGGGCTAAATCATTGAACATATGGAAAGTGCTTAGAATATTGCCTGGCACCCAAGAAGAGCTTAACTAACATTAGCTATTCTTTTAGTTGAGATGAGAGATGATGGCAGCTTTGATTAAAGTGGGGTGTGTGTGATAAGTTCTAAGTTTGAAATACATTTGAAGAGCCTGCACTGGCTCCTCAGGGCACAACCAGTATTGATGATGAAACTCACTAGCACATCTTTGCAGGAACTCTAGGTGGGTTTTCTTAGTCTGATTCATTTTGGAGCTGAGTTTTTCAGCACCTTCCCCACCAGTGTGTTTCCCCCATAAAATGATGATTGCATTTAGTATATATATTTCATAGGATTGAGAGAATGAAACAAGATACTGCATGCAAATTCCCTAGCTTAGCTCTAGTACACTTAAGATTTAATAAATGTTAGTTAATGTAATTATCATTATCATCACCTGAGCAGCTTGATGCTCCTGCAGAATGGATGCACACACCTATGACTCCATGGGAGAGAGGACTCAGCAGTTTTCCCTTCTTGTGAGGAGAGCTAAAGTGCACAGATGGCATTGACAATTACTGTCCTGAGGCCACTGTATCCCTGACATTCTTCTGGTCCTTTCTGAGAGGCCTATCCTTGTGCCTTCAGACACCTTCCATGGCCCCTTAAGGGCTCAGGTAAGAACCATCCCGACAGGGAAAAGAATCACCAGGACATACCTAAAGGCACATGATTCAAAAGACATGATTCATCTTTATTTCATTAATTTCACCACTTATGGAAGTCCAGTCAAAGGTTGAGAAATTTGTGTTCTGTTCCTTTTTCTTACCCACTTGGTTCTAATGAATCGCAAGCAGGAATGTTGGAGGGCTTGGGGATGCCTGGCAGGCCCAAGAGCTGTAGATACCCCAGGATGGTAGCTGAGGCAGGGAGTTCTGAGGAACTCTGGGTAAGCTCCTCTGTCCCCCTCAGGATGTAGGTTCCAGTCACATGGCTGTCTGGTTACTCATGCGCTTGAGGTAATCTCCCCGTTATATTTGTTCTTGGATGTTTGAGGCATATAATTCCTTTGTCAAAAGTTGTAAAGGTGGGACTCCAGCCAATAGCTCAATATAAAAAGAGGCACCATTTTATCATTCTTGGGCTTGGTGATGAATCCTGCCATGGAGCCAGTCATTATGGAAATGACTCAGCCTTTCTCTCCCGTGTTAATAAGATTTTACTGTCTTCAGTGCTGACTCAAGGCTGGCCTGGAGCAATGCAGGGACCGGAGAAGCTGTACCTAAGTGTGTCACTATGTAACTGTTTGCTTGACTTACCTGGATGCTAAGCAAACAGGGTTCATTCCAGCCATTGCCTTTCTTCCACGTTGGTTGCAGTCTTAGCCCAATTAACACAATGGGTGCTGCTTACTTCTGGCCTCACCTGCCAGGAAGCTGAGACCACAGTTCTATTTACCAAGGGCTCTCAAAGATGGTTAGTGGGCAGAACTCAAAATAAGGCATCTTAGCTCTCTTTGCATCCTAATATCAACAATTCTCAGTGTCTTCTTGGGGGTACCAGGACTCAACTCAAACCTCATTGTAAGGTTCCTGGGGGACTCTCTGTTTTGTTGTTGTTGAAATGATCACTCTGTGGGACATCTGGGGATCTGGCAATTTAGAAGTGAGTCAGAGTTCATGCATTTATTCAGCAGATACTGTCAACTACCTACACAGTACCCAGTGGTGCTAGGCATTAAGGATGGAGAGACAAAAGGCCCAGTTCATAATGTCAGAGACCTCAAGGTCTAGCGTGGGGCCTGATGAGAAAATAAACAATTGGAGAATAGTGTGAGTGGTATTATAACAGATTTTTGGGTACTACAGAGGCATTTAGTGAGTATCTGACCCACACTCTGGTCAAGAAAGAACCCCTAAAGGAAGGCATGCTTAACTGACTTTGGAACGGCATGCAGAAGCCATATAATCAGGGAAAGGCCAGGAGGGAGGCGGAGGGACATTCCCAGAGAGAGAGGGAACAGCATAAGATGCACATGAGACAAAGCCAGCTAGCTGTGACCACCAACATCCACTTTCTCCTTCTCCCTGGGCACACAGTTGGATTACCATTCCCAGTCTCCCTTGAAGGTAAGTGTGGCCATATGGAAGGTATGCAGAGGTGCTGGGTGGGCCTGGCCCAGAAGACCTTCTCACATGTGCATTCCCCTGTGCTTTCCCACTTCAGCCAATTGGGAGCAGGCAGGAGTCAAGTCATGAAGGGTCCTGTTTGTTGCTTGAAGGAACTCCAAAAGTTGAGGTGCAGGTAGTAAGCACAGGGAAGCAACACAATTAGATTTTAGAATTGAGGTGGCACAATATTAGTGACAAGATTGAACTTTACCTAAGTCTTGTGCTTTTGGAAAATAGCAGTACCTAAGAAATCCCCTACCTCCTGTTTCTCCAAATCCCCCATTCTTTTGTGCTCCAAGGATAAATCTCAAAAGACCACCCACCCTCAAATATTTCAAAATAAGCCCCATCTCTAACCTTCTTCAAGGCTCCTGTAAGACTCAAGGATGATTCCCTTGTTTACCTGCCTGTTTTAGCCCCAGGGCCCCTTCCTTTTCAATGAGACATGCTTCTTTAATGAGCGCTCCCTTTATTTCAATAACCTGAATAAAAACATAGCCTTAATTGTCTGGTAAATTTTGCTTTCACATAAACACAATAGTGCTGCACTCAGAGCCAGAACCTTCTGAGTGAAAGTAGCTTCTACTTGACAGTAGACCATCATCTGCTTTATTTTTCTGTAACAACTTTCAATATATATTAATTTATTTGGCATCAGTCATTCATGAGAATATAAATTTCTTGAGGAGGGAGCTTATCTTCTTGACCACTTTCTCCCCAAAGCCCTAGAACAGAACCTGGCACACAGTAGACTCTTAATTAGGACAAATTATGGCATGGCAACCCCGCCCCATCCATCTGAGCATTCTGACATCTCCCTCCTGCCCTTCTCCCTCTCCTGGTCTCCCTCCCTTTCCCCCTGTATGTCTCTCTGTCTCATCCGCTCTATTCTTCCTCTGCCAACCTTCCTGCCTCTCTCCTCTTCTTCTTTTTGGATCTTTTTCCTTAGTGCCCCTTCCTTTTGCTTCCCCCTCCCTCCTCATTGAGCCTGGAAGGTCCATCTTATCACTTCTGCCCCAAACAGGTTGCTTATTAGGAAGGGTGCAGTGCCAGGTGAGAGGACCCTAGCTGCAGAAGAAGGAGTGAGCCAACCATGCCCATGTCTGTGCCTGCACAATTCTGACCACTTTGGACATGCATTTGGCCAAGGGCTCCTTGAAAGTTAAAGATTCACTTGGAATTGGCCAAGTCAGTGTTTCAGAAGCAATAAACAAGTGGTCACTAAACCCTGCTCTAAGCAGGGTGCTAAGATCTGGGAAGAAAAAGAACCCAGACAAGGCCCCTGCTTTCCAGGTTCTCCCTGTCTTAGTTAGCCTAGGACATGGTAGGGGGGACAAAGTCAGGCAGAATGTGGGATACAGATGGTACAAACTAGAGAGTTCTAGAAGGGATCAGCTTGTTACCTTTGAAGCATGTGGTCTGTATGTGAATGATAGCAGCCAACAAAAGAGAGAGATCAGGAATTCAATCGCAGAGGTGGCTGCCAGTCTTCTTGGCCCACTTGGGCCTAAGCTTAGCTGAGGAGGCCCCTCACCAAGACCGAGGGAAGGAGCTCAAATTCATGCCTGCAGATTTCCTCTGAATTAGAATCAGTTAAGGGGACACCGGGGTGTGGCTGCATGAAAATTTAATGCCCCTGCAGCTTGCTGACCTACTCTAAGCTTCTGAATGGGAAACCAGTGTCTCAGCAGAATTTGGCACCAGCCTTCCCTCTAGTTTCTTAATAATAAATGTTGGATGAATTGATTTCAATACTGGGAAACTGTCAGAACATTGTAAATGAGAAAAACTGCAGTTTGGTGCCATTTCCTCTGCATGCTCAGGAAATTGCACATGTTAGCATCCCATGCTCTGGAGGCCCAATGTGAGGTGGAAGCCAGCTTGAGGCAAAGAGGAAAAGAAGATGGTTAATTTGTGCTGGTATGGAAATTCTGGGTAGGTGGTGATCCAATCAGCATGAAAACTGTTCATACTGAATGCAACATGAAATTCCTTTTGTGACCCCTTTTATAAATAAAACTAGAGGCCCGGTGCACGAAATTCATGCATGGGGGTGGGGTGTCCCTCAGCCCAGCCTGCACCCTCTCCAATCTGGGACCCCTCGAGGGATGTCTGACCGCCCATTTAGGCCCGATCCTACCAGTATCGGGCCTAAATGGGCGGTCGGACATCCCTTTCACAATCCAGGACTACTGGCTCCCAACCGCTCGCCTGCCTCTGCCTGATTGCCCCTAACCGCTTCTGCCTGCCAGCCTGATAAACCCCTAACCACTCCCCTGCCAGCCTGATTGACGCCTAATTGCTCCCCTGCCAGCCCGATTGCCCCTAACTGTCCTCCCCTGCAGGACTGATTCCCCCAACTGCCTTCCCCTGCAGGCCTGGTCACCCCCAACTGCCCTCCTCTGCTGGCCTGGTCACCCCTCCCCTGCAGGCCATCTTGTGGTGGCCATCTTGTGTCCACATGGGGGCAGCCATCTTGTGTCTTGGAGTGACAGTCAATTTGCATATTACTCTTTTATTAGATAGGATGGGCCAGAGTCCTCCCAGGAGGTGCCTGGGAGAATCATGTGGACTCTTAAGGTGGGTCCTTATAGTTTTGTAACTATGGGGAGGCAGAGAAGGGAGAGATCTTTTCCTGAGTCCTGGCTTTTATAACTGTGGTTTGGAGAAGAAGAAAAAAAAAAAAAGAGAGAGAGAGAGCTGTAGGAATAAGTAAAGTGAGTAAATGTTTCCCCAAGAGGAGGATAGTTGGAGCAAAAGGAATTTGAGGGCAGTAGGAAGGGGTTAGCAGAGAGGGGTGCATGGATGTTTTGGGAGCACCTCTGGAATTCGTTCCTTCAGGAAGAAAGGTCCCTTTTATAGTCTTGATGCCTCTTTCCCCTCTTCTCAACATTTGGCAGAAAATACCCACCGAAACTATCCCTGGGAAGGCTTGTTTATTTAGTCATTTCTTCCTTATCAATGACGGAATCCCTACTCACATTTCACTAAGCTGCTGACTCATAGGTTGCCTTTAAGCTGTGGTTTTTGCACCTTGGGAAGGTAGTTTGATAATATCAAAGTTGTTTGAATTGGTGTGTTAAGAGGGCGATAACCAAAGTTCACCACCAGCCCAGGTTGACAGATATTTAGGGCAAAGTCCCCAATTCTATTTCCAGGTCTCCCTCCCCCATCAGGTAGGATATTTAGAAAAAGTTTAAATAGCAATGCAAAAAACAAAACAAACAAACAAACAAAAAAAGAACTTGACTTACTCTGTCTCTATAAAAACTAGTATCTTCCAACTTTCCACATTTCAATATTAAGGATGACTGAAATTATTGAAATTTCAATAGCAATAAAGCAACATGAGTCCTGGGGACAGGGGAGAGGGAAGGGGTAAACATTAGAATATTTATTGACTCTCTGTGCTGAGCTAGGCACCATGGGCACTTTGCACACATTTTCACTCTCATAAGAATGGGGTATTAAGAAGTGTGATTACCCTCACTTCACAGTTGAAGAGTGTGTGAGTGCCATGTGCAAATTCACATGGCTGATAAAAGATGTAGCCAAGACCAGAATCCACATCTGCATGACTTCAAAGCCAAGGTCCTTCTCACCACACCAGACTCTCCACAAAACCCAGAATGCCTTTGTGTGCCACTGGAGTCTCCCTTGACCAACCAGCCACACAATGACTGTTGCTTTTGGTCGTAGTGTCAATGCAATCTATCAATGTATTTTGTGTGGATAAGCAGAATTACATATTTAATAATAATAATAAAAAAACCCTTTTAGCTATAGTTGCTTTATGATGTATAAACTTGAATCCATATAATTTAATTCTTATCACAACCCTGTAGGGTTGGTATCATTGTTAGGAATTATAGTGAACAACTGCTGCTTTGGCCACCTTAGCATTCATTTCTTTTTTTCTGGGACTGTGAGAATAAACAAATCATCTTTTCTGTCAAAGAACAGCTTAGACAGCCACCATGTTGGCTGCATGGCTTGCAGCTCCCCTGGGGGCAGCCATCTTGAAACGGCAAAGGCCAACCTCTCCCTTTGAATTAGCCAATCATGAAAGACTGTGTGCCTGAGCTCCAATCAAGAGCAAGGGACAGGTTATATGTGTCAGAGATTATAAAGCTGAGCAGACCGCCTGCTCCGTGTGTGCATTCTTCCAGACCATGTGTGCACACCCTTCTATGTAGAAGTAAAGATATTTGCCTTGCTGCCTGTCTCCCGAGTATGTTTTGTGTTCTACCAGGACCCCTGAATTTGAGGGCTCGCCTTATTCCTAACAGGACCAACACCATGGCTTCTTTAAGGGATCATTCTTCTTCCCCCTCAGTCCATATGGTTTGTCTGGGGCTGACCCCGCCACTAGCTCTATCCAAACCTGGCCAATAAGAGCATCTCATAGCTGTAATTGGTTTAGGAGTGGACACATGACCAAGCTGAGCCCATCAGAGCAAAATGGGAGCCAGCTCCTGAAATTTGGCTGGAACCATGGAAAACTGGTTCTTTTTCTTTCTTTCTGGTGGTAGTGCAGAGCTATAGGAAGAGCTGGAGGTTATCTTTGCCTAACTTGGGGAAAGCCAGTCTGAGAATGAATCTGATACAGAGGAAAGTAGATCTGAGGAAGAGAGAGGAAACAGGTCCCTAATGACAGTATCTGAACACCTAGGTCCAATGGTGTTCAGAGTGCAAGGGAGCATGAACTTTTCAGTTTATTATGCTAATAAATTTGCTTTTGCTTAATGGAATTTGAATTGGGTTTCTGTTGTGCATTATTCAAGTTATTGATCCCACCATCAAAGAAAATTTGATTGAGGTCATGTTCATCATTGTCAACCTTATTGACTACTTATTAATTGTGGATTCTGGGGACACAGGAAGCATCTAGCCCCAGAAATGTTTCAGATTTTGTTATGGGGTGAAGGGGATGGTGAAGGAGGGAGTGTTGATAATGACAGTACAAGGCACTGTAGACTAAAACTGCACTTAAATCTACTCTCCCTCTTTCCTTCTTCCTTCTCCATCTCTCTCTCATTAAAAGGGTGCAAGGGAGTCAGAGAAATTGACAACTGGAGAAGTAGGAGGGAGAAGTGGTCTTTGGGGACATTGTCTGTTGGAAGGGAAATAGCACTTCCATGTGAGATACACAATAGGCAATATTAAATGTGACACTAGATATCAGGTGAAACAAAAATCCTATCAAATAAAAGAGCAATATGCAAATGAACCGTACCTCAGCTACACCCACAAGCCACACCCACTAGCCAATCAGGAGTGAGTATGCAAATTAACCCAACCAAGATGGCTGCAGCCATGGAGTGAGCAGGAGGCTTGGATTTCCCTGGCAATGGAGGAAGCCAAGCTTCCTGCACACCCTGGCCTTCCCTGGAATCCACTCAAGGCTACAAAGTTTCAATTATAGAAGATAAATCAATCCCAGCAAAAATGGCTGTGGCCACGGAGTGAGCAGGAGGCTTGGGTTGTCCCTGGTGATGGAGGAAGCCAAGCTTCCTGGCCTTCCCTGGCCAGCCCTGGCCTCCATTCAAGGCTATAAAGTTTCAATTATAGAAGATAAATAAACCCTAGATACCAGGGCCTCCACTTGGGTCACCAGGGGGTGTGGCCAGCCTGCAAACCACCACAGGCCCCTCACCCAGGCCACCCCATGCCCCAAGGGAACACCCACCCTGATCCTGGACACCCTTCAGGGCAAACCAGCCAGCCCCCACCCATGCACCAGGCCTCTATCCTTTCTAATAAAAGAGTAATATGCAAATTGACCATCACTCCAACACACAAGATGGCTGCCCCCATGTGGACACAGATGGCTGCCACAAAATCGCCAGCAGGGGAGGGCAGTTGGGAGGAACCAGGTCTGCAAGGGAGGGCAGTTGTGGGCGATCAGGCCAGCAGGGAAGGGCAGTTAGGGGTGACTAGACCAGCAGAGGAGGGAAGTTGGGGGTGACCAGGTCTGCAGGGAAGGGCAGTTGGGGAGACCCAGGCCTGCAGGGGAGAGCAGTTGGGTGTGACCAGGCCTGCAGGGGAGGGCAGTTAAGGGCAATCAAGCTGGCAGGGGAGCAGTTAGGCATCAATCAGGCTGGCAGGGGAGTGGTTAGGGGTGATCAGGCTGGCAGACAGAAGCGGTTAGGGGCAATCAGGCAGTGGCAGGCGAGCAGTTGGAAGCCAGCAGTCCTGGATTGTGAGAGGGATGTCCGACTGCCCATTTAGGCCCAATCCTACCAGGTTTGGGCCTAAATGGGCAGTCGGACATCCCTCGAGGGGTCCCAGATTGGAGAGGGTGCAGGCTAGGCTGAGGGACACGCCCCCTCGCCCCCATGCACAAATTTCATGCACTGGGCCTCTAGTGAGAAATAAAAATGCATTTTCAGGAGCTGCACATGATGTGCAAAGTGAAACTTCAGGAGTCTATGCAAGAAAAGGATGCAGGGAGCTAGCATTGTCCATGGGAAGTGTCATTTAAGGGAAAACATGTGCATAAAAGTTTACTTTAGAACACAGAGTCGGTGTGTCTTCAGGTATATACATAGGCGCCAATTTTCAGAAAATACAGACTTTTGCTAAAGTCATAAAATCTATTATTCTTTCATAATGCATTAATTTCTTTGGCAGTTGAAGAAAATGTGAGCATTTAGATCAAAATGCCTTCAGCAAGTTTGACCATATTAAATAGTTTTCATTTTATAAATGATTTCAGAATGTCTCAAAATTAAATATTTTTCGTGTCATTCTGTACAGGCTAAATTTGGAATCAAAACAAAGCAAAATGCCTACCTAAATAATATGACTGAAATACTAATTTAGAGCAGCCTTGTCAACCTCTTATGTAGATCAAGGATCTTTTAATTATTTCGAGAAGTCTGCAGTCTTGAAAATACATCATATGAGAAGATTGTGCACTGATTCAAACTGCAAATGGAAATTTGTATGTTAGGATTCTGTCTTTCCTGACTTTGTGGAGCAAACCCTTGTTTATCTAGAATGAGAGAGGAAAAAGAGAGGGACATATGGCATTCCTAAGTTAGATACGAACCTCCCATATAATTGTAATAGACTGAGAATTGTGTTATTGAGTTCACTTGACTTTCAAAGCATTTCACTACTTTTCATTAGGTAGCCCCCTACCTTCCAGGTCACAGGTTCTACACACATTTGCTTAGGATGATGCTGATGATGACATCAGCCATTTTCCGATAAAGTCCCATGAAGATAGAGCTCTGATTGCTGTGCAGATCCAGACTTGAGCACCAGTTTGAGGGCAGGAACCCAACCAGGGATCCTGTTGACATATGAGATGGGGCATTCTGCAGGATGTTTCTCATTCTTGGCCCCTTCATTAAATACTTGCAACACTCTCCAGTCACTGTGACACCATCACACTTCCAAAAGGCCTCTAACAGGGTGATAACCTCTAAAGAATTGCCTCTTTGCATCTGAAGATGTTAGCTTTGGGGACCTCAGAGGGTTTAGTGTTAAAAGATAAACTGAAGCATAGTAAAAACAAAAAATGAAGAGTTTATTTGAGCAAAAATCAACTGAAATGGGGCAGCACCAAACTAGAAGTGGTTAGGAGCGCTGTAAGGACAGGAGGTGGGGAAGAGGAGGAAGATTTATATAAAAATCTATTCCATTAATTAAAGTTTACAGAGGCAAAGAAAAAATTATTTGATTGGCTAGAGCTTAAAGCCTAGTTGACTGTTTGTTTTTGGTTATCCTTAAAGTTTTGATTTTGTATCCTTGAAGCATTTGCAGGCTTAGATTTTGGTTTTCTAACATAGACTGCCATGGCATTAGCCTTATTAACCTTATGGCCTTCTTGTTTAATTAATTGAACATAAGAAACTTAGTAGGTGTACTGGTTAATAATGAGTTTTTTTCCCCCAATAGATGGAGTTATACATATGTTGATATATATTCGATTTGATATGTATGCTATTTTGTTGTATTGCTCTTTCAGATTACCACTTGTTCTGATCAATGGCACACGCACTATCTGAGTAGCACTTCAGAACATACGAAGAGTAATCTTGGTTGTAGGTTCTTGCTATTCATCACTTTGAATATTTCTTGCCACTCCCTGCATAGTTTCTGTTGAGAAATCAGCTGACAGTCATATGGGTACTCCCTTGTAGGTAACTGTTTTTCTCTTGCTGCTTTTAATATTCTCTCTTTGTCTTTTGCCCTCGGCATTTTAATTATGATGTGTTTTGGTGTGGTCCTCTTTGGATTCCTCTACCCAGCAAAGCTATCATCTAGAATTGAAGGTCTGGTAAAGAGCTTCACAGACAAGAAAAAGCTAAAGGAGTTCATCACTATCAAACCAGGATTATATAAAATGCTGAAGGGTATTCTTTAAGAGGAGGAAGAAGAAAAAGGTACAACAAATACATATCTATCAACAAGTGAATCTAAAAATCAGATGAATAAAAAATGTGATGAACAGAATAAACTGGTGAATGTAATAGAATCAGGGGCATGGAAAAAGAGTGGACTGACAATTCTCGGGGGGAAGAGGGTGAGGGGGGTGCAGGAAGAGATTGGACAGAGATCTTACACCTATGGACGAGGACAGTGGGGAGGCAAGGGCCTGGGGTGGGTGGGAACCGGGTGGAGGGGTAAAGATTTTAAAAAATCAATAGGAAAAAAAAGTACGAAGAAGTGGAAAATGGGTCTCTGAATGGTCTGCCTTCAAAACAAGAAAAGTTCTATTGGGACGGTATCCACAAATTACCTGAAAGATGGAGGAAATGTGTAACTAGCGATGGCTATTACTTTGAATAAAGCACTTTTGATGTTTCTCTTGAAATTATTGTGTTTTCTTTGATTACAAAATCCGTACTGACCGGTTAATAATGCGGATTGACTATTAACCAGTTAATATTGTGGATTTTGTAATCCAAAGAAAACACGATAATTTCAAGAAGAAATCTGCTGGCCGTTGTATTTCCTGTTAGGAAGACTTGAGGAAGGGGGAGCCTAAGCGTTCTGCAGAATGAATGACAGACATACTGGTAACGACTTCCCTGGGACACAGGTGCAGGTCTGATGGACATAGGCATTGGGGAGGTAAAGGACTCTTGGATCAAAGCTCACCTACCATTCATTGAGCCCCAGTCTTCCTTCTCCCCTCCTAGGTCTCCAGTGCTGAGAACCAAGATCAACAGTAATTAATATAAATAAGAGAAGTCTGGTCAGTCCGAAGGCTGAATTTGGGCTCTTTGATGTTCACAGGGTGAATATTTGCATTTTATTACCTACTTCTGACTCAATGGCCTAAAGCAAACTCCCCCAACCTGATAATCTTACTGTTTACTAAACATTACTATTGATATGTCTGTTTGCATTCCTAAAAGGCAAATTGTGTATTCTAGTAAATAAAAGCAGATGGGAACAAAGACTCAGTGGAACTTTACTACAGTTAAGCTTTGCATGGCTTCCCCCATAATTTCCAAATTTATATTTCATGTCTTGTGTTTTAATTTGCACGTCAGCTCTTTCTCCAAGCCTTTGAACCCAAGGCCATGCTGGCCATGGCTTTTCACATTCCAGTCTTCCAAAAGCATTATTAATTCTAGCCCATATGATAATAATGATAGGAGTATAATATTAGTAACTACAATAATTGCCATTCACATAATGCATACCAGGTGCTAGGCTCTGTGCCAGGAGCTTAAGCTATAATATCTATTTCTTAAGAACAATTCAATCCTAGGAACAATCCAATGATTACACATATTATTTCTAATTCTACAACAAGAATACTAGGTTTGATTTTCCCTATTTCACAGACAAAGAACTGGAGAGTTATGTCTGTGCAAGGCCACACAGCCTGCTGAGCACAGAGCTAGCATTTGGGCCCTGGCCTTGAGGGCAAAGGTCTTGTTGTGTCCTTCACAACACAGCCCCTCAGCTCATCGTTCTGTGGAAGTTTCTCTTACTAATTTAGTAAATGATTTATGTGAATATCTACCATCTACACCCAGAGGCAGTACTATGGTATGTGCCTTTCTGTGTGCATCCCGGGGGGTGGAAAAAGGAATGTGGATGTGATCTCTGAGAGAACCCTGGGTATCAGCACCCACCTGCCATGAGCTGCCAGGTGCCTCCCCCTAACCTCACTCTTCCACAACTCAGAGGATTCCAGGGTTAGAGCTGGAGCTGGCCTCACACGCTCTCTGGACCAACCCCTTCATTGTACAGGTGTTCCCATCTATACAGCCATAGATCTATGGTCTTTTGGAGTGATGTTCAGAGAGGCTGAGTGAGTTGACCAAGATCACACAACTAGTGAGTGGAGGGCTGGAGCATGAATGCAGGCCACCTCCTAAACCCTCATCCGGCCCTTTTTTTCATTATATACCAGTAAGACAGGGGACGTTAGAGCAGAATGGGCCTTGCCCTTGCTTAGCTGGCCATGGTAACACCCAGTCTTGCTGTGGGTCTGAGGTAGAGCAACTCAGATCACTTGCCTGCCCATGGCAGTCTGCCTAGGCAGCACCTATCAGCAGCCTCAGGTGCATATTCCTGGCAGGCAGGCATCAGCCTGTCACGACCCTTGGTCTGCCAAGAGTCAGGCCGTGGCTGTGACAATGTGCACCAACGGAGAAGATTTGCCTTCTGAAAGCTGACTTCTACGTGCTTCCTTACAGACCGATTGTGACGAAACAAGCTCCGCATCTGTGGAAGGTTTCTCTAGATTATATTTATTTGGCCTGCCTTGCTTGTTTCAGTTTTCCTCTATCATCCCTGCCCAAACACTCCAGGAGGTACTACATATAGGAAAATCTCAGTTAATTACTTAAAAATAGGAATATATGCAGTTGAAAATACTTTTATTGGACAAAGTACATTTTTTAAAATCTGCACCAGACTTCACTATTTCACTGCTTTCTCCTTCCTGAAGGAAATGGACCTACATAACAGACTCTTCTCTCCTGTGTCACCCGTCCCTCACATGGATCCACACATTCTTGGGCATATATTCTGTGGAAGGCCGTGTGAGAAGAACACGGAGCTATGAAAATTAGCCCCTGTCCTCAAGAGACATACCTGTTAGTATAGAAAAATAACAATAACTGACAGGTATTGAATTCTTCCCATGTGCCATGCACTGTGCCAAGTGCAGGCCATCTCATTTACCCCTCCTAACACACTTGGTGAGGGGGACTGGTGGTGAGAGATCAAGGGCCCCAGCCATGCTCACGCTTCTGGGAGTGGCAGAGCTGGGGTATGTACCTGGCCTTGCACTGCAGCCAGCAGACATCACACTTAATAGCCAGGGCCGTGCGTGTGATGGTTCCCCAACAAGGGGGCAAACTCATCGTGAGCCCCAATGTCTTACATGTTTAGGATCCTAACAATCCCATTCATGGTCCAGACTTAATACATGTTTCTTGATTGATTGCTCAGGATAGGGGAGCCACACTGCTTTGTAGTGCTCTGAGAATCAAAATACACCTTGTAAGCAGTAAATCCTCTATATCAGTGGTCGGCAAATTCATTAGTCAACAGAGCGGCAAACCACGGCTCGTGAGCCACATGTGAAATCTAGCCCAAGAACATTTGTTAGGATGGGTCCTGGGCAAGCCTAGCACACGGGAGGGTGGGCATCTATTCACCTAAAGCTGCTGAGTCCATAGCTTAGGCATCAATAAGGATAAACCACTGGAAGGTCAGTGTTAAGTTCTGGGATCAGGAGCCCCGCACAGGGGCTCTAATTAAGAACGCTGTGGTATCACGAAGGTGAAAGAAGACTGGAGCTGGGCCTGCCCTCCCGAGCTAAGGTGAAGCTCTGAGCTCTCATATTGCCTTGGCCCTGGCACCAGATAGAATGTTATGTGTTTATGTTTGTAGGTACTATATGTTGGTAAGTACGTAGGTATCTTTTCTTTTGTTCTTTATTTAATTTTTAAATTTTGATGATGAATCCATAAGGTTCCACCCTCCATTCATGGGAGGAAAACCTTTGTCCGGGCTCTACCACAGACATTAACATGTGAAAGTTACCCTGCTGAGGATTGGGGCTGGGAAAAGGCAAGACTCAAAACAGAGGGCCTTGTCTGGTGGGGACTGGGTCCTTCCTGGAGTGTATCATCTGTGACATTTAAAACTGTCAGAGGCATTTCCCAGCCAAATTCACTCCTGGGCAGAGGGGCCTGGAAAATGCTCGTGTTTAGCCTCCCTCCACCTCCCCTTCCACCGTGGTGCTTCCTTTGCCAAGAACACAAGGGCGCTACCTGTGTGAGTTGGCCAGGCCACTCTGCAGCCAGAGAGTCTGGAGGCTGGCTGGGTCCCAGCGATGCCACACCCAGGACTGCGCCGCCTCGGGGAGGCGAGGTGAGCTGATTGCAGTGACTCAGGACAAGGAAGTGCGAAGCCCAGACACATTTGTTCATCAGTTCCTCCCAGCCTGAGCCCATGCTTACTATCCTGGCAGGATAGACAGACACTGAGACCCCAGGCAATGACTGGGATTCCCTGGGGACCAGCAGTCTAGGACCTGTGGGTGACAAATATGACTCAATGATCTGACCTTCATTTCAAGTGCCAACAGCTTTTTCTTTTCTTTTCTTTTCTTTTCTTTTCTTTTTCCTTCTTTAACTTATTAGGGACTTTTTCTGTAAGGGTATATAAAAGAGCCTGCTCAAGCTTATTCCCAAGCTCAGATCTAACCAGGATTTTTCAACACCCTCCTGGTTCCCTGCCCTCCAATTACATACAATTAATAAATGCTGCAGCCAAATAGCATTACATAATGAGAGCAACGTCCAGGGTGAGCCTTGTAGAAACAGCATGCAAAGGAGCCTTGGACCCCCGGGTCACAGTTCTGGGGACAGGGCAAGAGCCAGGAGAGCAGGCCCAGCTCCAGGCTTCTCTCCCCTGAGGACCACCTCTCCGTCCCGAGCAAGGAGCCCTGTGTTGGCTCATGATCCCTGCAATGAAAGTGCTAGAGGAACATGGAATGTTGTGAGGCCCACATTATTGATCCGTTCCAGCTTCAGATGGACAGACAGTCCGAGCCATTCCCTCTTATCCTGAGAGTCTCTGAAGAGCCCCTTCCATTTGAGCTTCCCTGGAGTGAGCTCCGCTCAGTTTGGCATTTATTAAGGACCCACTGAGTGCCACACCTGTGCCAGGTAATGCAGGAAGCCAGTGATAAGAGCCCACTGATCGCAGAAAGTATTCAACAGGGTCTGCTTTTCTCTTGGATTTGAGCTTGATGGGATCCTAAAGGTGGCACTTCCTTTCTAACACTTCCTATCCACCGCGGTTTAACCGGCTAATAAGGGAAGGAAGCAAATAGAAAGTGTGCTGATGAGCAGGTTACTGTGTGTCCTCATTTCCACGAGGGACCTTGGGGAGAGGACATAGAGCTTGCTGGCCTTGTCCCCCACCTTCGGGCCCAGGAAGCTGGGGCATGTGTCTGCAGCTTTCTCTGTCTCTGGTGGAGGGCATTAACACTTGGCAAGTCTGGCCTGCCTGTGGGCAGAGCCTGTTTCTGACACAGAGAGATCCCTAAGACAGGCCTGTGGAAGGGTGAATGTGAGTGGATGTGGGCATCGCAGCACCCACCTTGTCCACCCAGGCCCAGGCCCGGAGGAGGAAGCCCAACCTCTGAGGACAAGAGAACCACAGGCCTGGTGGGAATGGCAACATTAAGGCCCAACCCAGGGAGGAGGAATGCTGCCTGAGGTCAGTCAGTCAGTCTCTCTGCTTCCCACCAGCAGGAGGGGTGGTGGTTCAGAGGTGTTTCAAACAGCACCTGGTCCAGAAGGGGGATTTTAGCTTTTCTCTGCCCTCCTCTCTCCTGATTAAATAATTCAGGTGTGATGCTGGTGAAAACTGTGAGTTGAGAGGCTAAACTAAAGCAGAGAGGCTTTAGTCTACTCTCCCTGTGAGGATAAAGGGGCTCACATCAGAATGTTCTCCCTTCTGCATTCAGAGCTTGGGGAAAAGAGAGAGGTGGCTGCTGGCTCATCCCAGGCTCCACCAACAGAAGGTGGCTGACCAAGTGCCCAACTATTTAGGCAAACAAGTGCTCAGAGCTCAGGCAGCCTCCCTCCCAGCCCTCCCTTCCTGCCAGTTTGGACTGCTTTCCTCCAACGCGAATGAATAGCTCATTGGTACTCACAGCTCATAAGTAAGCTCATAAGGAGTCTTCCTTGGCACCTGGAAGCCAGGCAGCTCAACTTCCACCGTGAATTCGGACCAAGCCTAGATCCCAATGCAGTCTTGGGATTTTCTGATTGACGACTCTGGGTGGCTGAGATGTGCAGAAAGGCTCGCCACAGGTCCCAGAAGGCTGGCTCTCTGCAGCCCAGCTGGGCCTCCCACAGACCCTTTCTAGGTCACAGAAACTTCCATCTCACAGACAGGTGTGAACACTGAACCCTCCCTGATACTCAGAAGGTGGAGCAGGTTCCAGAAGGTCCAAGATGGGCCCCGGGTGTCAGAGAACATTTCTATGGAGATGAAAGCAGGGATCACACAGCAGTTCCTACCCAGCACCCACCACAGCCACCTGCTACAGCTATAAGTGTGAGAAGTACACAGACGATACATACTCTGAGCTCCTACTCAGGCCCTCGATAGGTGGCGGAAACTGCACTGTGTGTGTGTAAGGTTCTTTCAAACCTACCTCCCTGAGCACTTACACCTTTTCATAAGGAAAGGGCCCAAAGGAGATGTGTCTGTCCTAAGGGGGCCTCAGGACAAGGTGTGCCTGGACATGGCCCAGAGAAAAACTTGCCCCCCACTTATGCTGGGACTAGTACACTAGCTGAAATGCCCAGTATCATGTGGACCTCAACGGAGCCAGGGCAAGACCAGTGATACCTCCCCAGTACAGATAGGTGACCAGTCACATTAGAGGGTACTGATCCCCATCTCTCCTCTTCCCTGCCTCCCTCCAATCTAGAGCAACTTGACCTGTGAAAGGGAAGATGAAGAAAGAAAGGGCAGGCCACACACATGTCCTCCTGAAGCCTAACTTTGCCAGGGAGAAAGGAAAGATAAGATTTAAACTGGGTCTGAGATTGGAGTTTTGACCCAGATGGGACTGGATACTGAATGTGACTGGTGATTAGAACATTTCCTTAAGACATTATCACAGGATGGGCAAAGGTGGTTACTGGGGAAAATAGTCATTTATTACACCTTTTCCCCACTTAGTTGAAACTCCTCAAACTGTTTTTGCAGCCATGAGTTCTGAGAACTTTAAAGAACATATTTCCCTCTGGAAACACAAGATCTGGAGACACCTAGAAAATGGATCCAAAGTGGTTGCCTTGTTTGAAGCAGAGAGCCAAACACTCTGAAACGTTCTTCAGAGTAATAGCTTTGAGAGCTATTTCTCAAAGATGTGTTAATACACAGAATACACAGTGTGTGCGTTTCCTGCAGCTACTGTAACAAGTCACCACAGACTTAATGGCTTCATGCAACACAACTTTATTCTGTAAGTTAGAAGTCCAACATGGTCTCACTGGACTAAGATCAAGGTGTCCGCAGGGTGACCCTGGAGTCCTCGCATGGCATCACTTCAGCTTCCTCTGTTGCCCCCCTCTTCCACGTTAAGGACCCTTTTTATGGCATTGGGCTCACCTGGATAATCCAGGGTAAAGTCTAGTCTTAGAGTCATTTGGTTAACAACCTTAATTTCACCTGTGATGTGGATGCCCTTTGCCATGCAACCTAACACAGTCACAAGATTTGGGGATGAGGACATAGACAACTTCGGAGGCCATTATTCTTCTACCACATGAGGCTTCTATGTTATTGAATTCCATATAATTAAACAAAAATGCATGTGATCCTCAAAACACATGGCCAAGATTCAGTTACCTTCTGTCACCTCGCCTCACCAGGGTGTAGGGAGACAGGCTTACTGTGAACTCTGAGAGGAGTAGCCAAGACTGCCAGACTTTGTCGTGTCTGGAGGATCACACAAAAGCATTCAGTCTCACTTAGGCCCCCAAGCAGAGGTGACTGCAGGAACGTGGCCTGCACTCACCTCCCCAGGTAAGGGGCTCTGACACCCACCTCCTTACTCCAAGCCCCAGCTGCCACTCTGTTGCTCTCACTGTTCTGCTGGCACCAGGACTTACCCTTCCACTGATAGTATCTTCTGCTGCAAGTATTTGGCCAGTAAAATCCCAGGTGACCTTAATCAGTATCAGGTGCTGCAAGATGCTGCCTTAGGGCCATGGTCGGCAAACTGCGGCTCACGAGCCACATGAGGCTCTTTGGCCCCTTGAGTGTGGCTCTTCCACAAAATACCACGGCCTGGGCGAGTCTATTTTGAAGAAGTGGCGTTAGAACAAGTTTAAGTTTAAAAAATTTGGCTCTCAAAAGAAATTTCAATTGTTGTACTGTTGATATTTGGCTCTGTTGACTAATGAGTTTGCCGACCACTGCCTTAGGGAATAGAAAAGGTGGTGACATGTCTTGTCACCAGCGCTCCTGAGAGTTGAGGTTCACCTTTCTCCAGGGTGTTATCTCCAGTCTTAAGCTGCATCTGCACAGGTGCCACAGCCTGGTTTGGAGGGAGAGCTGGAGCCCAGCCCCGCTGATCTGCAAGGAGGACAGCGGTGGAAGAGCTCTGGGGAGCTGGGACACAACATTGTTAACTGCGCTTGCTGGAATGGGAAGCGTGCAGAATCCCGGCAACTCCTCTGCACTAACAGCTCTTGTCTGGCCTCTGAATGCAGAATGAAAATCTGTGTACCCTGCTAGGACTGGGTTCCCAGGACACCATAGGGGTCCCAGGGTGTTGGGGGAAGTCTGAAGAGCAAGGCTGCTGTGACACATCACTTCCTCACACCTTGACCAGTCAATCTGGTGCTCTGGGTTTTGGGGAACTTT
The DNA here is from genome assembly GCA_026230045.1 of Corynorhinus townsendii. Lineage (NCBI taxonomy): Eukaryota > Metazoa > Chordata > Mammalia > Chiroptera > Vespertilionidae > Corynorhinus > Corynorhinus townsendii. The sequence goes on along the minus strand of JAPDVU010000002.1, from coordinate 148,353,435 downwards.
TCATCCTTACTGGTGGGTCCTAGCAGGTTAGGGTGGCCCTGGTGTAGCATAGGCCCTGAACATCAGAAAATTTCCCCTAGGGATCCTCCCCGTCTCCTCGTCATGATGCTTTGAGGGTAGACCACCCTCAGCAATGGCGTCTGGGCAGCTGAGCCATCCCTCAGGAGCCCCCTCCCCTTGGAGCACTGCATGGCCCACACCCCAGATCTTGTACACAAAGGCTCTCATTCTCTTCTTTTCTTACACAATAAGCTTTCCAGCTTGCTGGGAAGGACATGATGACCTGATAAACTGGAACCTCAAGCTGGGAGAGACATAAGGCATTATTTAACCTCCTGGGGGGTAAAAAGGGCCCAATCCTCCATTAGAAACACATAGCCACCAGGACCTTGTACACAGAGCCCCAGAAGCATTCATTCCTTTAAGATGAGGTCATCTTCCCCCCAAGAATGGCCCAATAGCTTTCTTTATGAAGCAAAAATATCCACAAACCCACGCTCTAAGCACATTTTCTATAATAAGCATTGTTACTAGCATCCATTCATGAGTTCATCCATTCATGAGTTGATGGAAATTTGCTCTATTTCTTTCTGACTACTAGGAATAACGCTGCTATAAAAATTTAGGTACAAGTTTTTGTATGGACAAATATTTTCATATATATATATATATTTATATAATTGCTGAGTTACATGGTGACCCTATATTAAACTATTTGAGGAACTGCTAAATTGTTTTGTAAAGTAAGCACTATTTTCCATTCTCACTACCAATGTAGGAGGGTTCCAATTTCTCCTCATCCTTACTATTCTTGTTATTGTCTATCTTTTTTAAATGATAGCCATCCTAGTAAGTGTGTATGAAGTGGAATCTTATTACAGTTGGATTATATTTCTCTAATGATTAATGATGTTAAGCATCTTTTGAGGTGCTTATTAAACATTTGAATTTTTCTTATGAGAAATGTCTATTTAAATTATTTGCCCATTTTTAAAATGTGTGGGGTTTTTTGGTCTTTTTATTGTTGATCTGTAAGTGCTCTTTATATATTTTGGATACAAGACTCTGATCAGATATGTGATTTGCAAATATTTTCTTTCATTCTGCGGTTTGTCTTTTTACTTTCTTCATAGTGACCTTCGAAGCACAAAAATGTTGATGAAGTCCAGCTTATCTATTTTTTGCCTTTGGTTGCTTGTGTTTTTAGTGTAACTTATAAGAAACCATTGCTCAATTCAAGGTAATGAAAATTTACACTTATGTTTTTTTAAAGATTTTTATAGTGTTAGTTCTTATTTTTAAGTCTTTGGTCCATTATGAATTAAATTTTGGTGTGATCTAGGAGTTCAAATTCATTCTTTTGCATGTGGATATTCACTTGCCCAGCACCAACTGTAAAAAGACTATTGTTTGCTCCATTGAATTGTCCTGGCGTGTTGCCAAAATCAATTGTATGAGTTTATTTCTATACTCTCAATGCTATTCCACTATCTGTATGTCTGTTCTCATTGTAGTGCCACACTGTCTTGATTACTGTAGCTTTGTAATTTTGAAAAAAGAAAGTATAAGTCTTCTAACTTTGTTCTTTTTCAAGATTGTTTTGGCTATTCTGGGTCCCATGAATTTCTAGTACCAACTTTGGGCATTGGCTAAGAAATTTAGAGCTTGAAGGGATCATCTGATCATCTAGTCTTGCTCCTCAGCTGAGAGAGCAGAGTCTAGAAAGTTGAAGTTGGCATGGTCTATAGGAGAAAAAGCAAAGGGTTTGGAAACAAGTGACTTAAGTCATCACTACTAGGATGCCACAGTCTTTTTGCAGCGAGGGTTCAGGAATCTGGAGAAGGGGCTGTGACATAAATGAAGAGACTAGACAAGAAATATAAATTTGGAAGGCATGGGGAAACGAGGTGGAGGCCTCACCCTCTAGTGAAGTGGGCTCCCGAATGTCCGGACCCATGGCTTTTTATTTACACATTTTGCCCTTTAGCAAAGCAAACACACATATCAAAGGTAAGGTTTGGTAAACAATAAAGGATTATCAGGTTAGGGGAACTTCCTTCAGCTGTTCAGCCAGCAGCAGGTAATAATATGCAGATTTTCAGCCCTGCTGAATATCAATAATTCATCAGCCTTCTGGTGAACTTCTTCTCGAACTTCTTCTCGAACTTCTTGCATTTATGACCTGCTGGTCTTAGCTTACAGCACTAGAAGACCTTCTAGAAATCTACTTAGCCTCTGTTGACCTCAGTTCTTCATCTGTAATAGGAGAAAAATTATGCCTAAATTTTAAGGTAGTTGTAAGGAATCAATTATTCAATGAATTATAAGTCTTTCTCAGTACCGTGTGCCAGGTCCTGTGCTTGGTGCTGGGGATGGAGTAGAGAACAAAAGAGGCACAGACCATGCCCACAAGAAGAGTAGTTTTAGGATGAAGATGAAATGTGATAACAGAACACAAAGCTCAGCATTGTGTTTCTCTGGTTCACTAAAAGTTCCAGTTAACTTTCCCAAGGGCAGGGGCTTTATTTCATTCAATTTTTTTTATTTTTAAAAAAATGTTTATTTTTTATTGATTTCAAAGAGGAAGGGAGAGGGAGAGAGATATAGAAACATCACTGATGAGATAGAATCACTGACCAACTGCCTCCTGCATGCCCCACACTGGGGATTAAGCCCACAACCTGGGCATGTGCCCTTGACGGGAATCGAACTCAGGACCCTTCAGTCCATAGGCTGATGCTCTATCCACTGAGCAAAACCATCCAGGACTATTTCTTCATTTATGAATCCTGAGCACCAAGTACAGTGCCTGACACACTGTAGACACTCTGTGTTTGTTGAACTAAATAAATCATCTTCTTACCCCAAGGCAATGGAGGATTTTAGATAGAAAAGGCAAGAGTAGTGTATGCTGGGCAAGAAAGCAGAGCATTTCAGGAGCAGGTGATTCTCAGCATGGAGCTAGGCATGAGACCAAGGCCTGCCCTGAGCCAAAGAAAAAGGCAAATATTATCAGTTGAGCCAAGGTTTATTTTATTTTAAAAAGAAAGCTTATGTCTTGATAAACTGAAACAAAATCCAAAGACCTTTCTGGTCCCTTTTCCTTTTAGTGACATCTGCATGTGAATGTCTTATCTTATCAATTGGTTATTCTTAGCCAGTAGGCCAGGTTTTTAAATAGAAAGTAAATGAAATTTATGCTAGCATCACTCTGAGAGAAAGAAAAAAACAATTCTATGCATATCATCCCAAACTGGGATGATAAGAATGATGAGGGCAATGTAATTACAGGGAGAACATAATAACTTCAGGCTCTGGATCAGAAGTCCAGGCCCCTGGGCATCACTATAGGTTTCTGCATGGGGAGGATCCATCATTCTTCCTCCTGGGATCACAATGGCTTGAGTCTTGCAGTCCTTCTGGGAGCAGACAGAGAGAGCAGGAGCCATGTTGGGGCCACAGAGCAACTAGTTATCAGGAACCATGTGTCAGGCAGTACGTGGAGCATGACCTCCCATTGCCTCATAAAATCAGCCCTTTCCAGATCTTGTAAATGAGAACAACAAAGAGTTTATGTTGAAAATAATATCCACTCTCCCTGCACGGTTACTCAACTCTCTATCCCTCTTCCCATGGTGCTGGAAGGACCATGGCCCATTCTCCAACTCTGAGTGAGCAAAATCAAGATCAAAACAGGTGTGGTGAAGTTATTGGCCAAAGGAAAAAATTATGTATAAAAAAGAAGCAAAACAACAAGAAGAAAAGATTGGAAAAATGAAAGCTGCAGATGATGAAAATTATGCTATTAACGAGCAGGCAAAGGAATCCTGGATGATGATCCCAGATTGCCAGTGCAGGTTGGAAGCTACATATACCAATCTTCTGCATATATTAGAGAATGAAAACATTGGAAGAAGCTGACGAATATAAGGAAGTAATAGGGTCAGTGAGAATGGCACCAGGTATTAGACTGGTGGGGTCAGACTGGACCTGGATTCAGCAACCTCAGTACCTGAATTCTGGCTAGGAAAGAATTCAGAGCCAAGACTCAAACTATAAGAGAACGTTTATTTATAAAATCACGGAAGTGGAAGAAGTAATTTATTAGAAGAAATGGGCTTAGGAAACAAGTTGTACAGGCAAAGGAAGCACCCTTGGAGCGTAGAAGTGAGGAAGGTAAAGATAAAGCACCTGAGTGGAGTAGGGGCAGGAGGAGGAGGGGAAGAAGGAAGGGAAAGCCCTGGCATGTTCCTAGGAGGGAGAGTGCTCTGGGTCCTCCGTCTGAAGGGTTTTAAGGGTGAAGATTTTAGGGGAGCTCTCAGGGGAAGATCTCAATAGACTATTCAGCAGCTTTCCAGGTGTGTCCTTTCAGGGTCTAGGTCTCCACTGATTGGCTGGTGGGCACCAGGACAGGGGGTCATTATCCAATGCAGCTTGTCCTGAGGTCAGCTGTGGGATTTTGTCTGGTTTTGCTGCTTTCCTGGGCCTGGAGCTGAAATACAACTGAGGTCTAGATGTTATCTCTAGGGAGGAAAGGTCAGGGGGTCCTAACCACATGACCAGTGACATACTAGTGGAGGAAAGGACACCCTGGGGTTGAGGTCCCACCTACATTTGTTCTTGGCTGGGCACCCAGAGCTTTCCACCTGGTGACCTTCTTTTCTACCTGGCCCATCATCCTTGCTCTGCTCATGTCTGTCTAACTGCCTACCACATTGACACGTTTAGTCCTGTATTCAGTGAAACTAGAAGCTTGAAGTTCTTCTGTACAGGGTGTTTCTTGCAATTCATCCTGGGATTCATTCCACATTCTTTATTTTGTGATCAAGTAGAATAGAATGTGATTTTTCTTATGCAGTTGCATATATTTTTCTTTGCCTAATTTAATGTGTTAAATAAATGAATTCATCTAAAAAAAAGAAAGGAAAGAAAACAGTACTTAGGTAGAAAATTAAAGGGCTGGATTCCAGGTCCAGCTCTGCTTCTCATTGACTTATGATCTTGATCTCGACTCCCTGAATATCAGTTCCCTCAATTGCAAAATGAAAAGTTAGAGCTTGATTAAAAATGGTAAATACCCAAGAGGGGTGCTCCTGTACTGCATCTTCTCCAGGGCAGACACTGCTAAACATCGTCAACCATTCTCCTTTCTCCTTCCCAACCAGCTGCCTGAGACTCCTTCACAGACCAGTGCTACATGGAGCCAACACCATGTATTTGGAACAAGTGCAGGATACAAGCTATTTGCCATTTGTTGGGGGAAAGCCCAAAAGTTTAAATTCAGGATTGATTCTGAAGAACTGATTCAAGAACTTATTCAAATTCTTAAGAGCTTTAATATGAGAATCTTATATACATGGGCAAAGCAGCTGCTACCAGCAGTGGCAGGCCCCCCCAAAATCCATACCCTCTCCAAACAGGACCTCTTTTTATAGGGGATTAATAGTAAAACCATATGATGGGTAGTCACCAAGACTACCAGAAGGAACAATGCATTCCTAAGTAAACAGACAACACGTGGCATTTATCAAACTCTATGCTTACATTCATTGGCCTCCTTCCTGGGGGTATGATGTTTATCTGTGGCATTCTGGTTTTCTGAGTAGCCAGCCAACTCTGAAGCTACAGATGGTAAACAGTCACAGTTAAACAGAGTCAACATTTCCTAGACACCTTTGCTGCTGGAGCCATATTGCATCTACAAGTGAATTCCCCTACACCAGGTGGGGAATGTCTGGCCCTCGGGACATATAAGGCCTGCAAAATCATTTGCTTTGACCCTGCCAAGGCATTAGGGGTGAGTAAATTAAATGTTTGACCAAATATAGCAGGATGATTTTTAAATTGATGATTTTGTATGGCCAGTGAACGATGTTATAAATATCCAAATACCCTTGGCAGAAAAATGGTTCCCCACCTTTGCCCTAAACCATCCTTAGCCAGACAGTTTGCTATGACTCTTTTACCCTGACATGTGATTCTAAATAATTTCTTGTAGGTTTGCCCAGGCTTCCTATTAAAGTTGTCATGAGACAGAAAAATGATAACTTCATAAAGTCAAGAATCAGCCCATGGTGGCTCTATGTAAATGCAAGCTATTGTGAATGCTATAATTTATGCAATATGCTTTCAACACTGTTTTCACACAAGGCTTTGGAATTGATGATGAAGGGGACCCTGTGCTGAGCTTGGTCAAAAGCAGTTCCTGGGGCTGGTGATTGAGTAGCAAGGGAGATAAGGAGACAAGGAGAAAGAATTTCTAAATGTCCCCTCGCCGCCTGTGAAATATAAACTTCCGCTTCTATGCCAGGGTTAATTCCATTCCCTTCAAGAATTGTTAGAGCTGTGTTGCTAGGAAAACAGCAGCTGTCGATCTGGATGAGCTTGGAACAGGAATGTGTCATTCGTGCAATGTAAACAGGGAAGGGGTTTGGTTTATGAGACCAGTATTTGTCAGTGCTGTTCAAGGAAGCACGGCACACAGGGCCTTTTAGACAAAGCCAAGGGGGAATCCTTCCCAAGGTGATCTATTTCCCAGAGTTGGATGACCTGGAGCACTGCCTCAGGGTCTTCTTCCATCGATAGGTCTGGTTTGTCATTGTCAACCTCACAACTGTTGGCCTGGCTTCTGACCCTGAGCCTGGCTGCCGGGAGCCTGGGACCAAAATGACCCCTGAGCTCAGAGGGAGATGATATCTCTTTAGAAATGAGTCCCGGACTGCTAACTCACTCCCCAAAAATTCGGCAAATTGGAGCTTGTAAGAATACCCTGACCCTTCTCTGACCTCACCTCACCCCTGCCACTCCTCATCCTCCTTCCCCGTTTTATTTTCCCTGTACACTTACCACCAGCTAACATTTAATGTATTGTATTGACTTACTTGCTTAGAGTCTCTCTCCTTTCTTGCATGTTTGTTCCTTTGGTGCCTAGAACAGTCTCTGGAATAGAACAGACACCTAGTAAACATTTGTTAAATGACCAAATCCATTCATCTATTCAATATTTGGGATATCCAGAACACTGGATTTTTCATCTAAGAAAACTTTATTGAATACCTTCTGAATGCTTGCAATTATTGTACCACTTCTTAATATACCAAGTGCTCTTATGTTCATTGTCTGTGTCTTGAGTCAGCCTTTTGAGGTAAGTAGCCTGATCTCAGTTTTTCAAAGAAAGAGCTGGAGGTTTATAGGAAGTAGGCCATTTGGTCATGTTTATGAAAGAATGTCCAGCCTATAAAAAACTCTTATAGGAGTATTTTGACATAAATTATTGAGGACATGGCCAGAAGCAAAATCTCAAAGAATTGAGAAAATGCTCCAGGGAATGGCAGTTTCACAGCTTATTTTATACATCAGTATCAAAGGAACATGAATGCCATTGGTGATAGGTCAAGGGGTGGGAGAAAGCAACGTGGGAAATCTTGAGGATTGGACAAAAAGCAAAATGGAAAAACACATCCTTCTTTTACATCAGTGGGTACGGGATAGTTACTAAGTCAAGTACAGAGATAGCACGTAGGGTTCTATGATCTCATGCTCTGGTGGTCTTGTGCTCTGGTGCCTGCAGTTGTACCTCCAAGGGGTCTAGAAAAGAAAGTTAGGCTGACATTTCAAAGGTTATCCTAGATTCGTAAGAACAATGGACAGAGGCCACTTAAGGTAAAGATGAACCTTGCTAAGGAAGCTATAGGCCTGGGGCATGACTAACCACCATGACCTGTGCAATTAGGAATTTATGGTCAGACCACCCTGTGTGGTTACTTTTGGTCACTGAGTGTGTAAGGCCTGCCATGCAGGACCCTCTAAGCTTGTCAGGTTTAGTATGTGGCCCCTTTTTTGTTCACACTCCAAACCGCATTGCTACTAAGCCTCCCCAGTGATAAAGCCTGGGCCTATACACAACATACAGATGCTGCCTTCAGCAGCTGTCCACTGCCCTCCTTTCTCCTCTTTATCTGTCTCTCTAGCCAGCTGCTTTCCAGGGGGGCAAAGGGGAAAAGCTGTTCTCATAATCAGGGTCTGACCAAAATCCCTCAGAGAATAGAATATCCTGTAAATGATTGCAACACATTTTTTTTTAGTCTGCATTGGTTTGATATTCCTATTACTATAAGCTCTAAAAAACAGATTATTCCTCCTGATGCTTAGTCACAGGAGGAGAGAACGTGCATGGAGAAGAGACATCCTGGCTTGGAATCATATTTCCCATAAGGGATTGGACCCTCCAAGAATACCCTCCGTAGAATTCCTGCAGGATTAGCAATCTCATTTTTAGGGAATTCCCGGTTTACGTCATAAGTGAAAATCAAATCTTTTACCAATAAAGTTTAGGTTTAGAGATTCTCAATGATATACTCCCCTTTCCAGGCCTCCAGGAATTTAGCTCCTGATCCCCAAACTGCAAACTGGGAACACTTTGAAGTTTTCGTGATTGAGCAACTGAGGATTTTATCTAAACCCTCCAGCAATCAGGAGATGTCCCATTTGGTGTGTAAGTTAGTTGTCCTGAGGTCTCTCTGAAGGAAGTCTCAGCTCTGGGCTGGAGAGCGTGCCTGTTTATCTTTGAATCCAGGGTTCAGATCAAGTCTCTCCAGAATGCGCCACTTTGGCATGCAGACTCTTTTGCGCTCAAAACAATCAAGGCCTCAGAAGACTCAGGAAGAGCTTATTCCTTCCCCTTTAAATGCCTGAAAGAATTTAGAGGTCCTGGTCTAGGAAGTGGACTATCACCAGAGATAAGTACCAAGGGTATGTACTAGTGTGGTGGGCTAGGGGGAGCTCGGGGCCCTAGAGATCAAAGTCTGTGCCCATTGTCTCTGAAACATTTGCTCTTCTCATATTCCTGTGAATTGTTTCCTTCCCTTTGAAGCAGAGACCCCTATCCTGTTCTCCTTAGCTCAACATAGCATATAGCCTATTTCCCCTGACTGCATGTGGGTCTCATATTCGTATGGGGTCCCCATATGGACATAATTAAATGATTTTCTCTCCTGTTAATCTGTCTTATGTCAATTTAGTGATTAGATCAACCAGAAGACCCTAGAAAGGTAGAGGAAAATGTTTTTCTTCCCTATAGTGTATTACAGAATCACTGGATGTCTGGAGCAGTGGTGTAGGCCTGCCTGGCATAGGAGGGTTAGAGGGGTCAGTGGGTTTCACTCAAATAGATATCTTTTAAGCAAGTACCTAAATAATAAAATTTATTTCAATGGAGTTTCTCTTATCTCTTTTCACATTAGCTCATTTTCTTCAACTACTCATTTATTATTTTGTAAAATAATTCAAAACGTTTTTTTTAAGTTAGGTTCATTTGCTAGGCTTTTGGGCAAAAATGACATCTATTGTAAAAAGGGCCTAGATATTTGGTAATATCCTAATAAAACATGCTCCTCTTTAGACTTGATGGGAAGAAATTAGCAGCATGTTCTAAATACAATCATGTCTCAGCATCCAGCCTCAGGATCCCCAAACCCTGCAGGGCCAGAAAAGGACTGGTGAGAGGATGCTCAACACCATCAGTCATTAGGGAAATACAAATCAAAATCTCCATGAGATACCACTTCATACACATGAGTTTGGCTAAAAGTAAAAGACAGACAATAACAAGTGTTAGAATCTGTAGAAACTGAAATGCTCATACATTACTGGTGGGAGTGTATAGTGGTGCAGCTGCTTTAGAAAATAGCTCTCCAAAAAGTCTGACATCGAGTTACTATATGACTAAGCAATTTTACTTCTAAGTATACATTCAAGAGAAATTAAAACATGTCTACACAAATATATGTATACAGAATTCATTGCAGCATGATTCATAATAGCCAAAAAAATGAAATCAACCCAAATGTCTATCAACTGATGAATGCATAAACAAAATGTGATATACCCAGACAAGGGAATATTACTTAGCCATAAAAGGAAAAAAAAAGTACCTATACCTGCTATAACATGGATGAACCTTGAAAACATGCTCAGTGAAAGAAGCCGGTCACAAAAGACCATATATTGTGAGATTCCATTTAAATGAAATGTCCAAAAGAGGCAAATCCATAGAAACTAAGAGTAGGTTAGTGGTTGCCTAGGGTGGATAGTGATAAAAATATTCTAGAATTAGAAGTGGTGATTGTACAACTTTTCCAATATACTAAAAACCATTGAATAGTGCACCTTAAAAGGTTGAATTTTATGATATGTGAATTATATCTCAATAAAAGCATCTAGTGAAAGGAGATATGTAAAAATAAAGTAATGTGAAAAAAATCAATAATACCGTTAAATTACTACTCTCTTTGGAAACCATCTTTGCACCCATTGTAAGACTCGCTGAATTCCATTCTAAATCTACCACTTTGGAGAGTATGAAATTATAAATTGGGGATGTGTACACTATTCTTCAGTTCTATTTTTATCTCTGTAATACCTCCCATCTTGCCTTGTTCCTGGATGCTCATTCTTGCCTTAGAATCCAGGGTTTCTCAAAGTGTCACTTTAGTCCAATTGCAACAAAAATCTGTGGTAGTGCTTGTGAAAAATTCTTGGGCCCCACTCTGGGACCACTGAAACAGAAAGTCTGTGTGTATGACTCTGGACCTCGCATTTTAAACAAGTCACCTAGCTTTAAAAATAATACTATTATTAATAATAACAGCTCTTGCCTATAGAATACTATGTGCAGGCACTACTCCAAGAGCTATGCACAAGCTATGACTGGGTAATATTATAATACTCATTTTTCAAATGAATAAAATGAGTTACTGAGAGGTTAAGAAACTTTTCCAAATTAATATATAACTAGTAAACAATAGAGCCTGGATTAAATACAGACAGTCTGGCTTCAGATTTCAAGCTCTTAACCATTGCACAATGCTGTCTGATATGATTTGAATGTTTGTTTGCTCCCAAGTTCATATGTTGAAATCCTAACCCCCAAAATGATGGTGTTAGGATGTGGGGCCTTTGGGAGATGCTGAAATCATGAGGCTGGGACCTTCATGAACGGAATTACTTTCCTTATAAAGGAGGTTCCAGCAGGCCCCTGCTCTTTTCACCACGTGGGGACACACAGAGCAGGTGCCAGTTATGAACCAGGAGGAGGGCCCTCACTGTGCTGGATTGCCCAGCCTCCAAAACTGTGAGAAAGAAACCTACCAAGTCTGTGGTATTTCATTATAGTAGTTCAAATAAACTAAGATACCACTTCTTCTCCTCATTGATTCCCATGCTTAAGTTTGAGATTATTATGATTATTATTTAATATATTACTTGCATCTTCAAAAATAAATAGCTATATTTCTACCTTTGGTGTGAAAATCTACAAAAATAAATTTTCTTAAAGGGACTGTGCCAAGCCCAATTGGAGGTTGTACATTTGGAAACAGGGATGTGAAAAGCATACCTGCTTGGGAAAGAGCCATGCCCCTCCCTCCTGCCTCTTCAGTGATTGACTCCAGGGAAGCCCCCACCCAGAGAGAGACATGTCTCCTGCAGCAGAAACCTGTCCCAGGTTCAGTTCCAAAGCCTGGGCCAAACTCCCCCACTGGTGCTTCTGATTCGCCAGAGCAAGGAGAACCCTTGTCTGAGGGTGTCACTGCTCTTGTCACAGAGCTCAACCAGGCCTATGTGGAAGTCATGGCCAGCTTTGGGCTGCCTACTGATGGCCCAGGCCACTTTCAGGCTGCAACTAGGTCCCACAGCTTCTGGCTGGCCAGAGTCATCATGGTCTCGAGGGCCATGCTCGGTTCCATGTCACATGGGGACCTTCCAAGGCAGTTCTCTCAGGGGCCTGCAGCACACTGATAAGAGCTTGGCAGGGATGGAAGAAAGAGCAAAGTACAAGGCCTGGATCAACCCCTGGTGGTGGGCTCATTGGGAAGGTCCTGGAGGCCCTCCCAGCCTCTGATACTTCACCTGTAGAAGAAAGGTGATCTTTCCCAGCCCAGGGCCTCTGCATGTGGCTAAGATGACTGGTCACAATAACATCCGTGAAACTGCTTCCTATGATGTTAGCGTCACTGTTCTGAATTGCAAATCTTTAACTTTGAGCTTGACCTTCTTCACCCAAAAAGGTCTGGCATCCACTAATTCAATAAATACTAATTGAAGGAATGAGTAATTTTCTTTGTAGAAAACATGTGGGATTGCAAAGTGACTAACAGGCATCTCAAATTTACCGTGGTTGGAGTGGAATTCAATTTCTCTTTGAAACCTGCTCCTTTCCAGTTGGATCTAACTTGTGAACAGTGCCAACATCCATCCAGTTGCTCTAGCCAAAACCCAGGAGTCACCTTTGACTTTTCTCTCCCTTCATTCAACCCATCAGCAAGGTCAAAACACACCCGAGTCCCTCTCCCACTTGTTCAGCCCCCATCATCTCACTCTTCATTCACTGCAATGACCCTTTATGTGCCATGTGACACTCCGCAATCAGGATAAATCACATAATATTATTCCCCCGCTGAGAAATCTGCAATGACTCCCCAGTGCACTTAAGTTAAAACGCAAAGATCTTGTCTTGCAGGCAAGTCTTTACATGAGCCATTCCCTCACACCTCTCTGGCCTTGCCTCCTACACCATTCCCCCTTTCACTGCATTCCAGCCACACCTGCCAGCCTACTTTCTGTCATTTCAACATGCCAAGCTCATTTCCATCTCAGGTCTCTGCACTGACTGCTCCCTGGGCCTGGAATGCTCTTCCTCTGAAACATGGCATGACTCCTCATCACTTTAGTTTTAGTTCAAATAGCACGTCCTCAGGGAAGCCACAACTCCTATCCTAAGTTATCCTCTCCTCCTTTATCTGTTCTACTTCTTCAGTGTACCTGTTACAATCTGAAGTTATCTTGTGTGTTTAATAACACGTCAACTACTGTCATTCTACTCAACTGTGACAATGCTGCACGAGGCCAGAGACTTTGCCTGGCTATGCCCAGTCCTGATGCCTGACACATAATTGACTCTCACTAAATAGTTCTTAAATGAATGGTGTGATGTCACTATGAAAGCACTGGTTTCAACTATGTTTGCCTTGTTCTAAAAAAGGACATAAGGAGGTTTATAGAAATGAAAATAATGAGGTTTGTTAAATACCAGCCTAGGAAATTAGGTTTAAGAAATGAGGGTAAGATGCTTAGATGAACTCTTAGTTTTGCAGCACCCCAGGACTCTGTCCGTCAAACTTAGCATGTCCAAACCCACTGTCCCATATTCTCCCCTGAGAGAGCGTGAAGGTCAAGGCCTGGCATTATCCTACTTCCAGATACGTTTGACCACTCCAAGGCCTCACTCATTGCACTTCAGTCACACTGACCTCCTTGCTGTTTCTTCAAAATGCCCAGCACATACCTGCCTCAGGGGTTTTGAACATTCTGTTTCCTCCATCTGGAATGTTCCTCCCCTAGGGATCCACACAGCACACTACCTCAGTTTCCTCAGGCTTCAGGTTTTGCTCAAATGGCATCTCAGAAAGTCATTCCACCTCTTTCTACCCTAGTCCTCTTCCCTATTTAGTTTCTACCTCTTTATCACCAATGAATACAATATTACATGTATTTATATATAATACATTTTATATAAAATATATAATACATTAAAATATACTTTAACACATTAAATACATTATATATGACTATATACATATATTATATACAATTATATATATACATATTTATATATAGTCTCCAAAATTGTTAATATACTTTAACAGTTGATTTTATTACATTTTGAAAATGAAATGTCTTTGAATAAACACTGCCTTTGTAATTTTTCAAAGTGTGTATACATTTCTGGGGACACCCTGTCTGTGTAATTTTGCCATGTATTACTCTACTAGAACGGAAGCTTCCTGAGGTAGAGACTCAGTCTGTTTTTGTCAGAGTAGTATCTAGAGGGATGCTTGGCTCGTGGCACGTGCCCACTAATTATTTGTTGAATTAATTAATGCAGATGAGGCAAGGACACCAAGCACATGTTGTGAGGGCTTTACACTAGTGTTGAGCCACCAACCTGTCTCTCGGCTCGCTCACACTTAATACACACACAAAAGCAGCTTTGGTTATGTGAGTCACTGCCCACCTATAAAATAAAATGAAACTGTCCAGGAAAAACCTAACTCTTCCTGATACTGAGATTAGAGAGAGAGAGAAGTTTCTCCCATGAACCCCTCCAAAGAGACTGAGTATTTGAGCAAGGTCCTAACTAGAGCGTTCAGACAACTATGGTGAGGATCAGTGTTTCTCCTTACATTCTCTAACCTGGCTGATGCCTTATGCCAGACCATAGTAATGTAAAAGCATTTGCACGTAGGGTTAGGACAATGTGGTCCAAAGACACAGCTTTCTATTAGTCTGGACTGTTGTAGGCACGGACCTGCAGTCCTCAGGAACAGACAGGATTCATGGATGTTGGGCCTGCTTCTCTCAGTAAAGCTTTTGTTGAACACTAAATGGCCACGCGTCCATTTGTTGAGAAACGGGCCTTCCTGGAGTCCTGTGGAGATTGTACCATACAGTTTTGGAGGCGCTATTGTGGTCCACTTCATGAAGGCATACAAATGGCTAACAGGCATATGAAAAGATGTTCAGCATCACTAGTTATTAGGGAAATGCAAACCAAAACCACAATGAGATGTCACCTCACACCTGTTAGAATGGCTATTGTAAAAAATTGGAGCCACTTTATATATATTTTAAAATATATTTTATTGATTTTTTACAGAGAGGAAAGGAGAAGGATAGAGAGTTAGAAACACTGATGAGAGAGAAACATCAATCAGCTGCCTCCTGCACACCTCCTACTGGGGATGTGCCCGTAACCAAGGTACATGCCCTTGACCAGAATGGAACCTGGGACCTTTCAGTCTGCAGGCTGATGCTCTATCCCAGTGGTCGGCAAACTCATTAGTCAACAGAGAGGCAAACCGCGGCTTGCGAGCAGCATGTGGCTCGTGAGCCACAGTTTGCCGACCACTGCTCTATCCACTGAGCTAAACCTGTTAGGGTGAATTGGAGCCACTTTAAATGTAGCTGGAGCTTCCATGCCAGAGGTACTGCTTTGCACTTACCCCTTATGACTCAAGTCTTTGGAATGTTAAAATAGCAACTTTGTATCCCAAGGAACTATTTGCAAAGATAATACAATAGTAGTGGGGTGGGGATAGATTAACAAAGAATTTATATGCATACTAGAGGCCCAATGCATGAAATTTGTGCAAGGGTATTGGCCCTCCCCCGTTCCTTCCTCCCCCTCCTCCCCCCTCCCCCCCCCCCCCCCCGCTTGCCGCAATGGCTGGGGGGGCCTCTGCTGTGGCCCCCGCCCACTGCGTCTTTGTCCGGAAGGAAAGACATCTGGTTTAATTAGCATATTATGCTTTTATTATTATAGATATGAATAACCCATACACACAGACAATAGTCTGGTAAAGGCCTGGGGGGGATGGGTGTGGGGTGGAGGGGGGTCAATGGGGAAAAAATAGGGGACATCTGTAATACTTTAAACAATAAAGATAAATTAAAAATTAATTAATTGATTAATTAATTACTTAAAAAGTAGTTATGAATACCAGGGCAATAATTAAAAACATTGTTTAGAATTAGCATTATTACATTTTGTCATCTGCACCAATAGAAATGCTTTCCTTTTGTTGATATAATTATCCTCCTTGTCTTTCTTATAAACAACCACTGCATTTGTCTCCCAATCAGAACACTCTTTGGACTTCTGCCTGAATCAGTGCATCCTGAATAGCTATTCTTTTGATCTCAAAAAAAGCTTATTGCCTCTCACACTGAAAAGCCTTTTTATCTTTAGGTTGGCATATCAAAAACACAAGAAATAACAGGTGTTGGAGAGGAGGTGGCGAAAGAGAACCCACATACACTGTTGGTAGGTTTGTTAATTGGTGCAGCCACTATAGAAAATAGTATGGAGATTCCTTTAAAATTTAAGGATAGAACTACCATATGATCCAGCACTGCCTCTTCTGGGTATTTATCCAAAGAATATGAAAATTTGTAAAGATAAATGCATTCATATGTTTATTACAGCATTATTTACAATAGCCAAGATATGAAAACAACCTAAGTGCCCATTGGTGGATGAATGAATAAAGAGGATATGGTATGTATATACAATTGAATATTACTCAGCCATAAAAATGATGAATTATAGCCATTTGTGACAATGTGGATGGATCTTTAGGGTATTATGCTAAGTGAAATAAGTCAGATAGAAAAAGACAAGAACCGTATTATTTCATTCATATAGGGACTATAAAAAAAGTAACAAACAGAACAAAACAAAAACAAATGAATAGATATAGACAAAAGAATTGTGCCTACCAGAGGGGAAGGAAGGTGGGGGGAGGACAACTTGGGTAGAGGGGGGTGAAATATATGATAATGGAAGGAAACTAGACTTTTGGTGGCAATAGGCTATACAGATATCAAACTATAATATTGTACACCTGAAATGTGTATAATTTTATTAACCAATGTTACCTCAATAAATACAATTTAAATAGATAAATGAATGGCACTCCTTGGAATCATGTAGGACACACGTTGCACATTTCTACAAAGCATCCCTATTTATGAGATTAGGTAAGTGTAGAGCCATAAGGCTTTAACCAGCAGCCAAGACAGGAGAAGTTTTGGCACATATTTAGAAAAGGGCCATGAAAAGACACATAATATTTCACTTCCTGCAGAAATGGGCTAAGAGAGCAGCAGTGGGTAGGACCACGGTGCTCCTCAACAAAGAATTTGGAGTTAGATCTAACACAGAGAATGGCAATAAAAATGTCAGTATGAAAATGTTCAAAGCAGATGAAAACAATCGGCCTTCCCCACACAAGCCAGCTGTACAATATCTCAGGAGAGCTCCCGCTGACCAGCTCACTGAGGAGGGCGGTTTTCCTTTCCATGAGCAGTTGTGAAATAAACACTAGGGTAGGTGATGAATTACATGTTACACTGCTGTTTTGAATTGCCAGCCATAAGCCAGTTTCATCAGGGCAGTTACCCAAACTAATAAGTGGGGTAAGTTTTTCCACTAAGAAATTGGATTCCATAAAATTTACAGTAATAAAAATATTCACTCCATCAGGCATCCCAGTCAGCACTTCCATCCAGGGGCCCTTAACTTTGCACATGGCAGGAGCATCCGTATTTCCGTGTGTTTGTGTTTAAGAAGTACATTTCTTAAATTTTTGTGGTGAGACCAGGGCTTTCATGAGAGTTCATTTTCACACACACTCACCAAAGTTACACATAGTTTTCTTTCATTTATTGGAAGATATGAAGACATTGCATGATAAGCTGAAAAATATGTACAATGGTGATGACTCAGTAAACACCTCAGCTTTCATGTTGTGGCTGCCTGAAGTCCAGGAATGCATTCACTCAGGTCTAAACACTCCTGGAGAGCTTACCATGTGCCAAGTACCATGCTAGGCACTTTTCTGAGGCTGAGTGGGGTTGGGAGATAAAGGTCATGATCTTTGACCTTACGGGGCTCCCAATCTGGTGGAGGGGTCACCATGTTCTCTAGCACTGTGGGCAGTGTGTGCTGAGTGTCCACTGAGGGGGTGACCATGTACAATCCCTGTGGATGAGGGATCTGGGGCCTCCAAGGGAGGTGGGCTCTGAATCAGTCTTGAAGAAGCACAGGATGTAGGAAATTGGGGTCTCAGAAAGAAGAGCTGCTCACCAACCTCCTGCCTCTGACCATCTCTGTGAATAAGAGAAAAATTAAATTTGAACACATTTGGGCCACACATTTGAACACATTTCGATCTCTTTGTTACAGCAGCTTAGCCTATAGCTTAACCAATACATTTGTAGAACAGTTATTGCACTTACCTCCTCCTAACACATCCAGGCCAATATGACTCAGTCAGCAAGATGAAAGGAAGGGAGCCAATGACAAGAGAATCCTTGTGATGAGCCGCACATTGTCCTTAAAAAAGAAAAAAAATACATCAACTCTGACCTCCCACGGTGCCAGGCAGGAGCTATCTCTCTCACTTCTAGTGATAAAGGAGCAGAGGTGTAAAGATTGTCCAAGGTGACTCACAGCCAGTAAGCAGCCAAGACCAGAACCCGGACAGGTCTGATGCTTCCTACACTCAAGTGTAATCAATTACATAGAGGGAGTGCCTCAGAGAGCCCTATCAAGCGTCCGCTGGGTCTCTGTTTATTCCAGGAGGGCAAGGAAAAGCATCCCCGACATTTTGTTGAATCCCAACAGGGGTAGGTGACCTGGGAAACTTAGCAGCAGCAGAACTGGAAAGGAACTTGGAACATTTCCAGCTTAACACCTTGTTTTGCAGAGGCCAAAGGCAGCTAAGTGCTTCAGTCACTGGGGCCCAGAGCTGACCCTTGACCCAGTTCTGCCTTTGTCTCCAAGTTTCCCTTCCTGGGTCCTTTGCTGTTCTCCAGGTCACCCCTCCCACTATTATCTCCCTTCTCACTTCCCTTGAGGTATATACGTTCATTTGGGCTGTTTCTCCAACCATCAGTGAAAAACTGTCCTCATGAAAGAGACTTTAGGCTCAGCCAGCAAGTAGAGTGGGATTTGGAGCTGGGAGCAGGATGGTGGCAGTAGAGGAAGGAGGGGTCACTGAGGAAAATCTGTTATGCATAACAGGGAGGCAATCACTCCAAGCAGACTTGTACCCTGAGGACTGTTTCCAAGCGGTCTGCCTGCTGGAGCTCAGCGCTGCCTTTCAGAAAAGATAGTATTTCGGTGATGAAATAAGAGCTTTCCTATCTGCCGCATTCCTGCAAGGCTTCTGACTTGAGCAGGCTGTGTTAGGTAAGTGCGGAGAGTTAGTGGTTTCTCAAGACTTTGTAAACTGATCCTGTGTGGGAGTGTTTCCCTTTCCTTAAATGGATCATTAGAAAAGATTGGACACAAATCAGGAATTCAACTTCTAACCAAACAAATTTCTACCCACACAGATAACTTGATTCATGCAAGCAACTTCTAATAATGAAAAGGTTTGCTTCGTCTCTGAGACTGGCTTCTCTTTGGCACCTCGGTGAGGCTCTGCAGGGGTCCTTTCTGGATACCCCTCTGGGGTGCTGTGACACAACATGTTACAGTTAAGAAGCACCACATACCCAAGAAAGCCTGGGATGAAGACGGTGGATCCAATGATCATTCCCACTTGATAGATGTGGAAACGGAGGCCCAGAGTGATGAAGAATTAGCCTAAATCCACACAGCGAGAAACCATCCTCGTTTAGTGCCTTTTCCCACTTTCACACAGAGCCCAATTTCTCGGACGATGAGCCTGAAATGTCACCGGTTAAAAGGGAAAGGGGATGAACCACCAAGGACCTATAGGTAATTTACTCATTTGTTCACTCATTTAGAAACCTTTACTGAGTGACGACTGTGCGTCAGGGAACACTAGATGCTGGGGATTAAGCAGTGAATAAAGTAGACATGAATCCTACGGCTGTTCTATTCTGCCCCTTTGATTGCTGTCCATTTCTGGGTAATAATACCTGGCATTTACATAGATCTTATTGGTTCTCAATGTTTTTTTCTACACATGTCTCCTAGGACCCTCACAGCCATCCTCAGAAAGGCTGAGTGTGTTGCCCACAGACCCAAGGCAGTGCTGGGATTCTGACCCAGCTTTTCTGACAGCAATGCCAACAGCCCTGCGGCTCAGGGGCACTGTTTCCTTAACAACTAACCATGGTCAGAACTACGGGAGGGGACACCCAGGGCCCTAAGAGTTGTTTCACCTCCCATCCCCTTCTCCCCCGACCCAGTCTAGTGGGTTTCCTGAGAGCCAAGTGGTGGGAAAGAGAGTCCCCCCAACTATTCCTAAGCTCACAACTGGCAAAGCCCAAGGACCTGACCACAAACAGAGAAAATACATAGGTATTCATACCCTTGTGCCCTGTCACCTGGAGAGAGATCAGGGAGGGGCAGATGGGAAGGAGGGTTTGCAGGAGATGGGGCTGTGCAGAGTCAGGCGGGGACAGGTGCACACGCATGAACTTTCTTTGTGCCATAGATCACCTTGTGTAATCTGGGCACTTTGCAGTTTGTCCCAGTGTTTTACGTATTTATGCAAGCAGCCAACCAATCCTTTTGGAGATCTCGTAACCCCCTTTATGTTATTATTAGTGAAATTAGAGAGTGATCCTTTTTCTGGACACATCAATGGAGTGATCTTCAATATAACCACAAAAGTTCCGTTTTTTAAGCATTGTGAGTTTAGATGCCATAATCTCGTAAATATCGGTGCCTCAGCCTGGCCCTGGTGCTGAATGCATGGGCATCTGAGAGCATCCTCCGCTCCAGGGCCGGGCCTCACTGGGTCCAACTCATCTTCTGTGGGTCCTGTGGGGGTAGCTCCCCAAGTAGGTGCACTGCACTCCGCTGGCTCTGCCTCATGCTGGCTCTGCCCCTCCCAGGTCAAGCAGGACCGGAGGGAGCAGGAAGAGCTAACGTATATGAACTTTTAAAGGCAATATTGTCGATATCCTGACCGGAAAAGTTAAGCCGATTTACTTTCTGTTGGCAGGGGCTAAACCAAAAGGCTTGGGAACCTTTGTAACTCCCTCATGCCTGCTTTCTTGTTTGCTGTTACTGCAATTAACAATAAAACCCATAAAAGACCAGGGGATCTGTGAAGGATGTCAGGGAACCACAAAGGGGACGTTGAAAAGTTGGTCTTAGTTTCCAGGCTGTGGAAAGTAATCGCAGGAAATTCGATAAATGACAAAAGATTTCACGGTATTTTTCTGTTTGTTTTGTTTTGTTTTGTTTTGAAGAAAAAAGGCAGATGGAGCCTGGGTGGAACAAGGAAGTACCTCTTGATGTGTGTTTTCACTCCTGGTGCCCACAGAAGGTCCCTGGGGGCAGAACAGCTCTGCTTTCTTTGCACTGATGTCTGAGTGCCCACAGTGCTGAGTGCACAGTGGGGCTCCCTCACTTGGGGCTCCCTCACTTGGGGCTCCCTCACTTGGGGCTGGAGGAGGATCTGGAAAGTGGATTTAAAGTATGGCCGCCTACAAGAGGAAGGGAGAGTGGAATCCTTGGGCCTGGTTAGCTTCAGGGAGAACTAGGAGCAAGTGTAGGGTGGAGACCTAGAAGCCTTTAGATAACCAGGTCTCAATGATATTGGGCTCATTCTCAGCAAAGCACAGAAAGCAAGCAATCCCTGGCTTTCTGACCCTGTGTAACCTAATCACCTGTCTTTCTGACCCTGTGTAACCTAATCACCTGTCTATCAAGCTGCCAACCAGCTTTCACCGAACACCTGTTTAATGCCCAGCACTGCCCCAGGGTCACAGATGAAGTAAAAGCCGTCTACCTACCTACGAGGAACCTGTGGTCTTGGTGGGGAGGGCAGACCACTGTGCCCAGGAAAACACCACAGTCCACACAAGACCACGGAGAAGCGAGTGTCAGACTGTGCACTGGGTGCGAGATGGTGCAACCCAGTCCTGAGGCCGGAGAGGCGGAGGCAGGGCCTGGCTCCAGCAAGGGGGCGAGGCTCGTGCCTTGGAGATCCCAGGTTGGCTGCTTTGGGTCCTGTCTTTGGTGCGGAGCTGGTTCTTCAGAGAGGAAGAAAAGCATCACCTGTCACTTTCACTATCTCCTGCTCCTTCTCAGCAACCACCTGCTCTACGCATCACTGCTCACCGACTACTGGTGAAGCGAAAAGGAAGAACAAATGGCTGCGGTGAGGGTTAGAACACACTTCGCGCCTCCCACCCTCCCACCAGGCCACCTTTTGGGGCTGCCCCCTGCGCTGCAAAAGTGCACCTTCAGGCGCTCCACTCGGGAAAGAGGGGGGCTTCCAAGTATGGTTTCTGAGGGTCCCTAGGAGCAAACAAAACCTAAGAACTCCAGCTCAGTTGCAGTTTGTCCACATCCTCAAGGACGGTTCCCTGAAGTGCTGGCGTATTTCCTCGTTTAATCACTGCCCCACCTTCTGAGGTAGAAAGCTGATTTCAGCCACTCGAGAGGAGAGAGGAGCCGTGACCTTTCCGTGGGACTGAATGATAACTCACTCCTTATAAGGAGCAGAGAAGCAACAAGCGCCAGGCTCACCGCTCAGGAATGCAGCCTCTGTGTGTGTTCTCCCTAACCTGACCTGGTAATGGGGCTCCACACCTGAGCCCAGCATTTCCTGTGGTCTCCAGGGGGGCGTGGCCAAGAGAGTATTAACTGTTGGAGATAATTCTAGCCATAAAATGTCTAAATCAGCCCTGCAACTGGATTCAATGGGACCAAAGAGTTAGTTAAAGCAATATTATTTTCTATTATTTGAGAAACAAACTTCCTAACAATGATATAAACTCCAGCCTCACAAGGGGCTATTATATAACCCCTAGTAAAAAGGAGGGCCAAAATCCACAGCGCTCAGAGCCAAACATCCCTCCGGGAGGGAACACAGTCATAAGCCATCAGTACTTTTAGCTGTTTTTTACTTTCGGTGCCTCCTCTAGGCCAGGCGCTTCACCTATCTGTTAATTCCTATAGTGGCCCAGTAATTATGCCCGTTTTATTAAAAAAGGATATTGAAGCTCAAGGAGAGGTTACACAACTAGTAATGGAAACCCAGAGGTCCAAACCCAAGGCTTTCCTACTCCAAAGCCAGCAGAGTTGTTTCAGCAGGAGCCGCAAACACCTGCTTGGCTTTTCCAATGCCCACCGAAGAGCAGGGTCCCTCTGGGCTGTGCAATGTAGACAAGGATGTTGGCTACTCCATCTTGTCTAGTTCCTCATGAGGATTTCTCAGGCCATCAAGGAGTAAATGGATGCTGTATTTCCTTCTAAGCTGTTTTTCCTTCCAGTCTTGTGTTGCTCAGAAAAACATGGAACCAGAAAGCCAAACTCCAGAGCGTTCTCTCTGTTCAACACAGAAGGAGGCTGTCCAAGGCCTTGTTGTGAAATGCAACCTGGCTGAGCCTCCTCACCCAAGTTGGCCTGCAAGCCTGTCCTCTGACCATCCCCACCACCCACCCAGACCATGTCTCATTTCTCTGGTTTCAATAACTAGTCAGCTGGGCTTGAACCCAACCTCACATGCAGTGTGACTGCCCAGATATTCTGACCCATGATCCCCATTATTCATTTAGATAAATACTTTGCACCCATCATGGTCTTGGGAAATAAGTCAGAGATGGTTCCTGTCTCCTGGGAGCTGACATTCAGGAATGTGGAGTAAACAGCCACTAGTTAATTGCTTGACTACCATCATATAAGTCCTGTGGAGATTGTTAAGTTGGCAAGAGAGTCCATAACTGGGGCACAGATGGGGGCCTGGTCAGGAACTGAGGGATCAGGGCAAGACCCCCACCAGATGGGGTGGCAGGATGTACTCAGAGGGGCCACTGGACAATGTGAGGCCAGAGAGGTAAGCAAGGTCTGACCTTGAGGGCCCTTTGTAGATCTGGACTTTATCTTTGGAACAACGAGACCCCTTTGCAGGATTTAGATGGTGAATTATATGGGTGAAGAAAGGAAGGATACATTTGCCAACAAAGTCTAACTCGTGTTGAGATTTAACATCTGCCTTTCTGGCTCTTGGTCCCTCTGAAACTGTAAACTTGTAGTCACTTAAAGACTGTCACTTAAAAGGGTCATGATAAATGTGCTTGACAATGATGACTTAGCTTGGGCAGTCCTCTCCATGTGGAAGTATTCACCCACCCCTGCCAGCAGCTTGGACCTGGAATGGCCTTCCTGCATGGCCCCCAGCACCAGGCCCAGTCAGAGAGGTGGGTTTGGGGGTAGGAGTTTGAGGACAGAGAGGCAAGACAAAGAGTAGAGTTGTGCCAGGATCTCAAAAGCTGATCCCTTTCATCAGGGGGCCCTGGGAAAGCACCGAGAGATCCCTAACAGCACTCTTAGAGTCTGGCCTGACATGGGCCACTGAAGACTGAAGCCCTTGGTCCTTGAACCTTTTCCAGTGCAGACAGTGAGGGCCTTGCCCCAGGGGCTCCACTGAGTCTCTTCTCACCCTACCATTCTGACATTTCCAACTGACTCCCTAAGAGGAGTGTTTTAGGGTGAACAGTGCTGAGAGCCATCTGGGGCCTGGAGAGAGGATGGGGAAAAAAGGAGGAGTATGTGATATCAACAAGCACTTCATGATCAAGTGAATGGTGAGAAGGTAGCAAGGTAGAGAGCAGTGGGTGACATCAGCATGATTTTACCCAGAGAGTTCTGCTGCTGAAAGCTTGACTTGTCCCATAGTGAGTGAGGAAGATTGAAACACATATCCATGCATACACACAAACACACAGACACATATTCCATGCACTTCTTACTTAAGGGACTATTAACATTTATTTAAATTTACATCAGGAGATCACATATTTTAACTTGTGTGAATATAGCTTCCAAAATTGCAATAAAATGTGATTTTAAAAAACGTCCTCTAACAATGACTACATTTAATATCAGTGATCAAAACACGTTAACTTGCAGCATGAGCGACAGATGCAATTGGCTGTTCTGCCGAGTCCCTTTTCCTAGTATTTCCTACGTTACCACACATCTGCAAACATTTCCCTGAGCTTGTCCCTTCCAAGGAGTGGTGTGAGTGAGTTCCAGGGAGGGAGTTCCTGGGAAGTGCTCCTTACATGAGTGTCTAGGGCTGCTTCTGAGTGTTAAAAAGAATGTGAGATAAAAAGAGGTAATGTCTGAAAGGAAAAAAAGTGGGAATTTTTAAACCAAGTGATCAATTGTTGCCAGTTCTGCTCCCTGGCTATCATGAACTGATAATAAATTAACAAAAGAAAAACAAATTTATGTGTGTGTGACATGACCCTAGACAGTGGCCGGATCCAAGAATAACATGTGTCTAGATATCCTCCAGCTCTGTAGCGTAAAGGCCCAGGCTTTGTGGCCTTGCCCCGCGATGGGGCTCTGCTCCCAATAGAGTAGGAGGTAACATTTCCATGCACTCCAGCTTGGTATTGTGGCTTGTGCCCTGGCTGGGACGTCGGAAAACTTCTAGAACCAGCCAGCTCTGCTCTTTATTATTTGTATGCTTTGGCCAAATTTCCTAACCCACTAGTGTCTCTATTTCTTTATCTCTTTTTTTTAAAAAAACATATTTTACTGATTTTTTTCAGAGAGGAAGGGAGAGGGATAGAGAGTTAGAAACATCGATGAGAGAGAAACATTAACCAGCTGCCTCCTGCACACCTCCTACTGGGGATGTGCCCGTAACCAAGGTAAGTGCCTTGACCAGAATGGAACCTGGGACCTTTCAGTCTGCAGGTTGATGCTCTATCCACTGAGCTAAACCGGTTAGGGCTTTATCTTTTAAATGACAGCAACAACTCAACACCCCATGACTGAGGACAGACTTATGCTGGGCTGCACTGCGTGTAAGTTAGGATGCAGCCATCATCTCAGTGAGAGTGCAGCGGTGGATATACGACCACCTGCGAGGTGACCCTCAACATTACAGCACCTCTTTCACCCAATGGGCACTTAAGAAAGGATTTTGTTGAGGTGAATATAAAAATGTGTCCAGATGTAAATGAAATAGACAAATATCTGGGTGTAATAGTTAATGTACTTAAAATCCCATATGCTATTTGTTAATTTATAAATACTGATTATTAGGTTATTAGTTTAAATGATATAGTTAAACATCGCATCCTAGAGAGTAAGGTCAATCAACAACACCTCAAAATGCTGCTGGGAGGAGCAAATGTGTTTATACTTCCTAGCACTGGCGGAGCAACCTCCAGCCATGCTCCCACACTTGACTCTGAGGAACATGCTGAATGAAAAATAGCATGGAGGACTCACCCATCCCCATCCCACTAAGCTGGTACTGCTGGCATCCAGCCCACTGCCCTGTCCTCTCTTTCTACGGGTGTTCTTCTTTTTTATTTATTTATTTATTTATTTATTTTTTAAATAAATCTTTATTGTTCAGATTACAGGTGTTCCTCTCCCCCCCCCCCCCATAGCTCCCCTCCATCTGATTCCCCACCCCACCCTACCCCATGCCCTTACCCCCTGCCACTGTCTTCATCCATAGGAGTAAGATTTTTGTCCAATCTCTTCCTGCACCCCTCACACCCACTTCCCCCTCAGAATTGTTAGTCCACTCCCTTTCTATGTCCCTGATTCTATTATATTCACCAGTCCATTCTGTTCTTCAGATTTTTTATTTACTTGATTTTTAGATTCACTTGTTGGTAGGTATGTATTTGATGTCATTTTGTTGCTCATAATTTTTATCTTTACCTTTTTCTTCTTCTTCCTCTTCTTAAAGAATACCCTTCAGCATTTCATGTAATCCTGGTTTGGTGGCGATGAACTCCTTTAGCTTTTTCTTGTCTGTGAAGCTCTTTATCTGACCTTCAACTCTGAATGATAGCTTTGCTGGGTAGAGTAATCTTGGTTGTAGGTTCTTACTATTCATCACTTTGAATATTTCTTGCCACTCCCTTCTGGCCTGCATAGTTTCTGTTGAGAAATCAGCTGACAGTCATATGGCTACTGCCTTGTAGGTAACTAACCGTTTTTCTCTTGCTGCTTTCAAGATTCTCTCTTTGTCTTTTGCTCTTAGCATTTTAATTATGATGTGTCTTGGTGTGGTCCTCTTTGGATTCCTTTTGTTTGGGGTTCTGTGCTCTTCCTGGACTTGTAAATCTATTTCTTTTACCAGGTAGGGGAAGTTTTTGGTCATTATTTCTTCAAATAGGTTTTCAGTATTTTGCTCTCTCTCTTCTTCTGGGAACCCAAAAATTCGGATGTTGGTACGCTTGAAGTTGTCCCAGAGGCTCCTTACACTATCTTCATATTTTTGTATTCTTTTTCTTTTTGTTTTTCTGGTTGGGTGTTTTTTGTTTCCTCATATTTCAGATCTTTGGTTTGATTCTTGGGGTACGTTGATCTACAGTTGAGTTTCTGTATATTCTTTATTTCAGACAGTGTATGCTTCATTTCTGACTGGTCCTTTTCCATTTTTTTGGCATTCTCATTAAGGTCCTTGAAGGTCTCACTAAGCTCCTCAGAAGTGTCATCAAGTTTCTCGGCAGTTTTTAGAAGATTCTTGAGTAACCTTATAAATGTAGTTCTGAACTCTATGTCGTCCAGTAGTTTGCTTTCCTCCATTTCTTTCATTCGTGACATGTTTCTTTGTTTCTGCATTTTGGCTGCTTCCTTGTGTTGATGCAGTGGCTTTGTGTGGTAGGTGACCTATAGGGGGCAGTAGCTCAGCCTCCCCAATCACCTGATGTGGACGCTCTTGGTATACCCCTTTGTGGGCTGAGTGCATTCTTGGTGTAGTTAAGCCTTAATTGCTGTTGGTACACTGGGAGGAAATGACCTCCAGGCCAATCGGCTATGAGGACTCGCTGTGTCTATAAGAACTGCTGTGCTGGAGACACGCTTATGGTGCAAGACTTGTTTCAGTGGGGCTTTGGTGCTCACTGAGTCTGCCTCTTGAATGTGTCACTTATGGAAGTGAGGAGTTGAAATCTGGTGTCTCACACTGACCACTAGGTACACTGGCTTCTGGATCTCCAATGGGGTGCAGGTCAGCTATTGTCTGAGTCCACCCAGCAGGAGCTACAGTGAGAGCTACAGTTTTCTCCTCTTTGCTTGGGATTTGGAGGTTTTAGAGCTGTCTGATCTGGGCTGCAAGTTTGCTAGGTTAAGCTGCGATAGGGCAGGCCTTTCTTATGCTAAAACTGCTGTTTGGAGCTTGGGTGGGTTTGTAGGTTGTGTGGGGCAGGGTCTCAGGGCGTCACTAGGCTAGGGCGTGGCAAACAGCGATGGCTGCTAGTTAGCCGGCTCTGTGTCTCCGACTGCGTCCCGTGCCCCAGCGCAGTAAACAATTATTCTTGCGCGCAGCTCTGCAAGCAGGCCACCCTCACTTTCTGACCCGGTGGCAGACAATCCAGCTTCTCGCCGTAGGGGTCTGGGTCCCCAGAGTCTCGCTGGAAACTGGAGTTTAGAGTAATGGGGAGCTGTGTCTCCCTTCGAGTTGAAAGAAACAGCACACCCAGTCGCCAACCACCAGCCCGATTTGCGCGCCTGTGTACCTCAGCTTTTCCGCACTTGTGCACATCTCAATGCTCTTTTCTCTTTCCTTCTAGTTGTAGAACTTCCACTCAGCCAGCTTTCCCGTGGTTCTGGGTGATAGACTTTTTGTCTTTTAGTTGTAGTTTTGAAATTGTTGTGTGAGGCAGCAGTTTAGGTGTTTACCTACGCCACCATCTTGGATTCTCCCCGGTTGTTCTTTTTTCTTTCCCCTCTCCACCCAGCTGCCACCCCCCTGACAAGTCACTAACAAGATATTCTTGCCCTTTGTTCAGACTAGAGTCTTTCCAAAGAAACCTTATCAAGAACCAAAGACATAAAGACTGTTGCTGCAGAGCCCTCCACAGACTTCAGTGTCATTGTTCCCTTCTGCACTCTTGGGGAGCTGTAGGCATTTTCCTCTCCCAGGGTCAGCTTTGTTCCCTTCCACAAGCAGTCCCTATGGGATGAAGGGGGGGGTGGGGTGTTGAGGGGCAATAATAGAAAGCCACTGGTATTTGGAAAAGGGAAAACTGAGTTCAAGTCAACCACTACGTTTCATTAAGACTTTGAGCACATACCTTCACCTCTTCATATACAGTAATAGAGACAAATCTCTTGGAGAATCTTTAAGGATTCCATGAGATCATATATCCAAGGTACTCAATACAGAGCCCATCTTTGTTAAGAGCTGTTGGGCCAGTTAACAACTATTAAGTCCCTTCTATTCTCTCCTGTATTTGCTGGAGTGGACAGTGAATGGGCAGGGGAGAGATGGTTCATTCCCCCCCTTTTTAGGAATAACTTAACAAGACAATATTCACAGTAATTACTTGAACCACCCTATTACTTTTTGTCCAGTGAGAAAGTGCTTTTTGTTTTGTTTTGTTTTGTTTTTTACTTTTACCGAAAGAAATTTGTTTGGGTGATCTTCAGGTCTAGGGTTGGCTGCTTAGATTAGCATATGATCTGGAAAGAGCACCCACCTCCATGGTCCAAAGACATTCTTTGCTCTTTGGAGAAGATGAAGCAAGCACACAATTCCTCCCACATGTACGAAGTCTTTCCTTTCTCCAGACATTCTAGTGGGTTTGTAGAAGCTACCGCATTGACCATGAAACCCCTCGGTCTTAGACCTGGCATTTGTCTCTCCTCCAACTTATCCCCTTTATTAGCTACTTCCTTGGGGAATATTTAATAGGGAATATTTAGCAGGCTTAGGGGTCATCTTGTCTATCAAAACCTCAGCAGGGTGCCCTGGTTGGCACTTTATCCTTATCCGGATCCTCTAAGAGTTCTGCCACCTAGGTCTTCTGACCTGGCCCCCTCTCTTCTTCCTGGTGATGTCCCCAAACCCCGGATTTCCTCACCAGGACTCTTTTTGGAAGAACAATTGGCTTGAGTTTTTGCTGGACCTTTGGTTACATGAAGATAAACGTGTTGAGAAGACCGTAGATTTTGAACACTGCCCACTACTACCAACTTTCTCCTTCCATGCCCAGTGCCTGTGGCATTTGTAAAGTGTTCCCAGAGCTTGTCATGGACTTGAACACATTTTGCTGTGCCATAGGAAACTCCCCTTTCCCATTACCTCTTTAGACTCTGCAGAATTCACTGTAGCTCTACTTTCAGTAATACTAGCTAAAATTTATTGAGCACATTATATGTGCCGGAAATAATTCTGAGCACTTTATATCCATTGTTTCATTTAATTCTTTCAACAATCTTGTGGGATAGAAACTATTATTATTCACTCACTTTACAGAAGAGGGAACCAAGGCACTAAGGTTAGATAATTCTCTTATATGGAAAGAAAGTGTCAGAATCATGATTAATACAGCTAACTCCAGAGCCAGTCTTTTTATGTCTATGCTCCACTGGATCTTATTGGGTCTTACCATGTCTGCCAGAAACTTCCTTTACCAAAGAAGAGAACTGCTTACTTCCTGTCCACCTGGTGAGTATTGGGTACATGCGGCTGACTGTCCTTAGCATGGCACATGCAATGAGTATCAAGTAGTGTTTGGTAGGTAGATGTATGAATGGGTGGGTGGGTGGATGGATGGAAGGATGGATGACAGGTGAATGGATAGGTAGATGGTTGGATATGTAGATAGATGGGTGGATGGATGGATGGGTGGGCTACCATGTGATCTGAGATCTTTTGTACAGAAAAACATTTTGGAATATAAGAAACCCGGATAATCCAGAGCTACATACTCTCTGACTGTTGTGACTGTTGTTCTTTCTGTTTGCAAGAGGGGAAATATCTCTAGATACTGACCCCCCATAGAACAAATAGAACAACTGTGTTCCTACTAACAGTTATTTCCACCTGCATTTATTTTCTTAGCTGCTTCACACTAACTTTGGAATTCAAAACAACTTTTGAACTTGCTCAGGGAGATTTGTTTTTTAGTAAGACTGACTGCTCTCTGATCCGGGGGGGTCCTGCAGTCCAAACCTTACTCAAGAACATCTGGCCATGGGATTTGTTGTTTGTGTCTAGAAGTTGTTCCGGAACAAGAAAACCCACATCTTCCAATCTACTGCTGCCAAACAGAGGCTAAGACTGAACACAGTGTGGCCTTTACATGCAGACAATTTCATGGAAAAGGTGAGCTTGCAGGATGTGGATAAACTTAGCATCAGGTCCTCTTCCCCCTTTACTTCCAGGTTCCTGCCCATGCCCACAATCATTCCAACCCTCATATAACTCCCAGACCCTGCTTCTTATTTCCTTGTTTCAGATGACAAACTCACTCTTGCTAAGGTGTTAGTGACTTCCTACTTTCCTTTCCTATTAGAAACAAGTTCCTCAGTAAATGAAATAAATAAATATATATATAAAGCAATGGTAAACTCAAAGGCAGAGTCTCAACGTGCACCAGGCATGTGCTATCCCCTGGGCCTGTCATTCAGGCTGGTCTGTTCATTTGTGTGCTAGTCTGTGTATTCTTTTACTAATATTATTACGTCAAATGGATCTTGAGAACATCTCAAGGCCACATTATTTTCTCATTGACTCTGGTTTCCCTAGAGTGGCTCTTCCTGTCCTACTCAGAATGAGGGTTTAGGGCACAAATGTGCTAATTGCTTTCACCAACCCCAGGACCCTCAGGTCCTGTCTCATTGCCGTGTATATAACTTACCAGACGTGGCCTGCCCTGCCCTTTACATGGGGTTCATTGGCCCCATCAGAGTGACCACAGGCCCTGACCTGCCTGTGAGGCCTCAGCTGCAATGTGCCTCTGACCGGACCCCACCTTCTCCTCAGGTGCTTGTACTACAGGCAGGTAGCATTACCGCCACAGGAAAGTTTTTAAGGTGTTGAGTAGCACATTTTGGCATGGGCATAAAAACAGGGAAGGAACATTGTATTGTCTCTGTTTGGTCTTTCTCTAAGCTTTTCAGTAAACTCTACATGCCCAACTCTGATCTTTTTGTCTGCTGTGAGCTAAGATTACAGGTAAACTTTGTGAACTTTCTGCATGAAAACTTATATTAAAAAAAAAAAAGCAAGTTCTTTGTTTAATGCTCCAAATCCCATTTTTGTCATTGATATGACAATGCTAAATTTAGTTGTCATATCCAATTAGCCTATTTAATGTGAAAACAAATTAAATCTTTATGCCCATGAACTGTGAACAAACCTGCCCACTACAGGTGTGTCTCAGTCCCTGGCAATTATTTAGGCTGGGTCTCATACTCTTGTTTAATTCTGATGGGAAAATGATTAGAAGGAGGGAAGGCAGGGAGAAAGCAGTTAGTGTGTGCCTGCTTGAAGATCGGAGAAAGGCCTTCTGTCTTCCAGGTGGATACAGTGTCTCCGGGCACACAGCTCAGCAAGCACCCCCTATAGGTCCCTCAGCAGGTGGTGTGTGAGGCAGCTCCATCCCTGACCCAATAGCTTTGCGGAGAGGGCCTCTGCCCCGTTCTGGAGAGGCCTCTTGCTATCTTATCTCTCAGAATGCCTGCTTCAAATATGCCCACCACAGACCTGAGCACAACAGTGATGTTGGTGATGGAGCATGAGGGTGACGAGTTAATAGACTGACCAATCACCCTCTTTTTACTCAGAGGCATCCATCATCCATGCCCACTCAGCAAAAAAGGCACTGGATCTCACCCCACACAAACTGCAAATTTCTCCGAAACCATCCATTTGAAACAAGTCTTAGATATGTAAAGCATAATTGACAGAAACTCAAACCTAGAGGCATCCTTGAGAGGCCATCTGAGTCACTCTCTGGCCTTTAGGCAAAACCATCTATAAACTTTCTTAGCAAACCCTGGCAGCCAATGGAAAGGTTGCTGGTTTACTAGTAAGTCTTCCTTGGGAAAAGATTTTAATGGACTCTGAGGACTTCCAGAATGCTTGTATTTTTAAAAATTTATTTATATTTTTTGTTAATATCTCACCTGAGGATATTTTTTTCCCATTGATTTTTTAGAGAGAGAGGAAGGGAGGGGGAGAGACAGAGGGAGAAACATTGATGTGAGACACATGCATTGGTTGCCTTCTGTATGCGCCTGGACCAGGGCCAGGGACTGAGGCTGCAACTGTGGTAGATGCCCTTGACCGGAATCAAACCTGGGACCCTTCAGTCTGCCGGCCGATGCTCTATCCACTGAGCCAAAAATACACCTAGGACTGTATTTTTATTTTTAATTATACTATACAAAAAGAGAAACATTCTCTGTAAAGTCAGACGTCTGCACCTCACCCCCACCACTATCACACCTTCCTCCTCCTCCTCTTTGATTTGGTCCCTGGGGAGCCACTCGGAGAAAGTGATAAATGAGCAAGAAGGTGTTTAAGGTCTGTTCTCAGGTAGACACTTGTGAGGAGGTAAAGGAAGCAGGACTGGGCAGAGGTAGAGGCTGGACCGCAGTGCAGTTGTTAGTGGCTTAGTTGGACAGAAAATGCTTCTCAGGAAAGGACTGTGATTGGTGCAGGTTCGGCCCTGTGCTGACTCTTTGGTCCAATCACTGTGATCTGGAGATAAGTGAATCTGATTGGCCAGTTTTCAGCCACATGGCCACCAATACCAGGGTGATGGAAAAGCTTGCTAAACAGTCAAGAACAGTAGCCGACACACACACACCTTCAAAGCTATCTACCTCTCAAAATTGCTGAAAAGATCAGCGAAAACATATAGCAAATGTGTCTAATAGAGGGCCTAAAAAGAGACACTCAATAAACTGTCATTATTCTTTCTTCCATTGGGGTCATCAGAACTAATACAAACAACCTTTCTTTTATTAAAGTCTTGGGGAAAACAGCTGCTGATAAAATCAAAATTGGCTCAAATCTCACCCCAAATTTGAACTGAGCCTGAACTTTTCTGAAGAACTGAGAATACTTAACAGACATTTTTCTCCAGCTAAGCTAATCTGTGCGTCCTTTTATTGCCTGAGCCAGAATGGGCCTGGATCACCAGAACCATCATAAGGATGCTTATCTCCCTGACAGCTTCAATGGTCTGAAAGTATTTCTCAAGACAGACAGTCACTAGTGTTTTTCTGACCTTTTCAGAGAGCCAGAGCATTTGGATGAACTGGGGAAAAATTCCTGTCTCTGAACTGGATGTCAGCTTCTTGTAGGGTCTTGTTCTAAGGATGGATCTTGTATGTCCTTCTTGCCCTTCAAAACTGTAGGGTTCTCCAAAGCCTCATGAAGAATTAAGGACAGAGAGTTCTTGGCCCTCGGTGACAAGCCCATAACCTCTACTCCCTCGCTCTAGTGTTACACTGTGGCCAATTGGATGTCTGGATGATCCCCGAACCGCAGACACCCTGCCCTCCGCATCCTTAACATGCTGTTCCTCTGTGAGGATCATGCTCTTCCCACTTTCCGCCTGCATAACCAAGCCTTCGAATTCTGCCTGTTTTTCAAGGACATCTCTTCCAGGAAACCTTTCCTACCCCTTCAACAGCTGTGGTCTTGTGATCTTGACTCCCTTTAGTCCCCTTATAGAATATACATTGTGCCTTATGCTATGTTAACCTGAACGATAAGCTTCACAATTCACTTACAGGGCATTTATCAAGAACTTAGCATGTTCTCTGCCAGGTACTGGAGATGGAGATGCATGAGATGAAATTAACCCAGTCAACACAGGGCTCTTAGCAGTCTGGGTATTACATATTTCAAATCATGAATTTCCAATTTGAAAATTCCAATTTTAAAAAATTGGAATTCTGTCACTACCTGCTCATAACTTTGGTGTCTTCAACTACAAAATAAAAGTTTTGGACTCCATGGTCACTGGAGGGCCTTTCTCACTCAGCAATTCTACTTATATTCTACTGTCACCTTGTCATTACTTCCAGTGGTCACTTTGCTCCTCATTTTATCATCCATCAAGAGAGCATCCATCTGAGCTTCAGATAATTTTAAGCAGAACTTTGGAATTAATATGTAATTAGCATATCTAAGTTCACTGAACATGATCAGCATGGTGGTCAAGTCAGTGACAAGTCACACCATCAATCTAGATCTCAATCTGTACCATGGGATGGTTGGAGTAGGGGCCACTAGAGCGCCTTCCTACTCCAACATTTATGATTCATAATCATTCTCTCTCTTGGTCCCACAAGAAGCATATGATGTTCTATAAGGTCATGGCTGCTAAGCCACCTGGCAGCAGGAAACAAATGCTGTCACTCCCAGCCTCACCCAGGAGGATGAACTAAGTTTTGAAAAAGAGGCTGTGACTGAGTCCAGAAGGTTTGGTTTTCAGTCACTGGCCCCATCCTCAGCATAAGTTTGCTGTGGGAACCAGTTGAACAAAGTTAATCTCTGGAGAGGAAATTAGCCAACATTACTCGATTGAAAAAACTCACCCTCTTCCCTCATCTCCCGGCCCCCTGTCTCTGTTGGCTCCCTCCGGGCCTGGCCACTTGCCCTTGTGTGCAATGAACACTTCCTATCTGTGCCACCATGTGCACTCCACTCGACTCAGCATGCTTATGGCCAAGTACCCATCACCCAAAGAACCTGCTGTAAGATGGAAAATTCAGTCAGTTCAGATTTTTTCCAAACAGAGAAGAAATTTGTAAAACAGACTTCCTCTTAGCTTACTATGTAACCATGCTTTCCATCTTTCTGTAAAAAATTCTGGTGGACACCCCACTTCAGGAGGCTGCACCATGCACTTTGCTCCCACCAGCTGAGCTTGGTGCTGACCAAGAGTCAGCTATGCTTATTCCCCAGCCCGTTATTAGCAGTCATCCTTGTAACTGTGGGGATGCAATTTAGGTGAATATTATAAATCAGTTAAGTACGAGTGCAAAGAAGAGGGTTGTTGGTTATATAGAAACCAAATTAATGCTTGTAAGGAATAAACAAAATTAAATTCCTAAAAAGATTTGCAGTCTACTTTTGGTATATGGAATAAATATTGGTGTTTGTTGAAAAATAATACAAATATAGAAATATTCTGCACTCAGGTTGCTCTGTAGCATCCATATCTTCTTGTTCTACTTTGAAGAAGTCATAATTAAAAATGTGGATGAGACATTATGGCTGTAGTCTATGTAGAAAACACAAATGCCCATTGAAAGGACCCATTCTCAGAAGAAGAAAACAAGACTTAGCCCAATATCAAAACATTGGCTGGCATTGTAGGTTGTAAGTTAAAATACAATATATATGTTCAAATCAGCTCTGTTACTTTTTAAGTATTAGACCTAAGAAGATTTCAGCTGTACATAGATGATCATCATTTTACAGCTTTGGACTCAAATATTTTGTGGAGTTTTTAGTTTACATTGAGATCTTATTATTATTATTTGAGATCTACTATTGTTTTATTATAAAACTTTTAAGCATATATAAAGAAAAGTAGAATGAACATCCATATCCCATCATCCAAATTTGCCATCCATACTTTGTCCCTTTCTTTTTGTTCTTTTCTGATGTGTTTTAAAGCAAAATTTAGACATCATGTCATTTTATTCCTACTTACTTTAGTAGTTATCTCTTTACAAATATGGACATCTTCTTATCTAACTACACCATCATCATGCCTAACATAATTAGCAGCAATTCTTTAGTGTCATCTGATACTTTATGCATACTCAGTTTTCTCAGAATGCTCCCAAAGAGTCTTTTTACTGTCAGTTTGATCAAATCATAATACAATGCACACATTATATTTGGCTATGTCTCTTATATGTTTTTAAATTTAGAACAATATCCCTTTACCTTTTTCTTTCTGCTATTAACTTGTTGAAGAATCCCTGCTTTTATAAAGAGAGGTGTGAGAATTTCAAATAATAGCAATTGACAAGGGGTTAGTGGTGAGGAATCTCAAAAAAATGCCAGAATGGACCCAAAATTTCTCAGGGTGATCAGGGAACTGACCTGGAGAAAAGTTTTCACTCTCCTTGGAGTGACAAATGAGCAGAAGGCAGGGGACTGGGTTGAAAAGATGAAAGGTTCTAAAGTTATGAAATAGGTTTAATCTCGCACAAACAGAGGTTGAAATCATCAAGGAAATGTAAATCAAAACCACAATGAAATAGTACTTCAGACCCACCAGGATGACTACCAACAGAAGAAAAATTGTTGCTGAGGGTGTGAAGAAACTGGAACCCTCATACATTGCTGGTAGGAATGCAATAGTACATTAAAATGGTGCCTTGGAAAAGAGTCTGGCAGTTCCTTAAAAGATTAAACATAGAGTTTACCATATGACCAAGTGATTCTTCTCCTTGGTCTATATCCAAGAGGACTGAAAATGTAAATCCTCACAAAAACTTGTGCTTGAATAGACTATTCATAATAGCTAAAAAGTGGAAGCAACCCAAATGTCCATAATGAATGAGTAAATTAATGTGGAATATTATCTATATACTAAAGGCCTGGTGCATGAAATTCATGCATGGGGAGGGGTCCCTCAGCCCAACCTGCACCCTCTCCAATCCAGGAGCCCTCTGGGAATGTCCTACTGATGGCTTAGGCCCGCTACCCATGGTTCTCTGCTCTCTGCGGGGCCTGCCTGCTCCACACCATGGTGATGGCCAACCAGGCCCTGCTGGGTGTTGCCTGCAGGCCCACTTGCCTGCTTGTAGGTCACCACGGCTATGGCCAAGCAGGCCCTGCTGTCTGCTGTCAAGCTGCATTGCTGCCCTTACCTCCTGGGGCCGGTGGTGGTCCCAGGAGCCTGTGGGCTTGGCACCTGTCCCTGGGACCCAGGCTGCTTGGTGCCTGTGTATGCAAATTAACCTGCCAGCTTTGTTGGGTTAATTTACATACTCACTCCTGATTGGCTGGTGGGCATCATGGAGGTATGGCCAATTTGCATCTTTCTCTTTTATGAGTGTAGATATAAAAGCCTAAGCAGCCTTTATGATGGAATGACTGGAGTGACCAGAACGACTGGAATGACCAGTTGCTATGACACACAATGACCACCAGGGGGCAGACACTCAATGCAGGAGCTGTCCCCAAAATGCAGGCCCTGATCGCCAACGGGGTGTGCTGGCCAACCTCCTGGTCCCCAGGCTGGGTGGTGGCAGATGCAGCCCCTTTCCTCAGGGGACCGAGGGCCAGCTCCCTCTTCAGGGCTGGTAGCCAACCTCCTGTGTCCCTCCCCCTGACCCTACCTCAGGCCAGTAGGCCCTGATTGTCTGATCAGGACTGGGCCCTGGGTTGGGACAGGGAACCAGGGTGGGTGGTGGCAGATACAGGTGGCCAGGGAAGGAGGAGGTGGGGAGTCAAGGAACCTGATTGGCCCTGATCACCGGCCAGGCCTAGGGACCCCACCTGTGAATGAATTTTGTGCACCAGGCCTCCAGTTTACCATAAAAAGGAATGAAGTACTGGTGCATCAGGAATGAACCCCAAAAATATTACTCTAAGGGAAAGAAAAGACACCTATTGTATGATTCCATTTATATGAAATATTCAGAATCGTCAAGTCTGTAGTGATAGAAAGCAGATTAGGACTGAGAGATTGGAAGACTGGAGTGGGTGATGGTTAAAGGGTGTTGAATTGATGGGGGAGTGGTGGTGATAAAAATTTTTGAGATTAGGTAGTGGTGCTAGTTGCATAGTCCTGCGAATATAGCAAAAGTCATTGAATTGTATAGAGAGTGAATTGTATGGTATATGAATTATATCTCAACAATGCTCTTCAAACATAAAGTGTGACTCAGTGCCAGTGAGGGCCACAGAGGGAGACACCTCCTCTGCTGGTTCCTACAGTCTTCAGGAGGGGGTTGTTTTGTATTATGAACCAGACAACCTTTTGACCCTCGTTTTAGTAACACTGTGAAAGGAAACCCAAGAGGAACAGAAAGGAGCATTCATTTTCATTTTCTCCCATCTGATTCCCCTCTGGGCTGACCGCGCTTCCTCCCAGGCCTGCACGCATTCTCCTTTCCTGCTTTGTGGAAGACAATGATGTGCAGGTCCAGCTGCTTCACATGCGGGGGAGCATAGTGACAGGGGC
Source organism: Corynorhinus townsendii (assembly GCA_026230045.1). Taxonomy (NCBI): domain Eukaryota; kingdom Metazoa; phylum Chordata; class Mammalia; order Chiroptera; family Vespertilionidae; genus Corynorhinus; species Corynorhinus townsendii. Next base: position 148,314,945 of record JAPDVU010000002.1, on the reverse strand, counting down.
ACCGTTGGTCAGCCACACTGCCACCACAGCCTCCCAGGCAGCCAGGGCAGTCAGGTGGAGTGAGAGTCTGCTTCCACAGGGTTCAGCATGGGGCTTGGCCTGATGGCTGGGGCGGGTAGACAAGGGCAGCACGAGGTTCTGGCTGAGGGAGAGTGGGATGTTGGTGCAGAAGTTTCCTTGCCTGATTTTGAAATCTTCAGGTTGTTCCAGCTGCCGTTCTTGTCAGAAATGGACATCTGCCCAGCCCACACATGTCCGATTGCCCCGGGCCACAGGATGCTGCGCTCCTTTGGCAAAGGAGACGCGTGTGGGCCACTGAAATTGCAGAGCCTCTGGGTCTGCAGAAAGGCCTCCGGTTTTTGTGTGTTAACAGGGAAAGCTCCATTTACGGAAGGGCGGCTTGGGTGGGTGGGCCACATTCCCAGGAGGCTCTGAGGGCTCCCCAGGGCCGCAGCAGGCCTTTCAGGCTCCCTCCCTCCTTGCTCCCATTGCTTCCAAATCCTCATCCCACTCAGGGGAAACGTGGCCACAGGACACAGCTCCTCCTTGCAGCTCCAAGGGAACAGGTGAATAAACAGAGAGAAGACAAACATCAATAAGAAAAACACAACTTAGCTATAACCATTTTGGCTCAGTGGATAGAGCTTTGGCCTGTGGACTCAAGGGTCCCAGGTTCAATTCCGGTCAAGGGCATGTACCTTGGCTGTGGGCACATATCCAGTAGGGGGTGCGCAGGAGGCAGCTGATCAATGTTTCTAACTCTCTATCCTTCTTCCTTCCTCCCTGTAAAAAAATCAATAAAATAAATTAAAAAAGAAAAGAAAAACAGAACTTAAAAGCTCATGTCTTCAGGGAGAATACCAACAAAACATCAGGGGTTGTCTGGAGCCCTCACCCTAGATGCTAAAGAAGTGCCTTCTTACACCCTGGAGCTGACACTCCATCTCTCATTCTTCTGGTTTCCAGTGCTGTGACCCCATGAACCATCCTCTGTGTCCAGCACCCAGGAGCTGGTCTTTGTGTATCTCATCCCCAACATTTCTCCTCTGTCCCCTCCACCAGATACAGAGGAGACGCCTTTATAAATGTAAATTTTTCTTACAAAGGAATTACTTCTACATGGTTTTTATGAGTTTCTCAAAATTATCAGTGCAAAATAATTCTTTTGCCAAAGAGACATATTTTGGGTGACATATTTTGGTCTTCTGCAACAGATAGGTAGAAAGAGATTTATTATAAGGAATTGGCACATGAGGTTATGGAGGCTGAAAGTCCCAAGATTTGCAGGATGAGTTGGCAATCGGAAACCAGGAGACTTGATGGTGGAGTTCTAGTCAGAAATCCAACAGAGTCAAGACCAGGAAAAACTGATGTTCTAGTTTAAGTCTAAAGGCAGGAACATAGCCAATGTCTAAGTTTGAAGGCCGTGAGGCAGAAAAGAATTCTCCGCTACTTGGATAAAGGTCAGCTTTTTTGTTCTATTCGGGCCTTCAACTGATTTGATAGAGCCCACCCACACTAGGGAGAGCAATCTGCTTTACTTAGTCTATTGATTCAAATGTTATTCTCATCCATAAACACTGTCATAGAAACACTCAGAATAATGTTTGCCCAAATATCTGGGCACTTGTGGCCCCATGAAGGTGACACATAAAATTAACCCTTTCTAGTCTCTTATGGAACCTCCTTGGCAAACCTAGGGCAGCTTTCTCCAAAATGTATGCTGCATGGAGCCTAGTCTTGAGAAATCCTCTGGGTGGAGGGGGAGGGCGGGAGAGGGAGAGAGAGCATCTCTATGCTCAATTATATTTAGAAAATATGATATAATATATTCCTCCCACATCCCACCTCTACCTCTTAGAAATTCTTAAAGTGTACTAGCTGATAAGAAGTGAAAGGTCCTGCAATTAAGACAGCTACTTAATGGTATTTGTCTCAGTAGCTCTCAGAACAGTGGAACCCAGCTTGGGAAATGCTGCTCCAATAATGGTTTTGAGGCCTGGCTGGATGTCTGCACCTCATGGGGAACTTAAAAAAAAAAAATGTTTTATTGTTTTTTAGAGAGAGAGGAAGGGAGAGGGATAGAGAGATAGAAACATCGATGAGAGAGAAACATCATCAATCAGCTGCCTCCAGGATGCCCCCTTCAGGGGATGGAGCCCACAACCCGGGCATGTGCCCTGACCAGGAATGGAACCACCATCTCTTGGTTCCTGGGTCGATGCTCAACCACTGAGCCATGCCGGCTGGGTACAGGGAACTTTTTAAGTGCCGCTTCTCACACTCTGACTGTAGTGGAATCTGGAAGTCCATATTCCTAGAAGCTCCCTGGACTGCTCTCTGTCCTGTGTGTAGATTGGTGCTGGGAACCACTGCTTCAGCCCTGGGGGGAGGTGCAGGCAGGGCTGTTCCATTTGGCAGTTATCCCATTCACTAAGGTATGACCAGGGAAGGGAGACCACTGCCAATTCCACAGAAGTCCCTCTCCTTGGCCTGGCTACTGCTTCGGGGAAGGCAGCGTCAAGCTTCCCCTTTCTTGAGTCAGCCCATTTTCTTTGCAAGGCAATTGGGGAAGGCTGCTCACTTTTGGAATCTTTTACAAATGAGAGGGAGGCAGCAGAATTGAGAATAATAAATAAAGGTGCTGAGGTGCGTACCAAGGAGCGGCACACAGTGGTGGGTCTAAGGCCTCGCCTGGCTTTCTAGGTCCTGCCCAGCCCTGAAGCCTCTTTCTGTCCTGGGCACAAAATTGTGTCTAATTGTCTCTCACACTAAATTGTTTTACACATTTGTGCCTGCCCTCACTACTCCCTCTCCTTATACCCCTTAACGTAATGCCCACCTTTCTTTACTTGTATGACTCTTCCCCCAAAGTGCAGGCCAGGTATTGTCTTCAGGAAATTTTCCAAGCTATCAGGTCGAACCCAGGACTCCTCCTCTGTACTCCCACAATGCCAGCACCATGTCCCATTTTAGCATTTATTGCATACGTGATGAAATGATGTGTTTATGAGTCCCTACCTTCCCCACCCCCAACCCTACTCACCTCTACTTTAAAAATGAGTGTGTGCGTGTGTGTATAAAATGGGAGGTTTCATTTCATGAGTATTTTGCCTAACAACGTTTCATTTCTTATTATAAACTGCCCCCTTATCCTTAATTTGCAAGAGGAATTTGCTGAGTCCCCACAAATTCATGATTTCCAAACCACTCTCTGTCCTCCCTTCCCTCTGTGAAGGGTGAGAGCACCTCCACTAGGGCTCATCGTTTAAGGTCAGGGAGTGTGTTTGAAACATCCTCTCTCCCCTGGAGTCTAAATAGTAACCATCTATGGAAGTGAACTGACTGCTGATGACCTCTTAGGAAAGAGAGTCCATCTATGTGATTCATTATTTCATGGTCTTATATCCAGAAATCTAAGCCAACAATTTTCTTTTTCAGGCTTCTGCACTGAGGACTCAGAGACTTTTAACCCTTTCCCAGGGGGAAGAGAAGGTAATTTGTTTGGAAATCATGAATCTGTAGGGGCTTAGCAAGTGCCACTTAGGAATTCGGGACAAGCAGGGCAATTTGTGTTAAGAAATGACACCAATTTTTAGCCAACATGTTCATGAAATGAAACTTGATATTTTGCCAAAGTAAAGAAATGAATACATACAATTTAAAGGGGTGGGGGGGAGGGAAGAAAGCTTTTTTTCTTTTTTCTTTTCTTTGCTTGCTCAATTGTCTCACTTCCATGTGGAACTTGGATGTCTGTAAACTGACCAACAGTATGAGTCAGGGCCCATAGGAAATCAATAGCCTTGTAATTGTAAGTGAATTGTAATTGAGAAGACCACTTATAAGCTGAGATGGGGCTTTTCTTGTCCAGGGAATATGGTAGGGGATGGTGGGGCCTTCAGTAGAAGGCTGCAGTGGCAAACAACCATGGCTGAGAAGGGAGCTGGGGGATAAAGGCCCAACCTCACTTTCATCCACCTTCCAGTCTCTGTGGGGCCTCCTTGGCTAACCCAGGCAAAGGTCATGGGCAAAGGAGCCTGTTGATGAAAATCTTCAGCCTCCTGGGCCACAGGACATGTGGAAAGGGAGGAAAATCCACTGGAAGGGGCAAGTGGAGACTATCCAGTGCACCAGCCCTTGATTAAAAAACATTCTCCTTTACTTAATGTCCAAATCACAGCAACTCTGAGCCTCTACTTCCCCAAATTAGTCTTTTCCCCTCAACCCCTGAAGAGGGCACCTGCACCAAACTTCCATTGGTCATGCACAAATCCAGGCCCTTGCTGCCTCAGGCTTTTGGCAGGATATGTGCTTTTGAATTATATTTGTTATTTTTAAATCTTAGTTCACATGGACTAAGAGAGGATAACTCTAGAGATTATTGGGACTTCCTAGCCACCTAATCTACCAAAGTCATAGATCTAGCTGTCTTCCAAGTAAAGCTACTCCCACCACCTTCCCAGGTCATGATATAATAGTATACAGTAATCTCCCTTAATCCGTGGTTCCACTTTCTGAGGTTTTAGTTATCCAGGGTCAATCGCCATGTGAAAATAGTAAAGGAAGACTCCAGAAATATACAATTTATCAGTTTTAAATGGACACCATTTTGGGTAGAGTGATGAAATCTCACACAATCCCACTTCCTTTGTTCAGCATATCTACCCTGCATATGGTACCTGCCCGTTAGTCATGCAGTAGTCTTCTTGATTATTAGATCAGCTATCAGATATTTTGAGAAACAGATAGATAAGAGAGACCACATTTATATAACTTTTATTACAGCATATTATTATAGTTATTCCACTTTATTATTGTTTATCTCTTACTGTGCCTGGTTTACAAATTACAATTTAAGATAGGTATGTATGTATAGAAGAAAACATAGCATATATAGGGTTCAGCATTATCTGTGGTTTCAGGCATCCACAGGGAGTCTCGGGATGTATATCCCACAAATAAGGGGAGAACACTGTACTAGATTACTGGAGCCTTTTAGAAAAAGAGCTACTTCTGGGTCATTTTACTGAACATTAAATTAGGAAATGTCCTATCTTATAATCAGAGGATGATGATGGATCAGATGCCTAATTTCTATATGAATTAAATATAAGGAAGATAGGAAGCGTGAAAGTAAATAAAAAATTGTTTCTAAGTCATGGAAGAAATTTTGCTTTCAAAATTTCACACCCATTTTAGATAAAGCTTGGGTCATTTCTTAATCCAAATGGCATTGCCTATCCTTACATAGAACTGGTTTTGAGCTTTAGAGTTGGATTATCTAAGCATCATCTATTATTACTAATCTTGTCTTGAACTCAAATACTACATGGGATTGGAATGAACTTGTGAAATTTATTGGCAACTTTCAGACACCCCCCAGAGTGGTATAAATTAGCACCTAGGAACATTTGTTATGCCAAAAATTATACCTTTTAAAGACTAGGGCCCCAAACCCTGGTGTTAAGAATTATGGTTCTATAGACACTGGCAGCAATTCTCAGAACTATCTTGGCTGACTTCTGAGTGTTCATCAATCAACTTCCACTTCCAACAGGATGCTAAACAAAAAAATTTTAAAATACATTTTTATTGATTTCAGAGAGAGGAAGGGAGAAGGAGAGAGAGATAGAAACATCAATGATGAGAGAGAATCATTGACTGGCTGCCTCCTGCACATCCCCTACTGAAGATTGAGTCAGCAACCTGGGCAGGTACCCTGACCAGGAATTAAACTGTGACTTCCTGGTTCATGGGTCATTGACATTCAACCACTGAGCCACACCAACTGGGCAAACAAAACATCTTAATTTTCATGGTGGTATGTCTTTTTTTAAAAAAGGGTTTATGAAGCTACTGCTAATTAAAAAAATAAATGGCGTTGGGCATGGAGTCTAACCCACCAGCAGCATAGCTTTGTAGGAAAGACAGGTGTCTGTTGTCCTGGAGTTTTGCAAGCGTTTTTATACATCAAATAGAGGAGAGAAAGCTATTAGTCATTCTGAAAAGATCTACATTAGCTATTGACAAAGGGGAGGAGAGAAGGTGAGCAGGGCTAGTTCTGAAAACCGTATGGCAGAGTGCGAAGGAGGGAGGGTCCTCCCCTGTGGATCAGCTGTGGGCTGATCATGTGTAAATAAGCAACGGAGGCTCCTGAGGGTCTATGGTGCCTGGCTATTCCCTCTTTTGGAAAATCACAGAAATAGCCACTTGGGAATTAATCCTAAATTCCAACTAATGTATAGGAACGTGAGCAGTCTTTTGTCAGAGCTGGTCTACATCTATGCACAGGCTGTTCTCTTTCGCTCTCCAGTTGCTGTCATTTTAATTTAGAACATCTCAGAATTGTTTTCTTGACAAGGGTGTGGTAAAATACTGTTTCTTTATATCCAAAGCCAGGATGTCTTTTAGGATGTTTTTCCTGGAAGAGTGGCAGGTGGAGAGGAAATGCTGGATGCTTCTAACATCAACTACTGCTGGTCACAAACTCTTTGGATGTGAAAACATTGGGGGAGTGTATTAGAATGTTTGCCTTTAAATGACTGATAACCTTGAGTTACAAAGCCTTATACAACAAGGGAAAATTCTTATTTCACATAACAAAATACCCTGGGATAGGATGGCTCCTTCAGGTTATCAACTTGTCGTTATCAAATGACAGCTACTACTATATGTATCATATGAAAACACAAAAATATTAAAAGAAAAACGAATGTTTCTCAGAGTCCTCCAGCAGGCTCTTTTTATTTATTTCTTACTAGTCAGGATTGTATCAGGCTTAATCTATTACCAGCAAGAGGAACAGGATCGCTTAGATTGGCTTCACTGCATCAAGATCCAACCTCTGTAAGCTGGCAATGGTCCCAGCCCACCCAGAAGCCCAGATGCCTGGCCAAGGAGGGGGATACTGCATGGAATTAGGGTTCAGTTAGGAAGGAGAGTGAGCACCTGCCCAGCTGGGGAAGCAACCCCACAGTGCCCACTGCAGGAATGTAGCCAAATGCTTGAGAAAATGCCACAGGTTTGAAAACCATGGTAGAATGGAAGGTGAAAGACAAACTCAGAGTGAAGCATAGGCACTCCATCTTGTTCCCGTAATCTCTATGTTGTAAAAACTGCTGTTTGAAATTTTCCACTAAACATAGATGGTCCTTTGTTCTGTGAATTAACTCTGCTATTCTTGGCTTCTGTAAACACGCTTGCTCGAATAATAGAGAAAAGAAGCTCAATTATCTGGCCTTGCGGGCTGCTCTGCTGACGTAAGGATCTGGTCCGTCCCTGGCTACTCCCATGCCATTTTCGTGTGTCTTTTAGTTATCTGAATTGTGTTGTGCCCAAGGTTACTGAATTGTGCTGTGCTTAAGGCTACAAACTTCCTGCAAAATATCTCCCAGTACATAGGGATCTTTGTAAAGCCTACATACAAAAGGTCCAGGAGCCCCATATTTAGGAGACAAAGAAAGCGGGAGAGTATAAAGGAAACACTTCTTTCATGTTGCTTTGCTCAGACTCTGGAGATAACTCAGCATAATAAAGACTCCACATTTGGCTTACTGATTGGTTAAGGCGTCCTCTGTTTAGCTGGCTGATTTACAATATAACAGGCAGAATGTTTTGTCAGGGGTGCTGCTCTCTGGTCTTCATTCTCCACATGAGTGAGAGGAGCTCTGTTCTAGGAAACTGGTTAGAAAACAGACACAGACAAACATAATGTTTGCCCTTTATATTTTCATCTATGTAAGTATCTTCAAATACAGATCTGAAATGTAGTTAAAAACATGGAGCAGGTAGAATTCTCAATGTCAAGCACTCAGCTCCTCTCTAGTTGGGCTGTATGCTTTCCCGGGAATGGTCTTCTAGATGCTGAATGGTCTTCTAGGCAGCTATGTGTCAGACCACTTGTACAGTTCTCAACTGGGAGCATGTTCTGCACCTATGAGGAAGCTAGGAGCTCTCACAATGTCACAAACTGTCTTCAGGTGAAAGGACGTTTGCCTCTCTGGGTCACACCTAGTCCTGCTGCTGCTGATGGCTGATGCTGCTGCTATTTTAGGAAGTCTAGACTTGTTATCCTGCCCCAAGCACACACCTGCCCACTATGTGACTCAACCATCAAAGAGCCAGCCGACAGCCACCTGGCTCCCACCCCAGCCTGCTCTTGAGAGTCACTCACAGGCCCTTTTTCCCCATTCTTGTCCCTTTTATCAACTGAGGTAGGACTTCTAATTCTTGTGTTTAAATGATAAGAGTGGGTTTTTGTCATGTTTAGGTACAGACCAGTAATTTTGTAGAAGCACAGGTTACTGAGATAAATGAGTGATCTCTCCAGCAAAATGGTCAGTTCTTTCATGAGTAAAGGCAACATTTTCTTAACAAAGGGGCTATTGGCTGAGTTCAAGAGGCAGCAAGCAAATTCCACCTTGAAAGCATCAAAAATTAAACTTAGCTACATCCAAAGTCACCCGTGGGGGATATTATTATTAATTGGGGCCCTCATGATGTCACTTGTTAAATATACGAATGTGTCCATCAGTAACAAGTGGCCTGTCCACTGGTAGCACATGGCCTGTTGTGTTAAAGTCCTGTTGTGGCAGGCTACTCTTCCTTCAAGGCTCTGACAGGTCCAATCCTTTTACAAAAATTTCTTCCTACTCTGAGAGGCAGTACCATGCAAAGGTTAAGGATTTGAGGCTAGAGTTACTGCATTCAAATCCTGGGTCTGGCACTTACCTGGTGTGGGAGGGTAGGCAAATTGTTTCATATCTGTGCGCACACGTCCTTGCCTGCGAAATGGCAGAATGAGGGTGTCTACTTTGTAAGCATGCCGTGACTGTTACATGTAAAGTAATTGGTGTGTAGCAAGTGCTCAATAAATTAGCTATTCCTTTTTTTAATGTTTATGCCCTTTAACTCACAAATTTGGCTTCTAGAAATTCTTGCTAAGAAAGTAATTATGGATTTATATAAAAACTATTCCTTCAACAATTTGTAGAATAAAAAAACTCTGGGTATGGTCTAAGTACCCAAGAATGGGGAATTGGTTGAATAAATTATAACATATCCATAAAATTAAACACTATTCAATAATTAAATACCAACATATCTCTAGATATGACATGGAGTGATATTTATGCCATATGGTTAATAAATGATACAAACAAAAAAATAAAATAATATGAATAGTAGATATAGTGTTTATAAAAACGATGAGCATATAAGTATGAAGGGAAAGGGTTTTCCAGATGTTGATAGTGGTTAGCATTTTAGGCTTTTTCTTATGTATGATTTTAATTTTTTTATTTTTATTTTTTTTGTGTTTTTTTTCTTAATTAAATATTTATTGTTCAGATTATTACAGGTGTTCCACTTTTTTTCCCCCCATAGCTCCCCTCCATCTGATTCCCCACCCCACCCCATGCCCTTACCCCCCGCCACTGTCTTCATCCATAGGAGTAAGATTTTTGTCCAATCTCTTCCCGCACCCCTCACACTTGCTTCCCCTGAGAATCGTCAGTCCACTCCCTTTCTATGTCCCTGATTCTATTATATTCACCAGTCCATTCTGTTCTTCAGATTTTTTATTTACTTGATTTTTAGATTCACTTGTTGGTAGGTATGTATTTGATGTCATTTTGTTGTTCATAATTTTTATCTTTACCTTTTTCTTCTTCTTCTTCTTCTTAAAGAATACCCTTCAGCATTTCATGTAATCCTGGTTTGGTGGCGATGAACTCCTTTAGCTTTTTCTTGTCTGTGAAGCTCTTTATCTGACCTTCAACTCTGAATGATAGCTTTGCTGGCTAGAGTAATCTTGGTTGTAGGTTCTTGCTGTTCATCACTTTGAATATTTCTGGCCACTCCCTTCTGGCCTGCATAGTTTCTGCTGAGAAATCAGCTGACAGTCGTATGGGTACTCCCTTGTAGGTAATTAACTGTTTTTCTCTTGCTGCTTTTAATATTCTCTCTTTGTCTTTTGCCCTTGGCATTTTAATTATGATGTGTCTTGGTGTGGTCCTCTTTGGGTTCCTCCTGTATGGGGTTCTGTGCGCTTCCTGAACTTGTAAGTCTATTTCTTTCACCAGGTAGGGAAAGTTTTCTGTCATTATTTCTTCTAATAGGTTTTCAATATTTTGCTCTCTCCCTTCTTCTGGCACCCCAAAAATTCGGATGTTGTTTCGCTTAAAGTTGTCCCAGAGGCTCCTTACATTATCTTCATATTTTTGGATTCTTTTTTCTTTTTGTTTTTCTGGTTGGATGTTTTTTGTTTCCACATATTTCAGATCTTTGGTTTGATTCTTGGGGTATGTTGATCTACAGTTGAGTTTCTGTATATTCTTTATTTCAGACAGTGTATGCTTCATTTCTGACTGATCCTTTTCCATTTTTTTTGGCATTCTCATTAAGGTCCTTGAAGGTCTCACTAAGCTCCTCAGAAGTGTCATCAAGTTTCTCAGCAGTTTTTAGAAGATTCTTGAGTAACCTTATAAATGTGATTCTGAACTCTATGTCATCCAGTAGTTTGCTTTCCTCCGTTTCTTTCATTCGTGACATGTTTCTTTGTTTCTGCATTTTGGCTTCTTCCCTGTGTTGATGGAGTGGCTTTGTGTGGTAGGTGACCTATAGGGGGCGGTAGCTCAGCCTCCCCAATCACCTGATGTGGATGCTCTTGGTACACCCCTTTGTGGGCTGAGTGCAAAGTCTTGGTGTAGTTAAGCCTGAATTGCTGTTGGTACGCTGGGAGGAATTGACCTCCAGGCCAATTAGGTATGAGCACTCCCTGTGTCTATAATGGAAGAAGTGCTGCGCTGAAGACACGCTTATGTGGCAGGACTTGTTTCAGTGGGGCTTTGGTGCTCACTGAGTCTGCCTCTTGAATGTGTCACTTATGGATGTGAGGAGTTGAAATCTGGTGTCTCACACTGACCACTAAGTACACTGGCTTCTGGATCTCCAATGGGGTGCAGGTCAGCTACTGTCTGAGGCCACTCAGCAGGAGCTACAGTGAGAGCTGCAGTTTTCTCCTCTTTGCTTGGGGTTTGGAGGTTTTGGAGCTGTCTGACCCGGGCTGCAAGTTTTCTAGGTTAAGCTGCGATAGGGCAGGCTTTCTTATGCTAATTGAGCTGCTTGGAGCTTGGATGGGTTTGTAGATTGTGTGGGGCGGGGTCTCAGGGCGTCACTAGGTTAGGGCGTGGCAAACAGCAATGGCTGCTAGTTAGCCCGCTCTGTGTCCCGACCGTGTCCTGGAATCCTGTGCCCCAGTGCCGTAAACAATTATTCCTGCGCGCAGCTCTGCTAGCAAGCCACTCTCACTGGCAGACAGTCCAGCTTCTCCCCGTAGGAGTTTGGGTCCCCCGCATCTCCCCAGAGACTGGAGTTCAGAGTAGTCGGGGGCTTGTCTCCGTTCGGGTTGAAAAAAGCAACGCACCCAGTCGCCCGCCGCCAGCCCGGATCACGCGCCTCTGTACCTCAGCTTTTCAGCGCTTGTGCACGTCTCAATGCTCTTTTCTCTTTCCTTCTAGTTGTAGAACTTCCACTCAGCCAGCTTTCCCGTGGTTCTGGGTGATAGACGTTTTATCTTTTAGTTGCAGTTTAAATTGTTGTGGGAGGCAGCAGTTTAGGTGTTTACCTACGCCGCCATCTTGGATTCCTCTCTCCTGATTTTAATTTTTTTATAATTACAAGTAATCCATGTAAAAATTCATGGAATCTCAAAGTGTCTTATATTATTCATATCTGAACTTGGCTGACAGACCCTAACTTGGATTTCTGTTCAGGAAACTATAGCAAAGCTGTTCTAAGAGTGGGTACCCCGGCAAGGGCAGCTCGCCCTTGAGCGGGCCTGGTGACCCATGAAGTGTGAGGGGCTCTGCCCAATAAGGGGACAGTGAATGTCAGGCAGAGCAGCTTTTTTGAGATCTTGACAACAGAGGAAGAAATGAGCTGGGCAGCCTGGCAGGTGAGAATAAACCAGGACCTCAGAGATGGGCCAGAGACTCTACAAGAGAGGGAAATCGTAGGAGAAAAGGAAAGGAGGCTCCCAGTGCTGCCTTTGGCTCCTGATGGCTTGCTGGTCCTTGGACCAGTGTTAGTCCACAGAGGTCCTTAACATCAACCCTAATTTCTGAGAGTACTTTTGAGCAAGTCTCTGTGTCTTAGCAAAAAAAACACTGAACTGCCAGTTCTCTTAGCATTTTTTCCCCAAATGGATTATGAGTTTCTTTAGGACAGAATGTCTTCTGTATTATTCACATACAGCCCAAGGGAGTCCGTATTTTAGTTGTTCATTTAATGCTTCATTCATTCATTTCTTCACTCAACAAATATGAAATGTGCACCTAAGAAGTGCTAAGTATGCTTCCAAGAACTGGGAATACAACAGTGACCAAACCAGACCAAAAAAATATTTTTGCCCCATATATTGGTTTTATATATATATATATATATATATATATATATATATATATAGTAAATTAATAAATCTTTATTGTTCAGATTATTACAGTTGTTCCTCTTTTTTCCCCTCTAGCTCCCCTACACCCGGTTCCCAACCCCCCCTCTGCCCTTACCCCCCCCCCACTGTCCTCATCCATAGGTGTATGATTTTTGTCCAGTCTCTTCCTGCACCCCCCACACCCCCTTCTCCTGGAGAATTATCAGTCCAATTCTTTTCTATGCCCCTGATTCTATTATATTCACCAGTTTATTCTGTTCATCAGATTTTTTAAAATATATTTTATTGATTATTTCACAGAGAGGAAGTGAGAGGGATAGAGAGTTAGAAACATTGATGAGAGAGAAACATTGATCAGCTGCCTCCTGCACACCCTCTACTGGGGATGTGCCTGCAACCAAGGTACATGCCCTTGACTGGAATCGAACCTGGGACCCTTCAGTCCATAGGCCGACACTCTATCCACTGAGCCAAACTGGTTAGGTCCAGATTTTTTATTCATTTGATTTTTAGATTCACTTGTTGATAGATATGTATTTGTTGTCACTTTGTTATTCATAATTTTTATCTTTACCTTTTTCTTCTTCTTCCTCTTCTTAAAGAATACCCTTCAGCATTTCATATAATACCGGTTTGGTGGTGATGAACTCCTTTAGCTTTTTCTTGTCTATGAAGCTCTTTATCTGACCTTCAATTCTAAAAGATAGCTTTGCTGGGTAGAGTAATCTTGGTTGTAGGTTCTTGCTATTCATCACTTTGAATATTTCTTGCCACTCCCTCTGGCCTGCATAGTTTCTGTTGAGAAATCAGCTGACAGTCGTATGGGTACTCCCTTGTAGGTAACTAACTGTTTTTCTCTTGCTGCTTTTAAGATTCTTTCTTTGTCTTTTGCCCTTGGCATTTTAATTATGATGTGTCTTGGTGTGACCCTCTTTGGATTCCTTTTGTTTGGGGTTCTGTGTGCTTCCTGGACTTGTAAGTTTATTTCTTTCACCAGGTAGGGGAAGTTTTCTGTCATTATTTCTTCAAATAGGTTTTCAATATCTTGCTCTCTCTCTTCTTCTGGCACCCCCATAATTGAGATGTTGGTATGTTTGAAGTTGTCACAGAGGCTCCTTACACTATCATCATATTTTCGGATTCTTTTTTCTTTTCTGGTTAACTGTTTTTTGCTTCTTCATATTTCAAATCTTTGACTTGATTCTTGGGATTCTCTAGTCTGCTGTTGGATCTCTGTATATTATTCTTTATTTCAGTCAGTGTATGCTTAATTTCTAGTTGGTCCTTTTCCATATCCTTGAGGGTTTCACTAAATTTCTTGGAGGTTTCTAGAAGATTCTTGAGTAACCTTATAACCGTGGTTTTGAACTCTATATCCAGTCATTTGCTTTCCTCCATTTCTTTCATTTGTGACCTGTTTCTTTGTCTCTGCATTTTGGCTGCTTCCTTGAGTTGATAGAGTGGCTTTATGTGCTAGGTGTTCTATAGGGCCCAGTGGCTCAGCCTCCCCAGTTACCTGAAGTGGACACTCTTGGTGCACCCCTTTGTGGGCTCTGTGCACAGTCTTGTTGTAGTTAAGCCTTGATTGTTGTTGGTATCACTGGGAGGAATTGACCTCCAGGCCAATTGGCTGTGAGGATCAGTTGTGTCTATGATGGGAGAACTTCTGTGTGGGAGACACTCTTATGGGGCAAGACTTGCTTCCGTGGGGCTTTGGTGCTCACTGAGTTTACCCCCTGAGTGTGTCTCTTATGGATCTGAAGAATTGTAATCTGGATGGTTTCACTCTGACCATTGGGTACATTGGCTCTTGGATCTCCAAGGAGGTGCAAAGTCAGCCACTGCCTGAGGCCACCCAGCAGGAGCTACAGAGAGATCTGCAGATTTCTCCTCTTTGTTTGGGGTTTGGAGGTGCCCAGATGAGGCCCAGCTGTGAAGCAATGCAAGCTGCTGTCCAGCTTTAGGCCTTCTTTTGGAGACTCTGGGGCTCTCTGACCCAGCTGCAGTATGTTAGGTTTTAGATTGCAAAGGGCCAGGCCATTCATAAGCAAAAGCCTCTGTGCACAGCTTAGGTGGGGTTGTAAATTGGGTGGGGTGGGGTCTCAGGGAATCGCCAAGGTGGAGCAAACAACAATGGCTGACTGTCAGCCCTGCCCGGAAGAGGTCCCCTGCTCTCTGGGTCCCACGGCATGGTGCAAGAACAATGATCACTGCAACCACCTCTGAGAGAAAGCCTCCCTCGTGTTCTGGCCAGATGCCAGACAGTCCAGTTTCTCTCCATATGAGCCCGGGTCCCCAGAGTCTTGCCCGGAACTGGAGTTCAGAGCAGTCTGGAGCTTGTGTATCCCTACTGATTGAAAAAGACAACAGCATACTAGTTGCCAGCCCTTTTCCGCACATGCCTCGGTACCTCCGCACTTCACTTCTGCACCTCCTCACAGTCTCAGTGTGCTTTTCTCTTTCCTTCTAGTTGCATAATTTTCACTCAGCCAGCCTTCCCGTGGTTCTGGATGATAACCATTTTGTCTTTTAGTTGTAGTTTTGAAGTGGTTGTGTGAGGCAGCAAGTTCCGGTGTTTACCTATGCCACCATCTTGGTTTCTCTCTGATCTGGTAAAACACATTAAATAAAATATGTAATATGTAGTATGTTAGGTCATGATAAGTGTTGCTGAGAAAAATAAGGCAAGAGTGGAGGGAGGGTGAGCCAAAGACATTGTGATTGTAAATAAGATAGTCAGGGAAGACCTCCCTCAGAAAGAATATTTGGGCAGAATCCTAAAGGGTGAGGGGGCCATGCAGTCATTTAGGGGAAGAGCATGCCAGGCAGCGAGAATAGCAAGTGCAAGTTGCCCTGGTGAGTTTGAAAAACAGCAGGGACACCAATGTGACTGGAGTAGAGTGATTAAGGGAGAGCAAGGCTCATAGAAATGGGGCCATTGTCCTAAAACATGATGAGACTGGAGGACAAAGGAGATCAAGAAAAGCCAGAGGTTGTTCCCAGGAGGGACATGTTGAGGGGGAAGCCTTGACCACCAATCTAATTCTGGAAAGTGAGCTCTTTCTGTGGTTAGGAGAGGAGGTCAGGGAGGGTTTATACATGGAGAGCTTGTAAGAATTACTTTTCCTCCTAGTGATGTGGGGAGACAAGGAGGCCTTGGAGCAGAGGAGGGACATGCTGCATCAGATTACCCAGCTGCTGTGTAGAAAACAGACCATAGGAAGACCAGGAAGCAGGCTTTTGCAACAACCCAGGTGAGAGATGATGGAAGTGCAGGTGAGGGTGTAGTAATGACGGTGGTAAGAAGAGTCAAGACCATATTCTAGCTGTGATTTGAAGGTGGAACACCACTGCACACATGACATCCTCGAGAGACATGACCCACAACAAAGGCTCTGGCTTCACTTTCCAGTTTTAGATCAAAGGTCAAGGCTACGCGTGAACATGCCCTTCCCAGGAACTATCATTGGCCTTTCTTTTGAAACATGACTCATGTGGGTTTTAGATATCAGAGCATTTCCTTGGGCCTTTGCCTGGATGATTCTTCTTTCCTAAACTACTCCAGCCTTTTTTCCTGTCTGATTGTTCACCACCAATTGTCTGCAATGATTGAAAAAAACCACATTGTCGTTTTTGAGATCTCCTTATCAAGTCTTGGTCAAGTTGAAATGAAATAGAAAAATTCCCCCTTTAAAATCATTCCACATATTTTCTTTGAAGATGACAAACAGTTTCCCCAGCAGGGTAGAGAGGAAGGGAAGGGAGACAGCAGAAATGCTCCAGTCCAATTAGTGTAAAGCTGCCCTTGGCTGAAAGTTGGGAAGAACCTTGGGGGAGGGATTAGGTATCTTTCTAAGTTATAAATTGCTGCTGAGGAACATAAAAAAGCACCATATGGCCTCTAAGACTTAACATGCTTCCAAATACAGCTAATAAGTTACTAGGAAGAATATTAGCTCCTTGGTAATCATCTCACTGAGGCCGAATAACATAATTTCTGTGAAATCAATAGTCAGCCTTGCTCCCCCACCTTCAATTCCCACCCCCTAACTAACAGATCACTGTTAATCAAAGGGAGACAAAACAGCTTTGAACCAGACATAAACCCCATCTTCCTAGCTATTACCAAAGCATTCTGAGTACGAATTAATACCAGGGAGAAAATTATGCTCCAAACCATTCCAGGAATGGGGCTGCTGAATTTCCAAGTTAAGCAGAACCAATGCTAATGTCTGCAACATGTGTGCTTCAATTGCTCAAGATCACTTTCCAGGAGCTCTCCTAGAAGCTGACAGGCTTTGTTGGTTTATCAGACATTTTTTTCAGGCTGGGTCATGTTGGCCTACCTCATGTAGGAATCAGATAAAAATATCAGAGGTCTAACTGCCCAAACTCCAAATCACATATTTTCTTCCTTGCTTATGCTGACTAGTTTTTCCTAAAGTCCATTGGCTTTGGGGGCAAATGAACTGTTTTGGAAATTTAACTTCATCATTTACTAGTATGGCATTTAGCAAGAAGCTTAAACATTCAACAAATTTTTACTGGACACCTACTGTGTCCAGGTAACCATTGATGAGCATACAGTCCTTTGAGCTTCAGTTGCCTCATACTTAGATGACACTAAATCTTCTCTTTGAGTATTAACTTAGTAGGGAGTAGGATTAGTGAGAGGATTAAGTGAGATGTTTTCTGAGCAGCCAGCACATAGTAAGTATAGAGTAAATTATATTTATTATTGTAATTTAAAGAAAATATTCAGGTTTTAAAAGGGGGTAAGGAACATTTTCTCAACTAACCACCACTTGAAGTGACAGATAATAAAAGCTGATCCCCTTTGAGAAGGTAATCAATGGTCTCTCACTGGTCCATGCCTATGTTTTCCGTGATGATTAATTTTGTGTGTCAATTGGATTGGGCCATGGATTGTTCAGATATTTGATCAAACATTATTCTGGGTGTATATATGGGGTTATTTTTTGATGAGATTAACATTTAAGTAGGTAAACTGAGTAAACCAGATTGCCCTTCTAGTACAGGTGGGCCTCATCTCGTCAGTTGAAGCTTTAAATAGAACAAAAAGGCTGATCCTCCCTCAGGTAACAAAGAATTCTTTCCTGCTTGACTACCTTCGGCATAGGACAATGGATTTTCCCTGTCTTCAGGCTTGAGCTGAAACACTGGTTCTTCCTGGGTCTTGAGCCTGCCAGCCTTCAGATGCGAACTGAACCTCCAGTTCTCCTGAGTCCCCAGCTTGACAACTCACCCAGCAGATCTTGGGACTTGCCAGCCTCATAATCACATCAGATAGTTTTTACAATAAATCTCTTTATATATAATTTACTGTATATCTACCTAATAGAAGAGTAACATGTTAATTGACCATACCTTCATGACACCCACCAGCCAATCAGGAGTGAGTATACAAATTAACCCAACAAAGCTGGTGGGTTAATTTGCATATGCAGGTTCTGAGCGGCTGGGATTGGGGTGGGGCGGGACGTTCTGCACCACCCCAGCCACTCTGGGCCTCTGGGAAGCGTGGGAAGGCAGAAAGGTGGCTCCGGGTCAGAGCGGAAATGCGACTCCGGCCAGAGCGAAGGTGATGCTGGCAGCCAGGGGAAGGAAGGCCCATTCTTGCACAAATCTTCGTGCATTGGGCCTCTAGTGTAGTATATTTATCCAAAAAGATAGATATAAGCATATAGATGCATATAGATTATACATTTGTATAATCTATCTGATTGGTCTTTTTCTCTGAAGAAACCTAATGTATTTTCAACCTCAGTTTGTTTTCTGTCATTCTCCATAATCTATCCTGTGCTTCAACTGGGCTAAACCCATAAAGCTTCTTGGTCTGTCATGCTCTTCTGTGTCTCTGCCTTTGCACATCACTCAGAAAGTAATGGTTTTGAATTGGGGCTTTCTCCCATAGCACCCAATGCTTACTTCATTCCAGCACCAATAACCTGCCATGTATCACGACTGTGCCTTTATCTGGCTTCAACAGTAGAATGTGAGCCCTTTGATGGCAGCAGTGGTGACCTATTACTCATTGTACCTAGCATGTTTGTTACATAGCAGAGAGATAATAAATGCCTGTTGCACAAATAAAATAATAAATGATTGAGCTGATGAATGAAAGCATCTCTTTCTCCAAATGAGGTATAAAATACAGAGACTAAGAGGAAATCATTCTAGAATCATTAGACCAAACTGGTGAATTTATAAGGTCACTGGCAACTGGCTTCAAAATTACTGAATGAAGGCTTCTAAAAAAGCAATTCAATGTTTGGAGTAAAGGAAGAGAAGAAGATTATCTCTTTTAGGAGCCAAAAAAGCACTATTATATTTCCATTAGCTATTTTGGAAGGCAAATCCTGCTAAAACCTCCATTTCAACTATACCTAAGGAGCAAAGGTGGCTAAGGCCTCCTGGCTCAGCTCTTCCAGGCTGTTCTGATCTGGTAGGCGGGACTATCCCTGACTCAGGGCTGTACTGAGTTTGGAAGTTTGGTTTATAGATTTCATTCCTCCATTCAAGTTAGGTGCCTCTTCAGGATTTTTTACATTGAAAAGAACAGCTATGGCCAACTTTTAAGAATGAAGGAGGTTCATAAGGGCCAACAAAAGAATGCAATGCAACTTCAGATCCACCATTGAAAACGAGATTTCTTCCAGATTAGATGCTTACTACTGTTGCCAGCTCACCTTTAAAAGCCCCTTTGCAATTCAAGATAAGAACTCCATCCTTCCATAGAAGCAGCCCTAGATAGAAAGGGCAATGGCAAAGCCCACACAAAGTGATAGTAAGGGTATATCTGTTAATCAAACCTTCCACAGGCCACTGTTCTTTGCCTTGAAGTCTAAGGAAGATTTTGGCAGATCCCTCTAGCTGATATTCAGAGGCTATCTGCAGTGGATTCTCACTTTGGAAGCATTCCTTTTGGTTCCTAGGATGGCTTAGTGAATATGAGAAGCCAGGAAGAGAGATAACAGAAGCTACAGAGTTGAAATTCAGGGTCAGGTATACTTCCTGATAGGTCAGAGACTTCTGGAAAAAAGAGCCTAGGAGTCCTAGTCAGGTCTGGCTGAAATAAGAAAGAGCCTGGAACAGAGAGAAGACTCCCTCCTGATCCTAACACCTGGGTCTTCATATCTCAGCCTTATGTCGAGAAATGCAGAGAAGTTTTCCTGGAGAGGGGAGTCTCTACTTGCCATCTATGGGTCAGTATTGAGGAGAGCAGTGGGAAGGGGTAGTGTGCTATGGACACCAGATGAATGGAGAACTAGAAGGAATAGGAATCCTCATGGAATGTAAGAAGGTGACTCTTGCAGGTGATGGAGATAAAGCACTACTTGATTTGGTTGGAAGAATCTCATGTTGCCAGAATGTGGATCTTGGTGATAAAACTCTTCTGGCTAAGTCCATGAGTGGGTCATTTTGAAACTAATTGTTTCAAAACCAGATTTTATATATATATATATATATATGTGTGTGTGTGTGTGTGTGTGTGTGTGTGTGTGTGTGTGTGTGTATAGACCCTAATATGCAAATAGACCAATCGGCAGAACAACCGAACAACAAAACAACCGAACAACCGGTCGCTATGATGTGTGCTGACCACCAGGGGACCTGTGCAGAACATGGCAGGCTTCGGCAGCAGGCAGCAGAGCATGGAACATGGTGGGCATCAGCCGCGGTGGGATGGTGGAGCAGGTGCGTGGGGACGCTGGTCCCTGTCAAGGCAGGGCGCCAGTCACTGTCATTGGGGTGAGCCTCTGGTGGTTACTGAAATTCTTTGCTCCCATGTGCCGTGGTCCCACCTCGTGTTTGCACCTGCTGCTGACGCTGGAGCCGCCCCGATCGCTTGATGCTGTCAGCAGTTATGAGCAGTGGCTGCCGGCCCCAATCGCCCCTCAGGGCTTCTCCACCTCCCCCTACTCCTGAGGGGCTATCAGGGCTACAGCTGCTGATCGCACCTGCTGATGGTGCAGGCCCCAATCACTCCACACCATCAGCAGGTGCAAGAAGGGCCTGCACTGTCAGTGTGTGGGAGCAGCGGTGGCAGGAATGGGACTGCAGGCAGACAGAGGACTGGGGGCTGCGGCAAGAGGGGATGGGTAGGGGCACAGAGGATGGGCCAAGACTTGCCCCTGTGCCCACTGCAGCCTCATGGTCCACAGTTTCTTTCAAGGTGCATGAATTTGTGCACTGGACCCCTAGTACTACTATAAAAATATTAAGTTGTATATGGTGGGATATAGACCACAGACACAGTTAAAATTTTACTACCGCAACTAACTATATTTTTCCTTTTCCTTCCAATTTACTATTTTCAAGATAGCTTTAAAAATGTATTTTCATGTCTCCCCTTCCAGAAAGTGGGTGAAAATATCTAATTATTCTAGATTCAGTAAATTTCTCCATAGCCAAGCATGTGTCAGGGACAACTGCATTCCCTTTGTTCTCACCTTTTTAACCATATCCACCTTTAGCAAACATGGTGATTAAGCACTGCATACAGTATATATAATACTTCAGTTTATTCCAGCCATGAATTGCCATACACTTTATCAGAAAAACAAATAATGCTATGATTAAAAAATTCTAAGTAGCTTGCGTAAGCAGATATTTCATTGTATAGGATCCCTTTGCTACAGCATTGCTTATTCATCTCCACTTCTGGGGTCCACACCCTCAGCCCTGGCCTTAGTTTCCTGGCCTCAGTTTCCTGATGTGGGGAATTACAAAATATTTGGGATTAAATACATTTTTCTTGAGTAGTTCTCCTTGCACTGCTCAGATTTATTGCTGTTGGGAACAAAAGCATTGTCTTGTTTACCTTCTCTTCAATTCCACCAAAATCCACCTCCTGCAAGACCTATAGAAGCTGTGTCTCAGCTCAGAGGCAAAGGAAACAGTGATGTCACATACATGTGCTGAACACCCACCTGGATCCAAGGTGGGAAGACCCTCCTTAATTTTCCAAAAGCCTCACTCCATCCTCTCTTCAGACCCATGGCTCAATCCCTGCCCCCACACAGCCTTCAGGAGGCCCTGACCTTGGCTAGTACTGCAAGAAGAGTTGCTTACTTCCCTGTGTGGGCTTTGAGAAGGTCAACCCTGATGCCTGGGTGGCCCTCACCTAAGGGAACAAACAATACTCAGAGTCACCCTTTAATGACTCTTGCTATGGAGGAGCATGACATAAAAAGTCCCCCAGTCTTCCCTCTTTGTCTTTGCAATGTGTTATCTTATTATTTCCAGATGTTTCTCCTAATAATAGTTGCTTGATCTATTGGAAGAGTGAGTCAGTATTCCCTGAACATACAGTGGATGTGGGGAAATACAAAATATTTGGGATTAAATACATTTTTTTTTCTCCTGAATGATTCTCACAGTTGATAATCCACCCATGATAGCATGCAGATTGGAAGGAAACAAATAAGACTATGCAGATTTTCAGATGACACAATGACTTATGTAGAAAATCCCAAGGAATCTAAAAAACAACCCTCCTTCCCAAATCCCACGTGAACAAACATAAAACAAGCTAGAAAACAAACAAAAACACCCTCCTAGAACTAATACTTTAGCTAGATCTCAGAATACAAAATCAACATTCAAAAATCAGTTGTATGTTTATATCTTATCAATGACCATGTGGAAACCAAAATTAAAAGCACAGTACAATTTTCAACATCACCCCCCCCCCCAATAAAATATGTAGGCACAATTCTAATAAAATGTTTACAGGACCTGTCTACTAAAAACTACAAAATGCTGATGAAAGAAATTAAGGAAGATGTAAATAAATGAAAAAACCCACTGTTCACAGATTGGAAGAGTCAACCTAGGGGAGATGTAAATTCTCCCCAAATTTATCCATAAGTTTAACATAATTCCTATCAAAACCCAACAATATTTTTGTATATTTATACAAGATTATGATACAATTTATGTGGAAAGGCAAAGGAGTTATTATAGCTCAAACAATTTTAGAAAAGAAGAACTAAGTGGGAGAATCACTCCACCAGATTTTTAGACTTACTGCATAGCTATGGTAATCAAGCCAATGTGTATTACAGAGGGACAGATACATAGATCAATGCAACAAAGTAGTTAAGCTAGAAATAAATCCATACAAATACAGCTGTTGTTGTTGTTTTTTTTATTGATTTCAGAGAGGAAGGTAGAGGGATAGAAACATCAATAATGAGAGAAAATCATTGATTGGCTGCCTTTTCACCCTCTAGTGGAGATCGAATCCACAACCCAGGTGTGTGCCCTGACCAGGAATTGAACAGTGACCTCCTAGATCATGGGTCGATGCTCAACCACTGAGCAACACTGGCCGGGCCAGCTAACTGATTTTTAACAAAGGAGCAAAAGATACTCAATGGAGAAAGTCTAGTTTTTAAAATATACTAGTATAGTGCTCGGACAATTGAACAGCCATCAGCTAAATAAATAAATAAAAATAAAGAACTTTTATATAGACCTCATACCTTAGTCAAAAGGAATTCAAACAGCATCATAGATTTAAGTGTAAAACTATAAAACTTCTAGAAGAAAACAGAAAATCTTCAAGCTATAGTGTAAGGCATGACA
This sequence comes from Corynorhinus townsendii, assembly GCA_026230045.1. NCBI lineage: Eukaryota > Metazoa > Chordata > Mammalia > Chiroptera > Vespertilionidae > Corynorhinus > Corynorhinus townsendii. Next base: position 148,291,880 of record JAPDVU010000002.1, on the reverse strand, counting down.
CTGAAAACACAATCCATAAAAAAAATGACAAGTTGCACATCATCAAAATGAAAATATTTTATTTTGTGAAAGACCCTGTAAAGAGGATGAAAAGACATGCATAGATTACTAGAAGATATTTCAAACCATACCTGTGGCAAAAGATTCATATCTAGAATATATTAAGAACTCTCAAGATTTCGCAGCAGCTAGGGGTGTAAAACAAGGAATATCTTTAGGGCGACAGAGCAGTTCTGTGACTTGATTGTGTTTGCTGTTACCCAAGTTTACACATGTAATAAGATTGCATAGGCTCACATGCAAAAGGAGTGAAATCTGAATGAGGTCTGTGCTTTGTATTAATGTCACTTTCCTGGCTATGCAAGTGTTACCATTGGAGGAAATTGGCTGAAGGGTACATAGGATTTCTCTGTATTACTTATTTTGCAACTTCCAGTCAAATTAAAAGTTTTTATAAGTGGTTGCCCCATGGTCCACACCCATGATAACTGCAACTTGACTCACACTCTAGACAGCAGATTTTTATAGTTAGGGATTGAGGCTTATATCTCCTTGTGACCTCTATATGCTGACCACAGACAAATGGTCAATGTTTTTATTTATTTATTTATTTTAAAAACATTTTTATTGATTTTTAGAGAGAGAGAGAGTCAGGGAGAAGGAGAGAGCAAGCAAATTGATGTGAGAGTTCAACATCAATTGGCTGTCTCCTGCGTGCTCCCTACTGGGGAAGGAGCCAACAACCCAGGCATGTGCCCTGACTGTGAATTGAACCAGCAATCTTTTGGTGCACAGGACAATGCCCAAACAATGAGCCAGGGCAGATGTTCAATGTTTTTAAAGGACAGCTCTCCTTGATCTCCTTTGGCTCCTGCCTCCCATTGTACCTCTGCCTACAACTGCTTGAAGTTTCCATCAGCTGAGCCCTGATGAGCCCCACTAGTTCCAGGGTATTCAGATCCTACCAGCAACAGCAGGCCAGTCCAAATGAACATGTCATTCCATACCATTCTACACCTTCCAAGGGAGTATAACCTCTTTGAAGTGGAGTCTCCTTTAGTTGTGTGCACCCCTGGGTCCCCATTCCCAAGAATAACACCCAACACTTAGTAGGGACCCAGAAAATATTTATGGACCAAGTGACTGGCTGACTATCCACTAAACAACTAAGAAAAAGGAAAGAGCAGAAACAATCTTGCATACAAACTAAAGGACAGGTCCACAGGGCTCTCCCCGGTAAGAAGGAGGCAGGGATATTCACACATGGATGTCTTATTCAGGACCACCCCCACCCCCCCAGCCCACCTAACAAATCTTCATGGATCATCCTATATGCAGCAATTTCTCCTACAAACACTGAAAAAAAATGGGCCACCGTGCAGTGCCCTCAGTTCAATTCCAATCAAAAGCATTTACTGAGCCATGCTGGTCCACCGGGCACCATGCCAGTTATAGGAGTTCAGAGATGAGCATGGCCTGCTTTCTGCCTTGAAGGAGCTCCCAGCACAGATGGAAGAGACAGACAAGCAGTTCGCTTCAATAGATGAGCCCAGGGTGTTGGGACAGTGAGAAGAGGGGAATCCCAATCTATCTAAGGGGTGATGGGGAAGGCTCTCAAGGCATCAGGCAGATGGGATGATGGATGGGCAGGCAGGTGGGTGGATAGACAGTCACTCCTGAAAGTAGTGTGTGCCAGACACTGCACTAAACATCATCTTGGTGAGCCTTCTACCACCTCCAAGAATAAGTTTGTTCTTTCCAGCCCCTTGAACCTGGGAGAAAACATAGGCTGAGGCAGGTAAGAGGAAGGGAAAGATGCTCTCAGGTGAAGAAAGCTTCATGGGCAAAGGCAGGGAGGTGTGCTCTACCTGAGATGTCTAGGGGCCACCAGGACAGATCATTTGTATTCCTGGGTGAAAACCTGACCGAGATTAAGGCAGGAAAGGAACCAGAAGTGGTTGCAGGAGCCAGAACCCAGATGGCTTTATTTGCTGTGCCAACAAATACCACTGACCTTCAGACCAGGCTCTATGAAGCTTGGCACTCATAGGCCAAGGCTGCAGTTGCTGCAGATGTTTGCTTCAAATTTCATTCAAAGTGCTTTTAGAAGGAGATTGGACCAGCTGCTATTGGTGCCCTGCACTGTGACATTTCAATGCATACCTTTGTGCCTTAAACTGCCATCCTTCGCATTTCTTTGAGAGCGGACTCTAACTGCCGAAGTCCACTCTGTTTGTCCATATGGCTGGTTGCCTGCACCCCACAGACCTCAAACAATGCAGTTGGTTAAAAAACTCCAGCTTCACTTGTCCCTTGGGAGAAATAACTCTGAGCCACATGCCCCACGCTGGCTCCCAGAACTCTGCAGTGGAATTAAGCTCTGGTTGTCCACGAAATGTACTCGAAGATCTTTCCCTCATTAGCTACCCTCCCTTCCCACTCTCATGCCCCCAACCCCCACAGGAGCCTCCTAGGAGCTCCTCCCAATAAACAGCTGCATTTAAATCCTTGTGTCATGGTCCAAATTAAGACATATGTAACAGTGACAACCCTGGGGAGAAAAACACTGGCTGGGGATGAGATGGAGGGAGAATGCTTTTTCACTAACTATCCTTTTGGGCTGTTTGATTTTTGGACCGTGTCCATGAATTTCTATTAAAAAAAACCACAACACTTTTTTAAAAATGATACCCAAAATATGTACTTTAAGTTATTTTTAAAAATTAACTGCAATGTTACATCAAGGTAGTCACATTTGATTTGGGACACATTTTCACATAATAGAGACTACCCATGCATTAACTCATGCCACCAGGCAAATGCTTTTTGATACAGACAAAAGAATTGATCTTTTCTGCTAATTTGGTTCATGATTTTAAATACATAATGAAGGTGTCACTGATTATAAAAACTGTATTTCTCTAGGAGTGCTTTCTTAAAATTCAGGTCTACGCTGGTCTTCTCACATCAATTTGTACAAATAGACTTATGGTAAATTGAGTAACCGCCTGCATGCTGACAAAGATCACGTTCCCTTCCCCACTGCATGCTGGTTGTCAGCATGATACTGCCTGAGCACCTGTCTGAAGCTTGGGTTACTTTTGGTGTGACATTTAACATAAGCATTGAAAGCAGTTACATATTGTTAATGATTCAACATTAAGATCAAAATCTCCTCCTACTCGGCACTCAAGGTCCTGGATGTGTTTAACTGGGAGCATCCTGAGATTGCAAGGCAATCTGCGTAAAAATAAAATATAAAGCCATTGCTAGTTGTATTACTTATCTCTGTAAGTCAAACTTTCTCAGCACTGGGAGATAGAAACAAATATAGGAAATAAATTGGATACAGAGACTGGAATAAAATTGTAAATGCACCCATGACCATGAACGCCCAGTGTTTATGCTGTTGAAAATAGCCTCATTGTTCAGAGTGATTGGCTTTATAACAGGCAAATGTTGTAAGAGTATATCTATAAGGTACATCTCCCAATAAAATAACTGCTCATCTGTTTCTTCTATTGTTGTTTAATGTAATATTTTATTTGAAAAACGAGTTACATTTCCAAATGTTTGGACCTTTGATGTGGATGATGGCGACTCATGCAGACGCCAGTGTAGGTCAGTGCCATGGTCAGATGTGTGTCTCAGGCAGGCCACTCTGACAGCTGGGCAGACAGGGGATTGGAGGGAGGGAGCCAGCATCCCTCTGCACCTGGACAACCCAGGGGGAGACAAAGATTGGGCATTGAAAGCTTAATAGGAGGTGGTTGATGTTTTGGGTGTAGGTGGAAAGCCCAGGGAAAATGCATCAAATAAGAAAAGGAGGTCAAGAGTGTAGTGGGGAAGCAATGCCACGCCACCACCAACCACTTTTCCTATTTCACAGGCAGAGCGAACTCCTGGAGAAGGCAGACTTTGGTTCAACATCCTTGAATCACCCGCCCCCAGAGCCTAAAGTAAAACTGCACGAGGCAGCTACACTACATGCTTCTTGGTTGACTGACTTCTTTATTCCAGAAAGCAAAAGATGTATTACAAGAATCCTATTTAAACAAATTTATCAAAATTCCCATATTATATCCAAACTTTTAAAAATGTCTCCTGCTAGACAGAAATAGCAGCCGGCAACTTTAAGAAAAAATTATCATGATTTTTTAAATTAGAAAAGATATTCACACACTGGCTACTTTTAAATGCTATATTTTCTCATGAACAAATGCGGGGGAGGGGGAGAGGGAGGAGGAGGAGGAGAATTAGAAGGAGAAGGAGAAGGAAGAGAAAATTTTTTTAAAAAGGAGAAGAGGGGGAAGAAAGGGAGGATAGGAGGGAGGGATGGAAAAAGGAAAAGGAGGAGAAAAAAGAGAGGGAGGGATCAAGGGAGGGAGGGAGAGAGAGAGAGAGAGAGAGAGAGAAGGAAAGAGGCAGAGCTTGTATTTAACCAAACCCCTCTGCAGCCAGATCATGGAGGAATGGAATGGCTGCTCCTCCACACATTTAGTGTCTCCCCCGCTGCCAGAAGTTAAGACCTGGACACCGAATATTTCCTTTCCTTCTCTCACCCTGCCTGCTCCACTCATGTCCCTTCCACCTTTGCAGAGCAGCCTGGGCCTCCCTGGGTGGAGCTCACCCAGTCAGCGCAGGAGATGTCCCTCTGCTAGTCTTCCTGCGGCCCAGCCTTTGAAGCGACTCCTGAAGGGTGAAATGGGGAGATCTGGAGGAGGACCCCCATCTTCCCTTATGATGGGTATTATTTCTTTTCCTGGATGGGGACAGAACCACAAAATCAGAGAAATGTGCTCTGTGGAAAAGTGAGTCCTAGCCTCCGCCTCCCAGGAGGGACGTCCCGGCCCACAGGGATGGACGCTGCTCCACGTGGCCAGCCTGGGACTCACCCTCTGCTTCTCTCTCTGTCCCATTTCTATCTGTGCAAAGTCGCTTGAGATGGATGTCACAGGAAGTCTGGAATGGGGAAGACCTGACCAAGGACAGCTCTGTAGGGCAGGAAGGGAGGGAGGGATCTGCCTTGGGGTGAGTGAGCCCCTCTGGTGGATCCCAGGAACTTCAGGTCCACTGCTCCGTTAGCAGGAAGCAAAGGAACCTAAGCTTCGGGGCCCCTTCCTTGCATTTACAAAATGCTATGCCTAATTTCATACTTATTATTTCAAGATTTTTCCTTAAAGAAGGCATCAAGGCCCCCAAAACCAAATCCAGCCATTGCCCCGGTGATTTTGAGCCTCTGTCTCCTGCTGCTAGGTGTCAGGGCTCTCCACACCTGGCTGCTACTTTCCTGCAGGCCACTTCCTTCTCACTAGGATCCAGCCACTGGTGTCCCTGGTCCCCTAACAGCCCAGGTGGCTGTCAAGGCATTTGGGTCCCTGCTTGGCTGTTCCCTTCTAGCCTGGAAGGCTCTTCTGCCAGATGTTCAGCTCCCTTGTGTCTACTAGGTGGTAGCTTCTCTTTGAGCCTGACCCAAGTTCCCTATTTAAGGTGGAACCCACTGCTCCCTCCACTCTGCACTCACTCCTACTCCCCTTGCTGATGCTCCATGTCATGTATCAGCTACTAACACACTTCAAAACTAGTTACCTATTATTTCATTTCTGTCCCCCCCTCACTAGAATGTGAGTCCCAAAAAATTTGTTTTGTTGATCCGTGCTTTCCTAGCATCTAGTACATAGTGCATAGTATTCACTTGGTTAATATTTCACATACATTAATGAAATTGCAGGACCTGAGGCAAGGGTCCCTCCTGCTGTAGTTGGAGGACAGCTCTGGCCAATGCACATCCACATGAGAGAACGGAAAGTGGCTTCTCAGAGGCGACTGAGCTTCTCAGGCTGGGCCAGATGCCTGGACCACAGGCTGAGGCCACAGGTGTGGGTACCTCCTGGCCCTGTCTCCTCAGGATGTATCATTTGTCCCTTGGACCGTGCTGCCGCCTAAGAACTCCCCAGAAACGCTGAGGCTGGGATAGCAGAAAGGCTGGAAGCCTGCTCGGGCCAGGGACTGTGGGACTTTTCATGTGTGGTGTCCAGTTCTTGAAAAATGTAGCCAAGTACTAATGAGCAGAGATGTTTTCCCAGTCCTGGAGCTAATTTCCTGCCTTTGCACATCTGGCAGCCGCAGCGCGCCTGACCCCGGGATGCAGGGGTGGAACTCGGGGTCTGAGGGCCTTGTGTCATTTTAACCCCAAAGGACACATCGCTGAGTAGTATTTCATCCTGGCGCCGGGAAGAGGGTGTGTGCCTATGAGGTACGGGGTGTGGGTGACACCACATTGTCCATGGCGCCCCTTCCTGGGGATCCGCAGGCAGCCAGTCGGGACCCCTGCAGACAATGCTGATGACCTCATGGGATCTGGGCTTTATATAATAGTTTAGGGTTGCCAAAACTCTTTGTCATTCCCTCTTTCATTTTGTGATCCTCCAAACCTGGAAGAAAGGCCAGGAAATAGCATCCCGTTTTCCACAGGAAGAATGTGAGAGCCAGTAGTTAAGGGACGCTGGGGTCACAGAGCAGCACATAGATTTAAGCATTCACAGGGGACCCAGTCCTGGGTGCTCAACAACATGGGCTCTTGACAACCTGGCTTTAACACTTGCAGCTTCAACTACTTCCTCAAAACCTCAGACCACGAGTGCTGTGGCTGGATTTGAGTGTCCCTGTGGGAAGGCTGGCGTGAGGCCCACTCACTCAGCCTGGCCTCTGGGGCTCACAGCACACTGCTTGCTACTCTCTAATCACTATCATGGATTTTAGTTTAAAAAAACACACCCAAAACCAAACTAAAAAACTTGTTTCTTATTTAAAATGGTCATCAACTGAGAGTCACAAAAATGAAAAAGGCAATCAGCGTGTGTTTCATGATCAAGAGGAGTGTGGCTGTCAGGACAGCAGCTGTCTCCTCCTACACATTTGGCAGACTGTGTGTGCAATACTTTATGCACATCATCTCAGGGACACCTCCAAACTGCTCTGTGACGACGTGGGCAATATTGTTATCCCACGTAACAGAGGGAAACAGGCCTAGGGAGGGTAATTCATTGCCAAGTGGTGAAACCCAGACTCAAAAATTGAGTCGTGGCAAAGCCCATGCTCTGAAACTCCACCTTGTGCTGTCCCTCCGTGCAGTGAGATCTAGCCGCCTGTGTGGACTCCTACCCGCTCCTGAGCTCATTTGCAGGCAGAGAAAGGTCTCGAAATGCACCCTATCTCCTCTCCTCTTTCCATTCCCTCTCCTCACTCTCCCCCTTCTTATCTCAGGGCTTTCTTCTCTTTCTTGGGCTGACCAGAAAACTCAAAATTCTTCTCTTGTGATCATGCAGAACATTCCACTCATTCCATTCATGCGACAAATGGTTTTGGGTGACTGTTGTGTCAGACCCTGTTCTAATCACGGGGAAGTGGTAGTGGACAAAACAGATGTGGCTCCCTGACTTCATACCAGTGGGGAGACAACAAAACCAAATGTCCCCCGTAAAATCAGGCGGGATGAGGCTGCGAGGAAAACAAGGTGAGGGAGGTGGAATGGGGGTTATAGGCACTGCTATTGAGATGTGGGTTAAGGGGAGGCCTCCCCAGAGAAGAGGAACTTGGGCAGAAACCAGAGTCATGTCACTGCCAGGGGGAGCATCTGCAGTGATGGGAATAAGCTTAACACAGTTGCTAGATTTAGGAGAAAGAGAAAGAGAAGGAGAAGGAGGAAGGGAAGAAAATAAAAATTGGGCATGCCCTGACCGGTGTGGCTTAATTGGTTGGAGTGTTGTCCCATACACCAAAAGATGGCAAGTTTGATTCCTGGTCAGAGCACTTAATTAGGTTGTGGGTTGGATCCCCGGTTGGAGTACATGCAGGAGGCTACCAATTGATGTTCCTCTCTCTCTCTCTTCCTATCTCTAAAAGTCAACAAAAAAAGAATTGTCCTTAAAAAATTGGACACCCTATTGAATTTGCATTTCAGATAAATAATGAATAATTTAGTTTGGGACATACTTATACTAAAAACATTATTCATTGTTTATCTGAATTTATATTTGATTGGGATCCAGTATTTTATCTGGTAACCCTAGCATTGTGTGCTTCAGGAGCAGCAAGGAGAAGATGGAGGGAGAGGAGGATGAGGCACACTTGCAGAGGGCAGGGTGGGTGACATTCGAATGCAGAGAAACCATCAGCTATGCTTCTATTTCTTCCAGTACCATTGTCTCCCTGCCGTGCAAGAGAGAAATGTATGCTAAGAGTTATGAACGAAGAGATAGGAGAGAACACATCACAGGGAATTAATCTAGTCTGAGTTACTAAAGGTGTTTGGGTCTGCAGTATCTCTTCTCCAAAGAAGATGAAGATTGAGGAAACCCTGACAGCAACTTGACCTTGGGTCCTTTCTCCAGCAGAAATGCTGGATCCTGAACCGATATATCTGTGCCAGGGAAGCAGCCAGCAGAGCCAAGAGAGGGTGTGGGGGTGTGAACTGAGAGCCCAGAGATTATGCTATAGAAGGTGCTGGGGTCTCCCCATCTTCTCTCACAATGGGGTAAGGTAGGGAGGCGGGCTCTAGAGTTCTTGGCCGCGGTGACTAGCTTGGGGAGCCAAGCATTGGCCATTGGCCAAGGCGGTTTATTTGGGTATCTGAGCTGAAAGGAAATCTAGGTGATAGATCTGAGCTGTAACTACTAAGGTTGAAGCAGAAAACCCCCTTTGAGGTTAAAATGTAAATAACTAAGGGGCCTCCTCCTGGCTGACTTTGGGGTCTAGACAAAAGCAAGATAAACTAGAGCAGTCATTTCAAGGAAATTCCACTATCACCCCAAACACTTATGTCACAGGTCACTGTAAGGGTTAAGTCAGGTAGCAAATGTAAAGCACTGCTTGGTCCATATGACATTAAATGTCCAATGTCCCTTCACCATTCTACCGTCCCTTCTCAAGTCCATGGACCTGGATGGACTTTAATGAGCTCACAAAAAAAAAAAAAAAAAAAAGTAATGTTGGATCCTGGACACCTTGGAGCTCAGCACTATACCTGGACCTCTTCCCTTTCCTGTAAATAGTGACCCGACCCAGTGAGATTTAAATGCCGAGCACAGCGCTACTGCTCAATATGTATTGCTGAATGTATTGCATGGAAATAAATGACCTTGTTTGTAAGGTTCTCCTGCAGTTCAAGTTCTCACATTCAAACTCACAGAAAAGGAAGTAGGGCCGCCTGAGTGGGGCTACAGATAATTCGGAGCAAGCTGCTCCCCACCCTTCTCAGTTTAGGGACATTGCTTAATCGCCCTCTGAAAGGCAGGCCAGGGAAGCAGCCAGCAGCACAGCAGCTGCCTTATAAGGACATTCGTCAGGCTGCCAGGTGTGTCATCCAGCGTCCAAGAGGAGGCCGGTGACGGCCCTGGTGAGTCAAGGCCTGGGGGGTGCAGCGGGCTGAGGCAGCCACATGGGTGACAGGGAGAGTTTTCCATATGTTTTAAATCATCTCATCTACCTTGGCAATTGGGAAAACAGAGAAAAGACTGTTGGACTAAAGATAAAAAGGTACTCAGAAGGTATTACTTCAGTCGTTAAAGGAAAGTCCCTCTACTTTTTTTTTTTTGAGGTGTGGGTAGACTCAATGAAATGAAGAAAATGTAATTTTGCTGAGAGAGCCCCTTGAGAATTAACACATGGTGGCCCCTCAAAGGCAAGACAATGTCCCAAGTGATGGAGAGGTGGCTGCTTTGCCCACAAGTGCCCAAGGGCAGCTGCTGGGAGACCCAGGCCCCTCTTGTTGGCTCCCAACAAAGACAAGCCAGGGTTGGATGGGAATCTTAGGTGAAAGTGGCCTTTTGAAATACACTGTGGTGAGGGAAGGGGCACTATGCTGCAGCCAAGTGGCACAGAGTCACAGTTAAGAGATCAGTTTTGGAAACTGTACAGATCTGAGTTTGAATGCTGTCTTTGCCACATTAGCTTCGTGAACTTGAGCAAGTTAATTAATCTTCGTTACGTCTTGTCGGCCCCTTACATGAAGTATTTGTTCCTTTCACTTATACCTACACAGCACTCCAATAGTTTACTCACATTAACTCCTCCAATTTTCACAAGCAGCCTATGAAGTAGACTCAATTACTATCTCCATTTTACAGCCCAGGAAAGTAACTTGCCAAGGTCATACAGATGGTCATTGGCAGAACCGAAATTCCACACTAGGTAGTTGGGCACCGAGGCCTGTGCCCCTAAGTGATAAGCCAGGCCGCTGAGCATTCATAATTGTTCCCACTTCACCATTGGGGTTCTGGAGGATTAAGTGGACCAGGACATGGAACAGCTCTTACCACAGTGACTTGCACATGAGTAAATGCTCCATGAATGTGACCTATTATTACCTACTAGAGGCCCGATGCATGAAATTTGTGCAAGAGTAGGCCTTCGCAGCCCTGGCTGCCTTGGCCCTCGCAGACCCTGAAGGTTGTCCAGACGGTCTTTCTGCTGTTCGGCCATTCAGTCAATTTGCATATTACACTTTTATTATTATAGATTATCTGTGTGAGGGTGAGGGATTACCCAGAGCAGACCGTGAGATTACAATTTTGGAAGGCCCTGGTACAGGAGTGGGGGAAGCAGGCCAGGGAATGGGAGGGGGCCAAGATTGTGAGATTTCAGGCGAGGACTCAGAATAGAGACTGGAGAGTTTGTCCCATGGAGGCATGGAAGTAGAATTTGTGTCCCTGGCTAAGTGGTGCCCTGAGGAAATGAAACCTCCCAGGCACTTCAAGGCTCTGCCCCTATGGGCAAGGCGGTGTTATTGCTGGAAGGCAATCTTCCAAAGAGCTTCACAGGCATAGAAGAACAGCACTGGAAGGCAGCTGCCTGCCACTGTGGCTGGTCACTCGGCTAACTCATATTCATCATCATCCTCCTCCTCTGCCACTCTTTCCCTATTCCCCTCACTCTCAGCCACCATTTCTGCTGGCCAAGGAGGCTTGTTTGCTGCGGTGGCATGGGCTTTTATTCCTGAAAGGTCTGAACCCCTAGTTACTATGCCCTTAGCAGGTGTGGTTGCTTACAATTGTCCATCTACAGCTAAAACTGGGCACCAAGATCAGTCCCAAAGGATCCCCTAAGTTCCAAACCAATTCCCCCCACCCCTATAATGCAGGAGCAATCCTACCTCCTCATAATGATCAGGCAATTACTCTGCACACATTATCTCCATTTCTGCCACCATGGTAACTCCATTCATAGGCTGGTGGTGCCAGCACCAGGGGCGCTGAAAGCTGCTGCCTGTATCTATGGGTCAAGTCGTCTTGTTCATCTAGTTGGTAAGTGCCTGATTCTGTAGTAGAGTCTCCAGTGGGCATTCATGTACAAAGTATAGCAATCCCTATACCTTGGGCCCCCTCTGTATGTTCTCCTGTATCACCTCATCCCCAATCTTCCAAACTTCCAGCTTTCAAACCTCTGACTAGGCAGCCAAACCACTTGCCATGCTCAGAAATCACAGAATAGTCTGACCTAAAGCCATTCCTCTCTCCATGAACCGGATGACCAGGTACACAGTCCGAAGCCCCGCCTACTTGGAGGATCTTCTCCCACCTTCTTACTCTTTTTCTGAGTCTCCTGAATTGTAGTGTTAGCAGAGTCTCTTTTCAGATCATTCCAACAATCCTCCATTAATCAAACTTGGATTTCTTTTTTCCTCCTCTGCAAACAGGTCACAATCTCCTTACCCTCATCATGAACTTGGAGAGAGGTGTCAATGCAACAGAATTAGATAATATGTGGGTCTGGTCAATTTGACAAATTAATTTACTTATGCCCTCCAGATCCAGCCCTGGAAGTGCCATGATCAGTGTAAGATGGGTTACTGCTTGGCCTCTCCTACTGTATGACTTGGTGGAAATGACAGCACTCAGTCCATGATAGGTAGCTCTGGATGCATAAATATTTGATGACTTCTGGCAGATGTTCAGTCTCTTCTCAGGTTCAGTAGCCTGCCAAGAGCTGCCTTTCAAAGTGCACACTTTCCTGTGCAGATAGCACATCCTTGCTCCAGAACTTAGAGATCCCCAATGCAACTCTCCTAATGCAACTTGTCAGAGACACTGTATGGGGCTATTATTTATCACAAATACCTTCAGCGCCATGGGGTTGTCCAGCCTGTGGGGCCCAAGAGACAGACTGCTTGTACCATAGCCTAGACCTGCTGCAGAGCCCTCTCTTGCTCTGGAAACAAAAGAAATGGCCAGTTGTTTGAGTCCTCTGATAAATGGGATGGGGCCAGTTGTTTGAGTCCTCTGATAAATGGGATGGAGCAGTATTTCCACATCTCCATCTGAGAGCTGGACTTCTAGAGCTGTGTGCCATCAGCCTGTTGCTGAACACTGAGAACTTGGAAATAGATAGATGGTGTTATTACTCCTGGACATGTTAGAATGAACAACAGAACTGGCACAGAACCCCAGGGAAAACCAACAGAGGAAGATAAAGGGTGGGAGACCCAGAATTCTGGGACAGATGCTGCTTCTCCACAGGCTCTGGGATGCTGCAGTAATGAGTCAAAACCAACCTAAGACTCACTCTTCAGCTCACTTAGTGAACCCACACTCAACACTTTCAAATAGTCTCTCTAGTTTGCAATGCTGGTTTAAATTTGCTAGAGTAGGGAATTCAATAGTTTTACCCCTTGGTATCATGGCCCAACCCAGTTAAGTTGTGTTTCTTTCTATAAAATTTCTTTATGGTTGAAGCAACCAGCCTCAGTATATGTGGTGCCTCCATTCCTGGGTTCATTCAGTGATGTTTGCACAATCCCAACTAGGCTTCTATTTCCCAGGCTCTGCTTCCTCACCATGTATCCTCTTCACCCTATGCAGAGCCCCATGGAGAAAATGTTTCAACATAAGGAAGTGTATTATGTGGAGAAATAAACACACACCCTCTAAGTGTCCATGCTTTCATTGAAATGAGGCACATCTACCAGCTTTGCTGGGATCCCACAGCTAAGAGTAGGGTAGGTTGGGTTGACTTGAAGCCAAATAGTGATGACTTGTTCACCAGACAAGTTGTCTGACCCTTGCCTAAAGGATACGTAATTTTCAGCAAGCGTTAAGGAGGATTTGCTCTTCCTTTAACATGATCCATTTTTCCACTAGGCAAGACTCATTCAGCAGCCTTCCCAGAGCCCCTACACTCTGGTCCGAATTGCACTTTGGGAAATTAGTTATTCACTGTCTTGTACCATCAGTTGTGTCCCCAAATATTTTAGAAACTCCACGAGGAGCCAGAGGCCATGATAGTACTTCTCTTGGAGTCCCCAAGTGCCCAGGGCTGGGCTGCATCCATGGCAAGCCCTCACTCAGCGAAGTGAGTCTGGAAATACAGAGCGTTGGGGCCCACAGGTCTCCTCCCTAGAAACAGGGAAACTGAAACCCACAGAGGTACAGCCGCCTGTCTAGCAACGCAGCCCGTGGATGGCAGAGCCAGGACTGAAGTGAAAGGAAGCAGAACAGTGACTGGTCAAGACACAGCCTCTGACAGGCCTCCCTCACATCCAGCCTTGTGGGCTTGAGCAAGTTTCCACGCCTCATTTCCTCTCCCATAAAACAGAGATGGTGAGGGAACCACAGTGCAGGGCCACATGACGGCCATGTGGGCAGGTCCATGGAGCTCCCGGCACAGGGCCTGGAGTGGAATAAGTTCTCAATGAACATCAGCAAGAGGAAAAAATGCAGTGAAGCATCTGGTATTAACAAGTTTGTTAAATAACTTGTCATTTGCAATTTAACTCTAGCCAGAATGCAGCTGGGAGTTGGGGCTTTTGGTTCTTTCAGGAGAGAGAGGCCCACATGGCTTTGACTGCCCGGGCTACAAGGAAACTGAAACATTCACTGTCAGTGCAGTGGTCTGCAGCCAGGCCCGGCAGCCAGGAATGAAGATGTGAAGTCATGCAAGCAGGGCTGAATGGAGAAGTGATCTCCGCCATGCTGCACAGGAAGCACAGTCAGGTTCATAAGAACAAAGCATTTTTCTGTCCAGACACTGGCCTCACTTGGTGCGTGTTAGTGGGGGAGGAGGGAACAGGCTGCCTCGTGCCCGGAGCCCCTTCCTTTCCTTGGACCCACGCTGTGTTCTCTCGATTACACTCCTCGGTGAGACCTGTTTATGGCACCTCCCTGTGGTCCTGTCCTCAGCCTCCACCCACATGACAGGCTTCTACAATTCCAGAACTTTAGAAACTGGCACATCCATCCCCCTTCCATCAGCACTGCTGCTTCCATCCTGCAGGCTTTGTGTGTCTACCTGGCTTTCCATTCCCCTAGGATTCTATTAATACAGAGTTGAAAAACCAGCAAATTAGACCATATTTGAGAAGGGACGTATATTTAGGGGGCACATGGTAAAGAGCAGCATGCTATCCAAGGCAATGTTCTAAGCACTGTACATATAAGCTCATATTTAATCTTTTATTTTTTAAAATATATTTTATTGATTTTTTTACAGAGAGGGAGAGGGATAGAGAGTCAGAAACATCAATGAGAGAGAAACATCGATCAACTGCCTCCTGCACACCTCCCACTGGAGATGTGCCTGCAACCAAGGTACATGCCCTTGACCGGAATCGAACCCGGGACCCTTCAGTCTGCAGGCCGATGCTCTATCCACTGAGCCAAACTGGTTTCAGCCATATTTAATCTTTTTTGTTTTTAAATAAATCTTTATTGTTCAAATTATTACAGGTGTTCCACTTTTTTTCCCCCCATAGCTCCCCTCCACCTGATTCCCCACTCCACCCCATGCCCTTACCCCCGCCACTGTCTTCATCCATTGGAGTAAGATTTTTGTCCAATCTCTTCCCGCACCCCTCACACTTGCTTCCCCTGAGAATCGTCAGTCCACTCCCTTTCTATGTCCCTGATTCTATTATATTCACCAGTCTATTCTGTTCTTCAGATTTTTTATTCACTTGATTTTTAGATTCACTTGTTGGTAGGTATGTATTTGATGTCATTTTGTTGTTCATAATTTTTATCTTTACCTTTTTCTTCTTCTTCTTCTTCTTCTTCTTCTTCTTCTTCTTCTTCTTCTTCTTAAAGAATACCCTTCAGCATTTCATGTAATCCTGGTTTGGTGGCGATGAACTCCTTTAGCTTTTTCTTGTCTGTGAAGCTCTTTATCTGACCTTCAACTCTGAATGATAGCTTTGCTGGCTAGAGTAATCTTGGTTGTAGGTTCTTGCTGTTCATCACTTTGAATATTTCTGGCCACTCCCTTCTGGCCTGCATAGTTTCTGTTGAGAAATCAGCTGACAGTCGTATGGGTACTCCCTTGTAGGTAACTAACTGTTTTTCTCTTGCTGCTTTTAATATTCTCTCTTTGTCTTTTGCCCTTGGCATTTTAATTATGATGTGTCTTGGTGTGGTCCTCTTTGGATTCCTCTTGTATGGGGTTCTGTGCGCTTCCTGAACTTGTAAGTCTATTTCTTTCACCAGGTAGGGAAAGTTTTCTGTCATTATTTCTTTTATTAGGTTTTCAATATTTTGCTCTCTCCCTTCTTCTGGCACCCCCAAAATTTGGATGTTGGTTTGCTTAAAGTTGTCCCAGAGGCTCCTTACACTATCTTCATATTTTTGGATTCTTTTTTCTTTTTGTTTTTCTGGTTGGATGTTTTTTGTTTCCACATATTTCAGATCTTTGGTTTGATTCTTGGGGTACATTGATCTACAGTTGAGTTTCTGTATATTCTTTATTTCAGACAGTGTATGCTTCATTTCTGACTGATCCTTTTCCATTTTTTTGGCATTCTCATTAAGCTCCTTGAAGGTCTCATCAAGTTTCTCAGCAGTTTTAAGAAGATTCTTGAGTAACTTTATACATGTGGTTCTGAACTCTATGTCATCCAGTAGTTTGCTTTCCTCTGTTTCTTTCATTCATGACATGTTTCTTTGTCTCCACATTTTGGCTGCTTCCCTGTGTTGATGGAGTAGCTTTGTGTGGTAGGTGATCTACAGGGGGCAGTAGCTCAGCCTCCTCAATTACATGAGGTGGATGCTCTTGGTACACGCCTTTGTGGGCTGAGTGCAAAGTCTTGGTGTAGTTAAGCCTTAATTGCTGTTGGTACACTGGGAGGAATTGACCTCCAGGCCAATTAGCTGTGAGCACTCACTGTGTCTATAATGGAAGAACTGCTGCGCTGAAGACACGCTTATGGGGCAGGACTTGTTTCAGTGGGGCTTTGGTGCTCACTGAGTCTGCCTCTTGAATGTGTCACTTATGGATGTGAGGAGTTGAAATCTGGTGTCTCACACTGACCACTAGGTACACTGGCTTCTGGATCTCCAATGGGGTGCAGGTCAGCTACTGTCTGAGGCCACCCAGCAGGAGCTACAGTGAGAGCTACAGTTTTCTCCTCTTTGCTTGGGGTTTGGAGGTTTTGGAGCTGTCTGACCCGGGCTGCAAGTTTGCTAGGTTAAGCTGCGATAGGGCAGGCCTTTCTTATGCAAAAGCCGCTGCTTAGAGCTTGGGTGGGTTTGTAGGTTGTGCAGGGCGGGGTCTCAGAGTGTCACTAGGCTAGGGCATGGCAAACAGCAATGGCTGCTAGTTAGCCGGCTCTGAGTCCCTGTCGGCAGTCCCGTGCCCCAGTCCCGTAAATAATTATTCCTGCGCGCAGCTCTGCAAGCAAGCCACCCTCACTGGCAGACAGTCCAGCTTCTCCCCGTAGGAGTTTGGGTCCCCCGCGTCTCCCCAGAAACTGTATTTCAGAGTAATCAGGGCCTTGTCTCCCTTCGCGTTGAAAAAAGCAACGCCTGCCGCCAGCCCGGATCACGCACCTCCGTACCTCAGCTTTTCAGCGCTCGTGCACGTCTCAATGCTCTTTTCTCTTTCCTTCTAGTTGTAGAACTTCCACTCAGCCAGCTTTCCCGTGGTTCTGGGTGATAGACGTTTTTTCTTTTAGTTGTATTTTTGACATTGTTGCGGGAGGCAGCAGTTTAGGTGTTTACCTACTCCGCCATCTTGGATTCTGTCCCATATTTAATCTTTTAAACAAGCTTATCGGCTT
Source organism: Corynorhinus townsendii (assembly GCA_026230045.1). Taxonomy (NCBI): domain Eukaryota; kingdom Metazoa; phylum Chordata; class Mammalia; order Chiroptera; family Vespertilionidae; genus Corynorhinus; species Corynorhinus townsendii. Next base: position 148,274,839 of record JAPDVU010000002.1, on the reverse strand, counting down.
GCATTCTATCATTCTCCTTGTATCAGATGGAAAAAACTGAGCACACCGAGATCCAGTAGTCTGCCCAAGGGTGCACAGCCAGTGAGTAGAGGAACCAAGACGTGAATGAATGAACAAATTCTGGCTCTGGAATTCACATTCCTACCACTGCACCACGCTGCCTTGTAAACAAACAAAACAAAACATACAACACACAAAGAGCATGGAAGTGATTGTTCCAGAAGTCAGAGTAGTAATTTATTTAGGGGGAAGCAAGGGATTGAAATTAGAAGGGGGAGGTCTGCCAGTGGTTCCCTTCATGACCTGGGCGGTGGTTACACGGGAGTTTACCTAATTATTTATTGAACTGTGTGTGTGTCTCTATTGCAACATCTAGTTTTGAGGGGGGCAGGTAGAGGCATGCAGTAAGCCTCACAGTTCTGATTTGTATTTTACCTGGATGAAAAGTGACTACGCTGCAGGGTTTGATGTCTTGGCCTGTTCTGTTCCCTAAAGCAGTACAGTCCCCTCCTTCATGTTGGGGACATTGTAGCCCACAAGGACCTGAGGTGAATCACCTCCCCGGCACCAACGCAGCTGCAGGGGTCATGTCACTGAAATAACTGAGGTCAGAGGCTCCCTAATCCCTGGGGCTTAGGCCTGAAGGTAGGGGTGCGGGCTTCCTCCAAAATCCCAGTTATGAAGCTGAGAAGCAACCTGGAAGTCTTCCAGAAAATTCATCGGGAAGACCAGGCAAGGCACAGCCCAGGGCAGCAAGGGCCAGAGTCACGCCAGGTCTGGAGGGAAAGGGCATGCTCTGTGACCTCCAGGGCCTTGTCCTCATCCCCATGCCATCTGAGAAGCCCCTGACACAGCACCCCTCAGACTTCTGCCTCCATCAGAGCTCTCACCTACTGAGTGGTGACAAAGAGCCCTTGTCCTCTGCTGTCCAGAGTGAGGCTCTGGCTCGCCCACAGGATTTTCAGGTAGCGAGGCACGGGCTCCAGAGTCCAGCCAAGCCTGACCCAGTCAGAAGCAGTGGGACCCTGCCAGTCACTGTGTTCTTCTCACAGTGAGAACTGTTCCCTGCTCCTTGCAGGGGCCCCACAGTGTCATCCCTCCTGGGAGGAGTGACTCGTGCCTTTGGGAGGAGTCTGCGTCTGCAATTTTTTCAGATTCCGGCCCTGGTTTACTGATGATGACACCAGAATTCCCCTTTCACCCCCTAAGCAGCCTTGGAAGTCCGGCTTGCTTCCCAGCTCCCCTCCTGGGTTCATCCCTGTGAACTCAGCATGCTCAGCCGCCCCCTCCCTCTCCTCCTACTCTGTGCACTCCCCCTGGGTCAGCGTGGCCTCTCCCAGATCTTCCTCTCACACCACCCTCTCTCCTGACCACCTGGTGCTCCCTCTCCTCTTCCTGTTATTACTCAGCAAATGCTAACATTTATAGAGGGCTTACAATATGGCACACACATGGCAAAGTCTTCTGTCCGTGATCTCATTTAAGCCCTATTAAACACCGCTCCTGGCACATGGGAGGGGTCCCATACATATTTCTTGACTGGATACATCCTCACAATGATCTTTGTAGGAGGCACTATTAATCTCTCCATTCCGCAGATGAGGAAGTGAAGGCTCAGAGATGTCATATAACCAGTTCTAGGTCACAATGACGAGTGTTAGAGCTGCGATGCCAAAGGCAGGTCTGTTTCTAGGACTTACGGACTCACCTCATGGTCTATTCATTCATTCGACAAGTATTCATCCGGTACCTACAGCGTGTCAGGAACAATTCTAGGTACAGGGGATGCAGCAGAGGCGAAAAGCAGAAGACTTTTTTTTTTTTTTTGCCTTATAGAGCTTACACTCTAATGAGGAAGACGGCATTAAACATGATAAATAAATAACATTTATAGCATGATTAATAGTAATGAGTTAACGAAAAAAGAAAGACAATAGGAAAGAGTGGGGTGTCATATTAGATGGACTGGGCAGAAAGGCTTCACAGGGAAGGGGAAAGACCTGAAGGAGGTGAGGGAGACAGCCCCTCAGAAATTCCCGGGGTGGGGGTGGGGGGCAGGTGTAAAGGCTCCCAAAGCAGGAGGCTTCCTGGTGAGTTCCAGGGACAGCGGGAGGCCGTGTGGTTGGAGCAGTCACTGGGGGAGAGAGCAGAGGAGCTCAGAGCAGCAGGGCCAGGCCACGCAGGGTCAGTGCACAGTGGCGTAAACTCTGAGTGCATGCAATTCACTGGAGGATTGCGAGGGAGGCATGCCATGTACTGATGTGGCTTTTAACACCATTACTCTGGCTGTTGATAGACTTGAGAAAACGCAGGGAAATGCATCAGCAGGGGGACTGGCTGGGAGGCTGTGGCAATAATCCAGATGAGATATTACAGTGGCTCCGATTAAGGCAGTGGCAGTGTAAGTGGCAGGAGATAATTAAACTGGATATATTTTTAAGATGGTGCTAACGGTGCAGACCCCCGTACTCACTTGCCTGTTGGACATTGGCAGGTTCCCTATCAGCTTGGACTCGTCACATCTGAAACTGATCTCATCCCCTTCCCTCAAGAAGCCTTCTGCCCTCCTGTACTTTTACCTCTGTTAGTACCATCCCTTGTAGACCTCTGCCTGAGCCAGAAACCTGAGCATCATCCTTGATTCCTCCCTCTGTTTGCCTCCCACATCCAGTTGGTCACGCTGTCCCAACAGGCTGCTCTCTTCTCCCTCATCCCCACTTCCTCTGCCTTCATTTGGTCCCGCATTCCTGTTTCCCTCCATCAAGTTTCCCTCCACAAGCCCCACACAGCACCAGATGGGGCTTTGTGGGCAGCAGACCACATCTGTTTAAACCTCTTCCAAGATTCTCTGTTGCCTGCTAAATAAAGTCCATAGTCTCTGGTCCAAAGCTACCGAAAAGAAATATAATACCAGCCACATGTGTAGTTTGGAATTTTCTAGTAGCCACATTTTAAAACATAAAACGAAACAGATGCAATTAATTGTAAATATGTAACTAATCCAATATATCCAAAATAACATTATTTTAACATGTACTTTTCATCAAAATATTAGTGAGATCTTTTGTGTGTGTGTGTATGTGTGAAATCTTCAAAGACCAGTGTATAGTTTATACTTACAGCACTTCTCAATTTGGACCAGTCACATTTTAAGCACTCAGTAGCAACATGTACGTACTAAATTAGACAGTGCAGCTCTTGCCTTTCAGCCAAGGCCCCTCCCATGGTCTTTTCTCCCGCCTCTCCAGTCTCATGCCTCCCTGCTCCCACTCCACCTTCCCCACCTCTGCTTCCTAGAGCTCCAGCAGCGGGTGGAGCCCGGAGCACACCATTCTGTTTCATGACTCTATGTTGCACATAAATTCAGCAGTGAGCTGGAGCTGGCTTGAATCGATTCTCAAGAACCAACTGTGCACATCTCTTCCCCACTCCCCACTCAGTGATGCTGTACATTAGCCATGATGGGGGTATTTACACCACAGGAATTGGCAAACACTATACATCAGGACCTTGGGGGAGGATGGAGGACCAATTGTGGAACATTTACCAGCATATCACTGTACACGATGCTGCCCTCTCCATAATGCTCTTCTCCCACCCCTAGTTATCTAATAAGCTTTTCATCCAGTTAGTCATCTCTATATATTTGCACTCTGACTAGACTTCAAATTTCAAAAACAGAGCTTAGTTTTCCATATCCAGTTCTTGGCACATGGTCGAGTTACTCCCTCTTCCTTTGTTTTTGATCTCTCTGAACACCCTGTCACAAATATCATTGTATATGAGGCCATAAAGAGAAGTTTAAAATCTAAGTTGAAAAACAAATTCTATCTCAGTTTGAATCTGTCTCTTCTACTTACTAGTGATGTAGCCTCAGGCAAGATCCTTAACTATAATGAACATTAGTTTTCATACCTGAAAAGAGATTTAAAAACAACTTGGCCACAAAGTTGTTATGGTGTTTACATCACCACATACATTGGTTGTGGTGTTTACATCACCACATACATTGGTTGAGTCCAGTACCTAGAACATACCAGACACAAGTCCTTCAGTTTTTATCACTTGTATAAAGTAGTTGTTCAACACCTTTCTGTTTAAATAAATATTGAATGAAATGCCTTAAGACCGATTCACAGAGTGTGAGTCAGAATTCCAGCTGAAGCCAGGTGGTACATACACCCAAAGAGCTGACTAAGGCGTGTTTAGTAAAGGACTATTTACAAAGGTCTGGGCAGAGGTAAGGGAAGTCCAGGGTTGGCAGCAGTCTGTTACCGCCTCTGGGCCTGAGAGTGTGATGGGGGAGCATCTTCCTGACCCCAGGGAGAACTGTAGCTGTATGAAAGGTCACGCAATGGGATCTACAGCATCTTGTAAAGGAATCTAGCCTCTATCAAACCATCAGGGACAAGGCTGGATGGATATGCAGCCTTGCTTTCCTCCAGCTTGTCTAGAGGACCTTCTGCGCTGGCACAACCCACCTCCAAGCCCAAGGGCATGGAGTCCTTGCACAGTTCCCGAAGGTCAGCCTCTTGGGCAATGAGCTGGATGGAGAAGGTGGAAGATGGGCTGGAAGCCCAAAAGGAGACTCGTGAGCAGAGTCTTCAAAGGGGATTGAATCCCCTCAGCCTACTGGTGGCCAGCCTTCCTTACACACTGGAGATGTTAATCATTGAGACTGGGCAGCGTTTCTTTGGTTCTGACCTTGAAGGATAGAATCAGATGACAAGCATTCATTTGGGCTAGGTTTGGTTACTTTACTTACAAGTTTTTTTCTCTCAAATATAAGAAAGCTGATTTTAGTCTATAACCCACTTTGTTGGCATCTAATCATTCTTAGAGTCAGGAAGTCTTTTCCTACATCTAACTTAAAATATCGCCACTATAACTGAAATATAATCTGTCTTTGTTTGTTTTTTTGTTAATCTTTACCCAAGGATATTTTTCTCATTGATTTTTAGAGAGAGTGGAAGAGAGAGAGAAACACATCAATTAGTTGCCTCCTGCATGCATCCTGACCAGAGCCCGGGCCAAGGAGGAGCCTCCAGCCAATGTATGTGCCCTTGACCAGAATCGAACCTGGGACCCTTTGGTCCGCAGGCTGATGCTCTATCCACTGAGTAAAACCAGGTAGGGACAGAAATATATTGTATCTTAAACAGTTCTCCATAGAGTAGGAAAAGAACTGGTTATATATAACCTTAATGAAATCACCACTACAGCATTTTTAGCTCTATTGTTGATCATCACAGTTCTTTTCATTTTTCTCCTGTGGTCGTCTTTTTCAACCTTCTAATCAGTCTCTAGAAATGGCCTATCAGATGTTCGGCTGCTGCCCCAAGAGTTGTTTAAGCGCTGGTTTTATATCTTTGCTGTTGGTGGAGGCCTGGAAAAAGATTTATGGTTTTCTTGGTAAGGCCTGGGAGGAGGCTATAATCATTTCCTGGCTTTATTCTGGAACCTCTTCAGCTTCCCGACAAACCCCTTATAGTGGAGAGGATGGTCGTGGCCAGGAGATCAGTTTCACTTTCCCATCTGTCCTAAAATGTGGTGTTCTGAGTCTTCCCTTTCCTGCTCACAGTTTCTAAAAGTGCTGGCTGAAGCCCATTCCACAGGAAAGAGGTGGGCGAGGGGGCAGGTAGTAGGGATCCAGATCTAACCAACATCTTTATTTCTCCAGTAAAATGTAAGCCCCACAAAGGCAAGGACCACATCTACTGGTATCTGCTCACCTGTGTCTAGAGAGCCTCGCCAGGTACCTGGCACACAGCAAATGCCCAATATGTTTGTGAAATGAATAAAAGAATGAATGCACACTATATGTCAGACACTTTTATGTATAAGATATTGGAGATGTTGTTTTTGATATGAGAAAACTGAGGTTTTCCATCTTGCAGTCCAATACCCCCACTGCTTTCATCCCCAGGCGATGTGGTCCTTCATTAAGCCACCTTGCTTGCCCTCTGCTGTTTCTCACCCAAGTCCAGCTTTTCAGCAATAGCCTGGACCACAGGGACTGCCATGCTCAAGATCCCCTCTCCCCACAGTTAATTAGCCATACGTGTTGCTGTCTCTCTAATGCTCACCTCGCTCCAGGAAACTTCACCTTCTGATCTTAAAATGTGCAGCCATGTAGGGGATTGTGAGTATATTCTAGAGACCCCTTTTGAGTAAACTACTATTGAGATATTAGAAACTCTGGCTGCCCCAGAGCTACCACCTTCCAGGAGGGGTCTCCATGACCCAGGTTTGGTTGCCCCGGGGCATCCTGGTCTGGGTAGAAGCCTGTCTAGATTCAGGTTGCCCCAGGGTACCTACATCAAGCTATAGCCTGATTCCAAATTGAGTTTCCCCTTCTTCCCTGCAACCCATCCCCGTGGACTCCTGGGCACCCCTGGCTGAAGACCACAGTGAATGGTAAGTACTGTGCTCAGTTTGTGTTGGCCTCCCCCCTCGCCCCCAAGATCCAGTGCTTCCCTGTCTCTGTTAGCCCCCCGCAGCCAGAACTGACTAGCTCTGGATCTCTGCCCCCTCTACTTGCCGTGGCCCCGGTCTCTCATCACTGTGGAGCCAGCAAAGCCCTGAGTGAACGATGTACTTTGGTTGTTCTGCAGGCCCTTCTCATCCATGTGTAGGACTTCTGTGTGTTGGCCTTGGGGCAGTGTTGCATTTAGAAACACAGAGCAATAGCCAAAATATAATTCCAAAGGAACTTCATTATTTGCTCATCCCTCATGCAAGTCATTACGAAAAACAGACGTAACATAGACATTTACTAAATTTTCTTTTCTCTCTTCTTTGCACCTGGCTGCTCTGATGGGACTGTTCTCATCGCCCTGAAGAAAACGCCTTGTCTCCTGCTTCCATGACTGTCCTTCCTCCCTCACAGACTTAGCTTCTCTCCAGCAATAATGGATCTTTCCCCTTTGGAAGGGGGAGAAGTCAGAGGTTCTGCAATGAAGGAGTTCTCTTCAGAGTACTGGGAGAGAGGGAGTAGTGAGTACTCACACAGAAATAAGCTTTGACCCATCATGTAGACATTCTTCAGAACAGGCAGAGCCTTGTTATTTTATTGTTAGTCACTTACCACTAGAAACACGTTTCCAATTAGCCTACGTAGTGTTTAAAGTGCCATATCACCAGTTACCATCCAGCACTGAGGCTACTAGCTGGTGAAAAGCAACAACTGTGTGCTTGACAGTGGCTCAGGAAAGGGCTGAGATGAGTTCTCCTTGGTCAATTTTATCTGGTAGAGGCAGGGAAGGCTGCAACTGTTCTACTTTGTGTAAAAGAGCCCATTTGCCATTCATTCATTCACTCATTCATTCAACAATCAACCAAGGGTGTTGTTAGCCCAGCTGTCTGCTAGATACAGAAGAGACAGAGATGAATAAACCTCAGCCCTTAACTTCAAGGAGCTCACCTCCAGTTGTGGAGGCAATCATGTGATCTCATCAGGCACAATTTAGTGGTGTTAGAGCAGACATAGAAGCAGGAGACCATGAGGCCACTGGCACAGAACAGTTAACTCTGACATGAGAGGGATGGATCAATCTAGGAAGGCTTCTCAGTGGAAGTGATATTTGAGCTGGGTCAAAAACGAAAAGTAGAAGTGTTTCAGATGAAAAATGGAGTACAGGCATTTCAGGAAGAAGGCACAGAATGGGCAATACCATAGTTGCATGAAAGGGGATGCTATGTTTGAGGAAGAATGAAAAACCTGGAATAGCTGGAGGGCATGTGCCACTGGGTAGTGGGAGAGGAGACTGGGAAGTAGATGGGAGTAAGAATGTGAAGGACCTTGGAAATTTAAAAATATATATTGGAAGAAAGGTTTTAAAAGTTAAAATATGATCTATATTCTCATTTACTAAAAGTTATAGAAAATAAGACATAATGGAAATTTCGTCTCTGCTTATCCAAAACTGCCTCATCAAGGAAACCACTTCTAATAGTTTAATAAATGTCCTTTTTTTTCCTGAATTTATCCAGGCATTTTTATGTATAGGTATCTAAATCATATTTTAAAAAGAAAAACTAAAGTATCCTATACCTATTGATCTGTAATTTTTTTCTAGTTAGTAACATACCAGAGATATTTTTACAGGTCAATTTATACAAAACTTTTTTGTTATTTTTAACAGGCAGTGAGGAACCAGTAAAGGACCCTAAGGTTGGAGATGGATGAATCAAATCTGTTTTATGTGGAGGCTGAAGGAGAAGAGAGAAGTGAGAGGCCAGGTAGTCCACTGAGGGAGGGCAAGAATAATAACTCCATTGAAAAGACCACAGGATGATATTAAAGAGAGATTTCTGAGATAAATAAGCAGGATGCAATGACCTGTGATGGATGGGCTGTGAGAATGGCTTGGTGAAGGCTCATTTTGTATGTAATAGAAGCCACTCAAAGTATCTTCAGAAGAAACATTTTGAAAGGAAAATTCAAGGACAGGAGCTACAATCCAGAACTAGAAAGCTCTCAAGAATTGAGATCACTGTCTACTCTTTTCAGAGCCCCGGTCTCTCATTCCAACTTCCTTGCTGTCCCTCTGTGTCTGCTTCTCTGCCACTCCACTGTGGCCATGGTGAAGCGCCAAACAGAATGCACGTGCTGGTAACTCAGCCTCAGCAACAAAAATGGAGAACTGACCCATGACAATATCAAGATTTTCAATTGGAGGGTTCGTGTTTACTTCTCTTCCCCTTGGGACAAAGCTTTGGCTTGGGTGGAAAATAAGCATCACTGGCATGGGTCCCCTTAACTCCGGTCTCCACCGGAAAGGTCTGAAGGAGTGACTTACCCCTACCTCAGTGACCAAGCCTGCTGGGCCCTCATCCTCCAGCAAGTGCTGCCTGGATTTTTCCGGGGCTCAGACCATTTCAGTAAATAGATGGCAAAAAGCTCATCTCCTGGGGAGTGAAAGTGGAAGCAAACAGCTGCGAATGATGTTTCATGGAATCAGCTTCTTGTTTGTCATCAGAATGAGTAACCGAGAGCAAAATGTGGCTTCGTATTTCCATCCAGGTTTGGGGGAGGGAAAGAGACAAAAAGAGCTGATGTGCCACTGTGGTGTCTTCCCCCATGTTTGCCTGGTTGCCAGGCCGCTCCTCCCACTCACCTAAGACAGTCTCCCTAAATGGAGAGTTCCTTACACCCAGCTTCCACGGAAGAAGGGGAAACTTGGCCACATTTGAAGGGACTTAGCCCAACCACGAGATTTCTGTTTCCTGTTCCTTCAACTCAAAGATGACTCCGGGGGCGTGGGTCTTAATATAACTACAAACTTCATGAATAGCCCCGTGATGGGTCTGAAGCCAGCAGCTTTTTGTTTTTTTCTGTTCTGCTTGGTCTTATCTTTCCTTCTAATATCCTACCCTTGTCTATCCTTTCAACAATGTGTCTAAACTTTGCACACTAGGTAATTTATGGATTTATTTCATGACTTTTTTTTTTTCAGTTTTGTGTTTATTTCTCCAGAAAAGCTAAGGGAGTAAAATTGCCAAGAAGAGGACCTATTTGAGACTGAGAGACCTTTAAGACAAGTTCCAGTTCTGCCAAATTCTGGTTTTGAAACCTCAAGCAAATAACTCTGGTTTTCTCCCCCGTCCTCCCATGGCTGTGTTTACACTTCTATTATTATGTCCATCACATCTCTGTGTCCCCCAGGCAGTTTTAAACTTCTTAAGACTAAGCTTTTATCTGTCCGGGGAACTACCTCAATGCCTAACACAGCATCTGACACATAGCAGATGTCCAAAAACTATTAAAATTTAACCTCTCAAGGTCTATGAAATTGGGATAATTATATCAAATTGTAAACATTAAATAAGGCAATTCATGTGTTTGCAAAGAATAATAATGCATATAAGAGTAGTAATAATGCCATTATAAAAATTTGTATAGTTTTTAAAAAATATGGTTCTATTAAATTCTTATTTTTCATATTTGAAAAGTTTAAGGTAAGAGATTTTGGGGGAAAGCTAAGATTTGCAATGAGTTTATAAGTCATATAACTTACTCTATTTCTAGCATATGCCTCTGTTCTCACATGTGGTGTTTTGTCATTCAATTACAGTAGTTACCTCTGCTTCAGTGACAAAGCATCCCTGAAGGATGAGGGCCCAGCAGGCTTGGTCACTGAAGTAGGGGTAACTATTATTTAAGAGTTAATATATCTGGTATAAAAGATGATAGATATAAACAATGGTTTCTCAACCTCTACTATTGACATTTTGGACCAAATAGTTCTTCATTGGGAGGGGGCTGTCCTGTGCATTGTCAGATGTTTAGCAGCATCTCTGTCCTTTTTTACCCACTAGATGCCAGCATCTCTCCCCTGTAGTTATAACAATCAAAAACTGTCTCCAGATATTGTAAAATGTCCCCAGAAGGGGACAGGGGACAAAGTCATCCCCTTCCCTTCCCTGTTGAGCATCACTGCTCTGAAGTTTTGACTTAATAATTTTTTCTCTTGCATCTTCTATTAACTTTCTCAATATTTTATATGTGTGAACTCAGGTCTCTCTCTTTTTTAAATATATTTTATTTATTTATTTTACAGAGAGAAAGGGAGAGGGATAGAGAGTTAGAAACATCGATGAGAGAGAAACATCGATCAGCTGCCTCCTGCACACCCCCTACTGGGTATGTGCCCACAACCAAGGTACATGCCCTTGACCGGAATCGAACCTGGGATCCTTGAGTCCACAGGCCGACGCTCTATCCACTGAGCCAAATTGGCCAGGGTCTCAGGTCTCTTTAGTGCTGCAAAATATGCCCACTCTGAGTATTGATTTGTGTTTGAAGACAAATTATGTCTTTCAACACAATTGGTCAGGATTTCATAGCTTATCAAAGAAATCCTCTCTTTCTCTAATTTTTCTTTCATACTCAGGGTTGAAAGGTTCGGAGTGGACCGGGGTCACACACCTATGACATGAGGCCATAATGTATCAAAAAAGATTTTTATTCCAGGCAGCTGGGTGCAGGTGGGCTGAGTCTGACAAATGGAGTCAGCGAAGACAGAAGGGAGAAACAGGTTTTTATTAACTTTTGCTGGCTGTAAGCCATTCTGCTGACGTAAGGGTCCACTCCGTCCTTGGTTTCTCCCATGCCAGGTGTCTGCTGGTTATCTGAGCTATGCCATGCTCAAGGCTGCAAGCTTTCTGCAAGATATCTGCTAAGCACAATAAGTTTTTCTCTGCCCCATTTTATTCTCTTTAACCCTTTCAAAGGTTGGTACAACTTTAATGCCTATCTTTTACACCAAGACTTTGAAGATCAGTCCTCCAATTTCAACATCATTTCCTCCAAAGAGCAAATAGGTTTTTACTCTGAGGGTCCATGATGGCCTGCCTTCTCAGAGTTCCCCAAATAGACACATAATCAAAGCCTTTCTATGAGCCTCACTGTGCTAGTGAGACTCTAGGTTCCTCTATGTACATTTGGGTGTTGTCGCTTTATATATCACAAAGAACGAGTCTCCTGTAAGGGAACTACACCCATCTTCCTTCTTATACGTGTACCTTTCTCCACATCCCCTTCCCTTCTTATGCATTTGGCATCTTTATGGACACACCCTAATTCACTGAAAACGACTTAACTTTCCTATCCCTTGATGGCGAGAGCCAGCGTCACAGTCTTCTCACTGTAGACAAGATGCCTACTTTGCTCCCCATCTCCTGTCCATCCTCCTTTGAAGAGCACAGAAGCCTATGGGTTGGTCTCACATTCATTTTCTACAATGTGCAAAAGTTGTAATAATAGTCTTCATTTGTTTGTCTATGCAGTTGGTAAGCATGAATTTAACAAGAGCATATGCTTTTCACTCCTCTGAACACCTGCAATACTGACACTTAAAAAATGCCTTCTTCTGGATAGAAAGGATGCTATCTCATCAATGGAAAACAAGCCTATACACCATGCACACAGCTTCCATCCCTCCTTGAGAAACCACAGTCTTGTGGTCAAGAAAGAATGGGACTCCCTGTCATCTGATTGCATATGCCCACATTGGATGCTCAGTATCTCCATATAACAATACTTCTATCATTGCTTTTGGCAAGAGAGTTTACTAACTCTAAATTCTTGTCCTTACAAAGTTGAATATCTTTTTAAGTTAATGTGGTGAAGGTGGGTCTATATTTTAGAAGACAGGAGAGTAGGTAACTAGGAACATATCTGAAGAGGAAATTTGGGAAGGCTGTTTAATATGTTAACATATTCCAAGGTAATTATCTTCACATTGACAGCCACCACCACTTTCAGGTCTTATTTAGTGCTTGGTGTACATTATGTCATTTTAACCTCATAATAATCCTGGTGGGCTTTGAATGGAGATAAATATTACTACTTCCATCTTACAGATGAGGAAATGGAGATTCAGAGATGTTGTGTGAACTTGACCAAGAGCACACAGTTCTTAAGTAGCAAATTTAGGATGAGTCCAAAGTCCAACAAAGTAAGATGCTGGATATCACCATCTAGAACAGGAATTTATACAAATCTGAAGCAAAGTAAAAAGCTATCTCATGCTCAGCTGGTGTGGCTCAGTGGTTGAGCATTGGCCCATGCACCAAAAGATAGCTGGTTAAATTCCTGATAGGGCACATGCCTGGGTTGTGGGCGCAATCCCGAGCAGGGGGCATGCAGGAGGTAGCCAATGGGTGTTGTTGTTTCTCATCAATGTTTCTATTTCTCGCTCCTTCTTCCTTTCTCTCTCTCTAAAATCAATAAAAAATACATATTTTTTAAAAAGTTATCTCAGTCTGGCCAGCATGACTCAGTGATTGAGTTTTGACCTATGAACCAGGAGGTCACCGTTCCATTCTTGGTCAGGCCACATGCCCTGGTTGTGGGCTTGATGCCCAGTGTGAGGGGTGCAGGTGGCAGCCAATCAGTGATTCTCTCATCATTGATGTTTCTATCTCTCTCTCCTTTTTTCTTCCTCTCTGAAATAAGTAAAAAAAAATTTTTTAAAAAGTTATCTCACTAAGAAGTCTTAAAAAACATCTTTGTGTAATGTGAAAAAACACAAAGTTAGCAATCAGAAGATCTGGATCTTAATCCATACTTAACTTCTTTCCAGCAGAAGGATCATGGACATTGCCTTACCATCACTGAGCATCGGTTTTCTTATCTAAAGTAGAGATTATGGGCTGTTGTGAGAAATTATGTGTAAACTGTTATGTTCTACAAAAATGTGGTGTGACCATAAGTATTTCCCAAAAGTCTCATCATCAATCATGGGAAGAACCTGGCCTCATTTCTCAAGTCAAGTTGGACAGCCGTTGCTGAAGCTTTCCAACGGCGATGGTGTCCTCTTTCCCATAACATCAGCGATGACACAGGAGGAGCATGCATGTCAGGCCACGGGGGCCACCTCTAACAGGCTGACCACATTTGGAAACAAGCCTCTTCTGAGTATCCACAACGAAAGGACTAAGACTCAAGGGCAGGACTTCCAAGTGGTTGGCCAGCACCCACAGGCTTTGGAACATTGTGGTTAGCCCAGACTCTCTTAGGAGCAAAAAGTCCCAGCTCCCAAGTTAGTCGCCTCCACAAAAGTGCACCAAAATGAGTCATGTGAGGATGGAGAAACCACCAGAGACAGCCTCCCATGTGAGGATCACTACAAACGATTAAAGCTGGAGATGGGAGAACTCTAAGAACGTGGGCGGCTGAGTTTCCACTTCAGAGAGTCAATATTTGAGACACGCAGTAGGGCGTGAGCATGTGTGTGTGTTTATGTTCACACATGAAGGAAAACCTTTGTGTACCCCTCTGCTGCCTCTTGGTTGGTTTGCCAGCTGCTGCTCACCAAGGTCCTTGTGGTTTGAAAACTGAAACAATATTATTATTATTAGAGTGAGATCTTAGCTCTTTTTAATATTACAAAATTGCCCTTTCAAAAATTTGGACCAATTCAATTTTCACTCAGGCAAACAGAGTATAAGAGGGTCTGTTTTCTTTACCAGTGCCAATACTAGGTAAGAGTATTATTACTTCCACTTTTACTTTTAGATTAATACATGTGATGAAAATTGCATTCAAATGGTACATAACAGGATAAGGATGGGGAGAAGGAGATTTTAATTGTGAAATCTCCTTCTCCCCATCCTTATCCTGTTCAACTCCCTATAACCAACTTTAGCCAATTATGATTTCAGTTCTTCTGGTGGTTGCCATAAAATACTAGATAATGGGTTTATACCTCAATTTCTTGATTTATCAACTTTCTTCAGTACTTATTGACTTATGCACACAAGGATTTGTTTTAACATATCCTCTCACTTTCTCTGTCTCTTCTCACCTTCATAATTTTATTTTTCTTTATTATTATTTTTTTTATTTTTCAATTATAGTTTCCTTTCAATATTATTTTGTACTAGAGGCCCGAATTTGTGCACAGGTAGGGTTCCTAGGCTTGGCCGGCAATCAGGGCCGATCTGTGGGGTGACCTGCGGGGTGATGGGGGGGGGCCCACTGGCACCCACCTTGGCCAGCCTGGTGCCGCCCACTCACAGGCCCCACCCCATGCCACCACTGCTGGCTGCCTCCCTCTGTGGGGTGACTGGCAGGGCGAATGGGGGACTCTGTTGGCACCTGCCTTGGCTGGCCTGGGCCTGCGGGCTGGGGGCAGCTCCTGCATTGAGTGTCTGCTCCCTGGTGGTCAGTGTGCATCATAGCAACTGGTCGTTCCACTGCTCGTTCCACTGTTCAGTTGATTTGCACATTAGGCTTTTATTATATAGGATTGGTTACAGGTGTATAGCTTAGTGATTAGGCAATCATATACTTTACTTAATGTTCCTCTTGATATTTCCAGCACTCAACTAACCTTCATCATTTTAGAAGGTGTTCCACTTGACTCCTCACTATGTAATTGAGGAAACTGTCCCCCTACTTTTCCCTCCCTTTTACCCCTACTTCCTTCACCCCTTATCTTTGGCATAATTGCCCCATTCCTTTTTATATTTATTGGGTTTGCAATAGTGGTATTCTATTCTGATACTGAAATTAAGCTGTTTATACTTTCTAAAAATTTATTATAAAACTTGAAAACCAATGGCAGTTTTTATAATTCTACAAATATATACATTTTATTTACTAAAGCTTTGAGGAAGAAAATAATCCACTTAAAAGAGAATTTTCAAAATCAAACAAAAACATCTTTTCTTACCCTAATCAGTTTCTCACAACTATGCCTTAATTTACTAGTAGGTTGCTTTTTATTTGGATTTAAGATTTTTACCTCTGATTTTTGTTTTCTTCTGGGGTTTCTACTTGCTTTTCTTTTTAAAACTAATTGACAATAGAAAACATATATCTTCATTTATATCTATCTATCTATCGATAGATATATAGATATTTATCTATATATATATAAATATAAGCCTAAGTGACCATTATGACTGAATGACCAGAACTACCAGTCGACCGGTCACTATGTCGCGCACTGACCACCGGGGGAAGATGCTCAATGCAGGAGCTGCCCACTGGTGGTCAATGCACTCCCACTGCGGGAGCACCACTTAGCCAGAAGCCAGGCTCATGGCTGGCGAGCGCAGCTGCGGTGGTGGGAGCCTCTCCAGCAGTGGGGATGGCAGGCGCAGCAGGGCTGGGATGAGTGGGAGCAGCGCGGTGCCCAGCCCAGGCTTGAGCTCCTACCTGGCTGCCTGCTGCTTAGTGCACTGCTTCATCCCTTGTACCCCATAAGCCTGCCGTTACAAACTCCAGAGAACATTTGAAGTGTGGACCCTTGGAGTAACCAGGAGGAGCCTGATATCACCACCAGGCTCTTGGAGCTCTGCCTCAGGCATTCAAATCTCATCCCTTACTGATTAGCCCAGAGCTACAGGCAGCAATATAACAGTGGCCACAAGGTGGCGACTGATAATCGGGGTAAAAGTCAAAGAGAGATGTATCTGAAGGGTGGGGGCATGGGCAACAGAGCACCCCTGCCCCTCAAGATCCCCAACGTTGTATTGTTCACCTCAGAGCGTCTCTCATCTGGCTCTGAGCAGTGGAAAGCATTCAGCATGGTCCAAGGCATCCACTGGGGACCTCCCGGCCAGCAAGGTACAACCCTGGCCGCAGAAGGGACATTTGGAAATATTTTTTCAGGAAGCTGAGGGAAGGAAGACAGACTCCCTATGCAACTTCCTGGCAGCTCACAGGGACATGGACACTCCCTGGACACATGGGGGCGGGCTCTCAATTTCCTTTCAATGTGCACGAATCTGTGCACTGGGTCACTAGTCTATATATATATATATATATATATATATATATATCCCTAATATGCAAATAGACTGAATGGTGGAACAACTGAACAACCAAACAACCTATTGCTATGATGTGCGCTGACCACCAGGGGGCACATGCAGAACATGGTGGGCATCAGCTGCAGCGGGATGGTGGAGCAGGTGAGAGGGGGTGCCAGACCAAGGCAGGGCGCTGGTCTCTGTCATTGGGGCAAGCCTCTGGTGGTTACTGAAAATTCTTTGCTCCTGCACACCGCGGTCCCACCCGGCGCTCACACCTGCTGCTGGCACTGGCCCCGCTCTCATCCATTGCTGGCACCAGAGCTACTGCTCACACCTGCTGCCAGTGCTCGGCGCCAGCCCGATTGCTCAGCGCCATCTGTGGGTGCAAGTGGTGACTGATGGCCCCTATCACCCCTGAGGGCTTCTCCACTTTCCCCTGCTCCTGAGGGGTGATTGAGGCAGCAGCCCCCACTAGCACCTGCTGCCAGCACCAGCCCCAATTGCTTCGCACCCTCAGTGGGTGAGAGCAGGGCCAGCACTCTCAGTATGTGGGAGCAGCAGCTGGAGGAGGGAGGCTGTGGGCAGACAAGGGACCAGGGACTTGGCAGGAGGGGCTGGGCGGAGGCACAGAGAATAGGCTGAGACCCACCCCTGTGCCAACCACAGCCTTATGGCCCACAGTTCTTTGCAAGGTACACAAATTCATGTATTCAGCCCCTAGTCCTATCTAATAAAATAGAAACATGCAAATTGACCATACCTCTGCTACGTCCACAAGCCATGCCCACCAGCCAATCAGGAGTGAGTATGCAAATTAACCTAGCCAAGATGGCAGTTAATTTGCATATCCAGGCGCAGAGCGAAGACTGAAGACAGCGTAGAAGGAAGCCAAGTGTTGCAGAAGGGAGCAAAGCTGCGGAGAAGCAAGCGGGGCAGTGGGGAAGCAGGTAGGGTGGGAAGCAGGCGGGGCAAGAAGCAGGTGGGGCTGCAGAGAAGGGAGGGAAGCAGGTGGGGTGGTGGAAATGGGAGGGAAGCAGGTGGAGCTGCAGAGAAGGGAGGGAAGCAGGCGGGGTGGCAGAGAAGGCCGCAGGAAGCCCTATTCTTGCAGAAATCTTCTTGCAACGGGCCTCTAGTTACTATATAATTAAGATCATCTAGTTTCTTAAACATACTATTTTTGAATGGCTTAATGTTACCTCATTGTCTTCTAGGTATGTACTACAGATGCTGCATGATTTCTAAATTTTAATTATACCCTTAAGTTATTTCTAATATTTTTTGACCCCATGATTTCCTCTTTCTTGGATTTCACTTTCATCTCTTGGAGAGTACAGACAAATGATCTTTCAGTGCTATGGACTGAATGTTTGTGTTCCCCCATTTCATGGGAGGTGGGGCCTTTACGAGTTGCATAGGTCATGAGGGTGTGGTTAGTGCCTTTATGGAAGAGGCCCCAGAGAGCTTGCTTGCCCCTTTCAATATGTAAGAAAGTTAGCATTCTGCAACCCAGAAGAAGACCTTCATGAGACCCCTGATTTTGAACTTCCAGCCTCCAGAAATGTGAATTATAAATTTCTGTTGTTTATAACCTACTTAGTCTGTGATATTTTATTGTAGCATCAAAAACATAAAAGACAATGGATAAACATTTAAGTCTTGTTTTGTCTATAGAACAAATTAATTCTGACAATTGGAAATAAATTATCAGTTTTTGTAATATTGTAACTGTACAGTTGGCCCTCTGTGTTCATAGATTCCACATCCTTAGATTTAACCAGCTGCAGATAAAAAATATTCAGAAAAAAATGGTAAGTCATTGATGACATGTATTGTGTAGTTAGGCCTACAATGGATATGCCTGTACTAAATATATACAGACTTTTCTTCTTGTCATTATTCCCTAAACAATACAGTACAACAACTATTTCCATAACATTTACATTGTATTAGGTATTATAAATAATCTAGAGATTAGGTACTATAAATAATCTAGAGATTTAAAGTGTATGGAATGATACGTGCAGGTTACAAGCAAATACTATTCCATCCTATCTAATAAAGAGGGAATACGCTAATTGACCCTCATGCCATCGCAAAGGTGGTGGTGCCCACAGCCAATAAGGAGGGAATATGCTAATTGACTGCCTCACTATCAAAGATGGCAGCACCCACAGCCAATAAGGAGGGAATATGCTAATTGACTGCCACCCTTCAAAGATGGTGGTGCCCACAGCCACAAGATGGCAGTGCCCAGTCCCCTCAGCCCCTCAGCCACCCAGGGCTGGCCGAAGGCACAGGCAAGCCTTGGATGGTGGCTGCCCAGCTGCTCAAGGAGCCCTAGGCTCAGGTAACCAGGGCTGGCTGAGGCTTGTGCTGCCAGCAGTGGCAGCAGCAGAGGTGTGATGGGTCGTCACCTTCCCCTGATCGCTGGGTCACCTGCTGCCCCTGAGGGGTCCCAGACTGTGAGAGGGGGCATGCTGGGCTGAGGGACCCCCTTCCAGTGCATGAGTTTTCATGCGCTGGGCCTCTAGTTTTATATAAGGGACATGAGCATCAGTGGATTTTTGGTATCAGAAAGGGATCCTGAAACCAGTCCTCCAAGGATACCAAGGGGCAACTGTATAAATATTAACTGAAGAATTGAGTAGTGTGGTTCTGCAAAACTCTATTTGCCCTGATGCTTGGCGAATAGCTTGGGTAATAATTCTAGATGAAAAATCAGTTGGTACTCTAAAGGTATTGTTCCACTAGGTTACATTTCTGGCATCCAAAATTAATGATAAGAAGGACAAAGCCAGATTAATTCTTATTCTTGAATGGTACCATATCTTTACTCCCTGGAAGCATTGAGAACCTTTTCTTTATATTTCATGTTCTATGTTTTATCACAAAGTATATTTCAAAATTCTGTATGCTCAATACTCAGTGGCTTCTTCCAATTTGAAAACTCTTGACTTTCCTTTGATAATTTCTCTCCCTCATGTTCTCTGTTCTTTTAGGAATTACTGCCAGATAGATGTTGGGCTTTCTGAATTGATCCTGCATGTCTTTTAATTTTCCCCTAATATTTTCCATCTTTCTCTTTCTGCTCTACTTTCTTGAATATTTCCTCAACTTTTCACTTCAGCCCTTCTATTGAAATATCTAATTTTGAAGAAATTTAGAAGAAATATCTAATTTTGAAGAAATTTCCCTCTCTGGCCATTCTTGCTCATCCATTCATGTATAAGAGTATGTGTTGATAGGTCAAGCATATGGGTTTGCACTGTTCACTTTAGGTCACAGAGGTAGAAGTCAGACTGATGGGATGCTCCCCACACCCCTGCATGCTCCCTGCTCCAGGCCAAAACCTCTCTCTGGAGGGCCAACCATTACTCAAGGAGCCCTAGACCATCTGAGGCTGACTGTTCAATTCCTCTGAAGAGCAGATTCTTCTCTGAAGGTGACCAGTACATGGCCAGCAGCTTTGCACATGTGGCAGGGAAGTGGTGGGAGTGAGGATGGGTGACCAGCTCAGCTGCTCCATCCATTGCCCTGCAAATAGCCACCCTGTTAGCCAACCCACTTTCTATTGCTACTTTCCCTCTCTGTTAAGTCACAACTTGGCAGCCCTTCCAGAGCCTCCAGGAACAAGGCTCCCTTTCCCAGGAATAAGGCTCCCCTTCCCAGGAACCTGGCTCTCTCTCCATTGCAGCATTCTCCCAGACTTCAGATACTGCTTCTCCCTCTGTGGTGTATTTGGCTATTCAATCCCAATTACTTTCTATTCTCCAGAAAGTTAACAAAAACTCTGCTGATGTCCCCACCTGCTGCACAATGCCCCACTGTGGCTTTATTTCCTTTGCACATCTTCACTGCTATTTCTAAGGGGGAGGGAAGGAAATATGTGGACCCACTTAACTCTCTGAACTAGACACACAAATTGGCACGGTTAAACATTTTAAACGTTGGGAGACAAAAAATTATATCTCGTCTTTAATTTGCCTTCCTATAGCTTTTAGTGAGACTGAGTACCTCTCACATTTGATTGGTCTTTTAACCTTCTCCTGTTCACAGCCAGTTTATACAAAGAATGGTTCCAGCCATCAATCACATCCAGCAGATGTTTGACTTCAGCTCCTCACACAGGCCATTTTAGGTTGCGAAGACATACCATTCCTGAGCTCTTAATTCCTGTGAGTAGTAACTCATCATTCTTTATGAATTATTAATTCACAAAAATGGAGCAGTTAGTTAAAAGAGCTTGATGTTCTCTGTTCTCCAACTTTTCCTCCTGCTCCTCCATCCTTACTTTGTTGAGAAATTAAAGGCAAAGAGGAAAGGGTGCACCACACCATGATATTCTCCCCTTAAGTCAAGTTTCCGTCTTGCCACTTACCTGAATTCTGACTCCCACATGTTTCTCTGTCCTCAGGGTTGTCCCATGTGGGAATAGTGGTTGGAGCCACCTCTGCTTTCTTATAAAAGTCATCTGGTACTTGATAGGCTGGCAGCCCTGCCCCATATGACACTCCCCAGTGGGACGTATCTGTGAGGTGAAAGGTTCTGTGGGCAGCACGAAGCTTGCAGCTGGTGGTCACAATAGCAGGTACCAATGCCTACTCTGTCAACAGTATCTTCGCCTCCCCCCCCCCCCCCCCCACCACCACCACCTTGGTTTGTATAAACTGAACTCTCTACCCCCTGCAGCTCAGAATCATGCTCATGGTAGCTTATGTTAATAACCTGAGCACTCTTTGAACAAAGACCTTTTTTTTGAGTATGTGTGTATGTGTGTGTGTGTGTTGGTGGTGGTGGTGGGGGTGTTGGGAATGCATCAAACCCTTTCTGAAAACTAAACCTTGAGAAAAAGTCATGATAATGCTGAGAAAACTTGAAGTCATGTATGTGCCTCTTAGGAGCATTATTTTAAGTAGGACAGGGAATTTTGACATACTCATGCAGCAAACTGGGGAGATCTGGGGAATTCAGAGCCCATGTTCTCCCCCTCAGCCTGCCTGGGGATACAGGGACGTGTATCTATTGTGGTAGAAGTCTGTGTGGTAAGAGCTTGAGAATACTCTTCTTCCACTCACCTCATGGGTACGAATTTAGGAGGGAGAAAGAGGTGCCAGGCAGAGTGGCCTTCAATGAAAGATGAAGGGTGCCTTCTCTCCAAACTTCTTGGCTGGGGGGAAATCAAAATTTTATCTTAAATTATATTCTCACAGTAAGAAATGCCTACTTAAGGAGACTCAAAGAATGGTACTCAAACAGGAAAATTCCCATGAAACCATGGGATCCTCTATTGACCCCTCAAAGGCAAAAAACTGTGCCCACAGTAGGTATTTGTATCAGTTTGCCAGGGCTGCTGTACAGAATCACACAGTTCCAGAGGCTCTGAATCCAAGACTAATATGCCTGCAGAGTTTATTTTTGGTGAGGGCTCTCTTCCTGTCTTTCAGACCTTGGTATGTTCTCACTAGGCCTTTGTGTGCGTGTGAGAGAGAAATCTCTGAATTTCTTCTTTTTCTTATAAGGAGTCCAGTCCTATCTGATTAGGGTTCCACCCTTATGACTTCATTTAACCTTAATTACTTCCTTAAAGGCCTTGCCTCCAAATACAGTCACATTGGGAGTTAGGGCTTCAAGATATGAATTTGAGGGGACACAATTCAGTTCATAACAGTGTTGAATTTACACTCATGGTTAATTAATTAATTAATTAATTAGTCCTCTATCTGACTGCTTTCCCAGATATGTGGGGGCCTATTTTTCCCCATGGAAGCTGTAAAGAGAAAGAAACTATCCTTCCTGTCTACATACTTCTGATTCTTCTAATTCTTCCTCAAGGCAAATATTATTACCAATATGATTGCATTACCAAGGTCATCAAGGCTGCAGTTCTTACACCCTTCCTGTAAGGTGGTAGGGACTTATTCATCCAGCACTCAACAAACATCCTCATGTCCATGACCAGCCACCACCTCATCTCCATCTTGCCCACATTGGAGTGGCTCCTTCTTTTTATCTCTGTCTCTGTCACTATCTCTCTCTAGCTCAGGGTGTGGTGAGAGCCTGAGCTATGTATTCATTATTAAGGGGAAATAGGCCTCACTTTAGTTTCTAGCCTTAACTACATGCTCTAACTCAGTCCTCTGTTCCAGAGGCGGGGAGTGGGGCAAGCAGAGAAGTAGAGTAGATATTATGCACAGCCCACCAAAACAGCAGTACTCTCTCTTACACACACACACACACACACACCATAAGCATTTCTCATCTCCTGGGCTAAATACAACAGGAGTACAGATGGGATAGTTTTCAAATCACGACTGCAAGTTTTAAATCTGTCTCAAATGCTGTGAAGATCTCATTAGTAGATCCAGTTCGATCAGCCTAGAAACTCACTCAGAACAGTATTTACTAAGGAATGAGTGGAGAATAAATCCTCTGGGTGAGGAATTTTTCTCTCTTGACAAAATGTTATTTGCTGTTTCCAAGTTAGTTAAAAAGAAAAACAAAACCCTGAAAGGCCTTTTTTTTTTTTAAAACTATAAACTTGGACAGACTAAGACACAATTACAAAATAGCCTTCTGTGTGGCCCCAGGGTCATCTAAAGAAGAAACACACTGAGGATGGGATTTGGGGAAGCATAGTGTGTCAGGCACATGATGCATGGAGCAGCAACCTATCTTAAGGGTCTAAGACGCTACAGCAGGCCGCATGGCATGCTGCCTGCCTGCCTGGGTAGCAATCGGCTGCCCAGCTTCTCTGCTGTAACTCCTGGGAAGAGTGCTGGGCCAAGGTGGTGGGGCGAGCCCAGCCTGCCTCCCAGCTGCAGACAGGAAATGCCAGAACACTGGGAATCAAGGGCAATAGAGTTCATGAAATCACATGATCGCCAGCTGGAATGAGGTTGTATGGCTGTCCAGTTGCACTCCCACCAGATGGCATCTGAATCTCCTCTACAACATTTCCACCAAGTGGTGATTAAGCCAGAGCTTCAACAGCCCTCATGACAGGACACTCTTATGCTTCAAGAAAGGCCATTTTATCTTCAGACAGTTCTATTTTATATTCAGACGGTTCTGACTGGAGGGGCAGTCTTGCTAACACTGAGTCTAAATTCTTCCAAACTTCAGCTACCTTTTGTGAGATGATACTCTACAATCACATGAATTATGTTTCTGCCTGTTCCAAGTGCCAGGTGTTTGATTATCTGAACACCTGGGTCTGTCAGGATGCAGATTAGACTGACCGCCCTATGCCTCTGAACACAGTTGTGGGACCACGTTGAACTGCAAGGAGGGGTCTGCTTTGTTCACCTCTGAATCCTCAGCACCTGTGTAATAATGGACACAGAAGAAACTTGGTAAATATTTCTTAAGAAATGAATAAATGAACAAGGCTAAACTATTGGCATATATCTTATCAGGAAACATAACTGACTTTTTAAAAAGTCAAGTTTTCACTATTTCATTTAAAATTATCTGAAAGCTTTTAAAGCCCTTTATCATGGACCCTATAGATAAAATGTTAGTAGTAACTAATAATAACAATAAGATCCATACTATAATCCATAAAAAAGCACTAAAATAAAGAATTACAGGTAATATGCCAAGAGAAGAGATAAAATAGAAAATAAAAATCCCAAAAAGGCAGAAGAGGGAAAAATAGAATAAAGAACAGAAGAAACAACATAAAGCAAACAATAAGATGTCAGATTTAAACTCAACCTTACAATAATCCCATTAAATGTAAATGTTCTAAAAAATCCCAATTAAAATAAGTAGGTTGGCAGATTGGATATAACAAAGAAAGATCAAACACTGTACTGCCTATAAGAAACACACTTTAAATAAAAAGACACAAATAAGTAAAAATTAAAAGAATGTAAACACTAATAAAATAATAGAAGCTGAAGTGGCTATATTAATATTAGAAAAAAATAAGTTTCAGAGCAGTAAATATTATCAAGGATAAGAAGGGTCAGTTAATAATGGTAAAAGCATAAACTCATAAAGAGGACAGAAGAATTACAAATGTTTATATCTCTAGCAAATAAACTTCAAAATATATGAAGCAAACATATATTTTAGAAAAAAGAGCAACAAGAAAAGCCCAGCATAAGCAGAAGGAAGGAAATAATAAAGATCAGAGTGGAGATAAATGACACTGAGACCAAAGAAACAATACAAAAGATCAACAAAACCAAGAGCTGATTCTTTGAAAGGATAAACAAGATTGATGAACCTCTAGCCAGGCTCACCAAGAAGCAAAGAGAAACGACCCAAATAAACAAAATCAGAAATGAAAGATGAGAAATAACAACTAATCCCGCCGAAATACAAAGGATTGTTAAAAAATACTATGAACAACTCTATTCCAACAAACTGGACAACCTGGAGGAAATGGACATATTCTTAGAAAAATATAACCTTCCAAAACTCAATCAGGATGAATCTAAACAGCTCAATATGCCAGTAACTATGGATGAAATTGAAGCAGTCATCAAAAAGCTTCCAGCAAACAAAAGCCCGGGGCCAGAGGGCTTCACAGGAGAATTTTACCAAACATTCAAAAAAGAACTAAAACCTATCCTCCTCAGACTATTCCAAAAAATTCAAGAGGAAGGAACACTTCCAAGCTCCTTCTATGAAGCCAGCATCACCCTAATACCAAAACCAGATAAAGACAACACAATGAAAGAGAAATACAGGCCAATATCCCTCGTGAACGTAGATGTCAAAATCCTCAACAAAATTCTAGCAAATCAGATCCAGCAGTACATCAGAAACATCATACACCATGACCAAGTAGGATTTATGCCAGGAATCCAAGGATGGTACAATATCCGCAAATCAATAAACATGATACATCACATAAACCAATTGAGAGATAAAAACCACATAGTCATATCAATTGATGCAGAAAAAGCATTTGACAAAATCCAACACCCTTTCTTGATAAAAACTCTCAACAAGGTGGGAATAGAAGGATCATACCTCAACATTATAAAAGCTATATATGACAAACGCACAGCTAACATCATACTCAATGGGCAAAAACTAAAACCATTTCCCCTAAGAACAGGAACAAGACAGGGATGCCCACTCTCACCACTCCTGTTCAACATAGTACTGGAAGTATTAGCCATTGCAATTAGACAAGAAGAAGAAATAAAAGGCATCCAAATTGGAAAAGAAGAAGTAAAGCTTTCCTTATTTGCAGATGACATGATATTGTACATAAAAAACCCGAAAGACTCCATCAAAAACTAACAGACTTAATAAATGAATTCGGCAATGTAGCAGGATACAAAGTTAATGCCAAGAAATCTATGGCATTTCTATATACCAATAATGAACTTACAGAAAGAGAGACTAAAAAAGCAATCCCATTTACCATCGCACCAAAAAAAATTAAGATACGTAGGAATAAACTTAACCAAGGAGTTTAAAAGACTTATACATGGAAAACTACAGGACACTGAAAAAAGAGATAGAGGAAGACGTAAACAGATGGAAGAACATAGCATGTTCATGGATTGGTAGAATCAACATCATTAAAATGTCCATACTACCCAAAGCAATCTATAGATTCAGTGCACTCCCCATTAAAATACCAACAGCATATTTCACAGACCTAGAAAGAACTCTTCAAAAATTCATCTGGAATAAAAATCCTCAACTGGGTCATGAATAGCCACAGCAATCCTGAGAAAGAAGAATAAAGTAGGAGAGATCTCAATACCAGATTTCAAGCTGTATAACAAAGCCACTGTTCTCAAAACAGCCTGGTACTGGCACAAGAACAGACATATAGATCAATGGAATAGAACAGAGAATCCAGATATCACAACCCAAACTACTATGCTCAATTATTTGACAAAGGAGACATGAACATACAATGGAGTCAAGACAGTCTCTTCAATAAATTGTGTTGGGAAAATTGAACAGATACATGCAAAAAAATGAAACTAGATCACCAACTTAAACCATACACAAAAATAAACTCAAAATGGATACAGGACTTACACATAAGACGGGAAACCATAAAAATACTAGAAGAATCCACAGGCAGCAAAATCTCAAACATATGCCGAAAGAACTTCTTCACTGATACTACCCCTAGGGCAATGGAAGCTAAAGAGAAAATAAACAAATGGGACTACATCAAAATAAAAAGCTTTTTCACAGCAAAAGAAACCATCAATAAAACAACAAGAAATGCCACTGTATGGGAGAACATATTTGCAAATGTTATCACTGATAAAGGTTTAATCTCCAACATCTATAGGCAGCTTATACAACTTAATAAAAGGAAGATAAATGACCAAATAAAAAAATGGGCTACGGACCTAAATAGAATCTTTTCGAAAGAAGACAGAAGGAAGGCCAAGAGACATATGAAAACATGCTCAAAGTCACTAATTATCAGAGAGATGCAAATCAAAATGACAATGCCGTACCATCTCACACCTGTCAGAATGACTATCATCAACAAATCAACAAACGACAAGTGCTGGTGAGGATGTGGAGAAAAAGGAACCCTCATGCACTGCTGGTGGGAATGCAGACTGGTGCAGCCACTGTGGAGAACAGTATGGGGTTTCCTCAAAAAACTGAATACGGAAATCCCATTTGACCCAGTAATCCCACTCCTAGGAATATATCCTAAGAAACTAGAAACACCAATCAGAAAGGATATATGCACCTCTATGTTCATAGCAGCACAATTTACAGTAGCTAAGGTTTGGAAACAGCCAAGGTGCCCGTCAGCAGATGACTGACTGGATCAGAAAACTATGGTACATCTACACAATGGAATACTATGCTGCCATAAAAAAGAAGGAATTCTTACCATTTGTAGCAACCTGGATGGAATTGGAGAACATTATGCTAAGTGAAATAAGCCAGTCAATGAAAGAAAAATACCACATGATCTCACTCATTTGTGGATAATAAAAAACACATTATAAACTGATGAACTAAAAGACAGATACAGAAGCAGTAAAGCATCAAACAGACTGTCAAATTACAGCGGGAAGGTTAGGGAGAGGTGGGGGAAATAAGAGATCAACCGAAGGATTTGTATGCATGCATATAAGCATAACCAACGGATGCAAAACATTGGGGAGTGACGGCATGTATGGGAGTGGGGTGGGAGGGGGCAATGGTAAGATATGTACACGTATAATACCTTAATTAAAAAAATGGGGGAAAAAATACTGAGAAACTGTCACAGCTAAGGTAAAGAAGTTATTTGCAGATGACCACTAAATACAATGTGGTATCTTGGATGAAATGCTGGAACAGAAAAAGACATTAGGTAAAAACTGAAGAAACTTACTTTAGTTAATTAAAAATATAGTGGGCAAAAATAAAAATATAGGAAAAAACACTGAAACCAAAATCTGTCTCAATGAGAAGATCAATCAAATTGAAAAAAAATTCTAGCTAGACTGGTAAGTATAAAAAAGAGAGAAGACACAAATCATCAATATCAATAATAAGAGTGTGATATCACTATGGATTCTATAGATATTAAAAATGATAAAGGAATATTACGAACATTATGCCATCAAATTCAACAACTTATATGAGAGAGACAAATACAATAAATGATACTATCAAAGTTCATTCAAGAAAATATAGGTAACTGCTATACCTATCAAATAAATTGAATTTATGCTTTAAAATCTTTTCATAAAGAAATCTTTAAGAAGAGATTACTTCACCCTAGCCAGTGTTATTCAGTGGTTGTAGCATTGGCCTACACACTGAAGAGTCACAGGTTTGATTCCCAGTCAAGGGCATCAAAACTTGGTTGCAAGTTCACTTCCAGCTACCCTGTCAAGTGGGAAGCAACCAATCAATGTTTCTCTCTCACGTTGATGTTTCTCTCTGTGTGTTTCTCCCTCCCTCCCTTGTATTCTCTTTGAAAAGCAATGGAAAAAGTATCCTCAGGTAAGAATTAACACAACAACAACAACAAAAAAGAATAAAGAAAGAAAGAAAAAAGGAAGAGATGGCTTCACTAGAAATTCTACCAAATATTTAAGAAATAAAAAATGCTAATTCTACAAAACCTCTTCCAGAAAATTGAAGAAGAGGGAAATCTTCCCAATTTACTCTATTAGGCCACCACTACTTTGATATAAAAATTAAAACATATACTATAAGAAAAGAAAACTACAAATCAATAACCCTCATAAACATAGATGCAAAAAATTCTTAATAAACATTTAGTAACTCAAAACCAACAATATATAAAAAGAACAATCCACTATGACCACATTGAGTTTTTTCCAGTAATGAAGGATGGTCTAATATTAGAATAATAACCAATGTAATTCTTCATATTAACAGACTCATCAAATACATATGATCAACTCTACTGATACAGAAAAAGCATTTGACAAAATTTAACAACCATTGCTAAAAACAAACAAACAAACAAAAAACCCTCACATCAAATGAGGAATAGAATGAAACTTCCTCAACTTGATATGGGTTATATTTGAAAAACCTTTAGCTAATATCATAATGAAAGATTGAAAGCTTTTTTTCCAACACTGGAACTGTACTTAATATAATACTGGAAATTCTAACTGAAATTCTAATCACAGCAGTAAGGTAAGAAAAAATGTAAAAAGCATATAGGGTTCAAAGGAAGAAATAAAGCTGTTCCTATTTTCAGATGACATGACTTATTATAATGAAAATCCCAAGGAATCTACAAAAATCTCCCTAAAAAACCTCTTACAATTAATTAGTGGATTTAGGAAGATACTATAAGATAAATACACAAAAGTCAACTACATTTCTTTGTTTGTTTGTTTGTTTTTAATCCTCACCTGAGGATATGTTTCCATTGATTTAGAGAGACAGTGGGAGAGGGAGAGGGAGAGAGAGAGAGAGAGAGAGAGAGAGAGAGAAACATTGATGACAGAGAGAAAGATTGATCAGTTGCCTCATGGGATTGAATCCAAAACTTGGATATGCACCCTGATCAGGCATCAAACCCACAACCTTTTGGTGCATGGGATGACACTCCAACCAACTGAGCCACACTGGCCAGGGCATCAGCCACATTTATACAGCAGTAAACATATGGACCAGAATTAAAAACACAATACCATTTATAATCACTTAAAGAAAATAAAGTATGTATATATACATTCACCAAAACAATGTATAGTATCTCTATATGCTGAAAATTACAAAATGCTAATAAAATAAATTTTAAAAAACCTAAAAAAATGGAGAGGCATACCATTTCATAAATTAGAAGCCTCAACATAGTTAAAGATGTCAATTCTCCCTAAATTGATCTGTAAGTTTAATATAATTTCTATCAAAATCTCAGAAATGTCTTTTTGTAGATATGTGCAAACTTTTTAAGGAAAGGGAAAGACTTGAAAATAGCTAAAATAATACTGAAAGAGAATAAAATGGGAAGAATCAGTTTAGCCAATATTAAGACCTAATATAATCTAAAGTAATCAAGATACTGTGGTATTTGGTAGGGAGATAGACACATAAAGTAATAGAACAAAAATAGAGAACCATGAAATAGACTTGCATAATATGCCCAATTGATTTAATTGCAAAAGCAATTAAAAGGAGAAACAAATGCCTTTTCAGTAAATGGTGTGGGAGAACTTGGATATCCATAGTAAAAAAATATCTTAATTGACACCTCAAATCTTACACAAAAATTAACTCAAAATCAACCACAAAGTTAAGTGGAAAGAATCAAACTATACATTTTTTAGGGGGAAAAAATGGAAGAAATTCTTCAGGGGTCAGATGTAGGAATTTAACATACAACCGGCTTGCATTTGAAACTGAGGTTGGATATAACAGAAAATAAGCAAAAGGAATCAAAAGGAACAGGTTGGGAGGGAGTGTAGTGAGGAGTAATGGTATGGGCCTTGAAGTTCCTGCTGAAAAGTTTTAAGATGCCCTGAAATAGAAATGCATGTGCTTTCTGAGAAAGAAAGTGGCATCATCAAAACAAAATTGCTGCAGGCTGATGCTTAAAGAACGTTCGGAAATGGTTCCTGGGTGTTCACAGAACAGTAATGGCTGGTTGACTCTTCATATGTTTCAAGAATATCAAAGGTTGGTCAATGTTTTCTTTGCAGATCACATTTATAGATAATTTAATGCATCATCTGATTTTACAATCCTGGATTGTGACCTTCCTAAATGATTCTGTTCTAGAAGTTCTTTATGTTTATTAATATTTCTGGTCTCTACATTTCAAATACTCTGCTACATACTCAGACAAGATTAAAGTTTTTATCCTGCCATGATTTTTAATGGGACTTTAGGAGATGACCATTTTCAGCCAATGACATTCTTTCTTAAGGACTGCCCCGACTCTGTCCACAGTAGTGAGCACCTTTCAGTTGCCATGTTTGAGCTTTTGTGACCTTGTTCACCAAGATGGGGTATCCCCAGGAAATTGTAATTGGGATAAAGAGACATGATCTGGCTATCTCTGGCCTCTTTACCCATGTTTAGACCATTCAGGTGCTGTAGGTAGCTGAAGGGTGAAGATCACAAGTTCATGAAAAGGCAGAAGCATGAAAAGGTAGAAGTATTCAATTCATGGCAAGGCAGAAGCATGAAATGAATGGGGCTCTCAGGACTCAGTGAGTCTTAGTCCCATGGCTTCCAATATATCCTTTTACCTGCCAAAGCTGCTTTGAAATGGCATTTTGTTATGAGCCATCTCAAGGGAATTGAATTTGAGAGTTGCATAACCACAAACCCAGTTGTACCTGTTATTTTCAGTATACACTTATTTTAAATTGACAAAGGAATTTAGTACAGCTATTTCCAATGGTGAATCCATTCCATTACTTTTTTCTTTGCCTTAAAGTAACAGAGATGCTGACTTTCTGGTCAAAGAGGAAACCACTGACCAAAGAGGGACTAAGCTGATTTCCAGTAAGGTGGGGGGAAGAAGGCCTCTCTTTCCATTTCCAGGCAGTAATGTAGAGATTTCGGTTCAGAAACAAAACCCGTTCTGAAGGCGAGTTATCCGCTCTCAAGAAACCATCAAGTCATATTCATGACACTTAAGAAGGTGGGAAATGGTAGGGTTATGTTCTTCCTTTTGGAAACAGTTTATTACAAAATGGATTTTAGTTTAAAAGCTTTGGGTGCCTATGTGGCAAGTTTCAATTTGGAAATTTTCTTCTACATTCCCTTTAAATTCTTTAGACCTTAACTTGAACCTTTTTCTGAGAAGATCGGGAAAGGCCTATTACTGGTCTCTTTCATAGACATACAAGCTCTCATTACGGTACTGCTGTTCAACATTTGTTCTAGGCAAACCAATGCCATTTCTTTCACCTTTACCACTTACATCTTTGTGGCTCTATTCAGATTGTCATCCATTTGCTTTTCCATTCTTTGATGCTCCCACCCTGCTCATTGGAATTGGATGTAGATAAATTTTCTCTTTCTACTTTCCAAAGGCTTCTTTAGCCTCTTCTCTTCCCTCCCTTCCATTCTCTCTGTCACTTCCAAAGTTCAGGCCCTCATCAATTCTTACCTGCGTTCCATAATTAATACTTCTGCTCTCTTCTGTCTTCCTGTATCCTGTGTATAACTGCCAACAGACTGGTTCTTTGACCAGTTCATTTGCTAAGATGTAGCTATGATCATACCACTCCCTCCCTCAAAAACATTCCCTCTCCCATCTATATAATAAAAGAGAAACATGTAAATTGACCATACCTCTGCTACACTCACCAGCCAATCAGGAGTGAGTATGCAAATTAACCCAACAAAGATGGTAGGTTAATTTGCATACACAGGCACCAGGCAGAGAGCAGAGTGGGAGAGCAAGTGGAGACCAGAGCGGCTTGGGGAACTTGGCTTCCCAAGCTGCCAGATGGAGAGCAGAGAAGGAGAGTTGGAGGCTTGGAGGACTTGGCAGAGTGGGAGGTTGTGGGATGGAGACAGAGCAGGAAGGGAAAACCAAGAACGCAGGGAGCACCAGGAATTCTGGGAATAGTAGTTCTGGTGGCAGCCCCAGGACCAGAAGCGGAAGCCCAGAGCACAGGGAGCACCAGGAATGCTGGGAATCATAGTTCTGGTGGCAGACAGATTTCCTAGACACTAGAGCAAAATGAGCCTGCAGCAAGTTACTGTTGTGGTGGGGGATGGAGGGAAAGCAAAGGTGAGAGACATAAGTAAAATCAGAGTGTCTAGGAAAATTTAAAGGAAAGATATCCTAAAACTTCCAAGAAATCTCTGCCAATGAAGCAAAATAAATAAATAAATAATGCCTCTATTATTCTGTGAGCAACAAACCAAACTGGGTTGGGGTCTCAGACAATTCACTCATATGATTGCAAAAACAGACAGAAACTCCCGGATTGGAGAGGGCTCCCCTGAGGGCTCCCAGATTGGAGAGGGTGCAGGTTGGGCTGAGGGACTCACCCCTCCCCTCCCCCCTGCCCCGTGCACGAATCTTTGTGCACCAGGCCCCTAGTATAGAATAAAAAGCAAACCCTGGTCTTGACCATTGTGGATCAGTTGGTTGGGCAGTGTCCCATGCACCTAAAGGTTGCTGGTTCAATTCCTAATCAGGGCACATGCCTGGATTGGGAGCTCGATCTGCAGTGGGGGGCTTACAGGGGGCAGCTGATCAATGTTTTGCTCTCACACAGCAATTTTTCTCTCTATTTAAAAATCAATAAAATTATTTTTTATAAAAGGAAATTCTATAGTTGCATCCATCCTACATCCTCCATTAGCTGGCTCCTTTGATCTCCTAGGAACTGCCTCTATGCTTCCTGTGGTCCAGTCAAGCATGCTTATCACCTGGCATGATGTCTGAACCTGCATCTACCTTCTGCCTTCCACCACCCTCTTCCCTCTCTGGGCCTGTCAAAGTCCTGCTTTTCCACTTTCCTTCCAAAGCCTACCTAGATGTGCCTTCCTTTGCGATTCTCCCCAGTGAATTACTCAGCCCTTCCTAGTGACATGGTCTATATTTCTGTTTATAGTTTGTAAAACTTTCTAAGGTCTTATTGTAGTCCTTGGATATGGACCTATCCTCCCCACTAGAAAGCAAGCTCTTTGTGGACAGAGCCAGGCCATATCCCTCCCAGGAAACTCCAAGTCCCTAGTTCAGTGTGGAACGTGCAGTATGTGATCTGTGAATATCGGTTGAATGAGGGTTGAAAAGAAAAAGAGTGCCTTCAGGCAAGCTCTGTGCCCACAACAGCTTCCTCTGCTCATGTGACTACTGTTTCAGAAGATCCAGGTCAAATGACTCAGCAAAAATTTGCAGGTCAAATGACAGGAAATAAGAGCTTCAGAAGCAGACTGTTAACACTAATCAGAAACACATGTGCCTGGAGCCCCAGGGTCGGTGCGAGGAGGTTTTTCACAACCCATGCCAAGAGGCTGCAGCCTGATACTGTGTCCAGGAGGGACTGATGAACCGCAGGTTCCCCGCAGCCCCCTCAGTCATCTGGTGCCCCTGCTGTTACAGAATTTACCAGGCGACCAAAAAATACACAGGAGTACTTGGAGATACAGGAAAAGCCCATTTATTTTCAGATGTTTTGCATGTGCTAGTAGTGACTCAGGGGAGACTGTTTCTCTCCAAATCCTGAGCAAACCAATGTGGAGGAAGCTCTCCCTTTATACCTTTTGGTTTCTTTGTCCCCCAAATATGGATGGGACTTTGGACCTTTCCCGGGCTTTGCAAAAAGTCCCATGAGTTGGGATGGGGGCCATGAGACCACACCTAAAGGTCTGGCCTGGTACCAGTGCTGATAACCCCCTTCGGGGACTGTGTATTGTTCATGGTTTATGGCCTCTGTGAAATGGGAGTACTTAGGCAAACAGGTCTTGCAAGACCAGATTGTGGAGAAAGGGGCAGTGACTTAATTATATGCTATCAA
This sequence comes from Corynorhinus townsendii, assembly GCA_026230045.1. Taxonomy (NCBI): domain Eukaryota; kingdom Metazoa; phylum Chordata; class Mammalia; order Chiroptera; family Vespertilionidae; genus Corynorhinus; species Corynorhinus townsendii. Next base: position 148,240,649 of record JAPDVU010000002.1, on the reverse strand, counting down.
GAATGTACATTAGGTGACTGGCACTGATTCAGATTGCTAGTCCCCCCGCCCCCTAAATGTCTTATTTTCACCATCACTTCAAGGACCTTGGGATGTCTGCAGAGAGTTGAGCAATGTTCACAGATTGTGTCTCTCATTCAAGAAACCCATCTGCCTGGATTTCCCAGATAATCAAAACTTGCCACTATGGGCACCCAATCTTTTAAAAGTAAAACCCATTTTGTGATAAATCGTTTCCAAAAGAAAGAACACAATCCCACACCTCCCCACCTTCTTAAGCTTCTTGATAGCTCTGGGCTTGAACTGACAATCAATGGGTCCATGCTGCCTGTCACTACTTGAGCCAATTAAGCAGAGACAGGTTGAATCATGAGCTTTTCTTCCAATACTGCCAGCAGTATGGGAGAGCAGTAGGCCATCCATAAAGTGACCTGAAATGAGGTGACCAGCTTGTCCTGAGACTTTCCTGGTTTTAGCATGGAAACCCTTAGTCTAGGAAAAACCAGGATGGTTGGTCACTGAACCTTGAGAGCAAGAAAGCACTCTGCAGACATTTGGCTTCTGTAGACCAGCTGTTCCACTGCCAATGGTCCACCCTGAGCTATTGAGTGAGGATGAAGAAGGAACCTGTTAACCAAGCAAATCAAACCAACAGGGCCAGACAGTGACATTGAGTCTCCCTAGGACTGTTCATAATTCCCCTTGAAAGCATATCTGTTCAACATAGTGGGGATAAGAAACTTCTATGAATAAAACTTCATTTTCTATATTTAAAACAAATGAATGGCTACATGCACTTATTATGGGCAATTTCCTAAGCCAGACTGTTTTGCCGGGCATGTTAAAGAGCTTATCATTAAGATAATAAAAGATATCATCCCCCTTCTCTCCCCACCATTCCCAAGGAGCAGCACCTGAGGAGTCAAGCATTATTCAGTTTCATAGCCCTGACAGACATGTGACTCCCTCTCAGGGTGTGGACACAGGTGGTGTGGGGAAGCCAGGCCTGAGGCTGGGCCCTGTAGAACAAAAAGGAATGTTTCCTGAGAAGCCCCAAGAAGGTGAAGGTGCAGCAAAGATCCACTTACTTTCACAGTGAAACCGGAATTTTAGGGGTAAAATAGGACAGGTTTAGGAAATTTTAGAAATTTTGGAAATTAAGGGGACCATGGAGGAAGCATATGGCTGCAGAGCAGCAGAAGGTATTTTCCTATAGAATAGGGAAGCTGAACAGCAGCAACAGGTACATTTCCACAGAATGAGGGAGCTGGGAACAGCAAAAGGTCTATATTTACAAAATAAAGAGAAGGAAGCCCTTCATCCAGAAGAAGAAGAAAGCCCAAAGGGAATAAGAAAACAATAAGGAGTTGAAGAGGGGAGGGGGGAGAGAACTGACATGTCCCATGTGAGGTTCGACATTTGAGCCCAGGAGTAACTATAGTAACCAGTCTAAGGGAATAGTGACCAATCAGAAGGGATATCAAGGCACAAGAATCTACAGCCCTTATAAGCCATAGGGAAAAGGAACTCAGTGGGACCCTTTCTCCCTTCCCACGTGGGAGTCTGTATCTATTCTTCAATAAATCTCCACATTTGCTATACTACCCTCTGCCCGTGGATTCATTCTTTGACTCTGGTGGACAATGAATCCGGGTTCCAGTCCAAAAATTCAGTTTCAACAGAAATCAGTTGTAAACAGAAACCTGGGTGAGCTGACATCACATTTCATTTATTCCAACCAGTGTCCTCGCGTGTTTACATGGTCCCCTCCCCATTCTGCCTGGCCTTCTGCCTGAGAAAAGAGGATGGGCTTTGTGACCGCCTCTTCCTCCAAAGGGCAAAGCTGATGTCAACGGCATTCTGGCCTCCAGAATGTCAGGGTTGCTGGATTGGAGGGTGTTGCTTCCACAGGACATTAAGTGCTCCTTTGAGAGTTCACGATTAACTTCCAGGCAAAACAAAGTGGAGTGGCTTTCTGCTTTGCTTCTTGCATCTGCACAAGCCAGGACATTGTCTTGGCAGCAAGACTCGCTATTTTAGGGAAAGAGAAGGGGTAGGGGAAAGCTGATCAGCTTACAGGCAGAAGGGGCCGCTGCTGTCTCTCCCCAAGGCCTCAGCTTACCTTGGACCTGTTAAGGAGCAGCTTCCAACAGGACAGGATGGAGCCATTCCCGTGGGGTGCTCTTCAGCCACCTCAGAGGGATTCCCAGCCCCAAGAGGGCAGTGGGCATTTGATGTGGCAGCTGGGTTACTCTTCAGTGAGCTAAGTGACTCCTTTAGAAATTAGGAGCCAAATAGCTTGAGGCTGCCAGAAAAGAAGACAAATTTGCTTTTCCTTGACTATATATCCAAAAGAAATTGTTTCATGGAAAGTTATAATGGCATTTTTTAAAAGATATTGAGGCTCACATTTCAGATTGTTATATTTTTTATTTGCTTCTTAAATGTAACTTAATCTTGCTATTTAGAAATTGTTTATTAAAACCAAAATATTAAGACAGTTTCTCCTTAAAATAAAATCTGGACTGTTTCTTTCACGGGAAGCTCATAACGTCTTCAGGGAGGGGAGTGTTTACCTCTCCTCAGTGTCCTAGTGTTTTTTTCGTTGTTGTTGTTTTTTTTGGCTAAATCTCCATAAATACTATTATTTCATTTGTACCTTTTCCAACTTTTACCTTCCTGACTCATTCATAGGCTTTTGAATCTCCCAGGGAATTTCTGCAAATTGCCACTGACACAGTATTGAAAGCCTAGATAATCAAACAATTTTGGAGTCTGGTGGGACTCTGGATAGACTAGGCTATGGCCCAGAGCAAAATTAGACTCTGAAACACAATCTCTCACTACAGAAGCCTATCTTCCTCATGAGTGTTGAATGGGTACCCCAACTCCTATTCTGTTCAATAACCTCATAGCCAATCAGTGCCCAGATAGTAAGACCTGCTCAGAACATCCACTTTATGGGAATATAGAAGAAGATGTTGACCATAAAGAATAGACTCAGAAATGTTCAGCCATTTTCAAAGTAATAAAATCTGATTTCAAACTAATGAGACCAAAACAAACTATAATTTCAGCTTATTTGTGAAGGGGTAGTTCTGGATACATGGGCTGTGACTTCTGGACAAACCTGGCAGTGCCTCCTTCTTAGTTGTTCCCATATTTCTCTCCTCCTTCCTTTTCCCTCCATGTCATCTTCTCTTCCCTTATTTCCCCTCCTTTCCCTCCCCCCCCTCCCCCCCCCCCACTTATCTAGAGTACCTACCAAGAACTCAGAACTCCTCCCCACCCTGGAGGAATTCACCATCTAGTAAAGGACATAATAATAATGATTATTGTTCTCATAAAAATGAACACTAAATTGCTAACTGCTAATATCTATGTAGCTGTCCCTGTGTGCCAGGTGTCATGCTCAGTGCTCTTCTTAATTCTTGCAGCACCCCTATGTGGAAGGAACTGTTATGTTGTTTGAGATCCTGAGAAGTCAAATGACGCACCTCAAATCTCACAGCTCTTACCTGACAGAGCTATTTGAACAAATGATAAATCACAGTGCAATGTGACAAGTGCTTTCAGAGTGATATGTACAAAAAGCAGAGAAGCTGACAAGATAATGAAGATAAGGATCTCTCCCTACATGAATTTGGAAAGATTCTTGAAGAGGTACCATTGCAGCATGAGAGGGACTTTACATGGTGGAGAAGAATCTGATTGCAAGGCTGGATTAACTCATAACTTAGACAATGAGAAAGAAGAAATAAAAAATGTCACTGTCATCTAAGATGATCACAAGAATGGAAGTTACTTAGATTTTTGTTAGGCTATATCAATGCAGATGCTGCATAATTTTTTTTTGCCATACAATACCACTTTATAATTTCAATTCTTGCTTCATTTCCTCCTTGATGCTAAGCAATCCTGCCTATATTTGTTGAAAGAATACCAGCATTTTCTCTTAGCTTCCTGCCTGCCCAGTCCATACGTTGGTTAATCTCGTGGTGATTTTTAAGAGCCAAGTGTTTGAGCATGCTTTATTTCTTAAGAAATACTCTAAAACAGTCCAGGGAACCCTTCTTCACTTTCTAGGAACATTGGCAGCTATATGGTAGACTTAGGACCTTCATTTAAGTTCTGGCTTTAACCACATTGTATTTTCAAGTCAGAAAGTGTGGACACAGGATGCTTTTGCTGCTCAGCAATTATGTCCTCCTCTTAGATGGCAGATAGGAACTCAGTTTTCCTTGGAGAACCACTTCTCCCCCAATCCCAATCCAAACTCTTGAAAGTGGTTACCTGCCCCAGTCATAGCCAAACAAGATCCTAGCTATACTATTCGACCTGTACTGGGCCAATGAGCATCAGCCTTGGGACTTTCACTTAGTCCTCTTGGGAAGAGGCAAACTCTTCCCACTTTGCTAACAAAGCTGGCGGGATATGAACTACAGGTGCCCGTCTCTGCCATCACTTGAAAGCTTACCTGTACATGAAGCTAACACAGGGCCAGTGTTTCTGCTCAGACTGGTTAATCCCCTTCATAGTTTTCTCCCTACCCCACACCTGTGGCTACTAGTGTCACTGCAATTGAACGCTATCAGGGGAGCCCCGATGGGGGACATAGTGACTATTGATACTGCCTTTATTCATGAGGTCAGTGCTATTCCCCACCCCTATCTTGATTCTCCACATCCTGTCTAACTTCCCACAACTTTTTCAACTACTTAAAAATCTCTTGTTGTCAGATTTCCATTTCCTTGACTCCTTCGAAGACCTGCCAATCCCTTCTCCATGTCCCAGGAAGTACATCTGAGCTGTTAGTCTGGAACACTCTCAGAGCCTATATTAACTCCTTCATTAGCAGGGTGACACGGTCTAATGGCCGGAGAGCCTTAGACTCTCCACCTTGCCCCAAGGCTTCAGGATCTTCACACAGAAGAACAAGGTGCCAGACTTCTGCTTAGATAACTATGGCTTCAACATAGGTACCACCTGAAACTGCCTACTATTCAGATCAACCTCAGTCTCCAGGAGAGCAAGTTGGGGTGCTGGAAGAAATCTACAAGGATACTATCCCTCAAACTGGCATTAGTATGCAACAATGTTGTTTGTTATGTGTGATGGTCCAGCCATCTTCAAAAGCTAAGTAACGTCATGCCCAACCTTATGTTCTTCTGAGATGATACCCTGATTTGCTCTGGTTCATTTGCAGTTCACTGAAAGGTGTGGTTGCTGGTGGCCCACCGTGATGTTTCTGATACACATTCTGTTCAGCCAAAGCATCTGAGGTATTAATATACCATGAAAGGACACCTCTCTGGTCCATTTAAGATGCTCTTGGTCTTCCTGGGCCAATTAAAGAAACATCATAGCTGCATAATGACCCATACATTTCAAGACTCATTACTGATACTATACCACTCTTCCCGCTGAAAACAAACCACAAGAGCATAGGCCATTCAGGTCTTCTAGCAATGCTTGATTTGTGCAAAAATTGCAAAGTAGTCACTGTTTAACCAGAGTTTCAGACAGGTCTCAACTCTTCTTGGTTTGTGCCTCTCAAGGTCACTTATAAGCAAATTATTGAGACTCTGATGCATTTTTTTCCATAGAAACAATGTTACAGACTGTATGAGGACTGGGGTCAAGCCATAAGTGCTATGGTAACCATGGTACCAAGAGCACTATTTCAATAACTCCCAATCACTATATATGATACTAGAGGTCCCGTGCACGAATTTGTGCACAGGTGGGGTCCCTCAGCCTGGCTGGTGATAGGGGCCGATTGGGGCCATCTCGCTCAGTCCTGATTGGGGCCGGCAGACCAGGAGGATGGACCGTGAGAGGTTGGCCGGCCGTGGGAGGTTGGCTGTGAGAGTGCACTGACCACCAGGGGGCAGCTCCTGCATTGAGCATCTGCCCCCTGGTGGTCACTACGCATCATAGCGACCGGTCGAGCAGTTCGGTCACTTAGGCTTTTATATATATAGATTACTTCTATAGGAAAATGCATTTCAGGCTCTAATGCAGGGTTCTGGGAACCCATTTCCTAGTCTCCACATTCATCCTGGCAGCATGAATTACCTATTTTGACCCATCATCCATTTATGCCTACAAATATTCATTGAACATTTATTTTGTACTAGTCATTGCTGTAGGTGCTAGAGATACAGCAATTAACAAAATTCAGTCCCTAGATGTTCTGAAATGAGGACACAGATCAGCAGTACTACATTGGCCAGCATAATGGAGAAAGGGCCACCCCACTGTTTCTTCCCAGATGACTGGTGTGCTCCAAAGGTAAGTTTCCATTTATACCCTTGAGGCAGAAATGTGGACTCTCAAAATGTCAGTTTTCTAACTTAAACAATGTTTTAGTTCCAGTCTTCATTTTGCATCCCTTTTATTTTCACAATTGTCTGTTGATCCTCAAATGGACTAGAAAGAAATAATCAAGATACGAGATATTCCCCTTTCTTCTAGGTGGCAGAAAAGATTCTGGGAGGCAACTTGAGTCTAGTGGAGCCTGACTAGCCTGGGAATCATGAAAGGGCTTGGGGGCGGGGGGTAGGGAGTGATGTCAGTGCTCCTCACACAGTGGCACCACCAGACCAGTGGATTTCCAGCCAATCCTGCTGGTAAGAAAGAAGTTACATTCTTCTGCCTCCTGGCCACTCTGGGAAAACCTTCTGAGTCAGTTCACCTAGACTCTCTTTACCTCTGTAATATTTGCTTACTTCCTCATGTAACTGAGCAACCTGCTACAAGACTAACTGCTGAATAGCGTTTACATCATTCCTAGCTCAAAAGTGTTTCTAAGTCTAAAAAAAACCTGATAATTTTCAAATGCTTATTGCTGCTTACAAAGTGATCCTATAGGTTTATTTCTGCCACCCATGTTTAATGTTTTTTTGGGATTGATTTAAAAAAACAACAAAAAAAAGAAGTCCTTTTCCTCACACAAGGAATAACAAACTCCAAAATAATAAATCTTCAAGACATTTTATAACCCCTATTTTTCCTTCTTAATAAGCATATTTATAGGCATTAAAACTTGCATTAAGCTTTGTTCTGGTGGCAGGGGCGGTGGGGGGGAGATATTTGCAAAATGTCAGCAATAATAGTCAGCGACATGCCGGTGACATCATTAGATCACCAACTTCCTTAGAACAGGCAGTGTGCTTAGTCCTATTGAAGACTCTGTGATGTTAAACAAAAATCAGCAACAAAATAAAATCTCCCATTTGTGCAGATATTGCTCAAACACTGGCCCAGGTTTCACTATCAGTGTCATATTCTTTTTATTGACCGAACACCAGAAAAAACAAAGCAATCTTCTACAGACATGGACAAAATGTTTCTGGAATATGTCTGTTTAAGATTATGGGAGGGAAATTCTAGTTATATCTGGCGAAAATAAATTCCATCTACGAGTGTGTGGAAGATTAAAAAAAATCCTTCTCCGTAAGTTTTATTTTCATAGAGAGTGACTTCTCAAAGGTCACTAATAGACCAGATGCTCAGTGTTGGGAAACAGCAGCCTTTGTCCTCCCTGGAGCTGGGGCAGCTGTGTTGCAGACCCCAGTGCCAGAAACTTGAGCCCCACATCAGCCTGTCACACCAGAGCCCGTTGGTCATCCTCATGGCTGTGGGGCCTGGTGCCAAACATCAGGATGGCGGGTGATGGAGCTGGGCCTCTTCTCCTGCCTTTTCACTTTCCCATGTGGGTAGAATGTGAAGGTGGGGACAGAAGAATGGAGACATAAACGAGTGTTTTCCTGTCTCCTTCAGGAATGTGAACATGGAGGACAGAAGCCCAGGGTCAGGCAGGAGACGGCAGCTCAAGGGCCTTCATCCCAGGAGCTCTCCTGCAGACACTTCTGGATTGAACGGCTTACAGTCAGTGTGACTGCAGGCTCTGTCCCTTCCTAGCTGTGTGACAGTGCATGAGGTCAGTGGGGAATTCTAGCCTTCTGTGTGAAGTGATGTGCTAGACTCTCAAAGCAAGCTTGTTCTTAGGTTCGAGAATGAATGACATCATCTCCCCATTCCTTGAAAACAGAATGCAAGTCATGGGGGATGCCTTGCCGAGTTTCCCCACGTTCACAGTGCATTTCCTGCAAACCGCCGGCTTCACAACCCCAAGCAAATAAAAAGTTAGGCAACACTTTTCTTAAGTACTATGTACGTAAAGAACACTGTGCTCTGGGCACACAGCCTCTAAGGGGTGGGAAAAGAATGCAATAAAATACCCAGGGCTGGGGGTCAGCATGGAGGCAGCTGAGCACGGGCCTGGGTGTCAGAACAGTCCTGGGTGTATCCCCTCCACTTAATACTGCTTGATCTCAGGCATACTAGATATGAGATAAATAACAGTGACTTCTCACTGCATCCTAAATCCCCAGAAGACTAGACTAGAGAAAAGGGATCATCCACTGGGTAGGAAGTTTAAGTGCCCACTTTTCCAAGTTAGGTTTGTCTAAATGTTTTTAGTCATTGAACTAACTCTTTCCTTACCTTATCGAGAACATTTGTTCGCTGGGACAGAGACCAGTGCTGCTGGTGAGGGCTGGACACGGGAACTGGAAATTCTCAGGAGCCTTAATAGCAAACGGGCCATTCATCAGTTTATTGTGACAAAGATTAAAAGACAACAAGCCTGAGTTAGGCTGGGTGAGAAAGGAGGGAGCAAAATGATCTCACGGAAACCAGGCCTTATTGTTTTTATTTACCTGGGAATAAAACCCTGCCTTTCCATCACTTTAGGAGACAAACCAGTGTCAACATAGCCGAGGGGCCTTGAGGGAAAACAAGGCAGCCTGTTGAGCTGGGGAAACAGGCTGAACAGAGGGCATGCCTCTCCCAGGCCTGCTAGCCCAGTGGTCCACCCTGAAATAACCAGCCCAGACTGAGGCCACTTTCTTCCACAAGCCAGCTGGGGGCAAGCGTGCATCCTATGGGGCTTTTCCACGGAGGTCAGTGCTCAACTTCTTTTGATTCTAAGATTCTGGGAATCCCCAAGGCTCTGCCCACCCACCTCTGCCTGGACACGTTACTCCAGTTCCCACCTCTGTTGGCAGGGCTTTGCAAAAGGTTTTTCCATTTCAAAGAACTGGAAAGATCCTGAAATGAATCACAAATATAGAGACACAGCGCTCTCTTGGGATCCCTGTTGCAGGAAACAGCTGAGAACAGGATCCCTTCTCCTCCTGCACTGGGGTCAGCAGGCCAGGAGTGTGGTTTCTCAGAAGCATCCTGGGTGACTGCCCTGTAGACAATCCAAAGTAAGAAAGCCCATTGTCACCTGGAACAAACACCTCCAAGCACCACTGCCATGATTGGGAGTAAACAGTAGCCTTTCAGTCATACACACCCTAAGAAAACATGCAGAGATGGAGTCCATACTGGCAGGGAGTTCTCACGCCTCAGTGGCTTTCACACCCTGTGCTCTGTGCCTGGAACACCTTCTTTCCCTGGCTAATTTGCACTTGTCTTTCAAGACTCACTGGAGAGCAGAAGGCCTCTCCCTAAGCTCCTGGCCTGCCTCCCGTGACACACACACCATGTCCTTGTGACCAGTGTGTGCCAGGGCTGCATTCAGAACAGCCTGTGCTTGAGGCCCAAGTGCCTGGCTCAGTGTGTGGCAAGGAAAGAGTTCAAGATTTCAGACAAAGGATTGATCACCAAATGATGACCCTCAAAGGGCTTCTACTCCAGCAGTCCACTGAGATACTTCATCTCATTTTCCTTTCATTTTATTGGGTCTTGTCAATCATAACATCTTCCTTCCAATTAATTTATGGGTGAGGAAAGAACAAATTGGCTGTGGTTCCCAAGTACACAGCAGCCTGGAACCTCTATGCAAACATCAACATTTCCCAAGCAACAGCATTCCCCAATTAAAGAAAGGCAACCGATCTTTGAGAAAGGACATATTATTACCCCCATTTAATTGGTTAGCAACCGAGGCAGAAACATTTCATGGTCAAGAGTCACAACTGTGTAGAACTGCTATGAGAAGGCCAGTTTTTCATTCATTGATTTAGCATTTATTTGGCAAGGCCATCCATTGTGCCAGACACTTTGCTTGGCAAGCAAGGTGTTGAGTGAAACAGATGTGGGCTCTGACTTTGTGAAGTGGGTATGGAAGGACTGACACTAAACAATTAACAAGTAAGCACATAATTGGAGGCTGTAATGAATGCTATAAAGGAAAAGTACAGGAAACCAGGAGAGATTATAAGAGGGGAGGCATCTGATTATCTGGCATTCATTAAGAACTTACTGTGTAATAGGGATTCTGCGATACTCAGACTGGCTCATTTGACCACAGCCCTCAGGAACCAAGTCAGGGAGGACTCGAGATTCACTCATAAGGAGGCCTGTAGCTTTTCTGTAGCCCTGTTTCCTCATCTACCCAAAGTAGAGACAACAATTTCCCTATTTGCTTCACATCTGAACAGGAAAACCAATATTCAAGCACTTGGTCTTTTAAAAATACCAGGTAAAATTAGGACTGGATGAGAACTTTTATAGAAATGAGCAGTTATTTCCTTGAGTACAAATTTATTCTCAACAAACAGAACTCATTTCCTCATTCATCCCAACTCTAGTTTTTTTAAAATAATTTTTCTCTCATTTTTAAAAGGTGAAACCACGTGGACTAAGATACATGCTTTCTTTTGGAACTCAGTGTAGGAAGGTCACCTTTCCTGCCTCCCTGCCCCTGAGGTCTGAAAGACGGAGCTTCCTGGTGAGAGTAGCTGAGGAGCCACTGGCCTCATGTTTATTGTGTGCTTCTTCTCATCACAGTTTACCTCATTGGGAGACAGCATGAGAAATACAAAGGGAATGAGACAGAAACCAGGGGTTCTCTGGAGCGGACGGAGATGCGGAAGAGGGCCCCTGCTCCAGCCCCTTCTCCACCTTTTGCCCTGCCCAAGGGCAGCTCCAGGCCCCCACCTGCAGCATTGCTCTGATGCGCTCAACTTCAGGTGAATCAGGAAAGGAGGGAAAATTGCCCTGTCATCATGCCCATGGGACAAAAATGTGGCTGAGAATGAGATCTTGATGACAGGATGGAGCAGGCTGATCTCTGTGGTCAGCCTCCTAGGAGACTCAGTGCCCCGAGGGTCAGAGCTACCTGGCACAGGGGTGCAGTTCCAGGGTAGTGAGCTACAGGGCACCAGAGGGCTGCCCTAGGGCTGCTGTGTGACAGTAAAGTGGAGTTTGCTTCAAGCCCTGCCTCTCTGCACAGGTCTGACTTTTCTCCTTCTTGCCTGGGGCAGCTGGAACTCAGCATCAGCCCTGGAGTCCAGGTATAAAAGGCTGCAAAGGCTTCCTAGGGAGAAGCTGCACAGGAGAGGAGAGCATGAAGGAGATGGGGGAGAGCATGGGCTTTCTGGCTCACAAGGCCCTTCCATACCTGAAGCCACATTTGATCTGTATCACCTTCAGGCAGGTAAGTCACCTGAGGCTCAGAAGGTTGGCTGATGCCGCATGGCTAAGTGGTGACAGACTCAGCCAGTTGGGCATGTTTGCTGTTACACTGCTGCCTCCCCATGGCCCGGGGCCTCCTACTAAAGAGAAGGGAGGAAATGATTCCCTGAAAGAGCCCCTTCCTTAGCCATATGCCTGCCTTCTCCGCCTCCCCTCCAAACTGGAGAAACTAGTTCATCCAAGCCCCAAATTGTGGCAAGTCCACCTCTCATCATATTTGTAATTTAAAGGCACAATACCTTAACATAAAGGAAGTTTCCATACTGGAACAACAGGCAAGAGACCCATGGAAAAGGTGTTTGCGTGTCCTGGTGTAACTTCTTCTCCACTAAACAGCCGCTCCTCCCGCAGGGCAGGCCACATCTCCTGAATCGGATCTCTGATGCTCAGCCCAGTGCCTGGCACACGGCAGCTTTTCCATAAGGTGTTTGATGATGGATGAATGAATGAGTGGATGGATGCATGGACCAACCCCAAACCTCCCATTTGAAGGAACTACTCATTCCTTTATTCAAATTATATTCACTAAGAACCAAGCCTGCACCAGACAATAAGCTGGGCACTTATTGCTGTGGACTAGATGGACCTCTGTGCCTTGGCCTTTCAGAGCTTAGAGTCTAATAAGGGAGATGGTCATTACACAAAAGTGACCAATTATTTAGTGACGGTTGAGGCTGTGTGTGCGCTGTTAAGGCCAATGACCACAGCAGTCGGTTCTGACCATTTAGGTGTGCAGCTATTAATCTGTCATCTAACTTTGCAATTTGGCCATTTTACTTACAAGTGTCTAATTTTTAAATCCACTTTGGTGTGGTTTAAACTCAACCGATAAGTTATAATGTTTTTTTAAAGTCAAAGGAATTATATTTAAGGTCCACAAAGGAAAGCCAAGGCACACATATTAAAGTTCTAGAGAATCAGGTTTAAGTTCCACCAGCTCTCCAAAGATTATGATTTTAAAGTTCAAAATTGCTTCTATCGTGATATTATATTTATATAAAAATTGCATGCATAAAACAAATTATAAAAATATTAACAGTACTTATTAAATGAAACAATTAGGAGCGATCTTTTTCTATTTCCAGTTTTTTAAAATTATTTAATGGATGATTATCACTTTGTAATAAAATGAAAATATTTAAAAAGCTGTTCAAGTATACCCTAGTTTATTTCATTTTCCTTTTGGGATTACTTATGTTGTTCAGTGTGCAGTGACTGTTTACTATGTCTTTCTTTACTTTCCCACTACATATTTCTATGGAAAAATAAGTGAATGAATTTTGAATCCCAAGTCTATAAGACCAACATATTGAAATTTTTGTATTAAAGTATTCAAGTCAGAATTCACAGTGATCAAAGTGAAGATCTTTGGGCTCTCTCAAAAAGATTTATCAAAAGCTTGTTTTTATTGTCCTATTTAGTTCTTGGCTATTTTGTTTGTAAGTATGGGATTTGAATATGTTAAATGGAAGGAATTAAATAACAAATAGTTGAACATATTCTGTAATTGAATACTTCGCTAAATTCCATTATTTAAAAATGATCTGTCTCTTATCCAGAGCAGCCTTCTCAAGAAATCATTTATTATCACCAAACATTTGGATTCCATCAGAACATTTGCTTTTCATTTGTAAATTTATCTCCTTTGGTGCCCTTCTGTGATCTGTTTGGTTACTATGATTCATAAGTTAGAAAAGATTATCTTAAATTTATCCAATCGTAAACTTTTTCATTTGCAAGGGTCATTTGTGGTCTTTTAATCCAAAATTCCTCCCAAAGAAGGAATTCCTCTACAACCTTGGTCTGCTTGAATAACTCCTCTGCTGGGAAGCTCCCTGCTTCCCATGGAAGCTCAGTTTGTTTTTAAAAGCTCCTTAACTTTAAGCTACATCCATTATAGATGAAAGTTTCACGTTGTCTACATGTACATCCCCAGCCTCCAGCACATAACTCAGCACATCAAAAATGTTCAACGTGCATTGCATGAGCAAGTGGAAGTCCGAATTCATTCATCCAGTGTATTTATTGAACACGTATGTGGTGGGTTTTATTTGAAGCACTGGGGGTGTTAGCAGTGGGCAAGAAAGACATGGTTCCTGGCCCAGGAGCATTTTTATTCCAGCTAGAATGAATTGTCATGTTTTCCTCTCCTATTTATATCTTAGACATAAGGCAGGGGGCGATGGGGAGCAGTGTCAGTAGGTAGATTGAGGAATATGTAGGGGCTAGGTTGTGTTTTTTTTTTTGTTTTGTTTTGTTTTAATGACAGGGTTTCTTGACTAGTTCTAGAAATTACTCAGAAACCCCAGAGAAAGACTAACCCTCCTATCAGGCTGGCTGATGGAAGTTCTAAGTCAGTATTGATTGAACATTAAAGAAATGTCAGCCCCAGCCAGGTGGCTCAGTAGGCTGAAGCATCCTTCTGCACACCGAAAAGGTTGCAGGTTCCATCCTTGGCTGGGGCATGTACTCGAGGCAACTGATTGATCTTTCTCTCTCACATTGATGTTTTCCTCTCTCCCTCTCCCTTCCTCTCTCTCTAAAAACCAATAAACATATCCTCAGGTGAGGATTATAAGAAAATAAATAAGAAGCATGATATTGAATAAGACAGAGATAAGGTGGAGAGGTTTTAGCACATTCACTTATACTTTCATATTTATTGATACATTTACATATGTGTATGTATGCAAAAGTAGGTTTATAGTTGTTCATAGGGAAAATACAATAATTAATAAGTAAGAATACAAGAATAATCTCTGTGTTTCATGTACACAATACTGTAAACCTACTCTTGCCCCACTTTGTATATATGTACATTTATTTTTATTCAAACACACATGCACATACAGAAAAATAAGATATTTACCTAATTTTAAATTGTTACCTCTAAATAGTGAGATTACAGATTTATTCCACTTGTTTTTCTATTATTTGACACATTTTCTACAATAAACAAGCATTACTTAAGCAAGCAAAACAAGTTTTAGAAAATTAACAAAACCAGAAGGTCCCACTAACGGGTCTTGCTGTTGATGCCTCAGTGCTTTCTTCTTGCTTAAGCCTCCCTCCCCCCTCTCCCTTGGTTCCCTGCCTTCCTCCCACCTCATTGGCCCAGTAAATAGGCTTAGTTCAAGTATCACCTCCACTAGAACATTTTCCTGAATGGCCCCTCCCCAGGGGCCCTGTACCCTGCTTTCTTTGTGTGCCCTTCAATCTTGGTGCAGACATTTATGAGGGTGCCTACAACTCTGCTGCCAGCTCCCCTGAGTGTGGGAGCCCAGAAGGCCTGGCTCTGTGAGTCTTTTGTCTGAACTCTAGCCCCTACTATGTCCCCACCTCCACAGGCCCCCAGGAGATGTGTACTGAATGCCTAGGCCTCCCCTAGGTCACACCCACAGCTTGCCATTGGTTTCTAGTCTCCAGCTAGATCACGCTGGCCCTTCCTTGATTGTTCCCTATTGTCTACCAAGTAGGTGCATTGCCTTAGGGCATCCAAGAGCCTCTACAATATAGTACCAGCTCACCTTTCCAGCCTAATTTCTTTCCTCTGTAATCCCCTCCCCACCCCTCCAGGACCACCCATCCTGTCCTCCACAGGCCATACTTCCTGGTCACCTTTGCTCCCGCTGTTCTTTTAAGGTGAAATTCTCTTCTGTACCTATGTCTAAAAAGTCACCAAAAATTAGGATAACACCAACAGTTACCCTTAGAATTGTGATGGGGATTGACTGACATAATAATGTGTGTGGCACTCTTAGTGTTAGGGCAGTGGTTGGCAAACTCATTAGTCAACAGAGCCAAATATCAACAGTACAACGATTGAAATTTCTTTTGAGAGCCAAATTTTTTAAACTTAAACTTCTTCTAACACCACTTCTTCAAAATAGACTCGCCCAGGCCGTGGTATTTTGTGGAAGAGCCACACTCAAGGGGCCAAAGAGCCGCATGTGGCTCACGAGCCGCAGTTTGCCAACCACGGTGTTAGGGGGGGAGGCCATGTAATAAGAATAGTTGTCTGATGATTATTCACCTTACTAATGAGAGGTGAGAAGTTTTCTTACAGACTCTGGAAACTGGAGGATGAAATAGGCCTGTAAAAGATGAGATACCTCCAGCCCACATACCTCGGAGCCCAGATGGGCCCATTACTCAAAAAAAAAAAAAGAAAAACATTTTGAAAACATGACACGTTTTGATTTGGTTGCTGCACCTGAAACCTGACCCTGACCCCTTCCTGGAATTTTCCTCAGGAACGCTGACCACTCTCCGGTCCCAGGAATGGGCTGAGCTGTGTGTAAGATCATAGAAGGTTAACCACCTTGTTATCAGACTTTGAGCTTCTGAAGGCTGGACTGCAGACTCTACCCTCCCCTGTCTATGTTAGATTTGTGGCTCGCAGCTGCACATAGCTATCTTCTCCCTTGTGTGTATATAACCAGCCAACTGGCAAGGAGGGTCAGAGCAGATTTCTGTGGGTGACCAACTGCTCTCCCATACTGCCGCAGTACTGGGATAAATGCTCATATGTGATTTTATCTGTCTCTGCTTCATTGGCTGAGTAGTGACAGGCAGCACAGACCCATTGTTGGTCTGGTTACATTAGCACTGTGCCTTGCAACTGCTAAGTGTTAGGTCGAAGCAGAGGGGAAGTCCAGAGCCTATGAATGCATCTGCAAGGTAGATGGTGACAGAGATAACTGGTGCCTTCCTAGACCCCGGCCCAAGGCGAATTCCACACCTCTCATGCCCTCCACCCTCCCCTCACTAAACAGCTGTATAAAAGAAGTGCCTATGCCCCCTTTTTGGCGCGAACTTCCCTGGCCTACCATCGGACCAGCGAGTTTCACCCGGGAGCACAAGATTAAAACCTCCCCTTTCTAATCGCCTGGACTCTCTGTGTTTTGTTTCCTGCGTCGCAAACCTCTCACTAAGTATTATGATGAATAATAGCTGTTACTATCATCATCATTATTATCATTGGTGTGTCAGGCACCACCCTATACCCTAAGAATAGAGTTTTTAAAAAACTATTGCACTCAGGCAGGTGAATAACTCACTATAACACATTATGTTAAGTTAAAAACAGACCTAGGAGCAAAAGCTACAGGAGCAAAGGGTTGGGGGAGAAGGGAGGTGGCTTCCCAGAAGAGATGGTGTTTTCTTGTAGCCTTAAAGAAAAATAGGAATTTCACCAGAAGAAAGGGGGAGATTAAGATAAATTACTGCAGACAGAGGAAATGTCAAACAGAGAGGTATGGACAAATAAATGAGCAAGGGGACCTGGAATGGCTGCATGTACTACACCTAGGTGCTCCTCTTTTCTACCACTTTGCAAAGAATCACCTTCTTCTGTCTTTACTGCCCAGAAAACACAGCCTGGGCTGATAAGGAGATTCCAAGGGAAGGAGTGTGTAGGACTCTGGAACGTTTTTGCTGTCATCCTGATGTGGGAAAAGGGGGCCCTGGGGCCAGTGAGAAGGGCAAAGTTGCCAAGGTCCTAGCTGAGGAAGCTGGGGGACCCGCACACTCCCCAGAGACCTGGGCCAGCCTTCCAGCAGAGTCTTGGGAACCCAATCAGCTGTCCGAACGCTGCAGTGCAGCCTGCAGGGCCACCCATCTGGCCTTCCTCACAACAATCACTATTTATTTTGGATGCCGGCCGTCCCCACAATTCACACAGAAGATTTATCACCAGAAGCTAGTCACACACACTGCAACATGAACCAACTTCCCAAACACAGGCCTTTGCTCCAGAGGCTAGGGGCAGAGGATGTTAGGGAGGAACCACATCTAGTTCTGGGGGAAATCTATCAGGGTCTATGTATTTAGAGAAAATAAATTCTCTAAAAACGTTAGGAGGTCTTCCTTACAATCTTCAGAAATTTTGGTAGCTCATCCCCACAACGGGTAACATACTAAAATTTTAAGCAGTGTTCATGCTCCCTGTATTTCCCCATCCACTCATTTCAATCAGGAAACCAAGTTTTATAATTTGCTGAAAGGGAAATTTTAACAACGTGGAAGGCAGATATCCATTCTAGAGCATAGAAATCTCTGTTCTTCTAGAGGTTGGGGCAGAAAGAAAGTCCTTGAGGAGCAGTCATGCAGGAAACAGATCCCTGGAACTGGCAGGAAAGAAAAAGACTTCAGAGAGGAATGGTAAGTGGTTATAGACTCACCACAGATCCCTGGAGCCCAGGCTTGGCCCTGTGGGCATCACAGAGAACGGGCAAACAGGTGGCAATTAGATAGCCGAGGACTGGAGGGGCCTCCCTAAAGCCTTTGTACCTAAAGCCCTATGACAAGTCTGAGTCCTCAAAATAACTAGTTTGGAATTTCCTAGTTAACTGGGGACTCAAATAAGTCTTTGTTGGCAGTAGAAACAGCCCTTCCACCCCCATTTAAGAGGATTAACCCTGCATTGCAGAGGGACCCACAATAGCCTTTCCTAAGACACTGTTGATTCAGCTCAGGATCCACCCCCACTTCCCCTTTTTACTTCCAGGCTTGTAACTAGACTCAAGTTCCAGCAGCCCCGAAAGATGAAGAACAAAGTGTGACCCATGAGGAGAGTTCTTACACTTCAAAAGAAGTACACGATTTTTCCAATTTACACAGGGATCTGGGAGATGTGCGTAGGAATGGATACTAAGGGTGTGAGATAATGGTGGAAGGAACATAAACTTGGATCATATTATTATGAACCCACTATGCAGAGATTCTGGATTCAATGATGTATCTTGAGTGGTTAGAAAGGGCTCTAGCAGTTTGGTCGGTTGGTTGGATGAAACGTGGACCAAAGAGAGGTCCTCAATAAATGAAATGCCAGGACTGTCTTGGTATATTGGAAAAGCTTAGGGAGATTGGAAAGTTGGAGTGGTTTTATGGTGTAAGATCTGCTCAGTCACCCTAGGAAGGCCCCCCTCACACAATGCTTCTGCCATAACTGCCATCCATGAACATACATAATGCCTTATCTACCATCATGGTATTGTCTCTGACCAAGGAACTCGTTTCATAGCAAATGAAGTGCAAGATGGGCTATCCTCATGGAAATAACTGGACTTACCATGTTCCCTACCATCTTGACACAGGTGGGTTGGTTTTTTAAAGACTCAGTTATAGCATTAGCTAGGTGAGGATACCTTGAAGGGCCAGGGCAAGGTTCTCCAGGAGGCTGTATATGCTCTGAGTCAGCATTCAGTAATTATACGGTGCTATTTCTCCCACAGTCAGGACTCACAGTCCAGGAATTAAGGGGTGAAAATTGAGTGGCGCCACTTACTATTACTCCTAGTGATCCACCAGCAAAGTTTTTACTTCTTGTCCCCACAATCTATTGGTCTAGACGTCTTGGTTCAAAGGGGGGGAATGCTTTCACCAGGAGACACAGCAATATTTTATTGAACTGGAAGGTACATGCAATCAGATGGTTGAAACTCAAGACATCATGTTACTATAAGATGCTGGACATGAAAGACTACAAATTGCTCAATTCTATTTATATGAAATTCTTAGAATAGGCCACATTATGGAGACAAAAAGCAGATCAGTGGTTACCTGGGGCTGAGAGTGGGAGTGAGGACTGCAAACAGGCAAAAATAAATTTTTGGAGGTGATAGAAGTGTTCTAAAATGAAATTGTAGTGTAGCATGCAGAGGCAAATCTACACACATTTACTAAAATCATCAAACTATGCAATTACAATGGATGAATTATAGAGTTCAATAATATTTTTTTCAAAAACTGAACTAATTGTTACATACTTGAATTTGTTGATTTAAATTTCATCAGCTTTAATATTCCCCAAGCAGAAATCATCCTTTTTAAAATGAGAATCAGTTTGGACAAAAGCTGGCCACTTGCCTTCATCATTCTGTAATTTATTTTGAAAATACAAAAGCTTATATTATGTGCTTTTGATTCCATTTCCTTCATAATCTTGCTACTTTGGTATTATTCTGCTTGGGAAGGGCTCCATCATTGGGTCCAGACACCAGAATCCACAGTAATCATGAGATCCAGGTATGACTCCATCCTTTTTGTTCCATCTTGCTTCCAAATCTATAGCAATGATAACGTGGAGCCAATATTACTGCATTTTAAATACTGAAAACTCCACCAGAAGACTGTGAATTTCTAATTGTATTATGTCTTACTCCTATTAATGTAGAGATGAAGCTAATTGTGAAGCCATCATCTAGAGCCTTCCATGTCCATTGTCACCCAGGGTCTGAATTCTGGCATCTTGGAATCCTTGGGTAAAACTAACTGGGCCATGTGTCCACTCTTGGCAAATCTTTTATTCTTGGAAAGTTCTGTGAGTGGTTAAAAGATTTTTAGCCCTAGCAGGTTTTACAGTGATTAGAGTGTCAACCATTGGACCGAAGGGTCTCAGTTTCAATTTTGATCAAGGGTATGTACTTGGATTGCAGGTTTAATCCTGGCCCTGGACAGGGGCACGTGCAGAAGGCGAACAATTGATGTGTCTCTCTCACATGGATGTTTCTCTCTCTGTCTCCCCTCTCGCTTCCACTCTCTAAAAAAATCAATGGAAAAAATATCCTTGGGTGAGAATTAATAACAACAACATAAAAGATTTTTTAAATTTTCACAAAATATAAAACCCAAATCAAATCATCTTTATTATCTCTTTCTAAATCTATAAATTTCAAGTTAATCAAATTGTTGATTACATTGTCACTCCAAATAAGACAGCTGGCTGAAATCTAACCAAACTATACCAGCTGTGCAATTAAATTCAGAACAAAATACACAATTCTTGGAAGAATTGCCCAAATCTAGTAGCAGAAAACCCATGGCTCTATTTAAAAATAGTGGGGTATGGATGAAATGTAACTTTAAATCAAGATAATGGTTATTTCTCCAATGGGAATAATGATAGTCATATCTTTAAATTCATTTTTCATTAAGAGGTCTACTAGCTCTTCCCAGCTACTATTAGCACTTCTTCTCCAGAAAAGAGATTGTTTGTTACTGAACTTTTGTTCAGTAGATTATTTTGGTCAAACCTCTCTGAGATCCTGGGTGGCTAAAAAATTGTCTTCCAGAAGAAACTTACCAGACCTAGAAGAACAAAAAGTCATAAAATGAAATAAACCTGGAGGTGAAGGAGACCACTCACTGAACACAGGAATCATTCCTATAATTTCCCTGATGTTTAAAATCCTAGGAAACCATGAATCTCAAAGCTTGGGATTTCATATTCTAGTCATTTTGTTTTCTACTTTGTTTAGCCATTTATATATTTCAAACAGAGTAGAAAATCAGTTCTAATGGCATTTGAGCTAGATGACTGAACTTGTGAACCTGGGAAGAATTATAGCAAAAATAAAGGTAAATGTCATGAATTAAAGTATCATAAAGAAAATGCGTCCCCCTGCTCCCAGGATTATCCCATTCATGGTCCACCAGTAGCTTCATTTTATAGACTTCAAATACTCCCCCAGATGCCACCCCTAGAGCAGAGGAGCATGCTGGGGTCTGCAGTTTCCATTCTTGTAAAACAATGATAGACAGATGCTTCCTCTGCCCACCTTGGTGCATATAAATTGTGAATCATTATACAAGAAGTAAAGGAATTCCCAAAGCCCTTACATATATCCTTTGGGTTTTTTAATTATGTGAGTTCTCACGTATCACAGAATAACACGTACAAATTGTGTAATAAACAATTTGTAAGCCTTCCAAAGATGGGCTTAGAGTGACTGTCTGCCTAAGCTTCATCTTGCCAAACAATTATTACTCACAGGGCTGAGGGTGCCTTGCATTCGTTCTAAAAATAGATCTTTTCATGAAAAAGCACAATATGTTGTTGCTATATGAGGCATAACTACAAAAGCAGTTATTTTTATCCTCCAGGCAGTTAATTTTATATTCTGAATGGAGACAACCAAATAGTTTACAAAAGAAGAAAAAAGGGGAAACCCGACATCCGGAAACTTGCTGGGTTTTTCTTTCTTCCAGTTTGCATTTCTGAAATACCTTTTCCTGTTATGTAAAACCATATTCGCTAGCAAATTATGTCTGATCATGAATGTCCCCCGCTTGTAGAAGGCAGTGCCAGTAAATTCAAGATACAAACACAAAAGGAAAATAAGGAGACAGAGAGATAGAGATCATATCATTCAAAGAATAAGCACCAGACTCTCAAACAGGTCTTCTTTTTCTAACATCTCTGTCTCAGGCTCTACATTTAAAGGGAGTACAGTGTTTTGAAAGAGCCTGATTTATAATTAGAAAGATCTAAACCCGAAGATCAGTGTGGGAACAGCAGCTCCATCCTTTACCAACTGCTCTTCAATGAGGTACTTAGAGCAGCTCAGTTTCATCATCTGTAAAATGGGGATAATAGGACTTCCCTCATCAAGGAGTAGGCCAAAATGAGAAAAATGCATAAAGACCTTATCCCATTGCCTGTCACAGAACAGGCACCATAGGATTGGCAAGTAGGATCCTCACACTTGGACTTACAGAGGCTATTGAAGAAGTGGTTGGGAATGGTGAGAAGAAAAGCCAGACAGGACAAGAACAATGGGAGAGGGGAGTTTGGCCTGGTGAGCTGCCCAGATCTTGAGGCCCTTTAAATACTGCAGCATTTGATACCACATCTTTTCATCTTGGTGATTCTGAAATTATGCACCAGTTATTTTCCCACCCAATGAATTTGTATGGTGATGGATCATAAGTCCACATTTTTCAAGGGCAGAGCTGAAATACTAAAAATATTGGAAGCTGCCAGGAAAAATTCAAAAAAGAAACCTATTACCTACTGTGTGGCCATTCTACTGCTCTTTCTGTGAGCACCAAAATGGGTCAAATTGTCATTTCTTTTTTAAGAGCATCTCTTATACAAGAATTTAGGTGAAAATGTACGATATATACTATGATACTATAAATAGGTTAAAATCACATAGCTCAAGAATGAGAAGCGCACATGGACAAATAAAAACAATTTAATTTGGGATAAAATTATATGCAATATCTGTGTTAGATTTTCAGAATTTAAAAATTTTAGAAAGAAACTACATTACTCATGCTTAGATCTTAGCACATCAGTATCATTCTTTTCCTCTTTCTAGTTCTTTCTCTAAATGATAATGTCTGAAATCACTGGATAATAGGTAAAGCCTTTAACAGGCCTGCCTTCCTGGACAGTTCCTATCAACCTGGTTAAATGATGCATGGATATTCTTAAGAGATAATTTCCTACTAATTGTGGCCCATTCCTAGCACAATTACTTACCATCGGCCAAAGGTAATCCAAAAAGAAAGTCTGCAAATCATTACCAATTGCAAAGCATATGGTTTTTCAATTTTAAAGGCAGATTCTTGGGACTAGCAGTCTAAAAATTGAGCACCACCTCCCTGAATGCTTGACTTACATTAGCATTACTGCAGTCCTGAGTTACTAGGTACTCCAAAGCTACAAGGTACCTCTCAGAAGGATGCTAATTATCAACATAACTGGATGGAAATGCGTTCTCCTTAATTCCACCCCCATGCAAAGCAACATGGGAAGCATTGTGCAACCATCAGACCATCATCCCACCTGAAATTCATGCAAGAGGAGGGGAGAGAAGAAAGAGAAGCTGAATGAGAGCAGTGAAGGTAAAGAGAAAGGACTAGAAGTGACTTCTGCCATTCTTGAGTCCAAGCTCTTTGGTCAGCTAAGATCACTGAATGAAGGAAAGACAGCAGTGCTTTGAGCAGGAGCACTGTGTGTAGACAATTCCATGCAAGCCTGATGCCTCTCACACAATGCCACATGGGTTTCCCATGGCTGGGACAATCCATCCTTCCCTTTGAGAGAGGCAACAACATTCCTATTTCTGGATGAGATCCACAATCTCACACTCATTGGGACTGCCATGGAGAAATTTCCAACATTGCATTCCTGTTCCTGGTGGAAACACTCAGTAGTTTTCAAATGATAAATATGGTACTTTTCTGTCTCTTCGATTTGTATAATTATAAATCAAGCACAGTCATTTAACTAAGAGTTGGCTTTTAGCCAGTTTTATTTCACAAGAGGCTTGAGGATTTCCCAAAAGCATGACATATGGGCTTTGATTCACAATGTCTTCAAAAAATGGTACACCAAAACATACATGCACACATAGCGTGCAAATGTTTCCTAAGCGTCATGTTTGTCTAACCATCTTGTGTGCTGCCCACTTCCTGCTGTCATGAATAGGATGTGACCCAACAGGATGTAGCTCTCCCTTGTTTTTCATTTTCCAGCTCTAAAAACCCGATGTCTGGATTTGATGACTTGATCACTAACCTCTGGTGACCAGGGCCAACAAGAGGAAAATCCACACTCCAATAATCTGAGCCTCGAAGACTTTGTTGGGCTTTCAGACCTTTGCTTAGATGACTGCTCATCTCCTCTCCCAAAGTAGGTGAAGAGCAGATAAACACTGAACAGCTGCTCCATCATTTGACTGGATCCATACCTGTTCTGCTACATCTCTGCCAAGGGCTGTGCTGCCCAAAGGGTGAACATTTTACACTGTGGGAGAAGGTGGCAGGGGACATAGTGAACTCATGCACACCCACTGCATCCCAGCCCCCCTGACTGGACACTCCACTTAATCATCTGAGATTCCAGGTGCTTGCCCAACTGGATGTGTGAAGGGGTCTGATCTTGGCCTCCAGAGCTGACTCCTTCTGAAGGGCTGTCATTTACCCAGTATTCACAGATGAGTTAACTGAGGCACAGAAAGGTTAAGAACCTTGCTCAAAGACAAAGCTTTGTGACTACAGCACACTTCCGAGGGAGCAGGAGCAGAGGAATCTGGAGACCTAGGAAATGCCAAGTATGGCCAATAGCAGACCAAAGACAGATGCCATGGGAGAGCATGGATGATTCCCTCAACTTCAACCCAGCTCCTCCTAGCCACTTGCTATTCACCTATTTGTGCAAGCCTTTTGGAATCTGCTTCCATCTCTCATCTGTGCCAGCCCTCAGGATGACACCTGCTGTAGACAAGATACTCTGCTGTCTTCACTTCTCCAGGGCAGTTCTGTGACCAGAGGCTGGTCCTCGTGTTCCTCTGAGGGCCTCCTGTGAATAAGGAGGCAGCATCAGAGATGTAAAGCAGCCTCTGTCTTATTGCATCACACAACTGTCCAATCTGCCACAGTTAGAGAACGATAGATGGGTTTTTGGAGGAAACAGCAGGGAGCTAAGAACTCGACTGTGGAGATACTTTAACTTTGGGGTTCCAGAAGACTACCGAGATCAGTGGTTCTCAACCTTTCTAATGCTGCGACCCTTTAATACAGTTCCTCATGTTGTGGTGACCCCCAACCATAAAATTATTTTCGTTGCTACTTCATAACTGTAATTTTGCTACTGTTAATGAATCATAATGTAAATATCTGTGTTTTCCGATGGTCTTGGGCGACCCTGCTAATAGTTCTCAACCTGTGGGTCGTGACTGCTGTAGAGCCTAAGACCATCGGAAAACACAGATATTTACATTATGATTCATTAACAGTAGCAAAATTACAGTTATGAAGTAGCAACGAAAATAATTTTATGGTTGGGGGTCACCACAACATGAGGAACTGTATTAAAGGGTCGCAGCATTAGAAAGGTTGAGAACCACTGACCTAGATGGACCGTTCAGTAGGCAATTGGAACTCTCTATCTTATGAAACTCTGAGATACTAAATGGCACTGTGGTTCTCCCACAATGTGATTTTATTCATGAGAATCTAAGCTATTTCCCGTGAGTTTCACTGCTTTAATTCACCACTAAATCAGACTTAAGTAAGCATAACTGTAATTTGTGCAGCTGATAGCTCATAAGCCAAAATTGGAGCCCTTCTTTAACTCAATTCTTAAGACGGAGTTAAATCATACCTTTAGATGACTATGATATTTAAAAATATGTAGTGCTTAAAGGACAAGCAGTGTCTATTCAAATCCAGCTAAAAGAGTTTCTAAAATTTTCTAGTTGCAGCTTTGTATAAATAATAAAAATTGTCATAAATGAGCTATACTATAACGATATAAGATACATAGTTTTTAATGGTCTTATTTCTAAATTCATATGATTATGCAATTATTACTCTCTTCCTGGTCTGATAGTTATTTGCATGCATATGTTAGAATACCTATTATATGGTGAATCTTCTAACCCCACAAGTCTGACTTGACACTTTGCACATAGTAGGCTTATAAAAA
This sequence comes from Corynorhinus townsendii, assembly GCA_026230045.1. Classification (NCBI taxonomy): domain Eukaryota; kingdom Metazoa; phylum Chordata; class Mammalia; order Chiroptera; family Vespertilionidae; genus Corynorhinus; species Corynorhinus townsendii. The sequence continues at coordinate 148,214,935 of JAPDVU010000002.1, read as the reverse complement.
AATATTAGGGTCTTTAAATTTAAATAAAACACGACCCTTGGAAGTGACATGTGCTTAATAAGTTGGAACTTTTATAATTGAACAAAACACTTTGGAAAGTTAATCATATTTATTTCTTAAAATGCCTGTCAAATAAATCCTAATATATAAAAACCCTGCGTCTGTCACATCCACAACGATGGGGAGGCTGACCAACTGGAAGTCAGTCCTGCAGTCAGTGCTGGGTGGCCGGGGCGACCCAGCACTGACTGCTGAGGAGGCTGTGAATCAGGCCCAGACAGAGGCCTTAAGAGAGAAGCAGGGTCTGATCTGTAGCCTCTGTGGCAGCTGTTGATCAGCACTTGCCTCTCTCTTTCTTTCTGGGCCTGATTAGCAGCCGCACCTCCATTTCTCCCCAGGCTTCCACCGGGGCTGCTGATCAGCCCCACCTTTCTGATCAGGCCCCACTGACTAGCATAGAAACTGACCAATCAGAACCAAATCTGGTGAGGAGCCAATTGCTTCTTAGGAGGTGGAGCTTTGGATGCTGACTGGCATAAAAACTGACCAATCAGAACCAAATCTGAGTGAAGTGTGAGGAGCCAATGGCGGCCTAGGAGGCAAAGCTTTTGACACTAACTTGCATAGAAACTGACCAATCAGAACCAAATTGGCCAACAGAGGAGGGCAGTTGGGGGCAACCAGGCTAGCAGGGGAGGGCAGTTTTGGGGGGGACGGCCTGCATTGGAGGGCAGTTGGGGGGGGACGGCCTGCATTGGAGGGCAGTTGGGGGGGACCAGGCTTGCAGGGGAGGGCAGTTGGAGGCCATCAGGCCAGCAGCGGAGGGCAATTGGGGGCCATCAGGCTGGCAGGGGAGGGCAGTTAAGGGCGACCAGGTCATCAGGGAAGGGCAGTTGGGGGCAATCAGGCTGGCAGAGAAGGGCAGTTGGGGGCAACCAGGCCGGCAGGGGAGGGCAGTTGGGGCTGAGATCAACCAGCAGGGGAGGGCAGTTGGGGGTGATTGGGCTGGCAGGGGAGCAGTTAGGTGTTAATCAGGCCAGCAGGGGAGTGGTTAGGAAGTGATCAGGCTGGCAGGCAGAAATGGTTAGGGGCAATCAGGCAGGCAGACGAGCAGTTAGGAGCCAGCAGTCCCGGATTGTGAGAGGGATGTCCGACTGCCGGTTTAAGCCAGTTCCCACAGGAATTGGGCCTAAACCAACAGTCAGACATCCCCCAAGGGGTCCCAGATTGGAAAGGGTGCAGGCTGGGCTAAGGGACACCCCCTCCTCCCCCCACCTAGTTATGCATTTTGGGCACCAGGCCTCTAGTTTTAAAATAAATATCAAATTCAAAGGGACACCAAACCAAATGCAGTTTTATAAAGTGGCAGCTTAGGTATATCGTAACAACACCACCACATAAATCTCTAATTTACTATAACTATCTACAGCATTTGTTCTCAGCTTTGGCCACAACTTTTGCTCACTGGGCCCAGTTCCTAAAGATTCTTATGTCTAGCAATTAAGTAAAGGATGAGATTTTTTTTTTTTAATTCTAATGTGCACTGGAAGTTGAGAAACAATGAATTACAGTTTACTTTCTCCAAAAACATGATTTCCCAAAATGTTCAGCCTCTTGAGTAATTAAAGAAGTTAAGATAGGAACAATTCCTTGTCCTTTTCTCAGATTGTTAGATAGGTTGATTAAAAAGAATGTTAATATCTAAGCACTGACAGCAATTTTTCAAACTATGGTTTACTTCCCATTTGTGGAACATGGAATCAGTGGACTATAATCTGGCATTTAAGAAATGTTGAAAAGGAAATAGAGGGAGAGAAGAGGATAGGAAAGAAGAGGTCATTGCATCTGGTAAAAAACAAACAAACAAACAAAAAAAGCAGTGAAGTTTGCTTAGTGTGGGCGTGTACTGACTCGCTATGTGAAATGTATCTCTTACACCAAGTCCAGGTGCAAAAGTTGAAAACGCTCTGCTGCACTGACAGAGGGAAGGGAGATGGCACAGCTGCTCCCGAGGGCCTTTTGGCAACAGGTACTTAAAGCCTAAAAAATCTTCACTTTGACCCAGATGTTCCTCATCTAAGGTTTTACCCTAACAAAGGAATCCCTCAAATGCAGATGTGCATGTAAGGATGAGCGTTCTATTGCTGTTTACAATAGTGAACATATTTAAATTTCCAACTATTTGGGTTATGGTTAAACACATAATGAGATGCTCATGAAATAAAATATGCTGCAGCCATTAAAAATACTGTAGTTTCTCTCTATGGACTTGGAATGATGTTCAGACACTACATTAAAAAGAAAGAGCAGGTTATAAGATATTAAAGTATGATCCCACGTGGGTAAATGTGTATTTATGAATATAATGAAGCCATGGAGAGAGAAGTGCACAGACTTGCAGCCAGACGACTGGGTTCCGTGTCCTGGTTCTGCCACTTTGCACCTGCATAGACTTGGACAAGAAGCTGAACTTCATCAATGCAATGGGGATAAGTATTGAACTCACCTCAGAAGGCTGTTGTGAGATTAACTTGGTTAACACATGTAAAATTCTCCAAACAGTGCCAAGCACTTGGTAAACACTCAAGAAATGTTGGCTCTATCCACATCCAAGAGAGAATGAAACATTTCACATCATAAATCCCAACTAACAGGGGTCATTCTTTGGGCCCTGGGATTACCAGTAAATTTAATTCATTAATCTATACATTTTGTATACTTAAATTTTATAAACAGAAAAGACAACATGGCATAAAAGTATATGATCCTGTCTTTGGATTCTAAAATGTCTTCAATTTGATGATTTTAGGCTAAAAAATAAGCAGCAACAACATGTGTCAATGGAATTTTGCTGACTTCTTTAAGGAGATAAGGTTTGACAGATCTCCCCACTCCCCAAATCAGGCAATGAATTCTGCTCTGGAATTCCATTTCCCCCGTTTTGGAATTCTTGTAACTTCTGTGACTGGTACAAAATTCTGCTTCCTCGCCCTCTTCTCCAAAGGTGTTCTGCCTTCTCTCATTCTCTCAGTACAAGCAAGGCCATTGACAGAAATCTGTATTAAATTGCCCCATCATCCAGCCCCCAAAGCCACCCTCCGATCTGAAAGGCGATTACATTTCTCATGAAATAATGATGACATCCTGTCTAAAGAAAATTGTGCAAACCGAGCTGTCCTTTGTGTTTATTTATGAGTTACGAATGGCAACCTCAAACGGCATTGTGTGTGTGTGTGTGTGTGTGTGTGTGTGTGCGCGCGCGGGGGGAGGGTAGGGGGGAAACTCATTACTAAAGAAATTGGAATCATTTTACATCAATTTAAATCCATGGAAAAATGGATTTAAAATCATCCATAATTTCTTCACTCAAAATCTATTATTAACAGTCCCTTTCTTTATGCATTATCATAGGTTGCTGTAGTCATATTGCAGACACAGTAAGTAAAATGCTTCTGCCCCCCTGGCATTTTAGCATAAGCATTTACCATGCTATCATATAATTTTTAAAAAATACCACTTTAATAACTGCATAAAGTTTTCTTGAGGAAATAATTTATCATTTCTCTTTTAAAGGTTATTCAGATTATTTTCAAGTTTTAGCTGTTATAAGTAATTTTGTGGATGAACTTTTTATGTATGTAAAATTGTGTCAGCATTTTCATGTGAAGAGTCAAAAAATGAAATTGCTGTCATAAAGGTAGTAAGCATTTTACGTCTTGGGATGGATGCTGACATATCACAACCAACCTTACCTAGTTACTCTCCTGCATTGGCGCTGACATCATAAAGTGATATAAATCTTTAAGAAGGCACTGTCATGATCATTATTAATTTGTAGGCAACTTTGTCCCAAAAAGAATTTGAAGCAGTTTACAATAGCAAATACAGCTAAACATATATTTTTAAAAATGGGAGAGTTAGGGTGAAGAGCAGAAAAAAGAAAAGCAACAACTAGCACTTACTGAATATTTATTATGTATTAGGCACTGTGTTAGGTCCATCATCTACAATCTCATTTAATTCCCACAGCAAAGAGGAAGGCATTATTATGCCCATTTTACAGGTAAAAAAACAGAGGCCTGGAAAGCTAGTAACTTGCCCATATTCAGAAAACCAGTAAGAGATAGGCTAGATAATCAAACTTCAGAATTTGAACTGGTAATTATTATGCTGTACTTCATTTGAAGCTACACTGACATACCTTTATTAGGGGTGAGCCAAAATAAGAGTCTGCTTTCCAGTGATCTATGCAAAGAGGGAGACAGGTGATATTAGAAGATTCAGAGTGCTAAATCCGAACCAATTTCTTCTAAGTGTGAGCATACCTATTACACCACAGTCTCTCTAGCAAAGGATCATTTTATTTTTAAGTGTGTATACTTAAAATGCTCACATCAGTTTATGCTATATCACCACGGTTTTCATTTTCCTATCAGGAGTTGGCAACTTTCCATATGTGTATTTATTTCCTTGTTTGTCTTCCTTTGTGAATTGGTTAGTTCTTTCCTTTGACAATTTTTCTATTGTTTTTCCTTACAATATTTATGATAATGCCTTAGAATAAAGATATTAAGGTTTCTATAAACTCTTTGCAGCAAATATAGCAATCTCCTATTTAATTTTGAATTCAGATCATTTTACATCAATTTATGTTCTGTAGTCAAGTATTTTCCATTATAGTTTTCTTTATATCACGTGGAAACTTAGCTCTTCATCTTCTAGAAATTTGACAAATGTTAAAATTTATACCATCAAGTTTTTCTGTGATACAATCAATATCTGTTTAATTCATCAAGAATGTATTTGGAACCATGGTGTGAGATGAGAATCTATATTGATTCTTCCTCTTTATTTATTACCATTATTTATTAATTATTTTATATGTTTGTTCACATCTGTGTAGCCTGTTCCAACAAGATTAATTTTACTTACTGTTGTTTATTTATTCTTTCTCTTCATAATGCACATTGAATTCATGTGTATGTAATACGCACTGTGGTTGGGCCGTTGATTCTGCTCCAGGGAACTGTATCCTCTCATTACTTTACTGTTTCATCACTGTTTATGTCCCACCAGCTGACAACACCAGTGTTCCCTTAATGCACAGTCTCTTCCCTGCTCCTTAGAATTTGATGTGTTCTTGCCCGAGTTTACATTTAGGTAAAATTTTAGACTGTTGGCCAAGACTTCTCTTTTGTTTGAAATTGTAATTGGTTTTGAAAGCAGTTGCATCTTCACATGTTTAGTTTTCTCAACATAGTGGGCCTTCTCTTTCTCCCAGCTTTCTCTTGCGTTGCGCAGTAAAACATGTGCTTTTATTTCTGTCACCACATTTGGTTCCCCTTCCTCTTATCTCACTGTAGTTTCACCTTGTGTCCTCCCGTCACCTTAGAGGATGCCCATCCAACCATAACACAATAGGACTTTTATTTACTGCAGAGAGAAATCCCGGATCAGTTTCATTTAATTAAACAATTAGCTAACGAAAGTGTTGCCCAACAGGGCGGGGCTGGAACTCCAAGGGTAGAGTTCTCTGAGCCGTTTGTTTTATCTGGTTAATAACCACTTAGACCATGAGAGTCATGTGTTCTTTTTCAAGTTGTTTGGCTCAGTCTTCAGGGTCACATATTTGTGAAGTCTCAGAGCAGGGTCAGGACAAGACTGGGGTAGATGAAATGCAAAACGTAAGGAGGCACTCGCTCCCACACACCCTGGGTGCCTCACTCTACTCATTCTGATCCTGACCCTGCCCCAGAGACTGGCTGTGGTGTGCCAGGTGGTAATAGGCAAGCAGATGGGAGAGGAGGCCACCCCCATAACTCTGCCTCGGATCCTGGGTGGTGGGGTTCACTGTCCCCAGCTGTGAGGAGCTCTTGGCCCTGCCTGACAGTTGGGCTCCTCCTATGCTTATCCAGGTCACTTCTGCATTTTGATAGCAAGAGCTCTGCAAGCCAGAACAGTCTGCCAGCCTGATGCCCATCTGCATGCTCTTACAGGCTCCATAAAGACAATTGATTTCAGTTTGAGAAACACATTGAACTACTTCCTTGATCAACGGAGTTGTGACTTGCACTCTGGTCTTTGCCACCCTTAATTGTTGAACAACCACTGACTCAGAAGTACCCAGGAAAGCCCAGAGCAGAAGACCCAATTTGAAAATCCCAGAAGAGCTGGAGATAAGCAGATGAAAGCAGTTGTAATAAAGTACATTATAAAACCTACATGCGGCAGAGGTAAATGTGAGGCCACTGTGTGCTATTCAAACACATACTGAAAAATGCTTTTGGTTTTATGCTGTTTATATTTAGTAGATGTTTCAATATATCTATGTTTATTTTTATCTTCAGTTTATGCTTTTAGAAATAAATACTAATCATTAAATCATCAAAAATGAAGAGGAGAGTGAGGAGAAATTTATTTAACTGTCTACATTAAAATAGAGGGCACATTCTCATTGGTTAGAAATGACTCTAAATACACATCTAAGATTTAAAAATTCAGAATGAGAGATGAAAGGAAAAAGAAAAGGAAGGATGTGAAATGGGTGAAGAGGTGAAAGAAGTACGAACTTCCAGTTATAAAAAGTCATGGGATATAATGTACAGCATGGCGACTATAATTAGTTACTAGTCCTGTTTTGCATATTTGGAAGTTACTAAGAGAGTGAATCTTAAAAGGTCCCATCATAAGAGAAAAAATTCTATAATTATGCATTATGACAGTTGTTAGCTAGATTTATTATGGTGATTATTTTTGCAATATGTACAAACATTAAATCATGCTGTCGACTGAAGTGAATAGAATGTTGTATGTCAGTTATGCCTCAATTAAAAAAAAAGGAAGATGTGGAGCTAATAAGATGGAAGGGAACATCAGAGAGCATAAAGAAGACAAAAAGAGCAAGAGGCACACTCAGTAGGAGCAGAGTGGGACAGAGAGGGCTGGGTTACTCAGTGTGGGACACATGAGCTTGTCCCACACACATTTCTCACATTAATTCTTAAAATGATCACATAGCACAATAATTGATGTTTCTAATCCTACCCTATGTCATTAAAAAGTCAAGACACACATATCACTCCCCATTTTGAAGCAGCCATACTACTCTTTCATCATAATGCCATTTGTTTCTGAAATAATATGCTATGAAATTAAATAGATATGCCAACCCATACAAGAGACAGTATTCTAGATTTTCCCATGGTCTGAGTGCTGTTGTAAGCCATGTGACAATGACAGCTGTGTTCTCTGGCCATCTGTATTGATTCACATCTGCAAATGCTTTCAGCCAGAGTCCTCTACTGCCCATTAGGAGCTCATATCCAGCACTGCGTGGCTCACTCCACTGTGGCCTCATCTCCTGTCATTTGTGTCCTAGAAAATGATTTTGACCTAGTGTGGTAGACCAAATGTATAGAAGAGATGGACCTGCCACCAAATATGCATATACATGTATGTATGTGTGTATATATGTCTGTGTGTGTGTGTGTGTGTGTGTGTATATATATATGGTACATATTTATAGATATAGACATAGCTGTATATTCAAGCTTTAGGGCACCTGAAGTTGCCTCCAAAGAACATATTTGAAGAGGAAAAAAGTAAAGTTCCGCAGGCAACTTGATATTTTGAGGGGCATCATAAGTATCACTGGAGCCTTGGAAGTCTGATCCACAATTGCATGAGCAGCAGCTGGAAGAGCGCATGCCCAGACACAAGTCTTGATTGAGGGGCTTGGAGGGAGCTGGAAGCCCTCGTCCCAGAAACCTTGCTCTGCGTGGAGTGCTAGCTGGTCCAGCTGCCTCTCCCAGCTCCAAATGCCATATGCTGTCTTCCGTGTGTTCTGTGTCCTGAGAAAGAGCCTGAACCTGGGACCTAGGAAACCATCAACAGTATTTGTTGAATAAATAACTTCATTAAAAATGTTAAAATAGTATAGGCATTTAAAAAGTTAAACTCCAGTTATCCAGAACGCTCCCTCAACAATCTGGAATTCTCCTTGTTGACTGACTATTGTGTATGGAAGAGATGACACTTTACCACTGGTGTTGCCTTCATACAAGACCCATTCATTTTTTTTTAAACATATATTGTATTTTTAATTGAGAGATAATTGACATATAACATTGTGTAAGTGTATTACAGTGTATGTGTTGATTTGATTCACTTATGTGTTGCAATATTATTACCACCTTAGCATTAGCTAACACTTCTATCTTGTCACATAATTATTATTTGTTTTTTGTGGTGAGAACATTTGAGATCTAATCTTTTAGTAATTTTGAAGTATATATAACTCAGTACTGTTGATTTTCTGGTTACAAATTCAAGACCCACTCATAATGGTGGTAGAAACCACTGCAAATGGAACTGACTTTTGAAAGATGAATGACACATTGAAGGGAAGCAGAAAAAAACAGAAGGAACCAGAGCTGTCCTTAAGTTTTGTCTTTCTACCCAATAAACAAATTAAAATAACTATATCATTCAAGTACTAACAAAATTAAGCTAAACTGATATGATCCCAATGCTAGTCCATAGGAAACCACAGTCTAGGCCAGTTACCATAGTTAATGTCTCTACAAACAATATGGAGAACTTGTTTAAAGGATAATCTGTGTCCTACCTCCAGAGAGTTTAATTTGGTAGGTCTGTTTACAAACATCTTAGGGGATTCTGTTCTAAGAATGATAGTTTTGGAGATGACAAAGCAGTGCCATCTAGGCCAAGTGCCAAACAAAGCAGGGCCCGTACCCACAGCCTCCAAGTCAGCTAACTCATTGAGTAGCACAGGTGTGTTCTCCCTATTTGTTGTAAATTAATCGGTTTTTCTTTTTGTTGTTGTTAAACCTCACCTGAAGATATTTTTTCCATTGCTTTTCAGAGAGAGTAGAAAAGAGGGAGGAGAAGAAAGACAGAGGAGAGAGAAAAACATCGATGTGAGAGAGACACATCGATTGGTTGCCTCCTGCAAGCCTCTGAACTGGGGCCCGGGATTGCATCTGCAACCCAGGTACATTCCCTTGGCTGGGAATTGACACCGTGATCCCTCCTTGTGCAGGCTGACACTCTAGCTGCTGAGCCACATTGCCAGGGCTTAACAGGAGTTTGTTTTGTCTTTCAATGTTAACCTAAACTTTTAAAAATTATATAACACTTGCTGGAGGTTGTTGAAACTGTTTTGAGTCAAATTATGGGCTAGGCATACAATAACAATCTTCCAAATTAGCCATTCTTATTACCATCTTAAAGATGAGGAAACTGAGGCTTATACATGGTAAGAAATGTGTCCAAGGTCACAGGGCTGGTAAGTGTCCGAGCCTGGTTTCAAACACAAAAGCTTCAACAACTCCCAGACAACTAAACGATGCATCATTTTCAGTTGTTCAGTAAGAAGGTATATGTTCAGTGATTTTGAATATTTGCTACAGATAATGAATTGATTTCAGATAGTGCTCAGGTTTATAATAAAAAAGACAATGTTAAGATTTAATAAGAAGCAATATCAATTTAATAACATATTTCAGGAAGCATAAAACTCTACAGTGAATCCACATACTGAGTGTAAAATGACTCACAATTTTGGAAATGTGAAAAAGCAAACAACAGAAACCCCCCCCACACACAAAAAACGCCAAGCACATATATAAGGCTGGTTTGACGACATAGCCATTGGCTTACACTGCCACCTGCTGCCAGAAGTGGTAATTGCAGTAACCCTGAATGGCCGGGCTTCGCCAGGACGCCCTTCTGAGGGTTATAACTTCTTTATCACCCCCAGGAGTCTAACAGAGTGAACACCAGTATCAGATATAATGTGCGGAGAAAGAATAAAGGTGGAAATGAGAATAAAAATAAAATATAAGAGGATGAAAACTAAGGAAGCTGGGAGAGAAAAAGAAGAGCAAAGTAGGGAGGTGGTGTCATGTCACCCAAGATCAGTATGTGCCAGGTATTTTGCATATTTTACCTCCAACCTACTTGACCTGTCTTACACAGGCTGGCTTATTTTCTCTCGTCTTTCCAAAGCATCTTTTGTTTTTATTAACCTTTTGTTTTAATAAATCATTTAAACGTTATGTTTTAAAATAATAAAATGTGATATTGTTAAACTCCGATACCTATGTCGAGTGATTTTAAATAACATTTCAGAGCTGGACAGATTCACAGAAGACCCTGGCCCTCCTCCCTTACTTTACACAGGGGCCCGGAGAGAAAGGAGAGCTGTCTAATATCCTACAGCTGGTAACCAGGTTTCCACATTCCCCTTTCCTTGCTGTTCTCCATTTCCACCTGTCACTCATTTTTTAACAGGACACCAGATTTTGCCTCAGGCCAGGTTTCTCCCAGCTGTATTGAAAGGAAACAGTAACCTCCCAGCCCTGCCGGGTGTGGATGTGGGGGAGTAGAAAGTGAAGAGGGAGAAGGGGGTCCGGTCCGCCTGCAGTTTTAGTTCCACTGCCATTTCAGTTGTGAAGCATCTGCAATGACTGTCCCAGGGCAATGTGGGGGAGAAGGGCAGAACTTAAAATTCTTTCATCCCCACTCACTTCTCAGCATCAGCTTCCACCGCCCACCTCCTCACTCCAGATTTAGGTAGCCTTCAGGCTCCCCGGGGCTCTTATTCCTGTTGTATGGAACCGGGGGTTCCTCCGCTGCTTTAGTTTCTCCAGGTCAGACTCCGTGAGAGGCAGCAGCAGCCCCGGGGCCGCATTTGGTAGGAAGGACAGCTGAACGAGGCAGTGTTCGCAGAGCCACCCTGGGAGCGTCTTCTGGAGGGTCTGGCTTCCACTCTTGGCTCTGCAGCTTGCTCGCAGTGTCTCCTCGGCGAGTTACCCCGCTGCTGCCCAGGGCCTCAGTCTCCATCAACTCCAGATTAGGGGTAACACCAGTTTCGGCCACTGTTGAATAATGCCCGTAAGGCAATTAGAATAGACTCTGGCTCAGGGTACGTGCCACTTAGAAGCTCGCCATGGCTGACAGAGCCCCAGGGGTCCTTCCCCTCAGGACACAATTGCTGAGACTTGCTCCTTCCAGCTCAGGTCAGTGGCGATCAGCGAACCAGTCCCCAGCCAGGAGCAGGGGGTCGTGGTGGGGCCGACGGGGCGCAGGGCCGGCAGGAACTTCTGCGCTCTAGTTGGAGAAATGGGCAACTGGGGACTGAGGCAGGCAGACGACAGGAAGGGGCCTCTTTCGAACAAGACAGGTCTCCCCTGACGCTGAATGCGACCGGAGGGCCGGTGCACGCCCCGGTCCAGGCCGCTCCAGACCGCGCTGAGAGCGAAGTGCATGGCGCTCCGAGGCTGCTGCTGGGACGCCTGGCCCGGCTCGCTGGGTGCGGACGCTCTGTTGGCTCCCGCAGCGCAGTAGGCAGTGCCTCAGTGCTTAGTACCTGGTAAGCGCCTGACCTGGGGGAAGGAGGCTCAGGCCCCTTATGCACTCACCTGCCAGGTAGAGACGCTTCTGCCACCCTCAATCTTCTATTTACGTGTTAGTGCAGTCATGTATTTCACAAATATGTGTTGAGCATCAACTGTGTGCTAAGTATTATTTTAGTTTCTGGGGATGGAAAGATGAATAAGACAAAATCCCTGTCTGTAGTTAGTTGAATAGTGGCCCCCACATTTATGTTCACCAGAACCTCCGAATGTGACTTTATTTGCAAGTAGAGTCTTTGCAGGTGTAACTATTTAAGGATCTCCAGATGAAATCATCCTAGATTTAGGATGCACCCTAAATTCGATGATTAATTTCTTCAACAGGGAAAGGAGAGGGTGCTTTGCACATGGACCCAAATAGAAGCACACTCTGTGAAGACGAAGACAGAGGTGGGAGTGATGCTGCCATAAGCCAGGGAGTACCAGAAGCCACCAAAGCCAAAAGAGGGGAAGAAGCATTCTGCAGCAGAGCCTTCCGAGGGAGCATGGTCTTCTGGTCTCCACAACTGTAAAAGAATAATGTTCTGTCGTTTTAAGCCGCTCCGTTTGTAGTACTTTGTTACGGCAGCCCCAGGAAATGTACATACTGCCTTAATGTAGCTTAAATTCTACTTGATTGGGGCCCATAAAATTTTTGCCCAGGCTCTGCCCTCAGTCCTGCCTGCTGATTATTTTACTTGTCCTCTTGCAGTCCCCTCTTAATTTCCCCATCCCCTTTTTCAGATCTTTACCGACATCCTCAACCCTCTTATTGCAGCCAAGCTCTACGCCCTCTTAGCAGATGGTCTATAATTAGCAGTCATTTAGGCATACCATTATTTTACAGTGTCAGGAAATACAGTGATACAGACCCCAATGAAATAAGACATGTTATAGTTTCATGTTTTCCTCTAGCTTAACTTGCTGTAAGTTCTGGCTTTTATGGCTCTTCACTATTTGGCTTCAGCATTCAAATCAGATCCTTGTCCCAAAGTATTTTGGGCCTCTAGGACAAGGAAAATGTCTTCCTTTGGAGCCTCAGATGCATTGCTTGAAAGTAAGCATGTTCTGGTCATTCTTCATCCCTTCAACAGATATGTGCCAGGCACTGTATTTGGCTCTAGGACTACAAAAAATAGAGAAGTGATCCTTAACTTCAAGCAACTTACATATCAGACACAGACATTAAAGCATGATTATAAAAATACTTGTTTAATTTAACCTGTGAAGAGTACTATGAAAGACCATTGCAGGATTATTTGAGAACTTATAAGAGGTGAACCAACATGGAAGATCAGGAAGAGCCTTAGGAAGAGACAATTTGGCTGAGACCGGAGGATGCATACTAGTAAGCATTGGCCAAATGAAGACGAGGGGCTAGGAAAAATTTCCAACAAAGGAAAGTATGTGTGAAAAGACTAGTATTTTTGGTCATTGAAAGAACTATCAGAGGTGGCTTTGTTTGGGCATAGTAGATGAAGAGCTCAAGTGATTCTAAATGAGGCCAGAGGGACAGGCAAGGGCTAGATCCTGCTGGGTTTGTCAGCCACGTTAAGGAGTTTTCCCTTCATCCTTTGAGAAATGGGGAAACTATTGAAGGGTTTTGGACTAGGGCAGTGGTCGGCAAACCACGACTCGCAAGCCACATGAGGCTCTTTGGCCCCTTGAGTGTGGCTCTTCCACAAAATACCACAGCCTGGGCGAGTCTATTTTGAAGAAGTGGTGTTAGAAGAAGTTTAAGTTTTAAAAATTTGGCTCTCAAAAGAAATTTCAATCGTTGTACTGTTGATACTTGGCTCTGTTGACTAATGAGTTTGCTGACCACTGGACTAAGGGACTAAGGGAAAGGATTTCATTTTGGCTTTACAAATCATCACTCTGGCCTCTGTTTGGGGACTGGATTGTAGGGGCTAAAAGTGAAAGCAGGAAGACCACTGGGAGGCATCCGTAAAAGATCTAATGGGGCATTGGAGAGGACAGGTGACATGGATGTGGAGAGGACAGAATGTTTAGGAAGTAGAGTGGATAGTACTTGGTGATTGGTGAGAGGAGGAAGGTGGATTAGTTTACTAGGGCTGCCATAAAAAATTTTACAGACTAGGAGCTTAAACAACAGAAATTTACTTTCTCACAGTTCTAGAGGCTAGAAGCCCAAGGTCAAGGTATTGGCAGGTTTCATTTTTCCTAAAGCCTCTGTTCTTGCCTTGCTGTGCCCTTGCATGGCCTTTTTATTCTGCACATGCACATCCCTGGTGTTTCTCCACATGACCTACTCTTCTTTTCTTATAAGGACACCTGTTAGGTTGGATTACGGCCCACTCCAATGACTTCATTCTCAGCTTAATTACATCTTTAAAGGTCCTATATCTAAATATAGAATGGGGCAAAAGTGGGTTTACAGTTTTGAGTACGTGAAACACAGAGTTTATCCTTGTGTTATTATTTACTAATATTGGGAATATTTTCCATGCCAACAATTGTAATCCAACTTTTGCCTCACCCTGTACAGTCACACTCTGAGGTACAGGGGTTTGGAATTCAAAATATGAGTTTGGTGATACAATTCATTCAATAACAAAAAGTAAAGATGAAACCCATGATTCTAAGAGAAGCAAAATCATGACTTACGTGCTAAGTTAGGGAAACCTGGAGGAAGAGGTAGTGAAAAGGAAAGTTGGGAGTTCTATTTTGGACCTGGTGAGTTTGAGATTGCCGAGTAAATATCCAACTGATTAAACAGATATATTGGCTGGAGCTGGGAAGAAAGTCTAGGCTGGATATACAAATGTGGGGTTTTTCTTATGTCTATAAGAGAGGCTGTGGGAGTGCACAAGATTGCCTAGCAGCAGTGTGTGTGAGAGAACAGGGTCCAGAGCACAACCAGCCAGCACTGGAGGGTGGAGGAGAGGCCAGAAGAGACGACTGAGGGGTTGGGTCCTTTGTCTGTGCTTAGCCTGTGCTGGCCTAAGCAATAGTAACCCCAAATGAAATAGCAGAATTACCCCAAAAGCATACTGCTTTTGACTGTGGTGGTGGAGTACTGATGATGAGGGGACTAGAATTCAGTGTAGCTCTGATTTCCATTAAGCTCCATAAGGAAACAACCATAGGTCTCTAAGAAAATGCAGATCCTCGAGGCTGATGTGGGAGGAGGGTTCTCTGGGATAGGTCTAGCTCACCATCCCCCCATCATTTCCCTTGGGGCTTTCTTGTTGCTGTCATCACCTCCTACTCCTTTTTAAAGTTCTGGCTTCAGCTAGATTATTTATTGAGTTTACCATTATATGCCTAGTATTGTACTAAGCACTGTAAGTAATAAACTGGAAGGAAAATGTTGGTGCAGTATTGTATTTTGGTTTCACTTTCCCATATTTGTTTTTCTCAACTGCTAGTTTTCCTCAGGGCAATAGTTTCCAACTTTTGTTTAACCACAAAGGACTATTGTATTATTTTTTTCCCAAAGGATCCAGAAATTCTTACAGTATGACATCAGGTGAAATGAATGTGTATGCATTTAATAAGTGTCTTCACACTGAGTTTCATTTTAGTGAGTCTAATACATTTTCTTGTAAATAAATGTCGGTTGTTAATAGATCATTTCTAAAATGTTGAAAATAGCTTTCAGACTCTTCATATTGGCATAGAGCATAGGATTCAAGGATCCCAGGCTGGGGGTCCTCGTCCTCAAAGAATTGCTTTCCTTTGGTTGCCAGAGGGATGACCACGCTACAATCTCTTCTCTGTCTTCTCTCCTGCTCTCAACGCACCTGTCGACAGCAGGCTGTTTTTCCAATGAAAGTATTTCAGACCCACCTGGAGTTAATTTAAACAACTTCACTTTTCGTATTTCCCCAACAGACAAGAATATCTGAATTTACATCTCAATGGTAGCTATCAAATAAAACACCTAAACATATTTTCTATTTTGAAAATGATGATTAAACATTGTAAATACAGCTATCACATTATATGACCAAGTATATAATCCAAAAGAACATAGTCAGACATGAGACTGAGTTAAAAATCATTACTAAATTTTTTACTTTATTACTGGAATTTCAGCAAAATGTATTTAGTTTTGCATTTAATAAGTACTATTTACAAGTTGAAGGTTTACATATTGGGTATGAATGAAAATGATGATAGAATATTTCTTTTTTTTTGTAATATCTAATGTTTATATTATTTTTAAATGTACTTTTATTGAGTATTACAGATGTCTCCTAATTTTCCCCTTTACTTCCCTTCACCTGGCTCCACCCCACCCCAAGCCTTCACCATACTATTGTCTCTGTCCATGGGCTATGCATATCCTATCTAATAAAAGATTAATATGCAAATTGACCATCACTCCAAGACACAACATGGCTGCCCCCATGTGGTCAAAGATGTCAGCACCCATGTGGACACAAGATGGCCAGCAGGGGAGGGCAGTTTGGAGGGACCAGGCCACAGGGGAGAGCAGTTGGCGGTGACCAGGCCAGCAAGGGAGGGCAGTGAGGGGTGACTGGGCCAGCAGGGGAGGGCAGTTGGGGGTGAACAGGCTGCAGGGGAGGGCAGTTGGGGGTGACCAGGCCAGCAAGGAAGGGCAGTTAGGGGTGACCAGGCTGGCAAGGGAGGGCAGTGAGGGGTGACTGGGCCTGCAGGGGAGGGCAGTTGGCAGGGACAAGAACTGCAGGGGAGGGCAGTTGGGGGGACTAGGCCTGCAGGGGAGGGCAATTGGGGGGGACCAGGCTGGCAAGGGAGGGCAGTTAGGGGCAATCAGGCTGGCAAGGGAGCAGTTAGGTGTTGATCAGGCTGGCAGGGGAGTGGTTAGGGGGTGATCAGGCTGGCAGGCAGAAGCAGTTAGGGTCAATCAGGCAGGCAGGCAGGTGAGTGGTTGGGAGCCAGCAGTCCTAGATTGTGAGAGGAATGTCCGCTGCCCAATGGGATCGGGCCTAAACGGGCAGTCAGACATCCCTCAAGGGGTCCCAGATTGGAGAGGGTACAGGCTGGGCTGAGGGACACCCACCCCCCCCACAGCCCCCGTGCACAAATTTTGTGCACTGGGCCTCTAGTATGCATATAAATTCCTTGGTTAATCTTTTCCTGCCCTTCCTCCCCACTTCCTTTTGAGATCTGTCACTCTGTTCCATGTTTCCATCTCTCTGGACCTCTTTTGTTCATCAGTTTATTTTGTTCATTAGATTCCATATATAAGTGAGATCATGTGGTATTTGTCTTTCTCTAACTGGCTTATTTCACTTAGCATAGTACTCTCCAGGTCCCTCTATGCTGTCTCAAAGGGTAACAGATCCTTCTTTATTAAGCTGCATAGTATCCCATTGTAGATGTACCACAGCTTCTTTTATCCACTCATCTATTGGTGGACATTTGGGCTATTTTCAGATCTTAGCAATTATAAATTGTGCTGCTATGAACATAGGGGTGCATACATTCTTTCTGATTGGTTCTCGGGATTACAATATTCTTGTATCAGGATTTTTGAACCTCGGCTCTATTGATATTTTGGACCAGACAATTAGTGGTTGGGAGTGAGGTCTGGCCTGTGCATTGCAGGATGGCTAGCAGCATCCCTAACCGCTGCCTCCCAGGTTCCAGGTGCACCGCTTTCCCAAGTTGTGGCAACCAGAAACATCTCCCGACAGTGCCGCTCTGGTCTGGGGAGTGAAAATCACTCCAGATTGTGAACCACTGTATTTTATAAGAAGAAGAATCCACAAGCCCCTGGACCACTTCATTGCTTTAGATGATATGTTCCTTTACATGTTGATAGCCATTTTATTTACACATGGCAGACAATAAAAGTGCAAATCCAGTGTTACCAGACTCCAGTTCTGAATGTCGTTTTACTTTTCTTCATGTTTTTATGATGTAAACATGTGTCCTGATTTATTTGTATTCATTATCCAAAACCGAAATCCCGGCTTTTAAAATGGTCTGCCTGTTTACACAGCACCTGGAGCGGTGAGTGAGCTTCTCTGGAGTCTGGTCCCTGATCCACTGGGTGTGCAAGGGATAGCTTCCCCATGTTTGAAAATTTCTAGGACATGTGGCCACAGGAGGGAGCACTATTCCTCTGCTTGCTTATTTATTTATTTAACTATTTTAATACATGCTTCTTAGAGTTAAATGATGCAGGAAATTTCAAATCTGGAAATCAGAAACACTGCTAGTATATCAATCAGGATTTTCTACAGAAACAGAGCAATAGGATAAAAGGAGATTTATCCTGAGAAACTGGCCCACACAGTGGTTAAAGTTGAGAGGTCCACAATCTGCCATCTGTAAGCTGCAGGCCCAGGGGAGCTGGTGGTGCAATTTAGTCTGAGGCTGAGGCCTGGGAACCAGGGAGCCAGTGGTGCAAATGCCAATCTGAGGGCAGGAGAAGGAGGTGAGATGCCCCTGCTCAACAGTGAGAAGTAAAACAAAGTGGTGAACTCCTCTGCCTTTAAAACATTACATTTATTGCGGTAACATTGGTTAACATACATTTCAGGTGTAGAAGATTACAATTCGGTATCTGTATACTCTATTGCCTGTTCACCACCCAAAGTCTAGTTTCCTTCTGTTACCATACATTTGACCCCCCCTCTACCCAACTCACCCTCCATTCGCTCCCTTCCCCTCTGGTAAACACCATTCTGTTGTCTGTTTTTGTTTATTCTGTTAGTTTGATAACTTTTTTCTGCCTTTTTTAAATATCAGGCCCTCAAGTGATTAGATGATGTCCATCCAAATGAAGACAACAATTTCCTGACTCCACTGATTCAATTGCAAATTTCATCTGGAAACACCCTCACAGACATTCAGAAATAATGTGTAATCTGGGTACTCCATGGCTCAGACAAGATGATAAAATTAATCATCACAACCAGATTATACATTAAGAATCTAACCACATCTCCATTCTTATGATCTATGCTCATGCCCACCTATTGCTGTGTTTATTTTTTAGTTCTAATTTTGGAAATCAGTAATGTAAGATAGCATCTGTAGAAGAAGGATGGCTGCACCACACAGGTGTTTTAAAGAACTCAGAAGAAAGGTATTAAAACTAACATCCTCCCCTTTGAAGAAAACACATGGTATTTGGTGACATTTGACAATTGGTGCAGTTGCATCTTTATACACTATCTGCAGGTGTATTGAGAAGGTGTTAAGTATAAGGCAGCATTTTTTCTTTTTATAAAGATTTAGTGTCTGTCAAAATGTTTAAAATTTTGGCTTGTGAAGGTGGCCTTACTAAGTGCTTTATAAAATAAACACACACTTCTTACTGTAATATGCTTGAATTGGCTCTAGGCAATGGCTAAGAATGATATAACAAATTTGATGAAAATTTACTTTAAAGTAATTTAGATTGGGAAAGATAGAGTTAAATAGAGTAAAACCTTGTAAGACATGGTGTGGTATGTGTTTAACTTTATCATTTTACTCTTTAAAAAAACCAGCCTGTCCTAGCATAAGACACTGTGTTTTCTACTCCTTCTGCCAACATAATGGAAGTCATGTTCAAATATGGAACATATAGGATCATGTGAGAATTTAATTTCACTTCTCCAAGAGGGTTGGAAATGTTCTAGACCTTCTCTGGTTTACCAAACATTGAAAATGCTTTGAAACTGATAGAATGTATCCATACATCTTTAACATAACCCTGAAGTCTTAGGAAAGGTCTCATAGGATCCAAATTATAATATAGGATGGCATAACTTAAGCTTACCAGGAAGTGTGGGGAATGGTTCCAGATGTAGCTGATGGGTGGTTAGCTAGACCCCATTTTTGTTTCAACCCTTCTTATGGGGAATGTTTCTAAATGATGTTATTCTTTTCTGCAACAATAAATGAATTTTTGGTCATCTGGGTCATGATTCTAAATGTCGTTGCTTATTGATTAATATCCTAGAACTAGGTTTTACACCTGGTAAACTTACTTTTGATTTTCATAGCATCTCACAATCAAAGTTGGCTGATTGAGAGTGGGAGATGATGGCTGGATCGTGAGAAAGTAGCCTCTGGCGTTGCCTCCTCCTCTCCAGGGAGGCTGATTTTGGAGGCGGAGAAATGGTGGTGGCAGCCAGGGCATAGACTTGTCAGGAAGATCAAGTGGGGGGTTCCAGCTGTAGATGTAATGCCGTGGCCAGATTTCTGAGTACTCTACAAACTGGAGGGATATACTTCTTCCAATCCAAGACACCTCTGATTACAAATGCACCATTATTTTGCGTATCCTGAACAAAGAAAAATATTTGAAATAAATGATGACACGATGCTTTCTCCTAACATACATTTTAAACTTATTGAAAGTATTCTTTTAGACGTATGTAGATGGGTTTTTACCATATGAAATTCTTGTACATAAATTGGAATATGTAGACAAAACATTGGTTCAGGCATTCCTAAAACGTTTCTTTGTTTCAATGCTAAGTAATGGTGTCATCTTAAAAACATTTACTTTAGAAGTCAGTGAAATGAAACTTGCCACGTGAGGTACTAATCATGCACGTGTCCTGGCTCAGGTGTGGCAATGTGAATGGTATGGTCAGGTGCTTCTCGCTCATGAGATACACCACCTGGTCAGGGACAACTGTAAGGCTTCTTTGACTACAAGGCACATCCTGACTGCAGAGGTTTAAAGATGTGAAGAAAATGTGCATTATGGAATAAGTGTAATGTGGTGTTTTGTTTCTTCCTTCCTGTCCTGTTCCTTGGGCTTGAGCAAATCCTGATATTAACTTGTTTTGTCATTTGTCTCTTTCAGGTTAAAATTACAGGAAAAACCAGTCAGGGTACCGGGTGTGCTGGGTTCTAATTTATTAGGTAAGGTTTCAGTGCATTTTAATTTAATTGTTCTTAAAGCCTTTTCATTTGTTCACATAGATTTTTTAAAAAGAGCTTTTCAAGCCCAAACCTAATATGGTTTTACTGCAACATCTGAAAATGTCATTGGGAAATGATCATAGGCCATAAAACTGAGGGTTGAAAAATGTTAGGTTGTGCAATCATTGACACTTCTGTAGTTAGTTTATCAATATACATGAGTAGAAAACATTAGGGTAACTAGTCTTAATTAGTCTACCTCCTCTGCTGGTCATGGTCTTCTAAGCCTGATAAAGAATTTTTTAAAATTAGAATTTCCAAACTTTGGGTGACTTTAGAACATTATAGTTCACTAAAGCAGCTCTTTCCATTAATCCCGAAACTGGACTGCGGTTAACCAATAACTTCTGTATCAGTGACATAACTTCCTGCAAAGTGGTTATTTTGTAATGGTTAACTTCTCTCTTAGCTGTTCCCAGCAGGGGGTAGTTTTCTTTTATCAAAGTCTTCTATTTATTATAATTCACAGTGGCTTAGACATTTTACCCTAAAACAACACAAAAACCTCCCAGGTACAATGAGATAGTGCTGTTCTACCTCAGCAATTGTTAGTGAACTAAGGAAAATCTTTCAAAGCACTAAGTAAAAAAGTGATGGTTCACACTGGACAGCTAACATTTTCCCAGCAGAAGCCTCCTAAAGTGCCAGTGGAGCCAGAGCCAGCTGTCCGAGCACACTTGTTGGATAGTGACATGAATTTTGGAATTAAAAAAAGGAAAGACAAGAAATTTTGTTCTGCATTTGTGTAGAATTAAGGTCAGTGGAGATATTTAGTCTGTTATTAGTGTGAAAATATGAAAGCCTCTGAAATATGGGAGACAGGTTCAAATCCAGTTTCATTGCATTGTTCTGTTGCTCCAAATTAGTATCACAAAGGGATTAGCATAGTTTACCAACAAAAATATCATTGCTCTAATTTTTTAGATATACATTGCTCTAATTTTTTAAAACTTTATTGATCAATTTTAGAGAGTTGGGAGGAGAGAGAGAGAGAAACATCGATTTGTTGTTCCTCTTAGTTATGCATTCCTTGGTTGATTCTTGTATGTGCCCTGACCAGGGATCGAACCCACAACCTTGTTGTATTGGGACGATGTTCTCACCAACTGAGCTACTTGGCCATGGCTCTAATTTTTACTTTAATAAAATCTGATAATAATTTGGATAGGCAGCATGTCCTATTATGGACCCACAGTACCTTGAATTCTTTGGGTGTGGCAGGAAAGGCATTAACTGCTTACTACATTTTGGCTTCATTTGTTTTCATAAACACTGCTTCTGGCTTATGTAAATAGGATATTTATATCTACTTGATTATACAAATAAATAATTGAGAACTGAGAGATAGAAAAACAAAACTTATTTTCCCATAATAAAACCTTCCTAAAATCTTTGCCAGTTTATAGAATCAAGCCGAAAAAATGAGTAACAGTCTTTACACAGAATCTAAGAAAGTCTTGCTTCTGGTTAGACTGACAAAAATAACTTAATTGTAAGTGAAGGGGATGGATACTTGCCTGAAGTGTTGGAAGGATTTTCAGCTTATGTTGCCTAGTTTCCTGAAAGCGTTTTTCTCCCCATAGCTGGATTGTTAAGTCATCACGCAGGAGAAGCTGCTTTGTTTAAATAGCTTTCCTGTTCAAAGAATCAAAGCATCATAACAAACTCGTTATGGGAGATAGTAAATTGGGTCAAAAGTGGAGTCACTCAATGAAAAGTTTCGATATTACATCTACTTTCAGCTGTCCTGAGGGTAAGTAGAGTCATTCTAGCAGCTTCCTTTAAAATATGTATCTATCTATATATATATAAGCCTAAGTGACCGTTCAACCATTAGACCTTCGACCATTCTACCGATTGCTATGATGCACAGTGTCCACCAGGGGGCAGATGCTCAATGCAGGAGCTGCCGCCTGGTGGTCAGTGTGTTCTCACAGAAGGAGCGCCGCTCAGCTGACCAACGGACACGAGATGCTAGGCTCATGGCTGGCGAGTGCAGCTGCTGCAGCGCGAGCCTCTCCTATGGAAAATCCCCCTGCACACCGTCCCCCATCCGAACTGGGACCAAGATTGGGACTGGCACTGGGACTGACTGGGTGTGAGCCCACAGCCAGTTCTCGATCATGGATGTGCCGGTATCGCCCTAGGATGGGTGCATGAAGACTGCAGCAGAGCAACAGCAAGCCTACTAAGCAGCAGCAGCAGCAGGCACAGCGAGGCCGGGAGGAGCAGGAGTTTTGTGGTACCTGGCCTGGGCTTGGGCTTCTCCCTGGCCACCTGCTGCTTTGCGCACTATTACAGCCCTCACTTGTGAGGATCTGGCCGAAACCAGAAGTCTCACATCCCCCTAGGGGTCCCAGATTGCAAGAGGGCACAGGCCAGGCTGAGGGACCCCACCGTGCATGAATCCATGCACCAGGCCTCTAGTGTGTGTGTGTGTGTGTGTGTGTGTGTGTGTTTTATTCAGAGCAGAAAAGAGAGGGAGAGAGAGATAGAAACATCAATGATGAGAGAAAGAATCCTGTATCCCCCCTACTGGAGATCAAGCCCCCAACACAGGCATGTGCCCTGACCAGAAATCAAACCATGACCTCCTGGTTCATAGCTCAACAATCAACCACTGAGCCACACCATCCAGGCTGTAGGCCAGTGGTTCTCAACCTTTCTAATGCCGCGATCCTTTAATACAGTTCCTCATGTTGTGGTGACCTCCAACCATAAAATTATTTTCATTGCTACTTCATAACTGTAATTTTGCTACTGTTAAAGAATTGTAATGTAAATATCTGTGTTTTCCAATGGTCTTAGGCTCTACAGCAGCAGTTCGCAACCTGTGGATCACAGATATTTACATTATGGTTCATAACAGTAGCAAAATTACAGTTATGAAGAAGCAACGAAAATAATTTTAGGAGAAAGAAGATGGCTGCCGACTGGAAGGCAGACTGCAAGATACTGTGCGATTGAGAAAACAAAAGGAGAGTGTGTGGTCACACAGGGAATGTTTGTTGATGAGTTGAGGGACAGTTATACTCCAGGAGACAGTGGGGGACTGCTGGACGGGGCTCCCCTGACCAGGCAGCCCCCACTGCTGCTGGGTTCCCTTCTGGAGCGACCAGCTCTGACGTGGAGACCGCGCCATCTTGAAAGGGAAAGTGGATGTTTCAGAAGCCTGGAAATCTACAACTATGGCACTCACTGAACAGCTGTGAACCCGAGAATATTGGTCACCAAGTGGCACAAGCAAGTGGATTCAGAGAAGCTCTACACTCCACCACGGAAAGGTCAGATTTCGCCTGGGATAAGGTAAGGTCTCTGGTCCTGGCAGGAGAGAGAAACGCGTGCACAGTGGGAGCTGGAGACCTGGGGAAGTCTGCACCTAGGAAAATCCGTGGCTGTTGGGGCTGGGGGATCCGTAAATGTGGAAGGGGGTCCGCAGAGCTGCTAACAGAAGGGAACTCTAAAAAGCAACCCATTTTGATCTGACGCAAAAGGACAGCCTAACAATTTTAAAAGTGTGCTGGCTGCTTAGACCCAAGGGGAAAAAGACTGCACAGTCTTGCATGCAGCCCTGGAGTTCCCACACTTACTCTGGCTTTTTTTTTTTCTTTTCCTCTTTAAATCCTTGACTCTGATTACTAAGCCCAATACATAGGATCACCCAATTGGGTCACTCTAAGAGACTGCAGGGGAATGTTGTTTTTCTGGAACCTGGGGATCAGAGTGGGGAATAACCGTCAGAGAACCAGCTTTGGGGATACCCACTCCACCAAACCCGTATTAAGTGCCACAGGGAAAACAAATCTAAACACTAGCTAGAGAGGACCTATGGACCCGGAGGTCAGTCCGGAAACACTGCCACCCAGGGATTGAATCACAAACTGACTCTTGTGTAAAAACAAATAAAGGGAAATAAGAAATAGAGACACACTGCCTGCTTAAAAATCAGGACTGGCTTACAACACTGAGGAGCAGTGGAATGCGGGGAACTTCAAAACTGTCCTGACTAGGAAACAGGCGTGCCAAACAGAACACTAAAGAAAGTGAATGACCTTCACTACTGCACATTTTTATTTTTATCTTTTACTTAAGAAAATAAATTTTTTTCTCTTTTTCTTCACTTGATTTTACCTTTTTAATTATTATATATTTTTATTTTCAATCAGTATTATTACCACTACTATTTTACCTTTTTTTATATTGTCATTTTATTTTCTCTTGATTTTACTTTGGGATTAGTGTTCTACATTCTATTCTCATCCTTCCTTTAGCATCATTTTACTCTATCTCAGCTTTACCTTTATGCAAACACTTCATTCCTCACTTTCCCCCTTTTGTTGTCCTGTTTCTCTTACCCTATTCCTGCTTTAGATTTTCCCTATTCCTTCTTTTTACCCCTGTTAAAATTTCACCCTACTTATATATCTAATTTCCAATCCCCTGCTCCAAGTCCATACACACCTCTCTCTTCTCTTTCTTCACTATCCAAAATTTTTTTCTCTCTGTCCTTTTGTTGTTGTTTGCTTTATTGTTGATTATATAGATTTTTAATGCATGTTTCTGAGATGGTTTTTCTTTTTCTTTTTGTTTTGTGTTTGTTTTTTGCTTCTGTTTTCCCTCATCTTGCTTGATATTAGTTGTTGTTTGTAGTTTGCATTCACCTCCAGGTACTTGTTACTGGCATTTGTTGGGATTAGTGGCTGTTCTACTGGAGTTTTCTCCCCATATATATAGTTTTTTCCCTTTTCTTTCTTATTCTCTCTTTTTTTCCTCTTATTTTTTTCCTTTTTCCAATTTCATTTTTGCACTCCTTTTTTTTCTTTTTTTTTCTCTTCTTCTTTCTCTCCTATCCTCTAATTCATCTTTCTCTGGTGCTCACCTTTATTTGGGGTTATTAATACCGTGAATACATTTGTTTTCAGTGCCTTGTGCATTGTACCTTGTTGTGTTGTATTTTGTTCCTTTAAATCAACACAGGAGAGAGAGAGAGAGAGAACTACATAACCAGACACCTGGAAAAGAGAGATCATGGGGAGACAAAGAAACAGCCCGCATATGAAAGAAAAGCAGGCATCACCAGAAAAAGAAGTAAACGAAATGGAGGCAAGCAACCTGTCAGAGAAAGAATTCAGAGAAATGGTCATAAGGTGGATGAAAAGAATGAAAGACAAATTCAACAATATGTGTAAGAACCAAGAAGAAATGAAGAAGAACCAAGAAGAAATGAAAAATGACATTGCTGCTGTAAAGAACTCAATAGAAAGCATCAAGAGTAGACTAGAAGAAGCAGAGGACTGCATCAGTGAGCTAAAAAACAAGGTAGGAAAAAATACCCAAATAGAGCAGCTTCTAGAAAAAAAAATTAAAAAGCAGGAGGAAAGCCTAAGTGAACTTTGGGACAACATGAAATGAAACAACATCTGCATATAGGGGTGCCAGAAGGAGAGGAAAGTGAGCAAGGACTAGAAAACCTGTTTGAATAAATAATGACAGAAAACTTCCCTGATAGAGGGAAGAAAAAACCCACACAAATCCAAGAAGCTCACAGAGTCCCAATCAAAATGAATTCCAAAAGACTGACACCAAGACACATTATAATTAAATTGGCAAACACCAACTATAAAGTAAGAATATCAAAAGCGACCAGAGAGAGACAGAAAGTTACCTACAAAGGAACCCCCATCAGGCTAGTGACTGATTTCTCAACAGAAACACATCAGGTCAAAAGGGAATGGAATGAAATATACAAAGTCATGCAAAGGAAGGGTCTGAATCCAAGAATACTATACCCAGCAAGTCTATCAATCAAAATTGAAGGTGAAATCAGGAGCTTCACAGACAAAAAAGGACTAAGGGAGTTTATTACCACCAAACCAGCAATGCAAGAAATGCTAAAGGGTCTGCTGAGAAAAAAAAAACACAACAAAAAAACAAACAAACAAAAAAACCCAACAGAAATAGGAAGCGAAGAAGGAACACAGAGGTAAAGAATAAAAATGGTGACAAACAAGTACCTATCAATAATAACTTTAAATGTAAATGGATTAAAGCACCAATCAAAAGACATAAGGTAACGGATTGGATAAGAAAACATGACCCATATATCTGCTGTCTACAAGAAACCCACCTCAGAAAAAAAGATACACACATACTGAGGGTGAAGGAATGGAAAAAGGTTTTTTAGGCGAATGGAAAGGAAAAAAGAGCTGGGGTAGTAATACTTATTTCTGACAAATTAGATCTCAAAGTGAAGGACATAAAAAGAGATAAGGAAGGCTACTTCATAATACTAAAGGGAGCAATCCAACAAGAAGAAATAACTCTGGTAAACATCTATGCACCCAATACAGGAGCACCCAAATACATTAAAAAAACAAACAACAAAAAAAAAACTCCTGGGAGAGATTGACAGCAATACAATCATAGTAGGAGACTTTAGTACCTCACTATCATCATTGGACAAATCCTCTAAACAAAAAATCAGCCAAGAAACATCAGTCCTAAATGATTCACTAGACCAGATGGAATTAATCGACATCTTCAGAACATTTTATCCCAAAGCCACGGAATATACATTCTTCTCAAAAGCACATGGGTAATTTTCAAAGATAGACCATATGTTGGGTCATAGGCAAAGTCTGTTCAAAATAAATAAGATAGAAATCATATCAAGCATCTTTTCAGATCACAGTGGCATAAAACTGGAAATCAATTACAATAAAAACAATCCAAAAAAATCAAATACATGGAGACTAAATAGCATGCTATTAAACAATGACTGGATTACCAGAGAGATCAAAGAAGAAATAAAAAACATCATGGCAACAAATGACAATGAAAACACAACAATCCAAAATCTAAGGGACACAGTGAAAGCAGTCTTGAGAGGGAAGTTCATAGCTCTACAAGCCTCCTTCAAAAAACAAGAAACAATGGTAATAAATTACCTAACCCTACAACTCAAAGAGTTAGAAAGAGAGCAACAAGAAAAGCCCAGGGTAAACAGTAGGAAGGAAATAATAAAGATCAGAGCGGTGATAAACAACATGGAGACCAAAAAGACAATATAAAAGATCAACAAAACCAAGAGCTGGTTTTTTGAAAGGATAAAGAAAATTGATGAACCTCTAGCCAGGCTCACCAAGAAGTCAAAAGAGAGGATCCAAAAAAACAAAATCAAAAATGAAAAATGAGAAAAAACAACAGATCCCACCAAAATACAAAGGATTGTTAAAAAAATACTATGAACAACTCTATTCCAACAAACTGGACAACCTGGAAGAAATGGACATATTCCTAGAAAAATACAACCTCCCAAACTCAATCAGGAAGAATCTAAACAGCTCAATATGCCAGTAACTATGGAAGAAATTGAAGCAGTCATCAAAGAGCTTCCAGTAAACAAAAGCCCGGGGCCAGACGGCTTCACAGGAGAGTTTTATCAAACATTCAAGGAAGAACTAAAACCTATCCTCCTCAGACTATTCCTAAAATTCAAGAGGAAGGAACACTTCCAAGCTCCTTCTGTGAAGCCACCATCACCCTGATACCAAAACCAGATAAAGACAACACAATGGACGAGAACTCCAGGCCAATATCCCTCATGAACATAGATGTCAAATCCTCAACAAAACTTGCAAATCAGATCCATCAGTACATCAGAAGGATCATACACCATGACCAAATAGGATTTACCCCAGGGATCCAAGGATGATACAGTATCTGCAAATCAATAAACATGATACATCACATAAATAAATTGAGAGATTAAAACCACATAGTCATATCAATTGATGCAGAAAACGCATTTGACAAAATCCAATACCCTTTCTTGATAAAAACTCTCAGCAAGGTGGGAATAGAAGGATTATACCTCAACATAATAAAAGCCATATATGATAAACCCACAGCCAACATCATACTCGTGAGCTGCCGTGGTTTGCCGCTCTGTTGACTAAAGAGTTTTCCGACCAATGGACTAGACTAAATGTTACCGAGTAGTTGGAAGCTGTGAGGATTAGGCAATTGTGGCATATTGTGTGCAAAGAGGTAAAGGGTAGTATGTGACAGTGGTCATCAAATTCATTAGTCAACAGAGTGGTAAACCGCGGCTCATGAGCTGCATGTGGCTCGAGAGCCGCAGTTTGCTGATCACGGACTTACACCATACACAAAAATAAACTGAAAACAGATAAAGGACTTAAACATAAGACAGGAAACCATAAAAATACTAGAGGAATCCACAGGCAGAGAAATCTCAGATATATGCTAAAGCAATTTCTTCACTGATACTGCTCCTAGGGCAATGGAAACTAAAGAGAAAATAAACAAATGGGACTACATCAAAATAAAAAGCTTTTGCACAGCAAAAGAAACCATCAACAAAACAACAAGAAAGCCTACTGTATGGAAGAACATATTTGCAAATGTTATCACTGATAAAGGTTTAATCTCCAACATCTACAGGGAACTTATACAACTTAATAAAAGGAAGAAAAATGATCCAATAAAAAAAATGGGCAATGGACCTAAATAGAATATTTTTGAAAGAAGACAGAAGGAAGGCCGAGAGACACATGAAAACATGCTCAAAGTCACTAATTATCCGAGAGATGCAAATCAAAATGACAATGTGGTACCATCTCACACCTGTTGGAATGGCAATCATCTACAAATCAACAAACAACAAGTGCTGGTGAGGATGCGGAGAAAAAGCAAGCATCGTGCATTGCTGGTGGGAATGCAGACTGGTGCAGCCACTGTGGAGAACAATATGGAGTTTCCTCAAAAAACTAAAAATGGAACTGCCATTTGACCAAGTAATCCCACTTCTAGGAATATATCTCAAGAAAACAGAAATACCAATCAGAAAGGATATATGCACCCCTGTGTTCACAGCAGCACAATTCACCAGAGCTAAGATTTGGAAACAGCCCAAATGCCCATCAGCAGATGAATGGATTAGAAAACTATGGTTCATCTACATAATGGAATACTATGCCGCTATAAAAAAGAAGGAACTTTTACCATTTGTAGCAGCATGGATGGACTTGGAGAGCATTATGTTAAGTGAAATAAGCCAGGCAATGAAAGAAAAATAACACAATCTCACTCGTTTATGGAAAATAAAGAACATTATAACCTGATGATCAAAAAGATAGATACAGAGGCAGTAAAGCACCGAACAGACTGTCAAATTATAGCGGGAAGGCTGGGGAGTGTTGGGGAGGGGGGCAAAGAGATCAACCAAAGGACTTGTATGCATGTATATAAGCACACCAATGGACACAAGACACGGGGCGGGGGGTGGGGAGGTGGGATGAGGGCATGCAACAGGGGGTAGGGGAGGCTTGGGGAAGGTCAATGGGCGGGGGGGAAAGGAGATATACATACTACTATATGTAATACTTTAAACAATAAAAAAAAGAAAATAATTTTATGGTTGGGGGTCACCACAACATGAGGAACTGTATTAAAGGTCGCAGTATTAGAAAGGTTGAGAACCACTGCTCTAGGCTCTACTTACACCTCCACGGGGGCAGGCATTATTTAAAAAGCCAAGCTCTTTGCTCTAGTCCTGACTTTTGATAACTGATTACGTCTCACCGGGGTTCTTTGGTTTTCAGAAACTAGAGTGTGTAAGAACTAAGCAAACTGATGATACAAATTACATGTAGATTGCAGATCTACTAAACAAATCAAAGAGTGAACAAATTGATAATTACTTCAGTGAATGATAAGCTTTAATTTCAGTTTCAGTTTACTCTAAAACCTCCAGGTCTATCTGCTTTCCCAGAAAGGAAGTAAATGGGTATAGTAACTATATAACAGATAGGTAAAATGAAAAGAGTGGTGATTGTCTAGAATTGGCACTACTGAAATTACAGACAGATAAGGGATACTCTGGGATGAATGTGTACCCCCCTCCCAAATTCATATGTTGAAGTGCTAAGCCCCTTTACTTTGGAATGTGACTATATTTGGAGCTAGGTCTTTAGATAGATAATTAAGTCAAAATGAGGTCATTAGGGTAGGCCCTACCTAATCCAATGTGACTGGTGTCCTTATAAGAAGAGGAAATTAGGACATATGTGCGAAGGGAAGACCCTGGGAAGACACAGGGAAAAGATAGCTTTCTACAAGCCACACAAGAAAGGCCTCAGAAGAAACCAACCCTATGGACACTTTGACCTAGGACTTCTAGCCTCCATAATTGTAAGACAATAAACTTCTGTTGTTTAAGCTACCCAGTTTGATTTACTTTTTTACAGCAGCCCTAGCAAACTAATACAAATAATATATAAGAAATATTCTACAAATAGAAAGAGTCCCTCCACAGCAACTTCTCACTTTAAAAACTCTGATGTTATGCTATTCTTTAAAAATGTAAATATATAGTATTTCACCTATATATTATGGGCTAAATATTTTAGCTTCAGAATAATACCATCATATATTTATTATACCTTTTTCTTATGATCATACTGAAAAAAGATGTTTTGTAATACAAAGAATTTGTAATTTGAAGATTTTTAAAGATATAACAATTAGAAAAGAACTAATAGATAATTTTTCAAAATATAACAAGCACTGAATTTATAATTAGCTGTCAAATGCTCTACAAGTGTTATCTCATTTAGTTGTCACAAGGTAAGGGGCAGTGAGTAGATGTGGGGTGGTGGCAGGTGGAGGTACAGGAGAGAAATACATTCTCAGACATTCTTGCTCTGTGCCAGGTCAGACAACGCTGATGGCCACCTACGAAGAACAGTTATGCATGTGGCATGTAGAAGCCAGCAGTGGGACACTCAGGTCCCAGGGCTCCTAGAGGATCTGGGCTGATCACTGACAGTGTCCATCCACCTCAGGTAGCAACTGGTTTCAAGACTAAACCAAGACAGGGCTGTTCTCTCTCTTTGCTGTATCCTACGAGTCTGGCCATTTGCTATGTATGTGTTGTTGGGAATTGACCACACTCATCTGCACAACTGAAGAAGAAAGATTTATCTTAAAAAATAAGAGATAGTATTTATTTGGTGTATATTATGTGCCAAGAACTTCTCCAAGCACTATACATTCATTATCTCTTTTAAGCCTACACAAACAGGGTTTGTGGTTCAATTTATAAATGAAGAAACTCAGGCTTAGAAAGTTAAGTAACATGCCCTTGGTAGCACTGCTGGTGGAGCCAAGATTCAAAACATTTTACAGGTTTCATCCTAAATAATAAAGAGCTAATATGCAAATGGTCATCACGCCCTCATGCCATCATGCCATAATGGCTGAGACACTCAACACTGGTGAAAGGAATGGGGACCAGCCAGGCACAAATGAGCTTGCAAGAGAGGAATGGGGACCAGCCAGGCTATGGCCTGGGAGAGGGACAAGCCACCTGCCCCATGGTCCCAGGCACCAGTGGCTGCACCTGTGCCTGAGGCCTGGGAGAGGGACAAGCCGCCCTCCCTGCAGTCCCGGGTGCCAATGGCTGCACCTGCGCCTTTGGTCCAGAAGAGAAACAAGCCACCAGCCCTCTGGTCCCTGGTGTCTGAGGCTGTGGTCTGGGTGGAGCTGCCTGCCCATAGTCCCCTGTGGCTGTGGCTGGCCCAGGCAAAGCCGGCTTGGGTCCTGGGTGCCTGGGACTAACCAGAGGGAGGGATGTCCGGGTCCCAGGTGCCTGCCACAGGCCGGAGGAGGGAATCCTGAGTCCTGGGTGCAGGGCGAGGCAGAAGCAGTTAGGGGCCATCAGGCCAGCAGGGGAACAGTTAGGGGTGATCAGGCAGGCAGGCAGAGGTGGTTAGGGGTGATCAGGCAGGCAGGCAGGTGAGCGGTTATGAGCCAGTGGTCCCAGATTGCGAGAAGCAGTCAGACATCCCCCGAGGGGTCCCGAATTGGAGAGGGTGCAAGCCAGGCTGAGGGACGCTCCCCTCCCATGCACGAATTTCATGCGCCGGGCCTCTGGTTCTATATAATAAAAGCCTAATATGCTAAGTGTCTGATCATACATTCAAACATTCAAAGTGTACTATGCTAATGATATGCTAAGGCCACTCAACTGCTTGCTATGATGAGCACTGACCACCAGGGGGCAGATGCTCTGATTGGTAGGTTAGCTTGCTGCTGGGGTCCAGCTGATCAGGACTGGGCAAGATGAGCCAGACATGCCCTGGAGTCCTCCCGCAGTCCCTCCCCTGCTGACCAATTTTCTGCATCCCTTCCTGGCCCCAATCATGCACTGGTGGGGTCCCTTGGCCTGGCCTGTGCCCTCTCTCAATCTGGAACCTCTTGGGGATGTCAGAGAGCCAGTTTCAGCCTGATCCCATAGGTCAGGCCAAGGGACCCCCTGGTGCAGGAATTCGTGCACTGGGCCTCCAATGTACACATAAAACAACACAAACAATCTATTTTGAAGTATATTGATGTATTCAGTGAAACATTAAAATCAATGTTGACACCATCCCTGTGAAATAGATGCAAATCTTTCTAAGTCCAAGAGTTAAATAATTTGATGAATGCAGTGTAACATGTATGCCTTTTAAAATACAAGTCTAGTCAGTAGTTTTCTTAATTTTTCTCCTATAATAAAAGTCTTTTCTTACCAAGAACTATTGAGCGAGTCCATTTCAGAGGTCGGATAATTTGTCATCTGGACTATAGGGTTTTTGGTTGCATGTACATACTCTCTAGTGTAGGACAGAGCAGTCTTTCTAGATTAAAGCTTTTTGCCTAACTGACCTGTGGCTGCTCCACAGATCTCTGACACATTTGCTGGCTTCAGTGAATTTGACTCTCATTGAAAACCTCAGGCAATTGTTCTCTTCCTTGCTGTGAAATAATTGTCTAGAGACAGGGAATCCTCCAGGGGACTGGTTAAATGCCTCCAGAAAGCATGGAGTGCTGCTGAGTCCCTGTGAGGATTTTTGTGGTTTATAAGTGGCCTTATTGGTCAAAGGATCTCATTAATCATACCCCTTAGAGTGGCAGTTTCAGAAGTGTTTGGGAAGGAGTCATGCAGATGCTGCATCTCAGAATCTCTGGATGAAACACTCTAATGCAGAGTTGTTTCTCATCCTTAAAAACCCATATTGATATTTAAAATAGCTACTAACTTGTCTTTTTTACGCTTACATGATTCTCTTCATTTTTTTGCATACACCTTTCTCCCTCACTCTCACAGTTCAAAGCCCTGTATGTTCTGAGACATATCAGGCCAGGGGATAAAATTAGCCAGAATTAGTGAAGCACAGCTTGACAAGCTCCTGCTTCCTATGAAAAGTACATATGCATCCCATAACCACCCTCAAAGTTCCCCCAGTTATGAGTTCCCAGGGAGAGAACCCTTAAGTCTGCACAGCTTTGGTATGCCCCTCGTCCCGTCCCCTGCTCTAGCTCTTATTGGTGCTGTAACTACGGAGACTTCCACTGCTTGTGAAGCCAGGTGTGGCCCCTGCACATCTTTCTCACTGTTGGATGACGCAGTCCTGGTCAGACACCACTGCATGGTGCCATGGTAGGGGCCTCAGGATCTAGGGAGGCACTGCCAAGGTGACTCTGCACCCTCCCACTCCCAAATTATATTTTACACATGGTGTGAAAGAAGGGCTGCTCATGCTTAATGCTTTAGAGAACTTGCCGTGAAATATTCATTTCAGGTTTTCCTGATAGCCTGAATGGCTCCACGGGGATGGGAAGCTGAACAATGAGAACTAAACCTAAGTCTGCCCTTCTCCATCCAGGCTTTGTTACTGGGACCAAGTTTATTTCTCTTACTACCTTTTACTTCAGAATGAGTATTTTTTTTCTCCTCAGGAGATGCCCCTGCTTCTCACAAAAGCACATTCCTAGTGGGCCCACCTAACAGTCTGGCAGACATGCTCAGATGTGGTGAATCCCTGGAGTGGACACCGAGCTGAGGCTCAGGCTAAGACATCCTTCCTTTGCCTCCTCCCTCTCTCCCTCCCTTCCTTTCTTCCTCTCTCCCTCCCTCCCCCCCCCTTTTTGATCTCTCTCCTTCTACAAACATACATATATGATATTCATTCACTCAGTGAGCACCAGCTGGGTGCCAGGCACTGCTCTAAGCACTTCAGATGGAGCAGTGACAAAATACACATTACCCCATTCTCCTGGACACTCTAGCGTGGCAAGGCTGTGAACAGGAAATGGAATAGGCTGCTGTGATGGACAGTGACTAGGGGACATTTTACATGAAGACAGTGACTAGGGGGCACTTCACATAGTGTTATTAGAATCCTCTCTGATGAGATAGACATTTGGCTGAGATCTCAGTGACAAGAAAGACCCTACTGTACAAAAACCCATCATCTAAGCATTCCATGCACACAGAATACCAGTATTTTTATCTTTATTTATATTATACTAAAGGCCTGGTGCATGAAATTTGTGCACTCAGAGGTGGGGTCGCTCAGCGTGGCCTGCATTCTCTCACAGTTCAGGAGCCCTCGTGGGATATCTGATGGCTTTTAAGCCGTCAGTCGAATACCCTTAGCACTGCTGCGGAGGCCAGAGAGGCTTCTGCCACCGCCGCTGTGCTCGCCAACCATGAGCCCAGCTTCTGGCTGAGTGGTGCTCCCCCTCTGGGAGGGTACTGGCCACCAGAGGGCAGAGCCTGCATTGAGTGGCTGTCCCCTGATGCTCAATGCACATCATAGCAACCAGTCGTTCCACCGTTCAGTCTATTTGCTTATTAGCCTTTTATTATACAGAACTAGAGGCCCAGTGCATGAAATTCATGCACAGGTGCAGTTCCTAGGCCTGGCAGGCAATTGAAGTGTGAGCATCTGGCGTGGAAGGGCAGGTCCCAGCTGATCTCAGGCCCTGAGCAGCACCTGGGCCCCAGGGCCCCCACATGTCTCCTTCTGCCTCAGTCATGGCACCCAAGTCCCCACTTGGAGATGCGGTGAGTGCGGCTGGATGCTGTGGGCCAGGGCACAGCGTGGGCCTCTGGGCTGCCCAGCAGCACCACATGGAAGCCGGAAACTGGGCGGGCAGCACACTCTCTCCCAGCTGGCCTTGCAGACTGGCTCCTGTGCAAACCCATAGGGAGCCCGACCGGCCCCTGTGGTCCTGGTGGCTGCGGCCCCGCTCACCCAGAAGAGGCTGCACAGGTGTGGGGCAGGCTCCTTGCAGGCACCCAGCACCTGAATCTGGGGGCTTCCCCAGTGCACAAGCCCTGGTGTCCTGAGGGAAGGTAGCAGGGGGAGTGAGAGCGAGCTCGGTGGACACCCCACACTCTCACCGCACCTCCGTCCCCATCACCCCATCCCCAGTAGCCAGCAGGAGGTCACATCCCCCTGCCTGGGAGCAGCGGGAGGTTGGTTGCCACCAGCCACCCCCAGTTTCCTGTCCCAGCCCAGGGTCTGGCCCCAATCAGGTGATCAGGGCCTGCCAGCTGCTGGTTGCTGTCTGCGGGGTGATTGATGGGGCAATCTATTGGGCCCCCACTTGCACCCACCTTGTCCTGGCGCCACCCACTCACCTGCTCCACCATTCCGCTGTGGTCACACTCTCTCATTGGGGCCCATCGGGGTTGGCAGCGCCTCCACTGCCGCTGCTGCCAGCGCTGTGTCGCTGACGTCCACCACGTTCTTCGCCGCTCCCTGGTGGTCAGCACACATCACAGGGAGTGGTCAAACTCCCAGTCAAGGGGATAATTTGCATACTAGGCTTTTATTATGTAAGATATTTAATCTGACTCCAGAGCTTTCCTTGCCCCCAAAAGATGTCAGGAGTGGGAATCCATGCCTGGCTGGCTTGTTTTACTCACCCCGGGATGATGTTGGAGGCCAGCTGGAGTGAGGTCATAGGAGTGACCCCATCTCACAGGGCCCTGGGCTGCAGGGATCCTCTGCAGATCCCTCCTGGGCTCAAGCACACTCCCAAAGTGCTGCATATGGGGCCTCTTAGCATATGGGTTTCAGGTTTCTAACCTTACTCCACAGGGAGGGGAGCTGCAGGGAAATCCCAGTCCAGGTGCGGAGCCTCAATGGGGACAAGGCATGGGAAACCCTTGTGCCCTTTGGTCTCAGGGAATTCCAGATCCCACATAATTAAGCTATAGAAGAGGAAGAATAGGGATTTCTCCAATCACCAGGGGGCATTTCTGATAGAACAGGAGCATAAAACCTGGATTCCCCAAGATGGTCAAGGGACCCAAGGAACTCTGGTAACCCCATGAGGGCATGGGGGTCAGGGGCCTTGCAGGCAGCCTCACTGACCTGTCCTGGGCCTCTGCCATGGACCGTCACTGGCCTTCAATACAGGCTCCCAGCAGACACAGGCCTTCTCATGTCTCCTGAGCAGGCCTGGAGAGCTGACTATTTACCTTTGGAGTCTTTCCAGTTTTATTCTTTTACTAGAGGCCTGGTGCACAAAATTTGTGTATATGGGTGGGGGATGTCCCTCAGCCTGACCTGCACCCTCTTGCAATCAGGGGATTTCTGACTACTGGTTTAGGCCTGATCCCAGCAGTCAAACATCCCTCTCACAATCCAGGACTGCTGGCTCCTAACTGCTTGCCTGCCTGCCTGCCTCATTACCCCTAACCATTCTGCCTGCCTGCCTCATCACCTCTAACCACCTCTGCCTGCCTGCCTAATCGCCCCTAACTGCTCACCTGCCTGCCTGATTGCCCCTAACTGCTCGCCTGCCTACCTGATTGCCCCTAACCACTCTGTCTGCCTGCCTGATCATCCCTAACCACCTCTGCCTTGGCCCCCACCCTCATGGCTTCACCCAGAAGGATGTCCGGAAGGTCGTTTGGCTGTCCAGTCTAATTAGCATATTATACTTTCATTATTATAGATATTGTCTTTCTCATCTTTTTTTCTTCACAAGTATTCCTTTTATTTCCTCTCCCTCTTTATTGTATCACATCTAATCAATTCTTCAAGGCCTATTTGAAGACACCTCCTCTGGTGGCCCTCCTTGATTGTTATTGCTCCCATTAATTTTTTCCTGCTGAATGCCCACAAGCACCTCGAATCTTACTCATACACTCCCAGTGGTTTATCTCTTTCTCCCCGCATTTCCCTTCTCTCCCACCCTTCCTTCCTTTTAAGTAAGAATAAACTTATTCATCTAAAAACTTTTTGAGAAAAAAGAATTATTACTAATTTCTAATATATAAAAATAATATTTTAAATGTATATGAGGGGTATAAAATATTAACAGTAATATTAGGACATGTACAATTCAGTAGCTTTAATATATTCACAATATTATATAATCATCAATGCTATCTAATTCCAAAACATTTCCATCACCCCCAAAAGGTACCCTTTGCCTTCCAATTTCCCCTCCCACTATTTTCTGGTAACTGCCAATCAACTTTATGTCTGTATGGATTTACCTTTGTGGACATTTTGTGTGAACAGAATCACACAATACAGTATGTGTGACCTTCTGCACCTGGCTTGTTTCCCTTAGCGTAGCGTTTTCATATCCATGTTGTTAATGCATCAGTACTTTTAAAAATGAGAGAATAATATTTCATGGTATGGATGTTCCAGCATTTAGCCTCTTACTGGATAAATTCTAGTATCTTAAATCTTTGCAGGTCTGTTTTTTTTTTTTTTTTCTGTTGTGTTTTTGTGCTGACTTTCTCAGCTATCTGAGAGCACTTCCAACCCAGAATCACTTTAAATTTAATTCTCTGCTTCCCAGCTTTTTAGATGGTGAACATAGAACAATTAGGTTCAATAGCTACTCAGGAATCAGCTGTTATAATTATGAATTATCAGGGGATTCCTGATCCCTCCCTCTCACCTCTGCCTTTAGCACAAATACAACTCATTTATGTAACTCTTTGAGGTTCCAGATTCACATGAGGGTCTCCTTTTACACTATCCATTTGGGAAGGACCTACACTCTCTTGTGCCTGCCTCGCTGTGCAGCCATCAACATGACAGTTCCAGGGCACCAGGGCATGGACAGGTATACTTAGTGTAAAAGCTGATTTCAGTGCTTGCTTACCCAACAAGGTTTCTGTTTTCACTCAGCTTTCTGCTTTTCTGAATTCTTTCCATTCTTGCCAAATTGGCAATGCATTTTAAAAATTTAAACACTTTAAAAATCTAGCATTTTTCATTGTTTTAAACAGAGAGTGATTCAGGATATTTAGCTCAGCATGCTGTTGGAAAGGACTTCTATCACTATTCTTTTTAAAGGGCCACTAAAGGCAGGAACCACGTATATTGTGAACACGTATTTTCCACAACAGCATCTGAAACAATGCTAGGCATATCATAGTAGCTTTTGAAATCTCCTCAAGATGCCCTTTTCATATCCATACCACCCTTCACTCTCAGATTAATTCATTTAACAAATATTTATTCAACACTTGCCTTTACCATGACACTAAGTGCTGGAAGATTCAGGAAAGATACTATTGCTTTCTGCAGCACAGAGATAATAGAAGCACTTTATGTGAATTTTCTCAACTTTCCTTCTCTCTGCCTCTAAACTTGCCATTTTAATAAACTGCCACTCTTTTCACTGATACCAAATTTCTTAATGTAAGATTGCATATGTTTTTCAAAGGAATAAAATAGTGACTTAGAGTAATGTGATTTGGTTTATGTAGAATTTAAAGATAAATAGGTATAGATTTCTTTGGGGTTTGCTTGACGACAGGAAGCAATCCTATATAATAAAAGCCTAATATGCAAATTGACTGAACTGTGGACAAACTGGTGGAACGACAGGTCTTTATGATGTGCACTGACCACCAGGGGGCAGACGTTCAACACAGGATCTGCCCCAGCCTGCAGGCCCCAGG
Organism: Corynorhinus townsendii; assembly: GCA_026230045.1. NCBI lineage: Eukaryota > Metazoa > Chordata > Mammalia > Chiroptera > Vespertilionidae > Corynorhinus > Corynorhinus townsendii. The sequence goes on along the minus strand of JAPDVU010000002.1, from coordinate 148,175,839 downwards.
CCTGCCAAGGTGGGTGCGAGCGCTGCCCCCCTAACGCCTCTCCAGTCACTTCCTGCAGAGAGAGGCTACCAGCAGGGTGATTGGGGGGGGGGTGGGGTGGGGTTGGCAAGCGGGCAGCGCCAGGCTGGCCAAGGCAGGTGCCAGCGGGGGTACCCTGATCGCCCCACTGATTGCCCCACAGATTGGCCCTGATTGCCTGTCAGGCCTAGGGACCCTACCCGTGCACAGTTTCATGCACTGGGCCTCTAGTATAAAAATAAAAGAAGGTTCAGTAGTTATTGTTTTAGGAGATTGTGATTACTCATCTCACTCTAATTGGCAATAAATTAACCAAAGTAGGAAAATATTAGTCTTTATTATTCTTTACTTCTTAGTCAAGTGGCAATGTAGAGAACAGCAATTTCACTAAGCTCTACATCTAGGTAAGGCTTTCAGACATATTAAGCAAGTAAAATCTACATGATTTGGTTGTATCAGAGATGAGAATGGTCTCCTTATTGCAGTCACTTTTAAGCATTTTAAAAAGAGCCAACTGGGGAAGGCATCCCAGTTCATGGATATGAAGAAGTTTAGCCATTCATTACCACATGCACTGGGTTAACCTCACAGGCACTTGGGGCATATCAGAAACAGTCACCACTGTCCAAGTGTGCATTCAGGAAAAAAAGTCTCCAAAAGCTGAAGTTCTCACCTTTTTTGGGGTTGAGATATGAACCCAATTGTAAAGGTGATGACACTCTTTTGAGAAAACTAGCAGACTATGTCCATCATTTTGTAAATATCTCGATTGCCTTGGGAGACTATGGCCACTGAGGCTGGGAAGAGAGCCCGCTTTCCTGTGTAGGTGCTCGCCTCTGCACTTGCTGGGCATTTTCTTACTAAAACTAGGCCATCAATTTTAGAATCTCTTTAGTTGTAAAATATTTTTTTTATTTACTGATCTGAAAATATGCTTCCTTCTAGAGGAGCAGTTTCTAAATTTTTTAAAAGTTTTTCTTAATTTATAAACTTTACATATTTTGCATTCATTCACTCATTAAATAATTATTCATCCTCTTTGCTAGGCACTGATGAATAATATACATACATCTACACTGACTGGCCAGATAATTATGACCACCTGATGTTTGTAGACAAATTTGCCGTACACTGCATTGTATGGGATATGGAAGCCGAAGGCCTGTCGAACAACTTTGGGCTGTCTGCAGTTACAAAGATAAAACGTCTCCAATTCGCACAGGAACACAAGGATTGGACAGTCAAGCATTGGAAAAAAGTCATGTGGTCCGATGAATCACGTTTCCATTTGCATCATGCAGATGGCAGAGTGAGAGTTTGGCGGAAATAGCATGAAAGCATGCAACCCACATGCATGAGTACAACCCTTCAAACTGGTGGGGGCAGTGTTATGGTTGGGGTATGTTTTCCTGCATGATTTGGGCCCTTTAATTCATGTGGAACAATGTCTGAATAGCACAACATACCTTAGTATCATTGCTGATCAAGTTCATCCTGTCATGTTGATGGCGTATCCCAATGGAGATGGCTTCTTCTAACAAGACAATGAGCCATGCCACAGTGCTCGTATTGTGCAGGAGTGGTTTCAAGAACACGAGGGAGACTTTACCTTGCTTAGGTGGCCCCCACATTAACCAGATCTCAATCCAATTGAGCATTTATGGGATGAAATTAAAAGAGCCATCAGGCAGCTGGTTCCACAACCATCAAATCTCACAGAACTGGACAGTGCTATTCATCAGGCATGGTGTCAGATTCCTCTCATCACCTTCCAACATCTCATGGAGTCAATGCCAAGAAGAATTGCCACAGTATTGAAGGCAAAAAGTGGCCAATGAAGTACTGATGGGGTGATCATAATAATCTGGCCACTCAGTGTATCTATACTAATAAAAGGGTAATGTGCTAATTAGACCAGACATCTTCTGGACATCTTCCAGATGTCCTTCCGGACAAAGCCACGGTGGCAGGGGCTGAGGCAGAGGCGGTTAGGGGTGATCAGGCCAGCAGAGGAGAGCAGTTAGGGGCAATCAGGACGGCAGGGGAGGGCTGTTAGGGGCAATCAGGCCAGCCGGCAGAGATGGTTAGGGGCAATCAGGCTGGCAGTCAGGCGAGTGGTTAGGAGCCAGCGGTCCTGGGTTGAGAGCAGGATGTCCAAGGGGTCTTGGATTGGAGAGGGTGCAGGCTGGGCTGAGAACCCCCCTTACCTCCCACGCTGTGCATGAATTTCATGCACCGGGCCTCTAGTATATATATAAAAGCCAAGCGACTGGCATGACTGGAAGGAGCAGTTGCTATGTTGTGCACTGCAGCCAGCCAACCAGCCCGATTGGCTGGCCAACCTCCAGCGGCCCCTCCCCCTGGCCTGCTGGACCCAATCTGTGCACAAATTCGTGCACTGGGCTTCTAGTTGATGAATAAAACTGCCACAGTCCTTTCTTTTAGGGAATTTACACATATAAATACATAATTCTACAAAGATTAAACATATAAGTATACAAAATCTTAATCAAACATAATTGTACAAGGATTTATAATTACAATTGGTAAGAAGTATGAGAAAAAATATGCATAATATGGGCAGGGCTATTCTGATCTGGGGAGAGGGATAGAAAGCTTTCCTGGGGAAATGACATTTAAGTTGGAGCTTGAAGTATTATTTGGAAGGAGCCAAAAAAATGTCAAAGTCAGTGACGTGGCCATAACATATGTCCAAAGGAATATTAAAGGAAGTGGGAGGATAAACCTTGACTGAGAAGGCAGAGGGAGAGTCCTGTGAGAAGAGATGTGAGTCACAGCAATAAGGGCAGTATCACACCCAGAGCTTTGTAATCAGTGTTGATGATGTTGGATTTCCTCTTAAGAAAAACGGGAAGGATTTGAAGAGTTTTAAACTTGAAAGTGACTCAAATACATCTGTGTTTTTCACCAGTCTTTCAGGCTGGCTGTTCTGTGGAGAATGGATAGTAGGGAAGCAACATTGGAGACAGGGTGACCTTTTAGGGGATGACAGTGCCTGGAATTCAGGAAGTGGAAATGGATTTGGAGATAAACAAATAGATTCTTGAAACATTTAGAAACAGAATCGATAAAATTTGGTGATTGACTAAAGAACCCTTTTAAACCCAGGGTGCAATGTAGTCTGCTTTCAGTGTAGTATTAGGTTAAAATAATGATTATTTTAGAAGAAAAATATAACTGGAAGCATTTCAGAGATTTACTCAGGCTCATAAGGAAATGGCAAATATATTTGTGGTATTATGTTTAATGCACAATAAGTCTTTAAGAGTCCTCTTTTGCTATCTCTCACTCTCTATGCCTTTCACACACTTAGGAAGAAGCTTGAAAACAAAACCCTCTCTTGCCACTCATTCCTTTTATGTGTGTTCTCAGAGGTCCCCCAGCATCTATCTGAAAAGGCTTCTCATTGTAGCCCTGCTCTTCATGATCAGGCCTCACAGCCTCCGTGGAGTGCCTTGTGATAGTCAATTGTTAAATTTCCAGGAATTTTAAACATGGTCTTTATTTTTTATTTTTTTAAAATACATTTCATTGATTTTTTTTACAGAGAGCAAGGGAGAGGAATAGAGAGTTAGAAATATCGATGGGAGAGAAACATCGATCAGCTGCCTCTTGCACACCTCCCACTGGGGATGTGCCTGCAACCAAGGTACATGCCCCTGACTGGAATCGAACCCGGGCCCCCTCAGTCCACAGGCCAAGGCTCCATCCACTGAGCCAAATAGGTCAGGGCTAAATATGGTCTTTATTAAAAATTAAATCCTATATTCTGTTTCAGAAAGAAGTATGTGTGTGTGTGTGTGTGTGTGGGGGGGAGATTAACCAAAGAACTTATATGCATACATGCATAACCCATGTACGGCAATACATGGAGAAGGCCTGAGGGGGGGGGGGCGGGGAAAGAGTGGAGGAGACCCATGGGGGAAAAAAGGGGATATCTGTAATACTTTCAACAATAAAGATAAAGTAAAAAGAAAAAAAAAGATAAATCATTTAAGTGTACAATTAAATACATTACATTCAAAACATTGAACATTTAAAAAAAAAAAAGAAAATCTGCATGTAAAAAACAAAACAAAACATTGAACATTTGCCCAGGCCAGTGGGCTCAATGGTTAGAGCTTTGGTCTGTGCACTGAAGGGTCTCAGGTTTGATTCCAGGTCAAGGGCACATACCTGGGTTGTAGGTTCGATCCCTGTTTCAATTGGGGCCCCTTTGGGAGGCAACAAATTCATGTGTCTCTTACGTCGATGTTTCTCTTTCTCTCTCTTTCTCCCCCAAAACTTCCACTTTTTCTAAAAACCAATGGAAAAAACATCCTTGGGTGAGGATTAACAAAATAAAAAAAGAAACAAAAAAATTTGAACATTTACCACCACATCCAGGATTTAAAACCTGGTCTTTATTAAAAATTAAATCGTATAAATGCACAACTAAATACATTACATTAAAAACATTAAATGAACGTGTAATGAACATTTATCCCCATATCACTGTCTATGAGGCAATTGGATAAATGGGTTTGGGCTCTGGAGACAAATCTGGGATGGAGATACTGTTGTGGGAGTTAGAACATAGATTTGGGGCAACTTCATGGACTGGTGACAGGTGCCTACATATAAAAGGAAGAGGTGCTAGGTTTAATGCTCTGCCTTTGCCTTCTTAAAATTATTAATTTTCAAACAACGTGTTTTCATTTTGCATTGGGCTGATCTAGGTGCCATTCATCCCTCAGAACAGCTATTCTGTCTCATTCACCTACTTGGCCGCGCTTATGCAAATATTCCCCATTGGTTCCCTCATCACACATATTCTTCCCAACCAGCTCACAAAATTTCCTGCTATTTTCCCTCTGTAATGCTCCCTTCTCTTTGCTCTTCTTTGGAATATTGTTAACTTGCAAGGCATTAATATGTTAAGTAGCTTTTAATACAAATGTTTCTGCCCCTATTGCAATGTTTCACATGCTTACCGTTCAGTTTGGTATTATGTGGTGGTGAAGGTGGTTCTGGGATCAGAGGACTGGGTTTGAATTTTTGCTGTGACCTGAGGTAAGTTTCTTTGGTTTCTCTACATCTTAGTTTCCTCATTTGAGAAAAGAATAGTATTTACCTCTGAAGGTTATCGAGAACATTGAATTAGGTAATCTACATAAAGTGCCTAATAATGCCTGGCACATGGTAAGTGTTCAGTTAATGGTAATTATTGCAAAGATTATTTTATTCATATGATGACTTAGGAACATCCAACAATCAAATTTGCACATGACACATAGTAGCAAGGTCTTAGGAAGGAATAAATGGAACCCTGGCATTGATGAGCTGGAAGATTTCAATTTTTAAAAACGATTTTCCTGATCCCACAATATGTTTGCCCCAGAGAGAACTTCATATTCTCAAAGATCCTCTTTCTTCCCTATCTTACCTACACACGGATCTCATCTCCACAAACAGCATGGGTGTGGGCCCTTGGGCACAGTGTTGGCTGCTCCAGGGCAGAGAATGGATTGGCAAAGTGTACCTGCCCACTAATTGCTCCCGGCTGCAGGCAGCTCACTGGTACACCACTAGCAAGTTGAAGGCATTGAAGATTCCTTTCCTCAATTGTCTCTGGCCTCTGTGACTGGATCAACTTGAAAGAGTACCTGGACCCATGCAGTTTTGAGGAAGAGCGGCTCCTTCATCGCCGCTTTCTGGACAACAAGCTGATACTGTCCTCTGACAAGGCTTACATGCGTAAGGAGCCTGGCTGGCTCCCCCCACCTTTTCAGATAAACCCCTCCGCTAAAAGTGGCCGTGCACCGGTTCTCTCAGGCACTAGTGGACCAGAGACCAGAAGCAGGATTGGATAGAGAAGTAACTGGAGGGTGCACTGAAGGAAGTGCTCTCCCTCTCCACCAGCAGCTCCAGCTCCTCCTCCTTATGCTTTCACACCTGTCATTTTTTAGGACTTGCTTCTTTTTACTCTTTGCTAGCCAGTGTGGGCAAAATGTAGCCACGCAGCCTTCTTAAGGCTGTGAAAAAGCCTTTCTCAGCATAAAGCTATCTGCATATCTTAGGCACTCAAAACACCGCAGGTTATTCTCTTCACCAACTCCTGTTTCCCCAACTCCTACCTAGCACAGTGCCTGGCAAGGTAGGCGTCACTTATAGGATGCCCTCAGTCCTCCCTTCAGCCCCCAACCCTTCTACTTCTCTCGTGCCTCTGCCCCAGGCGGCAGCAAAACCCAGGAGGAGCCTAGGCCCAGTCCACTAAACCTGCTTCCAGCGCGGCTGCAGTTGCTATGGTAACGGCGGGAACTAACAACTCGGGTCCCCTCGGGGTGAGCGGGGGCCCTCGGAGGCGGTGGCAGAGGCAGAGCCCTGTGAGTGGCCGCCCCTCCGAGGTCACTGCAGAGCCAACAGAGCCCCCGCCCCGCTCGGTGTCCCACCCCCAAGGGACCTCAGCGTCGCTAGGGACAACCCCCATCCCCCAGCCCTGCCTGGGTTCTCCCGCGAGCCGCCCGCCGGGTTCAGAAGGTGCCCCTGGGAGCTTTGCCGGAGGGAGGGGAGGCGCCGTCCACCGGAGGAGGGAAAGGGGCGGGGGAGCGGCGTGTCCTGGACCCTCCAGTCTCCTCTCTCGACGCACCTTGGTCGTTCATTTTTCGGCAAAGAAAAATCTGGTAATTCCAGCCAGAATCTTAATTGCTTTAAGAGCAAGCAGGAGCTTGAGAGGTGAGGCACAAGGAGAAGAAAATTAAGCTGTTTGCAAAGGATAACGCAAACATGATGGGAGGAATCGAGTTTCATCTTTTTTATAGCGTGTGTGTCCCCACCTCTCCTTCCTGCGCCCACGCGGCTGCTGTCCCTGGTGGTCACACCTGGGCCCTGCCGCGCGCGTGGGAGCAGGTGCGGCGCGCACGGCGGCGCTGATTGGCCCCGCGGCCCGCGAAGTACTTGACGGCGCCGGCGCCGGGAGCGCTGCCACCCGTGGGTCTCCGCGGGGCGCACGCCGGGCGCTCGGCCGTTGCTCGCTCTGACCTGGTTTGTCTGTTTCCCGTCCTTTCAGCCGGCGATCCGGTCAGTGCGGTGCCGTGCGGCCACGGGGCAGCGGACCCCGGGCTCCAGCCGGGGCGTCGCGGGAGGATGAGCGGCACCGGCGCCAGGGCCAGCCACCGCACGCAGCCGGTGGTCAAGAGCGTGCTGGTGTACCGCAACGGGGACCCCTTCTTCGCGGGGCGCCGCGTCGTCATCCACGAGAAGAAGGTTGCCAGCTTCGACATCTTCCTGAAGGAGGTGACGGGCGGCGTCCAGGCGCCCTTTGGGGCCGTCAGGAACCTGTACACCCCACGGACCGGGCACCGCATCCGCAAGCTAGACCAGATCCAGAGCGGGGGCAACTACGTGGCTGGGGGCCAGGAAGCCTTCAAGAAACTCAAGTGAGTCCGTCACTCCCACCGCCCACCATTGCTGGGTGCGTGAGGGTGTGCGGTTGGCACCAGGAAAGGAATGACCCCGGTTCACCCAAACCTCAGTGGGTGGAGGGGCTGTGACTGCGGGGGTTGGTGCTGCTCACAGCTCCTGCGGTGGGTTTCGGGTTTGAAAGCCTGACTGGAAAAGAATTTCACTTGGGCGTCAATAGGAACAATCTTAAAGCTTATGTGTAAGGAACAGGAAACTTAAAAAACAAAAGTTGCCAAACAGATACTTGAGCATTTTCTGTTTGTTTTTTTCTCTTTCCTCTTTTTTTTCCTCCTCTCCCAACCCCCACCCCCCCTTTTTTTTGGAACCTGACTTTTAGTTAAAATCATTTTTAAGTATCAGATACTATATAACCTCGAGAGGAGAAAATTGCTCTCTGCATCCCTCCCCTCACCCCGTTTAAATTCTTTCAACCTTTCATTCCAAGTAGAAGTGACCACACCCCACTGTGACCGACCTCTCTCACAACCCACATGTTTTTGCTATTGGCATACAACTTGGAAAACTTGATTGGCTTACTGTATTGGTCTACAGGTCTGTCTCTAAGTACCTGATGGCTAGACCCTCAAGGACAGGGATCATTATTGCTGCTCATCCCAAGTTCCTGGCAAGGAGCTCACTCAGTGAATGAGCAAATGTGTTCAGGTCTCTGAGGGGAACAAAGATGATCAAAGCATGACTCCTTTTCTTTCTTTCGGAGTTTACAATCTAGCAGGAGAGAGCCTATGTGCACATCAACAATTTACTGTAGAGCATATAGGAATAAGGGCAATTAGAAAAACAATTCAAGTTAAGTGGGAGTCCAGAGTTGAGAGAGATTATTTCTGGTGTGGTTGGGTATTGTAGGCAGAATTTAATATCCTATAGGTTGTTTTCATTTTTACAGCTTTATGGAGATAGAGTTCATGTCACATGAACCTCACCCATTTAAGTGGGTCTTAGTATACTTATGGAGCTGTGCAGCCATCACCACAAATTAATGTCACATTTCCATCACTCCCAAAAGAAACCCTGTACTTCCTAATTTCCCCTCCACCCCATACTCTGGTAACAACTAATCAGCTCTGTCTTTATGGATATGTCTGTTCTGGATGTTTCATATAAAAGGAATCATACTACATGTGCCCTTTTATGTTTCTGGATTCTTTCACTTCACATAATGTTTTCAAGGCTCCTCATCCATGTTGTAGTATGTATCAGTTCTTCATTTTTTAAAATCATTGTATAGCATTCTGTGGTATGGATATGCCACATTTTATTTATATCCATTAATCAGTTGGTTGATACTTGGGTTGTTTCACTTTTGGCTAGTATGAATAATGCTTTATGAACAATCATGTACAAGTTTTCATTTCTCTTGGGTATATACATAGGAGTAGAATGACTGGATGGTAAGGAAACTCTATATTCCATAGTTTTTAATATAACATTTTAATTAAAATTCAGCTTGGGCCTCAGAATAGCAAAAAGAAATCTTTATCATACAATCTGTGCTTGTGAACTCCGATTTTAACTGTACATAAATATTTCCTGAATATCGCTAAAGTTGTCTACGGTAATGTCACCCTTCTTTTCCTAAGTTTGTTTAAATTGAGTTCTAGGTGTTGTGCCAGACAATCTTTTTATGGGAGGTGAGGGATACATTTGGATACAGTTTTCTGTTCCCTGAAACTTCCTTTAGTGTATTTGTCTAACTTTGTAGAAAAGAACTAAATGAAATTGCGTGTTTCAGAGAAAGTTAGAACTTAAAACTGAAAATCGGGAGACTTGAGAATGAGTTGTTTATCAGCTCCTTGGTCAGCCACTTGACTTGGCTCATCAATTTCCTCACACAGAAAGGGAACAGTCATCATTTCTGCCTCACAGTGTTACGATGAAGCGTAAATGCTATGGATGTGACTGTTTTGTAAACACCAAAATGTTACATAAATGTAAAGCATCACTGTGTCCAGTTCCTTTCATCATGTACTTTGGTTATTTTCATTAAATAATTTCCACATAAAGCAATGCCATGGGAATGGACATCTGCTTCAGAACCTACTAACAGTTCAAAATTGTAGATTCACTTTAGTAGTTCATATTCTCTTTTGTTTATGTGGCACCCGTTCAAAAGATAAAAACAGGTACAGTTTCAAACCAAATAGAAGATACACTTCAAAATTGCTCTTTATATATAAGAGATTTGTATGGTTATTCTTGCTTTTAATTCATACACACACACCAAACTGAGCTTGTTATGACAGTTTCCATGGTTAGTTTTCCATGCTGACAGGTGAATAGTTAATTTATTTGTGTTAAAGTAGTGGTATCCATGGTTATACTGATGGAAGCCAAGAAGATTTAAATGCTGAATATATTGAAAGCATAGCAGTTGTAAGTTTATATAACACATGAACCACCTGGGAGAACAAAAGAAAGTCCAAAAGATATTAAGTGTAATCATATCATTTAGAGCCTAAATGATGTGGAAGGTAGCAATGGTGGGAAAATATTTTTCAAGTGAAAATGATCAACTTTCTTCAATTTATTTTACTCAGATATTTTTCTAATATTTTTGAAACCATAATAAAACCTTTGTTTTATAGATGAGAATTCTAGAAATTGTTATTATCTGTGCATTTTTGGGAGTTGACTCTACTAGATTAATCTTGTGGATCTGAGATCACTTTCTTGCACATGACATACTTTTTATTTTATGTCAGAAATCAGCCTGCAGATTTGCAAAAGAGCCATTTATAAACGGCTCAACAGAGGGAGTATTTACAATGCCTTATGTAAATACTGTTATGTGAGGGACATATATGATAATCTCCAGGGGTATAGATTAACTAAAGCATTCTACCCAAACAAGCAAACAACAACTATGAAACTTAGCCAAAATTCATTATAATATAAACATTTTTTGGGCAATTCAGCAGTTACAGTAGGTGAGGTAGAGAATCTACCTACCTATCTTTCTATCTAAGGTTATAAATTAAATGCTAGATTTATACTTATTTTTATATTGAAGCATTTATTTAGCACCTCCTATGTATGAAGCACAGTGGAACCAGAGCACAGTGATAGACTTATAGCTTGAAGTTGACACAGATAAAATTTTCAGGTGATGCTTATGCTATAGCTACTAAAGAATGATCACTATACTTAATGTCGGTAGCAAATTTTAATGGAATAACAGGGGTCTCTGCAGATTAACTAGTCCACCCATCTGTCTGTCAGTTTAACCAATTACTAATCCATCCCATGTGGCTGAGCATTTCTGTGTCATTTTAAAGTGCTCTCTTAGGGAAAAAGATTTCCCAGCCTTTCACAGTTGTTACTTTATTGCATGCTATCTGTACCTTTTTTAAACCTAAAGTCTGATTAATAGAATGATTAAGCAGCTATACAGATGAACTAGTCTTTATATCTAAATTACCATAAGAATTAGAAATATCATATACATAATAAGCAGCTAACCATTGCAGGAGGGGATGGGGGTGTTCCCCAATAGAAGTATGTATTTCTAAGACTTCAGTTACATTGAAGTTTAGAGTAGACATGTGTTAGCTCTGAATGGTGATGCTGAAATAATTTTCTACTACAATTGCTTTTAATTAGTAACTATTGATTTTTGCTGTAGGTTTAAGTATTTCCTATAGCTTGCTTTATCTATCTATATAAAAGGCTAATATGCAAAGTTTCCCCTTAGGAGTTCGATCAGGAGAAGGGGAGTTCGATCGCTCGCTATGATGTGTGCTGATCACCAGTGGGTGGCACAGAACATGGCAGGCGACCAGCAGTGGTGGCAGGGCACTAAGGGAGCAAGGGAAGGAGGAGGCAGGGAGGCAGGGAGGCAGGGAACCTGATTGGCCCTGATTGCCGGCCAGGCCTAGGGACCCAACCCATGCACGGATTTCGTGCACTGGGCCTCTAGTTATTTAATAATTTTAAAAAAGAAATGTGTACAACTGACTCACACTCAATAAAAGAAACCCTTATTGTTTGTTTGTTTTGCCCTGCAGTTACTTGGACATTGGAGACATCAAGAAAAGACCAATGGAAGTTGTTAATACAGAGGTAAAACTGGTAATATTTTGAAGCTTTAAGTAAATAGCAGTACCATTTTTGTGTTTCTTATGATGTGTGCAGAGACTTACATGCCATTCTAATCCTAACAGATTAGTTGTCTAATGTTTATAAATGGTTAAGTTATATATTTTAAGACAAAGATCACTCTTTCTTTGGAGCATTATCAGAAATGAAGAGACTGAGTAGGTATCCTAAACATGTAGGATTAGATACAACATGTTCTTGTGTTTAGCTAAGTGTTTTAGCTATGTGTTCTCTGATTGAAATCCAAAGAAACTTTCCTGGCAAATGAGAGGAGATTCTGAGCACCGTTATGCCAATCTTTACTAAATCTACTTCCCTGCCTTCAATTGCTTCTGCCACCCTGTGTCTGAAATTGCCATGATCACCCTGACTGCCCTGAGGCTTCCAAAGGACCCTGTTGATTTTCCCATGATGTGAGGAAAATACCTCCATTTTAATTGGCATTGAAGTTCACTTGAGCGTAATTACCAGAAGCTTGCATGAAGGTTAGAAATGAGTCTTGTGAAATAGATTTTTAAAACACTACTTTCTATATAGCTTCTGAATCCCTAGTGGAATTTTCAGATATCCTGTAGGATGTATTCTTTAGTTAGTGGATGAAAACAAAGTTAAGACAACAACAACCTTCAATGTCCCAGTGAGACAGGGAAAATTATAGTTCAACCCAGACTGTTATTCTGTTCCCCAGCCCAGACGTCCCCTCTTCCCATTTTGACCCATGTAGACAAGTGCTTCCAAGGTGTGCGGTGCCAGGCAAGAAATGGCTGATAGAAAAAGCGTTTTCTCTCATTTGTAGTGCAGAGCCCTAGAGAGACTCCTCAACTCTCGCCATTTCCTCTTGCATTGTGTTTATAACCAACAGGACCAAATAGGTCTCTCTAGAAAACAAACAAATAAAACTTCATAAGCAAAAGTTCTAATTCTGCAATATTTGAGGAATGTGAAGTTAATTTCATTATTCAAATAATTTGTAGAAAGAAGTGCTAATCCCAGACATGGTTAAATATAACTAATGTTCATGTTTGTAAGTTAAGTTTTCAATGTGTGTTAAACTGCTTATTAGTGAACGTGATAAGCTTTTGATTTAAAGTAGACAAAGGTATATGTTTTTGTGTTTTTTTTTTTTGAGCTTATGTTGCCGCTAAAGAATGAGCACTAGTTAATATCTATAGCAAGTAGTAAAAAAAAAAAAAAAAAAGGAGAGATTAGTGAATTAGTTCTGGATATAATTTTGATCGAAGGATACACAACTATTTGAAGTAGGCTATCTTGCATGAAATTGGTGACTGTACATGAATTTCTGCAATGGGATTTGAGATGTGTGACTTCTCCCAAAATGTGAGTATAAATTTACTCTGGATTCCAGTATCTTTGATGAAGAGATTGTGCCTGGAAAAGCACAATACTTTTTTAAAAAGATTGTGATTAACAATGGAAGCATTCACAAGGACTCATGTTAATTTGCTAAGTGTTCTTACACTTTGGTGTAGTAGCTATTGTTTTCTCTTTTCTTTGGACCTCTGCGTGAGCCACACAGACAAACAAGCTTCTGATTTATGAACATACATCTCACAGTGAAAAACCCACTGCTCATCTCCAACTAGAAGACTGTATCTCTTCCACTTTATTTCTTCCTGGTAATTCCCTCCCCTTCTCCTTCTCTCTTACTGCACTGACACTGCTGTAGCCTTTCATTTCTTCTCAATCCTTCCCCATAAAGCTTTCCAAAGGGGAGAAAAACAAAGAAGTAGAAGAAATTTGGGGATGCAAGGGAAATGGGAAGAGGTGGTGAAAAACTCCTTGTTCATGCTCTGCAGCACCTTCCCTCACCACCCCAAGCCCCATGCTCCCACTTGCTCCCTGGGGCCCTCTCTCCCTCTGTTGTCTGCCCAGACTTTCCTCCCAGTCTGGACAAGCAGTATGTTCACTTCCCTCACTTTGCATCCCAGTCTTGATGGTCAACGCAGGATTCTCCTCCACACCATGGGCATTCTCAAAGCCTGCTTGAGCAAGTGGAACCTTGACTTTCATTGCCCGAAGGGGAGAGTTTTGAGTTCTTGGTATCTCAGAATGGAACTCTGAATGCATGTTCTCATAGACATACTACTTTAACTGATGGTTCTACCATTTTATTACGGCTGTTTTAGGGTAGAGCACAAGTTAAAAAGGCTTTTGTGGGCTGCTCTGAAAACCTAACTATTGTGTGTGTAATTCTTTGTTGTGTGTAATTCTTACTGTGGAGAGATACTACTCTCTTTTCCTCAACTTATTTATGACCCAACTTTAGAATTCAGTAAATTTTTAAGTTAGAAGGTATCTGTATTCAAAATTTGAGAACAGACTTGGTCAACACTAGACTTCCACAAAAGTTTTAGATTTTGTTTTTTTAATTTTTATTTAAGTTGGCGATTTCAACATTTGTGTCTACTGAGAAAAGATTACACACCTTGTTAAGTACTGCGGATGACCATTATTCTTTGGAGTAAGATAACATATTCTACTCCCAGTCACAGGGAAGGATTCACAGAATCACCTTTGAAGTGGGTTTAGGACATAAGCTATAGATTTGGAGGATTTAGAGTTGTTTTAGCGCAATAGTAGCACAAACAGTATTTATTCCAAGATGTTTCAGTATGAAGGGTGAGTAAAATTACTTATCAAAATTGGGGGATTTCCCTCAAATCTGAAGTAATTTGGTCCTGTTTGAATTTTCCATGCCAGGCTGGATAATAAAACCCACCATACCAGTATACATGATGCAGTTATCCTAACTGCTTAAAGCACAGTAATTCTAATGCTTGCCAGAACACGTTACTGTAGAAAGGCCTTTACAGTTAGATGAGATATTGTAGAACGTGTGGCATCAGGTCCCGGCTACTGTGGCCGAAGTTTTAGATGTGACAGGCAATGCAGCCGTGAGGACTGGGAGTTGGCAGCATTCCTTCCCTCCCAGAGCACCATCCCCCAAGTGCATCCTGCATTCCGGTTGCTGTTTAGTTAATAATTTAGACACGATGTTTATCCACTTGCCGACTGCAGGTTACTGTCACTAGAATGTGCATGTCACCTTGACACGTGAAGGTCTTTTTGTGGTCCCTTCCTCGTTTTTCCATTCCACGAAGATCATCTTTGAAGGCACACTGAAAGTACAGCTAGAGCTCTTCCTCTTCTTTCTTGAGAGTGGTTCATACAGATAAAGGCAGGGCTCCAATGGGCTTCTCCCACTAACCCAGGAGAAGCACAGGGGCTTATTTGGCCAACATGCCTGGCAGCAGGAGGAAAAGGAAGAGATGGATAAAAAGAGGGAGAAGAAAAAGGTGACAGGAATAAGACAAATGAGAGGTGACTCTGTGGTCGTTTGCCCTGGCTCTGGAGACAGCACTGTGTGCTCAGAGCAGACTTCCCTTGCCTCTCTTCACACCCGGCTTGGTTCTGCTAACATTCAGATAAAGAGATCTTCCAGAGACCCCTGCATGCTCGCCTCTGCTCCTCAGTCATTTTGTATAGCTTATCTTCCCGCTTCCCCTGCACCACAGAGATGTTTTTCTCATCTTCTGACCTTGGTAGCTCATCCCTTTTGTATGTCTTCTCAGTCCTCTCTTTGACTCTCATTCTCTGATTGCATGATGTATAACAACCCTTACAGGGCACAGATGCTGGGCCAGAGGTATTCTCAGAAGACTGAGAAGGTACAACTGGGATAGGGGGGGGTGTGTCAGCCAGTGTGAAATGGGTTTAAATATAACTGAATTTATTTTTGGCCTGCTTCTTTTAAAGTTTTGAGAGTGTTCTTTTCTGCAACTTGACTAACAGGGATTACTTAATACTGTTATGTGTAAGTGAGGCAAAGCCTATCTCTGACTAAGAGAGTGAAAATTGACTTGGAAGGGAAGAGACGAAGGCTGTTTTGCCATCATCAAGTTTGGATGATAGATACCGAGCAAGCCAGCTGCAGAGTTAGCAGAGAACAGTGCTTCTCCCACAGTCGGGCAACAGCCATACAAGGCCTCAAGGGCCCCCTATTGAAGTAATTATTGCTTTCTTACTGCTGACACTCCCAGACCTGCTTTGCTGTAACCATATTTTACTGGGGATCTTTAATTGCTGAACTGCCCTCACTTCATCACAACTCCTCTTTACCCCCATTTCTCCTACTCTCACCTCAAACCTAAATCAGTCTAGAAGTACTCTCTGCTTCCCTTACCCTCCACAGCTCCCTTCAATGAGAACCCAGACCTTACTGAAGGTGATCCCTGCCTCCCTTTTCTCAGCATCATCTTGTGGTTTCTCCAGTGCCATCCCTTGCTATAGTGGGGCAGCAAATCTGATTTTGGTGGACTGCGGACGGCTCGTTTGCCCCTGTTCCTGGAAGTCTTTAGATGATCAGGTGTTAACATATGCACCAGAGCTGCCAGGTAGACTGTAAGTCTACAGGAGGTCTGTTCACTCTGGATAGTACCTAGCATTAATAGGCTGGTAATCATTAAGAATTCTCTAGTTTTGAATGTTTCTTATCACACAGTTAAGGGAGATGTCTGTTTCCCTCATGCATGCCTGATTATTCTGTAGTTCATATATGGGTGGGGTGTCTCAAGTAACTCAACAGTTATCATGGCCACTACCTGTTCAGATTTTGTTTTAAGGATAAAATTAATTGTAGTTAAACCTTTGTGTGATACATTTATTGTCATGTTAGTATAATTTGGAGCTATATTAAAGAACTGCTGCTCACTCAACAAGGATTTATTGTGTACCTGCTGTACTCCAGGCACTGGGCTTGTCCTTGGGGACCATACAACATGGCCCTGACTGCATCAGCTTGTACTCTAGTCTTCCTCGCCTGCTGTGCTTCGATTTTAACTCTACCAACATTGATCTTTGCTGCAGAACTTGGTATAAGGTAGACTTCTTTGATTGAGGAGTCATATTTTGAGGGCTAAACAGTTTTTGAACTTTACTATTAATGGGTCAGGGAATCATGGGACTAATTTTTGAGGAGTAATAAACACCCAATTTCTATAAAGGTAGTTTCATTTTCCTGGAGTTATAAACACCTAAACCAATTATAACCTGAATTAACAGCTGGGGTTGCCCATCAACTTCTGCCCAGGATAAAATTAGCTTAAACCTATATTACCTAGCCTTTGCAATGTCTAACATTTCCCCCAGGATTTCTGTGAATTTCTGCAGGGATTCTTACCTTATTCATGCTCACATCTCATGAGCTTCTGTTTCCAAAGTATTATCTGAGTTTATGGACTGAATTGTTCCCCTACAGGTTCTGCCTGTTGAAGACCCCACCAACTCAGAGGTAAAATCTTGCCATTGACGTCCACACAAATACTTGATTCACACAGGTTTGTGTGTGGTGAAATTTACCGGTGGTTTGTCAAAAGGAAGCAGGTTTTGTAGGTTGTACAGAAGTGTCAACAACTCAAAACTTAATATCAGACTTTTTCATTCTTAAAAATACCTTGGTCTTATATGTCAATTCAGTCTTCAGCTTTTGGCCTATTTCTTGCTCTCCTCTCTATTCTTCTCCTCTGTTCCCCTCAACCCCCGGCCACTCCACCCAAAGTTTCTATTGATTTCTAGTATAGGACAGTTTTATTTTGTTAACTTTTCTCGGGATCAGCAGAAAAGGGTAATTTTTACCCCTTTCCTCACATTTATATTTAAATATGCCAGTCATAAACACAATAACAGGCAAGAAGAGAGAAAAGGTCATGCTCACCTTATTCTACGTGATCCATCCACAGATAAGTGTGCTGCATATAGTTTATAGAAGTGCTGCCTTGAAGAGGAACCTGAACAATAAATCTGAAGTAAGACCCCAGTGAAGGCCTTCTCAAGGAGGGGGAGCCTCCTTGTTGGGAAAGCCTTCAATTGAATACTTTAGAATACTCCCCCCTCACTTTATATTTTCATTTATGGAGAACATTGTTTCTTCTCGGTGGGTTGGAACACTGCAGGAATACCTTGGAGAAGAGGAAAGAGAGGGAGAGTTTTTTGAAACCTCAAAACTTTGCCTTGTCAGCATGGGTTGTACTTCTGTTTGGGTACTAATGCCTGAAAAGTTTTGAATATCATTATTAAAACTTCACATTTTAGTTTAATCATTAGGCATAATCTCTAATGAAACATGCTATCAGATATGCTACTTAAAGGCTTTTGGTTGGGAATGGGATTCTAGACATTAAATTGGGTGTTAATTATTAACCTTATTGCAGAAAAGGTATGGGACTGTGTGGTTTAACTCAGTAATCTTTAGCCTGGGAATTCTGAGTTCAAAGGGGGAACTATTAAATAGTTAAACTCCTACGTATTTCTTTAACTTGGGAAAATATTTCCAGGTTATGTTAGTCAGGTTTGCTAATTTATTGAAAAAAATCAAAGAAATAAAATCCACTTTTGTGAGTTCTTTCAACAGTAATTGAAGCCCCTCCCCACTTTTTTATTTTACACTTTTTCCCCACCTCTCTAATGTAACGGCTAAGTAAGAAGCATTTCTTTATTTTTATTTTTATTTTTTTTAATTATTTTTTTATTTTATTGTTTTTATACGTATGTGTCCTTATTCCCCCATTACCCCCCACCCCCCACTCATGCCGCATCCACCTGTTGTCTGTGTCCATTGATAAGGTTTCTTTAAGGAGCCAGTTCACATCAATGGTCATGGCCATTCCGAGGTGAGTCTGACCTTGCCAAGGCTCAGTGAAGACAGATTTTCTGTTAAAGACAACTGGCTATACTGCAGTTTCTTTCACGGTTTTTTGTTTTACCCTTTTCTCTGTATTGAACTCTGTGTATGTGGGGGGTGTGTGTGTGTGTGTGTGTGTGTGTG
Organism: Corynorhinus townsendii; assembly: GCA_026230045.1. Taxonomy (NCBI): domain Eukaryota; kingdom Metazoa; phylum Chordata; class Mammalia; order Chiroptera; family Vespertilionidae; genus Corynorhinus; species Corynorhinus townsendii. The sequence continues at coordinate 148,157,400 of JAPDVU010000002.1, read as the reverse complement.
TGTGTGTAATGTTTGAATAAGCGCGAGAAAGAAGTGCTTATATCAGCCTGGAAAACATTGATATAATGAAAAGCATCCATTGATAACACTAATTAGTACTGGTAAAAAACGAAAAGTTTGGTGATTTTAGTTTGTCCATTAACATGTATCCTGGCAGTTGTTCCAAATATCTTGCATTCTCTCTATTTGGCAAGTAGACATGATTTTAGGAAATTGAATGTCTGTGAAATTGGAAGACATGCAAATTAGAGCATTATAATTTTTTTCTAGTAATAAGCTGTTCTAAATAGATATAACTTTATTAAACATTTAGTAAATAATTATCAACCTTTTAAGAAAAAAATAGAAAAAGTATCTAATAAAATAAATTGCCAGCTAAATGTGTATGCTTAAAAATGCCACTTAATTGAAGTCTCAAAATATACTGAATAAGAAATTTCAGCCCTAGCCGGTTTGGCTCAGTGGATAGAGCGTCGGCCTGTGGACTGAAGGGTCCCAGGTTTGATTCCGGTCAAGGGAATGTACCTTGGTTGCGGGCACATCCCCAGTAGGGGGTGTGCAGGAGGTGGCTGATCGATGTTTCTCTCTCATTGATGTTTCTAACTCTCTATCCCTCTCCCTTCCTCTTTGTAAAAAATCAATAAAATATATATTTTAAAAGAAATTTCAGTTAAGTCCCCACTAATATAAGGTCCCTTTGGCAACTCCAGTAGCAGCCCCTACCGAACAGAGTAGAACTTCTTGTTCCTAACCTGCATGAAATTCAGAAACATAGAAGGTGAAATTTTAGGACTGTGTAGTATAATTTGAAGTTCTGCCAAGCCTCACCAGGCTTTTGATTGATGGGTACTTGTGCACCTACTTACTAGAAAATCACCTCTTCAGTTTGCATTTTAGGATCATTGTTTGAAGGAGCTTAGAGGGATCTGATGGAGCTTTCTGGTGAAGTCAAAGGTTTCTTCATCATGGAAGTATGATTATTTTGGCAGGGTCGGAATAACAGGAAAACATGCCTACATACATAGCAAAGTATAGCCAAGGAAGACAAAGTATGGTCTACCATTTATTGAGCATTACTCATATATGATTTCACATTTTATCAAGAATATTTATTAAGAGCCTGTAGAATGCCAGGCAGTGGGCTAGATTTCAGCCATAAAGATGTAAAAAGACACTGACCAAGTGTGAATCAGACATTCTAACAAGGTAATTGTTGTTGAAGGACTCTGAAAAAAGTCTTAAGAAATACTACAAGCCCTGGCCAGGTGGTTCAGTTGGTTGGAGCATTGTCCCATATGCCAAAATGTTGCAGTTTCGATTTCCAGTCAGGGCACATACCTAGGTTGGGGGTTTAATCAATAAAATTGTAAAATCAATAAAAATATATCCTCAGGTGAGGATTAAAAAAATAGAAAAGCTACAAGAAAAAGAATAAAGTGAATGAAAAACAATACCAGAGATTGTTAACCCAAGGGAAGAAAATTATTTATTTAGACATAATTAATAATTGGTTTCAGTGTTTATGAAGGATATGGTGACTAGCGCTTCTCCATCACTGCTGGCGCCAAAAAGGGAGAAACAAAATTAAGCTGTGCTGTTGATTGAAGAGTTTAGATCAGATTGAAAGGAAACTCTCCTTTTAAAAAAAAATCTGGTGAAGACTACTAAACACTCACTGAAAGAGTTACATCTTCTTTCTATTATAAAATATAAATATATTTTTCTGTCTTGCATAATTCAGTTGTGTACCAAGATGCTGGAGATCAATAGAGATCAATTGACCTTATAAAATAACCTCTAATCTAGGATTTTGTGGGTTAGATTTGCTGCCAGAACCTTCCTGGAGAGCCCAGAAGGACCACTGCCCCGGTTGTTAACCCTCTTCCGTGAAGGAAGCAGTTTGTGGGAGAAAACTGAGGGAGTGAATGGCAGCAATCCATGTTGGTCCCTTCTGCCATGATTCCTCAAGTTTCAATGTCAGTAATAAGCATGTAGTGCTGCGATTTGCTGGTACTTCTACCCAGAATGTTTTGATGTTTTGTGTGTGTGTGTGTGTGTGTGTGTGTGTGTGTTCTGATTGAAGCAATACCATGAGAATAAAGGGTTTGGAGAATATTTCTGTTCTGGAGTCTAGATTCTATATTCAGAACTGAAGGTCACTTAGCATCCTCTACAGATGTAGCAACCATCCCATTAAAAGGGATGTTTTAATTTTTTTACACATGTGGTAAATCCAGAAAGGAAAATCCAAGAAAGGGATATATTAAAAGATAAGAAAAGTGAAACTCAGAGGAATCAGTAGCAAGAAACAAGTACATAGATTCATCTGTGATAATACATTGAATTTTCACGAGAATATAGGAACTTACCAGTTTAGGCAGTTTAAATTTTATTTCTCTCTAAGTTAGAATAAATTCTCTCTCCCTGTGTGTTGTGTTTCACAGATCCAGAGCAGCACAGAGAAGCATTAAATCCTTGAGTTTTTTTTCTGGTGGAGTAGCATTGTGAGAACACTGTAATAATGAACACTGTGCTAAGGACTTGGGCTTGAGTCCCTGGCCCCAGACTGGCCCCCAACAGTCTGCAGAATGTTGTCCTTTCAGGTGTGGTGTAGGTTAAGGAATGTATAAGAGTGTATGTGTAGTTCAGCTTTTCATCCATCACTGTACTGGAAAAACGTATTGGATAGTCTTATCTTTGTGTAAAAAATAATACATATTTCAGTGTCCTTCAGAATGGATGGATGGAGGCATTTTTTAAAGTCAGGGCTATTTATTTGCTTTTGGTTGATTTCAGCATGAAGGATGAAGGTGGTGTGCCTCAGTGTTTAGCTTGGTCAACAATGAAAATTCCCATTTGTCATTGTGAAAGACTCCTTTTTAAGCAGCCAGCCAGATCCAGCTCAGATGTCATCCATGATCACATAGTTTGGATGTTTGGTTTGTTGAAATAAGGTTGATTTCAGCCCATCTGTTAGCTGGGGGCAAAACTGAGTGGTAAGGGGATTGTGGGAAAGAGAAAACTAAATTGACTTGTTATATTAGCAATGTCTAATGTTTAACTGGAACATTTCTCTCTAGGAAATTTCTAAAGGCAGTCTATGCTGCTTTGTGTGTGTATCTGTGCTTTCTCACCTCCTGGCAGTAGTATTTTTTTTGAGTTTCAAAGATTTATGGACCTCCATGGCCATCTTTGCTGTTTCAAATGATACAACTTCATGTATAGAAATTGTTATAAAACAAGTCATCTAATATCACCCAAGTTGCATTTTGTAAATTTTATGCTAATTGATAAAACTCCTCATTCACAGCCTGTTTTCCTAGAAGTGAACAGATACACATTTTCCAGTACTACCAATTTTGCATTAACTAGTATGGGGTTTTCCATAGCTGGTTTTCAAAAGCTAGATTTAAAAAATAATCTGAAATATTAGTTTTAAAATTATATATATTTTTTAATATAGCAAAGACATTATTTTAGTATGGTTTTTGCAAATGTATAGGTTGTTTCTCATGAATGCTCAATTGGCTGATATTTAATTTAGTCAGGTGGTATATGGAATTTGGATTAAATTGCCTTTCTCCCAGCTGGCATTTCTCCTAATTAGATTGCTAGTCTCTTGTGTTATTCTTTGTTTCAAATATTTAATCAATAATATTGATTAACTTTGTCTGGCTGTTCTCACCTATTAGTCAATCTAAACACAACCATGTGCATATGTAATGAAATATGGGCAATGAGATTTGTTGCTGGGAACTTTCAGCATTTTTACTTAATGATTCTTATTTATTTCTAAACTCTACCCCTTTCCCACTTCCCTAATTCATTGCTTATAGTATTTGTCTGTATTCAAATTGTATTTCTCCATCTTTTTAGGGATTAAATTCCCTTTGTTATTTATTACAATACTAGAGGCCCGATGCATGAAAGTCATGCAAGGAGCTTGGCCCTCACAGCCTGGGCTTTGTCCTGAAGGTCATCCAGAAGGACACCTGGAAGGTCCTTCGGCTGTCCGGTTTAATTAGCATATTACACTTTTATTATTATAGATGAAGTTAGTGGAGTCCTGTGCATCAAATTTGATGTCAAGAGGATCTGTCCGATGCTTATTAAAATATATTCATTCATAGAAAAACAATCTTGGTTAGACTTCTGCATTTTAATCTGTAGCAATGTTAGTTTAGCTATGTGCCCCAGACACCATCTGATAAGTCTGAGTTATAAAATCATAATGGCTGCCTTCCAGTTATGCTAATGGATTACAGAAGATGACTTTGCAGTATCTTGGGAAGGGGAATCTGGAGATGAATTGCTTTATGCCACTGCTATTTGCTATTATTTTAGGCTTCCTTGCATGTGTTTGAAGCTCAAGGGAATGACACTAATCACATATTTACAGTTCCTTTTGGTAGTAAAAATTAATATCACAAATTCTTTCATTAAAAAATAATTTAAGTACTTATTCATGTTCCCGGCATCATGCTAATTGAATTTACAGTGGCGAGGAAGTCAGACAAAGTCACAACCTTAATGAAGCTTGCTGTTTGTTGGAGAAGCGTGCTGTATTGGAGAGTACAGAGGCATGGGGTGCTAGGGGGCACTACCATAAATCAGGGGAGTCCCTCACAAGCTTCCTGGAAGAAATAATATTTAAGTTAAGAATTAGAGGGGATGAGTAGATGCCAGCCAGGGTAATGGGGCAGTGGGGGTGATGTGAGGTGGGAGGGTGGCGGGGGGGAGTGTGTTCCAGGCAAAGGGAACAGTATGTGTGAATGTCTGCAGATGAGCGAGCATATGGTACATTAAAAAAATGCACAACAAATTCTGTTTGGCTGAAGCATGGGAAGGTGTTGGGATAGAAGAGTGTAGTGGAGATATGCAAGAGATGAGACTTGGAAAATGGAAAAGGGACCAAGCCATAAAGGGTTTTAAAAAAGAGTTTTTACTTTATCTGAAAACCAATTGAAACTTATTTAAGAACTTTCAGCAATGGATTGATGTGATTACTCTTGCTGCCACAGCAAGGTTGGAGGCTAGGACACCACTTAATGGAGGTTGATGTGGTACTTCTGCCGGGAGAGGCTGTGGAGGTGGTAGAAGGATCAACTTTGAGAGACAGGACTTAGTCTGGATGTGAGTGATGAGTGAGCATTTGGGTGGTTCTTGGATTTCTGGCCTGAGACACTGGATAGATGAGACAGGGGGGAAAGTTGTTTTTTTTGATAACAGTGACAGTCATCAAGTTAGTGGAGTGCTGTGCATCAAATTTGATGTCAAGAGGATCTGTCCGATGCTTTGAAGTGTTAACTGTTTGAACATCAAGCCAATCCAAATGTTGGAAGATGTACAAAACCAGAACTCACTGTGAGTGTGTGTGTTTCTTTACTATGTGCTTGGTAGTGGGACACTTTACAAAGATTATCTAATTTAATCCTCACAGCAACCTTATGAAGTAGGGATGGTTATTATTCCCATTTTATGGAGGAGGAAGTTGGTGACTTAAGACATGGTCCTGCAGAGCTCATAGTCCAGACAGACTGTGTGTTAACATATGTGAGTTAGTGTTTGAAGAATTAAATAAAGTTGATCATTGAGTATTTTCTTGCTCTTGAGTGGGCATGTGGAGGTGAAAGGACTTATTTATTATACTTTAATTTAATGATGATAGGAAGGAGAATATATATAAAAATTACACACACACACACACACACACATACATATATATATATATGTGTGTGTATATATATATATATATATATATATATATATATATATATAAAATTAGGAACTGAACCCAGAAAAGGGGCACAGTTTTCTAATTTCCTTCTTTAACAAGTCATCATTAATCACAAAATCTTGCCTGGAGAATTTTTTAGTTGTATTATTCTCAATTTACTACATTGTTTTTACCTTTGCTATTATTCCCTGTAGATGGGGTATTTATGCTGAGTGTTTCCAATACAGCATTTGTAATGGCTTAGGCATGTCTGCTTATAAAAGGGCTCCCACAAGAAACCCAAAATATTTTTACATGGAAATTTACCATAGAGTGTGAAGAGATTAGAGAAAGAGATATTGAGCCAAGAATCATGAATGATTTTTTTCTTATTTTAGCAGAGAAAAGATTTTTTTGTTTATTTTTATCATGTTTACTCTCAAAGAACCATTTGGTTTCTTTAGTTATTCTGACCAGATGTTTTGAGTAACATATAGCAAGTTACCAGACAATCAAAGCAACTTGTAGAATTGGAGGAAGGGAATAGGAAAGGCATCATCATGTGTTGGAGACAAACTGCATTTTTTCAACAAGATCTCAAGGAATAAGTCACTTGACATCTATGAGACTCACTTTCTTCATCTCAAATATGGAAATAATAATATTTTCTTTAAATAATTGTTGTGAAGATTAGAAATACTGAGACATGTACTAAGCCCCTAGCCTTATGACTGACATATAGTTAGAACTCAGTAAATGAAAATGATGCTATGCTGCTGCTGATGCTCATAAGAGTCATGTGACTTAAGTAGTAGTAAGTGGAATAAAACACCATATGGAAGGCTTTTACAGCCTTTGGTCAAAGGATAAAGTGTACATGTAAGTGCTTGTTCAACTGCAAAACCCTCTGTCATGCTAGGTCCATGGTCGGCAAACTGCGGCTCCCAAGCCACATGTGGCTCTTTGGCCCCTTGAGTGTGGCTCTTCCACAAAATACCATGGCCTGGGCGAGTCTATTTTGAAGAAGTGGCGTTAAAAGAAGTTTAAGTTTAAAAAATTTGGCTCTCAAAAGAAATTTCAATTGTTGTACTGTTGATATTTGGCTCTATTGACTAATGCGTTTGCCGACCACTGTGCTAGGTGATACTTAGTACTCCTGACTGGAGTGACCATAGAGTAGCACTTTGATAAATGGTTAAGATTATTATTGTATACATGAGGAAATATGCTAGTAAATAAATAGCATGCAATAAACTTCCATGTGTGACTGGATCTTGGAGTTTTTCTTTAAATATTGAGAATTTATATAATTTCATAAAGACTGAGATATAGAGAGATTAAAAAATATACATGCGAATTAGCCAGTATATTTTCAGTAATCAAAAGAAAATGTCTGTGTCTTATTTTAGCAGAATAGATATTTTTGAAAGTATGTTAGATATCCTTTATAACCTCTGATTGAGGAGGAGAACTCAGCTCAGTGAATGAGCCAGAACCCAGAACACATTATGTTGTTAAGGACAATGCTGCCACCACCATCAAACAATGGAGACATTTAGTTTCTTAGATCACTGGCCCAACTTTTCACAGTGGATGCTGTAGGCACTACCTGTAAAAATTAGACTTCGTTGCTATCGAGGCACAACTTTTGCCTTCTCTGCTTTGTTGCATTACTAATACTGGTGTAAAAGCTCTAAATTGGACTGTTGGGCCAACCATCAGTCATGTTCTGAAGGCTTAACTGCCATAGGGCTAATAAGGTAAACGTCAGCCTTTTTACCTTCTGTGGGTGGTGGTGAGATCTGCTTCCCTCCAAGTTTCTTGTGGTGGGAACTCTATTCACGGAGAAAATACGTTCAGATGCTAGAAAGCCAGCATATGACAAATATTTACTATCTTTCCTTGGTGGTCCAACATTAGCATATATTTTGTTTCTGCCAAATCAATGCTGATGTTTCTCAGACCTCTGAAAACTACTGTCCTCGTCTTCTAAAGGAGGTTACTCATTTTCTCCTTAATTACTGCATCTTGCTCTAAGTCAGGATCTCTGATAGATGTTTATTTGTTTCCTAGTTCTTCTAGTTCATCTCAATGTTTTGCAACCTATATGCTAAATTGTAAATGTAACTATTATTACCTATATAAGTCAGTGGGGTATAGAGGGGAAAAAGGATATTTACATGACACCACCAGAAAGGAATTAAGAATCATGAGACTGGAGATTGTATTCATGGCTTTCTTTTCTACTATGTTTTCATCTTTCTCTTTTACCTTTAATTAGCACATCTGTTTAGGATTCTTAACTGGTGGGGTGGGGTGGCCCAAATATTTATTCTGGAGGTATCTGAGCTCATAGGATTACTGATGTCTTCCATAACTTTATTATTTAAAAAACTATGATTCCATATTACACACAAAAGAGAAACTATAGCTACAGTTTTTAGAACAATAAAATTAATTCAGAACAAATACAATTAGAGCTCCTTGCATGTTTCCTCAGTCTCATTTCCTTCTTCTTCCCAACATGTAAACACAATCTTGAATTTTATATTTATCCCTTTGCCTTTCTTTATACTTTTACAGTATGCAGCTAGGTTTGTGAATTTATGTAAATGTAATCTCACTCTCTGTATTCCTTTACAACATGATTTTTGTTTGCTCAACATTATATTTTGTAATATTCGCCCATGTTGTGGGGAGCTGTGCTTCTTCCTTCTCCTTGCAGGGCTGTATTCCACTTTATGCATGTAACACCATTCATTCTTTAATTGATGGTATTTGGATTTTTTTCTAGTCATCCCTGTTCCTTTCTTTTTCGGTATTACTACTGTGAATATTTTGTACATATCTTAGTTCACAGGTACAAGAGTTTCTAAGAAATATATACCTATGCATGGAAGCAACATTCTTGGTGAGATTTTGTATCTATGAACCAATGTCTGTTCATTCCTTAGTGGGCTGAGTATTTCATTCCGCCCCAGGGCACATTTTTCTCTGGTGAATATTTTCAGATCTCATTGAAAATATTTTGAGCAATACTCAAAAGTATTTATTTGTGATATTGTAGGATTCTTCAGCAAGAGTACCAGTTCTCCTGGTACCAGGGGCTGTTAGGTTTGGTAACTGGCTTGGGGTTTGACAACTGGTAGTTTAAGCCTGGCCTCTTTTTACAAAGTCTGGATATTTTTGTTATAAAAATCAAGTAGTGTGTTGTATAGTACTTTTAATCTTAGAAATACCATGATCATTTAGTTGATATCATAGGTCCTTGCAGATCAGTCCATTGTGGTTACCACATTGACTGCTGCCTCCTATGGTTCCTGTGCCTGCTTTGTTTTGAAGGAATAAGTGCTGCCTCTTCTTCTGCCACCCCAGAATCCTGATACCTCATTGAAACCAGAGAACCCATTTCAAATGCAGCATCTTCCATTAGCATGCCTGGTCTAGAGAGAAAATGCTAGAACACTTTCAGTGTTGTTGAAATAGCATTCCTCACCAATGTGTTTTTCAAGGCCTCATGGAATGGAATGTGTTTGGGATCCTTACTTGAGTCCCATCGAGAGGAAATTAGTGGGTAGAACAATCATAAAAAAATATGCTCCAACTTCTATTTCAAATCTTTGGATCCCTTCCTCTGAGTCAGCTGTCAACTAACTTCTAAAGGAACAGACAGTAAATATCGTAGGCTTTACAGGCCATGTAGTGACAGTTGTAATTGCTCAACTCTGCTGTTATGGAATGAAAGCAGCTATTGACAATTTGTGAGTGAATGGGTATAGCTGTGTTCCCATAAAACTTCATTGGAAAAGAGAACACAGACAGAAATTGGCATATGGACCATCCTTTGCCAAATTGCTCTGACTTTGTTTCATGAGGGTCACCACTAAGTCCCAGTTTCAATCAACTAGCTAAGCAAAAATTTAGGTTTTTCTTAGTGGCTCAAGAGAGTATATTATGTCAGCATCTCTAGTAATTACACCCATGTGATAAAAGAATGATACCTCATCCAATGTTAATCTCAAGTAAAGATGTAAGTGAATACATTACCAGGGACTGTGGAATTGTTTTTTAAAATATTCCACTAAACATGGTTCAGATTTCCCCAATGAGCAGTAACCATAAGCAAGAAGGCAGTTTTGTTTGCAAGAGCTGCTCCATGCTTGGTTTCTGTCCTGTGTCTCTTCCACAGAAGGTTACTGCTGTCCATCCAGTTTTGAGAGTAAAAAACCTCCCTCATCTTCAGTGTGTAATTAATCACTCCCATCAGGTATAACTCCTGAGTATCTGAAACTCATCCATTTCCATCACCACTACCATCATAATTCAAGCTATTATTATATACCTGATTCACCTCAACAGTCTCCCACCTGTTCTCCAGTACCCATTTTGCCTCTTCTGCATACTGTTTTGTATTTGTGGAAACAAAAATTAAAATTCTTCAGTGATTTCTGTAGAGATAAATACCTTAACCTGTAAGACCTTACGTCAATGTTTCTCAAACCTCCGGCCATGACCCTTTAGTACATTGAAAATCAATATAGTTGTGGTAAATCCATAATAAGAAAAGTGTAATATGCTAATTCGACTGAACATCCTCCTGGATGTCCTTCCTTCCAGACAAAGCTGCAGTGGGCAGGGGGCCGAGGCAGAGGCAGCAGTCAGAGGCCCCCTGGTTGCGCCGGCGGCAGCAGGTGGGATCGGGGCCAAGACCCTTGCACAAATTTCATGCATCAGGCCTCTAGTATAAATATAATATAAATACATTTGAAAGATACTGTCCTATGTGTTCTTGAGTCTTCATTTTCTTCAATATCCATTCTTCTAATCCTTCCTTTTGCTCCATTTTCATATGACATTCCTTTCAAGAGGTAGAGGCTATTTTTCCTTCCCATGAACCTGGATTGAATTTTGGACCACCTGGAAGAATAAAATATAATGGAAGTAACGTTCCATGACTACCAGCCTTCCTTCTGTCCATAGTGTATCCAGCATACCTCTTACCTCAAGGTCTTTGTGCATTTCTGTTCTCTGACTTGGGAATATTTCCCCCCTTTTCTCCTTTTTTCTCATTAGCTCATACTTAAACCAGCTCAAGTGTCATTTCCTCAGGGAAGCCCTCTCTGCTGGATCTTTCTAACTGGATCACACTTCCCTTAGTAGACATTGAGCCTTTCTGCTCTGTAGCACTTGTGACAGCTGAATATACATTTGTGGGGTTGAATAGTTGATTGCAAATAAGAATGTGTCAGTTTCATTTGTTCTTTAAACCACATAAGGATTTTTTTCTTAATGGATCTGAAGTACATTTTCTTTTTCAGAAGCAAATACCTGGCAATTGTTACTAAATTAATAAAAACTTCACACGGAATTATAAAATAAAGCTGTTTATGTCAAGTCATTTGCACTGTATGAGGGCACGTCTGCTTCTTTCTTGTGATGTTCCAAAGTCCTTATGATTTTGCTAGGTTGCTTATCAAGAAGAGAGAGGCAGTTATTTCAGAACTTGTAATTAAGACAGATAGGAAGTGCTGATAAAAGTATAAGGCCAGTTAAAACACTGGACTAGGACTTGGTTGATTTATTAACATTGTGTAGAAGCAGTGGTGTGATGCATATTGTAAGGCTGTGTGTAAAGGGAAAGCTGTGGGAATTACATGTCACCAGAGAGAATTCTCTCCCAGTCTTTAGTTATATATGAAAGATTTTACAGTGTGGGTGAGATCACAGTAGTTGTTTGAGTAAAAGAAAGAAGAGCTGGGAACACAAGAAGGCAAGCTGATACATGTATCTTTATTAAACTGGAAAGGACAAAGATGGGCATCCGATTTTTGCCTTTTATTTCAGAATTTCTTTTCTCCCCAAATATTGTATTTGCAGAGTAGAGAAAATGATCCAGTGGTTTTCATTGTAACTCACTTTAATGATGAAAATTCCTAGTTTCTAAACATGCAATTTAAACCTTTTGGGAACACAACTGGACACATCTGTGCTACAGAAGGTTTCGTTACAGGGTGGAAACAGACATATTAAACCACAGCCTAGCCTTCTCTTATTCAGAATGAACAGTGTTCATTTAAAACCTTATTCCTTGTAGATCCTACTTCCCCACCCCACAGTGGCTGTGGCTCTCCACTCTTTCCTTCCAAATCCCCTCCATCCCCTTTGAACTGTGGGATCCCATTTGCCCACAGTAATCAAGAAAGAGATGGACTAGTATAGAATCAAGAAGTTAGCCTTCTTTCCACATTAGCAAAGCAAATTTACATGATAAAAATTCCTAAGTGTTCGTGGTGGTCCATTTTTAAAAGGTCAAGTTTTCAGATAGGTTAGGAGGCCAAATTCCTCCTCTTTCGAAGCCAGACAGAATGACTTTTTAGTGCAAGGTTGCCCAGCCAATACTGTTTACACAGGGTGACCCTTTCCTTTGATTTATTATTCTGCTCCCCCTGGGTGTGAAGATTGCAGTTTATCTCTTGATGCCTATGGCAGGTTTTAGAGTCTTCAGAACAGTATGTCTGGAAGTTACTTTCAGCTCAGGGTTGTTTGGTAGTTGGTAACCTAGAAACCTAATTGCAACAACAAGCCAACCAGTTATTCATCTGAGTGCTCATAATGAAAGTAATACCAGGAGGGATCAGCCAGGAATTGACTAGATAGCCCTTGCAAACAAAATTGGCTTCTAGTTTATGGTTATTGCTAATTAGGGCACAGTAATTGTGAAGCATGTTTAGTGGAACTTTAAAGAAAATAATTACACACTCCCCGGGAATGTGTCACGGAAGATTTCAGTGGGAAGGAACACTGCATGAAGTATCATTCTTTTATGTTTAAAGGTTTAAGTAGCTGTTTTTCCCCATCTCCATATCTAAGAAAGTGAAAGAGACTGGCTTTCATAAATAAATATGCTTTTTATCATTTAGTATTTCGTATTATGTAAGTACTGTAATTAAATGGAAAGGAATAGCATGGGAACTTGAGTACAAATAAGCCTCTTTCCCCACTGTATTCATATGTTTCTTCGTTATAAATGCAATGCTGATGGAATAGAAAATAGTTCAGGGAAGACAGTGTTTCACGTGGGACTGATTTTGTGTCAGCTCATGGATCCCTTGAATTATTTGTATTGAATGCAATTAGGGCACACAGTAAGCTAGACCTCTTGTTGTAAAACATAGGTTAATCATGGGAATAGGTTGATTCCAATTTTGGGGTGATAGAAGCAATCCCTCTCTAGCTCCCCACTCTGTTTGGAACATTAGATGGCTAATGTTAAGTTTTGCCCTAGTTGTCTGCCTTCATAGTAATTCTTAGTTTCGAGTTATCACTATTCTTCCTTAACTCACCTTTATAATTTTGGGATTTCAGGATAAAAGTAAGGAGTTGAAATGCAGTGGTATTTTTTCCAACAAATCCTTCAATAAACCTACAAGTCGGTAAAATATTTAATTGAACTTATTTTTCTTTTTAATGTGATACTTTATGCTCAGGCAAACAAACAAACAATCAAACTTGATAAAGGCTTCCCAAGAAGTCTATATTATGTGCAAAGTGAATGAGAGTAAACTTTCTCCTTTAATTGTGTTATTTATTATTTTGCATATGTCTCCCTGCTTACTACATATCTATATACATTCTGGGTAAGTAAGCTTATTTAGCCTGAATGATCTTTCCAAATCTTGATTTATATGTTTCCATCAGTAGGGAACATTATTATTTGAATGCTTCAGTTTAGCATTGCTTCATTGAGATGGTATGGCATAGTGGAAAGAACATGGATTTTGGAATCAAACAGGCCTGAGTTTTATTCCTAATTTTGGGACCTAAAGTACAGTTTTCTCATTGGAAACTGGAAAAAAAACTTTTATCTGTCTTGACACTCTAGTCATCAAGAAATGCTAAATGAATATCTACCATGTGTCAAATACTGAACTGGGTGATTGTGGTGAAAAATGAGAAATACGTGGCTCCTGCTTTCCAGGGATCAGCTTGTTGTCCAGGCAGAATGACAGATGTGCACACAAACAACAGTAGTACAAGGTGAACATGTACCAGAGTGTTTATAAGCCCAGTGTGGATGAGCATCCAAAGGCGAATGCAGTTAGTTTTACCTGCCAAGGGGATCCGGAAAGGACTCTCCAGAGAGGAGCTGGGTCTTGGAAAATCAGTAGTTCATTAAATTTACTGAGGATGAGGTGAGAAGGCCAGGAGCAAGGGCACAGAAGCATAACATTTCACAGGTGTGCTGGCCACTAGTTTGGGCAACAGACCTCTGGGATATGAAAGGCCATGGGCCACAAACTTGACAGAAATGCACTTGGGCTTTAACAAGTCACCAATGTAGTGATTCTCAACTATTCTCTCTCTGCCCAAAGATATTTATGTAAGTTGTGGCCTTTGTTAGTTGAATTAATAAACATTGCATAGTCAGGTGTCCAAAGCACAGTCAGTTCAAATACCCCTTTTAGCATATTTTACAGAAATCTAAACTCTTTATTACCTGGATATTTAAGAATCCCTAAAGGTAAATCTACACAGGGGAATCCACTTTGAAATCTTCAGTTGTTGACAAGTCATTGCCAATAGACAGGAGATGAAGCATTACTTTGTTACCTGAGCAGGAGAGCTTATTGAGTTTCTGTATATATGGAGGAGATGTATGCTCTTGGAGAAAGTATTCTTCTTTTGGTTCTTGAACAAATAACATTTATAGACAGCTGTGACACATGGATCTTCTTGTTCATTTTTCAGGGACTGTATGCTTCATCAGAAAGTTGTAAAACTAGAACCATTTTCCTTGACAATGGAAGAACATTAATCTAGATCTCATTTCATTGTGCTTGCCATTTTAGCCATCTATTGGGGAGTAACAAATGTGGGACATTAAAGTGTAAATGAAGCAAAATATATATTAAACAAAAATTAATAAATGCAAGGGGAAAGACTAATTAATTAGCACATTGATTAGTCTTTTAAAAATGCTTTTATTTAAAGAATATTTTATTAGTAACATCCTGTATCTTCATCATTAGTTTATAGTGTTAATAGATTGATTAAAAGTGAATTGCTACAGTGAAAACTAATGAATGATATATATAAAATTCAGACATATCAAATACTGCCTGTTCCTAAAGACCCTTAAGATAATTGAAGATATTACTTTGAAGTAAGCAGTTTAACAAAGACATAGACATTAATACAAGATGCTGGATTGTGTTGCTTTATGGATTTAGTTTCCTTGACTGTGAATTGGTTATGACAATACCTGTCTTAACCTAGGTTTTCTTGTAATTCTATTCAACTCATCAAACACACACTGTCCAGTTAATTGTCAGGTCTCAGAGTCCAGGAGCCCCGACTGACCTATTCATGGTCATGGGGAGGACTCCATAGATGTTTGCTGTGGTTGCTTGCAATGTGCCAGGTCCCAGGCTACACTGGAGGGGTGATGATATTACAAAAAGAATTCCTTGATACACATAGGGAACCGTATCTCTGGGGAGATAGCAGTCAACAAATACTATTAGCAGAACACTCTATGGCATGGGTTAAATGAGGTTGTAAGTGAAGGTTCTTCAGACATTCTTGTTTTTATTCTATTCTTGGTTTCTATTGATATGAATGATGGTGGGATATTTTTTCTTCTGCTAGATAAACTTGGTTTCTTTTCTATTCCTTTATAGCTAAAATATGTCAGTTGGCTCTTAATAATATTTGTGAAAATTTCAATTTTAAGGATTATTTATAGAGAACTTTAAAATTTGGATTTTTTATTTACTGTCCTGGGAGCTATGAGAGGATGTCCTTTTGTTGGTTGCTATGTTGTACAATTGAAGACTCATTTTAAGATTAGCTTGATTTGAGATTGTGAATATATTGGCAAAATGAAAAAAGCTGATTTAATGAATTTTAATTTTGAATGATGTTTGGAGTAGCTAGTACTTTGACTATCCATATCTTTTCTCTTCTCCATCAACAGGGAGCATTGTGTAAGTTTTGTGTAGGTGTGCTTGCTAACAAAATTACAAATTATGCATAAATACATATGCTTCTTCAATTGCCTCAGTTGAGCAGAACAGAAATCCTCCCTCCCTCCTTCCTTCCTTCCTTCTTTCCTTCCTTCCTGTTTTGGAACATTGTTTGAAACTGATCAAATTTTGTATTCCCATATATGGTGGCAATAATTACACATTATACTAGTTTTTGTTCTGGGATTCAGCAGGATAAGGAAGGCCTGAAAAAATGGCCAGTTAAATATTATGGTAGTAAGAATATGGAGGGTATGAGACTGAAAAACAGTTTTAAGTCTTCTTAATTTTATTAAAAGTCAGAGATATGGTAAAATAAATATGCTTCATCTCACACTTATAGGTATGCATTTGTTTAGTATAAGCAGGCCTTGCTATTATGCTAAGGAATAAACCCTGCTTTAGGCTGCGATGTGGTGTGATGACAAAGATGAGAGAGATCGAGGAAGGGAAACATTTTTGATTTTCTCTAGTAATTTATTTTAAAAAACAATAAAAATCCACTCTGACTGCTAAATGTACCTTGGAATTACAGAACATTTTGTGGAACACATTTGTTGAAAACTGGTCTAGAACATGGGGCTAATGTAACTGATATTTTTCATTCATTATTTGTGTAACAACCTGTGGAGATGAGGGTACTAGGACTCCCTGGTGGTGTCCTCAGGATATTGTTACCATACTGAACTGGGTCCAATTACTCAGTAGTTGCCAGCCAAAAAGATAATTTTAAGAAGATTTTATGAGAAAGAACGTACTTTATTGTATGCTAGCAGACAAGGATACACTGTGGGGGCGGGGAAGGGAGGAGGCAGAAGGTTCATTTCCTCAAAGTGGTTTGTCCCCAAACAAAAGATCAGATCCATCTTTATTCAGGGAAATCATGTGTAAACAACAAGGTGAGCTTCATCATCACATGTCTAGGTGGGGACATTCCTGTTCACTTGCATTCTAAAACATGCCTGTACATACATTGTATGTTCAAAAATGGTGGTAAATCTTCACCCCTGGGAAGAGATTTTAGTATTATAATGAGGGCATAATGGAAAAGTTCGTGAGGAGGTTAGTAGAGGGTCCTTCAGGCCCTTTGGCCAGCCCCAGGAAGTTTGAGCTGGATCAGCCCCTTGGTCTGCAAATCATCCTGGTGCCTCCCTGAGAAGATAGGTGTGGCCATTGTCAATGTCAGGCATGGCATAGTTATGGAAGAAAGTTTAATCCAGTCTCAGCCCTTCTGTTAAACTCTTGGAAAATTACAGGATGTGGTTATGTCAACCTTATAACATTTAGGGTGATCTAAGTGGGTTTACAGGTTAATCTAAGTAAAGCTGTGAATTCTAAATAAAAGTCTGTGCTAGGCTACCTGTAAGGCCATGTGTGTGTGTGTGTGTGTGTGTGTGTGTGTGTGTGTGTGTGTACACATTAGGTTACAATATGAGGGACATCTGTCTCACAGAGTTGAGGGCAAAAAGCCCAAATGCCTTTGCAGATAGGAGCCCAGGTCTAAGCTATCCTTCCAAAGTGAAGAGTTGATTGAGGTTTTAAGACTTTTCAAGTTCCTCCACAGGACATCATAACCTACTCCCATGCTGATTCTCCTATCACCAGGAAGACTTCATTATTTATTGTAATGCAAAATTTTTCACGGAGTAATTAAAGATGGTGGCCTGCAAATTTGAGGGGAAAAAGGAGCAGAGTGTGAGGAAATGGACGTCTTGCTCACTCACTCCTAGATTTGGAATATTTGAGTTTGGACCTGGTGACTCTGGAGATTCTGGTTTGGAATTATTCCAAGAAGGGAGGTTCACTTCTGAGACCTCCTGATTCCAAGACTTCCCCTGCAACAGGCAGATTGGGAGTAAAATGAACTTGGCTTTACTTAATTGCATTTGATGTGAAATCCTTTCTTCTCTTTCTTGCATGATTTTTGGAAGTATTTTAAATACCAAAATGTCAAGGCTCTTTAATGAACTATACTCACCTAAATAATCCAGATAGAAAAGGAAGCAAATTATGAAAAGGATGGGACAAAAGAGGAAATAAACGTTGATGTTCTTGCTAACAATTCCAAGTGAGACACACAGTATCAAATTTGTGTGTTTTTTCCAGGTCTTAATGAGCCAAATACAAATTTAATTTCTTCATGTGGTTTTCCTTAAAAGAGTTGCCCTCTCCTTCATTTTCTGTTCTCAGGTGAATGTATTTCATTGGGGGCAGGCTGGAGATAAGCTCACAGTGGTCTAATTACATAAAGAGGGTCCAGATGCCATTGCTAGTCTTGAACTGTTGCTTTTTTGAGGTTTTCTTATGCTTTTAATTAAGAAAACCCCTCACTGAACCTTGTCTACATCACCGGCTTTGACCTCCTGGATGGTGCAGTTTTGATGTGGAAGTGAGGTTCTTTTGACCTAGTTCTACCCTAAGGGAATGCAAATATTTTCCCAATTAAGCTAGGGTTCACTGGTTAACAATGAACCATTGTTCCTTATTGTTCTGAGCTGGTAAGCCTATTTATTATGTGAAAAAAAGACCTCCCTCCTTTTGCATATTAGTAACAAAAACCCTTGACTGATCTGCAGGAGATAACTGTGTTTTCTCTGTTAGAGTGACTCAAGAAATCATTTCGTGTCAAATTTAGCTTGTCTTTTGTTGTTCTTTTCAACCTGTCTCTTGGATTCATAAAGCAATATAGGGTCAAGTTTCTTTGAAACTAAACCCAAAGTCAAATGCAATCACAGTGTTTAAATTTATTCTAGTTACAAATAAAAAGTATTGTGTGTCTCAGGAGGTCTTTTTTTATTATACTTTAAATGGAGAGTTGGTTGTGGCTGATTATTGGGAGAAAACAGGGTGAGGGAGGTAAAAACAGGACAAGGGAGGCCTCCTATGTTTCACATGTTTAGTTTATGATAAACATTACATTTGTTTGACGTTTTATTTTGAAATAATTGAGACAAAAGTGCTAAATAGTAGTAGTCTTTGCTACTATTTGAGAATTCCTTATGTACCTACTTCACCCAGCTTCCTCTGTTGACATCATATATAACCATAGATTAGTTATTGAAAGCAGGAAATTAAAATTGATGCAATCACCTAATTTACAAAATTTAATAGAATTTTGCATATATATATATATATATATATATATATATATATATATTTTTTTTTTAATCCTGGATCCAATCTGGGTTCTCACACTGCATTTAGTTGTCATGTTGCCTTAGTTTCTACCTATGTTACTGTTCCCCTGTTTTTCATGACCTCGGGAACTTTGAGGGTCAGTTATTTTGTAGAATATTCTTCAATATGGGTTTATCTGGTGTTTTCTTATGGTTGGGTTAATTTTTTGGCAAAAATACAGGAAAATGATGTTGTGCCCTTCTCAGTCCATCATATCAGGGGGTACTGTGGGGAAATATAATTATAAACAAAATCTTCTCTCAATCCAAAAATCCTGTTTGGTGTGAATTCTCTGTCTTTTCTCCACTTTTCTTCAGGTTTTTGGCCCATTGTTATTCAATTTGAAAGAGTTTTTTTATATATTAAGGCTATTAGTTTTCTATGGTTATATGTTGCAAATATTTTCTTCTACTTTGCTGTGTTTTGACTTAGCTTATAATGTTTTTTGGTCATGGAAAATGATTTTTTATTTTTATGTAGTAAAATTCATTTTCTTTATTGGAGTCATAATTAGAAATCCTTTTCATACCAATGGTAAAAAGGAATTCACCCATGTTTTCTTTTGGTACTTGTATTGTTTTATTTTTTACTTTTATATCACTATTCCATTTAGAGTTTGCTCCTGTCTACAGTGTGAGATGTAGTTATAATCTTATCTTTTGTCAAAGACAACTAGGCTACCCATCTGCCTCAACATCAGTTATTAAAAGCCCATTTTTGCCCCCAGTGATTTGAGATGCCAAATTTATCATATACTAAATTGCCAATGGACCTAATTTGATCTATTTCTGGACTTTGTAGTCTATTCCACTGGTCTATTGGTCTACTCATGAACAAGTACCATTCTGCTAAAATTAATTTTTAAAATTATATTTTTAAAATTGATGATCAAAATAGTAATTTAGAATATGTAAAAAAAAAAAAAGAAAATTAGAGTGAAAACTGTATTGTCCCTAAGTAAAGCATTCAAACAATTGGTTTTTATTTTTTAAAATTATTTTTCAGGGTTTCTCCATATAGTCTGTCTTTCTGTATGTATATATATAGAAATTTTTATTTTTCATTTAGTCAAATTTGTGGATACATATATATGTATGTATTTATAGATATGTACAGAGTTGTTATAGAATACACATTTTATGCAAAGTTTTTTATTTCACTTATATTGTTGCTCATATTTTCACATTTATGAAGTATTTGTTGTCACTTTTTATAGTAATGTATACTGTTTTATTGAGTCATTATAAGTTACTTAATGCAATTATATTTATATAATTTCCCTTGTTTTCACTATGTAATATTCTAGTCAACATCTTTATGTACTACTATATAGTTATTTCTACTTCTGAATTATTTTATCAGGGTAAATGGGTGAGACGTTCAGTGTCAAAGGGCATATATAGCACATTTTATGCTTCCAGATACCTAATTTGACAGAGTTTTGAAAAACTATTTTAATAATTTAAAATGTTATCAGTAATGTAATTTTGCCCCAAATTTTCTAGCATTCGAGGTATGTTTTTAATTATTTTCAAGAATATGTAGTTTATATTTTCTTAAAGCGTTTGAATTTGGGAGTATGTTGGCATGTGCTTCTCTTGTTTGTTAAAAATGGTTCAAGCAATCTCTTTGGAAACAGAAGAGTGGGATAGTAATTTAGTAGGAAATTTTCAGGGTGCCAGTTACATTGGTGCAAATGTGCCAATTTGATGTCCATGGCTCATTCTTTCTTCTCCTTTGACAAGCAAACCTACTCTGTGCCTCACCTGGTCAACAACGTCACATGTGAGTCCTCTCCTGGTTGGGTTCCATTCACTCCTCATTTATACCCCATACATGTGACACATGTTACTGTGTGACCTCAAAGTTCTGCCCTTGCTTAGTTCCTTGAGTATAGCTGCTTCTCTGCTTCCAGGGAGGCTGGAAATCCTTTCTCCCTGTCCTGAATGCTTCCTACATATCCTGGCTTTTACATATGCACAGTAAGAAGCTTATCCTGAACTTATCCTCTGTCTCCTACAGAGATTAGTAATACTAATCAGAAAGAGTCCTCTCTACTTCTTTACCTCCATTTTCAAGTCCTTAACTCACTTCAGTAGGGTTTTCTCCTGCATTTCTTTCATCATGCTCTTGTCAAGCTCTCCAAGGGTGTCTGTGTTGACCAACTCAGTGTCTTCACTTTAATCTATCTTCTAGCAGCTGATCCTTCTTTCTTAGCTTCTGGAGCATTGCATTCTTTTGATTCACCTCTTACTTCTCTGTCCACTTTTAGTTTATCTCCTTTGAAATTTTTTTCTTGTAATATCCAACTTCAAGGCTTGGTCCTAAGCCTCTCCTTTTGCTTTTGACTCCCTTTCTTGGTGAGCCCATTCAATCTCATGGCTTCACATACCACTATATGCTGACTGCCCCCAAAATTTATATCTCTAGCCCTGACTTCTGTGAACTCTAGCCTACCTACATGGATGACAACTCTACTTAGAGGTCTCATAGGCATCTCAAATGTAATGTCCAAAACTAAACTCTTTTTTTTTTTAAAGATGTAATTGGCTTTCTTGAGTGACTCATGAATTAGGTAGCATTTCATCTAGCAATTAGCCAAACTAAACTCTTGATTTGACAACCAGTGCAAATTTTTCTTCAGTTTCATAAGTAGCAGCTACTTTGTACCTGACTGCTTAAGCTCTCTTTCCGTCACTATCCAGATGCTTCTTTCAGCAAGTTCTAATTTGTACCTCTAATGTATATTTCAGATATTCCTACGTTTCTCTTTCTCCTTAGTCATCCCTACAAAAAGCCACCACTATCTCTCACTTGTATAACTCAATGGCTTTCTTTTTGGTTTCCTTGCTTCCAATCTTACTTTCTCCAATCTGTTCTCCATGGAGCATCCAGAATGATCTTTGAAAGTATCTGCAGTGGAATCTAATTGCATTTAAGCTAAAACCCAGCCTTCTTCCCTTGGCTTATGAGGCCCTGCACTGTGCCTGCCAGCTTGCTCTTCTCTCTCTTACCTATACAGTCCGGGTGCTCCAGCTTCCGTTTTGTTTCTAAACATGTCAGCTTTCTTTCTTTATAGATTTTGCACAGCTGTCATATCTCATGACTGCTTCATTTTCTTCAGAACCCTTTTCATAATTTGTGATTACATATATTTTTGTTTAATTTATTATGTTTTTTGTTTTGTTTTGTTACTGGTGCCCTCTACTATTCTATGGGCTGTGTGAGGGCAGGGATCTTGACTTATTTACCAACCAGGGGCCCAGTGCACGAATTCATGCACCTTGAAAGGAACTCTGGGCTGTGAGGCTGCAGTGGGCACAGGGATGGGTCTTGGGCCATCCTCCATGCTCCCGCCTGGCCCTTCCTGCCATAGGCCCCTGTCCTCTTTCTGCCGGCAGCCCCACTCCTGCTGCTTCTGCTCCCTTGCACTGACAGCACCAGCCCTGCTTGCACCCACGGTGAGGAGCGAGTGGGGCTGGTGCCAGCAGCGGGTGCGAGCGGGGCTAGCACTGTCAGTGGGTGTGAGTGGTGGCTGCTGCCCTGATCTCCCCTCAGGAGCAGGGGGAGGTGGAGAAGCCCTCAGGGGGGTGATCAGGGCCGGAAGCTGCCACTTGCACCCACTGACAGTGCTGAGTGTTTGGGACTTGTGCCAGGTGCCAGCAGTGGGTGTGAGTGCCGGGTGGGACTGCAATGTGCGGGAGCAAAGAATTTTCAGTAACCATCAGAGGCTTGCCCCAATGACAGTGACTGGCACCCCACCTTGGTCTGGTGCCCCTGCTCACCTGCTCCACCATCCCTCTATGGCCAATGTCCGCCAAGTTCTGTGCATGCCCCCTGGTGGTCAGCATATGTCATAGTGACTGTTTGTTCTGTTGTTCCAGTTGTTCTGCTGTTTGTCTATTTGCATATTAGCCTTTTATTATATAGGATGAGCACTCAACACTTGCCCCAGTGCCTGGCACAGAGTAGATAACTGTGATAAGTGATAGATGTCATTGAATGAATGGACACTCTATGCTGACAGTAAATAAACTATGAGATGTTCAGATAATTGTACTGCAGACAGCTTCAGATTTCAGAATGTGGGGTGCCTCTTAGAATTGCCTCTTCCTTTGGAAGAAGAGTGTCACCCATGGACAGCTTTCTTTCTTCTTGGCATAGGGTGCTTCGTGTGTCCTCAACTATGGCAATAATGGCAGGTGGTTGATGTGGGTGATTTGATTCCTGGGAGGTTCCTTCATTTGAAAGTGATTACTAAGAAGCTACAGAAACACACGTTATCTGGGACGATTTATGGGGCAGGGCATGTGAAAAAAATCATAGGTAGATATGTATTATTTTATATCCTGAAAACCTTAAAGCGTATTCCTGGAAGACAAAGTATTTCAATATTTCTTTTAGAGAAGTATAGTAATTAAACAAAGATGGGAAAGGAGGGCATGAACTTTTGAGGCTAGATTAATTTGAGAGGGAAATATGCCTAAATTTTAAAATTCAGGTTGTAGACCTAGTCCAAGAAAAACAAAGTATTTTTAAAAGGTCTCAAGCATGCAGCACTAGAACATCAGATAGTTTTGGTTAAGATAGTGATATAGGGAACTGCCTTTAATCCAGTTAGAACAATGGAGTCAGTGGTCTCAAGGGTCTGCTGTAAGCAGCATGAAGTATTACAGCCATGTTAGGGGGCTTTTCTGGTCTTCAGGACTTCTTTGAAAGATTAACTCTTGTTAGTTCCAGTTTAATTACTGTCATATTTGCCTTGGGAAGCGTATGGCTGTTTATGTGGTTTCTAGTCAGCAGTTGAAACTGAAGTTTGTAAATGATTTTTATCATAAACCTAGTTAGCCTAGTCAATTTTACTATAAGTTATGAGAGGAGACATATATCAGATTCTCTTTGGTGTAAATAATGATGTTCTGTTCCAAATCATAGAGATCCCAATTGCTTTTAGTAAGTCTTTGACACTTAGGATTAGCAAGGTCATAATTTTCACAGTTTAATTTTAAAACCTTTTTATTTTTTTTATTGTAAGGTTGTATTTTAATAACACTTTAATATTTTTGGAGAATGTGAAAACTTGAAGGGAATTTAGAGATGCTCAAAGTGCAGTCCCCTCATCCTATAGCTTAGTAGACAAGACTACACAGGTTGGTGAAGTGACTTGCTTCAGGTAACTCAGTGAGGGGCTGAGCTCCTAGGGTTTGAGGCTGCCTCCCAGTCCAGTGTCCCTGAATAATGCTATGCCACTTATTCATTCCCTTACTCCTTTACTGTCTCTCACGCCCACATTCCACCCCACACATAAGCTCAGTGAAAGTGGAGGCCCCTGTCTGCCCTCTTCAGTACTGAGTCCTCAGCATGGGGCACAGAGCCAATGCAATGTGGGTGAAAAACTAATAGTTGCTAAAAATGTTAGTGGCATTTCCCTTGCTATCAGTTCCTGGGTTAATAGTGTTCTTGGTATTTATGAAAGACTGAATGTAGATCGTGTACAGTTGGCACATTCTTCAGTGGGAGTCCTGGGGACCAAATGACTTATTTAAATGCAGGTGGAAGCTGCATTCCACCCACATGGACTGCTTCTGCATACTCAACATTGCTAACTTTCATCTTGCGTTGTTATGTAGACACTTGCAGCGGCTCTGCATTTTTAGTGGAAATTTTACATTCCATTGCTAGGTTGGTTTGGTAATCCAAATCCTGTTTGGGAAAACAAAACAAACAGAAATGACAATGATGAAAAGTAAACATAGCTAGTGAGTTAAGAAGGAATACTAAAGAAGAGAGACAATTAAAAAACTTATTTTTTAATGCTTGGTTAGTAGTAGTTCCTGTAATTTCTCCGAAGAATTCTCCTGGGTTAATGCGTTATTTTTTAACTTAATGGGGGTCATATTGTTCTCTTAGCATAGCATTATGGAAACTCATGTAGGCTTAACTTGTGAATGCCTTAAAAATGACTCAAGTCCTATTCAGTTTTCTATAAGATAAAGTAGTCATTGTAAATAAAGTTAAGTTTAGGATTAACTGATTTTGAAAAAGCAGCCCACAAAGTACAATTAAGAGAAAATTAAAACAGAATGCCAATCTTTTAAAAAATGAAGTATGCTGAAAAATTGATTTGATGGTTCAAAATTGATAAAAATAGATGGTCAATTTTTTTAAGAGAAAAAGATTTAGCAATATGGACATTTTATTTAAATATATGCTTCTACTTAAGAATTTCCAAGAAGGGTATTATCATGGGCATCTAATTTTGGGGGGGGGTCACATTCTTTGGTGGATGTTATTTTTCAAAGCAGTTTTAGGTTCACAGCAAAATTGAGAGGAAGGTACAGATTTCCCATGTGCCCCTATATGCACATCCTCCTCCATTATCATCATCCTCTGCCAAAGTGGTACATTTGTTAGAATTGAGGAACCCACATTCAACATTTGTTTTGAATTGTTTTCCTATTTTAATTTAGAGAATAGTTCAAAAGACAGATCTGCAGACTGATGCTAATGTATCCTTTATTGGCAGAAAAATAACCCTCTGAATAAGAGATGAAAATCCTCACCTAGCAGGAGAATCCTAACCCTTCCTCAGGGACTCAGGCCCTAGACTGGGTACAACAAACATGGGGACCTGCAGGGGACCCAGGTACAGAAGAGCAGTTTCATCAGCTCAGAGAAACTAATTGGACCCTTCTGGGAATGTTCTGAACAGACTGTTCGTTATAATTAGAGACATCTTTTATAACTAGGTTCTCACTGAAGTTTGAGTGATTGGGATTTTTTATTATATAACACTGTTGATGAAAATATTCTCTCCGTAATATTTAAGTGGCTGTACTGATTTTGTCACCTTGCCTTTCTGGAATTTCTAGGAGTTTGGGGGTTTAAATGATTTCAATTTTAATTAAATTGGGGTTCATAAATTATGCTGGTATAATCATGTAAAGACTATTTGACAGTTACTAGCCACGGGGAGAGAAACTTGAGTAGTCTTGCAAAGACACTGAGATCACTGAATAAGAGGGCAGTCTAGATATGCCAATATATAAATGTTTGCATATCTTCATTGATGTATAATTCAAGAAATTCTTGACACTGTGACTTCTTCTAGTGGCCAGTTTCTGTCTCGAGCAACATTAACAGTAGGAATGAACCCTGGTCTGGGAATCGGGAGTGGCTTCTTGGACCGCGTCTTTGTTCATTGTGTGCCCTTGAGGGGTAAAGAGGCTCAGCTTTTCCTACGTAAACAGCTGGAATAATACTAACCTCATAATGTTATTTTGATGAACAAATGTCACTATAAATGAAAACATTTTATAAATTTTGATGTGTTTTGCAGTGTAAATTTATTTGAAAATAGCATTTATAAATGTATTATGAAAGTCAAGGTAACATTTGGAAAATATTTGATACAGTTCTGGGCATTATATATGTTCAAAAAATTGGTTCTAATTTTGTTTAATTAAAATATTTACTGAGTGAATTCTATGTCTAAAGCACCACAAATGGATCTTTGAGTTATAGATGGGGCTCTTTACTAAAATAACAAAAAAGAGAGGTGGTCCACATAATATTGATACTATAAAGGAATATGTTATACCTACGAGAAATGTTATAAGGAGATATTCAGACAAATGGTATGGAATTTCTGAGGAAAGAGTTATATCCAGCTGAGTGAAGAATTTTGAGAAATGAGGTCTGAGTGTGGTAGGATGGCCCCAATTCAAATATGATCTCAAATATTCAGCTCTAAGACATGCTAACTTTATATGAAGGCAGTGGCAGCCTTCAAAGGCATTAATACAGGGAAGTCGCATGTTTGTATCTGTGCTTCAGGAAGGCTAATTCAGAAGTAGGTAGATGAAAGAGGAAAGAAATACAGGTTAGAGCATGCTGGATGTAGGTTATAGCAGGATTTTTAAGGACCTTGACCCTGGGCCATGGGGTGTGTAGAGGAGGAGACAGATGAAGCAATTTTGAGAAGGGAGAAGCTATTGGACCTCATTATTGTCTGGATGTAGGAGTAATGATGTGTCTTGTGTTAGATTTTTTTTCAAGTGCCTTAAAGATTGCAGATTTATGCAAATTTTAATAATGCAAAATAATTCTTGTATTATAGAGACTGCTGAAGTGATGAGTGCTTAGGTATAAAATATTTTATAAATCTTTGTCTTAACTGTCTTTTTAAAATATATGTATTTGTATTGATTTCAGAGAGGAAGGGAGCAGGAGAAAGAGATAGAAACAATAATGATGAGAGAGAATAATTGATCGGCTGCCTCTTGCACGCCGCACACTGGGGATTGAGCCTGCAACCCGGGCATGTACCCTGATCAGGAATCAAACCTTGACCTCCAGGTTCATAGGTCAACACTCAACCACTGAGCCACACCAGCCAGGCTTAACTGTCTTTTAACAGTTGTAAAGTATTAGACATATCTAGTTGGTTATACAGGTTTAGTGTCAGAAGAAAGATATGGACTAAAGATAGAGACTTGATGGTAATCAGGAGAAAGAGCTGACTAAAGATATTTGATCATTATTAGCAAAATGATGTTGATAATAAATAACATGGGTTAGATAAATTTGACCAGGGAGAGAGTTTGTTTAAGTTACAAAGAGATGGAACCCTGGGTGAAGTGCCAACATTTAGGCTTGTGCAGAAAAGCAGTCCTTAATATAGGAAACTGAGAATGGTCACAGAATGATGGAATTCAGACATTTGCCAAACTATGATAGAGTTTCTAGTTACATTCCTTATTTGTACTTTCTTCCATATCATAGAAGATCATATGTCCAAAACATTTGGGAGCCATCCTATTTCAGATTAATAGTATTTCTGGAACTTAATTTTCCTTAGTTTAAAAGAGCATATGCTAGAAAAAGATATTTTAGTATGCCAGATATTATATAGAATATATTTTGTAAGAAATATCCAACTTTAAAATATATATCTGTTTGATTAAAACCCCTTTAATATAAATCTGTTATGAAAATTAATAGAGCAAATGGGCTTTATGTATCTCTTATAATCTTGCATTCATCAGAAAATCTGGATTTCCTTGATTAATATCTGCATGGCATATTTTTCATCCTTTTAGTTTCAGTCTACTCATGTCATTATATTAAGGTGTATCTTTTGTAAACAATATATACTTGGGTTATTGTTTCTTTATTCAATCTGACCATCTCTATATTTTAATTGAAGTTTTTTGTTTATTTACATATACTAAATTACTGGCATGATTTGTTTTGAGTCTACCATATTATTATTGTTTGTGTTGTTGCAGCTCACATTTGTTTTTTGTTTTTTTTTTTGTTCCTTTTTTTGCTGCCTTCTTTAGATTCATGAAATGTTTGAAAAATTAATTCATTTTATCTTTTTATTGGCTTTTTAGCTATGCTTCTTCATGATTTATTTAGTGACTACTCTAGAGTTTACAGTGTGTATTATTAACTTATTTTAGTTTGCTTTCAAATATTTTACCAGTTCATGAAGACAAAGAACTTGATTACAGTATAATTTCATTTACCTTCATTTGTACCTTTGCATTCTTGTGAAATATTTTGCTTCTACATGTTACAAATCTCATGAGTCATTACTATTCTTTTTGCTTTAAAATAGTCTTTAAGATTAAAAATTTTAAGTCTTTAAAATTACTCATATATTTTCTTCAAATGTCTTTTATTCTTTTGTGCAGATCCAGACATTCATTTGCTATTACTTCCCTAAAAAAGAGCTTTCTTTACATATTTTTGGTAGTGTGGGCCTGCTAACAAAATTCTTTGAAAAAAAAAAGTTTTTATTTTACTTCCCATCTGGAAAGATACTTGCTCAGGGTATAGAATTCCAGGTTAACTTTTTTTTCTTTCAGCTTTACTAGTAAAGATATCCTTACCTTGTGTTTTGGCTTACATTGTTTCTTAGAGAAGCTAGTCATAATTCTTATTGTTGGTTCCTCTGACTTAAATGTGCATATTTTCTCTGATTTCAGTTTGACTGTTGTGGGACTAGGTGTGATTCTTTTTGTATTTGTCCTGATTGGGGCTTATGAAATTTTTGGATCTGATAATTAACATCTTTCATCAGTTTTGGAAAACTTTAGGCCATTTTCTGTGTAAATACTTCTTTTGGCTCATTCTCTCTCTCCCCTCTCCTTGAATTCAATTACACATGCTAGATCATTTGTTTTACATATCTCTGATGCACTTTTACTTTTTTGTGCTTTACCTTGGATAATCTTTGTCTGAGAATTGACTCATCCTTTCTTCTATTGTGTATAATCTGCTATTAAGCCCATCTAATGACTTCTTCATTTCACATATGCTGTTTTCTAGTTCTAACATATTCATTTGTGTGTTTTCTTATAGTTTCCAGTTCTGGGCTAAAATTTCTCACCTTTTGTCCTAGCTGGT
The DNA here is from genome assembly GCA_026230045.1 of Corynorhinus townsendii. Classification (NCBI taxonomy): domain Eukaryota; kingdom Metazoa; phylum Chordata; class Mammalia; order Chiroptera; family Vespertilionidae; genus Corynorhinus; species Corynorhinus townsendii. The sequence goes on along the minus strand of JAPDVU010000002.1, from coordinate 148,128,066 downwards.
TTGGCTCAGTGGATACAGCATCAGCCTGCAGACTGAAGGGTTCCAGGTTCGATTCTGGTCAGGGGCACATGCCCAGGTTGTGGGCTCAATCCCCAGTAGGGGGCATGCAGAAGGCTGATCAATGGTTCTCTCTCATCATTGATGTTTCTATTTCTCCCTCTTCTTTCTGAAATAAATAAAAATATTTTAAAAAAATTTTCCATCTTTCATCTGTTTGTCTACCCTTTTTATTAATTTCTGTAACATATTTATAATAGCTATTTAAAAATCCTAATTTGCTGAAGGGTAGGGGAGGTTGGGGGGAGGTCAATGGGGGAAAAAAAAGGAGGCATATGTACTACTATTTGTAATACTTCAAACAATAATAAATAAATAAATAATAATAAAAAAATAAAATAAAAATCCTAATTTGTAATTTCAACATCACAATCATTTGTGAGTTTGACTGTATTTTTTCCTGTTGATAATGGGTCATATTGTCTTCTTTATTTACATGTTTTATAGTTTCATTGTATACTGGTGTTTTTATATACAATTTTGTATAAAATTTGTAGAAATTAAAAGTAGGTTATGTTTACCCACAGGAATAGTAGAATGAATTGTAGCTTTAGTTTTACTTTACCAGTGGTTTCAAACATTTAGTGGGTGAATCAGGCCTTGCCCCCTCTCCAGCAGGGCTTTGGGTTTAATACTGGTGAAATTCTAGAGAGATATCACTACTTTTATTTCAACTGTAAGCTATTTACATCCTTGGACCTCTCTCTCTCTCTCTCTCTCTCTCCCTCTCTCCCTTTCTCCCCCCTCTTTCCCTCCCTCTCTCCCTCCTTCCCTCCTAGTTCCACCCCCAGCTTTCCATACCATGGGGCTTTTCCCTCTGCTCTTTTACCCTGCTCTTAGCTTTGTTGCACTTATGTGCACTTAAAGACAATCTCATGGGGAAGAATTGGTGGGCAGTGTAGACTTGCTCTTGGGTCTCTCTGTCATGCCAGCTCACACACTGGTTGGCCATTTATGGGAAGGTTTGTTCCTCTGCCTGCTGTGCCCCTGGGTATGAAAGCAGCTGTAGGTTTCCTCTCACTTGGAGAGGTTCATTCCATTCTGGAATTTAATTCATTCATACTTCTTTGCATCTTAAGCTCTTTGATGCATTTTTTAAAATTATGGTTTCTAGCTTGTCTCTCAGTTTTTGTTGTCATGTTGGGAACAGTATTTTCCTACAACCTGCTACCTCCAAAAGTGGAACTATTTCTTAGTTTACTTGAAAATGGAAAGAAAAACACTGACATATTTAGTGATGGAAATGACATAAGCCCAACAGATGCATTTTATTTATTAAATTTTGTACCAATTATCAGAATTTATTTCTTGAGATATGAAAAAGTGACAGATAATGATAGTTAAACTATGTAATTTTTGTGTCTCATATCTGTGTTAATCTGCAGATTAGGGTAAGGCAAAATTTATAATTATTAAGATTTGATGCAACCATCAGTAGAAATCCAAGGAGAAGGTGAGTCAGCTCTCCTTTGGAAAACTTTGGTTACTGTCCTCACCTCTTGCTATGTAGCTTTTCATTTTTTTGAGTTTCTCTTGCAGTCCATGCATCTGGAGCATCTTCATGATAAATGGTTTCATTTCATGAAGTCTAGGAGATATTCCTGGCATGAACTAACTATCCTCTGATAGAGGCACTTTCTAATTGTTAGTTATGATACATACAGTCAACACAGGACATGCTCAACCTGGTGGGTCATACCATCACCATACATCAGGCATTTTAGCCGATCTTTCTTCCATATAAAAAATAGTAATGTTGAAAAAACATGGATGGTTATTTAAGGAAGCTCTTTAGAATAAACAATAGTTTGTATTCAGTTATATTATCTCTAGGGTAACTTATTTTTTTACTCTGTTGTCTTTTAAAAATTGTAATCCCTTTTCATTTATCAAAAAAGTGGTAGAAAATGATTACATATTTTGTGAAGGACTTTGTTCTTTTCTATGCTATGTGCTAACTATTTAGAGTTGTAACAAAGGTTTCCTCAAGGTTACCATTTTGAGAACTCACTTTTCTTAAATCCACAGAGTAAGAGTCGAAGCGTCTTTGTGTAGGTTGGCCTATATTTTGCAAATATATAACTTTAGTACTTAACTTTTTCCTCAATGTTTAAGTCTGTCTTATGGATAGTCACAAAATCCTTATATGTTCTTTAAAATTGATTTTTTATATATGATTCAGATTTGAGTTTTCAAATGAGCTTTTACAATAAGTCAGTGGTCATTAGGCTTTTGTGATGGTGTTCGTTTAATAGCATCATTTCCTCAGGTCCCTAGACTGAGTTTGGTTTTCTTGGCTTAGGGTTTCTGGAGATGGTGAGTGCTGAGATTTGAGGCAGATGGATTCTCTGAAGCATGCAGCCTAACAGCCTCTGGGGGTTGTATTGCCACTTCATTAATTAGTTCATGGAGCATCCCTTTGGGCTAATTCAGTGGGATTATCCCTATTTTTACAGATCAGGAAAATAAGATAGGAGGTATTGAATTGGCAATTAGTTCTGGAATTTGGAACTAGTTACTTAGTTTGTAGATTTTGACCTCATTATTTCAAATATATGTATATTTTCACAGCAACACGTTTAGTTTGTTGAGTTTGCTTTTTTTTTATAACAAATAGATTCATATTTTTGAGTCATGAAGGTCACTGTGATGTCCTGCTATGTATCATGTGGAATTTGTGAATTTAAGGTAAATTACATACTTAGACTAATCAGTTTCACATGAAGCTTTGGTGGGTTTTTAGTTTTGTTTTAGAAATGGCCATTTGTGACTTAAATACAGTCTAAGATACCAGAGACAGAGTGATTATATTTGAAAGCACATGAGAAGACAGTGATATATTAGAAAGAACATTTGTTACCAAAATATGTGCTAGAGTCCTGGCTTACCTCATTCTAGCCGAGTGAACATAGTTAAGTCACTTTTGCCACCTTTGACTTAAAAAATATTTCCAAGAAGCATCTTAGCCAAATTTGTGGTCGGTCTACCTATCTATCTATCTATCTATCTATCTATCTATCTATCTATCTATCTGTCTATCTATCTATCATCTATGTATCTATCATACTCAGGGAATGACCCCTCTCTCTGGTTCACCAGGCTAACCTATTTTGCAATATCCAAGTAAACTGGGTTTTCTAAGGTAATGTTGCCCAGTGCAGACTAAAGGCAGAAGTTAGCTGTAAGCATATCCTACTTTTGCTTAGTGGTGATTCCCTCACCAACAAACAAAACCAAGTAGGAGTATTAGCTCTGCTGGACCCAAAGTCTGAGTTTTGCCTTGATTTATTTTCATGGTCACAGATTATACAGCTAACGCCATTCCTGGGACCCAGGGGACTGAATGGGAGTACCTCCTAGTCCAGTGGTCGGCAAACTTATTAGTCAACAGAGCCAAATATCAATAGTACAACGATTGAAATTTCTTTTCAGAGCCAAATTTTTTAAATTTAAACTTCTTCTAACACCACTTCTTCAAAATAGACTCACCCAGGCCGTGGTATTTTGTGGAAGAGCCACACTCAAGGGGCCAAACAGCCGCATGTGGCTCGTGAGTCGCGGTTTGCCGACCACTGCCCTAGTCCATCCCTATGCGTCTATCCGCTGTAACTAGATGTGTTGACACTTAACATTCTTCTCCTATTTTAAATGCTATTTATTTTCAAAGGGCTAGGGCAAGTATATGGGTTACTAAGAAAATTTACAAATTTAAAAAACATCCTAGTTTAATATGTTTCCCTTTATCTAACCCCTTGATATCTTTAGAGTAGCACCAAGTGACCAGTACTTAATCCCTGATAAGGACTCTGGAAAGCTCCTTATATGCAGTAGTTTGAACTTAAAAATTTTATTATTTATTATTTAAGATGTCAGTAGAAAAATTCTAAAAGAAAAATTTTCCAAAAGGTTTCAGATATTTTGTACAGTGGTGTTGCATTTTTTTTTTTTAATTCAGGTATATTACTTGGATTATTTCTTCAGATTATTTTATTACTATATCTGAAGACAGACTATTTCCATTATTTTTACTATAATGACTCAAAGAAATATATATTTAAGATTAAGCTTCAGTTCAGCTGGTCTATCATGAACATTTGGGAAGTATTTGTCTTATGAATGAATAAAAAACTTGTCCAAGCAGATGGTTTGCTTTAATTTAAGCAACAACTTATAGACTCAGAATAAAGTTATGTAATTATTTTAAAAATCATGTTTATTTATGAAATTTTGTATATTATAGATATGTATGCTCTAAAAAAAGAGTAGCATATTTTAGCCAACTCAAAAGTTTTTAAGTTATTTGTTTATATAACTTATTCAACTTCATCTTGAATTCAGTAATCCAGCAAGGTATTGAACAATTAAGGTTGGTAGGCAAGACTTTTGAAAAATTAACAATTGAGTATGAAGTGTGTGCTCAGTACATTAGCAGTTAATATTGAGAGTAACTAAAAAGTAACAATAGGGACCAGAAAATATAAAACAAATAAATAAAATATACTATGTGTCAGATGATGATGTTGTGGAAAAAAATAATAAGCAGCAAAAGGCAACAGAGAACCAGGGATGTGGTAGCAGCTTTAAGTCAAGTGAGCAGGGAGGCAGCATAGCTATATTTAAAAAGTGGATTTCAAGAGGAAGACACTGTTAACACAAGCAGAGTCAGAAAGGCCTGTCCTTCACACAGGTAAAAGTTATATGCAGTTAAACATGCTGACCTTATAAGTAAGCAATCTGATTGATGGAAGAGGGATTTGTAGTCATCTAAAGACATTGTAAACCACACCTGGCCATATAACAGCATTCCTTATAAATGGATTTATTGTCTATGCTATCATATGAACTAAATAAATCAAGCGACTCTTGAGATTGATCAAGACTAAGCTTTCAATAAATCCCATTAAACAAAAATTGCTTATTTCTTTAGCAAGTTCTCAATTTTAATAGTTTATTCTACAGACATACTTACATATTTGTGCAAATTAGTATCTCCAAGGAAACACATCATGGCACTATTTGCAATAGCAAAAGTTTGGAAACAAAGTCTGCAAAAGTTTGGAAACCATTATTAAGGGACAGGTTAAATAAACCATGGCAGGTCCACAGAGTGGGAAATACACAGCTTCTATAAAGAATGAAGCAACCCTTCCCCTAAGTACCACTATGGAACAGTCTCCGTGGTATATTGCTATGTGAAAAAGGAAGGTGCAGAAGAAGGGATATAGCAGGATATTACTTGTGTTTAAAAATTATATATTCACTAGAGGCCCAGTGCACGAAATTTGTGCACTCATGGTGTGTGTGTGTGTGTGTGTGTGGGGGGGGGGTGTCCCCCAGCCTGGCCTGTGCCCTCTCACAGTGCGGGAGCCCCGCGATCGATTGCCCCAAAGAAGTAGGCCCCGCCCACCCATCCCAGGATCCTTGATGGATTGCCCCAAAGAGGTAGGCTGGTGTCCGGGGTCCCACCTCTGCAGTGCGCACATGGAGCCACGGGAAGCATGCCTCTGCTGTGTGCGCAGCCATCTTGTGAGGGCATGAGGCCATCACGCATGATGGCATGATGACTACTTAGCCTTTTATTAGTAAGGATAAGATAATATGCTTATGTTTGAAGGGACATTGCTGACTCTTATTGCAACATGGTGGTAGGGAGCAGGAGTAGGAAGAGCATTTGCGTTTCACCATTTGCCCCATTTTACTATTTGAATTTTGCTTAGGTGCCTGCCTTACCTATTAAACATCTTTTTTTAAAAAGTCAACATCACCATAAATGTTGGTATAGGTGCAAGAGTCTCTGTATTTAAAATGTAAAATTATTTTGATTGAATTAAAAATGTTCTATTCTGCATTGGAGTATCTTTTTCTTTCTTCCATTTTGTACATTGAATCCTCAGACCTATTCATCTTCTAACTGAACGTTCATATCTGGTTACTCTCCCCATTTCCCCACCCTCCCTGTCAACCACTTTTCTACTCTCCTTTTCTGTGAGTTTGACTTTTTTTCAGATTCTACATATAAATGATATTATGCAGTTTTTGTCTTTCTTTGTCTGGTTTATTTCAGTTAGCATAATGCCCTCAGGTCCATCCGTGTTGTCACAAGTAGCAGGACTTCTTTCTTTCTCACAGCTGAATAATATTCCACTGTGTGTGTGTGTGTGTGTGTGTGTGTGTGTGTGTGTGTGTGATATCACATTTTCTTTATCCATTTTTCATCAACAGACACTTAAATTGTTTCTGTGTCTTGACTGTTGTTAATAATGCTGCAATGGATGTGGAGTGCTGACATCTCTTCAAATGTCCTGTTTCAATTACCTTTAAATAAATATCCAGAAGTGGGATTGCTGGATCATTTGATAGTTCTATTTTTAATTTTGTGAGGAACCTCCATAGTGTCTGAACCAATTTGCATTTTTACCAACAGTGCACAAGGGTTTACTTTTCTCCACATCTTAACCAACACTTGTTATCTCTTGTTAAGGAGCTCAGTCCCTATGTTTTATTTCAGGACTTATGGTTTTAGGTCTTATATTTAAGTCTTTAATTGGTTTTGAGTTGATTTTTGTATATGGTGTAATATAGGGTCCAGTTTCATTCATTTGTATTTGGCTGTTTAATTTGCATGAAAAGATTGTTCTTTTCACATTGTACATATATTCTTGGCTTCTTTATTGTAAATTAACTGAACATATATGTGTGGGTTTATTTCCTGGCTCTCTATTTTGTTTCATTGATCCATGTGCCTTAGATCAGTGTATCTTTTATTTATTTTATTTTTTAAAATATATTTTATTGATTTTTTACAGAGAGGAAGGAAGAGAGATAGAAAGTTAGAAACATGGATGAGAGAGGAACATTGATCAGCTGCCTCCTGCATGCCCCCTACTGGGGATGTGCCCACAACCCAGGTACATGCCCTTGACCGGAATCGAACCCGAGACCTTTCAGTCTGCAGGCTGACGCTCTATCCACTGAGCCAAACCAGTTTTGGCAGATCAGTGTATCTTTTAATTAAATTTTAACAAACATTTATTATACAACTAGCAGGCATTGCATGTATTATTTTAGTCACCAGTGAGAGGCAGGAAAATTCATGCATTTTGCCCCTCTCAAAAAAAGCATATTTTGAAAAAGGAGAAAGTACCATAAATTATTTAGGGTTAATATTTAATCTCTAAAACAACTAGTAAAGTGTATAAAGAATAGTTAGAATTCATATATATGGGCTCTCTAACTACTTGGCTCCTTATTATATGCAATATTTTAGACAAATTAATTATGCTCTAGTTTGTTTACTTGTAAAATGGGGCAATAGTAATTGTAGTTCAGGATATGGTTTTGATGATTAAATAATATATAACGCATGTAAATGTAGCACAGTGCTTTCCATTAAATCTAGTGCAATCAATGTTAGCTGTTTTTATTTATCAGTTTCCTTTGCTTATAAATTTTCTTTTCAAATTGGGGAGTGGAAGCCCCCAAGAGTGCTGTCACCTACACTATAGTAGCAGTAGCAGTTTGAGACAGAAAGCAAAGGAAGAATGAATAGAGGAAGACCCGTGATTAATTAATGAGGTAGGTCCAGCAAATGGAGAAATGAGGAGGGCATTGTATGCAGAGGGGCACGATGCACAAAGGCACAGAGGTGGATGCATGCTGTGTTTTGGGAATGGAGGGGAATGGGCTAGTTTGTGTAAAGTATACTACCAGGGGTCTGCATGGAAGGAGTATTGGTAGGAGGCGAGGAAACAGAGCAAGCAATGGTTGGCCATGGGGTTCTTATAGGCAATGCCTAAGAGTTGGGCATTATCTTTCAGTGGTAGAGATGGAAACTGGATAACAGAAGATCAGAGATAGGATATGGGCAGGAGGAAGTGGGAATGTGGAGGAGGAGGAGGATATATAGGGATGGGGTAGTGCTTGATAGAGCTAAGGGAGAAATTGAAGATCCCACATGGTGGTAGAGGGGCCTAAATAATTAATGGGACAAATAGGGCCATCAGGGGACACATTCCACGTGGGGGTGAGCTTTGTAAAGGGATGAAGATCCTTCTTATGAGACAGGCAGAAAGGTGAAAAGCAGTAAAGGTGCAGATGAGGTGGGATGGGCAGGATACAGAGGTTGAAAGTCTGCAGGCTTTTCAGCTTCTTTTCCTGAAGTTTGATCTGCTGAGAATGATCAGTTAAAAGGAAATGATCTGCTGAGTATTTGGGGTGAGATTTTAGGGTTTAAGATGAGAGGTAGGGATTTGGATTATCCACTGTTGGAAATGTAAGAAGTAATGGACTTAGGAGGAGGATGAGTCTCGCTGATGCAAACGCTTGGTGAGAAGGTACCAGGGAGCCATGTGGTTCTCGCTAGCAGCAGCTGGATTCTAGAAGCAACAAGGATGGAAAGATGACCAGACCCACCCAGATGCAAGGAGTTCAGGAACTGAGGGCATTGGCTCAATGGCAGCTGATGAATGGGGAAGAAGCAAATTTGAGAAAAAGTGACGGAGTTAGTCCGAAGAGAATAGGATGAGGTCAGGATGCGTGGGGTCTAGATTCAGCGAGTAGGTGAAGTGAGGAGAAGTGACAAGACAGATGTGTGGCTGGAGGGGGATTTCAGGGTTCAGTATTTTATAGGATTACCAGTATTTTATTGTTGTTTTTCAGAAAGCACTGCTTTAAAAAGTTGCCATGAAATTCTCATAACAGCCCAACAGTGTCTGCATTAGTATAGATCAGGGGCAGCTATTTTTCTTGAGAGCTTTGGTAAGGCCCCATAATATTGATAGAGGATGAGCTCAGAGTGTTTTTACAAAGCAAGATGTTAACACAGGCATAACAGGCCTCAGCTAGTTCCCTGGAAACCTGTGGTTTTTCCCCAATAGGAAACAATTAACATAAGCTCAGTGATTTGTATTTCTTTGCTTTTAAAGGTAAAACCAGTAATCCACAGCAGGATCAACGTGTCAGCTCGATTTAGAAAATCACTTCAGGAACCCCGTACTATCTTGTAAGTTGGAGGCCTTTACAGTTCAAGTTGAAATTGGCTGGTGGTTTCCTTTTAGTTTGGGGTTTGTGCTATAATTATAGTGGCATTACTTTGTCAAATAGTATAGCTCACTGGCTTTGCTTTTTGTCCAGCTTGATTGCAAATGGAGACCTCATAAGCCCAGCATCTCGCCTCCTCATTCCTAGAAAAGCCTTGAACCAGTGGGATCATGTGCTACAGATGGTCACGGAAAAAATAACTCTGAGGAGTGGGGCTGTTCACAGGTATGTCAAAATCATCTTGCCAGTGGATGGTTTTCAGAACTGAAAATATCCTCAGGAGGCTCTCAAGTCACTTGTCTCAAATTTGAATTTTGGCTCACCAGTTAGGCTCTATATGCCTTAGTTTCTTTATCTGTAAAATGGGTATATAATAATACTTACCTTATAGATTGTTTTAAGGAATAAGATAAGCCACATACAGAGCTTAAAACAGTTCTTGGCACAAATATTAACTATTTTTATTCCTTTAATTTAGAGCAATTGGGCAACATTCATTTTGTTGAGAACTTTTTCTTGACTCTTAGTTAACTTGTCCTTTTATTCAGGAGATATTTATGATTCTTTGGTGGTACAAACTATTTGCCTAGCATAAAGAATCAGACATCAGGAGCTGTTAGTGGATTTAAGGAACAGGCAGGTAAGAGAGGATAATTAAGTGGGGTTGCCTAAACTTGAGAAATAAAAAGCATTTTTCTCAAGTTCTGAAATTTAAGTGGAGATTGAAGTCATGGCTTTTAAATTGTGAAGCCTATGAAATTATCCCTTGATGGAGGCTCACTTATTCAGTTCCTTAAAGGTGGGAGGGTTACAAATAATATATACAAGTACAAAACATATTAAGAATATACACAAAGACTTGAAACCTAATCAAGAGTTTTCTGGTTGTTCTTGAGTCCTGTCTTTATCCCAAACTCTCTAACATACTCCACTGGTAGAACATACTCCTGCTTTCAAGAAGTTATTCTCTGCCCATTTTCATTTCTGTATATCTACCTATAGACACATTTGATAATTATGTCTTTCAGTTTAACGTGTGTACATATTCACATACATTAATATATATAGTTTCATAGCCACTTAGATTTTAAATATAATTAAAATTTGTGCACTCCCCTTGAGTGCACAAATTTTGTATATATAAATATATATTTAGTATATAAATATAATTGAAAGCAAAACTTCACCTGTGGTAAAAAATATTTCAAGCAGGACAAAAGATATAAATAAAAACCATTTCTTTCCCTTCGGGCACCCCAGTTCCTCTTTCCAGCATTATTCTAGAAATATTCCATGCATACAGAAGCCTATGAATCTCTTATTTTTAAAAAAAAACACAAATGGTAACACACATACACACATGAATAAATATATAAACATACATTATTTTTTAGACTATTTTATTGTTTACTGTATTATAGGTATTTCCCATTTTACTGTAACAACAAATCTTGGAGATTTTTATTAGCACAAATAGCTCTATCATATTATTTTTAATGACTGCAAAATATTCCATTTTATGAGTGTGCCCTAATCTATTTTAATAGTCTACTCTTGATGGAAACTGAGATCATTTCCAACCTTTCACTATTGCATGTTCATGTCTTTGCATATAAATAGAGTTTGTCAGCAGAATAAAGTCTAGAAGTGGAATTGTTGTGTCTATTGGTAAGTGCATTTTAGATTTTGATAGATACTGCCAACTGTCTTCCAAAGAATTTGTATTGACTTGCACTCTCACTGAAAGTGCTTGAGGGCCTGTTTTATATACTTTCATCTGTGCTGTGAAATTAATATTTTGTCTTTTTATTCATGTTGGGTAAAAGTATTTTATTTTTGTTGATTTTTATTTATTTAATATACAATAATGACATCCATTGAGCATTTCTTTTGTGCAACGCATTATTCCAAGTGCTTTATGTTGTTAACTTAATTTAGCAATCTTATGAGGTAAGTAGTGTTATTATTCTCTTTTGATGAAATATAAGACACAGAGGGGGTAACTTACTTGCCCAAGATTATGTAGATAGTGACTAACAGGACTGGATTCAACCAAATTAGTGGGCTGTATGACTCCAGAGCCTGTGCTCTTCATTGCTAAGTTATTTTCTGAATAACTGCCAATATTTACCTTCTATTACTATCTGTCATGGCCTTTGCATATTTGTCTTATTGTTTTGTAGGCACTCTTTACACATTAGGGAAAAAAATACACAAAATTGGCCCTTTGTCATATATTTTAAATATATTTCCAGTCTGTATTTTTGATACTGTTTATGTTTCTATTTGCATACAGACATATTGAGTTTTGATGCAGTTGAATTTTCAATCTTTTCTTTTGATCATTAAGTTTTATTGCTAGTTTAGGTCTTTCTCACTCCAAGATTATAAAAATATTTTTCTATGTTTTTGTCTCGTACTTTTAAATTTCATTTGAAACTTTGATCCTTCTGGGTTTCATTTTGGGATGAGGAATGAGACAGATCTCAATCCTATATAATAAAAGCTTAATATGTCAAGTGTCTGGTCGTCCGGTCGGCCATTCAATCAATCAATGTGTAACATGCTAATGATATGCTAAGCCTGCTCAACCGCTTGCTATGACGTGCACTGACCACCAGGGAGCAGACAATCAACTGGTCAACCAGTTGCTATGACATGCACTGACCACCAAGGGGCAGAGGTGTAACGTGAGCTGGGCTTATGGCTGGTGAGTACAGAGGCGGTGGTGGGAGCCTCTCCTGTCTCCGCAGCAGTGCTAAGGATGTCTGACTGTCAGACATTCCCTGAGTGCTCCCTGACTGTGAGAGGGCACAAGCCAGGCTGAGGGACTCCCCTTGAGTGCACAAATTTTGTGCACCAGGCCTCTAGTTGTTATATATATTGATTTTTTAAAGATATAATTGCGTCTTTTGACATCTACATAAATTTAAGCCCACTAAATAAAAAAATATAAAGCATCATATATATATATATATATATATATATATATATATATACACACAACTGCATGCCCAAGTTATACCTAATCATACAGATATTGATATGAACAAATTCATACATAGAAATAAAATTTATGCAAGTACAAATACAGGAAAGAAAATATAGTTATATGTCCCTGAACATTTGAATACTTAGAGAAAGTTCATTCTTAATATAATGCCAAATACGAGTAAAATTTGGTTGCTGTTGACTTGAGATATGCCCATTTTTCCTTAAGGGAACATTAAAAAATCTTACAGTTAGATCCTATACTACACATCAATTTCTTATCTATGAAAAGCGTTCCATAAAAATTGGTTCAACTTCCTGTTTATATTTCTTGTCTTAGTAGCAAAGGAAGAAAGCAGGTCAACAAAAGTCACATAAAGAAAGCCTAAAATCATGGGCTAGGACTTATGCAGGACCTCTTTCCCACCTGTAGAGGAAACCAGCCATATCTTAGCTGTTTTCAGATCCACAGCTATGCTGCCTTTTCATTTCTTGCTATAAAAGTTAATTATGAATTTTGATCTTCCTATTTTGAAGGAAAATGAAAGAAAAATGTCCGGGTCTAAGCCAGAACTTCTCAACCAGAGGAAGTCTCCCCCTCTAGGACATTTGGCAGGGTCTGGAGTCATTTCTGGTAGTCCCAGCTGCGAATGGGCCAGCTACTACTACCACGTAGGGAGTAGAAGCTGGGTACTGTTATCTGCAGTCCACAGCACAGCCTCCCCACCTCTCCAACAGAGCATAGTCTTGTCCAAACAGTGTTCAGAAATCCTGGTTTAGTTCAAGGCAGGAAAACCAGAACCCTGGGTGAAGTGTTAACTTGTAGGGAGAGGAGTACAATGTTATAAAAGAAAAGATCTTGATACTAACTCAACACAAACACATTCCATGATTTTGGTGGCTATTTTCTTTAATCAGTAAACAAGCAGGTCAATGGACTTTTCATTTCCTTTGCAAATGTTACTAACCTTTATTATGCAGTATAGGAAGCCAGAGAATTTTTGAATGATTTTCTTGAAATCTATCTAGTTGCTCTTGTTTATAACCTTTAAATATCTGCATTGTCTTTCTGTGTAGTTTTCTAGTAGGCTTCCCCCCCCCCCCCCCCGTTCTTTAAAGAAATTCTCTGGATACTTTAAATGATCTACAAAATTATCACTGTTCTTTGAATAAGTAACATATTAATTATAGTTTGCAGCAGCAGTTTTACAGTAAAGGGAGGTTCTTGTGAAATCTATTCTGGGAAGATGAGGGAAGGCAGGGAAAAAAAGAAAGAAGCAGGAATGTTATGTGGTTCTGCATCATTAATACTGGCAATGGGTTCTTTCACCTCCTGCCCTCTTCAACCTCTTGTTTTCTGACCCAGTTTTGTGTCTTTAGATGTAATCTGATGGCTGCTCATATACAGAATGTTTTAGGAGGCATATAATTCTGACAAGTAAATTAAGAAAATACATTTTAAAAGTACTTACCAAATGTAAATAGAACAATCAAACTTCAACAGAAGCTGGGCTTTATGTAAGTCACCACTTTCTGTATCAGTTAAATCTTCCCCTGTAAAATCTTAGTATGGCAGCCACAGGGGATATCATGTTAGATTGCCATTTCATTGGGATGAAACACTGTGCAGCTAGTTAGCAACTGTGTCTGCATTATAACGTTGGCATTTAGTTGAATCTAATTATTTCTTGTCTTTGAAGCAAAGGAAGGACATTCTTCTTTCTTTTTCCTTCAAAATAGGGAGATCAAAATTCATAATTAACTTTTATAGCAAGAAATGAAAAGGCAGCATAGCTGTGGATCTGGAAAGAGCTAGACTTTGAGGCATTTGTAATTCAATAATTGGGTTAGTAACAGATGAGCCAAATTAAGAACAGAATGTTTTTATTTACTTTGTAATTTTAAGCAGTTTTTTCAATGCCTGTTAAAATTTTAATTGTTGGCATTCATATTTTGGCAGACTTTATACTTTAGAAGGAAAACTGGTTGAAAGTGGGACAGAGTTGGAGAATGGACAGTTTTATGTGGCTGTTGGCAGAGATAAGTTTAAAAAATTGCCTTACAGTGAATTACTTTTTGACAAGTCAACCATGAGAAGGTCTTATGGGTAAGTTTTCATCCTCATTTACTTCTCACACTTTAGTTATCATTTGAAGTAGCATTGAGTCTTTTGCTGACACTGGTATATTTTACATAATCTAGTTTATCATTTAGACTGCAAAGCATATAAGATATACACTGACCTTTGTTTTTTTGCCATGATTGGAGATTGAGATCTATTGCACAATAATTTTTGGGACTCTATAGAAGACTAAATAGTATATTTTTACTATATATATGTATTTTGCTATTCATTTATGATTTTATAACAAAAATAAAGATTTACTTTTGTGAAGAAGATACATGGCAATTAGCTTCTTTTTAAAAAATATAAATTTTTTATTGATTTCAGAGAAAAAGGGAGAGGGAAAGAGAGATAGAAACATCAATGATGAGAGAAAATCACTGATTGGCTGCCTCCTGCATGCTGCATATTGGGGATCAAGCAGGAGCATGTACATATGCAGGCATGTACCCTGACCAGGAATCAAACCTTGACCTCTTGGTTCATAGATCGATGCTCAACCACTGAGCCACAATGGCAGGCCAATTAGCTTCTTTAAAGCATACATTATTAGAAGTTTTAAGAATCTCTTAACTGTTAGCTGGATCAAGTAATTTTTCAGCTGGTGCATATAAAACATCTAAAGGTGTTTAAAAAAAAACCCATAATATTTTATACACCTTTTAATAATAACTGTAAAATATAAAAACACTACAATTCTACTTGTGCAAAATAAATAGATTAACTGCTTTTTTAGTTAATATATGCCAAATTTTATAGATAACTATTGTAATTACTCATAATACACTATGGACCGTTTTTCTCTATGAAATGTCATATATTGGTGAAAGATGCCTTATTTCAGCCAAGTAGCTGGACCTTATAGGCAAACCTGAGGAGCCCTGGCCCCTGGCACATGCTGGGACCCTCCCTTCAGCTTGCTCATGGTGCCCCAGGATCTACCTCTACTGCAATCTACAGATATTCCATGACCACTTTGCTATTGGAAATGGAATTTTTTGGTGGTTCTCTCCTAGGGTGGATGATACTTGTAGAGACAGAGCAGAATGTCACCAATATGTTGTCCCTTTATTCACAGTTTGTGAAGCCTGATGGAGAGCTTAGCTGAGGGTCTCTAGATAAGTATTAGATGAAACCAAATTTCAGGGATGTTGTTTAACGTATGCAAGAGCACATGGTTTTCCAGCACTTTAGAATTACTCACCAGCAGACTTATTGCTAACCATCCTTACCCATCCATGAAATCAAATCCTTCCACAGCCTGCCAAGCAACACTGGATTAGCCTGTTGTTAGCTTCAGTGTGTAATTGATGGCAGTGGGAAAGCTCTAACTCATGGTGACCTTTCTCAGGCATATCCTCTTATTTATAGAGTTTCAGTTGAATTCCAGAATAGATCTTTTTCTAATAATATAGACATCTGTGAAACAACGTTCCTGTAGTTGAAGAGAGTTTTTATTTTTTGACAAGAGTGACTGGTTTAGAAAGCCCCTGAATATAAATGTCAGGGTGCTACCATTCTGAGCTCCTATCAGAGGAGACAGCATAGGTGTTTAGAAAGAGAGAGAGATAAATTTATTGTTTTAAACTCAATTTAGCAAAATCATTACTCAGCTTGAGAAATGATTTTTTGAAATTCATATGGAAAATTCAGGGAATTAAATAAAAATGCTGTGAAAGAATATAATGTGGTACTAAAGGTTTATTGTAAGTATCAATTACAATAGTGTGCAGAAAAATATTAAACATCCTTTGGAATGGAATTTTGAAATTTTGTGGCGGTCCTTGTGAAATTGGGAATGTAGTACTTTTGTGAAACACTGTTATCAGTAAACAGTTGACTTACAATTTGGGATGATACATTGGGATGACATTTGTCTTGCATTGTAATTATTTGTAAATAATACTCATATTTCTAAATTGCAATTTGTTTTTTTTTGCAGTCAGAAAGCTTCTTCACTGCCTCCTATTGTGGGATCCAGAAAGTGTAAAGGGAGTGTAAGTATCAGATAGTTTACTCATTAATGCCCTATATTTCTGTACAATACATTGAGACTGTCCTTTGGATTTCAATTAAATTTGAAGAAATAAAAGCTAGCTGGTATATAAGCAATTGTGTGAAACAACACTAGGACATTAGTGTTACAATTAAGGTCTTACAAGAGAGCTAACATTTTTAGAATATATATTTTGAAACAGGTATCTTTTTCCTTGTATATAGACCTTGATACAATTTATATCACAGTTGAAATCTAGGTAATAATACATAAAACTAGAAGAAATGCTGGGATAGGTCACATTAGTGGTCCACTCAGTCCTATTTCCTATCTCTGACAAAGACTAAAAAAGAAGTTTTTGTAAGAAAATGGTGATCCTCACATATAGTTCTTTAAAAGATTGAGAATCACTTCAAATATTTATTCCCTATCAGAATCTTTTTCATTCATCATTCATTCATTTGCTAATTCAGCAAAGTTTATTAAATGCCTATTATGTGGGAACTGTGACACACAGTTAGTAGGTAATTCCTTAATGTCTTTGTATTTTTCGTCTGTAGTTCTCATGGAGATGAGTTTATGTCATGCCACAGTGTTGCTTTGACAGAGTACTTCTAGCTAAGGCTTCTCTTTCCACCCTTTTGATTGAATTTCCAAACCCGTAGTGGTCAGGACTGATTTGATATTTCCCCTCTCTGAATTAAGGAAGCAAAATTCTTATTATGGTGTTTTGTGAAATAAATGGCTGTTTGGCAATAATACTGTTTCCTAGTGACGATTTAGGTATCTCTCCATCCTTTTGGTTATATCATGTGAAATTCTTGAAAAATAGAAAAATAAATTTGTGTGAAGAAGTAGTGCTGAACTCAGCATAACAAACAGCAAATCTTTATTAGCCACTCATTCCCTGGGACTCATACAACTTATGACAAAGCACTTGCCCCTCAAGAAACATACAATCTCACTGAAATAGAGAAGATAGCTTGAAAAGGTAACCAACAAGCTAAACACCAAATTTGTGATGAGACTGGTAAACATGAGAGAGACAGAAGGCATCAATGTGCATTGGTCAAAATACATGGAGAAAGTTGAATTAGAGTTATGCCTTTGAGGACTGTTTAAGATGAAGGCAAAGTCAATGAGGGGGGAAGGGCTTCAGATAGAAGGAACAGTGTGAGGAAAGGAGAAGCAATAATACTGGCTGATATTTAGTGAACACTATGACAGTGTCTTTACAGGTGTGATTTACTTAATCTTCACCCCATGAGGCAGGTACTATTATTACTTCATTTAAAAATAAGAAAAGGAAGCAGACCATGGAAGTACCACATCAAAGGCTTCTGTTGAACAATTGGCAGGGGAGGGATTGTGACCAGGTGGCCTTCCTGGAGGAAGCTTGTGCTTCTGAACCCAGGGAACAATGAGTTGCTCAGGCTGACTGGAACAGAAGGTCTTTCTTCTGTGGTGTGGAGGCTGATGTGCTTGAAATGTTAGTGATGGCAGTGTTAGATGACTTGGAATGTCAGAATGAGGAATCTAATCTTTATCTTTAAGTAGAGGGCAGCTCATGAGGGCTTCTGAGAGGTGAACATGCTAATCCAAATCCATTCTAGGAAGGTTAGATCTTTTATGTGCAGAAAGACTTAATGTGGTGAAAGACCATAGGCGAGATGTCAGTTATGCCACAATTATAAGCAATGGCCTTGGTATCCTATATAATAAAAGCCTAATATGCAAATTGTCCCCTCAACCGGGAGTTTGACCAGGGGGCAGGGCCAGCCAGCCAATGCCCATGGCACCTGCCCCCAGTTGGCCCAGTCCCAGCCGGATGCAGAGGCAGACAGCCTGGGGAAGTGAGGCCCTGGCCCTGGCCAGCAGCCAGCAGCCACTAGGGACCCTACCCATGCACGAATTTCATGTACTAGGCCTGTAGTCAAGTGATAAGAGTCTAGACTGAATAGGTGGTAGAAGTAACAGAAGGTGATTACTGCTCAGGAACAAATGAAAGATTGCTTGGTGATTGGACCATGGGGTTATTGGATAGGTTAGAGATAAAGATAACTGCGAGTTTTTAAGCTTGGATGCCTGAGAAAATGGTAGTATAATGGCCAAGTAGAAGGCAGTCAGGAAAAATAATGACCTGCTTAAGTTGGAAGTGTCATCATGAAATCTAGTAGAAATGTTCGGCAAGCAATTATACATGATGGAGTCTGAGGCCTGATGTGGTCATCAGATGTAGATTTGCAAGTTCATCCACATTATGGTCATAGTTGAAGAGCAGACACCTGTCATTGTAGTGTTCTTTCCTGGCACCCAGCATAGCCAGGCCTCGCCATGCTGTTCAGTCAGAGGATGGGTGAGTGGCACCTGGAGAGAGAGTGCAGTGAGAACCACAGAGGACCCAGGTTTGAGACAATTAATAAGGGTAGAGAGAGAAAGAAGGTGGAGAATATTCCAATGGTTGAAAAATATGTTAGCTACTATAAAGCTAAATAAACCCATAAATTTAGGGTTTGGAAATTTTGTCCTCTTGTTCTTCTTCAGGACTTTGGAGTGGAGTCTCTTCTGTGTACCAGGCAAATATGAGCTCATTCATTCTACCATTACAACTGGAAGAGTGATGACTAAACAGAGACTTAGTGTAGTTGATTAAGTGACCCTAGGTCACAGGTAAAGGTGATGGCAGAACCAAGATCATGGCTCAACTCTTTGCATTCACAATAAAAATGAACTTTGGAATTATGTGCTTACTACTCTGTAATTTGGAATGTCTAAAATATTTATTTAAAATGCGTTTTCTGCTTTAAAATTCATGTGCAGGAGGCACTCACATGCAATTTAGAATTTGTGCTATGAATATTGTGTCATCTAATAATGATTGATTAGGTTTCCATGTATTTGGTGTGGAACTAAGCCCCAGGGAGACAGTGATGAGCAAAGAGACATGGTGCTTTCTCTTGGTTTGTGGTCTAATTGGGGAGACAAAGGTTAAATGATTCTACAAATACACAGATAATAACGTGATGAAAATGAAAGAACAGTGCTGAGGAATATGAGAGGCAATCAAAAGAGAACTACCTTAGATAGGTGTGTCAGGAAAGGCCTCTTTGAGTAAGTGACCTGTAATGACAGACTATTTCCATTTCATAGAAAGCAAAGACTCAGAATTATATTTCCATGCTCTGACTTAGAAAAATAAAATGATAGCAGAGTTTGTTCCTCTTTCCAAAATACTCCCAAAGCAGGCTGCACAATTGTCCATCCATTCATCTGCTCATTCAGCTATCCACTCAACACATTTATGGAGCACTTACTAAGTGCCAGGAACTACTCTAGGTACCAGGCATATAATGGTGAACAGATAGGCAGGTTTCAGACCCGATGGAACTTTCATTATCAGATGGTGTAAGTGCAATGTGTTAACTAAAACATGGCAGGGAACCTACGGATAAAAGTTCTCTGAGATGGAGAGTTTAATGATGGAGCTTGTTACACAAAGCTGGGGCAGGGGAGAAAAGAGCCTTTACAGCAGATGAAGAATTACAGAGGCCCTTGGTAATGAGCTTGGCAAGTGAGGAGGGCAGGAAGAAGGCCAATGTGGTCTGAGATAAAATCGGCAGGCAGCGCCTGAACTTGGGTTGGGGTTTTATTCCTTGATAGGATACCATTTGAGGCTTAGAAGAAGAGGGTGATACCATTTGCTTTACATTTTGAAAAGACCATTCTGGCCATGGTGTCTACAGAAAGTGAGTTGGGGCAAGAATAGGAGCAGGAGGGTGTGGGACAGCTAGTGTCTAGGCATGTGATGAAGGTGACTTGGACAGGTGACAGCAGGGGAAATGGGTATCTATAATTCTTCTTTGAATATGTTGTAATGGTCTGTTGATACATTATTGATTGATACATTCATCACAGGCATTTACTGAGTACGTTTTAGTGCTTGGTGGGTAGCGGGAGGCAGAGATTCCTGAGAAAACACTGAACATATAAAGGAGGAAAGAGAAACAAATACACAATATATTTAGTATTAGTTAGTGAGAAGCTTGATGAAAAATGCATCAAGACATGGGAAGAGCCCTAACTGGTTTGGCTCAGTGGATAGAGCGTCGGCCTGTGGACTGAAGGGTCCATATTCGATTCTAGTCAAGGGCTTGTACCTTGGTTGTGGCACATCCCCAATAGGGGGATGTGCAGAAGGCAGTTGATCGATGTTTCTGTCTCATCAATGTTTCGAACTCTCTATCCCTCTCCCTTCCTCTCTGTAAAAAAATCAATAAAATATGTTAAAAAAAAAAAAAAAAGACATGGGAAGAGCCCTGCTGGTATGGCTCAGTGGTTGAGTGTCAACCTAGAACCAGGAAGTCATGGTTTGATTTTTGGTCAGGGCACAGGCCCGGTTTACAGGTCTGATCCCCAGTTAGGGACATGAAGGAGGCAGCTGATCAATGATTCTCTCTCATCATTGATGTTTCTATCTCTCCCTTCCTCTCTGAAATCAATAAAAATATTAAAAAAAAAAAAGACCTGGGGAGAGAAAGTGCCATAACATCCTGGTGGGTGGGGTAGGCATCTTTTATGAGGTCATATTTGAACAGAGAGGAATACCTCACCTGGCACATGGTATGCTCTCAAAACCTGGTTAGTGGATGTGTGCGTGACTGGCAGTGAACCCCACAGAGAGAACATCTTAGGTCAGAATTCCAGAGTCACAAACACTATTTTTTTTCCATTTTTTTTATTAAGGTATTTTATGTGTGCATATCTTACCATTGTCTCCCCCCACCCCACCACCCCACTCCCATACATGCCCTCACTCCCCAATGTTTTGCATCCCTTGGTTATTCTTACATGCATGCATATAAGTCCTTCGGTTGATCTCTTATTTACCCCACCTCTCCCTAACCTTCCTGTTGTAATTTGACAGTCTGTTTGATGCTTTATTGCCTCTGTATCTATCTTATTGTTTATCAGTTTATAATGTGTTTTTTATTATCCACAAATGAGTGAGATCATGTGATATTTTTCTTTCATTGACTGACTTATTTCACTTAGCATAATGTTCTCCAATTCCATCCAAGTTGCTACAAATGGTAAGAATTCCTTCTTTTTTATGGCAGCATAGTATTCCATTGTATAGATATACCATAGTTTTCTGATCCAGTCATCTGATGACGGGCAACGAGGCTGTTTCCAAATCTTAGCTATTGTAAATTGTGCTGCTATGAACATAGGGGTGCATATATCCTTTCTGATTGGTGTTTCTAGTTTCTTAGGATATATTCCTAGGAGTGGGATTACTGGGTCAAATGGGATTTCCATTTTCAGTTTTTTGAGGAAACTCCATACTGTTCTCCACAGTGGCTGCACCAGTCTGCATTCCCACCAGCAGTGCACGAGGGTTCCTTTTTCTCCACATCCTCGCCAGCACTTGTCGTTTGTTGATTTGTTAATGATAGCCATTCTGACAGGTGTGAGATGGTACCGCATTGTCGTTTTGATTTGCATCTCTCTGATAATTAGTGACTTTGAGCATGTTTTCATGTGTCTCTTGGCCTTCCTTCTGTCTTCTTTCGAAAAGATTCTATTTAGGTCCGTAGCCCATTTTTTTACTGGATCATTTATCTTCCTTTTATTAAGTTGTATAAACTGCCTATAGATGTTGGAGATTAAACCTTTATCAGTGATAACATTTGCAAATATGTTCTCCCATACAGTGGGGTTTCTTGTTGTTTTATTGATGGTTTCTTTTGCTGTGAAAAAGCTTTTTATTTTGATGTAGTCCCATTTGTTTATTTTCTCTTTAGCTTTCTTTGCCCTAGGGGTAGTATCAGCGAAGAAGTTCTTTCAGCACATGTCTGAGATTTTGCTGCCTGTGGATTCCTCTAGTATTTTTATGGTTTCCCGTCTTATGTTTAAGTCCTGTATCCATTTTGAGTTTATTTTTATGTATGGTGTAAGTTGGTGATCTAGTTTCATTTTTTTGCATGTATCTGTCCAATTTTCCCAACACAATTTATTAAAGAGACTGTCTTGACTCCATTGTATGTTCATGCCTCCTTTGTCAAATATTAATTGAGCATAGTAGTTTGGGTTGATTTCTGGATTTTCTATTCTATTCCATTGATCTATATGTCTGTTCTTGTGCCAGTACCAGGCTGTTTTGAGAACAGTGGCTTTGTAATACAGCTTGAAATCTGGTATTGAGATCCCTCCTACTTTATTCTTCTTTCTCAGGATTGCTATTGCTGTTCGGGCTCTTTTTTTATTCCAGATGAATTTTTGAAGAGTTCTTTCTAGGTCTGTGAAATATGCCGTTGGTATTTTAATGGGGAGTGCATTGAATCTATAGATTGCTTTGGGTAGTATGGACATTTTAATTATGTTGATTCTACCAATCCATGAACATGGTATGTTCTTCCATCTGTTTTGTCTTCCACTATCTCTTTTTTCAGTGTCCTGTAGTTTTCCACGTATAAGTCTTTTACCTCCTTGGTTAAGTTTATTCCTAGGTATCTTAATTTTTTTGGTGTGATGGTAAATGGGATTGCTTTTTTAGTCTCTCTTTCTGTAAGTTCATTATTGGTGTATAGAAATGCCATAGATTTCTTGGTGTTAATTTTGTATCCTGCTACATTGCTGAATTCATTTATTAAGTCTGTTAGGTTTTTGATGGAGTCTTTTGGGTTTTTTATGTACAATATCATGTCATCTGCAAATAAGGACAGCTTTACTTCTTCTTTTCCAATTTGGATGCCTTTTATTTCTTCTTCTTGTCTAATTGCAATGGCTAATTCTTCCAGTACTATGTTGAACAGGAATGGTGAGAGTGGGCATCCCTGTCTTGTTCCTGTTCTTAGGGGAAATGGTTTTAGTTTTTGCCCATTCAGTGTGATGTTATCTGTGGGTTTATCATATATAGCTTTTATTATGTTGAGGTATGATCCTTCTATTCCCACCTTGTTGAGAGGTTTTATCAAGAAAGGGTGTTGGATTTTGTCAAATGCTTTTTCTGCATCAATTGATATGACTGTGTGGTTTTTATCTCTCAATTGGTTTATGTGATGTATCATGTTTATTGATGTGTGGATATTGTACCATCCTTGCATTTCTGAGATAAATCCTACTTGGTCGTGGTGTATGATCTTTCTGATGTAGTGCTGGATCTGATTTGCTAGAATTTTGTTGAGGATTTTGGCATCTACGTTCACGAGGGATATTGGCCTGTAATTCTCGTTCATTGTGTTGTCTTTATCTGGCTTTGGTATTAAGGTGATGCTGGCTTCTTAGAAGGAGCTTGGATGTGTTCCTTCCTCTTGAATTTTTTGGAATAATCTGAGGAGGATAGGTTTTAATTCTTCCTTGAATGTTTGGTAAAACTATCCTGTGAAGCTGTCTGGCCCCAGGCTTTTGTTTGCTGGAAGCTTTTTGATGACTGCTTCAATTTCTTCCATAGTTACTGGCATATTGAGCTGTTTAAGACTTCTTAAACTCAATAAGTCTTCCTGATTGAGTTTTGGAAGGTTGTATTTTTCTAGGAATATGTCCATTTCCTCCAGGTTGTCCAGTTTGTTGGAATAGAGTTGTTTGTAGTATTTTTTTTTTTAACAATCCTTTGTATTTCGGCGGGATCTGTTGTTATTTCACCTCTTTCATTTCTGATTTTGTTTATTTGGGTCTTCTCTCTTTGCTTCTTGGTGAGCCTGGCTAGAGGTTCATCTATCTTGTTTATCCTTTCAAAGAACCAGCTCTTGGTTTTGTTGATCTTTTTTATTGTTTCTTTGGTCTCAGTGTCATTTATCTCCACTCTGATCTTTATTATTTCCTTCCTTCTGCTTACACTGGGCTTTTCTTGTTGCTCTCTTTCTAGCTCTTTGAGTTGTAGGGTTAGGTAATTTATTACCATTGTTTCTTGTTTTTTGCAGTATGCTTGTAGAGCTATGAACTTCCTTCTCAAGACTGCTTTCGCTGTGTCCCATAGATTATGGATTGTTGTGTTTTCATTGTCATTTGTTGCCATGATGTTTTTTATTTCTTCCTTGATCTCTCTGGTAATCCAGTCATTGTTTAATAGCATGCTGTTTAGTCTCCATGTGTTTGACTTCTTTGGATTGTTTTTATTGTAGTTGATTTCCAGTTTTATGCCACTGTAGTCTGAGAAGATGCTTGATATGATTTCTATCTTCTTGAATTTGAAGAGACTTTGCCTATGTCCCAACATATGGTCTATCTTTAAAAATGAGCCATGTGCACTTGAGAAGAATGTATATTCTGTGGCTTTGGGGTGAAATGTCCTGAAGATGTCAATTAATTCCATTTGGTCTAGTGAGTCATTTAGGATTGATGTTTCTTTGCTGATTTTTTGTTTAGAGGATTTGTCCAATGGTGATAGTGGGGTATTAAACTCTCCTACTATGATTGTATTGCTGTTAATCTCTCCCTTGATATTCTCCAGGAGTTTCTTTTATGTATTTGGGTGCTCCTGTGTTGGGTGCATATATGTTTACCAGAGTTATTTCTTCTTGTTGGATTGCTCCGTTTAGTATTATGAAGTGGCCTTCCTTATCTCTTGTTATGTCTTTCACTTTGAGATCTAATTAGCCAGATATAAGTATTGCTTCCCCAGCTTTTTTTTCATTTCCATTCGCCTGGAGAACCTTTTTCCATCCCTTCACCCTCAGTCTGTGTGCATCTTTTTTTCTGACGTGGGTTTCTTGTAGACAGGAGATATATGGGTTATGTTTTCTTATTCGGTCAGTTACCCTATGTCTTTTGATTGGGGAATTTAATCCATTTACATTTAAAGCTATTATTGATAGGTACTTATTTGTTGCCATTTTTATTCTTTACCCCTGTGTTCCTTCTTCGCTTCCTATTTCTTTTTTCTTTTCTTTTTTATAGCAGATCCTTTAGCATTTCTTGCATTGCTGGTTTGGTGGTAATAAATTCCCTTAGTCCTTTTTTGTCTGTGAAGCTCCTGATTTCACCTTCAGTTTTGATTGATGGCCTTGCTGGGTACAGTATTCTTGGATTCAGACCCTTACTTTGCATGACTTTGTATATTTCATTCCATTCCTTTCTGGCCTGATGAGTTTCTGTTGAGAAATCAGTTGATAGTATGAGGGAGGTTCCTTTGTATGTGACTTTCTGTCTCTCTCTGGCCGCTTTTAAGATTCTTACTTTGTCAGTGGTGTTTGCCAATTTAATTATAATGTGCCTTGGCATTGGTCTTTTGGGTTTCATTTTGCTTGGGACTCTGTGAGCTTCTTGGATTTGTGTGGGTTTTTCCTTCCCTATATCAGGGCAGTTTTCTGTCATTATTTATTCAAACAGGTTTTCTATTCCTTGCTCAGTTTCCTTTCCTTCTGAGACCCCTATTATGCGGATGTTGTTTTGTTTTGTGTTGTCCCAAAGTTCCCTTAGGCTCTCTTCCTGCTTTTTAATTTTTTTTTCTAGAAGCTCCTCTACTTGGGTATTTTTTTCCATCTTGTCTTCTAGCTCACTGGTGTTTTCTGCTTCTTCTAGTCTACTCTTGATGCTTTCTATTAAGTTCTTTACAGCAGCAATGTCATTTTTCATTTCTTCTTGGTTCTTCTTCATTTCCTCTTGATTCTTACTCATGTTGTCAAATTTGTCTTCCGTTCTTTTCAGCCACCTTATGACCATTTCTCTAAATTCTTTCTCTGGCAGGTTGCTTGCCTCTATTTCATTTACTTCCTTTTCTGGTGATGCCTGCTTTTCTTTCATATGCGGGCTGTTTCTTCATCTCCCCATGTTCTCTCTTCTCCAGATGTCTGATTATGTAGTTCTCTCTCTCCTGCATTGACTTAAAGGCACAAAATACAACATGACCCGGTACAACACACAAGGCAGTGAACAGAAATGTATTCGTGGTATTAATAACCTCCAAATAAAGGTGACACCAGAGAAAGGCAAATTAGGGGATAGGAGAGAAAGAAGAGGAAAAAGAAAGAAAGAAAAAGAGGAGTATGAAAATGAAATTGGGAAAAGAGAGGGAAGAAAAAGAGAGACAAGAAAGAGACAAAGAGAGAAAAGGGGAACAAACTATATATATGGGGAAAAAATCCAATAGTCCCAGCAAATGCCAGCCACAAGTACCTGGGGATTAATACAAACTACAACACCAACTAATATCAAGCAAGGCAAGGGAAAACAGAAGCAAAAAACAAACAAAAACAAAGAAAACAAAAACAAAGAGACAAACAAAAAAGAATAAGCAAAACAATATCACAAAAAAGCATAAAAATTCGATATAATCAACATTCAAGCAAACAACAACTAAAGGACAGAGAGAAAAACAATTTTTTGGGTAGTTAAGACAGCGAAGAGAGAGGTGTGTATGGACTTCGAGCAGGGGATTGGAAATTAGATATATATGTAGGGTGAAATTTTAACAGGGGGTAAACAGAAAGAATAGGGAAAATCTAAAGCAGGAAAGGGGTAAGATTAACAGGACACCAAAAGGGAAAAAGTTAGGAAGAGAGTGATGGCATAAAGGTAGAGTTGCGATAGAGTAAAACGATGCTAAAGGAAAGATGAAAATAGAATGTAGATCACTAATCCCAAAGTAAAATAAAGAGAAAATAAAATGACACTTAAAAAAAAAAGGTAAAATAGTAGTAGTAATACTGATTAAAAATAAAAATGTAATAATTAAAAAGGTAAAATCAAGTGAGAAAAAAATGAAAAAAATAGTTTCTTAAATAAAAGATGCAAAAAATGAAAATAAAAAAATAAAAAAATATATAATGTGCAATAGTGAAGGTCATTCACTTCCTCTATTGTTCTGTTTGGCACGCCTGTTTCTCAGTCCAGACAGTATTGCAGTTCCCTGCATTCTACTGTTCCTCAGTGTTATAAGCCAGTCCTGATTTTTAAGCAGGCGGTGTCTTAATTTCTCGTGTTCCTTTATTTTTGATTACACAAGAGTCAATTTGTGATTCAGCCCCTGTGTGGCAGTGTTTCTGGATTGACTTCCATGTCTATTTATGGCCTCTCTAGCCTATGTTTATCCCTGTGGTACTCAATACCGGTTTGTGGGAGTGGGCTGCCTCAGAGCTGGTTCTCCGATGGTTACTCCCAGCTCCGACCCCCAGGTTCTAGAAAAACAACTTTCCCCTGCAGTCTCCCAGGGTGTCCCCAACTGGGTCATCCTATGTATTGGGCTTAGTAATCAGAAGCAAGGATTTAAAGAGGAAAAAGCCCAAGTGCGCGAACAATGGGTCTGTGCGCTAGTCTAAGCAGCTGGTACACGTTTGAAATCCTTAGGCTGTCCCTGCACATCAGATCAAAATGGGTTGCTTTTTAGGGATCCCTTCTGTTAGCAGCTCTTAGGACCCCCTTCAACATTCATGGATCACGCCAGACCCACCAGCCATGGATTTTTCTAGGCACAGACTTCCCTGGTCCTCCTGCTCCCACAAAACGCGTGTTTCTCTCTCCTGCCGGGACCAGAGACCTCACCTGATCCCCGGCGAAATCTGATGTTTCTGTGGTGGAATGAAGAGCTCCTTTGAATCCACGAGTTTGTGCCAATTGGGGATCGGTGTTCTGGGGCTCGCAGCTGTTCGGTGGTTGCTGCAGTTGTGGATTTTCAGGCTTCTGATAAGCTCCACTTTCCCTATCAAGATGGCGTGGTCTCCACGTCCGAGCCTGTGGCCCCGGGAGGGGACCCAGCCGCAGTGGGGGCTGTCCAGTCAGGGGAACCCCGTCTAGCAGTCCCCCACCTTCTCCTGGAGTTTGGCTGTCCCTTAACTTGCCAACAAACACTCCTCGTGCGACCCTCAGCTGTTCTTTCTTTCTGCTCCGGGACAAAGCTTGGAACATGTCTGTATTCCGCCACCATTTTTCTCCTTCACAAACTCTATTTTTAACAAAAGGATTCATTTACTCCTTTTCTTTAATCAATTGTTTCCCTGGAGAATGCATGTGTTTCTAAGAGCATTAACTGTGTGACACTGAATTGGGGGGGTGAGTGAACTGGACTCTGGGAAAGTTGGATTTAAACTTGGGGATCCACTGCCAAATCAGCAGGAAAGCATCCCTGAACTCATGGTGCACATCAAAGGGTACACAGACCTGGATCTTAGGAATTCATTTTCCACACAGCTTTCTAGGGATTGCTCTATTGCATAATGAAGGGGAGTGTGGTTAGGGCTTGATAGAACTTTAAAGAGAGAGAGAGAATGCTGTCACAGTTTGCTGGTGCATCAGTGACTTGGTCAACAGAGCTCCAGCCTTGTGGTAGGGAATGTGAGGAGCGAGGGGTTCTTGGGGTGAAGTAGATTCTTTCAAATCAGCCAGGAAATGCCTTGCACAAAGCAGGACAAGACCAGAAGCTACCCTGATACAGACTCTGAGTGCTGGGGAAGTTACAGGAATGAGCAAATTGGGACTATTTTTATTATATACTAGAGGCCCGGTGCATGAAATTTGGCCTGCACCCTCAGCCCGACCTGCACCCTCTTGCAATCCGGGACCCTTGG
Organism: Corynorhinus townsendii; assembly: GCA_026230045.1. Classification (NCBI taxonomy): domain Eukaryota; kingdom Metazoa; phylum Chordata; class Mammalia; order Chiroptera; family Vespertilionidae; genus Corynorhinus; species Corynorhinus townsendii. Next base: position 148,099,355 of record JAPDVU010000002.1, on the reverse strand, counting down.
GGGATGTCCGACTGCGGATTTAGGCCTGATCCCAGCAGTCAAACATCCCTTTCACCATCCGGGACCACTGGCTCCTAACTGCTCACCTGCCTGCCTGCCTGTTCGCCCCTAACCACTCTACCTGCCTGCCTGTTTGCCCCTAACCACTCACCTGCCTGCCTGATCGCCCCTAACCACCTCTTCCTTGGCCGCCCACTGCTGCAGTTTCATCTGGAAGGACATCCGGAATGACATCCAGAAGATCATTAGGCTGTCTGGTCTAATTAGCATATTACACTTTTATTATTATAGATTTTTTACAGAGAGGAAGGGAGAGGGAGAGAGAGTTAGAAACATTGATGAGAGAGAAACATTGATCAGCTGCCTCCTGCACACCCCCCACTGGGGATATGCCCACAACCAAGGTACATGCCCTTGACCAGAATCGAAACTGGGACCCTTTAGTCTGCAGACCGATGCTCTATCCACTGAGCTAAACCAGCCCGGGCTTATTATAGATTTTTTTAAATTCTCACTTGAGGATATGTTTTATTTTGTTTTGTGTTTTTAAAAAATATGTTTTTATTGATTGTTTTTAGAGAGAAAGGAAGGGAGACAGATAGTGAGATGAAAATATTGATGAGAGAGAAACATCAATTGGCTGCCTTCTGCACATGCACATCCCCTCCTGTGGAAAGAGTCTGTAACCTGGACATGTGCCCTGACCAGGAATAGAACCTGCCACCTTTTGGTGTATGGGACAACACTCCTACCAACTAAGCCACTCAGCCAGAGCAGTTGTGAATATTTTTAAGTTGTGGCCCTAACCTTGAAAACAAAAGGAAGATTTAAGTGAATTGTCTTAGTTTTATAAAGTTTGAAAAATAAACCCATCAGCTAAAGGCTGTTCTCTAGCTGTGAGGCAACTCCGTGTAGAATCAGAGCGCCCTCTAGTGGGAGAGGTGCAAAATCAGAGAAGTATTTGAAAGTTAAAGCCAAAGACTTTTTTATGATTATATGGCTAATACATCTTGTGATCAATGATTTACAGATTAAGATATTATAATTGTTAAGGTTTTTGTTTAAAAGACACCCACATGATTATCCACATATCACAAAGTCACTGTGAAGCAAGAAAAGTTCCACATGCTCCTAAAACGCCATTTACCTGGTGGAGAAGCTGTGTTCAGCATGGATGGGAGGGCTTCTCACACTTGCTCTCACCAGATGCTCAAGTGAGAGCAGCACCAGTCTGAGTCCTGTCCAGTTCCTGCTCTTCAAGCCCTCCTCCCAGGGGCGTGCCTGAGACACAAGTGGTAAGGGCTGCTCCAATAGGCAAAACCCTCACAGAATTATTTTAAACTTGATGTTTTATGACATGTTTTTGTGGGGGCTGGAAATGAGTTTCTGTAGTAATGAAATAGACTTAAGCTGTTTGGATTTTGTTGGCCATTGCTTTGGGAACTACTTAAAAATCCCAGTTTTGGTAGAGTGAGGGTGATAGAAGGGCTCTTGTTAGTTTTTCCCCCCAAAATATATTTTTGTTGATTTCAGAGAGAGGAAGGGAAGGGAAGAGAGATAGAGACATCAATGCTGAGAGAGAATCATTGATGAGTTGCCTCCTGCACACCCTCCACTGGGTATGAAGCCTGCAACCCAGACATGTGCCCTGACTGGGTATGGAACCATGACCTCCTAGTTCATGGGTCGACACTCAACCACTGAGCCACACCGGCCAGGCTCTTGATATTGTTTTTGCTAGTTTGAGCTAGAACTTTGCTATTCCTGTTAGATAAGCTGAGATGTGTGTGAGGCAAAAGGCAGGACAGTGGTTTAAGTATCACTGAGGTCGAGTTTTTGCATAGGACATGCTGTAAAATTAGCTGCTTCTTGATTCCTTCCACTGTGTCACTTCCAGGTGGCTGTTTTTAGGGAACCATACAATATAATAGCTGTTTCTAGTGCCTTGGCATCAAGAAGCTCCTGTGTAATAGAAAAATCAGACCTGGGTAATCTTGAGAAACTGAGTTCCTTTATTATCTATAAAGTGATGACAATGATATCTATCTATAAATTTGGTAAATATTTGTGTTAATGGGTACTTAGCACATAAGATCTACTCAATAACATTGTGTCATCAACTGGCATAGCTGTGTGAGATGGCAAAACTAACTTCCCTATTCACTCTGCTCCCAAAATAGCAACAGCTATCTATGTGCCCAAATAATTAGCCACAGGTGGAAGTCCCCAAAAGAAGGAAAATTTCCTTCTTCATTCCTTTGTCCTTCTCTCTCTCTCTCTCTCTCTCAGGATATATGTATCTCCCTGTATATCCTAATATATAAAAACCCTGGGTCTGTTACAACTGAAGGCTAGACTAACTGGAAGTCATTCCTGCAGTCAGTGCTGGGTTGCCATGGCGACCGAGCACTGACTGCTGAGGGGGCTGCGAATCAGGCCCAGAGAGAGGCCTGAAGAGAGAAGCAGCGTCTGATCCATGGCCTCTGTGGCAGCTGTTGATCAACACTTGCCTCTCTCTTTCTCTCCAGGCCTGGCCAGCAGCTGTGCCTCCATTTCTCTCCAGGCCTCCACCAGGGCTGCTGATCAGTACCACCTTTCTGACCAGGCCTCATTGATAGGCCCAGAAACACTGACTGGCATAGAAACTGACCAATCAGAACCAAATCTGGGTCAACTGTGAGGAGCCAATGGCTGCCTAGGAGGCAGAGCTTTTGACACTGACTGGCATAGAAACAACCAATCACAATCAAATTGGCTGGCAGGGGAGGGCAGTTGTGGGGGGGGGGACCAGGCTTGCAGGGGAGGGCAGTTGGGGGTGACCAGGCTGACAGGGGAGGGCAGTTGGGGGCATTTGGGCTGGCAGGGGAGCAGTTAGGTGTTAATCAGGCTGGTAGGGGAGCAGTTAGGGGGTGATCAGGCTGGCAGGCAGAAGCTGTTAGGGGCAATCAGGCAGGCAAGCAGGTGAGCAATTAGGAGCCAGCAGTCCCAGGTTGTGAGAGGTATGTCCGACAAGGGGTCCCAGATTGGATAGGGTGCAGGCTGGGCTGTGGGACTCCCCCCCCATGCATGAATTTCGTGCACTGGGCCTCGTATGTATATAATTTCTTATATATTTTTTATATTAACACTTTAGGTGAATAAACATTTTTAAAAGGATAAGCATTTAAATTATTAACCAATCTTCTAATTACAAAACAATTTTTCTCTTGTTCTCAGTTTTTGTTCTTACAAAGTGCCTTGTGAGTAGTCATTACTAAGTAATACATGAGCAACTGTTTCCAAAGTCAGGCCCTATATAGTTATTGGAATCAACTATTCTTTCTTGATGATCCACAATCACCATTCTGAATGTCACTACCAGAATGTGGTAAAGCAGAATTTTCTGAATGTTCAACAAGAGAGTTTTTAAAATTATATAACCCCTAGGCATTCCATTCCAGGATGGGGCTCTGCTTCTCCATTGTTATACCCCTCTGTGAACAAGACTTTTCCCAGAGAGCTTCTCATTCACAACGCTTCATTTTAGTCCCTGAAAGTTCCACAGCATCTCTGAACATTCCCATAGGCTTGCTAGAGGGGTTACTCCTTGCATTCAAGGCTTTTACAGTTTTTAAACCTTGGGATGAATAGATATAGTTGGAAATAGACTGGAATATGAGACCTGGCTGATAGTTTCAGATTCTCCTCTATAATCATATTATCTATTTCTTCTGCCAGGCAATTTATGGCCTTTCGAGAGAGAATCATTGAAGAAAAGAAAAGGAATAAAAAAACACAACACAGCTCTGGTAGCAGTTAATGCAATAATTAAATGGAAACTGTATGTTTTAATTGCAGTCTGAATAGGAAATTAAATTATGCAAAAAAGTGTTATAGATTCAGACATTTAATACTGTTAATAAATCTATGCATAATTCATTTTCTTGTAGGCTGTGACAAAATAGCATAAATAACTTCATTTGTAAGGCTGTGAATTTTGCTGTCCTTAATTGGGTGATGGCTAAAACTATTTAAATACTTTTCAATGACTGAATGTATAAATGTTTAAACTGAGCAGTTATAATAGGTTTCCAGGAAGATTTTATTTAATATTACTATGTTTATTTTTAGATACTAGCATAGTACAAATATTGCATAAAGATTGCACCCAATATGTGTGTTTGATAGGATTTTAAGAAAAATATATGATCTCTTTGCTTTTATAGAAAGCACTCTGATACTCATTGAATTAATACTCTGTCAGGCACAATACCAGTTACTTTATAAACTGGACCATTTCATTCTTATTATAGACCTAAAGGGAGGTACATTAACTCCTTTTAACTGATGAGGAGACAGGCCAAACAAGGGAGGAACTAGCCCAAGTTCCCATAAGTGATTACTGGCAGAACAGTGGCTCTGAGCCAGATATTTTGGGTTTCTAAAACTTACATTTTTTTCCATTACCTGCAGCTTCACACCTTACACACTCAGGTAAGTTTAGCACTGGAGCATCTGTGAGTCAAGGCTGTCTTGTTAGGAGGGAGTCTCTTGCTATAGCAATGGCCACGCAAGTAGCTGAGATCAGCACAGCTGTCCCTTGAGCACTAACAGTAACCACCACTGTAGTGGCTATTATGTGGCTCCACAGGAGCCATAGTTGGGCCAGTGACAGGAGCCACTAAAACTTAACCCCACCTTTCTGCTGAGGAGCCCACTTTGCAGACGCAAGGTCTTCATTTCCAGAAGTATTCGGGGACTAGAGGCAACCATTGGAGGTTTGATCATGGGTGCTGCCTTTCAGAAATGTGGACGTGTGGTCTTGAACTGCTGGGGTCTATGTTGCGGTGGATTTGCAATTCATAGAGACCATTGCAGTCACCAACAGATGAGTAAATATTGGAGATTTCTACAAGCGCTGTGTATGTCTCTTCAAATGACTATACATTCACAGTGACAACTAGTTAAGAAGGTATTTCTTGATTAACTGATCAAGCTGAGGATTGTCCCTATTCCTCATTTAATAGGTAGCTGCTGATTCTTCAGAAAGCACAAGAGGGAGGGGATGGTTAGGGCAGAGGGCCTGCTGTGCTCTTTGCTGGGGGCATGACCTTGGACAAGGCTTACTTCCTAAGCCCTAAGCCTCCTTTTCTCCTCTTTACAATGGGGTGACAACAGTACCTATCTCATGGGGCTATTGAGAGACTTAATTTTATAGACTACATGGTAATATTAACTAATCAACAATCGTTATTTTTTCATCTTCTTCCTCTCCCAGACCCTTCTTTTGCCACTAGAAAGAGTTAATTTTGGTATTAAAATGGACAGAAGCAGAATCAGCACAATGCATCCATCTCTAGCCCCTGCCCTATTTACCTAATGCCTAGTTAATGACTTTTTTTTTTTTTTTTACTAGGAATCACTTTGGGAGTTCATTAGCCAATAATAAGGGTCTAATCTTTTGCCACTTAGGGAAATGATCGCCAATCTAAGTCAACTGTAGGATCCAGCGACAACTCATCTCCTCAGCCCCCAAAGAGGAAAGGGAAAAAAGAGGATGTGAATGTAGAAAAACCCACAAAAGGGAAACAAAATCTAAAGTTAAAGAACTCACCACAACCAATTCCGGACAGTGGTAAGTTTGTTGTTATTATTATACTGTTGTTATTGATTATTTTTAGGTTAAGGCTGTGATACAATTTTAATGCTTAAAGACGTCTATTTGTTCCTCTGGGCACACAGAAGATATTCCTACTTGTCATACATGAGTTTTCACAGAAGACCATGTGTGTGTGAGAGATGCTGCTTTTCAGGATTAATTTCTATTTGTAATTAGAGGTTGTGCTATAAAGGCATGTGTTTTGAGGTGAAATATTTCTATAACGATCTTACAAAACAAAGTAAATTTTACTATCCTGTGTTCCTACTGAAAGTGCTTAATTAACATTTTTTTACATTGTGTGTCTACAACCTTTTTTCACATTCATTATGAATTACCTTTTAGTCACAGATCGCTTCCCCCCAACCCCCAAAAAATGTTTTACGAATTTTGCTGATACCCAAGAGAATAAACACACAAATCTTCACTAGTAAACAATATTTACCAGAATTAGTTATGTATCTTACATTACCAGGCAAGAGCTTGTCTAAATAATATTTTAAAAATTTGTATTAGGACAAAATTTCAGGATAAAAGTGTGATGAACTAAGGACATATGCCATCAGAATTGTGGATTTTCCCATTAGGTTTTTGTGACAACAGGCTCTTATAGGCTTCATTACAAGCACGTTCTCAGTGGGGTGAGCACATGACAGTGAAGGGATGCTGTGGCAGAGGGCTTCTGAGACACAGCCCAGCAAAGTGACTGCTTCTTCTTCCTGAGACTCATCCACACACACCTCAGGTGACACACTGGGGTGCCTACGAAGAGGATGGATGCGATAAGGTTTCAGATGTGTAGCCTGAGCTTTATTTTCTTGCCTGGGAGCTCCAGCTCGTTTCAGAGTCTATATGAAGATTCACATTGAAATTACAGCTAAGGTGGGCTTCACAATTGAAGAGACAGCATGAAATCTGTGAGGGTTTAGAGGACGCTGCACAGATAGATGAGAACAGAGTTAAAAGGAAGATGCGTTGAGATTAAGTTAAATGAACAGGCTAAATGAATGAGCTAATTACATAAAGAAGAAAGAGTAGAAGGTGTTTAAATCTTCAAAGGTTGAAATGATAGAGATTAGCTGGAAGCTGAGTGTTCTAAATTCTTGTTCTAGTTGTGCTGTTGACCGTGGACAAGTCACTTAACATTTCTGGGCCCCATTAACCCTCTGCAAAGTGTGGGTTCATATTAAGATTTATCCTTAAACTTTTGCTTGTCTTTAAGTTTGTGAAATCCTTAATTTCACAAACTTAAAGATAAGACCCAGGACACCAGGGTGAAATTCAGCCAACAAATGTTTATTGAATGCTTATTGTATAGCAGACACCAAAGGAAAAAAACCTAGCCATCAGAATTGTAGATTTTCCCATTAGGTTTTTGTGACAACAGGCTCTTATAGGTTTCATTACAAACTTGAGCATTAAAAGTATTTTAGTTTAATCAATGTATACTGGATAATGACACTCCCAAGGCCATGGGCTATGTCTTTTTAAAAATATATATATTTTTATTGATTTCAGAGAGGAAGGGAGAGGGAGAGGGAGAGATAAAAACATCAATGATGCGAGAGAATCATTGATCAGCTATCTCTTGCATGCCCTCTAGTGGGGATCAAGCCTGCAACCCAGCATGTATCCTTGGCCAGAATCAAACCTGGGACCCTTCAGTAAGCAGGCCAACTCTCTATCCACTGAGCCAAATTGGCTAGGGCTGGGTTATGTCTTACTAGTTTATTTTTTTAATTCCCAACAACTTGCACATATCTCATAGATATGAGACACTTAATAAATACTGAGAAATGAATGATGGAAGTTATAAAATAGAGAAATCTTTGTAATACTGTAAAACTCACTAAGGAACAGGATCCATTTTAAACTTTTCATGAATTATTTTACACTAAAGGCTTTTTAATAAAATGTTACTTCCTTATTTTCTGTGAGGCTCTTATTAGTTCATGAAGATCCCAACTCCTACTTCCAATATGTTTTTTAAAGTCTTTAGATTTAGTAGTTGTCCCTCAGAAGAAAGGGAAGCATCATCTTGTCAGGTATCTCATTTGAAGAAATTTGGGTACACAAGATGCTGTATCAATATTCACAAGAAAGTAACTTTTATTAAAAAGTTGAATTATCAGTACTTTTGCTTTTGTGAAAATCCACAGTTTTTAACAAAAATTGTATCTTTGGGGATGAAAATAACAAAAATATATTGAATATTGAAGCAAGTCATATTTTAAACGTGCTAAGAAATGATAGAATCAATGAACAAAATGAGTACTTTACCTAAAAGATTAAAATTTTTTAAAAGAACCAAACAGAAATTCTGGACAATGCAGGACTCAATAAAAGAAATCAAGAATGAACTAGCAAGCACAGGAAAGAGAACTGCCCAGATGGAGGAAAGAATTAGTGATATCAAAGATAGAAACCTAAAAATGATGCAGAGGGAAGAAGAGAGAAAGTTGAGTACAGAGAAAATCAAAGAACTCTCCAAGAACTATGATTCCATCAGAAAGAGCAATCCTAATGTATAAAAACCCTGGGTCATAACGTCCAGTAACGACCCAGGCTTGACCAACCTGAAGTCATTCCTGCAGTCATTCATGCAGACTGCTTCTGCTGCAGGCCCGGTGCCCCAAAACTGACTGCTGAGGGGGCTGCGAATGAGGGCCAGAGAGAGGCCTGAAGAGAGAAGCAGAGACTGATCCATTGCCTCTGTGGCAGCTTTTGATCAGGACTTGCCTCTCTCTCTCCCAGTCTGGCTAGCAGCCACACCTCCATTTCTCTCCAGGCCTCCACCAGGGCTGCTGATCAGCCCCACCTTTTTGATCAGGCCCCATTGATAGGTCCAGAGACGCTGACTGGCGTAGAAACCGACCAGTCAGAACCAAATCTGGGTCAACTGTGAGGAGCCAATGGCTGCCTAGGAGGTGGAGCTTTTGACGCTAACTGGCATAGAAACCGACCAATCAGAACCAAATTGGCTGGCAGAGGAGGGCAGTTGGGGGCAAGATCAGGCTGGCAGGGGAGAGCAGTTGGGGGCGAGATCAGGCCGGCAAGTGGAGGGCAGTTAGAGACAAGATCAGGCTGGCAGTGGAGGGCCGTTGAAGGTGAGATCAGGCCAGCAGGGGAGGGCAGTTGGGGGCAAGATCAGGCAGGCAGGGGCACTTGGGGGCAAGATCAGGCCAGCAGGGGAGGGCAGTTAGGGGCAATCAGACAGGCAGGCAGAGGCAGTTAAGAGCCAGTGGTCCCAGATTGTGAGAGGGATGTCTGACTGCCTGTGAGATTGGGCCTAAATCAGCAGTTGGATATCCTTCTCACAATCTGGGACCACTGGCTCCTAACCGCTCACCTGCCTGCCTGCCTGATTGCCCCTAACTGCCTCTGCCTGCCTGCCTGATTGCCCCTAACCTCTCTGCTTGCCTGCCTGATTGCTCCTAACTGCCCTTCCCTGCTGGCCTGATCGCGCCTCCAACTGCTCTCCCCTGCTGGCCTGATCTCACCCCCAACTGCCTCTGCCTTCCTGATCACCCCTAACTGCCTCTGTGTGCCTGATCACCCCTAACTACCCTCCCCTGCTGTCATGATCTCACCCCCAACTGCTCTCCCCTGCTAGCCAATTTGGTTCTGATTGGTCGGTTTCTATGCCAGTCAGCATCAAAAGCTTCACCCCTTAGGCAGCCATTGGCTCCTCACAGTTCACCCAGATTTGGTTCTGATTGGTCAGTTTCCAAGTCCAGTCAGTATCTCTGGGCCTATCTCTGGGCCTGATCAGAGAGGTGGGGCTGTTCAGCAGCTCCCGAGGAGGCCCAGAGAGAAACAGAGGTGTGGCTGCTGGAGAAGCCTGGAGAGAAAGAGAGAGGCAACAGCTGATCAATAGCTGCCACAGAGGCTGCAGATCAGACCCTGCCTCACTCTCTGGGCCTCTCTCCAGGCCTGATCTGCAGCCCCCTCTGCAGCCAGTGCTGGGTTGCTGCACCCTCACCGGCGGCCATCAGTGCTGGGTCACCACAGCAACCCAGCACTGACTGCAGGAATGACTTCTGGTGGTTGGTCAAGCCTTTGGTCATTTTGGACATTATGGGCCCTGGGTTTTTATATATTAGGATTGCTCTTTCTGATAGAGTCATAGATCTTGGAGAGTTCTTTCATTTTCTTTGTACTCAAGTTTCTCTCTTCTTCCCTCTGCATCATTCTTAGATTTCTATCTTTGGTATCACTAATTCTTTCCTCCATCTGGTCAGTTCTATTTCCTCTGCTCTGTAGCTCATTCTTGATCTCTTTATTGAGTCCTCATCTCCAGAATTTCTGTTTTGGTTCTTTTTTAATGTTTAATCTTTTTGGTAAAGTACTCATTTTGTTCACTATTTTTTTCCCCCTGAGCTCATTAAGTTGTCTACTTGTGTTTTCTTGCATCTTTTTGAGTTTTTTTCAGAACTGCAATGTTGTATTCTATCATTTAAGTCATGTATTCCCATGTCTCTAAGTTTGTTTTCTGGAGCATTTTCCTTTTGAGCTCCCTTGTTACCTTGATTATTCATGGTGCTTGATGGATTCTTTTTCTGTCTAGGCATCTTTGGATAAGCAGCACTTCTCTAATATATTGATAATTACAAGTCTTCCTATTGTTTTCCAGTAGGTGGTCCTGAATCGAAAGGTTTTTGTTTGTTTGTTTGTTTGTTTAGTTCTCTTGTACTTCTCTGGCTTTTCAAATCTCCTGGGATGGTGGAAAGTGGCCTGTGCTCCCTGGGAATATGGGTGCCTCTTCTGTGATCTAGTCACCCCAGTCTCAGAGGACTAATCTGTAGGGGAATATGGTGGGTGATGTGGCTCAAATTTGTGAAATCCCATTGCTGCCTCTCACAGACACAGATGCTGCAAGCTGTGTAGCTGCAATACATAGGGGTAGGGTGAGCTGGGGGAACCCAGCTGCATCTTTGTTGCTTTACCCTCCTGACAGTGGCGACCAGTAAACCTCCATGGCATCCCCCCTCCATCCCACTTGAACCTGGGATTATTAACAAAGTCCACCCTTTGCTCAGGGAAAACATGATTCTGTAGTACCAATTCTAGGATTTTCAGATAACGTGCTCTGCTACCAGACACCAAGGGTGGAGGGAGGCATGGTTTAGGAGGTTAAGAGGTAGCCAGGCTCTGTGGCTTTGTTTTTGTGTCTTGAATACCAACTGTTAGACACCTGAGGCTGCACCTCTGTGCTTTGTCCCTGCCCAGGTCACTGAACTCAGCCATAGCTTGTACTGCTCCTTCCTACAAGAATGCTCACCGAATCTCCTTACTCCTCTGAGCTGAAGGGAGTACCAGTCACAACCTGATTTATCCCCTCTACCCACTGTGAGCTCTCTTCTTCAGGGCTGTGTCTGTGTGGCTCGCCTTAACTTTCCTCCCTTCTCACCTCCCAGGTTTGGTCCCATTTGCCCACCTTTACATGTTCCAATGCATGGATCTCTCAAATGTGTTTGTGCATTGAGCAGGGAATTTTTTGTTGAATTATAGCTATTTAAATTGTTGAAACTTCAAAGGGATAGATCAAGTGGATCTCTTACCCACCATTCCTCTCTAATTTTTTTCCCCAGTAAGAGGCTTATACACTGATACAGAAGCACATAAAATAGTTTAAGTGAAGCATTTTGTACCTTTTTATCTTGATAAAGAGAGCATATAACTTGGAAAATGAATCTTGGATTCCTAAATATTTTTTCCAGGGAAAAAGAAAGAAAAAAACAACAAAAAAGCTTATGCTGTTAATTAGATTAAATCATTGTTTGGTGAGTGAGTTAAGGATATTAGCTTAAATCTATATTTTTGAAAACTGAGCTATTTCTCCTTATCAGATCTTTCTCCAGATGTTTTTGTTTGTAGAAAATTTCCAGGTTATAATATTAAAAGTATCTCTTTCTCTTTTCATATTCCTTAATTCAGTCTTCATATTTATTATTGCAGCTGCTTTTTTTTTAAGGTCATCTATTTTAGTAATTAGAACCAAGTGTGTGCTTTTGGATATTCATATTTCAAAAGGCTTTTTAAAAGTAAAAGCAGTAATGACTTGCAGCAAAGTGAAAGGATGTGGTGAGACAAGAGAATGAGTAAAAAATATAAGAATTTAATACCATATTGTGTATTTGAAAGTTTCTGAGAGAGTAAATCTTAAAAGTTCTCATCATAAGAAAAAAATTTATAATTATGTAGGGGACAGATGTTAACTAGATTTATTGTGGTGATCATTTCACATTATATATAAATATTAAATTAAAAATGCAAACATTTGATTTTAGAGAGAAAACAGTTTGTTCTGTTGAAATTATTTTTAATTTGGAATTAAATACTTTTTGGTTTATTTCAAAATGTTAAATTTTAGACTTAGGATGAATAGCTATGATTATTTCATACATATGTTAAATTGTGCCAATTTTTGACCAAGTGCTCTTTATCTATATACTGTTCTCAAGTTAATTAGAAAAAAGAGGATTTTTTTTTGTTTTTGTTGGCTTTTTAAGGTTTTTGTAGGCTTCCTTATTTTTTATAATTAAGACTATAGTCATGAATGTTGCTCTTTTCTTTATTTCTGCTTACTGATATTCCCATATTTAATGCTGTAGGAATGAGCAGTGCTGATATCAGTCTGTAGATGGCAACCTGGTCTAATTTTATTGCTTATTCTTTCTTTTTTCTCTCTCCCTGTTTCTGTCTGTAATAGTAGAGCTTAATAATTCAAGCAAAGCAGTGACATATTTCTTCAGGGAGACAAATCCCATTTTCCTTTGGTAGCCAAGATGCAAAGTAAGATTGGTTGGTGATTGATGAAGTTGGGTGTGAAATGCATTTTTAGTGCTGCATTTAAATACCAGCTTAACTGGCCAGCGTATGTTTTTGTTACACTTTGCACTTGAGTTGCCATGCCTTGGGATATGTTTTAGAAGCTGTTAACTAGCTACATTCTCTACTGTGAATGCAGTAGTGATGATAATTGTTTTGAAATAGTCATATTTTCTACATGAAAAAATTTAGTGTTTTTAGTACGCTTAGAACACAGGAAGCATGGTGAATTCAGGGTCCATGGAAATATTGGAAAAACTGCATAGAAAATAGCCTGGTTTGTACTGCTATGGGTTATTTGATATTGATAATTATAAATACTTTTAAAAATCAGAGTATTTGAAATGTAAGCAAAACCAAGACATGTTTTCTTCTGAAGGATGATTCTCTGCATGTGTGTGTTGCTTCTGTGCACACACACACACACTGGTACTCTTCTTGATGCAGTGCCTGGCTCATTCCCAGCCTCATTCTCTGACAGTTCCCAAGAAACTTGTGTTGTTTAGATTCCTGATGAATGATAGGGAGCAGGTGCCGTGCCTGGAAAGGATGTCGGAATATTATGACCTTGCTGGGTGACTGCCCTTGAGCAGTCATGCTCTTGAATTTTCTAATAGCTACAACCTGCACACGGCTTGCTGTGTCGCCCCAAGCATGAAGCATTACTGCAATCCATCCTCAGAGTCAGATCACGGGCACTGAAACTTGAATGTCTTTGGTTCGACTGATGAACCAGCTCAGGCAGTTGCATGGTTCCCAGTCACAAGGGATTCTGAAGATAAAACAGGCAGCACATTTTGCAAGTGTGATCTCCCTAAGCCTCACCCTCTGAGGTGAATTATGCCCTGGGAAAATATGTATAAGAGGAGAAGGCATAAAGGCAGTGCCTGGCTTTGTTTAACAAGCTACCCTAAGGTTTATAATTCATTGGTGTCTGTTACCACCAAGTCACCCTAGGACAGAGAAATACAGATTTCCTATCAACATTGTAATTGCCCATCACAATGACAATGTCTATTGTGGGATATGGGTCAAATTTAGTATTAGTATGTTAAAAATTTGTAAGCTAAGCATTTTTCCATGACTCTTGTTGGAATCACAAATTGTACAACAAAATTCTAGTACAGTGAGGAGTTTTAGTAACTTTAGTTTTATTACGGTATTCCAATCCTATTGGTAAAAATTAGAATAGGAGTGTATACTTGGCTGTTCACATTAGTGCTGGGAGTTTCCAGAATTAGAGGCTGGTTGAATACCACTAAGATGTTTATCTCAGTTTGAGAGGAGTATGATATTAGCTCTTTCTAGAAAATATTCTTTTCATATTCTGTCCTCTTAACCTTATCCAGGTTGTACACTGGATGGAGAAGTACTGTGAGAAAAGCATCTTTTTAAAACCACTGATATAGGGTTGAGGCCTCTGAAGTAAACTTCTTTTGGGGGCTATTTTTTTAATGTAGCCTATGGTTGGGGTATTAGATACTTTTGTTTTCAAAAGGAAAAGGTTATTAGCTGTTGAATTACATAGGTATTTCCAAACCTTTGGGAAGTCTTATTCTAGATATGTATTTAATTTTTTTTATTAAACATTTTAATGTTGATATTATCGCAGGTGTCCTCCTTCCTCCCTTCTCCCTTAGCCCGCCTCCACCCACCCCTGCCTTCCTCTCCCTTGGCCTTAACCAAACTATTGTCCCTGTCCCTGGGGTATGCATATACGTGTATGTTCTTTAGCTAATCCCTTCACCTTTTTTATCCAGTCACCTTCATTCCCCTCCCTTCAGATATTTAGGTACTCAATAGGACATTTTCCATGTAGCCCATGAAGCTCTGTATAACCCACAATGCATCTTAATTCTTGCACTGTACTCATAATGCCATGTAAGGCACCTGCAGTGTGCAACACTGCTTCTAGTGGAAGAGTTAACTACAAGTTCCATTTCAGAAGGCCAGGACCTCACGTGACCTTGCTGCCAAACAATGCAGAACTGCCTTCCATCAAATTACTGGTGTAGATCAGGCCACAAGGTGAAGGATCCATATGGGTTTGGATTTGATGAGGAATGTGAAGGATGAGGGACCAGACCTAGAATTACAGGGGTGGGGACACTGAGGTCTGGGCCCACGTTCTTTTATTAGTTCACCCTCTGCAAGAGGATAATATTGGGATTTTCTCATCTTTATTTTTGCCCCCTAGCTTTAGGCTTTGGTTTGCAGCCCATTCTAAGCAAGTCTCTTTCCTTCTTGGCCCATCAAGGACCCAGACAAATTTCATAGCATTTCCTTGATTCTGCCTCCAAAGTTATCGCTGAAGTTTCTGTAGCTTAGTACAGAGAAAATTTTATTCCAGAAGTGTACGTTGGACACAGCAAAGACTGAAGTGCGATTCACCTACTTTTCAGGAGGAAGCTAAAGTTGATTACTGTGGCTGGGCATTTCATCATGGGATCTGAGGTAGGGCCCAGACTGAGGCTTGGTTAGGGAGGGGTCTGAAGTTAGGAATGTCTGTGAGATGATGATCCTGGTGGTCACAGGGTGGAGGGAGGAAGAAGTAGCCATGGGATTTATTTTTCTTCCTCTTTCTTCTGCCAGTCCTGTGGTGAAATAAAACCAGGATGGGGGCCTGATCCATTGGAGTATCAGAGGCTCTGCAGTTCATTCACATGGGAGACACAGATAAGCACCCAGCAGAGAATCCTGCTCAGAGTAGCACTTAGCCATAGGGTGCGGGTGGGGGGGGTGTTTGTGCACACACATGCCTGCACATGTGTTTGCAGGGCTATTATGCCTACATTTGTGGTGACAATTGAAATGAAGGGCTACAAATTTTAAACACTGAGCAATGGTACAATTCTGATGCCAATGTTTTAGAACACCTCAATTGTGGATTTTAATCTGATACTTTGTCAGTTGCATCTACAAATCCTCAGAATTAGATAAAGAGCATTTCCCTAGTTTTACAAATGGAGGAAAATGAGATGCTAGTTTTCTGAGGGTATATCAATGGCTACTGATTTCTGGAAATTTCTCCTCTGATCAACAGCTGACTAAGAGGTGGACATATACTAGTATATGTGCTATTTGTAGGGCACTGATGCCTGAGAGTACAGGGGGAGTGGGGAGGCCTTGATGTGTATGTGCTCTGACTGTCTTCCTTCAGTGCTAAGTGTTGATGTATCATAGTCAACCCTGAAGCTTATCTGAGACATTGTGAGAAGTTCCCATTTTTCTCCTCTTCCATTTTTCAGTATTTCATATTCCCTTTGTAAGTGGGGATGATTGAGTTGAGCTGTTTCTGTTTTGTAGGTGGTAGGAGTGAGTTATTACTATCAAGGAGATTTCCTCTTCAGCAGTGTGGTACAATACAGGGTCTTCTCTGCTCTTACACAGATCAGGCAGGGAATGAGGCTAAGTCTTCAGCATTTATTGGTTGCTTCTTGTATGTGCCCTGACCAGGGATCAAACCCACAACCTTCGCATATCAGGACAACACTCTAACAAACTGAGCTACCTGGTCAGGGCCCTTGTACATATATTTTTTCAATTGTTTGACTATCCTAGGACTTAAATTCTTATAGCCCCAATTCCTCTCTGCACCTGAATTTCCTTCCTATGTGTCATGAATCCTCGGACTTGGGTACTCCTCTCCTGGAATAGCACTTGTTTCTTCCATGAACATTTACCACATGCTCGCCATGGACCACACACCTTGCTGATCACCAGGGTGGCCCCATTTCCTCTCCTTTGTACTAAATGCTCAGCACTTACACATTTTCTTCTAGTAGTCACAATTTTATCCTTATCAAGAAATTGTCCCAATTAAAGTAAAAGCAATTTCTTTTTCTATTTCAATGACCAAACTCCATTCACTAATCATACATGCGAACATGCGTGTGTGTTGTAAGCATTGATATGCCTTCCTTTCTTGGTAGTAAGTCATCTACTAGGCCTCTGTATCAATTTTGTTCATGCAGGGAGTACCAACATAGAGCCAGGTGACAAGGCCATTTCTGCTTAACTGTGTTTAGCGTGGTATCTGGAACAATTACTGAATACTACTTGGTACTAAACACAGGAGAGGGATATGTCCCCACCCTTGTAGCATGCTGGGCCTCCTTTGTAGACCGTGACCTATTTTATATAGGAATTCTATTTTTATCTTCTCAGTTACCCTAGTTGTTTTTGAAATAAGACATAACCTTTATTGCAAATCAGCATGCAGTGTTATATCACAATTGGAATAAAGATAAAATATCTATAAAGTGCTTTTGAGCTTTGCAGGTTTAAAGCTATTCATTTATTCTTATTCTATGCAATTGGATGATAATAACCAAATTGTTTCTGTGAAATCAGGCAAGGTTTCATTCCCTGTAAAATGCCATAATAAAAACCACTTTTCATTGGGAAGTCAGCAGGTCTGACAGGCCCCCCTGCTGCATAGGTTTAGCGTGTGTGTCTGTCACCTTTGGACTGATGGTAGCTGGCTTTCTCCCAGGCTTTGTTTTGCGTAATGGCAAGGGTGCCAACACAAAGCGGTAGTTATTTTTGCTGGAGGGTGCTGTGGCATACTAAAAAACAGGAAGCCTCCACCCAAATCATGGAGGATGACTCCTAAGCCTAGGTTGGCAGCCCAGGCCCTGCACTGCTCCATGGCCTCTTGGGATTGCATTGAGCTTCTGAGTGAGCGTAAGGTGGAGGCTCTTACCCAGGAAACTTATTGTCATTTCCCAAAGTGTGTTCCATGGAACAGTAGTTTTATGGGCTTCTGATAGATGTTTCTTGTAATAAGAGTTCCATGCTCAAACATAAATTTGGGAAATGTTGGATTATACAGTTAAGCCATTTTCTCTGCTAATGGGTTTCTCAGAGCTTTTCATATGGACTCTGGATCCCTGTTACTGAGGAGCCTGTGGTGGGATTATTGTTCTCTAGAGGACAATTTGAGAAGCATGGGGCATGCACATTGGCAGTGTTCCCATACATTACTGCTTCCTTGAAGATTGTAAGGCATTGGGAATTTCTGATGAAAATTAAAAGATACACCTTCTTTTTGTGTGGTTCTGACCATATCAACAGCTAACATAAACAGCTCACAGTTTCTGAGTGTTTACTGTGTGCTAGGGATTAGACTGAGCACTTTAGGTATACAGTCTCATTAATCTTCATATTAGGCCTATGAGACATGTGTCATTATTGCTATCATCATCCCCATTTCACTGATAAAGGAGCTAAAGCACTGAGGGGTTTCGAAGTTTCATGTGATCAGATATGCACCCAGTAGTGGAAGAAGCTCAGACCCGCTGCTCCAGGCTGTAGAGGCTATTGTCTGAGTCAGCGTGAACTCAGATCCAGGCAGGGAAACTCTGGGTCCTGTGTTCTCAGGGCTCTAGTCTACTGTCCCCTTGACCAACAAACAGTATCAGAATTCACAGGGGCATGTGCATGTGGGGACCAATATTCATGTTCATTAGAGGTGAAAATATTAAACTAACAGCATGCTCTGAAAAGCCCTCATCAAGCACTTATAGCAAGAGGCATGGCTACTGTTTGTTTTGTACCCTGCCTGCCCAGGTTTGGTTCCCTCACTGGTTATAAATAATTTCATAAGATTTCATGGCAGTGGAAGAGAAGGTATAATACCCTTATGAATAAGATGGTGGATCCAGGGTCAAGGTGAGGACAACTCTTCCTCTCTTACCCCTGCCTTAGGTGTGGTATCCTGTCTACTGAGTATGTGTCCTCTGTCCCTTTAGTCACAGACATTCACACCACACAACACCACACCACACACACATTTAGCCTGCACTCTTACACCATCTTACTCAGCACTTTGTGTTCCTCTAAGTTGCATTTATACAGAGAGACCACTCAGCCAGTAGCAGACATTTTATTTTATTTTAATTTTATTTTTATTGTTTGAAGTATTACAAATAGTAGTACATATGTCTCCTTTTTCCCCCCCATTGACCTCCCCCCGGCCTCCCCTACCCCCCAGTACATGCCTTTACCTGCTCCCCTCCCCTCCCCGCCCTCCCACCCCCCGCCAGTGTCTTGTATCCATTGGTTATGCTTATATGCATGCATATAAGTCCTTCGGTTGATCTCTTACAGCCCCCCCCCCAACCTCCCCTGCCTTCCCTCTGTAATTTGACAGTCTGTTCAATGCTTCTTTGCCTCTGTATCTATTTTTTTCTCCCATTTCTTTCCTTTAAAACATCTTGCCTCTGCAGACTAGAAATAAACATATAATAACAAAAATTGTTTGAGTCCCAATTTCAGTGTCCAACAGTTCTGAGTCACCGTTTCAATGCCAAACAGTTCCTTATGTGTACATGTCAGCAATGATATCTGGATGGTGGGCACATGGTGGCAATACAGGTCCGACCCTCTCTGGTTTGGTCCTAGGCAGCGGTGCACAACTGCTGACTGCTAGCATGGCAAGGCATCCTCAGCGTCTTCCATCCTCTGGACTGTTTTTCCTCTTGTCTTCGTGGTTGGAGCAGACCTGTCAACTCCTCTCTGTTGCAGGAATCCACATGGTCTTGGAGTTGTTTTCTGAAAATATACAAACATATTCTCGACCAAAAGTTAATAAAGGAATCTTTTCTATATAACTGATTTGGGAGCCTTTTTATTTTTGCACAAATGATTTTCCTTTGTCTTATTTAGACACCATGTGTGTTTTTCATGGGTGTCTTGCTGTTAGCATTACAAATGAAAATTAATTTTGTAAAGTAAAAATTTTCTAGATGTAATTTACTTATAGGATATTTTTCCTTACAAGATATTACCCTACTACCCCCCCCCCCCTTTTTTAATTAATGGAGGCTTTTGTAAATTTTATAATGCAGACATTTTAAATTCTGGGTTTCTAGGACAGGATTTCAGAAAGAGTTGTCTTATGCTTGGTGAATGGCCAAATCAAGCTTGCTCTTAAAAAAAACAAAAAGTGGATCTTCTTTCTAAAGGCCATCTTGAGGTGCAGAGACTGGAAAAGGGAGTGTTGATGTTGACACTTTACAAAATACATAGAGCAAAACTCACTGGGCAGACTACCAGTTTCATTTCTTTTTTTTCTTTCTCTTGAAACGCTGCCTCATGGAGCCCTCATATATCGGCTTTCAGTCTGCAAAGGCTGCTTTCCAGGCCTGTAGCACGTTGTGTCCCAGATTTCCCTTTACCATCACTCCGGAATTCCTTGTGCTTATCTTCTGTGTAGATCTCAGTACTCAGGGTCTTATGCCTCCCTGTTTCTCAGTTGACTCTGTTTGGGCAGAACACACCTTCCATTCCCATAGTTTCCTGGGCAGTCATTAGGTTCTGAGACTCAGTGAAAGGAAAATCTCTGTCCCTGTTTCTCTACTCACCACTCTACTCTCAAAACTCACCAGAACACTGCTGACACCAGATGTGTGGGTTGTTGTTTTTTCATGCCAAGCAATTCTGCAATTTTTGCAGAAAACAACTGGGTGTCCTTCAATTTAATTCAATTCAGGCACTTTCTGCCTGGGTTTAGCGAAGACCCCAGAGATTTAGGGCTCAGTCTCACAAGACTCACCCCGTCCCTTCCACTTCTGATGTCAGTCTCAAGTCCAGGTTGTTTCCTGTGCTTCTGACTGACCAGCTGTAAATCATGTTCCCATGACCCTCTCTTTGTGTTTGACAATTTGCTAGAGCAGCTTATAGAACTCAGGAAAACTGTTTACTGCCAGATTATTGGTTTATTATAAGGATACAACTCAGGAGCAGACAGATGGAAGAAATGGAGAGGCAGGGTGTGGGGAGTGATGTGGAGCTTCCAGCCCTTCTAGCGCCACCACGTGTTCACCGACCTGGAAGCTCCAACCTCTCTGCGTATTTTTTAGATATTATTAGTATGTAGTTATGATTGATTAAATCATTGGTCATTAGGGATTAACTCAACCTCCAGCCTCTCTGCCCTCCCCAGAAGTAGAGATAGGTGGTGGAAGGGACAATTTTAATCCTCTAGTCACGTGGTTGCCTCCCTTGGCAACCAGCCCCATCCTTAGGAACTTTCTGAAAGTCACCTCATTAGCATAAACTCAGATGTGGTTGAAAGGGCTTATAATGAATAATAAGACATTCCTGTCACCTTAGCTTTGGAGCTATTTCAGGAACTGGAGTTATTTGAGTTATTGAGCTATTTGAGGACAAAAGACTAAATATTATAACAAGGTGCTCTCATTTCTCTTTATCACTTAGGAAATTAGAAGGGTTTTAGGAACTGTGTGCCAGGAACCATGGACAGATCAAAATATATTTCATATTATATCACAATATCATATTCAGCATGTATGAAAGTGTCTTCATCATACTCTCACACTTAATTTTTAGTTTGGGTTGACATAGAATTCTTGGTCGAAAATACTTTTCGCTCAGAATTTGAATGTATTATTTCAGTGCCTTTTTACGTTCTTTGTTTCTATTAAGAAATCCAATGATAATCTTATTCCTGTTCATCATAATGTTTCCTCAAGGCTTTGCTTAGTAGGTAAGGGTCTGAGAAAAGAAGTTGGGTGCAAATAGTTCAAGTAGATCCCAGAAAGCATGGGCAGGTAAGACATAGAAGGTTGAGTAGCTAATAAGAACAGTATTGTGAAATAGGGTAACCTGTGGGCAACTGGGGCTCAATCCTGCTGGAACCCTGTACCTGTATGGAACACACTTCAGAATTGTCCCATACAGCAGTGAGGAAATGGGATCTCTGTTCATCAATTCCTGTGCTTCATTGGTTAAAAATTGCTCTTGGCATGTTAATTTCCTGGTACTGTGTCCTGTTCCACACCAAAGCTGAACATGCTTCTGTGACCAGAGAAAGTCCTGAGGCAGAGAGGGACTCAGGAACTTGAGGTAGTATATGGGAACTATCTACCATAGCTGCAGCTGACCTCTGGACTGGGTGAAGAGGATAAGGGTGGAGCATTAAAGGGGGATTTCCTAGAAGACAGAAGTCTGGAAGGCCTGCTGTTGATAAGGAGAGAGACATCGATGGACTTGACAGGCTTTGACAGTGGGATATAAAGGAAAAGACAGATTGGAGAAATATGTAGAGACAGAATGAATACAATCTGAGATCCTATGGAATCGTGTGAAACAATGAGTGGGAACCAAGGAGGCAGTAAGCATTTTGGCCTGGGTAACAAGGGAGATGATTAGTGTCACTAACTTGGGAAA
The DNA here is from genome assembly GCA_026230045.1 of Corynorhinus townsendii. Taxonomy (NCBI): domain Eukaryota; kingdom Metazoa; phylum Chordata; class Mammalia; order Chiroptera; family Vespertilionidae; genus Corynorhinus; species Corynorhinus townsendii. The sequence continues at coordinate 148,077,691 of JAPDVU010000002.1, read as the reverse complement.
AGTGTACAACTTGAGTCAAAGGGACCTGCGTGGCATCCATCGAGGTACACATGGGTCAGCCGAAAGTGGAAAGACTTCACTTGCAGATGTAGAACTGGGGGTCTTTAGTCAATAGGTGAGGTATAAGATGCCTGAGGTAGGTGCATAGCCTTTGAAGAGAAAGGGCAACCCTGAGAGGAGCAGGTACAAGAAGAGGACGCCAAGATGTAGAAATGAAAAACATTTGTATAGCACTCAGACCTCGAATTAACTCGCTGCTTTTATGAACAAACACTGAGGGTTGGGTATTATTCATCAGTGGCAATTGTATTTGTAAGTGGAAATTACAACTTCCATTTCATAGATCTGAAGACTAAGAGAGTGTTATTATCTTGCAGCCTGCAGCAAGTCAGAAGGCATTTAATAAATGGCAGCTATTTATTTCCAAGGTATCATAACATCTAAATGTACCACCCCCCCCCCCCGCCCAGTTTAGAGTTTTTCCCATTATTAAGGTGGCTTACACCAGACTATAGTTGTTTATAGCGTAAATGTGTTGGAGAGATTTTGTGTGTATTTTATGTAAAACTACAACCAAATGCAAGACACTAAACCCCAAGCCATATGAATGCAGCGATCTTCCATACATTCGATCTAGTGCAGTGTTGTAAACCTTGTGTGCATAGCATCAGTAAGAGTAAAAAAGCATTGACATGTCAGATCAAAAACAGAGGTGAATCATTCTGTAGAGTAATGGAATACTAAGAAATAAAAGCAAGAAAATTGATTTAAACTGTACTTCATGAGGGATATGAAGAAAATGATGGCTCAGAATTCTAAAATTGCTTTGGTATCTGAAAACAAATGACTGTAAAATCAGAAAAAAAGTCCAGGTAAAAGAATAAATAGTTTCTGTATAAGACAAGCCCAAGAACATATTAGGAGTAAAGGGGAACAATGGTTGTTTTGCTTAATTAAATGAAAGAATACTGATATTTATCCCTCATTGATACCAAAATTCTCAATAATTTTGTCTAATTTTATAACAAGTGGTATGCGTTATCTTTGTTCTGGGAGACAAGATGAGGAGCCAGTGGGACAAAAGCTTAAAGAAACCAGTGAACATCACGATGGACAAATGGACTCCATATTTTCTCTGGTGCTGTCAATCATAGCAGATTTGAGATTTTACATTTTCAGTTTGGTAAGGCTTGCTAACTAAAACAGAGTTCCAGATCTAATTAGTCCAGCACTCAATAAATGTTAAAAAGGATGAGTTCACCCCTTAGAAATTTTTTCTTTTCTGAGCAAGTCTCTGATAGAAGGGACAAAGGAACAAAAAGTTTATTTAATAGACAGATATAAGGCAGTTTTTCATTTTTGAGGCATGTTTCCTGTTTAATTTTTAGAAATTAGTTGGGAGGATAATCAAATTCTCTTTAGACCTTATTCCCAGGTTCACCCTGAGGTTATCATTTTAGAATCACAATCACTCAGCATTTTTAGAATAATGGAACATTAATGAAAATGAGTGAGAAAACACTTTTATAAAGGAGAAAGTGCCTCAAGAGGCTATTGGTTAATAACAGTATCTATGAAAGGAGCTATAAATAACTTTGGACTGGTCTCCAAGTCAGAAAGGAGGACCTTGAGTACCTGGAATTGCCTGTTATTAATTCTTGGTTCCCTAGGTATCTGCCTTCATATTGTGCACCTCCCTCTCCCTTCCAAAACTCAGTTGCCACTCTTTACTGAAGCCCAAAGGTGAAGAAGCCTTTGAAGAACAATAAAGAAGTTGTAGAAGGTTAGTAGGGTTAGAAAGGAGTAGAAAGAGATAGAGAAGAAAAGGGTCAGCTGGGAAAACAAAGGCATTCCTTCTAATAAAAATTTTCAAAATAACCAGAAGCATTTATTCTTTCACTCTAGTTAGCTTCCAAGTTAATCTCACTACATCCTGCCCCATAGCATTTTATCATCAGCATGGGGAGTGTTCTCCTTGGAGGACAGACATAAAAATGGGGTAAAACATGGGTTTCTTCTCATGAAGATAAAAACTGAATTGGAGACTCAAAGGTGCCTTTGGGTTAAGATAGGATATGGCAAGTAGCAGAATCCAGTACATGTAAAGGCTTGGACAGAGAGGAGAGAAGTTAAATGTGACTGCTGAAATTGTGAATGGAGGTTTGTTTGTGAGAGGAATTTCTGGGTAGAGAATTTGGTGGTGGGGAGAGGGAACACAGGAAAACCAGGACTATTTCAGCATTTAATTCTCTAATGCATATTAAACCAAGAGTAGTTAAATGTTAATTAATTCTCCAAATTAGAGCAGGCAGGGGGAGAGATTGTTCAGAAATGTGTGTATCGGACAATAGAGAATTGCTGTAATTTTTCTGTGTATGTGGTAGTGATAAAGCTTTTCCTGGGTGGTTTAATCTTATGTTATTTAATACTTTCTCGGATTAGCTCAAAATTTTCCATTGTACTGTTCTTAATAATTATAATAGTAACAATGAACATCACTGTTGACACCAAAAGCCATTGCCCATAAAAACAACAAAGAAGTGTGACTTTGCCTTAAAGTGACTGATAGACTTTCATTTTTTATTATGTAACCCTCACTAAAAGGCCCTTACATTCCCATCAGCCTCCTTATAGACATGATAGAATTTGTATCCAGGCTCAAACACTTTTCTTAGATTAAGGCCCATATTTCTTTTTTAAAAAGATGTTTGTGGATTTCAGAGAGGAAGGAAGAGGGAGAGTAATAGAAACATCAATGATGAAAGAGAATCATGGGTCAGCTGCCTCCTGCACACTCCCCACAGAGGACTGAGCCTGAAACCTGGGCAGGACCAGGAATCCAACAGTGACCTCCTGGTTCATAGGTCAAAGCTCAACCACTGAGCTACACCAGTTGGGCAAGCCCATATTTCTAACTACTTGAAATTTCTACCTTGATTTCTCACAGACATCCTACATTTATATGGTAAAAAAAAATAAGTAAAAATTCTCCAAGCCTTGAATTATCTCCATACACTTAGTTTTCTTCACATACTCCCTACCTCAGGGCACCATCAAACCAGACACTGTTGGTGGATGGGGCTCAGAGGAAAAGTGCATAGTTTCTGTCAGTTTACAGTGAGAAAATGGGACATGAGTAGACCCAACCTCATTCCTTTTTAATCCTCTTCATTGTCACCCCTTTCACCCTTTTAAAAAAAAATTATTTTTCAATTACAGTTTGTATTCAGTATGATTTATATTAGTTTTGCTGTACATCATAGTGGTTAGACAATCATATATTTTACAAAGTGTTCTCCCTAATATTTTTAGTACCCACCTGGCACCATACATAGTTATTACAATATTATTGACTATATTCCCATGAAAAAAAAAAAAAAAATATATATATATATATATATATATATATATATTTTTTTTTTTTTTTAGAGGACATTTTTCCCATTGATTTCCAGAGAGAGTGAAAGGGAAGGAGGGAGAGAGAGAGAGAGAAACAACTATGTGAGAGACACATCAATTGATTGCCTCCTGCCTGTGCCCCAACTGGGGTCGGGGATTGACCCTACAACTCACGTATGTGCCCTTGACTGGGAATTGAACCCAAGACTCTCGGGTCACAAGCCAATGCTCTAACTGCTGAGCAACACTAGCTCAGGGCTACATGACTATTTTGTGACAACTAACTTGTACTTCTTAATCCCTTCACCTTTTCCACCTAGTCCCCAAACCCCCTTCCTTCTGGCAGCCATCAGTCTGTTCTTTGTATCTATGAGTCTATTTCTACTGTGTTTGTTCATTTAATTTGCTCTTTCAAGTCCACATATAAGTGAAATAATATGGTATTTGTTTTTGTCTGTCTGGCCTATTTCACTTTGCATAATACTCTTTAGGTCTATTTATGCTGTTGCAAATGGTAAGATTTCATTCTTTTTTATGGTCACTTCATTTTAGCTTATATATGTACCACGATTTTTGTATCCATCCTTCTATTGATGGGCAGTTGGGTTACTCCAATCTCTTCCATCCTTTTAATCCCACTAAATTTGGAGTCAGCCTAGATTTTTCCAGTTTCTCATTCTTCACACTAATCAGAGCTAATTTGCATTGATTTTACCTTCTCAGAGTCTCTTGAATATGGCCCTCCCTCCTCCCTTTCCTGGTTTAAGCCCTGTTTTTTTCCAACCAGACTACTACAGCTTTGTAGACAGTCTCCTGGATGCTTCTCCATCTATCCTTCACAGCTCTGCCAGAACTGAGCCCTAAAAATGAAATACTCTTCTAATGAAATTCATTCAGGGGTTTCTCATTCCCATGACCTTTCTGTCCAATCTTATCTTCCACTGGCCTCTTTCTTGCACATTTTGCATACAGGACTTTTCTTGATTGCATGAGCCTTTTCAATGTCCCTTTGCATGTGCCTTGAATATTGTCTCAGTCCTCATCAACTTTGTTCTCTTTGGGACTCACAGTGGCATCATCTGCTCTGTAAACTGTCCCGACACTGTCTCCCTCCATAGCAGCCCCGGACTTCATATCATGTGTGTTGTTCTCATGCAATTCTCCACTGGTTCATGAGCAGTTTTAGAGCCAGGACTCCTCCTCATTATTACCCTACTTACCTCTATAGACCCATCGTCTGGCTCCCTTTCTAACATGCCATTAGCTCTCTGTAAAATTTGATGAAAGAATGTCTGAATTTGTCCAAACAGTATGGGTGTTGTTGGTTTTTTGGCTGTGCTTTTATTTGAATTTAGTCATTGCAGTTATTTATGATGATATTTCTTAATCAGCGTTAGCTTGATTAAATCAGATTTGCTAATCAAACACCTCCCAGTGGCATAGAGATTAATAGGGTCTCTGCCTGCCACAGACTTGAGGCAAAGTACATATAGATCATGTAAGCAGAGACTTTTAATTCAAATTCAACGAGAAGTGATAGGTTAGAGAAAAGATAGCTTACTTGACTTAAGGAATCAGTATTAGAGCTGAGGTGTGATATATGGCTGTATGTGGGGAAAACTGTAAAATTAATCTTATAATTTCAAAAAAACACACACCAGCAACAACAACAACAACAAAATGTGATCAAATGGCCCCTGAATTGGTGCACTGTGCTGCCAAGATAACAGCCTGAAGAAGACACCACTAATAAATGGTGGCTATTAAAACCAAACTGAGTTGATGAATTTTCCTCAATTTATAATGTGAAATTATTCTTTGTGTAGAACTGTCTACATGATATCGGATTTTCCATTATTAAAGGATTTAAAAGCCATTTTGGACTAGAGATTATTTACATTTCTAATTCCTTACATTAAATGGTGGTGCGTACTTTTAAACTGTACCCCCGCCCCTCTCCCAAAACAAAATTTTACAAAGGCTCAATCCTTAGGCTCCTGATGGATTTCTCTTATGTTCATACACAGACCCAGGCCTCTCACTCTCCTCTGTTTATTTTTCTCTGGGCTCTGTTCTCTTAAACTTCAACTGGCAGAAATATCCCAATTTTTGGAGGTTCTTTTCTTTACCTGAACATTCAACTGTTTGCCATAGAGCAAATGACTACACAGACACACAGACACACACACACACACACACACACACACACACACACACACACACGCACATTAATTTTTTAAAATGAGCTTTTTACTGGCATATGACATATATACAGAAGAGTGCTCAGATCTTGAGTGGACATCTTGATGACTCTTCACAAATTTCGTAGACTTATGTCAGCAGCAGGCAGGTCAAGGAGTCCAGGAACATTAGCAGTGTGAGAATTTTTCCTTCCTGACACAAAATAAGTTGTCTAGTTTCCACAGCTTTTTTTCAACTCTCCAACACCAACTAGGTATTGTATAGTTCAATTATGACACTAACTCTCTGGAAAGTTTCCTTTTTTTGTTTGCTAAGATGTTTTAAATTGCAGTGAGATTTGAATCATAGTAAGTGACTTTTCTATATCTGTTGAAGGGATTTTTATGTTTTTTTCCTATAATGTGGTGAATTACATTGATTTTGGGTATCAAACTAACTGAATTTCTGTAGCAAATCCAAATTGGCTATGATACTTATGTTGATATCTCACTGCTGCAGTCACTTATGCCTGGAGTTTTCTTTATATGAAGTTTTTTACTTCAGGTTCAACATCTTTTAAAAGTGCATTTCACTTGAATTTCTTTTATTGGTGTAAAGTTATACCTTATACCATCTTTTAAAACATCTATAGGATCTATATTAATGTACTGTTTTTCATTTCTCTGTATTGGTAAATCTCATTTTATTTTTTATTTTTTATTATTAGGCTTGCTAATGGTTCATCAATTTTATTAGGCTTTTAAAATAACCAATTTGGACTGTCAATTTTTTTCTGTTTTTCTCTCTACAGCTATAACCAACATGTTTTAATTTGTCTGATTTTCAGTATTTATATAAAATATTTTAAAATTTTTATTGTCATTATATTTTTGACCCTGGGTTATTTAAAATTATATTACTTATTTTAAAAACAGTAATTTTGGGGGATTTTCTAGTTATCCCCTTTTTATTTCTAGCTTGATTCCAACATTGTGGTCAAAGAACGTACTTAAATAATTTTAATCTTTTTAAATTGTTGAGACTTACTTTATGGCTCAGCACAGGGTCAAATTTGCTAGCGATTCCAGAGGTACGTGAACAAGGTTTGTGTGCAGTCACTGCTGAGAGCTGTGTCCTATATTGTCAGGTCAAGTTTCTGAATTTCCCACTTTTGCTTTGGAATGACTCCAGACTGATTCCCCCTTACCATTTGCTTTTCACTTTCTTGCTCATTTTTTTTAAAGGTATAATCAATAATTAACAATATAATGATTCAATATTTGCATACATTGTGAAATGGTCACCATTACACCCCTTTTTGCTCATTAATGCCCTTGCCTTTACCATGGCTTCCTCTTTTGGTTTATCTGCATTTGAACTTGAATTTATTTTTCACATGGTTTTATTTGGCTCTGACCTTTCCTCAGCTTAAAATGCTGTTTCCAGTCATTGCCCGTATCCCTTTGGGTCTGTGACTTTGCTCAGCAGGCTGTCATGGCATTCTTCCTTTCTTCTAGACTCTACTTCGTATAGGAGCTGATCAGGCAGCTCTGTCAGCAGGAGTTCATTGAACACAGGTGATGGGGTTCTAAAAATATTTTATATAGTCCATGCCCTTAAGGGGCGTGTGATCTGGCTAGAATCAGGACTCCACATACAGAGATTTAACAATACAGTGAAGTATGTGATACCAACTATATGAGTGTAGTAGGAAGAAGAAGGCAGTCATTATGGGCTAAATGGTTTTGTAGAGAACCTGATATTAGATCTGAAATAAAACAAAAAACTGGGAAACAAGGATGTGAGTTGCAGGGAGTGTGCCTGAGTGAAAATCCAGAGGCAAGAAAGCTTAACTACTCTGTGTTTGTATTTCCTGGGTCACACCAGCTAGAGGGGGCGATATTAGCAAAACGATAGTTGCCTGGCCCCTCGAGGTCAGATCATACCAGTTAAAGGGCCTTAAATGTCAAGTTAATGCATTTAGAAATTGTCCTGCAGTTACAGAGTCAGGGCATTGGCAGTTACGAAGTGGTCTGATTTGGTGAAACTAGTATTTTAGGGAGAATGATCTGATAGCTGGGTACAGAATGGAATCAGGAGTCCAGAAAGATTCTGGGAAAATTGTATGATTTGAGATTGTAATGTTTGTTGAAATGGTAACAAATTAATAAGGAGTTTCAAGGGAAGGGATAAAGTGGATTCAATGATAACTCAAGAAATCCAGCTGAGGTTTTTATAAGACTAGTGGTGCTATTGACACAAATAGGGCCGTAAGGATGTGGAGAAGAATTTAGGCACAAGGGGTCAGAACAGTGCCCAAGATGAGAGACGTGGAAGCAGCACCGGGCAGGTGAGGGGTAGCTTAGGCGGCTCTGAGAGGGGAAAAAGCATGGGTGTTGACACAGGTTTGGGGAGGTGATAATGACAGTGGGTGAAGGTGCTCACCTTGAGTTCTCTTGAAGATAGCAGAGTTTCAAGATTTTGGTAACTTATATTTAGCCACATCAGCTATGGAAGGGAGTGTAACCTAGCATTGCTGTCCAAATTCCTAATCTCTGAAGTAACAGATCGAAATCAATTAACATTAATAGTCACATTAACAGTAATAAGGCAAGAGCATGGCCCTCCTAAACCACACGTGAAATGCATTTGACCGTTGGGGCTCAGTTGTAAAGGAATCTATTCTGCATGTATGCTCCTGTGCTGACGGTTCCCTGCAACCATCCAGGTTTGCCTTAACAAAGATGATTTCAAAGGAAACGGCAAAATTCTCAATTGCAATTAGCCAGTGCGATCAGAGATTAATAACACTTTAGACCTGCTGGAAGGGACTTCACATCTGAGCCTCTTCCTACTGTGTCATGGCAGCAATTTCAGAATTTTAATAATAGATGTCCTCTCTGAGAAATTGCCTTTCCTTGTGCTATGGGAGTTTTTATGATTAGAACTATAGCTCTTTCCTTGCAGTTTTTTCCAAGGCATTTGTTACCATTTTTGCTTATCAGTAATGGTTCAAAAATTTTGTAACACAGAGCAATTAATATCTGTCAGTAGTAATAAATTACATTTTTCATTGTTTGTGACATGCTCTCAAATGCTGTTTGAGAGTGCCATAATTATGCATCATCATGCTATGTAATTTTGGTGCCTGGTGTTGTAGTGCTTTAGGAGTATGATTTATATTCTCTCTCTCTCTCTCTCTCTCTCTCTCTCTCTCTCTATTTAAGTATTGAATTAATAGGATAGGTGTAAGGATTGGAATGTAAGTTGGGAAATGACATTTTTTCAAAATAATTTGTATTATATCCATTTTCTAAAGCAGTCTTTTTTTTAAAGAATTGTTCACATATTTTATGTATATTTGTGTATTCAAATAGTGCATATAATGATTGCACCACTAATAACTTTTGCCTGATAGCACTAGAAGGCATAATATGTTTTTAAAAATAGAATGTATAGAATATATGTATGTTCAGGACATATTTTTTATTGCCCTAAGGAAGAAGTATATATTTGCAAAATCATTACTTCTATAGTGTCCCTTTGTTCCTTGCCCTTTGAGCACAGTGGGGCCACCCTGATGCTATACATTCATCAGCCATGATTACTGGCAACAGACAGTGCCTAGGATTCAGGCATCTGCTTACCCTTGGCTGTCTTCTCTTCTCCATAATAACAGGGACTTGACATCTGAGTCTGGCCTCTTCACTTCTGATTATTATTTGCACTCACCTCTTGCTTAATGGACTCCAACTTGCCTGAAGGTTTTCTGGCCAGAACTTGTCTTCCACCACTCACTCCCCACCTCTTGCTCTCTTGGCTGAGTGATTTATCAGATGAGGTTAAGAGGATGGGAGAGGGAGGCTGTCAGGAACTGGGGCAAAACCCAACAAATCACAAAGGACTTCAGCCTAATAATTAAGCCTTTCAAATTATAGTTGTGCTTAAGGCACATACCACAGTCAATGAATGAGCCTGCTGCTATCTTCACTCATTGCTACATCCTGGTTATTCTTCAAGTGAGTGAAGGGGATCAGAATATGCTGCCCCAAAATATGCCACTTAGGCATAAGAATTATTTTGAGCTAACAACCATTGAGAAACAGTAGACATTAGAGGTATGTTTTGTCCTCCCCCTTTCTGCTTAAAAGCAGAGTATACATTTCCATTTGTAAAGTTATCTCCTTTCCCACACAGGAAAAGAAGAACAGCTCTTCATCACCAGAGAGAGCTATCACTGGAGATGGCACTGACTTAAAGCTACATAAATAAAGCTTACTAAAATAACCTTTATATTCTATTAGTTTTTCTCATATATTTGCCATCTCATAATTTAACAGCCCCAGAAATCCCCAAATCATTTTCCTTTGTTAGTCACTTCTCCATAATTTATCACCCTTTGTTAAATTGGTATACACGCCTTCCCTCCGCCCCCACCCTAACCACATGTTTGGGTTTTCACTTCTTTTCTGTGAATCCACATGTGCATGTGAAATAAAACTTTCTTCCTGTTAATTTTTTCGGTCAGTTGAGTTTACACACCTCAGTCACTAAACCTTAGGCGGCAGAGGGAAAGTTATTTTTCCTCCCCTATATAACATATTTCATCCTGTTAGACTATAATCATTGATCCCAGTCTCAAACAGAAAAGAAGAGCTCTAACTCTTAAATTTACAATTCAAAGAATATTGAAACTTAAATGCAATTAATATAAAGGGAAATATGGTCTGGGAGGGACCAGAATCATCACTCACTCAACAAGTCTGTGTGGAGTATCTACTGTGTTCAAGCACTGAGCTAAGGGTGCAATATTTCTGAGGAATGTGGTTCTCAAAGAAATCTGCAGTCATTCAATGAAGTCTCTTCTCACTTTCTATCCCTTAACAATTTTGTTTTTTAATTTAACACTTTTGGTTGGGTTTATTTAGGTTTGGATAAAATACACACAAGGGTATAATGAAGATGGAAACTTAAGCTATAGGCACTTTGCAACTACCAAATACACTTCTGAAATTATTCCCTCAGGAAAGGCTCCATTAGTCATGGGCCAAGCTGGGGCTTTACTATTTGAAAATTTTAAAAGGGAAGCTCTATTGAATTTTTCAGTTGAATAAAAAGAAAGTATCTTAGAGAATAGAGAATTGTCTTCCTACATGGAACTCAAGCTATCAGATTCCTAAGTAGAATTTTAGCAATTTATACTAGTTAAATAGGGTTCAGCAATTCAAACCCATTTCCATGAAGCTATGATGGTAATATATTTTTAATTACAGTGGAATTGAAAGCAATCAGCTCACATTAACTTTCTTTTTCAATAGAATCATAAAGCAGAGCCTTTCACTCTGCTAATCCCTTTGTTTAGGGAGTCTCCAAGTATTCTTAAATGAGTCACTTGAGAATGAATGGCTTATTGTAGGACTGCATTTTAATACATTGAATAAGAATCACAAAAACCAAAGTATAAGGGACTGTTGAGATTATGGTCACTTCATTTTACATCTTTCTATTTCATTCCTAAAAACAAATATCTAAAATGATTAAATGCAAAAAGCAAACTAAACCTTTTCACTGGATGCTGCATTGGTAATTGGCAGTTACAGTTTTAAAAGGAATAAGGGCATTAGGCTAATTGGTATAATGTGAAGACAGATGCTTTATATTTTCAAACATCTTAGTAGTTATTCCCTGTTGAGCTTCCATTTTAATTTAACATTTATGCAGAAGCTCATATTTTGAAAATGTTTGTAGTCATTTTTATTTATTGTGTCTTTTTTAATCCTCATGTTTTTTCTTAAATATATTTTTTATTTCAGAGAGAGAGATAGAAACATCAGTGATGAGAGAGAATCATTGATTGGTTACCTCCTGCATGGCCCACACTGGGGATTGAACCCACAACCTGGGCATGTGCCCTGATCAGGAATTGAACCGTGACTTCCTGGTTCATAGGTCAATGCTCAACCAGTGAGCCACACTGGCAGGGCTAGGATATATTTTTATTTTTATTTTATTATTGATTTTAGAGAAAGAAGGAGAAGGACTGAGAGGGAGAGAGACAGAAACATTGATGTGAGAGAGAAACATCGATTGGCTGCCTCCTGGCCTGTGCCCTGACCAGGAATTAGACCACAACCTTGTTGTGTATCGGATGACACTCAGTTGCATATCATTACCACACATGAAAAACAATTGATTTTTTGTTTGAGTGATTTATCAGATGAGCCACCTGGCCAGGGCTATTTGTTGCATGTTTTTTTTTTTTTCTTTTTTTTTTTTTTTTTGAGGAGGGTCAGCACATCTCTTTATATGGGTTAGCCATCAATATGTGAAGTATCTGCCATGTGGCAGACAGATTTTTTGGCCCTTGAGGGAATTACAAATTAAATTTTGCCTCTTAGTGTCTTATTATTCCAAAGGTCATTCAGTGATGTTTGCTTAATCACACATCAACTGCCAGTTATATTGCAAATTGTGCCTAAAAATAATAATAATACCTACTGTTAATTAAGGACTTCCTATGTGCCAGACATTATACTATGTTCTTTATACAGGCCATATAATTTAATTTTCATAATAGTGTGACGAAGCAGCTACTATCTCAGTTTTACAGGGAAGGAATCTGAGACTGGAAAATGTTCAGACCATGTGTCTCTGTGTGAAATTCTGGATCTGGTCAGTGAAGGAGTTGGTGTTGCATTCAAAGCCCTGCTCCCCAGAGCTGCAGGATGCCATTTCTGAAGTAACAAGGGTGACTAAATTTCTTGAGCAGCGACTTAGTACTGGTGTTCTACTAAGCACTTTACATGATTTTATTTAATACCCACAACAACGGAAGGTATTTCCCCCCTAATCTATCAGTGCAGAATCTGAACTGGAGAGAGGTTAAAGAATATATTAAGACTAGAGGTCCGGTGCACAAAATTTGTGCACAGGGGAGGGGTGTCCCTCAGCCCAGCCTGCACCCTCTCCAATCTGGGATCCCTGGAGGGATGTTCGACTGCCTGTTTACAGGGATCAGGCCATGGGGGTGTGGCCAGCCTGGTTGAGGGGCTGATGGCTGTTTGCAGGCTGGCCAGACCCCCCCAGTGACCCAAGCTCCCAACCCCGCCTTTTTTTCTTTTTTTTTTTCAGCGCCTCCTTGAGCGGAGGCCAGGGCTGGCTAGAAGCAGGTATCTGGGATTTATTTATCTTCTATAATTGAAACTTTGTAGCCTTGAGCAGAGGCCAGGGCTGGCCAGGGCTGGCAGGAAACTTGGCTTCCTCCATCACCGGGGGCAACCCAGGCCTCCTGCTTGCTCCAGCTCTGTGGCCACCACCATCTTTGTTGGGTTAATTTGCATACTCGCTCCTGATTGGCTGGTGGGTACAGCAGAGTGATGGTCAATTTGCATGTTTCTCTTTTATTAGTGTAGATTACACAGCTATTAAGGAACATAGCTGAATTTCAACACAGCTCACTCTGTGGTCCAAACTGGCCTTCTTAAAACAATTGTTTTTCATGTGTGGTAATGATATGCAATCAGTCCTTATTTGACTTGAAGAGAGCCCAGCATATGTTTGTGAGTGACTGAATGGAGTTTTATTTAGAAATTTTGGAGCATTCTCCTTTCTCTTTTTCTGTGTCTCTTTCCCTTCATTGGCATATCCATCTTTAGTGTACCCATTTTTAGGTGACTGGGGCCTCAAACCATCTCTGGTTCCTTCCCCTCCCCAAATAAAATGACATGTTGAAAAGACTACAATAAGCTCAGCTGCATCAAGTTACAAATAATAATGTCTTATTGTTTGGCTCGTCCCAGAGTTATGAGCATTTGTTAGGGTAATTTAGTGGAATTCCAGCCAATAAACAGTGGCTAGAAAAGGTTTTTTTGTGTATTTATTTTGGGATTCTTCAAAACATAACAGTAGTTGACCCCCTTTATGTATATTAAGACCAGCCTGAGCCTCAATAAAGCTGTTTTACAGGATGTTTTAATTTTTGGGAGGGTTGCCCCTTTTTCTATGGGTATACACTTCTGATTTCATAGTCAAAATTAGTGAGAAAATGGGAATCGTTTCTTAACAGTTGCTTTTTTTGTTGTTGTTAGTCCGCACCTGAGGATATTTTTCCATTGGTTTTTAGGGAGAGTGGAAGAGAGAGGGAAAGACAGAGAGAAACATTGATGTGAGAGAAACACATCGATCAGTTGTCTCCTGCATGAGCCCTGACCAGGGCCTGGGTCAGGGAGGAGCCTGCAAAGTACATGCCCTTGACCAGAATCAAACCTGGGACCCTTTGGTCAGCAGGCAGATGCTCTATCCACTGAGCCAAACTGGCTAGGGCTCATAAGAGTTCCTCTTCCCTTCAGTATATATGCTCCATGAAACAAAGCCAGAGAAAGCATATATATGGATATAGGAAAGACAGTTAAAAACAAAAAACTGGTTTTCTCCCACTTGCCAAGACTTATTGTTATTATCTAAGACAGAGCTGATAAACAGGTTCATTAAACAGAATGCCTATAAGATGGCATTGATTTAAATGGATTAGGTAATTTATTTTCTTTGATATTTCACCACTAAAAACCTAGTGATTTGGAATAATAAATTTTTAAAGAACTATAAATAATCCTTGGGGAGTAAACATATCATTTCATGATTTATAATTATTTTATGGAAAAGTATTCCAGTTGCTTTATTTGAATTTGGCTTGAAGGAATTTGATCTCATGATTTTTGTTTTGTCTGTTGTGTTCTAGTAATTTCCTTAGATCTATCTTACAGATCACTAATACTGTCTTCAGTTGGGACAATCTGTATAATCTGTTTGATATTTAATCTGTCCATTGAGTTTTAAATTTTAGTGACCTTGTTTTTTATTGCTATAAATTCTATTTGATCCTTTCTCAAATCTTCCAGTTTTTGTTTATATTGGTATTTTCTGTCAGCATTGCTTCTATTCTTTTTTTATTTCCCTAATAATTTTAATGTACTTTTATTTTTAACTAGAGGCCTGTTGCATGAAGATTTGTGCAAGAATAGGCTTTCCTTCCCCTGGCTTTGCTCCTGGTCTCCCGGGAGCCTGCAAGTCCTTGCTTCTAGCCACCCAGGAGCCTGTAGTCTTCGCTCCCAGCTGGAGCACCACTCCTGTAGCTCTCTCTGTCCTCCACCCTCCCCCTCATAGCAGGCATCCCGCCCAGCCACTCCACGCCTGCATATGCAAATTAACCCCTCATATTTGTTGGGTTAATTTGCATCCTCACTCCTGATTGGCTAATGGGCGTCATGGAGGTATGGCCAATTTGCATATTTCTCTTTTATTAGTGTAGATTTTATTGAGTTAATATTGGTTTATAAAATTATATAAGTTTCAGGTATACATCATAATTCAACATCTGTACATCATGCTCACCACCAAAAGTCTAATTTCTATCTATTGCCATACCTTCTACATCTCAACAACAACAAAACCAGATTAAAAAATAGGCTAAGGATTTGAATAGGCATTTTTTCAAAGAAGACCTCTCTTCAAAGATAGAGAACAGGCACATGAAAAGATCTTTAGCATCACTAATTGTTAGGGAAATGCAAATGGAAACCACAATCAGGTTTCACCTCTTACTGTTAGCATGGCTACCACCCAAAAGGCAAGAGCTAAGTGTTTGGTAGGATGTGAAGAAAAGGGAACTCTGGTGCACTGTTGGTGAGAATGCAAATTAATGCACTTTTAAATAGTCTTTAAAAATTGTTGTATTATCTCCCGTACTTGGGGGTGCTAATTCTCTATCTTGCCTATTGACTCTCCCTTATGGTGGTTAGTTTCTGCACTATATTTATAAGTTTCCATGGTGAACTAATATTCACAGTGCCCCCCCCCCCTTTTTTTTTTAGCTCAACCATGACTAAAACTTCTGCGTTCACACTGTGTGATTTCGTGTGTTTGTAGCAGGAGAGAACCTGTGTCACCGGGTCCCTCATGTTACTTTAAGTTTCAGCTGCGTGAGTTTGCACTGAGGGATTCTGTTGGAATTTGGGATATGGAGCGCTGGCAAGGACTGACAGGAGCTAGGGAAGAGTACAAGAGTATTGTTCTGCCGTGTGGGGAATGGAGAGAAAAAAAAGGAGAAGAGTGCCCAGAAGGGAGATGGGGAGGCAGGGGAGACCAGCTTCAACCTCTTGCAGAGGGCAACTCTGTCCCCACCCTCCAGATGCAGAATTCATGGTTCTCATGGAACACAATGACATTTACTCAGCCAGATCAAGCGAAGGAGAGTCTTGGGCAGCAGAGGCAGCCATGTGATGAAAGGTCAGTTTCTACTCATCACATGTAATTTTTCAGTGGGTGAGTTTTCTGCCCTTTTCCCACCTCTCCTGATTCATTTTTAAACCAACCTCACACACTCTGTTTTAAGAAAAGTCTTTTGATTCGGAGTCTTGGTTTTAAGTAATTGTGTACTTATTAGTTTTTTCATCTGGACTGTTAGAAGCAAACTCAGGAGGTCACCATTTCTGAATTTTCTTTAAGAAACATTAGAAACAGAAGCGTATTTTGATTGTAGCAGTAATACGTTGATGGATCCGAGTACAGGTGACATTGCTCACGACACATTCTCGCACTAACTTTCCTTCCCACCTTCCAGTCTTCTTGAAATGGTCATTACGGTGCTTCCCTTCCCATCCCATTCTTGATGCTGAACCTATGCACTGGTTTCAAGGCTGCAGGCGGCCTGAGTTTTTCTGCCATCAGCTGTAGTCTCTTCCAACTTCGCTCCCAGGTTACACAAGAACTGTGTTGTTTCCAATGTGCTCTCGGTTTTTACAGTGAGGCTTTGGCCTTCAGAAGGGGTGATACAGTCTGGCTTGGCCATGGTGCCCATTTTGCGCAGAGCCATCCTGTGCCTAGTGCCTTCATGTGCTCCTCCAGGCCTTAACTGTCCATGAAGCGCCACCTTCTTTCTAGCTGCTGAATGGGGCCCGTGGTGGGTGTGGGAAGTGTGTGGGTGACCTGTATAGAGCTAGGAGCAGTGCCAGGAGCCTGGCAGGATCTCTATCCTGTTTTGAATCAGCGAGAGGTTTAGCTTGTTTCTGAATCTGGCTCTGTCTTTTCAGGTTTTCTCATCTGTTTTCTTTCTCATTGCTTTGTGTTTGGACAGAGGAAATACCTCAGAGGATGGGCTCCGACACTGTCTTGACTGGAAGTGTCCAATGCCTTCTCAGTGGAATATATTCATTCACACACTCATTCACTCATTCTCTCATTCATTCTCTCATTCATTCATTCTTTCATTCAGCATTTATGGACCGCCTGCCCCGTCAGGCTCTGTGCTGAGTGGACAGAGCAGAGTCTGTCCTCAGGCAGCTCAGGGTCTTCTGTGAGGAATTAGGCATTGCTTCTGTGTGGTGGTCAGTGCTGTAGCAGAGGCTCGCTCTGCCTGGGTGTGGGTGAAGCAGGGAAAGGTTGGGGAAGACTCTGGAGCTGAGGCTGAAATAAAGGGAAATAAACCCTTTCCAAGAGAGGGAAGCTGCTCCAGGCAGAGAACCAGCATGTACCCTGGCTCTGAGGCCTGGGGAATAGCGAGAGAGGCTGGGCATGAGGTGGAATGACAGGAAGCCACACATGAAACTTGAAGGGCCTGGGACTAAGGAGTCAGGTTTTATTTTATGGATGATATGGGTGCCACTCAATAACAGGCTATTAATTTGCTATTTGGGTCACTTATTTTTGTGAGAAAATTGTATTTTCCATTTGTAAAGTCCGTAAAATATGAAGTATACTCATATAGCCTACAGTCTTTCAGGAATAAGGCATTAAAACACAGACAGAGAGTCAACAGTCACAGGTTTGAAGAACTTGGGGGAGGGTGGCCTATTTAAATAAGCTCTTTGGAAATTACTCTCCGAGTACTTTGTATGTCTTTGAAAACACGGCCAAAAGATATATAAGTATTCTCCCAAGTGAACTTTTTATGAAAATGGAAAAAATGTCTTTTGTTTTATTTTCTCTAGAGTTTTTGTAGTTAAGAAATATTTTAGAAATTATTTAAAAATTCCAAACAATATACGTATTTTAAAAATGTGTTCCACTGCCTATTCTTATGTCAAATCTTTTAATTTTGATTTCTTTATTGAAACCTTCTCATAAAATATGAAGTAAGCTGGAGATTGTACCTTTTGTTGGAACCTGTCAATGAGACCACACCTTGAGACATAGTCAAATGTTAGTGTACGATGACATGACATACATTTTGTCAATATCCTGTCCTTCTGGAGGATCCATGGAGAAAATGCAGCATTGTAGAAGTTCAGGTCTCACAGTTCATCATCGTGGAAAGGGCTGTAAGAGAACTGCAGAGTAAAACACATGAGCCATTCTTTCTTCCTTAAATGTTTATTGTGGTTAATCATACCCTATGCATGGCTATAATGGATCATCGGCTGGCTGAAGGTCACTGGTCTTCTCAACCAGTGGTAAAACCTCAGCCTGTACTCTACCACAGGGATTTACAAGTCCTTGAATCCCACAACTAGCAGAAAATTATTTCACTGGAGGAAGCATTTACCAATTTCTTTCATTTGTTCCTGGTTGTCTTGATACCAAGATCAGGCACTTTGTAAACAGACATTCTGACTTCACAAACAGTTGTGCCCATGCAGGAGCCCATTATCTTGTTATAATATTCAATTTCCTTCACATTCTCTTAATTGAAATGAAGCTGCTCCTGCTGCGTCTGGGCGGTGGAAGGTTCCTGAATACCCTGAACTCTCAGCTGCAGCAGATCGATTCTTTGTCTTCCTGGCTTTTTCTGGAACTTCATTCTGTGGGGGTCTTGTTTCTGACCATAGCAGGATGCTATCAGTCCAGCCTGGGATGACAGAGCACTGATTAGCCTCTTTGGGTTGCTTTGATTTTGAAATTGACTAGTCCCTTAGTCTGTAAGCCCTTTATTCCAAAATGCCAGTTAATCAAAATAATAACATTAATGATTTTCCACTACATTGGTCCACTGTGTAAATTAGCTAGTGGAAATAGCTTGAAAAGCAATATGACTGAATAAGTCTATTCTTAACTTGTTGACCAAATAATTTTGTGAAAGTCCACCAATTTCATAATTAGCCCAAAACTCCCATGGGAAAGCGTTATAGTTCAATCCTCAGGAGATAATTTGGGTGATATCCATAATCAGAAACACTGGCATAAACTCCATGTTCAGTTGCTACCTCTAACCTCTTCCTGCTTTCTGATGCATCCTCTTAAAGTCACTGAGGATTCAAGAATGATAATTAATTTTTAGGGTGAATTAAAAGAAGTGACATGACTGTAATCAGGGTTGATTTTCAGCTGGTACTTATCACTGTGGCCAACAGCCACACTACTTTATGGTTTTCTAACTGGTCAGGGCCGCCATGCAGTGGTTCTAAAATATTTCAACTATTATACATACAAATAATGCCATGCATGATTCCAATGTGTATTTTAACTACGTTTCATCAATATTCAAATCTGTATGCACTTACATTATACAAACCTGTCCTTGCCGGTTTGCATACCTGTTGTCTCTACTCTGTCCCCAGCACCTGCATATGGCCTGTCACATTGTTAGTGCTCAAAAATGTTCTGAGTTGCACAAATGAAAGCACATAATCTCTTTTGTTTCTATCTTTTGCACATTTCACACCAGCTTTGATTGGCATATTATTTTCTAGAGTGATCTCATTATATGTATGTTTTTGTTGTAAGTGACTTTGAATATTTAAATAGATAATTTACCAAATTGAAAAAAAAACACAACAACTTTAAAGACCAGGGTAAAGCCAAGTACCTCAGAAACTGGAACCAGGGACATAAGATCCACACTATTGTGTTTGTGTCTTTTGGATCTGGTTCTTACAGGCTTGGGCTTCATTTTCCTTTTTACACATAAGCTTCCCTCACATGGGGGAAGGTGGCTGGATGCAGTTCCTGGATTATAACCTTTTAGCCCAGGAACATAAGAGTAAAGATAACTTTTTTCCTAAATTCAGATTGAAAAAAAAAATCACAGGAAAGGATTCTGATTGCCAGGTTTAAGATAATGTGTCTACCCCTTGGACCTGTCCTGTGGGGAATAATGATTTATGATTAGCTGGGTCACATGACCATTTCAGTGTTTAGAGGGGTAATGCTTATTGCAAGAAGAAAAGAGGATTGTTTGTCAATCAGTCAGTCATCCAAAAATATACCTACAATGGCTAGAGCAAGCATGTCAAACTCAAAGGCTAACACGAGCCAAATAAACAAGGTTTAAGTTTATGTAAGCCTCAAAGAAACACAAGCTTCAATTTTCATAGAAATGTAGGTTTATTTCAATAGAGACATGCTGAATACAAAGGGCTGAAATAAATGAGTAATTGTTAATATAAAATAATAGAACAATTTAATAAAAATTAATATTTTTTCTTGAACGTTAACTTAACCAGACGCTGAATAACTGCACAAATTAATATGCGTAACACAAATAAACCTATTTTTCTTGTTCTCTGAAAGCGAAATATTTCCTGTTGCACACACCAAACAAGTCATTCTAAGAGTAAGGACGTAGCAATTGGCTGCTAAAATATTCGCTGCTAGTATTAGTGGAGAGAAATGGTGCACCTGCACGTAAGGTGTGTAAGGGAAATGAATACAACACGATTACAGTAATCAGTCATTAGCAAATGTTGTAGTTCATCCTAACTAATAAAAGAGTAATATGCAAATTAACCATCACTCTGCTACACCCACAAACCATGTCCACCAGCCAATCAGGAGCAAGTATTCAAATTAATCCAACCAAGATGGCTGCGGCCACAGAGCGAGCAGGAAGCTTGGGTTTCCCTGGCAATGGAGGAAGCCAAGCTTCTGCAGTCCTGGCCTGCCTTGGCCTCTGCTACAAAGTTTCAATTATAGAAGATAAATAAATCCCAGATACCAGGGCCTCCACTTGGGTTGCCAGGCAGGGGGTGGGGGGGGGGAGTCATGGCTGTCCTGCAAACCACCACAGGCCCCTCTCCCAGGCCACCCCACACCCCAAGGGAATCCCCACCCTGACCCAGGACACCCTTCAGGGCAAACCAGCTGGCTCCCACCCGTGCACCAGGACTCTATCCTATCTAATCCTCCTAACTAATAAAAATAATATGCAAATTGACCATCACTCTAACACACAAGATGGCTGCACCCTTGTGGTCAAAGATGGCTGCCCCCATGTGTGCACAAGATGGCCACCACAAGATGGCTTGCAAGGAAGGGCAGTTGGGGGTGATCAAGCCTGCAGGGAAGGGCAGTTAGGAGTAACCAGGCTGGTAGAGGAGGGAAGCTGGCGGGGGATCAGGCCTGCAGGGGAGAGCAGTTGGGGGAGACCAGGCCTACAGGAGAGGACAGTTAGGGGCAAACAGGCTGGCAGGGGAGCAGTTAGGCATAAATCAGGCTGGCAGGGGTGTGGTTAGGGAGTGATCAGGCTGGCAGGCAGAAGCAATTAGGGGCAATCAGGAAGGCAGGCAGGGGAGCAGTTGGGAACCCGCAGTCCTGGATTGTGAGAGGGATGTCCGACTGCCCGTTTAGGCCTGATCCTCAGTAGGATCCTCAGTAGGATCGGGCCTAAATGGGCAGTCGGATATCCCTTTTGAAGTCCCAGATTAAAGAATGTGCAGGCTGGACTGAGGAACACCCCCCCACCCCCCACCCCCAGTGCAGGAATTTCATGCACCAGGCCTCTAGTTATTAATAATTATGTATAACAGGATATTGTAAAAATTAAGTTATAAAATTTTTATTAAAATGTTTCTTACATACTGTTATATTGGCTGGGCCACAAAAATATTTGTTGTAGGCTGCATATACCCCGGGGCCAGGAGTTTGACATGCTTGAGCTAGAGTGAACAGATTTACAGAGTCAGTGAGAAAACACTTTGATCCAGGATGTCCACCTAGGATTGAAAAATAAGATAATGGTGACTGGGAAACATGTGTTTCTAGAGGGACTTGAGTCCAGCAGGAGGATAGTATCCTGTGACTCTTCCTTTTGGACTGAAGGGAATGCCATTCACGTTATTTCTTCTTCTGGTTTGTACTGTAGCATGTACTGTAAGAATTTGTTCACAAAGCTGTCTCCTCCACTGGACTGTGAGCTACGTTAAGGCTGGGACCATGTCTGATTCATGCTTGAAAGTGTTCATGTTCTGACATGAATACTTGGTGCTTACCGAATGAATGAATTTGGGAAGTATAGCAGGCTACCTTAGAGTTGAGGCATGAAATGAGAATATAGTTGGGATTATGAATGCCTTATATTCTAGATATGCAAACAAAGCTATTAAAGCTAGCAATCGTTTTCCTAGCACATAGAATTGCCTGCATACCTTCAGGGAGCCCATGTCTTCACAGAGCAACCATTTCTATTACTCTGAATGGGCCTGATCCCTTCCTGTGTTAGCCCCAAATCTCCATTCTTTGCTCTTGCTGAAGCCTCATCAGAAGGACTGTGTGGGGAATATGACTCTTCTGTCTGACAGCTCTTTAAATACTTGGAGTTGGGTGCCAATATTTATTTCTCCAGCTAAAACATCCCTGGTTCTTTCAGGCATTCCTTAGTGAGAAGGATTTCTGGATTCTTCCATCCTGGTTACATTCTACCTATAAACTTTTGGGCATTTCAGTGGCCACCTAAATATGAGATGCCTGGAACTGAACACAAACATCCAAATATGGTTTGACTTGAGCAGAATTTAGACTGTGATGATTGCACCTGATGATCACAATCAGTGGTTTAGGAAGCAGAAACCATTAAAGGAAAATTTCCACAAAATCCACTTTATATATTTAAATAAAGGGAGATAGTTTCTGGTTGGAGAGAGTTTTCTGGACAGGTGGGAGATTTACCTGCCCATGCTTTTCCTCTTCATAGACTGTGGTGGCCAGTGAAACATTTGGATGGAACTCTTAATAAGAGTTTTGTACCCACCTCAATTGGAAAAATGTATTGTTAAAAAATGTAGTGCATTTCCATGAATGGAGTCCCAAGTTTTCATAGTCAGTAGAGGATATATTAAGTTTAAGTGCTACTAAAATTTCCATTTATTTTTACATGAATAGCTGTCAAGTCACATCTTGCCATCCTATAATGCAGGATTTTTCCTATTTTCTTATTAAATTTAACATTGTTGTTCTATATTTCAGCTTGTCATGATTATTTCAGGTCTTGATTTTGTTACTCATTTATCTTTTTTATCTTAACATAATTTAGATATTTGACAGTGTGCTATGTATGTGGTATTCAGTTATTTTTATAAGTTTATTGATACAAATAGAGGTTGGTGAGAGAGACTGTTCTTTAAATACCTGGACACTGATGAGCATTTTGGGGATTCCAAAACCTTGTATCCAACATTGTTAAAACTAACCTAACCACCTTTCACCCCCAAACTTTCTATTTTGACCAATGTCATCAATATCTACTGATGTCTGAAATCTAGGCACAGTCTTGATGCTTTGCATCATCTTTCAACTCTTCCTAAACTGGGCTTGATACTTTCACAACACTAAATGCCTTGTAATTTCCTCCACGCTCCATACTATCTCTTGGTTTTTACAGTCTTCTTTTTCTGAAAAACTCCCCACTCATACTGCCACCCAAACTTCTTTTTCTCAAAACTTGTCTTAAGATTCAACTTAGGTGTGCCCTCCCCCAAGATATTTACAGACCTCCTGGATCTTCACTTCTGTTCCCGCCAAAGACTGACAGTCTTTATTGCTGTAGCTTTGTGCAGAACTCTAGCCACATTTTACCTTTATCTCTTACTAGATTAGATAGTGGGCTGGTTAAAGGCTGGTCCATGGCTCACTCCTCTTGGTATAACTTGCATTTAATCTGTTTTTTATCAGATATTCAGTAAATAGATGGTAAGTAAAATAATGGGCAAATAAACCTACTTAAATGCATATAATTATCTTATTTCCCAGCCCAATTTTATGATCATATATGCAAATATATGTGGACTAGTTACATCCATTAACTATTATGTTGAAATGCAAATATTTCGTTTGATGGTTTCTTCATTTATCAAATTAGCAACCCTGTTTACGAAAAGAAAGAAATATCTTTAATGATGTGCTAAGTGAACTTATTTTGGACTTCTTTTCATTACTGTGTCCTTTCCTAAGTGCACAAACAATTCGGGAAGGAATGGACTTTTAATTAAATTTGCCTGATTGGAGATCACTTTTTACAGGGTTCTTTCTATCCAGTGGCTTTAAAAAATTAAATCTGAATTTATTGACTACACCTTGTGATGTTGTAATATGTGCCTCCTGACATTAAACAGTTTATAATCTCATTGTAGGAAGGAGACAAATGCATCAATAGGTAACAGTAACTTCAGCAAGTGGTCAAGTATCAAAAACAATGGCAAGATGATAAGTGTTTGGCATTTTTATGAAATGGTGGTGTTTCAAACAATTTAAAAGCAAACACCACACCACATATGAATGGGCAAAGGCTTAATTTATAAAAATTATAAACTAGAGGCCTGGTGCACGAAATTTGTGCACTCGGGTGTGGGGGGTGTGTCCCTCAGCCCACCCTGCACCCTCTCCTAGTCTGGGAGCCCTCAGGGGATGTCTGATTGATGGCTTAGGCCCACTCCCCAGGAGCGGTCCTAAGCCATCAGTTGGACATCCTTAGTGCTGCCGTGGAGGTGGGAGAGGTTCCTCCCACTGCCGCTGTGCTTGCCAACCATGAGCCTGGCTTCTGACTGAGCAGTGCTCCCCCTGTGGGAGTGCATTGACCATGACGGGGCAGCTCCTTTGTTGAGCGTCTGCCCCCTGGGGGTCAGTGCGTGTCATAGCAACTGGTCTTTCTGCCATTCGATTTGCATATTAGCCTTTTATTATATAGGATAATTTATGAAGGGAATTGTGTAAAGGTGCAGGAAACAGAACTTCCCTTCATTTTATGTTGAGCTAATTATGAAGCTTATAGGATTATTCTAGAAATAGACATAATAGTAAACCTAAATTTAAAATTACATAATGTTTGGAAATAGAAGTAGATTATTTTACCAGAATTTTCTCACGAAGCGTGATAGCATTATAATCAGGACACATTATCTACTGGGTCTGTGTCCACTTGGAAACACATTTAAATAGGGGAAAAAAAAGAGTAGAATTCAGCATAGGGACTCCAGGTGCTTCCCAAGATAGGCATGCTCTGCTATACTTCAGACTGGGAAAGCTGTTTTCCAGGCTGCTCCTGTGCAGACACAGAGAGGAAAGTCTGCTAGGTTTTCTCATGGCCAGAAGCAATTATAATTTGAAGCAAATATACCTTTTCAAGAACTTCATTAATTCATTCATTCCCATTTAGCAATTATTTATTGAGCACCAACTCTCCAGAAGGCACTGTGTTAAACTTTGGAGACAATTCCATGGTTGCTAAAACAGCATTATACATTGATTTCCCATGTTCAACCCCTCTTCCCCCACAAATAATATTTTGTCTATCAGTCAGATGTAGCCTACTGTAAATTAAAGAGCATTGCCTGTGTGAGAAATATAGGTCTAGTCATGCCTTGGGCAAATTATTCCACAATTCTGTTCTCAATTGGAAAATGAAAGGGTTGAACCATTTGCTTTCTAGAGTCCTCTGAGGCTCTAAAATGTAATGATCTAATTAATTTTGATGGCCGCCTGGCTTACACTTTAGTAGTTGTGAGTTTGTTTAGTGCCTGGACATGCTTGTTGTGTTGACTTTGTGAACTTGCACAGAAGACAGAGTTCTGAAATACAACAACAGGGTGCTCACTTACACCATAAGACATTCTTCTGTTTGTAGGGAAGAGCTATAAACTTTCATTTCTTAGGTGTTTGAAAACTTAATGAGTTCATATTTATTCTGCTGTAAGACAATAGTTAAAATATTTTGGTGCCTAGTGAATTGAGATGGGATATTTTGATTTCGTGACATTTTATATAAATAAATGTTTAAATGTACTGCTTAACTGCATGGATATTACTATTTCTGATGTGGCATAGACATATATCATTTTGTATTTGTTACCGTAGATAAAATTGCTGTATAAAGTTTAAACTGTTCCATCAACAAAATTGAACATTTTAGTAAATTTTTGTATATATCTGTGTATCTAAATATATATCTGTATATATAAATATATATATTTAAAATTACCAAAGTCACATAAATATTATCTCTGAGTCATTTTTGAAAAGGAGTATTTTAATGTTCTCAGTGAATAATTTCTTCCCTGAGATCTCGCTACTGTTGTATCCTGGGAAATATTCAGA
Organism: Corynorhinus townsendii; assembly: GCA_026230045.1. Lineage (NCBI taxonomy): Eukaryota > Metazoa > Chordata > Mammalia > Chiroptera > Vespertilionidae > Corynorhinus > Corynorhinus townsendii. The sequence goes on along the minus strand of JAPDVU010000002.1, from coordinate 148,051,816 downwards.
GGGGAGGATAAAATTATTTAGATTTGCAGCTTCTTGTCATGGGAGGTGAAGGCCCTTTTTATTATTATTATTAATGTGATGGGAATAGTTCCATTACATCGTGTCTCTGCACAGCATCCTGAGATCAACCTTTTCATCACATAAATAATTACGGTTGTGTTTTTTCAAAGCCTCCTGCTGTTACTTCCCTCTGCCTCTCAACCACTTTGCATTTGAGTGAGGAAGGTAGTGCTGTCCTCAGATAACAGTTCCCCCAAGTATTGACAAAAGGTAGATGCTTGGTAGTAGGGGGAGGGTTGTTTCTTTGCTCCAATAAGACCCAGGTCTGTGCTGGTTGGAAACAGGTCTGTGTTCTTTTAAAAGTATACTCTCCTTGTGTGTAGAAATTGCAGTATTTTTCCAGAGAAAGAATCAGCTTCTGGCCTTGTATCTTATCTTTTCTCATGGACCTGCTTTTGTAACCAGGACTCCTGACCTGGCCCCAGAAAGGACATCCCACACAGAATGTACTGAAAGGCTAGACTAGGCCTGAGTCCTCCTGGTGATATGGGGTGAGCAAGTCAGGCAGGATTCCTGCTTTTAGGGAGGGGACATTCTCATGAAGGAGACAGACAACAAACCAGGAAACATACAGGGAAGCTGTGAAGGAAATGGGGCTGGGGGGGGGCGGGGGTGGGGTGCGGGGGGGAAGAGAAGGAACTGTGCCCTGAGCACATAGCTGCTCATTGTTCCCACACCTGTATTTGGAATTCTTTCTGAATGAGGGGCAAGTTATGGGTCAGGCAGCGTGTCTTCCATAAATCTCCCTTTTCTGTGTCACCCTTGCCCCTCAGTGATGGCTTCTAATTTCCCTTGGATCCCTGGTACTGTTACTGAGTGGAGCTGGAGCGTGGCCCATGCAGAATGTTTGATAGAGTCTCGAGGTAAAAAATGAAGGCAGTTGTAGAGGAGAATTTTTTTAAAAAGATCAGATCTTTTGTTTTTGGATGCAAACACATTTTAAGAGTGGCTTTTGTACTGAAAAATTTATAACCTCCTTATTTGGTAACTTTTTCTCTCTGCTCCCTACTCAGGAACTTTGCACCAGCCATGCCCCCTGCTTGGAATATTCACCCTTCACGTATTCTTATCTCATGCTTTTCAAGCTTTTAGTTACATGTTATTTTTTTTTAATGAGGCCATCTTTATTACTCTAGTTAAAATTGCACTCTCTTTCTACCACTTATATGATATACTCTTGCGTATTTTGTTTATTATCTCTCTTTTCGTTGCCTCTCCTGCCTCCAAACTCCTTGAGGCCAAAGACTTCAGCTCATGTATTCTCCCAGGGAACAAGTCTGTGACAGCCAAACCTGGCAGTGGTCACTGTGGAATTATTAGGGAAGCAGACCTGTCTCTGGGAATTGGGATCCATGACCCCGTTTCACCCCATTGCCAAGTCTGCTCTTTGAGTTTCACCCTCACTTTGGGGCAGAAGCTCTCAAAATTAGACCCATGCTGTGCAGACCCCTAGCCTTCCACTAGGGCCTGGGTCAGAGTAAGCGGTATGTCTGGGAAATGTTAAAAATGAGTGCACAGAGCTGCTCTTGGAATTCTTCATTAGCAGATGTTTAAAAGTCAGCACTCTAAAATTACTCGCAGAAGCTTATAAATATGAATTTCCTGTAATTCACATTTTATAAGAATTTCTATCAGCTGTGTCACAGCTTGAAAAATACCAAAAACGCATTAGAAAAATCTTTCTGTTTAAAACTAGATTGATCCCACATTTACATGGCAAAAGAAGGCCATTACGCGGCAGGCAGTAAAAGCTTCATTTCAGAGAGCCTGAGAAAAAACTCAAAATAATTCACTTCTACCCAGGCCATTTGACAACTGTTAGACTTTTTCTTACAAAATAAAATGAAATCCTACCACCTGCTGCTTATAACCTCCAATTAATGCTATAAAAAGTGCCTTCATTAAAAAAGCCAATGTGTAATTTCTGCAAGCTGGGTGCAGACATTTCTTCAAAACTACTGTAACCTTTTGCTCCTGTCTGCAGTAGGAAGCACCTTCCAGATTCCAAAAAGAAGCCAGAACTGATTTTCACCTACTTATTTAAGAGGTAAACCTCTTTCCGTTCATTGGGTTCAGTTATTTAAAATCATGATAATTCACATATAATCTGCTGTTATATATGTTCGGTAGGAATTGTGAAAGAAGATTATTGAAGCTTGCCAACATTCCATCTGTGAATGAAAACAAGGGTGTTTTTGCAGGAAGCACAGAAGAGAAGGGAAGTGGGGGGAAGAAAAAGAGAATATTGTTCTTTCTATCCTTGTCAGGCTCTTTGAAGACAATATCAGCAGGTGTGAGAATCACCACCTTTGAGTGGTTTTAAAGGAATGAGACAGTCCAGGTCTTTTATCTCTTCCTTCCCACCCTGATAGTCAGATTAATGAGAATTTTCGAGAGGAAAAACCTCTGGACATCTGACATGCCCCCTTCTGTTTGCCGAATTAATCTGGGGCAGTCAGAGTCATTTGCAGCGTGTGCGGACAGCATCCCTACCAGGCCAATTCTTCCGTCATTCTGTCTTCCTGCCCAGCCAGTTATCAGGGCAGAATAATTTGGAGAATAATTTGGGGGCTATTGTGGTCGGTTATCAGAAGAGAGCAGGGAAGTCCTGGCACATGGGTACCATGGCACAGCTATGAGCCCAGTGTCTCTGCTTGACCCTCAAGGCTACAGTAGTCCTTTTGGTGGGTCTCGCTTCATCTCCCACAGCCATCGGCACAGATCCAAGAAATAGTCTCTTTGGTTAGGTCCCTTGATGATCCCTGATTCCCCAGTGCTCTACGCCTATTTTTAATTCTTGCCTAGAATGTCCTGCTCCTCTATTTTTCTTTTCCACGTCTACATACTTAAAATCCGGAGGAAGTAACAGCTACGCCTATAATCCCTGCTCTCTGTAATCTTAACCTCTCACATTTGCTCACTGCATCACAAAACTGGCATCATATATAGAGGTTTGTTTTAAAAAATGTATCCATGCTACATATTGCTTAATTAAAACAGTGGTTATCCTGCCATCTTCTAAATGCTCCCCCAGGATTTTTGTGATATTTCTGATGGCTTCTTTCCCCTCTAACTTTCTGTTCCTTCTCATTCTGAGAAGAAAAGTCAACCCCCTTCTCTATTTAAGTGTGGTGTCCCTCAGAGTTACGTCACAGGTGCTTCTCCTTTTCATTCTGAGAAGAAAAGTCAACCCCCTTCTCTGTTCAAGTGTGGTGTCCCTCAGAGTTACATCATAGGTTCTTCCTTCTGTACCTTTGGATTCCATTCTCCCTAGAGCACCAGTCCTGCATCACAGCCACTTCCTGCAAACTTTGTCTGATGCCACAGGATTTTAAAACTTAAAAGACTCTAAATCAAATCCATTCTTTGTGGGTCCCCTCCAATTACATCTTCCTGGTTTATTCTACTCAGATGCCTAAGTAAGAAATCTCAGAGTCATTCTTCATTTGTGTTTCTTCTTCCCTGCTACTTCCCACAGGAAGCTGTCTGGTCTATTTTCAGTATTATCATTGGGATTGTTTCTACCTGCAGACCCATCTGCCTTGGTTATATCCTCTCTGCCCTTGAGCAGTCCCATCTCAGCTTCCTGTCTTGCCCCCCTTAAATCTATTCTTTTTTTTAACTGCTTTTTAAAAATATATATTTTTATTATTTATTTCAGAGAGAAAGGGAGAAAGGAGAGAGATATAGAAACACCAATGATGAAAGAGAATTATTGATCAGCTGCTTTCTGCATGCCCCACACTGGGGATGGAGCCCACAACCTGGGCATATGCCCTGACCAGGAATCAAATCATGACCTCCTGGTTTATAAGTCAATGCTCAAACACTGAGCCACCCCAGCTGAGCAATCTATTCTTGATGGTCACAAATTATTATCTGAAACACAAATATGATCATGACTCTGTCCTAGCAACTTTGGTGGCTTCTTGTTCACCAGAGCGGGTCCTGTCTGTCTCTCTCACATAGCTTTAGCCAAAGACATCTGTGCACGGAGTCTTACTAGTCTTGCTCTAGTCTTCTTACAGGGGATGGTCCTGCCACTGGGCTCATGAATGTATTGCAAGAGCCTGCTCAAATTTCAGTTTCTTTGTGAAATCTTCATTGAGCCCTCAGACAGAAGTAATCACTCTTTTTTTTTCTTCAAGTTACCATTAACCCTTTCTATAGGCCTTCATTGTGGTATCTGTTATGTAAATGTTATTTATTATGAACATGATCTATGTGAAGCCCCGTTCTATGTATTTTGTTCATCTTATATCCTGAATGCTAGCATAATACCTCGATCATGGACAGGGGGGAGGGGCTGGGTATCAATGAAAGTGTGTGAGTCAATGGCTATTTGCTTTCAATTAGCATACAAATCCACTATTGGGAAAATATGACTTGATAAACTTCTTTTATCCTTATACAGTGCTGCACATACATGTGACAAAGAATAAATACTTGCTGACTCATTTGTGATTAAGACTTTAAGAGAAAGTGGAACAGTAGGAGACAGGTGTATGGCTGAAATATTAGATGTAAATGTTTCAAAGTGTTGTGAGGGTGTGTATGGAGGCTCAGCTGCATTATGGTTTGGTTGAATGTGCTTTTTTTACTGCTCCAGTATTAATGGAAGCACATGATTTTGAAGCAAGAAATCAATTGCCAGGATTTTTTGGGAATGTTTATTTAGGTTATGAAGTCAAACTAAAAAAGAAAAAGGAGTTTCAGACCTACCTAAGCATTATAGTCTCATGAGTATTCTTGGGTGCATGCATGCATCTGTAATGGTATAGGGCTAGGCAACACTCTAAGACTGTCTTTGTGCCAGAATATAAGTAAATCATGGGCTTGCCAGTGTTAGAAGTTCCATACCATGTAAATGAAGAGTCAAACAATCTGACGCACTGTGTTGGGGGCTGATTGTGAAGGGGAACCAGTTAATAATATATTCAGTGTAGTTAACTGATTTAGTAAACATGTTAACACTCACTTTCTAGTGCTCCTCTGTGAACTTTCTATCCATCTTCAGATGGATATGTCTTTGTCTATCTATCTGCACACACATTTATGTGTGTGTATTTATTCAGTTAACTTACTTGATTTTCCATCAGGGACAGACTTGCTTTATTTCTCACTATTGCCTATTCTAGATCAATCACACCTAATAAATTGTTCAACAGGTAGTAGATGTTCAAAATTACCAACAACACAATTATCTTTATATATCTAATTGAAATGTTACTAACATTTAGTTATATTTTAAAAATTAAAAAAAGCACCCAGAGTCCACAGCAGCTATATATTTCTAAGTTTTTCCTGAGATACAGACTCAGTAACATTTTTTAAAAAATTTGGGAGGGAACCCCTAATTAGAGCAGGAGACCTGACAGCAGAAAAGGTATTATTACTTAAAAGAAATGTCTTCATTTACAATGCCATGTCCTTCATAGCTCTAAGAGGAATATTTATAAAGCAAGTGCATATCTGGTGAAATGCCCACTCATTTTTTTATTGATGTTCATAACTCTTTAGATGCTAAGGATACCAAGATGAACAAGATGTGGTCCTACCCTCAAGGCATTCACAGTCAGATGAGCTAATTAGTCTGTTGTCCAGTGGTGAGTGCTACCTGTGATGGAAGCAGGCCCAGGGTGCTGTGGGCGCAGAAGAGAGATGGCTGAAACAAGACTGAGAGGCCACACGAGCCCCTGGAGGGGAGAGTTAGGCTGTGCGAGTGGCTCCCTGTCATCCCCAGGACAACTTTCCTGAGAGGCTTCCAGGATCATTTTCACCTAGTTTCTGCCACCTCCTCAGTTTCAAGCATTGACACATGCTACATGGGTTATGTACAAACATGTGCATGGACTTACACACTCACACACACACTCACCAAATGCTTTAGCCAAAGACATCTAAGCAGATCATATTAGTAAAGACTCAAATCTCACTGGTTTCTATAAAAGATTACTTTAACCTCAGTGTCTCTAATTGTTCACCTACAACTCCTGCTTCAGCGTATTACAATCATTTTCCAGTTCTCAACTTTCCACTGAAAATGTGCTACCAAAGATTGCCCTTGATCTCCCTAATTTTGAGTCCAGTGGTATCTGCAGCTTCATCTTACTTGGCCTCATTGTCCTATGTAGGTGACTATGTCCCCTAACACTTGTGTAATCTTAGACAAGGTACTTAAATGATCTCTGCCTTGATTTCCTCAATTACAAAATGAGTAGGGTTATTATCATCATCACAGCCCTATGAGTATTAATTGAGTTAACATATGCAAAGTGCCTGGTACAAAGCAAGCATAATAAGGTATTCTTTATATTTAACGAGAAACCCGATGCAGGAATATTCATGCAAGAATGGACCTTCCTTTCCCTGGCTGCTGGCACTGCCTTTGCTCTGGCTGGAGCCACCTTTCTGCCTTCCCACGCTGTCTAGATGCCCGGAGCAGCTGGGGTGGTGTGGAATGCCTGCATTGTAGCCATGGCAAGCATCCCACCCCATTCCCGGCCGCTTGGTGCCTGCGCATGCAAATTAACCTGCCATCTTTGTTGGGTTAATTTGTATACTCCTGACTGGCTGGTGGGCGTCACAAAGGTACGGTCAATTAGCATGTTACTCTTTTATTAGGTAGACTAGAGGCCCGGTGCACGAAATTTGTGCACGGGGCGGGGGGCGGGGGGGGCGTTGTCCCTCAGCCCAGCCTGCACCCTCTCCAATCTGGGACCCCACAAGGAATGTCCGACTACCGGGATGGGCCTAAAGGGCAGTCGGACATCCCTCTCACAATCCAGGACTGCTGGCTTCCAACTGCTCGCCTGCATACCTTCCTGATTGCCCCTAACTGCTTCTGTCTGCCAGCCTGATCACCCCCTAACCACTCCCCTGCCAGCCTGATTGATGTCTAACTGCTCCCCTGCCTGCCTGATTGCCCCCAACTGTTCTCCCCTGCAGGCCTGGGTCCCCCCAACTGCCCTTCCCTGCAGACCCGGTCACCCCCAACTTCCCTCCTCTGCTGGCCTGGTCACCCCTAACTGCCCTGCCCTGCAGGCTTGATCACCCCCAATTGCCCTCCCTTGCAGGCCTGGTGCCTCCCAACTGCCCTCCCTGCTGGCCATCTTGTGGTGGCCATCTTGTCTCCACATGGGGGTAGCCATCTTTGACAACATGGAGGCAGCCATCTTGTGAGTTGGAGTTATGGTCAATCTGCATATTACTCTTTTATTAGATAGGATAGAGGCCTGGTGCACGGGTGAGGGCCAGCTGGTTTGTCCTGAAGGGTGTCCTGGATCAGGGTGGGGGTTCCCTTGGGGTGTGGAGCGGCCTGAGTAAGGGTCCTATGATGTTTGCAGGCCAGCCACACCCTGTGGTGACTCAAGGGGAGGCCCTGGTATCTGGGATTTATTTATCTTCTATAATTGAAACTTTGTAGCCTTCAGTGGAGGCCAGTGCAGGCCAGGAACTTGGCTTCCTCCATTACTGGGGAAATCCAAGCCTCCTACTCGCTCCATGGCCACAGCCATCTGGGTTGGGTTAATTTGCATACTCGCTCCTGATACTCATGGCTTGTGGGTGTAGCAGAGGTACAGTCAATTTGCATATTACTCTTTTATTAGATAGGATTCTTCTTTCTTAAAAAAATATTTTTATTGATTTCAGAAAGGAAGGGAGAGGGAGAGAGAGAGACATATCGATGATGAGAGAGAATCATTGATTGGCTGCCTTCTGCACACCCCTCAAGGGGGATCAAGCCCAAAATCTGGGCATGTGCCCTGACTGGGAATTGAACCATGACCACCTGGTTCATATGTTGATGCTCAACCACTGAGCCATGCTGGCCTGCATATTTAATTTTTCCAATTACTCTTTTGTTTTTTAATCTCTGTGTTGGTAACTTTGACAGCCCTCTTTGTTTCTCCCCTACCTCTCTGTGTTTTGCAGCCTTTTTCGTTGACCCTTCTTATTTATTCTGCCTCCCCTTATATGTTAAGATCTGAGAGTTTGTCCCTGCAATCCCCGGTGAACACACTTATTCACCCCCAGGCTTCTCCTCTCTCCCCTTTTTCTCAGTACAGCTCAAATCTAAACCGCTTCCAGACTGTCTTGACTCCATTGTATGCTCTTGATTCACACATTGATTCACCCCCAGGCCTCTCCTCCCTCCCCTTTTCCTCAGTACAGCTCAAATCTAAACTGCTTGAAGAGACTGTCTTGACTCCATTGTATGCTTTTGCCTCCATTGTCAAATATTAATTGAGCATAATGGCTTGGGTCAATTTCTGGGTTCTCTGTTCTGTTCCATTGGTCTATATGTCTGTTCTTGTGCCAGTACCAGGCAGTTTTGAGAACAGTGGCTTTGTCATATAGCTTGATATCTGGTATTGTGATCCCTCCAGCTTTGTTCTTCTTTCTCAAGAATGCTGTGGCTATTTAGGGTCATTTTTATTCCATATTATTTTTTGGAGAGTTTGTTCTAAGTCTGTGAAATATACCATTGGTATTTTAATGGGGATTGAATCTACAGATTGCTTTGTGTAGTATGGACATTTTAACTGGTAGATGTTTATTCTACCAGTCCTTGAATATGGTATGCTCTTCCATCTGTTTATGTCTTCCTCTATCCCTTTTTTTCAATGTTCTGTAATTTTCTGAGTACAGGTCTTTCACCTCCTTAGTTAATATTATTCCTAGGTATCTTAAATTTTTTTTTCAGTAGTAAATGGGATTGTTTTTTAGTTTCTCTTTCTGTGAGTTCAGTATTGGTGTATAAAAAAGCTATAGATTTCTGGATGTTAATTTTGTATCCTGCTACATTGTCAAATTCATTTATTAAGTTTAGTATTTTTTTGATGGAGTCTTTAGGGTTTTCTATGTACAATATCATGTCATCTGCAAATAATGACAGTTTTACTTCTTCTTTTCCAATTTGGATGCCTTTTATTTCTTCTTGTCTGAACTCTATGGCTAGTTGAACAGGAGTGATAAAAGTGGGCATCCCTGTCTTGCTCCTGTTCTTAGGGGAAATGGTTCTAGTTTTTGCCCGTTAAATATGATGTTGGCTATAGGATTGTCATATAAAGCTTTTATTGTGTTGAGGTATGATCCCTTTATTCCCACTTTGCTTTTATGTGATATATTATGTTTATTGATTTGTGGATATTGTACCATCCTTGCATCCCAGGAATAAATCCCACTTGGTCATGGTATATGATCTTTCTAATGTAATGCAGGATCCAATTTGCTAGAATTTTGTTGAGGATTTTAGCATCTATGTTCATCAGGGATATTGGCCTGTAATTCTTTCTTTTTAGTGTCTTTATCTGGTTTTGGGATTATGGTAATGTTGGCTTCATAGAAAGAGCTTGGAAATGTGCCTTCCTCTTGAATTTTTTGGAATAGTCTGAGAAGGATAACTTTTAGCTCTTCTTTGAATGTTTGGTAAAACTCCCCTGTGAAGCCATCCAGTCCAGGGCTTTTGTTTGTTGGAAGTTTTTTTTATTACTGTTTCAATTTCATCAGTAGTTATCGGCCTATTCAGGTTTTTCGATTCTTCCTGATTGAGTTTTGGAAACTTGTATTTTTCTAGGAATATGTCCATTTCATTTCATCTAGGTTGTCCAGTTTGTTGGAAAAGAGTTGTTCATAGTATTTTTTTTGTAATTCTTCATGTTGTTACCTTACCTCTTTCATTTCTGATTTTGTTTATTTGGGTCCTCTCTCTTTGCTTCTTGGTGAGCCTGGCTAGAGGTTCATCAATCTTGTTTATTCTTTCAAAGAACCAGCACTTGGTTTTATTGATCTTTTATATTGTTTTTTTTGGTTTCAATGTCATTTATCTCCTCTCTGATCTTTATTATTTCCTTCCTTCTGCTTACACTGGGCTTTTCTTGTTGCCCTCTTTCTAATTCTTTAAGTTGCAGGGTTAGATAATTTATTACCTTTTTTTCTTGCTCTTTGATGTAGGCCTGTAGAGCTATGAACTTCCCTCTCAGGACTGCTTTTATTTATTTTAATTTTTTTCTTTTATTTTTTTTATTGTTTTAAGTATTACAAATAGTAGTACATATGTCTCCTTTTTTTCCCCCATTGACCTCCCCCCAGCCTCCCCTACCCCCCTTCACCTGCCCGACCTCCCCCCTCCCAGTGTCTTGTATCCATTGGTTATGCTTACATGCATGCGTACAAGTCCTTCGGTTGGTCTCTTACAGCCCCCCTCGCCCAGCCTCCACTGTCTTCCCAATGTAGTTTGACAGTCTGTTCAATGCTTCTTTGCCTCTGTATCTTTTTCCCACCATTTCTTTTCTTTAAAAATTTTTGCCTCTGCAGACTAGAAATAAACATATAATAAAAAAACAAAACAAAAATGTTTGAGTCCCAATTTCAATGTCCAACAGTTCTGAGTCCCCGTTTCAATGTCTAACAGTTCCTTATGTGTACATGTCAGCAATGATATCTGGATGGTGGGCACATGGTGGCAATGCAGGTCTGACCCTTCAGGACTGCTTTTAATGTGTCCCAAAAATTTCAGAATGGTCTTTCTAAAACGCAAATCTCAGCCTATTCCTTTTCTGCTTAAAAGCCCTCCAGAGGCTCCCTTTTAAAGTACCACCACCTTTAATTGGCTTCCAAAGCTGCTTCCACTGACTGTCCCCAGCCCATCCTGCACATCTTCTCGTTCACCACTCAATCCCTCACTGCTAGAGCATCACCCATAAGACATCCTTTGCAGTTCCTCAAATGATCCTGATCAAGTGGGCATTACAGCTTGCATGGCCTTGCTCATGCTGCTCTTTCTTTCTTCCATCCCTCTCACCTTGGGTTCTCAGCTACTCTATCCTCTGTGCACCATCATAACCCAAGCAGGTGTCCATAAAATCTCTGGAACGCCTGGTATGCTGACTTGTGAACATTGCCATTTTCTTGAAGAGTCCCACTAAAGAGCACCTGAAGTGGTTGGTATGAAGTTGGTGCTCAGTCAACAAACAAATGAATGGACAAACCACTGGAAGTGTTTATAAACTGTGAAGCTGGATCTAGAGCTCATTGCCAGTGAACATTGCTAATGCTGTTCTATGCTGCCTCGGCCTCTCACAGCCTTTCTTTTCCTCTTTCCTGAGAGGGTTAAGAATTTGTATGTGGGATGGACATCTGCAGAGGATCCAGATTGTCTCACTCTTCTGTGTTAAGAGGAAGGTCAAGGTCACTGAATGCATTAGATAAAACAACTTCTCACTTTTATTTCCCACTGATGGGAAAAGTTAGTACAATGAAGTTTAAGTAATTTTTACTCTTAAACTCTTTAAGATGAATAGTAGTATTAACCATTTTCTCTTTGTCAATTTTGCTTTTCTTTGTAAGTGCCAGTTTGGTGGTTACACAGGCAAGTATGGCAACTATTGCTGGCTGCAAATCCTCAGACTCAGGATAATTTATAAACAGACTGGTTGGCACAATCCCTATGCAATGCAATTTATTGCTTCTTTTTGCAAGCTAATAAATTCAAGGACGTATGTCAGATGTGAAAAACATTTGCATGGATTCTTTAGTTAACATAAAAATCCTTTATACATTTATAGCTTTAGTTATTAGTTTGCCAGTGTGTACCTTCTCTTACAATTCAAAGGCCTTTCCAAAATTAAGGTAAAATTATTACAATCTGCACAAATTTTGTAAAGTAAATAATTTAGAAAAGTGAGAGAAGATACTTGATACATAAAAGGTAATTTTGTGGTTGTGGAGTTAAGCAGGAGCAATGACCTGCTCTCTATGTTGGCACAGAGTTAGCTCTGCTCACATATGTGCAGAAATGTCAACCTTTGCTTCCTTTGTGACCATGCCACACCATGGCATATGGTTTTATTATCTAGTTATAAAATGTGCAGCTTAAAATGTATTTAAGGACATGTAATACATTTAAATATAAAATTGGACTGTGTGAATGTTCTTAGAATAGCATCTGTAATGAACTCAATTCACTTTGACACCATTTCAATATTATGAGCTCCCTCTTTGCTTAAAAGCTTTTCTGAAAGTTTTTTTGATAGAGGTTTGCCAGATCCCATTTAAACCCATCTGTGGAATTCATTAACATGTGCTAAATTCATTTGGCCACTGACTTTTTGAAAAGGTATGTATTGATTTTTCTTATACACACCCCCATATGAAAATATATGCTTTAATCAGTCCCTTTTTTTCCCCATAAAAATTCAGCTTTTGCTCCCCAAACAGGAAAATATATTCAAATAAGCAAATATGATTAGACATAAATATAGCTTTGATTATGATGGAACTCTGTGACTTCAGTTATTAATGTTTTGATTGGTTTTATTTTGCTTTCTAGTTTATTCTACTGCCCTGTGGATATACTGTTATTATATACTAGAGGCCTGGTGCACAAATTCATGCATGGGTGGGGTCGCTCAGAGGCCTATCATGGGGCTGGCTGGCAGGGATGGTAGGGCAGGGGCCGCAGGAGGTTGGCTGGTGGGGGGGAGGGGTTGCAGGAGGTTGGCTGTGGAGCACACTGACCACCAAGTGGGCAGCTCCTGCATTGAACGTTTGCCCCCTGGTGGTCAGTGCACATCATAGCGACTGGTCAACTGGTCGTACTGGTCATTTTGGTCATTCAGTCGTAATGGTTGCTTAGGCTTTTATATATATAAATGTAGCTCAACTCATCTTTTCCTTATTTTTAACTCTTCTTTCAATGAAAAACAATATATGTAACCTTAGGAATATCTAAGGAAAACAGATGGTTTTTCAGAATATCCTTCCCCTGAAATTAAATCTCTTGCTTTCCACTTTTGAGCTAAGAATAAAATAGTTATGGTTGGTTTCTATTGCGTATTAGTGCATGTTACACTCATATCCCATATTAGCATTTTTATTTCCACTGGGATTTCTGATATAATCAGGTATTAAAACTGCAGTTATTTTGGCAATTATGCCTTTTATGGAAGGATTTTAACAGTTAAATCCCAACTTATGAAAAATACACTTTTACTTCATCTGGAAGAAGAATTATCCTAAAAAAATAGTTAGGAGATTTAGTAATAGGTTAAAATTGTTAAAGAAAAACTCACAGAGTTCTCAACTTTCTATTCATTAAGCAAAAAACAGGCAAAACATTTTCTTTCTCCAATTCCATCTAAAGCGCAAGCCATACCCAGACTCATGCTTTGTGTTCTAAGCTTGAGCTGCCAAAAATATTTTTAATTGATAGCTCTCTGTTCTCTATTGTTCCTGAAAAGTTTAATTCCTTACACTTTCCTAAAATGTTGATTTATATTTTAAGAGTATTCTCTTTGTTTTTCTTATTTGTTGTCTCAAGATGATCTCAAAACTACTTCCCTTTCCCCACATGCTCCTCCACCTCCCTACCCAAGCTTGATATTTTTATTTTTAACTTTTGAATTTACTTCTTCTCATCCATAACTTAGAAGGCAGCCTGAAAATTCAAAGTAAAATAGATATCCTCCGTGACTCTTAAAACATTTGCTCAGGTTTTATCTAATTGGTATAAGTTGCAGTTGATTACCTTAATAGTAGTGCTGCTTTTTCCAGGGTTCTTCCAAAGTGGGTGTCATGTATAAGGCATAGTAATGGGGAAGCTTAGCCTTAGTCCTAGCTCTGTGCAGCCTTAGGCAAGTTATTTAAACCTCAGTTTTTTATTAATAAAGTAGGATAAAAATACGTATGGCATACAGTATTGTGAGGAACGTGCTTAGCATAGTACTTAGCACCTAGTAAGCATTAAAAAAAACACACTAGGTGTTGCCCTAGCTGGTTTGGCTCAGTGGATAGAGCATCAGCCTGTGGACTGAATGGTCCCAGGTTCGATTCTGGTCAAGGGCACATCCCCTACTTCTGATTGAGCCCACAACTGCCCTCCCCTGCCAGCCTGATCACCCCCAACTGCCCTCCCCTGCCAGCCATCTTGTAGTAGCCATCTTGTGATGACATGAGGGTGGCCATCTTGTGGTGACATCATGCGAGGGTGTGACGCCACCTAGGCTTTTATTATATAGGATACGTTAAAATGCTTGACAAGGATGTTTTCTACTTTTTCAAAAAGCTAGCATACATAGATTTTTGTAATAGGTAGCAACTAAATCCCTTAGTCATAACACTAAATGAAGAGTCCAGAATCTGGTGGAATCTCAGTTAATACCTGTTGTTGGAGCAACATTAAATCAAAGTGAGCAAAATGTTGGCTGATTGTCTTGATCTGTTTGAATATTTTTCCTTGATAGTTTCATAAAAATAATATTTTTTACCTAAGTTGCATATTTCTCATCATCAATTGAGGCTATTGAGATCTTTTCCTACTGATGGTTTGGCATTTTACATTTACTTGGTTCTCTCAAATTTGGCACTACATTGATATTTGGACATTTTGTAATGAATGTTTATATCAACTGACTTGTGATTAGATAATCTTAAAATGGAGTTCAATAGAATAATTTAAATGGATTTATCTCAGACCATTTTAATAAAAATTGGAACATAGTAGATATTGCAGATAAAAATATCTTGTAAGAATATTTGTTTTTATCTATCATTATTGACAGTAGTTCCTTGAATTGTAGGATTCATGCATAGTCAAAGAAGATAGGATAATTTGAGTATAATTGTAGCTTCTATTTTATGTTAAGATGGAAGCTTAGATGCCAAAGCTAAGTTATATCTTTAGCAAAATATCAACTCTGATAAAAATTTATCATCCTCTTAAAAAAGTACTATGGAGCCTATATAAACACCTGAAATGTTAAACATTCCAGAGATCTCACTTTGATTGTCTAAAGCAAATAGAAGCATACTAGTTTATAAAATGCCGAAACAGTTATTTGAAAACACACTCAAGCAGATTTAATGAACAGTTTATGGATATTTCCTGTGCCGATTAGATTAGAAGAAAAACAGTTCAATCTCTTCATTCAGGATGACTGATTGGGACTGATTTTCACATTTGCACTGCATGTCACTTTACCCTGAGTGAGGACCACAATTCACAGAATCACTAGCATCTGTCTCACCATTAGATTAGCTTTGAAAGTGGTGATATTTGCTTTATACTTATAGTAGTATTGGCATCGTTAAGCATATTATTTTACAGCATATTATCGCTAATAGCTGAAAGTTAATGTTGGAACCTTAGAGTACCAAAGCTGTAATTTACTAATAATTGGAATTAATAACCAAGTTTTGAAAATGCATATTCAGTTCATTTTTATATTCATATTTGAGCTAAGTATTTAGTTCTATGTATATAATTTGTAAACAGATATTTAGAGAATTAGTTTAGTCTTCCATTTCAAGTTTATCAACTGCAGATAGAATTTGAAAATGTATAATCCTGCTTTCTCTTTAGTCTCTGGTTTATTAGATTCCTCACATGAATTCTTAGTAGTCTTCTGAAGCTAAGGAATCTTTTATTTCTTTATCTGAAATGATTATTTATTACCATATTATATAGAATATTTTAACTGAGGTTGATAAGTTAAAGGAGCCTTGTTTCCTGGGATGGGTGCTGCCCTGTAGGTTTCTCTTCTTACCCTGTCTCTTCCCACTGTCTTACTTCAAGCAGCCAGATTACCATGTTGTAATTCATTTAAGTATTTTAGCTAAAGTCCAAACTCCAATAAATGTCTGTGTACCAATAATGATTGGTATTTTTATGAAATACAGTTCTGGTTAATTTGGTTAACTGTTTTGGTTTAACCTGACCATGAGTGAATAGGAATAGTTTGAGTTTCTACAAGAATGCTAGGATCCCTCTATACACGCTGGTGTATTAGGGATGGGTTTAGCAACAGCTTTAGGCTGCTGACATCTGTGGCAAATTCATTGGAATCAGAAGACATGGGATTTAACTATCTTTTATCCCTTATGAATTCCATAGCCTCAGGCCTCTGAGTTGTTGTTGTTTTTTTAGAGCTATGGTTTCTCTTCTCCACTTCACAGCCAATCATCTTGAAAGTGAAAGAGTGGTCTGTACTGCTTGTCTGTCACACTCAAATACAATCTGATTTTCGTGCTCTATTAAAGTTACCTTCACCTAGTTGACCAGATCATTGGGATGCCAAAGCTAGAGGACACTTTTTCATACTGATGACTCCTTATTGTTGACTTTCACTTTTCCCATGCCTTCCTTGACAGCTCACTCTCTTATTTTTTCTCATAGTTTATTTTCAATCTTTGCTTCTCTTCTGCCCATCCCTTAAATATTGTTTCCTAGAGTTTTGTCCCCAACCACCTTCTATTCTCATCTAGACCTATCACTTTATCTAACAACTGTATTCTGATGGTTCCCAAATCTGTATCCTTATCCTAGAACTTTATCTTAGATTAAATCTTAGAACAGATTTACATTTCCAGCTACTTTCTTGATATTTCTATCATGGTGCTCCCAGGTAACCCAAACCATAATATCAAAACTAAATGTTATCATTTCGCTTCTTACACCACTATTCTCTTCTTTCCCTGGTCTTAGCAAATAACATTACTAACCACTTAGACACCTGGACCATAAACCTTAGAGTCCTCCTTTGCATCTTTCATCTCTCTCACCTCCTACATCCAGGCATTTATATGAAGCATAGTAACCTCCATCTTGTATAAAAACTGCTCTTAGATAATCCATTGTTCTGTAAACTATGTCATTTTTAGACAGTCTCTTATTCTATAAAATAACTATTTTAGTTTAAATAATAGGAAAAGATACAAACTTAACTGTTTGACCTTGCAAGCTAGCCATCTAATGTAATGGACTAATACTGATAATAACTCCCATATTCTTATGCCAAATGTTTGTTCTTTATGTATCCTAGATTGCATACTGTCTGTAACAATAACTCACACAGACCTCTTTGTAAAATCTGCAGACAGAGAGCCCGAAAGGTATAAATACAGGAAACTTCCTCTGTGTCTTAGCTCAGAGATTTGGAAGAAACACCTCCCTCTGGGCCACGTGTAATAAATGACTCCTAATTAATTGGCTCATTAAGGTGTCTCATATCTATCTCATTGATTTACGATACAACATATAGAGTTCTCTCACGTGCCCCTTCTGTCGATTGCACTGTCATTGCTTTCACTCAGGATATCCATGTCGACTGCAGTGCCAAAATCAAACAGAGCAGCGCTTGTCTCACCACCACAGAATTGTGCGCTTCAGAATCTCCTGGCTCATATTTCCATGCTTTCTTTCCCATCCCATTGCTTTGAATTCTCCAGGCTACCAGCCTTTTGGCACTTCAGCCTGACCTATATTCCAAGCTTCAGCTAATCTTCTCACTCTGACCCGGTATCTTCACCTCAACAGTATGGTCCTAGAGTGATCACATCCATGTCTGCCTTTCCACACACACTCTGACATGAGTCCTCACCCCTATTTCTAAGACACTCCCCCAAGCCTGTGTGCCCTGCTTCCAACTTAAAGTCCTTCACTTGCTCTTCATTATCTTCAGGATCAAGTTCAAATTCTTGGTCCTATCAGGCAGTGTGGTCCAAGCTATTCCCCTCCTCACCTGCCAGTCCCCAGCCCTGCAGCCTTGCTGCAGCCAAGCTTATCTGCCTGCAGTTCCTGAATCATACCATGCATTTTAGTGCCTCCAAGTCCTTGCATACACTGATCTTTCTTTCTAGAACAGCCTCCCTCTGCTCTTCAGTGACTAATTCTGTTTGCCTTCTAATTCCCAGCCTCTGTCTCTCAGAAGTCTTCTTTTCTGCCACTCCACTCCCCTTCAACACCCTTTCCTGTGCACTCTTGGCAGCCGGTGTAGCACTTGTTACATTTACCATTCTGTGCTGTTTATTTTTCTATTTAAATTCCCCAGCAGACAATTAGCATCTTGAGGCCAGCCCTTGTTCATCTTTCTATAGTTGGTATCCACCACATGTCTGACCTTGAGGAGGCTCAGTAAATATTTCCATATAAATAAATGAATGAACACAATTTTGAGGAATTAAGAGTACTGTATTTTCTCTGATCTATTCCATTTGTTATCATGATACACTTGATAGAATAGAGAAGTATTTCAAGTATGGCTAGCTCTTTTATTGACTTGAATATGCAACACAGGTCATTTGACAGTAGTTGGATTATCTAGAATTAAGAACAGGAATCATGAATCTTAGGGCACTTATTAAATAACTCCAAGTCACTGGGGTACAAAGAACAATTCAATTATTCTGATGAACTAAAAATAACTTGCAGTATACTTTTTTTATGAGATTATAAAATAAAAAGTACAGCTGTATATACTTGTTAGTTTAGCTAAACATAATCAGAGGTACTTCATTATTCTCAGTCCTACCTATCTAATATAAACTTTGGAAATTATACCAAAATGTATATAGGTTATAAACAAGTTTAAAGTCATGAGTTATATATATTACAAATAAATATGTGCTTTATTCTTGGTACTCTGAATATTTCTGATTTTGATGAAAATCTAAAACATCTGTGTCTAAAAAGATTAAAATAGAAATGTAGAGATAAGAGCAGAATTACCTGTGATCTGGGGAAATCAATGATAATAATCCTACTTATGCTTTCTGTATACACTTAGGAAACTCATTACACCCATTTAAAGTCAAGGTAAAATAACCATGGTGGTTAAGATAAACTCTATGCAAAGAGTTAATAGTCAAATTTAAACAGCAATGCATAATAAGTGATATTTAATATCCTAGAGTGGGAGTCGGGGAATAGAAAGAAGCCAAATATTTCAAAATGCAGTCAAGAAAACTCAGCCTTTGTAAGTATATAGATAAAGTTATTTTCATGTAATATTCTAAATTGCCAAAAAAATCACTTGTGATATTTTTGTTTCTGTAAAGTGTTCCCACTTGCATTTATGGGCCATAATGAGACATATGGAGAAAATTAGTCATTAAAAATCATTTGGGTTATATTGCTGTACTAAGTTAGATGCACTCAGAACATTAGCTGTTATTTGGTTAGTTTTCATTCTTCCTAATGATAATATACTTTAGTTCAGAGGAGGAGTGGGGGAGGATAATATACAAGTTGTGGTAAGGATTAAAGGAGGATTGGCTGATACCCTCCTCTCTACCTCACCCTTTGCTAAACTTCATAAAGACTGCTTCACATTGGCTCAGCTTTCAGAAGTGCTTCTGTACAATTTCAGTAAGATGTTCTGATGACAATAATCTGTATCTGTGAAGAGTTATATATTAGAAATTCAATGCATTCCACATGTGAATGTAGTTTACATTACCATTAGCTAATGAAAATCATTTTTATGTCACATTCTTACCAATTTTAATTTTTATTCTACCTCTGATACCATATGTGATACTTATAAAGAGGGCATGATTTTCCTTGTTAATAAGTCTAAATATTTTTTCTGCTTAGAGTATTATTTTATATACCAAAAGCCATAAACTCCTTGTTTCCCACATTTTTCTCAATAATCTACTGATGAGCTTAATAAGTTGCTTGTTAAAATTAAAATATTTTTGTTTTGTTTTATTAATCTTCACCCAAGGATATTTTTTCTGTTGATTTTTAGGGAGAGTGGAAAGGAGGAGAGAGATAGAAAGAAACATCAATGCGAGAAAGACACATCAATTGGTTGCCTCCTGCAGGTGCCCTGAGCTCCGACTGGGCCTGGGATTAAACCTACAACCCAGGTATGTGCCCTTGATTGGGAATGGGACCCAGTTACCTTTTGGTGCACAGGCCAATGCTCTAACCTCTAAGCCACACAAACCAGGGTGACATTTTGTTTTTTAACATTTTTATGAGGCAATCTCAATTATAAACCATAGTAAAATGTTTATAGTCACACTAAACTTTCTTGTTTACAAATAGAGTTTTCACTTACAGATATCTAACATTTCCATAAAGTAATCAGAACTGGGTATTATTTTGTTATTTTTCATCATATTTATCCTGATGAATTTCAACCAATTTAAAACACTGAACATATTAAAATATGGTTTATAATACTTAAAATAATTTTTAATAATTTTAGTAAGAAGGTGTTCTTTAAGTAAAATTATTGGGCCTAAATAAGTGATTATCATCAATTACATGAATATAATTCATTAATTATTTGGTACCTTTTCTTATTTGAGAACATTAAACTATTGTAATATTAATAAGCTACAATACCAATGCACTGCAACTAAGAAATGCTTTCATTTCAGTGGTTCTAGTTGCAGAAAAGCTGAAAAAGTGCAATCATCTGTTTCCCATTCTGTAGGGAAAACAGATTCATATTTATTAGGAACTACACATTAATGATATGACTGCCCTACCTCAGCAGCTCTGCTTTCCATTTTTAGGCAATAAAATTCATAAGGGATAAGTGAGAAATAATTGAGGAGCATTTTTATTTTTACTAGAGTGTTTGTTATTGCTTTACTGTGTAATATACACTAAAGTATCTACTCATGATTCAAAGAGAAAAGATTTGAGCTGAATTTGAGTGCAGTGTGCATTCAAGCATTGAATTTGATCCTCGGTGTAGTAATTGAATGAGAGCGTATTGTGTATCAAATTTATCCTTGCTCTTTAGTTTGTTAGCAAATAGCTTTTATGACAAAGGTTTTAGAGTAGGGGAAGACTTTTTAAAAGTCTAATCCCTTTTCTCCAGTAAGATGTATGGGTGGCTGGGTGTGGGAATGGTTTGTGCCCCTTGTAGGGGAGTGAGAAAGAGACCTAACAACAGAGAAGGAGAACCAAAGGTAGCAGACTCCCAGGAGGAGGGAGCAGAGGGTGTCTAGCTATCTGCCCTTTCCCAGCAGGTATCTGTAGGAGTCAGAAAGAGGATTTGCAGTGGCTATTTCCCCCAATATTCTTTGTAGATCATAATTTTTGGATACATGCTGTTTCTTATTGCAGATATAACAAATGACCACAATCTTGGTGGCTTAGAACAACACACACATTTATTATCTTCAGTTCTGGAGATCAGAATTCCAATGTGGTCCTTGCTGAGCTATAATCAAGATGCTGGCTGGGCTGTGTTCCTTCTAGAATCTCTATGGGGAACATCTGTGTCCTTGACTTCTTCCAGTGTGTGAAAGTTGACTACCATTCTCTGATTATGGCCTCCTCTTGTCTTCAAAGCCAGCAATGGCCAGTCAGGTGTTTCTCACAGTGCATCACTCAGACATAGATTGTCCTGCCTTCCCTTTAACTTCTAACAACCTTTGTGATTACTGAATCCCCGCAAATAATCCAGGATAACCTCCCCATCTCAAGGTCAGTTAATTCACAACCTTAATTTCACCTGCATCCTGAATTCACCTCTTCCATGCATTGTAACATATTCACATTTTTGAGGATTAGGATGGAGATATCTTTGGTGGGGAGAGCTGCTACTTTACCCACCACACAGCGTAATTTGTTAATACTGTGTAGGTTTTACTTCAGTCTTCTTTCTTGTCGACCTTCTTAATCCCCCCTACTCATCCAAATGTTGTAATGCCAAGTGTGGCCAGATTGGGGAAAAACCACCATAACAACACAAATAATTAATGGACTGGTCTAGTGGTTTTCAAATTTTATGCTCCTTACACACTACCTCAGTGCAGCAAATATTTTTTGAGTTTCTGTTCTTCAATCTTTTAACAGGTAACTTTTGAACACCTATGTGTTGATCTCTGTTGCACATGGGGGTTAGGACATTGAGCTTACACTTTGGTGGAGACTGACAAACACTAAAACACTAAATAAACAAGAAAAATATCAGCTACTAAGAAATGCTAGACAGAGAATTAAGGCAGAGCAATGGGAATGACTAGCTGGCTATTGGAATTGGACCCAGGTGGGATTTGAAGGACAAGGAGCAGCCAATTGTAATGGAATGGGGAGGTGGGGGGCGAAAGGGATGAAGAACATTCCAGGCAGAGGGTATGAGAAGTACAAAGCCATAAGATAGGAATGAATTTTCTGTTGGAGAAACAGAAGGTAGCTGGAGTTTAATGGATCAAGGGAAAGTGTAATGAAATGTGATCCAAGAGGGAGTTACCTGCCAGATCACATGTCTGTGAAACACGGGAGGATTCTGTGTATGAGGAATGACAGTAGAGACTTTCTAAATAATTTTTAAAATCTGTAAGTTCACTTGGCTATTGTATAGCAGATGAATTACAGGATAGCAAGAGTAGAAGTGAGATAGTAATTTGTAAGCAATTGCAATTGCCAATCCAAAAGATAATGGTGATTATACCATGCTGATAGAGGAGATGGAAATGATAGTTAAGGATTTGGGATATATTTAAAAAGAGGTTGACTTGATAAGACACCAATAAAATGAATATAGGAAGTGAGAGCAAAATGGAAATAAGGATAATTCCCAGATTTCAGGATTGTGTAGTGGTGCCATTTCCTGGGATGGAGAATACAGAGGATGAATGAGGCTTAGGGTGGAGAATCAAAGTTCTGTTTTGACCATGTTGAGGTTGAAATGCCCAAGGTGTAAGACATCAAATTAGGCAATTGGATATAAGTTTTTGAGTCTATAGATTACAATATCATTGACATTTTAATGGTGTTCAAACCAAGATCTTGATGAGATTATTTAAGACTAGAGGCCCGGTGCACAAAATTCATGCACTGGGGTGGGGGGGTGGGTCCCTCAGCCTAGCCTGTGCCCTCTCGCAGTCTGGGACCCCTCAGGGATGTCTGGATGTCTAAACAAACTGGTAGTCAGACATCCCCCAAGGGATGTGGCAGTGTGCCAAGCAGTAGTTGGCCAGGGAGGAGCCCGATTTTGGGCCGGGTGCCCCTTGTGCTCCTCCCGGCCTGCTGTGCCTGCTGCCGTGGCATCAGGAGGGGCTTCTGGCTGAGCAGTGATCCCCCTGTGGGATTGCACTGTCGTGAGCCCGGCTTCTGGTTGAGCAGCGATCCTGATCCCCCTGTGGGAGCGCACTGACCATCAGGGGGCAACTCCTGCATTGAGTGTCTGCCCACTGGTGGTCAGTGTGCATCATAGTAACTGATTTTTCTGCTCATTGTGCTATGACAGTTGCTTAGGCTTTTATTATATAGGCTGGAGGCCCAGTACATGAATTCATGCACCAGATCGGGCCAATACTGACTCTCTGACATCCCCTGAGGGGTCCTGGATTGTGAGAGGGCATAGGCCAGGCCGAGGGACTCTACTGATGCATGATTGGGGCCAGGGAGGGATGCAGGAGGTTGGCCAGCCAGGGTGGGACCACGGGAGGGCTCCAGGGCATGTTCGGCCTGCCTAGCTCAGTCGCAATCAGCCGGACACCAGCAACAAACTATCCTACTGGTCGGAACGTCTGTCCCCTGATGGTCAGTGCACATCATAGTGACTGGTCAACTAATAAACTCTCTCCCCTCTGGTGTTCAGTGCATGTCATAGCAATTGGTTGACAGGCAGACTGTCTGCCCCCTGGTGTTCAGTGTACATCATAGTGAGCAGTAGAGCGGCCTTAGCATATCATTAGCATATTATGCTTTGATTGGTTGAATGGATGACCAGACGACTGGACACTGAGCATATTAGGCTTTTATTATATAGGAAGAGTATATAAATAGTGAAGTAGACTCACAATGCAGCTCTGGGGTGGTCCAACACTTAGAAGTTGAACAGAGAAGGATTGGTCAGCCAAGGAGACTGAGAAGAAGCACTGCTAAAACCAGGAGAATGAAATGGACACGGAGAGAGAGAGAGAGAGAGAGAGAGAGAGAGAGAGAGAGAGAGAGAGAGAGAGAGAGAGATTGCCTGTATTAAAAGAGCAATTGAGAGATTGAGATGTGAACATAAAGATGACCATTTTGTCACTGATAATTTTGACAAGAGTAATCCTTATGGTGTGCTGCTGCAGAAGTTGAATTAGAAAGTATGGGGGAAAGTGTGTGGGTGAGGGATGGAAACAGTGATGCTAAAACTAATTCTATGTCCCATTGGAGGTACCTCTCCTTAGTGAGTTGTTGTTGGGATGTCCGAGGTATCTATAGTAATAACCATACAGCTATTGCTATGACAATTTCCATTATGATCTAAATTCACCAATTATTGTGTAAGTTTATTAACAGTAATAATAAAGGGAAAGTGGTAAGGTTTTGAAGTGTTTGAATAATATTGCCCTTGATGAAAAACTTAATATTTTTGCAGATTTCTTGTGGAAACTATCCTGGCAACAGGGGTTTTAAATTGGTAAATATTTTATCTTTGCCTTCTTCCTTGGAGTGTGTCTTTAATTGCTTTTTACTGTGGCACCGATAGAAGGGGAACATACTCTCATTGTATAATTCAAATTCTTTTCCATTGTAGTTTGACCTTTTTAACAATTCTTTGCTGTTAATAATTTTAATTTTGTGGTGTTAAGGCATGCTTTTGAACTTTCATATTGAATATTCCCATAACTTTGAACATTTATGTTGGCTCACTAATCTTGGCCCTGGATGAAGTATATACACATACAAGTTCTATTAGAAACAATACTTTTAGACAAAGCCAAAAATTTGGTGTTTATATAATGTTTTGTATATTATGTATTTTTTAACACATCTTTTCACAAACTGTTTTGTGGCTGACATTATGCCTCAAGGCACAGGACTTGAAAAGACAAACGTTATGATCGGTGATTTAAGGAGCTTGTGGTAAAAGGATCAGAACTGGTAAAAGACATAATTAAAAGTGAGCATGATTCATGAATAAAAGAAGTATGTATGTCCTGGCTGGTGTGGCTCAGTTGCTTGAACAGTTTCCCATGCACCTAAATGTTGTGGGTTCGATCCCTGGTCAGGGCAAATATCTGGGTTACAGGTTCAGTCCAGGTTGGGCTGCATACAGGAGGCAACTAATCAATGTTTCTCTCATATCAACCTTTCTTTTCCTCTCTCACATCAATGCTTCTTCTCTCTCTCTCTCTCTCTCTCTCTCTCTCTCTCTCTCTCTCTCTCCCCCCCTCCCTCCCTCCCTTCTTCTCGCTCTAAAATCGATAAGCATGTCCTCTGGTAAGGATTTAAAAAGAAAATTAGAAAGAAGAAGTATGCATGGGGAAAGCTAATGATTCTTTTTGGTTGTGCAGTGAGGGAGATACCTGAGGTGATTTTGTGGAGCTGAATAGGATTTGAACCATGAGTAAGACTCCAACAGTCAGCCACGCAGGGACAAAGTGAAAGCAGTAAACTGGATGTTGAGGGCAGAGGCGTGGGACACAAAACTAGCACAGCAGTACTGTGACCTCTGGGTTCTTTGCTCACGATTGCACATGACTGAAGTCTCCCCACATGCTGGGAAGGATACATGGTGAGGTAGAGGTGACGGGGTTGTCAGTGCAGTAGAACAGCTCATCGCGTGGGCATTGAAATTACTAAGATGGTAGGATACAGGATGGGGAGGAACCTGGGCTGGTGAGGCTTCGTGTAAGGAGAGGTAGAAGGGGCATTCAAAAGGCTAAGGATTTAGAAGAGTTAAGTGTCAGCATGCTTGAGGGAAGGCTATGGAAGGAAGAGTTAAATCCTGGCAGAGTGCGTGAAGTGGAGGGTTGTAGAGGCATCGAGCAGGAAGGGAGTCAATCAGTATGTGAGGAAGGGATTAAACCAGGAACTTGTCTCTTGTCTCATTTCAATAAATATTTATTGAGGTCTCTATGTGTTCCATGGACCATGCTTTCTCTTGGGAAACAGGACTCAGCAGGCAGGGAAAAGCCATAGGGTATGTTCATGGAAAGATAAATAATGTATGTCTCTCTGATCTTAACTCATGATGTTAAGCCTGTAAAGATCAGCCCTCTCAGGTTTCCCAGAGTGACTTTTGTACAGTAGATTGTGATATATATACAGTAAGTCCTCACTTAACATCATCCACAGGGTCTTGGAACCTTCAACTTTAAGCAAAATGACATATAACGAAATCAATTGTATCATAGTTTTAATTGATAAAAACAAGAGTTAGGTTCCTATGACATATTTCTAGTCACAAAAACATCACCAAACTCCTAAATAAAGACTCAAAATACTTCTAATATTAAATGTTGTAATACATGTGAGCACTACATACTTTTAAGAAAGATGAATGAAAACAAATCAGATAATGATTTACCACCCCTCTGATTCGAGTTCAGTGTTGAGGGTGGCCAGAGCCTCTCCCAGCAGGTCAGGATGCAAGGCAGGATCCACATTGGACAGACCCCCTTCCATCACAGGGCCACTCACACCCACTCTCACTCAGACTGGGATGCTTTAGACAGGCCACTTCAGGTCACATGCACAGCTCTGGGATGTGGGAGGAAACCAGAGTCCATAGAGAAAACCTACACAGACCTGGAGAGAATGTGCACATGCCACACAGACAGAGGCCCTGGCCTGGAATCTGTATTTTCTCTCATCAACGTTATAATAAAATGATTTTGAATGAAGCTATATTATTTAAGGACCCGCTGTATTTACCAGTCAGTTGAATGAATGAAATCTACCCTATTAATTTAAAAACTTACGTTTTTTATTATTCAGTACCATTCATTAATTACCACCACATGTGGCAATTTATTATGTGTTAAAAGAATATTAACATGGGAAATGTTCACAATATGATTTTTAAGTAAAAAAACTTTAAAAATATATATATAATATGGTCCCAGTTTTATGAATGTGTGTGTGTGAGAGAGAGGGAGAGAGGATGTCTATTGTTAAAATATTAGTGGTTATCTCTGGGTCAAGAGATTAGAAGGATGTTTATCTTCTTCATCTTCCAAGTTTTCTAAAATGCATATGTATTATATGAACATATTTATAGTCATAAAATGCTATTTAAAATATTTAACTATATATAGCATTTATAGTTAAATATTAAATCCTAATAGGCTTTCTTTTATCACAGTAACTTTCTAGCTGTTATTCCTTTTTTTCTCACCATTTATTCTTATGAATTTCTTTCTGACTCATTTCTGTGTCTGTGCTCATACCTCTCAGTCCCCTCCCCCATACCCTCAGCCCGACTCTTACCTCTGTATTCTCTCTGTGCTCCTGTACACAGGGTGAGCATTGCTCTCTGCTCTTTATTTTCTTATAGTTGCCATTTTCCATTCCAGTGCACTTTCAATTCTATTTTATTTGTGATTATTGATCTTGTTCTTCTTTTCTGGTGAAATTTTTATTCTAAAACACATCTGCAAGCCATTCATAGCACTGCTTGGATACAGTTAAACATTTCATCGAATGTGATTATTTAAGAATATATTTCTGTTGTATCTGTAGTTTCTCTTTGTGGTCTCTTTGAAAGCAAGTGCAACACTTGGATACAAAAATATCATCCAAAAAAGTCATGCACAGAGGTCATAGCTATAGTCTAATGAATCCTATATCTGCCTCTGAAGGTTAACTCAAGGCAGATTTTGTGGGTGAGAGTGATTGTTATCTTCTAAGGTAATTTAGAAGATGGAAAGTCAAACATACCTCATTTTCCTTCTTAAATCCTTTTGAAGGGAACAGTTAACAAATTGTATAACCCTTTTCTGAAATTGGTTTCTTCTGCCTCTGCGCATCTCTGAGTTAGAACTCCACATGTGAATAGAGCAGATTTTTTTATTTTATTGTTTCTATTATTATTTCCTTGAGTTCCAAGTTCCAGAATTTGATGGAGAGACATGTATCGCCTTACCCTGTCCCTTTGATTTCAATTTTATAGGATTGGATTCCTCCCTTTCACTTTCCTCCTTTAGGACACAGTGATTGAAAGTTGTTTTACTAGCCCCTTGGAGTGTCCCACCCTATGCTTTGTTGAGTGCATGGCAAGCTCAGCATTTACTCCAGGCCTGCATGTGTGAGAACACCACCACATTCTCTGTTTTATTGTCTACTTTCTTTCTTCTGGTATCACTGAACTTTTGGCTGCAGTTTCATTTTGGATCCATGTCCTCAGTTGTGAGAAACATCAGCGTCAGGGCGTAATCCTTGGACGTGCTGTGCGGGCCTTGTCCTGGGGGGGGGTTGTGGGGGGGCAGGGGGCGTTGTAGAGATAATCCAAAATAGCTGCCAATGCTGAAGTCATCATTGGGTAATGATTCTGTAGTGTATCCTGTTATGTATGTCTATGTGCAGTTTACATATACATGCAGGGTGATTTAACGGAGACCATTCTAGTGAATGAAACATTGCTTTGCTTTGCTAAAGCATATAAGACCTAATGGAAGGAAAGAGAGTGAAACTATTTTGTTGGAGGATAGGAAAATTCAGCCTGGGATTAAATGATTGTTGTAGGTAATCTTCTAAGTGAATTAATCCATGTGAATTAATTTAACATGAAGAATCAGCTGTGAGTGGAGTGCTGCTATCCCCAGTTTTTAAAAAGATTAGAGAAGCTATCATCCAGTCAAGTTACAAAAGAAGTAATTAAAAAGGAATATGGTTTCTTTAGGAGAAATGAAAAGGAGTTGAGTTGGGTTTTGTCTCCCTCCCTCCTTCTCTCCCTCTCTTCTTTCCCTCCCTCCCTTCCTCCTTTCCTCACCTGGCTGTATCTTCTAGCTCCATAGGGCTCTGTTATAGCCCTGATCTATTACAGCACTCTGTTGCTTATATTTCTGTTTACGCATTGGTCTGTAGTTGACTTGAGGGAACACTCTACATCCCACTCGTATCTTAGAGTGTCACATTGTGCCTTACATATAATTAGTCCCCAGCATATATAAAAATATATTTTGCATTTAATTAAGAATGATTTCATTCTTTAACAACATGAAATATTATGGGAAGATGTTAAATAATTGTTCTCTAGGAAATAAGCATTCTTTGGAGAAACAGAGGTGGTTTTAATAAAAATAAGATAAAAAAAAACATTTTCTAGACCTTATTACAAACAAGGAAGGGAACTCTCCATCCCCAGAGATCCTTAAAAATTGGACAGAGAGACATCTGTGAGTGAGGCAAGTAGGCAGACATCATGGTTCTGTGACTTTTTGATTCCTTGGCCTGGAGAAGAGAAGACTGAGGGGTAAGACATTAAAACTCTTTCAAATATGGAAAATAGCTCCTTTTGCTTCCATAGGAAAACAAGTCAAAGATGCTTAACCTAAAGTCTTAGAGATTTAGGTTACATTTATAGTTAGGGATTTTAAAAATAGATTGGAAAAATGCTGTGGAAATCTTCAAAATAAAAGATTGATTTGTGTGTGATGCAGAGTCAGCTTTATGATTCTATTACAGTAAAAATACTTTTTTTATATTATTCTGAACAGAGAATTATTTCAGTATGTTATATTCAGTGTATAACATTCTCTTGGGAAAGAAAAACCTATAAAAATAGTATTTTAAAGCATTAAGCATCATCACTGTTTTGTGGATAGGAGGGGAGAACAGAGATATAGTAAATGTGAAGTTCTTCCATCTAAATACCTTTACACTGTTGTGTTACTAAATCTGAGCCAACATATGAGGGGGAGTCTGGGACAGATCTCTATTCTGCTGGGTGAGCCTTGTTTTGGCTATAAAAGCTTTTCCCAATGAAAATGGAGAGGAACTGCAGGGAGGGGAGCTACAAAAATCCTGTCCAGACAAAGGGAACCAAAATACGTATTTCAAAACTGTCTTAGTCAGGTATTTGATTGTAATTTCTACATGCAGCCACATGATGTCACCATTGGATTTTGATTTCACTGTGTATTTGTCTCAACAGAAGAAGGCATTTTCAAAGCTGGAGAAGAAAGATCTGAAACGCGGTGGGCAGCAGAAGTCCAAGAAGATGAAGACACTCAGGTTGAGATTCCAGTTGACCAGGTAATCGCCATGCCTGTAAAAATATGTATAAGTAATTGCTGCTATTTTTATTTCAAGTTTTTCATATGTTAGTTAAACCCTGTCAGGTACAGTGTGGCTGAAAACCTTAAAAACAAAACAAAACACCTTTACTTCTTTTAGTTTTCCCACAAAGAATAGCCATTTGGATGGAGTCTTTTATGATGATGATGATGATGGAAAAATGGTAAATCTTTTAAAAACAACATTGAAGAATTTGGTGGATTGGAGTTAAGCAAGAGATATAAAGAGTGAGAAACTTGACACGGGGCGGGGGGGGGGGGAAAGAGTGTTGGCTTTAGGTTTTATCTACAAAAATACTCCTCCTTTTAGAAAAGCAGGGCATTGTTGTTTGGTTTTGTATTTAAAAAACAAAAATGTTTTCTCCTTTAGGGTCCTTGAAGTTGTTGTGATTGGAATTTTTGTCATAAATTAAGTACTTGTGTAAGTGCAACTCAAATATTTGCTATGTGTATATTGATTTTATTTCTTAGGCCAGTGGAACACGGTAGTGTGTGTGTGTGTGTGTGTGTGTGTGTGTGTGTGTGTGTGTGTGTGTTTACACACATGTGTACTTACAGAAGGAATTAAGCAATGTTAATTCTAGCTAAACAATGCCAGAAATAAAACAGACTTTTTAGGACAATTCAACCAGGTTTCTTACAATTCTGTGTGGAGGAGGGGAATTTAGGTGAGGAGGGGAAATCATAATCCCAGGCTCAAGGGAATGAGAAGTCACTAGGTATTGCCACTTGTCCTCTGACTATCCTATATAATAAAAGGGTAATATGCAAATAGACCAAATGACAGAACAACGGAACAAACAATCAAAGGGTAATATGCTAATGATATGTGAAGGCTGCTCAGCTGCTCACAATGATGTGCACTGACCACCAGGAGGCAGACAGTCAACTGGTCAACCAGTTGCTGTAATGTGCACTGACTGCCAGAGGGCAGATGCTCCAACTGGTAGGTTAGCTTGCTGCTGAGGTCCAACCGATCTGGACTGAGTGAGATGGGCTGGACATGCCCTGGAGCCCTCCCACAGTCCCTACCTGGCCCGATCGTGCACCGGTGGGGTCCCTCAGCCTGTCCTGCACCCTCTCACAATCAAGGACCCCTTGGGGGATGTCAGAGAGCTGGTTTCAGCCCGATCCCGCAGGCCACTCCCCTTGGGAGGGTGCCAGACGCAGGGCTCATGGCTGGCAAGTGCTGCTGCCGTGGCAGCATGAGCCTCTCCCAATTGGGACTGATTGGGCACGAGCTCACAGCAGGCACATTGGGGCTGGGATGAGCAGGAGCAGAAGGTAGGAGCTGCAGGCAGCATTGGACTGTGGATTTTGGCCTGATCCCTGCAGGCCACCCAGAGGGACCCTACCTATGCACGAATTCATGCACCAGGCCTCTAGTTATGTGATATTTCCCTTTCAAAAAGCAAATTTCACAATCCAGCAAATTCCTTAGATGATCTTCTCAATGGTGTTTGCCTTCACAGTGAGACAGTGCAGTCGCTGCTTGGTTATTGCATGGGCATTTTCTGTAAGTATCACCTTCCCAATGAAAAGCCCAATGTGTGAAAAACCACAGATTTAAAAAATCCAATTTATTATCCAGGCTTAGCTACAACTAATAATTTTTCATAAACTCTAGTGATAGGTATTTTTTCTGAGATTAAATGGAATTTTAAGTCTTCTGCGAAGCTGTAATTAAATATTATAAGACAAAGAAGAGTAATCATCATGAATATACAACACCTATTAGCTGCTGAAACCAAGACTAATTTATATTCCAAAGTCAGAATGCCAGATATCAAGAAAAGAATCGTAGCATTATTTCCAGAAGAGAAATCTCTTTGTTAAACACTTAATGAGTTATGAAATCTGTGATAGGTATTTTTTTACACATAAGTTTAATGATCACAAGGAAGGGTGACTAGCAGGGGGCATAGATCAGTGCTGGAACCTGAGCAACCTTGGGTAAGTGTTCATCCGTGGAGCTTGATTTCTTATTTGACTGGAGAGTGCTAACTTATTAAAATATAAGTATGCAAAAGAGACTGACTAGGCAGCTTGGTAAAAGCTGAGCAATATCAACTAATTGATGTCAGTTTGAAGGAAATAAAACCAGGTAAGAAAAGGCCAGAATTATTTTCTTCTTTGACCCTATGATTTAATAGAGTTTGGATTGTCCAGCTCATGTGGTTGGCATGAGCTGCTATTCAGGTCAGGGTGTAGAGTCATTCTCTCTATGATCTGGAGACCTTTAGCTCTATATCCTAAGCGGCTCTGTTATTAATATTGTCAAAAACAAAGTGAGAGTGTGGAGAAATTAGTGTAAAGATTCATTATGGTAATATTCATTAGTCAGAACAGCTCTGAGGATGTGCCCTGATGGTGGTCTTATGGAACAATAGATATTGTTCATTAAGTATCTATGAGTGCCAGGCACTGTAGTAGGCACTTTTATCTCATGTAATTGTGATAATCACCTTGTGAGATAGGTCTTATTATTCTCATTTTATATAGAGGAAGAAAGGGAGCTCGCATAGGTGGAATTACTTGTCCAAGATGGTATTGTCAAAGGAGTTGGTATTTGAATGCAGGTCTATCAAATTTCAAAGCACAGGAGTCATCTAGAGGAAGAGTAGTAAATGCAAACAAACAAAGAAACCAATAAAAAACAATGATTAACCCAGAGATTGAAAAATTGTTTCATCAGAAAGGAAATGTAGTCATCCTATATGACTTGGCTCAGCTATAAATGATACTTACACACACTACCTTTCAGGCCAATCCTAGTTAATTACTTTGAGTTGGTTTCCTGTCATCTAAATGGTTCATGTTATAACTTTAGTCAAAGGTCCTTGAAGAAGGGTGTGTGTGTGTGTGTGTGTGTGTGTGTGTGTGTGTGTGTGTAAATATCATGTGCTAAGTAATTTATGCCTGAAAAGCAAATTAAATTTTAAAAGTAAATATTAAGACCTCTGTTGGGAGCCAATGCTCTGTAGAGCTCTTCTGTTTCTCCACATCTTGTGAGCAGAGGCACTGCTTGCCTTAGTTCTAGACTATCTTTTTAAGGATGTTTGTATAGCGAACAGGCCTGAAAAACAGGGATAGTGACTTTCTTGGGAGCAGTCACTCTCAACTGGAGGTGATTTTGGCAATTTCTGAGGACATATTATACTAGTAGCTGAGAGAATCTATGGTTAGGAGCCAGGGATGCTGTTAAAATATCTTGGTACATAACAGCCTGCACACACACACACACACACACACACACACACACACACACACACAATTATTCAGTTCAAAGTGTCAGTAAGGCCGAGATTGAGAAACCCTGCTGTAGAAAAAAGACGAGGTTTGTTTATTGTCTAGTATAATAAAGATAATGTCTCCATGTGATGTAAAAGTCTGGCAGGTTTACTATCCAACATAGAAGATTTGGTGCCATTGAATTGTATACTCAAAACTAGTTAAAATGGAAAATTTTATGTTATGTGTATTTTAACACAATAAAAATATTTTGAAATAAAAGATTTGGGTTCTTTAAGCTTTGGGTTCTGCCCTTGAAAAGCAGACTATTATGTATATCATCTAGCCCTCTTCACATTGCCCTGGGGAGTGGGGCTTTGGGGAGTGAGTACAAGTGGTGATCTTCTAGCTACTGACATTGCTGTGAGCAATTGAGTCAGCTATCTCTGACCTAAGAGTTTCATGTCCTCTGCCAGCATCCATGAAACTGGCAGGCTGATTTGTTAGCTGGCAAGTGGGGTAATTTCAGACCTTGGTAGCCTGGCATCAACTAGTGTGTGTGTGTGCGCACGCTTGTAATGGGGCAGCATGAATAAATTCTAGCCAAGAAAGAATCTGAACTCTGTCCCAAGATCCAGACTCTTCAGTTTTTAGAGACAAGTTAATGATACTTCTGAACTCATGGATAAGTGAAGAATGTCACATTATTTTACATATTCAGGAAGGCCAGAAATAATATATTTTCTTAGGGGAGAGTTTAGGTCTAATAAGAATTTGGTACATTTATTAGAGTACTGTGCACATCCCAAATCAACCCAGGTGTCCATGAGCAGTGGGGCAGTGCCTGGTTAGCTAATACTAATACCTATGGTTGTATCCTGGCACTGATGACTCATGCGACAATATGCTCTATTTATAAAGTGATGCTTTTCCAGGCTAAGGAGTCAAGAAAAGAGCTTGTTTCATTATATTTAAGTAAACTGCATCTAACAAGTGAGGATTAGGAAGGAGAATTCACCAATCAGAAACATAGGCAAATAAGTGCCTATAAAACAGAAAATAAGCAATTATGTTTCAGATTTTGTTCCATTTGACAAAAGAGAGCACAAGATGGGGACAGTAACTTAGAATGATTTGGCATTGTTTTATAGCATTCTCCCATCAGTTTGTAGTTGATTCTGAGTAATAAAATAATGAGAATTTCAAAATGTTTTTATGCTAAATAGTTTCATTAAATAGCATTTAAGCCAGCATCATGAGCACTGGAGCAATGAAAGCTTTTTGCTTTTTTCAATTGTGGGTTGTGATTGGATTTATTTGTTCACTTGTGTGTTTGTTTAAAACTTCTTAATTAAAATTACACAAATGATATTTTTAAAAGATGTAACAAAAATGGCAACCTCTTGTTCCACTTTTCCCCATCTTGATGCCTTCTCCACAGAGGTAACCTATTTGAACCAATATTGTTGTTTCTCATGGAATACACTGCTATATTTCTACACCATCCCTCTCTTCTGTCCTCCCCTCCATTTTAATACCTCTGAGATCTTTGGGTCTTACAATGTCAAACTATGTCATAGTTTAATTAGCTTTTTTTTTTTTTCCATTCTAAGAGGTACACAGAATGGAGATCCTTTTAACTGGTGACATATCAAATTTGATAAACTACATTTGCTGATTTTATTTTTCAACTTTAGATAGTATGTACTAACTTAATATCTAATGGCTATAGAAGATGATTATTTAAATTTCTTACCAACTCCTTCCTGCCCCTTCTCCCCAAATAAGGCCATATGTGCACAAAACCTCACATACATGCCTTTTCTCGTCTTCCCATTATAATGTTACTAGTGGCTTGGTGCATGGGTTCATGCACATTGAAAGGAAATTAATTAGAAGGTTGCCAGCAGGGCAGGACTGGGTGAGACGGGCCTGGAGCCAACCTCCCACAGTCCCTTCCTGGTGGGCTGCACCTGGGGCAACGCTCTGGCTGGAAGGGCATCTGCAGAGTGAGTGCGGTCCCTCCAGCAGGTGGGATCCCTCAGCCTGGCCTGCAGGGATGGGGCTGAAACTGCGTCTCTGACATCCCCTGAGGGGTCCCGGAGTGCGAGAGGGCACTCTGCAAGGTTGCTGTTGAACAGGGTGGTGAACGCAAACACAAGTGTGCAGTAAACCAGATTTGGAGCCGACAGTGTCCTAGCAACAGCATAATCCATGTCCGGAGGTGGAATCGTGGGGGCCTGTGAGGAATTGGGCTCCATCCTCTCTGGTTCTGGGGTGTGTCACCTGAGAACTGCTGCTGCCAAGTCACGGTAGCTCGGCAGCTTCTGCATTGAGCGTCTGTCCCCTGGTGGTCAATGCAAGTCATACCTACTTCCTGGTTGGACAATTAGACAGTCGATCAGCCTTTTATATCCTATATAATAAAAGGCTAATATGCTAAGTGTCCGACCGTTTGTTAAACCGTTCGACCAGTCACTATGATGTGCACTGACCACCAGGGGGTCTTAGCTGAGCCATATAGGTACATATTCTTTGTTGTATTACCCTTTATTCCTCCTCCCTATTTTAGTAATTGCCTTTTTTTGTTGTTTGTTTAGTTTTTGTGTGTAGTTATTAGCAAGCCATCTCCAAACTCTGCCAGAACGGTTGATCTCCTCTTGGTATACTCAAACATATGTAGTGATAATGAAATCTCAGTTTCATCTTTTCAGCCTTTCAGTCATCTGCCTCAAACTGGTTAGTTGTTCTATAGATACGTTTTTTCTCAGGGTTACCCTGGTATTTGTCTTCACCATTATTTTGGAAATTTCCTTTGCTTCTCCAGTGGATGGATCCTCCATTTCTTGGATTCTGTGTCTTTCTCTTTCTTGGTTACACCTTCATTTTTATGTGGAACTCACCTCTAGGAACCCACTGAGGAAAGACACTTTAAAAAAAAAAAACTTTACATGTTTGAAAATGTCTTTTTTTCTCTATCCTAACTTGACTAAGTACAGCTAGGTATAAAATTATAGGTTAGATGTAATTTCTCTCAAAATTTTGAAAGCTTTGCTCAATTGTCCTTCCTATTCAGAATGGCAGTTGGGAAAGTTTGGTGCCATTGTGTCTCCTGGGCCTTCGTAAAAAAACCCTTTCGCTATCTGGAAGCTTTCAGGCCCTTATCTTTGTTCCTGGTGTTCTGAAGATTTCCAATTCGGTGCCTTGTGCAGGTCTTTTTGCTTATTGGACTGGACATTTAATGGGCTTTTTTTTTATTATGTAAATGTTTGTTTTTAAGTCTTGAAAAATATCTTGAATTATTTTTTTTGATAACTTCTCTTCATTTCTCTCCTGGAATAACAAGTATTTGGATATAGGCCCCCCCCCTAGACTAATCCTATACTTGTTTCTCCTACTTTCCATCTCTATAATTTTTTTCTATTTTCTCAATCTTTTTTAAAATCAAAAAGCCTAGTGTTTTCTTCCATCCCACTGAATTTTATTTCCAGTAATATAATTTGAATTTTTAGGAGCTCTTTCAGATTCTCTGAATATTCCTTTTTATAGTACCCTGTTCCTGCTTTATAGATATGATATCATACTTTATCTTCCCAAGGATTGATCTATTATTTTCACCTTCCTTTTTTATACTAATTTTGTTTCTTCTGAGTTTCTTTTTCTTTCTATGGTTTTATCTCTGTCTACATGTCAGAGGCTTTTCTTGCCTGTCTGGTTAATTGGTTATTTTTTAAAGATTGAAATATGTTTGACATAAAATATTATGTAAATTTGAGATGCATATCTGGTTAGATTTTAGAGTAAAGCAATGGAGACACTGTGCATAGGCAAGGCTCATCATGTTGGGGGAGTTGCACTGTAGGGTGATTGGTTTTTGCCATTTTTGGTTAGCTCTCCAATTTCAGAATTTAGCGGGTTTTCAGAAGGGAGTGAGAAAAATCACATTTGTTCAATCTTCTGTGTTCAACCAGAAATCACTTTCATACTAATTCATCTTTATAGAACCGACAGGAGGGATGGCAGCTTGGCAGCCTGTGACCAGATCTGTGAGAGAGACTTATTTGGCTAGCACTGAGCTTACAGTACCTGAATCTCTTCAGCAGGCCATGTGTTCTGCAGTTTGCCACAGGCCATAGCACTTCTATTATCAAACACTGTCCCGAATTCACATCTATGTTATTTTCCCAGCCCCTGGGGGCACTTGAGTTTGTGATTCTTGGTCTACACAGAGAACATAGTGCTATTAAAAAAAATCTGCAGCCTAGAGACTATACCTGGAAGCAGGAGATTTGAAATCCCAATATGCCCATCTACATAGTTTTGTTCTCCATGCCCTGGTCTCATCATATACTCTACCAGCTACTTAATGGCGAATCAGCAGTCACTTACAGCTTCTCTCATGAAAGGCAAACTGAATAGAGAGCTTATTTGTATTAGTTTTTCATAGGTAATAAAATACACAAAAAGATAAAGGAGGCTGCTTCCTCTAATCAGACCCCTAAATCTGCTTCAATGAAATATATTTATTAAAATAATAATTATAAAGCATTTAGAACCAGAAAGGAAGCTCATTCAAACTCCTTATTTAGCTATTGAAGAAACAAAGCTTCCTAGTGGGGAAGCCGTTTTCCCACAAAGACACAGCTGCTGGTTGGGGAGTCTACGTAGGCGCCCAGGGTTCCTGGCCTCCAGTCTGGTACTCTTTCTAAGTACATCAAGGAAGGGAAGTGGGAAATTAGGGACTTCTTATTATCTTACAAACAGCAATATGTTCCATCTGTGTAGGGGTCCACTCGGCTTTTACTGCCTTCCTGGAATGAAAGGAATAGTGCACTAACAGTATTTTCATCAATCTTTATTTTTAAGTCATAGCCTTTTAGTGAATCCGGTTCATGTTTGCTGATATAAGCATCACACACAGCTGCAAGAGTGAAGGTGGAGGTGACCTGGCTTCTTAATTTCTGTGTTCATCATCAAGGCTTTTTGTGACATTGTGATTGTAGATTTGTGTTTAATTGATAGAAATGGTATTAAACATTAAAGTGTAGCCTCCTAGGATTTCTGCTGTAAGTGAAAGAAAATTAATGTTTACTTCTAAAGTGAGAAAACTTAATGTGGAATTTTTTTCTAATGATGACTAAATATTCCCTTGCTACCTAGTTTAAGTTTTCAATGTATCACATCTTTTCATATGGGTGTTGCAGGAACTTGTGAAGCTTGAATGGGCATGAGTGAACCCGCTTTCAGCAGGTGGCTGGCCAGAGCTCCATGCTTTCTGTAGGTCGTTGTACTTTGAATCATATATAAACCTCTTTCTCGCCCTGTGTGAAAGTAAGCCTCTGAAAGCTAAAAGCAGGAAACAGCACTTTGCTGTCATGAAAAATTGAAATGGATTATTTCAAAAAAACCTCATTGAAATTGGATAGGAAGTGATTTTAGTTTCCATAGGGACAGAAATATAAAACAAGTGCAGTTACTTCCATACTTTCAACATCTATGCCTGAACTCTGCCGTAAAATCCACATCTACACTTCCTGCCCAAACCTTGTAAAGAATCCTCACTCTTATCAAATGTCGGATGTAGCAAATGTTACATTCAGAAGTGGACATCTAAAGTAGTCCGTCCTTCCTCTCTCTCTCTCTCTCTCTCTCTCTCTCTCTCTCTCTCTCTCTCTCTCTCTCTCTCTCTCTCTCTCCCCTCCCCTCCCCTCTCTCTCCTCTCTTTATTCTTTCTTCTTATTTGTTTTGTTCTGATCTCCAGTTTCTAGGCATAGTCTATTTCAGGGAGGAAGACCAGATATGTGGGAATGGGGGTGGATGGGAGAGGGTAGTTAAGTAGGGTATCTTGACTAGAAAGTTCTAACTTGTGCTGTTATTTCAGATATAAAGGTCTTAAGTATTAACATATATTCCTCGGGGAATTCTGATGTAAATATAAGAAACATCAACATTTACTTTAACATTAGCTGTAGACTGCGTTTGTATGCCTTTTCCGTTTTTAATTTTTGGGGCTGCTGTTACTGTCAGAGTTTAAAGTGTAAATCATTTGAGCAGCTTCATCTGTCAGTGAAAATAGCTTCAAATAATTGATGCTTTTGATATTTTGTGGCTTATTTCCATGTAATTTCCATATTCCATCTTATTTTTTCTTGTCACTCAGGAATCCTGAGTTAATATCAGTAACTACATGCATATTCTCTAGGAAAGCTGTATATGTATGGTTTCTCCCTGCAAGGAGGTAGCCAGCAATAATAGCTACCAGACCTTTTCTATCTTTCCATACCAATCAACCATTTTCTCAAAATGTTCATCACAAAATAAATAGTAAGATACACATATAGGCAAACTCAGGCAAAGACACCTGAAATGCTAATGTTGATGTCATGTAAAAGAGAAAATCTGTCACTTTTCTAATAAATGTTAACAGCAATTGCTTAAAATAATGTATTTTTTTATTTTTTAAATCTTTATTATTTAGGTTATTACAGTTGTTCCTCTTTTTTTCCCCCATAGCTCCCCTCCACCCAGTTCCCACCCCACCCCATGCCCTTACCCCCACTCCCCACTGTCCTCAGCCATAGGTGTATAATTTTTGTCCAATCTCTTCTCGCACCCCCTTTGCCCTTTCCCCTTGAGAATTGTCAGTCCACTCCCTTTCTATACCCCTGATTCTATTATATTCACCAGATTATTCTGTTCATCAGATTTTTTATTCACTTGATTTTTAGATTCACTTGTTGATAGATATGTATTTGTTGTTCATAATTTTTATCTTTACCTTTTTCTTCTTCTTCCTCTTCTTAAAGAATACCTTTCAGCATTTCATATAATACTGGTTTGATGATGATGAACTCCTTTAGCTTTTTCTTATCTGTGAAGCTCTTTATCTGACCTTCAATTCTGAATGATAGCTTTGCTGGGTAAAGTAATCTTGGTTGTAGGTTCTTGCTATTCATCACTTTGAATATTTCTTGCCACTCCCTTCTGGCCTGCATAGTTTCTGTTGAGAAACCAGCTGACAATCATATGGATGCTCCCTTATAGGTAACTAACTGTTTTTCTCTTGCTGCTTTTAATATTCTCTCTTTGTCTTTTGCTCTTGGTATTTTAATTATGATGTGTCTTGGTGTGGTCCTCTTTGGATTCTTTTTGTTTGGGGTTCTGTGCGCTTTCTGGACTTGTAAGTCTATTTCTTTCACCAGGTGGGGGAAGTTTTCTGTCATTATTTATTCAAATAGGTTTTCAGTATCTTGCTCTCTCTCTTCTTCTGGCACCCTCATAATTCAGATGTTGGTACTCTTGAAATTGTCCCAGAGGCTCCTTACACTATCTTCATATTTTTGGATTCTTTTTTCTTTTTGCTTTTCCTGTTGGGTGTTTTTTGCTTCTTTGTATTTCAAATCTTTGACTTGATTCTTGCAATCCTCTAGTCTGCTGTTGGGTCTCTGTATATTATTCTTTATTTCAGTCAGTGTATGCTTAATTTCTAGTTGGTCCTTTTTCATATCCTCGAGGGTCTCGCTAAATTTATCGGCCTTTTCTAGAAAATTCTTGAAAAACCTCATAACCATGGTTTTGAAGTCTATATCCAGTCGTTTGCTTTCCTCCATTTCTTTCATTTGTGACCTGTTTCTTTGTCTCTGCATTTTGGCTGCTTCCCTGAGTTGATAGAGAGGCTTTGTGTGCTAGGTGTCCTATAGGGCCCAGTGGCTCAGCCTCCCCAGTTACCTGAGGAGGGCATTCTTGGTGCACCCCTTCGTGGGCTGTGTGCACAGTCTTGTTGTAGTTAAGCCTTGATTGTTGTTGGTATCACTGGGAGGAATTGACCTCCAGGCCAATTGGCTGGGGGGATCAGCTGTGTCTGTGATGGGAGAACTTCTGTGTTGGAGACACCCTTATGAGACAAGACTTGCTTCAGTGGGGCTTTGGTACTCACTGAGTCTGCCCCCTGAGTGTGTCCCTTATGGATATGAGGAGTTGTAATCTGGATGGTCCCACTTTGACCCCTGGGTACACTGGATCTTGGATCTCCAAGGAGGTGTTAATTTAGCCTCTGCCTGAGGCCACCCACCAGGAGCTATGGAGAGATCTGCAGATCCCTCTTCTTTGTTTGGGTTTTGGAGGTTCCAGATGAGGCCCAGCTGTGAAGCAATGCAAGCTGCTGTGGGGCCTTGGGCCTTCTTTTGGGTGTTCTGGGTCTCACTGACTCAGCTGCAGTTTGTTAGGTGAGTTTAGAATTCAAAGGACCAGGCCATTCATATGCAAAAGCCTCTGTGCTCAGTTTGGATGGGGCAGAGTCTCAGGGCAGAGCAAACAGCAATGGCTTCCTGTCAGTCCTGCCCTAAGAGGCCCCTCAGTCTCAGGGTCCCGCGGTAATCGCTGCAAGCACCTCTGAGAGAAAGCCGCCCTTGAGTTTCGTCCGCTGCCAGACGGTCCAGTTTCACCCCGTATGAGTCTGGGTCCCCAGAGTCTTGCCCGGAACTGGAGTTCAGAGCAGTCGGGAGCTTTTGTCTCCCTCCCGATTGAGAAAGCCAGCGGCATACTCAGTTGCCAGCCCTCTCCACATACGCCTCTGTACCTCTGCCTTCCACAGCTCCTGTGAGTCTTGGTGTGCTTTTCTCTTTCCTTCTAGTTGTAGAATTTCCACTCAACCAGCCTTCCTGTGGTTCTGGATGATGTCTGTTTTGTCTTTTAGTTGCAGTTTTGAAATTGTTGTACGAGGCAGCAAGTTCAGGTGTTTACCTATGCCACCATCTTGGTTTCTCGATAATGTGGTTTTTAAAAGATAAAAGTCTCAGAAAGGGAAAAGACCTCACAGAGGTCTTACAAACACCTCTATGTTGAAGGGCACATATAATCTGTAATTGCACCTATGTGTGTACTATGGCTGTTAA
This sequence comes from Corynorhinus townsendii, assembly GCA_026230045.1. Classification (NCBI taxonomy): domain Eukaryota; kingdom Metazoa; phylum Chordata; class Mammalia; order Chiroptera; family Vespertilionidae; genus Corynorhinus; species Corynorhinus townsendii. Next base: position 148,009,865 of record JAPDVU010000002.1, on the reverse strand, counting down.
TCTGGTTGTGCTCTGATTTCCTTGATGGTAGAGAGGCTGTGGGGCTGGAATCACCTGGGTGACTCCTGAGATCACAGTTTCACATTATGTACTTCAGCTTCATGAGTATATAGAATAGAATATAACGAATACCCTTTCTTGTCTCCAGTGAAGCACGAGAGTTGTGCTTTCTAAAGAATATAGTATTCCATAATTACTTATGGGCATGAGCTATGCCTGAAGTTTCAGGATGGATGTACTCCGTGGAGAAACAATTTCTTCCTTAAAATTGGTTCTCTTTAAATTTTAGTCACAAACTGACCAAAATTTGATGTGTCAGGGCAAAAGACTTTAAGCATAGGTAAAAATATCTTCCTACTGTATTCCTTTTGCAATGATGCATTTCTGTTTTATAACATGACTCTTAATAAACAGTGGCCTGGGGATGAACTTAGAATAAATCTAGTAACCCTGTCTTTATGTCCAAACATCATTCTGTCAACAATCAATCCTACTTTTTTCCAGCTTTCAATAAAATTGATGTTTTTTAAGATAAAAGTACAATCTTTATTTAAAGAGAGATTTTTTCAAGGCATTACTGTAATTAGAAATTTTAACCAAAAATGCTGTTTTGAAGTTGTGTATTTATGAACATCTTGTTTTATATGTGGTTTAGAGGCTTACCATGGTCATCTTGGGATCTGTTAGAAATGCAGAGCCTCAGAACTGCTGACTTAGCATCTGCATTTAACAAGATCCCAGGTGATGGAGAAGCACTGGCTTAGAGAACACTAGGCTGGAAGGAACTATTAGCATCATACTGAGTTTGGGGTATTGCTCTTTACCTTATCTTGGGAAAATAGTTTAACAATCTAGTGGTCAAAAAAGATTTCCTATCCCTCTGTCAATTTTGGATAAGCCTGAGATTTTGGACAAGTTTACCTAAATCTGTATGCTTTTTTATTTATCTGAAAATTTTGATAATAGTGTTTACCTCAAATGATTGTAAGGTTATTTTAAATATAATTATGCATATGAGGTGCATGGGGCATAATACCAGGTATCTGTAGAATATCCAATAAATGTGAGCCTCTCATTATCATCCATTTTCCTGAGGGCACATATGATGCTGGCTTTTATCTGTGGGAGACACATTTGTGTTTAACTTAAAACAACTGATAATATAATATTACAGTAAATATGGTGATGGACATATGGTGATAATACAATATTATAGTACATATGGTGATGGACAATATTATAGTAAATATAGTGATGGAATAAGAAATAACCCTTGTCTCTTGTCCTGGCAGGTATGGTTCAGTGGGTTGAATGTTGTCCCATGCACCAAAAGGTCCCTGGTTTGATTCCTGTTGAGGACACATGCCCAGGTTTCAGGCTTGATCCTCACTGCAGGAGGCAGCTGATAGATGTTTCTCTCTCCCTCTCCCTTCTTCCCTCTCTAAATTCAATAAAAACATTTTTTTAAAAAGAGCCCTTGTCTCTAGAAACTTCCATTGATACAAGGCTGATTTTCCCCATTATTCCATAATTATTCCAAAGATTGAGGTTCTACTTGATAGCAATTCATGTTCACTATTTTCATATCACACCTAAATAGAGAAGACGTGCACACTGTGATTAGAGTGTTCTAAAGAGATTTGATAGGCACGGTGATAGCACAATTGACTGAGGGAACCAGGAAGCCTGGGAGGGTAAGGTGTCTAACGGAGAGGAGGAGAGCATTCTGGGCCATGTATAGGGAACAGAATGAATAATACAGTATGGTGCAAGGGGAGCGGCCAGGACTCTTTCCACTTCCTCCACAGAGGACATGCCCTCCCCCTGCCTCTCCCTGAAAACTGCTTTCTCAGAATGCAGGGCTGGGTTGGCCTTCCTGCATTGTCACACCAGTCAGCCCTCTTCCCTTTATGATGAACCTGACTTCCCTAGACTGGGACAAAGGACTTTTTAAAGAAAGGAAACGGGGGAGAGAAGACAAAGGAAGAGAGAGGAAATAATATGCACATAAATATGAATGTGTGGGAAGAAGATAATGGTGTTTGAAGGCCTGCCATAACAAAATACCTCTGACTGGGTGGCTTAAACAGTGGAAATTTATTTTCTCATAGTCCTGGAGGCCAGAAGTCTGAGATTAAGATGTTGTTAGAGTGGGTTTCTTCTAAGATCTGTCTCTGGCTTATAGATGGCATCTTCTTCCTGTGTCTTCACATAGTCTTTCTTTTTTATAAGGACATCAGTCATATTGGATCGGGGCCCCCTCCAATAACCTCATTCTTGATGTAATTACCTCTTTAAAGTCACATTCTGAGGTCCTTACGAGGAGTTAGGACTTAAACATATAAACTTTGAGAGGACATGGTTCAGCCCTAAACAGTGAGAAAAAGGGGTTCGTCTCTGATTTGATGCTGCCTAAGAAGCCAAAAAATAATAGTCAGAGAACAGAGTCAGCTTTTAAAGTCTAAGTCTGTAAGAAAGATGATCTGCCATTAGTAGAAAGGGGAAAAGTGAGACATGGAACCCAGCTCAGTCCAGCCCTTTGCATCATTAGCCCATTAGGGGTGGGGCTGATTAGGTGAGTGGTTTCCATGGTGACCAGATTATAAACTACTACCAGGACCACTGTGTTTCAATTGGAACTTTTGTTTATTTTATTTTCTATGATGTAAATGAAAGATATTGTCACCCACTGGTCATATTGGCACATTGCTTGACTTTTCTTCAGGCTCAGTTTCTCACTCTGCACAGTGGGGACCATCATGCCTGCCCTACTGCTTGGGAAGATGTAAGAGAAAATAGATATGATTGTGCTTGCAGGAGCATAATGTGCTTACCTAAATGTCTGTCATTATTATACCCTAACTGGCTGCTGCCAACCTCTCATTCCAACTGAAGACAGTTGTGTTTTATTTAAGTCCCTATACTAATTTATGTAAATCTTCCTTGTTTGTTGTCTCTCTCTGGTACATTTGTATTACTTTAAGAGTGGATAGCAGTTCAGAAACAAACAAAAAAGCTATTATTGTATGATAAATTTGTTGTGAAAAATGCATGCCAGAGAACTCAGAAGCCAAGACTAAATATAAGACCAGTGATGATTAGTTTTGATAATTAGTTTATGTGAATCACACTTAATGGTCTAATGGACCAGGGACTGAACATCAGCCTGCCTTTAACTGTATTAATTGATAAGGACAAGACAATTATTAAGTGTCTTAATATCACTTTTTGTTTGTTTTCAAGAAATTTAGAAGGGATAGTGTTCTAAGTGGCCCACTAGTTTACAATTTCATTAGTGTAAATACTGTATTTACAACTATTCTCAACTCCTTCCATTCAATAGCAAGAAAAATGGAGTGACAACAATACTAAATATATATATATGTATATATACAGACACACACACAAATATATATGTATATATATGTATATATACACACGCACACACACACACACACATATATAGATAGACTAGAGGCCTGATGCATAAAATTTGTGCAAGAATAGGCCTTTGCAGCCCCAGCTTCTTCCAGAAGGTCATCTGGATGGTCATTCCACTGTTCGGCCATTCAGTCGATTTGTATAGTAAGCTTTTATTATTATAGATCAGGGGTCCTCAAACTACGGCCCGCGTGCCACATGCGGCCCGCCGAGGACATTTATCCGGCCCTCCGGGTACCGCTGCCTGTCCTGCCTAGCAGCCAACTTGTCCCGGGCCCGCAGTGCGCATAGGAATTTGTTCATAGTTTTGTTTTGTTTTAAACTATAGTCTGGCCCTCCAACGGTCTGAGGGACAGTGAACTGGACCCCTGTTTAAAAAGTTTGAGGACCCCTGTTATATATAGATATGGTTTGTTCAGCTTATAATGGTCTTTTATGTATAGGATATCATTTGGGCCTTACTACAGCCCTGTGAGGTCATTATTATCATCCTCAAGTTCCAAAGGCCACTCTGAGACCAGGTGAGGTGAATTCTGGCTTGAAGCTGTAACCACCAGACCATAGATGCCTCATCCTGTGCAGTATATATTTTGCATTGCCAGTTGATGTCCCCATTGAAGAAAACCTCAGAAGACATAAATCCTGTCCAGAGCACCCCTTCCCCACTGAGGGATCTTCTTTGGATATGAACACAATCTCTTGGGATCACATGAGAGTTAACTTTTACAGAGAGGGGAGGTGAAGTCATGCATGGGAGCTCTGCTTCCCTTTACTGCAAGGGCTTTTCCTTCTTATTTCTCTTCTTCCTTCTTCACTCCCTCAAACTTAATTTGCAATTTCTTGCTCTTACCCCTGCTCCTTTCTCCTCGCACTCCCCAACTAACGCCCCCCTTTTGGTTTCTGTGATTACTTTTCTCTATCTAAACTATTAACATTATCAAAATATTCATAAGGTTCCTTGAGGTGGAGTGGAACATTGGCTGCTGGCACATGACATCTCTTGCTTGATGAGCTAAGACTGGTGTCTGTCCAGCTGTGACTGTCACCACTTTGCCAGGCAATCAGGCAGGTTCACCTAAATGGAAGGAGGCTGAGAACTACCTGGAGATTTTGAAGAAATTAAATAGGAAGGGTTTTTATTTTTGGGGGCGGGGGAAGGGGAGTGGGAACACACATTATTAAAATAGAATGTGGCTCTCTAATAAACATTTTTTAAGCACTTTCTATATTTCAATTCTAAGTAAGCTGCAGTTCTCAGATTTCTTTGTTAGTTTCTTCAGCCTTCTAATTCATGCAATACGACCAAGAATCACCAGATATTTTGTGAAGGAAACGTTATGTATCTGAGGCAAGGGAGGTGGTTGTCAAGAGTCGAATTGTGGAGTAAAGCAGGAGAATAATCTGAGTTTGGTTCCTAAGTTAAGTGGCATATTCTTTGGGTATCTTAGTAGATACAGATATGTGGTCAGGTAAACGGGTACCTGGTGGTGAAGAATTTGGGTATATAGGTTTTTTAAAAAGAATGAAGTAATATTTTCATAACATAAAAATGAGCCATTAATCATTTTAAAATATACAATTCTGTGACAGTCAGTATACTCACAGTGTTGTGCAAGTATTACCTCTATCTCTTTCCAAGACATTTTCATCACCCAAAAGGAAAACTATGACCTATGAAGCTGTCAATCTCCATTCTTCCCTCTCCCCTCTACCCAAGCTTGGCAACCACTGATCTGCCTTTTGTCTTTATAGATTTACCTATCTGGATGTTTTATGTAAAATAAATCATACAATATGTGATTGTCTGTGTCTGGCTTTGCACATAGCTCTTTAGCTGATGGCCCGACTCTCAGGACAGAGCTGTTCTAGCTTTGAGATGAGAGAAGCTTAGTTTTGCTGGTGGCCTCCAAAGAACCCCATTCACCTGAGTAAATTCTCCTTTGTGAGAGGCCCACTGTCAGGGTTGGATGTCACTTCTGGGTTGTGGGAGGGGTACTAGGTTCAAAAGTTTTTCTATAGCAAGAGAAGGAGGGAAGGGGATTGAAGAAGTGTGCAACTCACTCACTTTGCCTCTTTTATTGTTCTTTACCCTAAAGAATAGCCCCTTCCCACCATTGGCACACCCCCTCTTATAGGAGGGATCTTTTTCTTCTTTGCAGGCCCTCATGATGGTATAGATTTTATCTATGTGTATGTGTGCATGCGTGTAAAAACCACTGTTCCTTCTGGGGATGGTTTGATTGATGTATACACTGGAAACACCTTTAATAATTTAATGCCTACTTCAAAGGAAATTACACCAAACATCACATTGCTTTTCATTTATTCATTACAGATCTGTCATAGAAGCATTTTTTTTTGCCCTGAATTGTAGTGTCATAGTAATAATAAATTTTGTTTCACACTCAGGATATTTTAAAGAATTATAAGCCTTTTAACTAATGTTACTGTCTAATTTAAGTTGATCAAAATGGTATTTCCGCATCATAATCTTGCATTTCTTAAAGCTGAGCTAACCAGATGTGGATTCATTTGATGACTACTGAAATAGTTGTTCTGGGGAAGTTTAATACAAATAATGGGATGAAAGCATAATCCTGCTTGTTAGTGGTGGTGGTTATAATTGCGAAGAGAACAGATGGAATTTGGGGCTTGGTGTCTCCTTCTCCTTAAAAAGAGATTAGGGTGTTTACCAGCCCTTTGAATTAAAAGGAGAAAAAAGGTATATGTGTTTGGGAATTGGGAGTGAAGAAAAGGGTAAGATGGAAATACAAAACTAAAAATCAACACACAATTGTTTTGCAACTTGCAGGTATAGATTCAAATGTCAAAAAAGGAAAACAGACTTTTCCCCCTTTAGACAGAAGGTAGTCACCTGAACAGACTTTAGCAAGCCTGTGTAATATATTCCCAGAGAGTCAGGGAACATATACAGATTCCTAAATGGTTACAGTACATTTTAAGGTGTTTCTTTTTTTCTGTTATTATTACTGAATTTTTTATTGAGAACATAATATATAACTTCTCTTTAAATCAAAACCCAAATTTGCTCTGAATAGGGAACTTTAGGCACAGTAAGGATTATAACAGTTTTAGGAGAGTGATTTATAATTATCCAATTCTCAGAGATAATTTAAAATGAAATCTCTGATTGGCCATTAGTGCTGTAGTATTTCTGGATTTTTTAAATGTACTGCTTCAGGTACTCTGCCTAACACACTCTACAGCGTTTCCTCCCTAGATCATGCCATGAGTCTTTAACAGAAATCCAGAGATGTTTTGTTCTCAGGTTGGAAATTCTTTAAACAGGAAAAGTAATGTTGCCTGCTGCAGATGTCATATTTCTGACCATTGCAAGTATAGTCAAACCTTGTTTCTCAAATGTCTCCCATCTCGAACAATTTGGTTCTCAACCAAGTTGTTCACAGAAAAAGTATCTCGTTTGTCCAACCAAACGTCAGTTCTCTTAACTGACAGCCCTTTCATGCTGATACCTCAGCATGACAAAAAGCTTCTCTCAGGCAGCAAACTGAGGAGGGAACACTTTTGTTGCCTGGGAGTCAAGGATTAGCACAATGTGAAAGCATAAAGAGGCCATCAAAAGTGCTAATGTTGCTAAGGGTGTGAAAGAAGGATCACAGGCAACTGAAGAGGTAGAAAAACTGTGTTGATTTGGATAAAGGAAAGCAGTTAGCCAGTGACAGCCTTTGGGAGGCAGTGATATGTGAACAAGCAAAGATGCTGCATGCTGACCTGAAAGACACCCCTGGAACAAGCACTGAAAGTGATTCATTTAAGGCTAGTGTGGGGGCTGGTTCCATCAGTTTAAGAAAAGAAGTATTTATTTGTAGATTAAACAGTACATTAGACATGTACTGTATATAAGAAAGGTTAAGATGGAATCATTTGGGGGCTGGAACAGATTAATTCAATTTACATTATTTCTAATGGGAAAAATGATTCGGTTTTCAAACAAATCCTTCTTGAACAGCCTTCTGGAATGAATTAAGTTTGAGAACTGAGGTTCCACTGTACACTTGATTGTGCTTGCAATGGCGACAAGGTAAAGGAGCATTATCTGTGTGATTTGTTTAAGGGAGAATAAATACCAGAACTTTGGGGCAAGATCACCTTGGGGTCAAATCCTAGGCCTACTTACTTACCCGGGTGTGATGTTAGAAGTGGTGTGTGATTCCTTATAATAAAATGGGTATAAGAAGTGTGCTCAGTAGGGTTACTGTGAAGGTTATGTAGAATGATGAATGCATAAGTACTGAACATGTCCTTTGGTACAGACAGGTGACGGGTGTGCCTCTTGTCTGTCAACTTTACCCACAAACACCATTGGCACCAGGTTTTGGAAGTCTCACTGACCAGCCATGTGACACCTGGCAGCAGGCTGCCACACCCCACCTTGGCTATCCCTTTCCTGCCATGCACTCTTATTGCTTCTCTCCTCATGCCCGTCATAGCAAGATTGTTTCTGCACTGCTCTGAGCTCTTTGCTATCATAGACTCTGTGTTTATCTCTGAACACAGCATCTGCAGTACCGCTTAGTGAAAACCAGTGCTTTAGGCCCACTTGCTCGAGTCATCATGACAAGAGTCCCCAAATGTCTGGCAGGGTCCCATGGTGAGTATCTCCCTAAATCCCCCAGAGACATCAGCAAAGGAATATGCTGCCCCCAGGCCTTGTCCTGGCCTCCTCTGACATGTGTGCGGAGAGCCACCAGACTGTTTCTCTGATTTGGTCCTCACTCCAGTTCTCCCCAGTTGGAAGTCCCCCCTCTGACTTAGTGTCTTATTGGGAAAGGCCCCGACTTCCTGCACTTCAGGTATATCCGCCTCAAGGCTTTGCCATGTTTGTTCTAGAGAGAGGGCAGACATGGGTGTGGAGATGGGAACATGCCGGGCTTCTTTTCCCAGCCTTACAAAGGGTTCAGCATTCTGGAGAAAGGGGCTGCGCATAGATGATTAAAGAGTCCATGGACCAAAGATAGTTTTGAAAGGCATTGGGGGTCAGAGGAGCTTCAGCTGAAGGAGCTAGAAGACTCTTCTTGTCTCAGGACCCCGTGCTTTTATTAAACACAATTTGTCCCAAGGCAAGGTGGAAATATACACTTCAAAGGGTAAGGTATCAAAGGGTTTACAGAGATTGTCAGATTTGGGAATAGCCTACAGCTGATCAGGTGTTTGACCAACAGGAGGCAATAAAATGCCCTGAGCTGTCTGGCAGTTAAGAATCCCATTCAGGTTTGGGGGAAGTGCCATTTAGTTTCCAACAGGTAAACTACATATATGGCTCACCCTTGTTGAGCCCACCAAGTCCCATCAACCTTTTGATGAAACTCTTGTAATTATTACATGCTGGAATTGGTTCCCAGTAGGAACATACTGTTTTCTCTTTTGGAACTTGGGTTTTTTTTCTCACCTTTATTTATTTTGGTCTTAATACATAAAACCCAGAATTCCTTAGCAAGCCCTATGGTTACATTTCATGAACCTCTTCCTTTTCCAAGCCACCTGGCCCATTTACTATCTTCCACCCCAGTTTCTGCATTTGGCCTTCCCAAGGCCCTGCCCTGGGCAGCATGCTTAGGCTTGGCTAGGGCCCTGCAGATGCTAGTTCACATTAGGCATCTGAATGAAAATTTGAAAGACACAGCCTCAGTGTACTATTAGTCAATCTGCATGACAATAAACACTGTTTTCTGGACTATCGTAAAACCAACTATTTTTTTCCTTTCATTTAAAAGGTGCATCTTTGATATCATGTAATCAAATTTGAGACTTTAGTTTTGATAGAATATAGGAATTCATGGTTCAACTCTTTCTTCTGCAAAATAATGGAGTGTGGAATTTGTCCTGAATTTTAATCTACTCATCCTGATTAGTGCTATCTTTACTTCAGAAAATGAAAGCTTGTGTTCACTCATTGTGTAAATTGTCCCATAACTAGTCTTTTGGCACTGAGAGGAGAACGGACTTCCAGAGCTGGAAGGGAGGTCAGAATTCATTCTGCCTCAAACTGTCAATTTACAGATGGCAGAGTATTTATTGCCCTGTACAACCCTACACAGCGAGAAAGAGGCAGGTCTGAGGTCTAACATTCTGTTTTTTTCTACCTACCCTTCAAAACACACACACACACACACACACACACACACACACACACACACACACACACACACTTTATTGGAGGCAATTCAGAAATATGATAGCTTCAGGAAAGAATGTATTATAACAAATGGGAAGGGATATAATTCTTTTTTAGGATTTGTGATGTGCCAGGCACTGTATATAACTTATTTCATTTGATCCCCATGGAAGTGTTATTGTATTTCCATTTTATAAATGGGAATCTGAAACTCACAGAAGTTAGGTAAAGCCAATAAGAGCCTGGCCAGGACTTTACCCCAAGTCATTCTCTCTCCGAAGTCTTGGCTCTAGAATTCAGCCTCCTGCTCTCGTTTAAAGCAGGCTTACATGTATCCAAATAACAGTAAAAATGCCTAGCTAGACTTTATAAAATACTTGAGCATTTATTACTTTTTACAGAAGGGACTAAAAGCTTCTTGGTCTCATACCTACATAACAGTCATTGTTGGTACTGGAGGTATACTGTCAACTTCCTTGGGCATTGTGTGGAAAGTGTCCACACCTGGTGTTAGAAAACCTGGTAGATTCACATTCTGGTGCCATCAATATTGCCCTTTTTGTATTTAGAGATATGAATGCACATTAGGCACTAGTGGTGAATATGATATTATCTCCACAGAGAATTTCTCTTACCTCCTCCTCAGGACCAGACACTCCGCTGGACATCAGCCATGGACCCTGCAGTGTAGTTTCCTCTCTGCCATGGGCATTAATATCATTGGTTCTGGAATCACATGTTTAAATCTAATTCTGGCCCTTCTATTTATAAACAGTGGGACCTTAGGCTAGATATTTGATCTCTCTTTACCTTAATTTTCTCACCTGTAAAATAGGAATAAGACCAACCTTACAGGATTGACATGAGGATTAAATGACAAGATATTTGTGAAGAGTGACATTCAGTAGGCAGCACTAAAGGTTAACACATTACATACATTAAAGTACTCTGCAAATGTAAGGAAGTATTACTTGACTGTAACATAACTATTAATTATTACAATGTGTAGAAAATAACTGTTGAACTTCTTACTGTTACCCATTATTTCTTTTGATCCATCAGAGGCCAGCAGAAATAGTAGATGAGGAAGAAGACGGAGATAAGGAAAGCAAGGATACAGAAAAGAAAGAAGAGTTTTCAGGAATGAATGGTGAAGTTGAAGAGGAAGGAGCTGGGGAGGGTACCGCTGCCTCCGAGCAAGCAGAGGAGATGCCAGGGCACATGGAGGAGCAGGGAAGAACCACTCGTGTTAATGGAGGCACTGATGAAGAAAATGGTGAGGAAATGGATCCGGTCAGTAACGAGCTTCAGGAGACAGTGGATGAGGAAATAAAGTCTCAAGGAGCTGGCAGTGGACAAGAGGAGGTATTTCTATTGCTTTTGCTCTCTTGTGTGCTTGCATGAATGTGTGTGTGTGTGTGTGTGTGTGTGTGTGTGTGTGTGTGTATGTGTGTATGTATGCAATTAGAGAATTTATTCATGCACTTAAGACTTGCATTGAAACCACTTGTTGAGTAGGGAAAGAGCCAATACTATTTAGCTGACTATATTATTTCAACAAGTTAAGAAGGACAGTTGCCCAGCCAGTGTGGCTCAGTTGGTTGAGCATCGTCCCATGCACTGAGAGATCACCAGTTTCATTCCAGATCAGAGCATGTGCCTGGGTTGTGGCTTGATCCCCAGTACAGGGTGTGTAGGAGACAGCTCATCAATGTTTCTCTCTCATTGATGTTTCTATCTCTCTCTTCCTCTCCCTTCCCCTCTTTCTAAAAAATACATACATATTAAAAAAAGGACTGTCAACCACTTATCTGATAGAATATAGGAATTCATGGTTCAATTCTTTCTTCTTCAAAATAATGTCCATTGATGGTCTGTGAGGTCTGAAAGGTTGGCGACCACTGGTTTAATGAAACCAAGAACGTCATCTCTGTTATGTGTGCTTCTTTGCTCTCTAGAAATATTAAACTTTAATTTGGTTAGCGCACTTTAAATGGATTAATTGAATTAAGTACACAATATCTCAGGCACTTAATAATATATATTTCTATTCATTATACAGCGAGGGTGAAGGAATATGTGCTGAAGCCTCCTTCCCAGCCTGTTTTCCCACCACAGCCCTGGAGCAGGATATTCTCAAGTCCTGGCATTCTTCCATAGAATCAGATGAAATTCATTAGGATAGATTAAGTTAGATGCTGTTGAACAGGCTAAAGTTGAGTCTCATAGAATAAGAGGCTGTATACTCAACAGCATTCTCACCATCTGCTGGTCTGCTTGTGCCCTTCTTTCCTGTCTATCCATCAGCTCAAGGCCCACCTCCCTCAAAGCTGTAGCCTCTAACATAGGCTTTGGTCTGTTCATCCCTTACAACCCAGTATGATGAATGGGATCTTCTTGATTACTTATTAATGATTTATCTGCTTGATCTTTCTTAGAGAGACCAAGTTTAATAATGGTAAAATGCAAAATGCTTTTGTAGCCAGGTTTCAGTAACTAGTACAGAGTTAGCTGTAATCTACTGTATGGCTTATGTAAAAACATTCTTTAAAAAATATATATATACACTAGAGGCCCAGTGCACAAAATTCATGCACAGCAGGTGTGTGTGGGGGTGTCCCTCAGCCCAGCCTGCACCATCTTCAATCTGGGACCCCTTGAGGGATGTTCGACTGCCTGTTTAGGCTCAATATTACTGGGATCAGGCCTAAACAGGCAGTCAGACATCCCTCTCACAATCCAGGACTGCTGGCTCCCAACTGCTTGCCTGCCTGCCTTCCTGATTGCCCCTAACTGCTTCTGCCTGCCAGCCTGATCACCCCCTAACCACTCCTCTGCCAGCCTGATTGATGCCTAACTGCTCCCCTACTAGCCTGATTGTCCCTAACTGCCCTCCCCTGCCAGCCTGTTTGCCCCTGCCTTCCCCTGCAGGCCTGGTCACCCCTAACTGCCCTCCCCTGCAGGCCTGGTCTCCCCCAACTGCCCTTCCCTGCAGGTCCGGTTGCCCCCAACTTCCCTCCTCTGCTGGCCTGGTCACCCCAAACTGCCCTCCCCTGCAGGCTTGATCACCCCCAACTGCCCTCCCTTGCAGGCCTGGTCCCTCCCAACTGCCCTCCTGCTGGCCATGTTGTAGCGGCCCTCTTGTGTCCACATGGGGGCAGCCATCTTTGACCACATGGGGGCAGCCATTTTGTGTGTTGGAATGATGGTCAATTTGCATATTACTCTTTTATTAGATAGAATAGAGGCCTGGTGCATGGGTGGGGGCCAGCTGGTTTGCCCTGAAGGGTGTTCTAGATCAGGGTGGGGGTTCCCTTGGGGCGTGAGGCGGCCTGGGAGAGGGGCCTGTGGTGGTTTGCAGGCCGGCCATGCCCCCCAAGCCTCCTGCTCACTCTGTGGCCACAGCCATTTTTGTTGGGATTTATTTATCTTCTATAATTGAAACTTTGTAGCCTTGAGTGGAGTCCAGGGCCCGCCAGAGTGTGCAGGGAAGCTTGGCTTCCTCCATCACCAGGAAAACCCAAGCCTCCTGCTCACTCTGTGGCCACAGCCATCTTGGTTAGGTTAGTTTGCACACTCGCTCCTGATTGGCTGGTGGGCATAGCTTGTGGGTGTAGTGGAGGTATGATCAATTTGCATATTACTCTTTTATTAGATAAGATATATATATATATATATATATATATATGTGTGTGTATATATATATATATATATATATATATATATACACTAGAGGCCCGGTGCATGAAAATTCGTGCACTGGAGGCGGGGTCCCTCAGCCCGGCCTGCCCCCTCTCACAATCCGGGAACCCTCAGGGGCAGAAGGTGACCCAGAGATCACACCTCTGCTGCTGCCACTGCCGGCAGTGCAAGCCTTGGCCGGCCCTGGTTACCTGAGCCTCGGGTGGCCCCAGGCAGCTAGGCAGCGCCATCTGAGGCTTGTCTGTGCCTCACCCTGGATGGCTGGGCAGCCAACATTCGAGGTTTTCCTGTGCCTTGGACGTCAGCTGGGCAGCTGCCATCGAGGCTTGCCTGCACCTTGGGCCAGCCCTGGGTGGCTGGGGGGCTGAGGGGACTGGGTGCCACCATCTTGTGGCTGTTGCGCCACCATCTTTGAGGGCATGGCAGTCAATTAGCATATTCCTTCCTTATTAGCTGTGGGTGCCGCCATCTTTGTGAGGGAGTGACAGTCAATTAGCATATTCCCCTTTATTAGATAGGATATATATATTGATTTCAGAATGAAAAGGGGAGGAAAAGAGATAGAAACATCAATGATGAGAAAGAATCATTGATCAGTTGCCTCCTGCATGTCCCTGGAGCTCCCAACCTGGGCATGTGCCCTGACTAGGAAATGAGCCATCACTTCCTGGGTCATAGGTCGATGTTCAATCACTGAGCCACACCTGCCAGACTGCAAAAACATTCTTAGCAACTAAATGAAAACACTCAATGTGTCTCTCATCTTGTCTCAGCATGAGGTACTCATGGCCCTATTTTATAAGAAATTTCCCATATGTAGTTCTACATGGTTATTAAAATTTAGCTAAAATTTCTATTCTGAAGTTGTTTGTAGCTAAATTTAAAAAAAAGAATTCAGTCAAGTACATGATTCCCTTTGTCTCCATAAGGAAACAAAATTAATTTCTCAAGGAAGGCAAAAGAAAAAAAATGTTTCTCAAAGGAAGAAAAATCTCTTGTCTGGGGACTCATATAGGAAACACAATAATGCAAACTGTCATGAAGTTCTTTGTTATTATAGTAGCCTTTGATGAATGTCTATAGCATAAAATCAAAGTATACATTGTATATGGGGACCTAGATAGTAAATCCAAGTACGCATTTTTCCAGTAGCCTCGCTTCATTTAATGTTATGACCCAAATAGGTTTTTATAAATGTGAAACCTATAAAACCATCCCATAAAATTAATTTTTAAAAATAAGCCTTTCATAGGAATTGGGTATCAGTCAAAATCAAGGTTATATAATTTGAAGAACAAGTATTAGAAGTATACTAGTATATTGAGGCTATGTATTGGAAATCAAATGAACAAGTGCCTGATATGTGACTAGTTAGGGATTTTAAGGACTATACACATACCTAAGACAGAGCAGTTACACTCAAAAGATTCTCTTTTTTGATTCATCTCTCTTATAATGATAATATATTTTGTTTTTATACTATTTGTATTATTATAGGTACTCTAAGCAAACCAATTACATGAAAAGCCAGATTTATATGAATTATAAATTATACATTAATAATTAAATTTTTCGAAAGTATCCTCTATTTATAAAATGACTAAAAATTCAGTTCACTATATAACATTTTGTTCCACATAACAGTTCTTAAGCAAAGTGTGGTAAGATTGTAGGAAACAGCAGGAAATACATAACAAATACACAATAAACAACTGACATTTATTGTTCTTGCACTGTGTTCAAGATGCTATTTAAGACACTTCATGAGAGTTATTTGAGAATGTTAAATAAGAGATAGTTTTGGTAATGTTTTTTTGTTGTTTGTTTGTTTGTTTCAGAACATAAATCATGGTCTGTATGGGTGGGGGACTTGGAGCTGGTCCTGTTCTCTCCACACAGGTGACCATTGTGGGGGCTGTGGAGCCTCCAGGACTCCATGGAACAGAGTTTGAGAACCACCTAATTCTAATCTCACCCCCTTGATTTTCAGACTAGTGGGGAAAGCAGACTAAATACGACAATATCATTAATAACATAGGCGAAACCCAAGTGGCAAGGACAAAGGCTGCTGTTGGAGAAATGCTGCCTCTGTGTTTTCATATCCTCTCCTGCTCTTATCTGCTTGATACTTTATGCTACTTTGTACCATATTCACAAAGAATTTGTAAGCTCTTGTAGAAAACTAATAGAAGAACAGCCAGTATGGGACTGGGTTAATGAGACATGAGGGTAGAATTGCTACATGCTTCTCTTCCCTTTTCTCTGAAAATGGGAAAATGAAAAGTATAAATATTCTGTTGAAAAGCTCAAAGGGAAATAAAGGAAAACATCAAGAAAAATAAAGCCTGAAGCACAGGAAATAAGTATGTGCCCCCCTTAAAGCATACAGTGGGTTATGGTCCCAGTAAGGGCTTCTGTACAAGTGGTGTTGAGACTGGTGTGTTCACTGGGTGATGAGAGACTAAAACACAAAGGAACCCAAGGAACTGGTCTTAGTTGAATATTTATATAACTAAATGAAATATTGAGTATATTTTTCCTTGTAAATTTTATTATCTTTGTAACTAAAGAGCTAAATATCTTGTTTTGACCTGTTTTCCTGCAGGTTGACTTAGACCCTGAAAGACCACCAAGGCCAGAAGTAAAAATCACTGGTCCACAAGAAAATGAGGACAACGAACAAAGCAAAGACTGTGCTGTCGTAGCATAGATGATTTTTAAAAAGAGAGTGTATTGATTATAAGAAAAATTAAGGGCTATAATACTTGAATAATAAGGGTATAGTCCTTGATGAACATGATGTGACAGTACGGTTGAAAACTACCTACTGACTTTTAAAATTAGAGACCTATTGGAAAGAACAAATAACTTTGAATAGCTACTAAAGGAGAGTGACTTCTCATTATGGGATGTGTTTTTAGAAGTCATTTAGAAAATTAAAAGATCTAGATAGAGGAGAATTTGACCTGGAAGACAGCTGGATACTTGTTTTTGTAAAGGATGAAAAAGAATGGAATTACTCCTATTGTATACTTTTTTAAAAATTTAGAAGTGAAATTATTAGATGGCAGCCTATGCTAAAGCACTTATCTAAGAAGTCATAGAATTTTAAATGATAATAAGAAAGCATGTACTATTTTTAAAGCAATAAACTCCTGAATAAACAATTTATGATTTAGTTTTCAGAGATAATTTGGAAATGGCAGTAGATTAAAATGTTTTCATGACTGTTGGCATTCCATTCTTTCTTCTTCCTTAGCCAAAATCCACCTTAAAAGAATTAAAAAGAAGGCTAGGTATTCATTTTGGAAGGAGTAAGTATTCATTCAGTGTATTAGCGATTAATATTGTCATGTTCCTCCATTAAGAGCTTCAGGTTTTAATCCTTGTGGCTTTCATAACACATAACTCAGGAAGGAATTATAAAAGAACATCCAGTTATATTACTGAGCCTAGATTGATGGTTTGCAAATTCTGGCATTCTATGGATTTTCAGTGACCCAATCTACCTTTACCAATAATATACCTCTCTTCTTCCTCATGTTAGGGAACTCAATATTGGCTGTTCCAAAGATTGGATTTGCTCCCATTTTTTACAAAAGAAAAATGTAGGCTTATGAAGAATCTGTCACTGCTCAATTTCACTGGCTTTTTGCCTTATTTCTATTAGGATTGCCTTTTCATATTTTGTCCCTACAGATATCAGCAAATATTTATTTTCAAGCCAGTTATATTTAGATTTTCTGGCAGATTCCTTTCTGTATAATTAGAAGTTATCTGATAGAAATTGTTGGGAAAAAAGTTATAAAATTATTATAATGAAACTAGTTCCAATTACTTTCTTGTGGACTGATTATATTTACTCACAATTGCCTTGTTAGGTATATATGGAGAAAAGCATAGTTGTATTAGTTTGTTTTTTAATTCTCAAGAGATAAGGCAGGTTTTCCTTAAATATAGAATTAATATATTTTTGTAATATTAAAGAATATTTTTGTTATGTAGAAATTATAAATTTAAATTGCAAGTGCTTTCATATAATTCATTATCTATCATAAATTTAAAATATTTTCCCTACCAGATTATATAACCAACCATTTGGAGTCAGAGTAGTTATATGAAGTACTGAATAATGCTATAGAAAATGGAAGTATTTTTTCTAGCAGCTATTTTAATACTTTCCACAAATAGGAAGTAGAAGCAGACACCATAATGTAACAGTATTGGAAAGAGACAATGATATAAGAGTATATTAATCTGGGAGAATAAATTATAAATGGGGCACTATATTTCTAGTTTAAAATCCAGACTGTGCTGTCTACTCATAGGCGTATTTTTCAAATGGGACAATAAAAGTACCATAGGCTACACGCAACAATCTTGTGCTGCTAGGGAAATAGACTATGTGTTTTTTTAATGTTAAATTCCCATACTGTTACTGGGCCTGGGGTTAATTATTTTAAGTCATTTATAAAAATAAGATATTAAATATAATAAATTATAATTGTCAAGGTGATTCTTTCTCTTTTCTTTCTTTAATGAGTTTTTTCTTTCTCTTTTCCTTTTTTAATATAGATATTCTGTGTCTCTTTTTTCTCCTTTCCATCATACTATAAAGCTTAGATTTGCAGGAACTTTTTAGAATCATCTTAATGGAAAACAATGTTATTTTACATTAAAACCCAAGTTTGGCATTTTAAATATATTTCAAGAAGGTGATAGTCCACAATAACTGGAGCAAAAAATTGAAAAGTGGGGATGTGATACTTCTCTTGTATATGCGTATATGCTAGAGGGGATGAACAACTAATCACTTAAAAAAAGGACTGAAATAAGCTGTCTAACCATGGAATAAATCATTCACAGAAAATGAAAATTGTGGGTCTCATTTTGGAGATGACTTTAACATAAATAATGAAAGTTAATTCACCTTCCAAATGTGGAAATTTTTTTTGTGTGTGTGGGATTGGTGCTCTCGGTGGCCTCAGAGTAGCTCCACAAATTGAGTCACTGACAGATTTGAGACCATTATGTGAGTGAGCAATAGAGATCTTGGTTTGGCTTTGAGTATTGTTTTATAGAGAGAAGGTGCTATGAATATTTATATAGCTTTTATGTGATAACCAATAAAAGGCTTTAAGATATTTGTTTTTAATGATAGATTTCAGTTTTAATTTTATGGAACTCTTTTATTAATCTTAATTTGGTTTTATGACATTTGTAAACAAGTGGTTTTTAGTTGAATTGGAACATTAGGAGTTTTTCAGATTAAATAAAGGAGATGTTAACTAAAAACATTTTCATACTAAGGATGTTTCACCTGTTTTACTTTCACATGTTTCACCATGAACTATTGAGAGTTCATGGACTTCTAGTTATAAAACATGATACTATGACCATAAGGTAATTTTTTCCTATGGCAATAGGGTGACTTTTTATTTACTAAAAACAAAGTTTGTAATTTTAAACATTTAGTTAAATTTACTAAAACATTTTTAGTTATGTTTTTGGAGAATATTTGAATGCCAGACTCATATGATACTCCATGCATTCTGTCTGATGCTAAGTGTTAGTTCCTACTATCATCTATAAAAGACAGAACTAGCCTCTACGTGTGTGTGTGTGGCTTGCAGTCAGTCAGCTCTCTCTTGTAGGCTCACAATTGTGAAGCCATACTAATATAAAGTTATTCATACTGATTCTTCCAACTTATAGCTCATAAACCAATATCCTAGAAATTTTCACTAAATGACCTACCTTTTTCATAAAAGATGAAGTTAATTCATCTAGGAAACATTTGTGTTTCTAATTTGTGGCTGCAGAACAACAGGAGGGCATCTTTATCTTATTTACTGACTCTCCTACAGAATTCGCTCTATATGTTCATTTTTTTTTTTTTTTTGCTTAGTATGTAGCAAAAACAAAATTTCAGAAAGTAGAACAGATTAGTTGCTAAACAGAAAGCATAACATCTGAACTTGTGCCAATCTGAATAGAAATAGACTGTATAGATATACACATATAAACAGCACATACTTGTACAGATGCACTCACACACTTTAAAATATTGCAAAGGCCTCTTCAGGAACAGCGTTATTAATAGAGTAAGTCTCCTTTGAGAGAAGCAATGCATAAAAACACGAGGAAGAAATATTAAGAAATGACGTATATCATGGTGCTTTAAGACTTGGTTCCCAAAGACTTTCAGAGATATGGAAATCTTCTCAAAATAAGGAAGTTACTAGCATTTTAATGAAAAACTTATTCAAGGGAGGGCTAAAAAGATATATAGTCCTGTTTTCCTGAAATAACTATAGCATATAGTTCTTTAGTTATTTTTTCATCACTCTTACATACCATATACATTAGGCACAGAATGTTTCATATTTATACAGGTTCTGTCAGAAGGCCATTACTGCTTGTGTATGATTTACATAAATGTATAGAGGACTCTTTGCTAACAAGCAGCCAGTTCACTACAAATAGAACACAACTAGACCATTGACTGTCTAGTGTTGAAGTTCAGAGCAGAAGCTTTGTAGCTTCCTTGTCTGCATGTGATGTCCTAGAATAGACCCATTTTTTAAAAAAAGGTTAGTCTATTTAGTTTTTGTTATTAAATATATTTTTTTGGTAAATAGTATAAGGTTTTTGCTTTGCAGAAAATACCCTGGTATATGTATGGGTCTGATTTTTGTTCTTACCACATGAAATTAGTATATTTCCTACCATGAATTCTAAGTGACTTGGATGGAGAATGAAAGTGTATCCCCATAAGTTGATAAGGAAGAAAAATACTGTTTATGAAGAAGTATACCATCCTGTAGAATGTGTGGAGTCAGGGAAGACTTTTAAAATGTCTGGATAACCATAAAGCATCTATCAAATCAGGAGGTAATTAATGGAGCTAGTTTCATTGATTCAACTTAGCTTAAATCCATGAATGGTACCAAATGAATTATCTGTAGTTTCATCAGCTTAAACTACATAGTATAATTGAGTGTTTGAGTTGTGTCACAAATGTAATGGCATATTTTTTGGAGAAAATCTAGTCTGTGTTTTTGCTTCAATGTTTTTCTTGTGCCTTACATCTTTAATATGTACAATTATAATGGATGATTATCAATGTAGTAAGTAAAGATTAAGTTGAGCTCATGTTTTTTATATGATTTATGTTTAGAATTTCTCTTTGTAAAGAAACTTGTTGGTTTTGATCAAATTATGAGCATTTAGGTTTTTACTTCTATGTCAGTGCTCACTCTAAACCATAAAAGTTCATTGCATGTTATAAGTAAATATACCTGTGTTTTTAAAATTAAAATGTGTCTGGATGGTATAGTCTTTGTTTATGATGTTGTGTTGCTAATAGTTCATGTATTAATTCTTTGTATGACATTTTTCACAAATGCAATAGAAACTTTTTGATTTAAACCATGTAGAAATTCAGCACATTAAAAGATTATTCTGTTTCTATTTGGCATGGATATTAAACTTCATTATATAAAGAAAGCAGTTTGTATATCTTCATATACATGTTTAGTTGGTAAACATTTTAGATATGTAATTTAAAATCATTGGTTTTTCTTTTATGAAATGGTATTAGAGTGACACAGGTCCAGAAATTTTGTTATGATAAATATGTATTTAAAAACAAAGAATAACTTACACACATTACACATTTTATATAGATATAGCTCTAGAATAAATTTATAATTTTATAAAGATATTGGCTAAAATTCTGCTTCAGTTTGTGGAATATTCACTGCTTTCATTCTATTGAATTAAAGTGGTTTTGATTTTTTCCCTTCATGTTTGAGAAACAAAAGCCATTAAATACAATATTTTTGCTTTCTTGATCTTGATATATAATAACAAAATATGTGTGATTTGGGACACTAACTAAAGAGAAGACAGTACTGCACCTCTCGTGCAGTTGACCTTCCTGTGTTTGTTAAATAAGACTAAAAAAACAAATCTCCACAGTGAAGGAGGCATCTATATTGCTAAAGTCAAATCTCTTTAGACTGTGTGGTTAATCAACATTGGAAACTTTCCATAATCAACAGTGATGGTAATTTCTCCAAGGTATGGTAAAATGACTAACATGCATTGGTTATAAAATTCTTGTTTATGAAAATAAACATACAGTTTTGCAGGTTTCCAAGTGTTTCTTCTTCCCCTAATGGTACTTTAATATATTGAATCATTGCACAGGTCTCTCAAATGCCAACACAAACTCATCTTCTATTAAAGAGACAATGAGGTAAGAATGGCCTGCACTTCAAATGCATTGGTTTAGTAATAACAAAATTGGCTTAAAAACAAACAAACTGCCCCCCCCCCCAACACACACCACACACACACACACACACACACACACACACACACACACACACACACAGACACCAATAAGGCATTTCCCCTTGACTTCATTGTATTTGTTCTTTTTGGCTATCGTCCTCTCACATCTCCAACACAGTCGTAATCTTAACAACTACCTACATGCTCATGACTCCGAAATCTGGGCCAAACTTCTCTTCATTGAGAACTCCAGACCTGGGTATATAAATCTCAGTTGGATATTCCTTAGTTACCTCAAACTCAAATGTTTTATTTTTTGATAATATGTTTCTATTCTTATATTGCCTATCCTGGTTAATGATGCATCTTACTGCTCAACTGGAAACCTGGGAGTCATCTTAAAGTATTGACGTTCTCTCTATGTCAAATTAGTCATTAGGTTTTATGTTGTTTATTTATCTAATACTTAGAAATGTTATTTCACTGTTTACTGGTATTAATAGACATTTTCCTCATCTTGTTTTTTGGCCTGAGGGTTTTTCATTTATTCACATGCTTACCTCATTTTTCCACTAGGTTTTGGGCTTTTTGTTATTGCTTTGAAGGGCTTTTTTATAAATCCTTCATAACCTTCGCTAGCTGGTTATGTGCTTTACCAATATCTTTGTCAGCTTATGGTTTACCTTGTTTGCTTTTCTAAAAATGATATTAGCCTAGAGAAAGTTTTCATACTGATATTGTCAAATATATTAATCTTTTTATGATTTATGGGGTTTTGTAGTTTACTTAAAAGTTTGAACCTCAATGTCAATTATTTTCTGTAATACTTTCTAATTTTTTAAAGTTTTGCTTTTCACATTTAGGACTTTATCTGTCCAGGCATGTATTTTTGTGTGCACTGGAATTAGGGCCTAATTTTTTTACACTTTTTCATATGGCTAACAAAATATCTTAGCACTATTTATTGAACATGTTTTCCCTCCCATTGATTTGTAGTCAGAAATAAGTCAAGTTCTCATTTGTATTTTGGGAAGTTCTTGACTCAAGATTGGAGGAGATTCCTATTATGGACCAAATTTGTATGTTGAATTACACCCCTCCCCCCCCCCCCCCCCCCCCCCGCCATGTAACTGTATTTGGAGATAGGGCCTTTGTGGAGGCAATAACAGGTAAATGAGGTCATAAGGGTGGAGCCCTAATTCTACAGGACTGATGTCTTTATAAGAAGAGGGAGAGACACCAGAGCTCATGGAGGAAGGCCATGTGAGGACACAGCCAAAAGGCATCAATCCACAAGCCAGCAAGAGAGGCATCACCAGAAACCAAATCTGCCAGCACCTGATTATGGACTCCTACCTCCAGAACTATGAGAAAAAAAATAATATTCTGTTGTTTAAGCCACTCAGTTTGTGTATTTTGTTATGGCAGCCAGAGCAGACTAATCCAAATCTCTTCTCTTTAATGAGTCCTAAATTATATAATAGGGATTTATTTATTTATTATTTTTTGGTCAGTGAATATAAAAGAGAAAATAGTAGTTTAGAAGTGTCTCCGCCTCCCCCTCCCCCACCGCCCCAACTTCTCTTTGTTTTACTCTCAAGATAACATTAAGTTTTTACCATCCTTTATCCATATTGATTTCTTGGCCTTCTGCTAATGAGCTGCTACCCTTTGCAGGGGATTAGATTGGAGGCTGTATAAGTAGACAAGTGGATCCAAAGAGGGCTGCTTGGGGTCCAGCTCTTCAAATATAATCTGGACATTGCTTCTTCATCTATGTGGTGACTATTTTTTTATATCCAGGACTAGAGGCTCGATGCACAAAATTTGTGCAAGGGGCTCGGACCTCACAGCCACAGTGGCTTGCCTCGGCCCTCAAAGCCCTGGCTTTGTCTGGAAGGTCATCAGGAAGGTCGTTCAGCTGTCTGGTGTAATTAGCATATTACGCTTTTATTATTATAGATGGTTGACAACAGTGAAATACAATGGGAAACATGTCCCATCTAAAGTATTGAAAGGTAGGTTTCATCACACATACACACAAAAATACTAAATAAATAAATAAATAAAAATAGCGTGCAAAAATGATCATTACAAAGTGCAGTATGAACAGGCATGTAGTACTCCCATGTTTTATTCCTTCCCTTTTTTGTAACTTTTAGATAATGATCTTTGGGGATGGGAATCACCCAAGTCTAGAGGTACTAGCCCTCCTTGTGATAGCCTATTAAGTTTTTGTATTCATAGATGATGGAAACATTCTTCATAAAAAATGGTCTATAGATGAAGGTTTATCCATAGATTCTCTGGCCTGATATTCTGTTTCCATTTTGTTTTACTGGGGTCCTTTACCAAAACTTCACTAAATTTTAAATGATGATAGCTTTGTAATAAGAAGTGGTGCCTGATTAAGTGAAACTCCCTACTCAATTAAAACTGTTTTGTCTCACCCAGCCGCGTGCTCAGTGGTTGAATATCAACCCATGGACCAGGAGGTCACGGTTCAATTCCTAGTCGGGGCACAGGTTGTGGGCTTGATACCCATTAGGGGATATGCAAAAGATAGCCGATCAATGATTCTCTCTCATCACTGATGTTTCTATTGCACTTCTTCCTCTTTGAAATCAATAAAAATATATTTAAAATATTTTGTCTTTTTACTCATAAAAATTTATGATCAACTTATCAGGTTCTGTGAAAAAGCCTGTTGAGATTTTGACTAGAACTGCATAGGCCTTTATAATATTGTGGTATCCCATCTATAAATTTGAAGCATCTATTTATTCAAGTTTTTAAAAACTCCTTTCAAAAATTGGTATAATTTTTAAAGTAAAGATCTTAAACATCTTTTATGACATTTACTTCCAGATATTTTAGTTCTGTGGCTATTATGAATGGAATAATTTTTTAAATTGTTTTGTTTTTCAATTATTTATTGATATGTAGGGTTGTCATTGATTTCTATAAATTGCTTTTCTATTTAACACCTTGTTAAACTGTTGTTATTACAAGTGTTTTGTAAATTTCTGTAGGATTTTTTATGAAGACTATAATACCTGCAAATATAACATCTCTTTGTTCCTATCTTAAAATAATTTTTCTTATTGAACTAGCCAGAACAAATTAAATGGAAGCAATAGCATATATTTTTGTCTTCCCCTGACATTAAGAGAATGCTTCCATATGTGTCCTCATCTCCCCCATTATCCCCCTTAATCAATAAAGAAAGATTGAAAAAAAGAGAATGCTTCCAGTACTTAACATTAAATGTGATATTTACTTACATTTTTGGTAGATACTTTATATCAGGTTAAATTTCTCTTTTATTCCTAGTTTTCTAAGAGGTGTTTGACTTGAAAATTCTGAAAGGATAAATGATTCTGAATTCATTAAGGTTTTTATTATTTTCTTTAGTTTTTTAAATGTTGTGAATTACATTAATTTTTCCCAGATGTTCAACCATTCTTACATTCTTAGATAACAATGCTCATAGGCTTCTAGAAATATCATGGGCCTTTCGGTACCACCTTAGCTTCTTGGTGGTAAAAAAAAATCTATGCAAAATAAAAATCCAGTCTTGCAACATTCATAGGTTCTCAAATTTATATTACCCATATAGTATGGGACTCCTAAAATAAATGATGTACATAAAAGAACCATGAGACCTCTAAGGCAGTGGTAAAGGAAATGTAAAACCTCTACAGAGACACTTCCACACCCTGGAATATAATCATCTCACACAAAATAATCCACAAACAGCTCCCCAAAATGATATGCAAGTCACATAAGGAAAGGACCTTCATGAGGTCAAGGCAATAGACACAAGTGGGGAAACAGACAGCAAGGAAGTAGAAAAAATAACTTTTAAAGTCTTGTGAGTCTTTAACTGAATATTTAAGTATGTTCAAAATTATTAAAATTATAAAATGGAAGAAAACATAATAAAAGAGCAGGACCTCATAATAGACAAAAGAACAAATTTGAAAAACTAACTAGAGCTTCTAAAAATGAGTACCATTTTCTTTCCAACTTTACTGGGGTACAATTGACAAATAATAACTATATGTTTAAGGTATGTAATGTCATATATATATATATATTGTTATTCTGTAGAATAACAATATATATATATATATATACACCAGAATCAAGCTAATTATTTTCTCACTCCTGCAGAGGAGAAAATAATAGTAGCTACTTTGTTGACCTGGAGGATTTAAAGAGAGAATGCAATTACAGCACTCAGCACAGAGCAAGCACAACGCAGCTGTTAGATATTATGGTTATTAGCTTTCTGACTTGGTTTTTGGCACCTTCTTTTTAAAGCTCTGCCAAGTTTCCCTGGCTTCTTACTGCTTCTTTACTATCCACCTTGGAGCCAGAATTATTTTTCTTGGGGCTTTGCCATTAATGACAAAAATACTCCCCAAAGCTCTCTTCATCTCTACCTGTAGTACCTTGGACTGGCTAGGTTCACAACCTATTTCTAATTTTTAGGATGTGTCATGTAAAGAGGGGAAGATGGGTTGATGATGATGACAGAGTATGAGTGTGTGGATGTATGAGAGTAGGATGGATCAAGCTCTTATTTCTTGACATTCTTCATGTTGGCATTGGTTTTTGGTAAGCTTCACAGTATTGAACATACAAGCTGTTTTACATGTGAAATTCAGGGGTTTTGTCTTTGTATTTACCTGGGAGCCTTAATTACTGTTGATTCCAGCCCACGTGGAATAGATGAATGCATATTGGAAAGTTTCTATTATGCAATATGGTTATCTTTGAAGTAATCAGCCTTAGGCTTCCTCTGAAATACTAATGGGTAACCAGATACCTGTTTGGACATCATATTAGTGTGAAGTCTTAAAAATTATCATTGTATTTAATAAAATATTTATTGCACACCCTGCAATGTACTCCACCTCCACGTTCTGCCTCCTCCTTTCTCTGCTTTTGCACCTTAAGTGGCTCCACACAGTGAGGGGGTCGCTAGAGAGCCGCCTGCTTTCTGGTCCTTCTTTGTGTGTCTGAAAGGCAATCCCCAATTAGGAAATAAAATCAATGATGATTATTTGGGCTATTCAGATGAGGAAATGCAACTTTGCCCTTCATTTCTAGGAGTGAAATTTTCAAGTCCACTGAGATTATTTCAAACTCCATGTTCTAATATGTATTTTCTGAAGAAAATTTCCTCAGAAGAGTATCTGGTTACTAGCCACGGAAATTGCTTTCCTCTCTTTGGCTGGAGACCATCATCCTCAAACTAATTTCCTGTTTAGTGTTCAATATTTGAAAGCAGGAAATTGTCATAATAAATAGGAAGCTTGAGATGATGGTAGAAGCACATTCAGAAATTTGGTTGCTCAGGGAATCATTTTTGCCTACTTTATTAAAAACCTAGGCCTTATTTAGCATTTTGCCCCTCATTCTTATTCTCATCAATAGCCATTATCAGGAGCACTTTATTAAATATTGAGCTCTGCTTGGCACTATGAGGAAGTGATTGGGCCCCGTCCACTAGCAGCTTGTAACAACTGTAAGAACAAAAAGGACAGCATTAACTTGATACTTAACTCTTGCTATACACTCTGCTAAGCATCTTGGTTTTTTAAAAAAATTCTTATAAAG
Source organism: Corynorhinus townsendii (assembly GCA_026230045.1). Classification (NCBI taxonomy): domain Eukaryota; kingdom Metazoa; phylum Chordata; class Mammalia; order Chiroptera; family Vespertilionidae; genus Corynorhinus; species Corynorhinus townsendii. The sequence goes on along the minus strand of JAPDVU010000002.1, from coordinate 147,982,636 downwards.
TTTTTTTAATTTATATAGGTTATAGATTCCCTAACTTCGTTAATTGCCTTACTTATGCAATGCATAACCACATGGGACCACAAGCCAGAAAACTGATGACAGATGTGTAAGCAGCTCCTCCGTGCACTTCCTTGGCCCCCTGTGACCTGTCCCATCCCTTCCCAGTTTTATTCTGGCGCATGTGCTGGAACCTGCATCCTAGTGATACTCAGCCACTCTCTCCCCTAAATGTGCCTGCATTTTGACTTGGATTTTGCCACTGTGCCTCCACAAAGCTTACTTTCCCAGAAACCACCATGGGCCCCTTCTCTGGCTACTGAACCTCTCATTCAAGGCCACATCAAGAAATATAGTCATAGCAATAATGATGAGCTAATATGTATTGAATGGAAGGCACCATTGAAGCATTTTATGTATAGTAATTCATTTATCCCTCACTAAAACCCTAGGAAGTTGGGCTTTTATCACTTGCCCATTTGACACAGGCAGAAATAGGCAGAGAGAACATGTCTAAGGAGAAGCAGTAAGTGACGACGGAGTCGGGATTCAAATCTGCACTTTCGTTCAGTATCAGTTCTGCCTCTGGAAATATCATCTTCTCTCTGTATCTTTCTCTCTCACTCCTGCTCCATCTCCCAGTTCAGACTTAATGTCTCTTCCTCAAGTGCCAGCATTTTGTACAAACACATTCTGTTGCACTTATCTCCCTTTATTATAGTGATTTGTTTACACATCTGTTTCTTCCATTAGAAGCTAGACTATCAATTGCTTGCATACAGGGAGCATGACTTAATGAGTGGTGAACCCTCAAGAGCAAATACATAAAAGCTATGGGCTACTATTACAGGGTCATTTAAAACAATTACTGAATTTTTTTAACCTAGAGCTAGACATTGTGCTAGCACTACAGAAAACAAAAGAGATGTTTAATAGGGAGACTAAAAAAATTTATATTTAATGGATGTGTGTGTGTGTGTGTGTGTGTGTGCACGCACATTTGGACTGAGACTGAGAATATGGCTATGAGTACCCCAGAGCAGAACTTCTCCTCAAGCTAACATTGGGGCTTAGGGGACTCCAGTCTAATGGCTATCTTGCATATTCCATCTAAACGCAACATCCTCCAGCCAATGAGTCCTGCTTGCTGACAGAGCTACCAGTCTTACCCTCATTCCTGGGGGAGACTGATGGACGAGCTGTGCCTGCCTAGTGAAGAGCAGAGTCCATTGTCTCCAGCAGCCCTGGATAAACACCTGATCCTTCATTCTTAAATAGGAAAGTATAACCAGAACCATGACATCTGAGGAAAACCAGCATCTTGAAAGAGGATATACATAGAAAATAATAGACTCTGTGGGAAATATAAGTATTTCAGAAACCATAGGACAACTCTAAAAAAGTCTAATTAGTCTTCAAGAAAAAATTGCATAAATTAGATAAAAATAGAATACTATGAAAAGGAATATCAAATAGTTTAAAAACAACCCATTCATAAGAGAATAAGTTGAAGGTATTTTCCCAAAAGTAAAATACCACCCATAAAAATAAAATTATGAAGCAAAAAAAAAAAAAAAAAAAAAAGTAAAAGACAGAGAGTCAGTCAAAGAGAAAAAGATAACAGGAAAAAGTGAAGAAGAAATTATTAATAAAATAATAGAAGAAAATTTCTCCAAGCTGTAGAATATAGAAATCTTAATATTGGAAGTGCCTGCTGAATATTCAGCAATGTGAATGGTTTAAAAAAGTCATTTTTGACAATATACAGATGATGTATTATAGAACTGTGCACTTGAAACATATATAATCTTATTAACCAATGTCACCCCAATAAATTCAATAACAAAATTTTAAAATCCAAATAAAAAATATTGAAACATTCTTATGAATTTTGAGAACACAAAAGATAAATAGGATCTAATAAGCTTCCAGAAAAAACAACCAACAAGAACAAAGCAATAAAAATTAGATTGGGAAAGGAAAAAACTGTGATTGCATGCAACTGATGGTAAGGTAATTTTTAGTCTACAGAAAATAGATATGCTCTATGAAAAAGAAAAGATAAAAAACATAGAAACTCCAAAAATAAAATTTTAATATAAACTGCACAAGGAAATTACAGTCCAAATATTAAGCATGATTGTGGAATCGTGGGGGAAGAATTGATAGAGTGTAAGAACAAAGGAGCCATTTGAACTTTTACCTTCCTATTGGGCACATTCATTTCTAGTAGAACAGGATCTGGATGCTGAGCCGGCAGAGGACGAAGGGGACTCTGTGCCCCAGGGGCTCTGCAGACACAAACATTTTACAAAATCCAACCAATTGTTTACTTCTTTCCAACTTCCAAAGTCAAACTATGGACAAAAGAAAAATCTAAATAATGATTATAAAATAGACTGCATATGTGATAAATTTGAAGATATTAAAATAAAGGTAGAACTAGCAAATTTTGGAAAGCAGATGGGAAAAAGGATTAAGAGGAGATTATGGTAGAAATACTAATACCCTCATCTAATTTAGTGAGGAAGCAAGGGTAATTATCTCACATTTATGAAAAGAAATAATGGCCTCCGTTACAGTGTGCAGTTATAAAGATAACCCAATGAAAGAATGAAAAATGAGACATTACAAACTTTGGAAAGGGGGGGGGGGGATGAGATGTAGAGAAATTAAATTAAACCCTCATTTTTCATGGTAGGAAATCAGTCTCAGTTATAAATCAGGAAATAAAAATATGTTATTTACAGTTATGGAAGAAGCCATTGGAAGAGTTTCAAATAGGAAATATTAAAGGGTTTCCTCTGAGAGAGGCTGGGAGAGTCGGGGAAGGCAGAACTGTTTATACTCACAAAGTGCAGACCAGGACAGACAGTGTCTGACCCCGTGACCTTTATATAGACTTGAAGCAAATCGCTGTTGGGCTTAAAAAATAAAATAAAAAGCATCGAGGGATTTTGTTTACATGAAGGGATTTATTCTAGATAAGATTCCAGGCAGGCCTCCCTGAGGACATGATATTTAAACTTTATTTTGAAATATGAGTAGAAATGAAGCAGAGTGATCCTGGCCTCAGGAGGAATTTGGTCCTTTGGGGATTGGGGAGCAGCAGTGGACTATGGAAGAGAGAGAGAGGAACTTTCAAGGCAGAGACAACAGCACACACAAACTCCCAGAGCGGGGTGGGTGCATCTCTACAGATGCCCTGGGGAGAACTGGCATCTATAGTGACAAGGTCACAAAGCTATCCAGCTCCAATGTGAACAGCTCCCTCTAGGGCTGTGCAAAGGGCCAGACTGGAGGATGAGGCTGAATCTCGGTAGAGGCTGAGGTTTCCTACAGAAGACCAAGATCAGGCCAGAGAAGGAAAGCTCTAGGATAGTAGGAGACCCCTCAGAGCAGCTCCAGTGGGAAGAGCTGCAGGGCCCGAACCCTAGAGAAGGGAGCTAACAGGACAGGGAGTGCTCTGTGCCCTAGAGCTTAGGGCGACCTTGGCATTCTCTCAAGGTTTCTGTCTCCAGTACAGCATCAACTGTAGAGTCTATTCCAGAGGAATTGCTCCCTTGTTACTTCCTTTGCTTTCTCATAAATGGAATATCAGCAAGAAATGCTGAGCCTGTTGTTTCTATATCTTTCCCCTGGGCCAATTTACTATCTGCTCTTGGGGAGGGGGGAGGGGGCAGGTGGAGGGGGAAGATCTATAATCTTTGTCTTGCTGGAGAGTCTCTTTCCAAGTATTGCTTGAGGAGATGGAACTCAGAAAAGGAACAATGCCAAGAAAACAATCAAAAGAGCTTACATGTATTGAGAGCTTTCTCAGTTGCACGCACTGTGATAAACATTGCCATGCAGTTTTGCATTTAATTTATTCTTGAAAGCATTCAAAGGCTGACTACTTTTTTTTTCTCCATTTTATACATAAGGGAGTCTAGGTTTGAGAACATGTAGCCAGAAGTGATCAAACTAGCTTTACACCGAGGTGGGCTGACTCTCAGAGGCCCTCCCCTGTGAATAGATTGTTCTGGAAAGGATGAGAAAGTAACTACATCTCATCTCCATTCAAAATGTCCAAGTTTAAACGTGTCCTTTATCACAGAGTTGTACTTTCACAGAGCATAAAATGCCAGCAGGAAATATACACGGTACTTCTACATGGGAATCAGCACAAGTAATGGAGGTGAGACTCCCTAGTGCTGAGTTTACAGAAGATCAGTCCAAACTGCTATTTTTGTTTCCCCAGAAATTTTATAAAAGGCCAATCTACTCATCAGTGAGGTCCTTGAAAGTTGATACTAGGTCTTACTCATATTTCTGCACAACACTTAACATGGTATCTAGTTCACAGGAGAAGCTAAATAAATGCTTGCTGAAGTGAGACGTTTTAGCTCAAAAACGGCAATAATTTTTCTTACCCACCCAACCTCTTGGTGACCTCCACCACTTTGTGTGACATGGGTAAGAATCATATTTTCCATGCAGCACCTGAGGGCCTTGCATGCTTTGACCTATCCTAAAATGCTTTTAGGGAATTCCTGGATGGTTTTAGTGCCTTAAAACCCATGGGTGGCTTGTGCATTTTTTAAAACTTTATTTTTATTGTTGACACTATTACAGATGTCCCCACTCTCCTCCCTCCTTTGCCCACCTCCACCCAGCCTCTCCCCCACTGCCCCCTGGCCATCACCACACTGTTGTCTGTATCTTTGGGTTATACACATATACTCTTTAGCTCATCTCTCACCTTCTTTTATCCAGTCCCCTCCACCACCTACCACACCCCTTCCCTCTGACAGCTGTCAGTCTGTTCCAAATATCCATGCCTCTGGTTCTATGTCGTTCATCAGTTTATTTTGCTCATGAGATTCCACATATGAGAGAGATTATATAGTACTTGTCTTTCTCTGACTGAATCATTTCACTCAGCATAGTCATCTCCAGATTCATCCATGCTGTTGCTTATACATTTTTACTTTTTTTAAATATATTTTCATTGATTTCAGAGAGGAAGGGAAAGGGAGAGATAGAAACATCAATGATGATAGAGAATCATGGATTGACTGCCTCCTGCACACCCCCCACTGGGGCTAGAGTCATCAACCTGGGCATGTGCCCTGACCAGGAATCAAACCATGACCTTCTAGTTCCTAAGTTGATGCTCAACCATTGAGCCACACTGGCCAGGTACTTATGCATTTTTAACTATGGAAGCACGACCCAACCTGACTTGAGGGAGGCATCAAAGTCTTGAGGTTAAGTGTGCAGACTCTCCACTCACACTCTATACATTCAAATCTTTGCTCTATCACTTTGCAGACCTTAAAAGTTTGGCTAAATCATTACAACCTTCTGTGACTCAGTTTCCTCAGCTATCAATAATTATAACAGCTTGTACCTACCAGGATTGCTGATAAGGGCTAAATGAGTTAATGCATCTAAAGCACTTAGAAGAATGACTTACAGAGAGCTGGCCCTTAATAAAAGCCAGCTGTTATTACCTGGGGTGTGGCTCATTTAAAATGCACCCATGTCAGGCTCAGGGGAAGGCATAAGGCTCTCATTTGCCTGTGTACACATTTTCTGTCAACCCTACAGTTATCCCTTCTGACAGGTCTGAAGTGATTTGGAACCCTCCAGACAGGGCAGTGACCTTTTCAACATCAAGTTAATTAAGGCTGGTGAGTAGCTAAAGTGTAATGTTTCATGTCTTTCCATGTAGTTCAGTGAGAAAGATTTATTAAGTCATTAAAATGTCTTGTTAGTTATTTTCAGCTACTCAGAATGACTGCTCCTTCCAACCAGTGACTTATCCCAGAAAAGACCAAGAATAGAATCTGACTTTATTGACTTCCTAGGCTGGCAGTTGCGTCACTAGATTATGTTGCTCCAACATTAGGATAAAAAGCTTAAACAAGTGTGATGGTTGATTGACATTCACCTGCCTCTGGTGACATGTAAAAGGCTATGGACGTGTCATGACGAAGCCCTGCCAGGCTGGTGTCATATATACAGTGCAGCTGGCTGAGCTGGCTGAGCAAGCCCGTTCCAGGAGCTGGGTCCCCACGATGTGCTGACCTGGCTTCCTGCAGACCAGCTGACTGAGTCCCCAACCTCTCCAGGTGGCCCAGCCAACTGGTCCTTTTCTAAAACAGAACCTGGGCTGCTTCCCTGTCTGCCTCACTCTATTCCTTCAATCAAGTTGCAAATGTATAGTCTCCCTGTAGAAGTTCACTCTTTTGAAGATAGCAGAAATGCTACTCAAAATGCAGCTCCCCCAATTTCCTCCTCACCCTCATCCTGCAAAATGTGCTTATACATAGTGTGCAATAATACATCCACACTGATTTTTGGTCTATATGTGCACACTCTCTCTGCTTTCCAGTTTTTCAGGTTAGATCATTGAAGCAGTAGAACATTGATAATGTAAGCTGGGAAGGGGTGAATCCAGACTCTTTGATGCACCAGTTGTGTGACTTTGAGCAAATTATTGACTTTGTGTTTCATGAACTTCAATAAAATAGAAGTAATAATAGTACCTTCCTCATATGTCTGGTTTTTTTTATCACTTACTGCATATATCGCTTACTGCTTCTCCTTAGACATGTTCTCTCTGCCTATTTCTGCCTGTGTCAAATGGGCAAATGATAAAAGCCCAACTTCCTAGGGTTTTAGTGAGGGATAAATGAATTACTATACATAAAATGCTTCAATGGTGCCTTCCATTCAATACGTATTAGCTCATCATTATTGCTATGACTATATTTCTTGATGTGGCCTTGAATGAGAGGTTCAGTAGCCAGAGAAGGGGCCCATGGTTGTTTCTGGGAAAGCAAGCTTTGTGGAGGCACGGTGGCAAAAACCAAGTCAAAATGCAGGCACATTTAGGGGAGAGAGTGGCTGAGTATCACTAGGATGCAGGTTCCAGCACATGCGCCAGAATAAAACTGGGAAGGGATGGGACAGGTCACAGGAGGCCAAGGAAGTGCACGGAGGAGCTGCTTACACATCTGTCATCAGTTTTCTGGCTTGTGGTTCCATGTGGTTATGCATTGCATAAGTAAGGCAATTAACGAAGTTAGGGAATCTATAACCTATATAAATTAAAAAAAACGTCTAGGAACCTCATTCAATAGGTAGCATGGACAATTAGGAATGTTGAGAATATATAGGACCATCTCCCTGAAGATGACAGTCAGGTGTCAGGATTAAAAATAATGGGATGAAAAAAATTCATAGCCTGGAGTGGGTGGTGGATTAGGTGATCCTTTGTAAAAGGGGTTAGACTTGTAGGTAACCTTGAATTCTACAACTTGGTCCAATGTGCAGAAGAGTTAGAACGGTGGGTTTTGGAAAGACATGAGAGTAAGCTTTCTAGCCATATAGAGCCATCGTAAGATGTGGCAGCTTGCCCTCTGAGGCAGTAGGATCCAGCCACTGAGGTGCCCAAGCGGATAGAAGTTGCTAGATCAGTGCTGATATGAGGTGGGCAGGGCCTTCTGCCTGGGGTGGGCCCACATAAGGTTTCTACCAACTCCATGTGCCTCTGCTTACATATCTACCGGCCAGGCCTCCTTTCTCAGTTTCAGCACCTTCTCTCCCCATCCATAGGTTTGTAGTTTCACTTTCCTCCAGAAGTTTCAGTACAGATGGCAAGGCTTGGCTCAGTGCAAGCAAACAGGCTGAGGCCAATGCTCTAAGAGCATCTGGTATGTCATACCATTAAGGTCTCCCCAACCAGGCCTGAAAAATCACTTTAAAAAGCATTTGGTCTGCTACTCCCTACCCTCAGATTACCCAGGGCCTGTACTTTTTTCAAAGATCAAGTTATATTTCCTATACCAATCAGCCTCTTCTGCTTTCCTACAAGATCCCTCAATCCCTCTTCCTTACAAATCCCCACTCTCTCAAAGCCCGGGTAGGACAGGAAAGACAGGCTAGGCTGAGCTACTCTTTCAGACCAGCTCCTACTGTATCCATCTTGATTTCTTTTAGGCCTTTGAGGAATAGAACTTCTTTTTAGTGGCTGCCAGCATGCCTGTACCTAAAAGCCCCCATGCCCTACAGCTATTATTTCTCATTTTGAAGGTTTTTAAAAGTCATCTCGCCCTGGCTGGGGAGTTCAGTCGGTTAGAGCATCATCCTGATACGCCAAGGTTGCAGGTTTGATCCCAGGTCAGGGCACATGCAAGAATCAACCAATGGATGCATAAATAACTGGAACAGTAAGTCCATTTCTCTCTCTCTCTCTCTCTCAAATCAACCAATAATTTTTTTTTAAAGTTCAGTCTCATCCTCAGAGACTCATTGGTACCCAACACAGAAGCACTCCCGGGAGGCTTCAAATGCTGTTGCCTTGAACAGGTGCTCGGGGGCTTGTAGAAGGCTTCAACGAATAAAATTAAAATGGTATTTCCACAGGGAGGTAGAGAACGTGAGGAACTGGAAGGATTTCTCCCAAATCTGGCCCGTGATCCTTGCTGAAGGACCGATGTGCCCTGTGTTTTACGCTAGAATGGGCAAAATAAACAGGGTGCACAAAAGAGCACTAATTGCTTCATTTATTCCTCCATTTAGCCAGGGAACAGCAGAGCTCATTCAGTCTCAGGATGGAAAATTACATGATGGAGAGAAAATAGCCACACTGAAAGAATGACAATGCAATTCGGGTTCTGCTGGTTCACATATTTTATTTATTCAGTGAAGGAAGGGAAGCGAGGAGGTGGAGAACACGAAAGGGCACAAATTCTGAGAGAATAAATACCAAGGTCACATCTTCCATTTTCCAGTCCATTTAGATCCACATGTTAAATAAAAGTCAAAGGGATGAGACAAATATCTTGCTAAAGAATAAAATGTCTTATTAGAGAAAGAAAACCCCTTTCAAGGTTAATATCTACTCAGTGGTTTCTTATTTGAGGATGGCTTACTATTGCCTTTATAAAAATATGGCAGCCTCCTATAAACTGCTGGGGTTGGAGATTGAAGGGTGGATGGATGGAGGCCACTGACTTGGAGGCTTTCCTGGAGTCCAAGTTTCAAAGACCTCACCTCACCATGGTAAGAACCACAGGACATCATAAACATACTTGGAGGAGGCCTGATGACAGATGGCAAAAAAGGGACCTCAGACATCACAGCCCAGGACCTCCATTATACAGATGGGGGAACTGAGGCCTGGGAAATGAAATTATTCCCCTAAGGTCTCACAGCTATTTAGCAGTAGGAATTCCCCAAATTTCTTGGTTTCTAATTATGTGCTTTTGGACATTGCGTAAATAGATTCTCCCAAAATAAACTTTTTCTCTGAAGATTCTAGAGTTGGCAATTTCAGCTTAAGTGAAAAACAAACAAACAAACAAAAAACCTAAACAGAAAGGATTTGTGAAGATCTCTGATAAATGTATCCAATCTCAAGAACCTCATGTTAAGATATAGTTAAAAGATTAATAATATTTGGGTTAAAATCAGGGAACTCGATTTTTCTAGGAACACATATGACAATATCTTACATGTAATGAGATCGGAACAGAAGGCAGCACCACACAGGAAGGATTAGAAAAACGAATATTAGAAAATAAAGGGGCCACTGTAGTGACTGGTAGGCTGGTCTAAACTGTTCAGGGCTTTCCAATAACACGGAAAATGACACTGAGCCACAATCTATGAGAGGGGCGTTTCAGGGGGCTCCTGGGGGCACACAGAGGCACCCTCTAAGCAGCTGGCGCCTGTGCTCAGGTCGGCACATGGCATCCGCCCTCACCAGGGCCACTGAGCGAGTGAGTGTGAGCTCATGCCCTATGTTGCCCACAGCCTAGGACAGCCACGGGGCAAATCAAGGCCAAATCCTTGTCTTCTCAAATGCTGGCCTGCTCCATTGTAGCCACGTGTGTAAATCAGAGAGGAGAGGATGGGGGAAAGGGTTCAGGTTGCCAAGACAGGCTGGACATTTTGAACCCTGGACAAAGTGACTGGTATCTTTGTTTCGCCAGGGCCCGGAGCTTTTGTAATGGGTTGGGTGTGGGCCTTGATGTCTGCGATTCGCTCTTTAAACTTTTGCTGCAGGAATTTTTCTTCTTTGGAGTAGCTTTTCGCAAACACTGACATCAGCAGGCACCCTGCCATGGACGTGCCCCCGATGCAGAAGAGTATGGCTCCCGCCAGCTTGCACATATCAAGGGCTCCATTAAACTGGACAGCATGTGTGTCGACCACCATGAAATCGGCTTCACCAAAAGCTTCGATCTTGGGGGGCACAAGAAAACCCACTGCCAGAACAGTCAGTCCGAGAACCACAAAGATGGTGCTGGAGATGAGTCCGACCTAGAGAAAGACACCATGAAGCGAGATTGGTAAGCACAGAGCCTCAGCTCTCCCTGAGCTGTCCAGGATGGGCCTTGTTTGGGGGCAGGAGGGGGAATGGATTTCCCTAGCCAGCCCCAAATACATAAAAGAAGCCTATATGATTTTGTGGTAAAGAAGAGAGTGAAAGAAGCACCTTTCAGAAACTGCAGTACTGTCTTAATCTTCCCTTTGAGCTTTCGGTGTGCATAATGCTTTGTTGTTGACAAAGCCCCCTTTTGCTTACATTGTCTCACTTGGTCTTGAGGAAGAGAAAAGCAGCCCTGATATCCAGGAGCTGGCCTGACTCTACCCTGGCCTTGATGTTGTTAGCAGCTGCCCAGAGTTCACAGTGAGGCCACGTTGTCCTCCTGTTGGCACAGTCTCACAGAACATCAACAAACAAGCGCTTTCTGCCCCATGATGAAGTAAGACTACTTCACAGTTTTCTCTAAGCACAGACCAAAACAAGGTCAAATACCCAACACCTCCTCTCCTCTCCGCCAATGTGAATGACTGCTGCATCTAGACCAATTAACAGCTTTAGTCTCTCCCTACAGATAAGACTCATTAAGAAATTCAGTCATAAAATTGCCCCTGACAACCTAGGGGGAACTCCTATTCCCTTAGGCCCTCCCCAAAATCACCCAACTAAAGCTCACATCCTATATGTCCTTCCTCACACTCCCTTACTGAAATATTCCAGGAGCCCTTACGGTGTCATCTCTCTATGTGTAATAAAGTTAACTGTTCAATATGTAGGTATGTCCTGGTGATTCTGGCTGGAAGACAGTGACAGTCTGTGTAACTAACTACTTACCTCTTTCCCAAGTCTGTGGGGATGGAACCATAACCATTTAAAGCTGAGGAGATATAACCTTGCAGAGATATAACCTCCTGGGCCCAGGATGAACAGCTAGCAAGCTGCAGAGGCAGCGCTGGAAGCCACACATATGATCCCAGGCCAGTGCTCTTTCTCTAATAGGGAGCTATTTGGTTGGGCTTGTGCAGATGCTGAGAAGTGGTAGGTATAGCAGATGGAAATTACACCACATCAGCTCAAGTTCTAATAAAATGTAACATGCTGAAGATGGAAAGTTATATACCATTTGGTGGTTTAAACTCAGAGGTTTGGAATTAACAGACACAGATTTGGATTCTAGCACTGCCAACTAGCAATGAGTCATATAAGGAAAGTTACTTAAACACTCTTATTAATGTCCTCACCTATAAAATGATAAATGATAATAGTACCCACCTCATAGAGTTGTTATAAGGACTAAGAGACATTCATGAAAAGCTTAGTCCTTTGCCTAAGACTAAGTAATACATTGTAATAAGTAGTTACTGTTTGGAAATGTACCTCTTTTAAAATTATGTTACATTGGCAACTGCATTACAATTGCTCAATACTTAGAATAAAGAACAGCTAATATAGTAATTTATTTTTTAAACACATTTCTCATTTCCTCCTGTCTCTAATTGCTTTGAGTTAGAATAACAAGGTTGGAAAAATAACCAAATGCATAACACCATTTAATCTTGAACATTTAAAATATGTTTACTGAGGAACTTATTTATTAATCAAATCCCATGGTAATACACTATTAAAGAACGTTTATATAATAGAAGGAAAACATATTTGCAAACCTATCACCTTAACAAAGGGGCAAAAGGAAAATTGTATTATTGAGCATTGTGAACCTCAAGAAGAAATATATCTGCAAAGAAGAACTGATGATTAATTGGACTCAAATTCATAATCAGAGTCTAAGAACTGTTGCTGGCAGAGGTCTCGCATGCATGCTGAGAGTCAGGAGAAAGCCACAGGCTGAACTGTGAGTCACCTGAATTGTACTCCTGCTCAGAGTGAGCTGACTCTTATAAAGGAGTTCCGGGCATCATATTTCAACCAATAGGCTGAGACCTGCCTCATCTAATCAGAGCTACAGAGCTATATCTTCATTTGCATATTTACTGACCAATCAGAGCAGCTCCAAAATAACCAGTAAGAATAAGATTCCAGCCAATCAAGACATTGCTATTTGGACCAATCAAACTGTGCAAACTTGGATTCCTGATTTACATAAAAAGAGACTAATCTGGGACCAAGGTGGAAGCTTTTCCTATATAAGTCAACCTTCCTTTGGTCTTCAGGGAGCTGACTTTCAGTTTCTCCTGGAGGCTGAGTTTCTCCAGTTTGCAAATTGTTTTAACTGAGTAAAGTTTCTACTTTTACCACACTTGAGATTGGGGACTCTTGTTGGCATTGGATTGGTGGCAGTGGCCTTTTGCTGAAAGCATCTATTATAACTTAGGCCTAGTGCTAGATGTGTTTTTCACTTTATCCTCACCAGCCTTATGAGAGGTAGATATTTTTATTCCTATTTCACCTATCAAACACTGTGGTTTATAGGATTGAAGAAGCATAGTTTAAGGTCCTATAATTAGCAAATGGTTTGATTGGACTCTATCCCAGGTCTTCTAAGCTCTCCACCCCTTTTATTCTCCCATGATACTTCACCAATTATGATTTTGTATATTGCCTGATATTATTTTATTTTATTGCAACAAAGTTTTTGTTACCAGAGATGGACAAAATTCCATTATGTAATAGTGTGAGGAAACTGAAAAACAAACAAAAAAAGTCAATATAATCTCTTCTAAAAAAAAAGGAAGAAACTATTCTCCAAAAGACATAAGTAGTACAGAAGAAATTGGGTTGTAAAATAGCTTTCTATTTTATAATTTCAAATAGCTTTCTACATTTTTCTAAAAATGGTGGTGAATAAATTCACCATCAAAGACTAACCATTATTTAGACACTAGAGGCCCGGTGCACAAAATTTGTGCACGGGGGAGGGGGGGGCGGAGGGGTGTCCCACAGCCCAGCCTGCACCCTCTCCAATCTGGGACATCCCTCTCACAATTCAGGACTGCTGGCTCCCAACTGTTCACCTGACTGCCTTCTTGATTGCCCCTAACCACTTTTGCCTGCCAGCCTGATCACCCCCTAACCACTTCCCTGCCAGCCTGATTGATGCCTAACTGCTCCCCTTCCAGCCTGATTGCCCCCAACTGCCCTTCCCTGTAGGCCCAGTCACCCCCAACTTCCCTCCTCTGCCAGCCTGGTCACCCCTAACTACCCTCCCATGCAAGCTTGATCGCCCCCAACTGCCCTCCCTTGCAGGCTTGATCCCTCCCAACTGCCCTCCCCTGCTGGCCATCTTGTGGTGGCCATCTTATGTCCACACGGGGGCAGCCATCTTGTGTGTTGGAGTGATGGTCAATTTGCATATTACTCTTTTATTAGATAGGAGGATAACTTAAAAAATGACTCACATTGGAAAATTTTGGACGCACAAACTAAATTAACTTAAATATCCATGATGACTTGCTTCATATGTCACTAAATTACCTCCCTCCCTAAGAACTGGCAATAATTCTCAAAAATTGAGGGCAGCAAAAATGTATCCATCTTAGCTTCTAAAGTTCTTAAGAGTAACTGAGGCCAATGCTCTCCATCTTCTATTTCTGTCTTGTCTCTCCACAGCTCTAATTCCAGCCTGTGCTCAATAAGTATTCCTGACTGGCTAACCTGAACCACCAGGCTGCTGAATATGGAGCCAGGTTATTGATTCTCAGAGCAGTCTGCTCTTCAACTGAGCAGTGCTCTATAGTTCAAAATTCATGCTTGGAGTAGCCGTCAAAAGCTAAAAGGCAAACCATGACTTGTAAATGGCAAAATTTCTGCTCACTTCAAGAACTGGAAAGTGGCTGGCCTCCCTGAGCCTTCTGCCTTTTCCTTGTGATATCCATGTATCAGAGAGAGAGATGCCTAACCATCTGTGGAGGGGAACACATGTAATGAAAAGCTAACTCCAAAGAGTCTGAAGGTACCACAAATGTAAGTCTAATGGGAATCTTCAAGAGATGTTCCCAGAAAGGCACTCTAAACCTGTTAAAATGTATCAGGGAGAACTTGGGATGGTAGGTATGAAGGAGCAATGATGGAATCAAACTTCCCTGCATCTTAATTTCCCTCAGCATATAATGGAGGTGAGGAGGGATGCTGGCATACGTTCGCTTAATTCTGGTGCCTTGTTGGAATACTGGAGAGAATAAAAAATCTTGAGAGTGATGCTCTACAATATCACAATTGTCTCTAAGCTGCAGTGGTCCTAGATCTTAGAAGATAAGGGCTCTATTAAATAGAGTTTTTAAAAATGAAACACGGAGATCTTTTAAGGGTCAAAGAGAGCAAAGCAGCCCTGTTTAGGGCCATGCAGAAGAGCTGAAATGTTTTTTGGCAAAGGGCTGCCCCCAGGCATACCAGAGCAGCCCAAGGCTGTGGGGTGCTTAAGATCAATACCAATAGTGAGAGAGAAAGACCTCCCCAAGCTGTGACGAAGCTTAGAGACAGCAGCAAGGACAGCTTTTGAACTGTAGTTTCCGATGATTCACCTGGCTGTGGGGAGCATGTGTGAAAACACAGTCCTTGCTGTTGGAAAGAAGGGCTGGATAGGGAGGAGAACTTGGATTCCAGAAATTCTGCTGCTGGGGGCAATAAGCCAGAGAATGCTGTTATTTTGACCAACATCCCCTTCGTTGTATCTCCGTGAGCTGATGAAAATGCAGTTTACTCCAATGAGCAGATTTGGCAGCAGCGGCAACGCAGCTGTTCTGGCAGCGAGGAGGCAGTAATGACTGTTGGAAGCAAGAACTAGTATGGCAGAGAAGAGCAGCATGTGGGGGGAAATGCTGGATGGAGTTAAATGTGAAAGGAGCCATCTGGGTTAGAGGTAATGCAGGGGAAGCACATCAAGAGTGAAGACTGGCTTTTCTTCTTCATTAGCCCCGAGGGCTGCTGCTGACCTCTCCTTATCAGGATCTGAGCTATGAGTAGTGTCAGCTTGCCAGCAGAGGTAACAAATTCTAGCTTATGTCCCGACCTTCTTGCCTGACCTACCCGTTGGGACATAGAGCTTTACAAAGTTGAAAACCTATGCCAGACTATGATCTAGGTCCTTTCACAGGCCTTACCTCCCACAGTGTTCAAGCTCCCTTCACCTGGGTGGTGGTACCCATTATCCTGCATCAGTTCTGCTACTTCACAGAGGCTCTGTCCTTCTCTCGCACATGAACAGAGTCAGCTGCTTCAATCTTCAATATCTGTTCTAAAACACTGGGTTCCTCACTAGCTACTGCTTCAAGTCATTCCTGCTTTTGACAGCCAAGTTTGGTCCTCCATGATTCCACTGAAATTGCTCTCTCCCACGTCACTCATGACCTCCTAATTTTCAAATGCCATGTGATTTTTCTTGTCTCATTTGAATGTTCTGCACTCATTGTGCTAAACACTCATGCTTTCTTCAAACCCTCACCTATTGTTATCCCTGATACAACTCTCTTCTCTTTTTACATCTTCCCCTTTAACAACCTACTCTCAACCTGCTTTGCCAGATATTATTCTTAATTATTGGTGTTCTCGAGGGTTCCACCTTGACTCATACCCCTTTGTTCAATATGTTCTCTCTAAGGTTTAATCTGCTGCTGACATTTCAATACCACCTATATATCAATGACTTCCAAATCTTCACAACTTGAGCCTAAATAATTATCCTGGACTCTAGCCTCATATTTATAAAAGTCAACAGGAGGATTGTTACAGTCCAATATGACAAACACTCCCCTAAAAGTAGTCATAGTGGTTACTGGGAGCACTCATTGCAGGGGAGGGGGTGCGAGGGGGAGACAAGAGGATGTCCCAAAGGTTCATCAAACCCACATATTCAAAATGGTACTCCTTCCTTCCTTTCCATTTTTCCTATCTGTGTTCCTGCCAGCCACCCATTCACTGACTCTTTCCTCACATCAATAGTTAATAGTGAGTTAAATCATATGGATTCTATCTCATAAAGTTCTCTTGAACCTTGGATCACCACAGCTATTCTAATGGCGCAGACCATTACTATATCTTGCTCTGATAATCACAAGAGCATTCTGACAGTTTCCATTGATAGTCTCATCCTTCTTTATACATTCTTCAAGTCCTATCTAAGGAAAACATTTAAAAATACAATGAATATCACATGGATTGTCTCTTAAGAGGCTTCCATAGCGTTTTTCATTTCTAGTATGAATTCAATTCCTTAATATCTAGTAATACTTTGAAGAGAAATAAATAAAAGTAAGTTTAAATTCTGACTTAGCTTAGGGGGGAAACTGGAGAGATCAGAACAGATAAGAGGAAGGTCTTGAGAGAAAAGAGGGGGAGCACGCTGCATCAGGTTCTCTCCATCCTGTGCTTCTAGTAACTACTTTGACCACTTTTAAGGGAATGTTTAGAATGTAGGATTGTAACAATCTTTGTATGTGTCTACCTTTTCCATTTGCTATAGTTAGTTATTCACAAGTAAAGAATAGCATTTTATTCACAATTGAACCCCAGAGTCTAACACATATTTTGTGCACAGTGGACATATAAACATCTGTAGAAAGAACAGCACTGTGAGATGGATGCTATGTAGATCCATATGACAGAGCAAATAATCTATCTTAGCCCCATTTGATTCCAATCTCCATTCTCTTTAACCCCTCCATGCCGTCCAGTGTCAGGGAGCTGGTTTGAGGGCAGAGTCCCATTGAGACACTATGTGCAGAGTCCCCGGGGAGATATCAACATGATCGTGGCAACATTATAGTGGAAGAGGGGAAGGGGAAGCTCAGAGCTTGAACCATCTATAATGCAATTTGAAATGAAAAAATAAAATAAATAAAAAAGAATCATAATAAAAACATGTGCATAGCCAGTTCCTTTCTCTGTATTGGTAGAGAGCACTTCAAAAACCTACTGAAATGAATTCACTTCTATTTCCAGGGAGGAAGGGCAAGGGTGGTTGGTTTATTCCATTTGTAGGGGTGAGGTCTCTAAGACAGTGATTCCTAAGTTATTCAGGTTGACCGAAGGGTTCTGAATGCCCAGTCCAGTGTTAATAATTGGAATATGAGTCTAAGATTTGGATTTTGCTATAATATAATCTCTATGAGGCTATGGATTTTGCCTGTTTTTCTTCTCTGCAAGAATACTTTTGGATCCTGTTTGTATAAAATAAAAGGGAGAAAATATTGAATATTGAAATCTGAAATCTGGGGTTGGTAATTTATTGTGAGTTCTTTATTTTAAATACAAACTTTTGTATTATTTGATGAACTTACAGCAACACAAATCACATAACCACCAATGCTTTGGATCCACATAAATGCTGACAGTATTCTGTATGGCAGTGGCATTTTCGGCTCTTGGCACAACAGATCTGTGAGGCAAATATTTGTTTTTTGACACATACTGAAGCAACCACCCACTTATGTGGGTAAATACAATATGTGCCAAGTTTAGCTATTTATTTCATTGGTCCAGGCCAGTAAAGATTCATCAGAGGTGACAGGGCAAGGATGATAGCTTGACCAATTCTAATACAGTGCACATGACCCTAGTGAAATTTTTAATTAATACGGGTCTTGGGTAATCTATGTTAACAACCGTTATTCAATATTTTGTTTATTAACTAGATTTCCAGTTTTATTTCCACTTCAGGATTTAATGTTCCATATGGCATCTGGTAATAGTAACTACTACACTGAATGCTTATTGAGTGAGTACAAGTGAGTACATTGTTCTAAGCACTAGGTAAATATTATCTTATTTAATTCTCACAACTTTATCTAGTTGGTACTATAAGTATTACCATAAGTGTCCCATTAAGGTCGATTACTGTCCAAAGTTGCAGAGCTATTAAATAGAAGAGCTGAGATTTGAACCATGCAATCTGAGGACAGAGTCCATGTTCATAATCATGATATTGCATTGTCTCTTGTTACACTACTGCCAATAAATTGCAAGTTTATGTCAATATCAATGTCTAAAATTGTGAGATATTTTGGGAGAAAGTCAGAATGATTGGAAACCCCTGAGGTACAGAATGTTATACCTGGAGGGGACCAGAAACATCATGCAAGGCTGTATCTTCTCAGTATCACTTCCCAAATCCTCAGCCTTTTCTTTATTTCTAAATGTTGGCATGTCCCAATGACCCTTCTCTTCTATGTCCCTTCTGTCTTCCCAGGTGATCTCATCTAGTCTAGTGCTTTATATACAATTTTCATACCACTGACTCCCAATCCATGAGCTGCAGATCAGTATATTTAAATTGCCATGAGGGATTTCCATTTGCGTGTCTAACAGGCATCACCAATATGGTTGGATAGCTGGAAACAAACTCTTAGTTCCCCACTGCTCTCCATCCCAGTAAATGATAACACCATTCACTAAGCAGCTCAGGCTGCAAGCCTTGGAGTCATGCTTGACTCCAGTTTGCCTTTTATCAAGTTCAGTGGTCGGCAAACTCATTAGTCAACAGAGCCAAATATCAACAGTACAATGACTGAAATTTCTTTTGAGAGCCAACTTTTTTTTATATATTTTATTGATTTTTAAAAATTTTTTTTTACAGAGAAGAAGGAAGAGGGATAGAGAGCTAGAAACATCGATGAGAGAGAAACATCGATCAGCTGCCTCCTGCACACCCCCTACTGGGGTGTATGCAACCAAGGTATATGCCCTTGACCGGAATCGAACCCAGGACCCTTCAGTCCGCAGGCCAACGCTCTATCCATTGAGCCAAACCAGTTTCGGCTGAGAGCCAAATTTTTTAAACTTAAACTTCTTCTAACACCATTTCTTCAAAATAGACTCGCCCAGGCCGTGGTATTTTGTGGAAGAGCCACACTCAAGGGGCCAAAGAGCCGCAGTTTGCCAACCATGTCCTGACAGCTTGGCCTTCAAACTTTATGCTAAATTTGACTGCTTATCACCATCTCCAATAACATCACCTTAATTTAAGTCACCATTATGTCTTATTGGGGTAGTTTAATAGCCCCTATACTAGCTGCTTCTATACTTTTCCTTCTATAACCTCTTTTCTGTACACTAGCTAGAATTATACTGTTAAAGTATTAATTTGATCACATAATTCTTCTGCATAAAATGTTCACATGGCTTCTCATAGCTCTCCAGGTAAGAGTCAAAGTCCTCACTGTCATCTATAAGGCTCTACATACATCATCTGAGCCCTGTTGTTTTCCTGAATCCATCACCTTTCCTTTTCCCCATTCCAAATACTGTACTTCTTGCTATTTTTTCAAACACATCAAACTTATTCTCATTTCAGAGCTTTAGATTTGCTATTTTCCCAATCTAGAATGACCTTAAGCTAGATAATTTTATGGTCTGCTCCCTCAGCTCATCCTCATATTTGCTCAAATATCTCCCGTGGAAACCTTTCTATGATCAGCATATCCAAATACTTGTCCTCCATCACTCCCTGTCCTCTTATCCTGATTTATTGCTCTTCATTGTACTTTTCACTACCTGACATTCTATTATGTGGTTTGTTTCTTTATGGTGTTTACCATGATAGATGGTAAGTTCCATGAGGGTAAGGCCTTTTACCCCTCCTGCTTACCACTTTAATCTCCAGCATTTTGCAACTTTTTGGCACAGAATAGGTGCTCACTAATTATATGTTGAATAACTGAATATGCTGTCTAGTGAGGCTCCTTCATTAGAAGAAGTTGATCATATATCCGGTAGAGCTTGAGCTGGAATACAGGCCACTTTATTATGTCCCAGCATTAACCTTCTATATATACCCAATTATTTCCTTTCTAATAATTATTATAACTTGTCAAATGATACTCACCAAGCCTATAAGGGATGCTGAAAGCATATAGTATTTTGCCCATGAGTGACTTCACAATTGATGAATTTAGTGGCACATTAATAAGAGTAGCAAAAATAATAATTAATGAGAACAATTGTACTTATTAATGTTTAACCTGAAAATCAACAATAATGCTGTCTAGAGACTTCCTTCAGCTCAAGGTTTATATTCTACTTTCCTAAGGGAAGCAAACTGTATTTACTATCACCAGGAGGGATGCACACACTAAGTTCCGTTCCTAACCTCAGAGTTCTCTACAGCTCTACAGTACTTACCATATCCAATAGCTGTTGCATTTCTTAAGTTAAACACATGCTTCTGACTTACCTTCCAGAATACTGAGCTCCACTTGTTAGGTGATCTCTGGATCTGGAAATCATCCTCATACTCCCAGATTGAGGTGGTACAGTCCTCATAAAACTGGTGCAGATAAGACCGGACTCCGTAGCGCTGGTACCCACCCTCAGCAGCAGCTGGTGCCTGCTTGGACCCACAGACATTGCTGCAAGAACTCATCCTTCCCAGCTGCAATGACAATATCCATGTGCATCAGCCTCATGGGCTCTGGCCTCAGGATCAAAAGGCATATTAAAGATGAGAACCAGTCTGAGTAGTGTCAGCTTATTTGAACAATGCTCTTTTCTTAAGAGAAAAGACACTTTTTCAAACCTGCCTTTCTTGTAAGCTTAATGCAAACTTTCCATAAATACTCAATGATTAGAATTGGTTCTCCACGAGTAAAACCAGACATAGTTTGGTTAACTATGCAAAAACGTAAGCATGAAGCACATGAGAAATGGCAATGAAGAGGCTGAGTTTTCATTGTCTTGACAAGTAATCTTTAATCTCTTGGAATCCCACAGTCTTTATATTTACTTGTAAAGAAATAGGTAGGCACTCACTTTCTACAGATGGAATTTGTCTTGGGCTGTCCTCACCAATGCTTAATGGTGTTCCCTTGTGGAAACTACATGGTGTTACTGTTAGTAATTTGAAATTCTGCCTTTGGATCTAATGTATCTTGGTCTAACATTTTTAACTAATTGTCAAGTTGTACAGAAGCTTTATTAAAAAGCTTCTGAGCAACTTGTGCTTCCTGCTTTATTAATCACAAATGACTTGGGCAATAATTTACACTTCACTAACTATAACATCAGGTAGTTCAGTAATTATTTGTGGTTACATCTGTGCATGTGAGATGCTAAAGCATAATGTAGAGAGTAGACCCAGCTTTTATTATCTTCCATGAAGTGTCTAGTATGAACAAAAATTCAGATAATTGTTAAATGAAACTATATTCCAGATAGGTTGTTTGGGACTCTGCTTTCTTCTTGGTTGACCTAATCATTAGTCATGAAGAGAGGCATTTGATTATTAATCCATGGGGGGGGGGAGGAATTTACTGAGGGATAGCAATTTTAGTGAGCAAGAGAATTCTCAGTTATTCTCTGTTTGTTCTTTGGTTTTCTGATCTCCATATAAACAGAGTATTGTGTAGCTGGAGGTGTGAAATATTATTTAGATTTTTCAATTATCCTCTAGACTGTTTTCCATTTTGAGACATAGTCTCAAAATGACAAAGCAAGGAACAATATAGAAGGGCATTTTCCCAATTGAACCAGGGCTTGAGCTATAATTCAAGCTAACAGAAGAAATAAGAAATGTTTCCAATTACTTATCAAGAAGCCAAGTAGTCATGTATATCTACAAGGAAAAAATAATCTAAATTTGTGGCCAGTGCCCCTGTGTGGCCACTTAGTTTGGTTGGATAGACTCATGGGCTAAAAGCAAAGTTGAAGCCAGGGATATTTAACATTTTCCTGTCCCATGGCCACAAAGTGAACCTATAAGAATATCTTGTAAATGTTTGGCCTTGGCCGTAAGTAGGTTATAGTTAGGAAATTTAGTCAAATTCAGGAAAATATGGCCCTCATCTTAAAAAATGATGCAATCAGGTGCTAAAGATGGTAACCAATAACATCATCCTTGTAAGTGTTGGTTAATATTACATTTAGTGCCTTATTCCCTGTATCTGTGCCTTCTTCCTACTTCAAGTGTAGCTACCATTTAAAGAAATCATCTAGGAGGAGAGATCAAGGGAGGCATTTTTTTTTTTTTTTGCTTTTAAACATTTCAAATCAAGAGTTTAGAATGTACTTTGCCTAATTAGAACAGCAAAGTCTGATGGATCAGATTTTGTAAACCTAGTTGTTTATCCAACAAAAAGCATTGACTCAGTCTGTAGATTCATGGCCAATGTCTTCTTTTGTTAACATAGTTTTCATATTTTAAATGCCAGGATGACTTCTTCAGTACTATTTACTTAATGCTTGTACAATGAAGATGATTAATAAGGGCTATGACTAGTGATCTACAAGTAGAACACTTAAAGGCACTTTCTTTTAAGACATTCTAACAATATCTCAGTCAAAAGGAGATAGGATTATTATTACCAATTCTGCTTTGCTACTGAAGAAACTGAGGCATAGACGAATCATCTGCTAAAGGTTATACTATGAGTCAGGGAGCAGATGAAACATGACAATACATGCACTGAGTCACATACTTAGATGATTAGAACCAACTCATTCAAATATATATTTTCAGATTTTCTATAAAGTATCAGGAACTTTAACATAAAGAAGGACAAAAATAAATATTATGGGAGAAAAAGAATCCCTCATAGCAACAGTAAGACTTATTTTTCTGAGTTGCTGAAGTCATTCTTTCTTAGGATTGAGCTTTCATGCAGAGCAGCACTGGGTGATATATTTTAGTCATTCCCTGCACAGCTTGTCTCCAACACACCAAGTTAACTGTTTCTGCTTTATAGGATGAGACTCAGCAATGCAACTTTGTTCAACACAACATGGGTAAAATCATAAGAGAGATAGGAAGTGTGATAAAACAAATGTTTTTGAGGCTGGGTGATGGAAGGCTAAACTCTAAGCCAGAATGGATTTCAGTGATGCTAGATACATTCCAGAAAAGGAATCCTAATGAGCCTTTCTCCTCTCTCCAAGCACAACAACATGGCCTGCACTCTGCTAACCCATTGGAGCAGAGAATAGACTTTAATGCTAGTTCTTGATCTGCAATTTACTGGTCATGCCATCTCAGGCAAAGTCATTAACCTCTCTGGGCTCTGGTTTTAAACCTTAAAATAAGGTGGTTGCACTCTCATTCCTTCTAGATATAGTTGTGCAGGAATCTTTGGCCATAAATCTACAGAGTGGGTCAATTATTTTTGTTGGATAAAGAACTGGGTTTACTAATTTCCCACCTCCTTCTAAACTCTCATTAATTGATTGTCACTGTCCCAAATTCTGCTTTACTATTTTATAGGGGACTTCAGTTCAAAAGAGCATATAAGCTACTAATTGGGTTAGTTACTTGGTATTTAGTAGAATAAATGGTTGTGTATGGTTTGTTTAATAAATTAACTTCAGTATCATTGTATGTGGCCTACAATAGTAGTTCCTGGGTCCTTAGAGGTTCATACATATAACTTGGGATTAACTCCAAGAGAAGAATGATCACTTGGAAGAACATGAATGTTAAAATATAACAAAATGGAATGAGAATGTTGCCCCTACAAAATCTCAACAAAGAGTTACATTCCTCATATGTAAGCCAACAACTTTTTGTCCCAATATAGAAAGTGTTACAGTAATTGGGATCTACCTGGTTAATCAATACCTCCAGTATATAAATAGAATACATGGGGCCACATTAAGAACTGAGTAATTAGAGAATAAATGGAAGATATACTAAAGGCTTTTTAACTTGGCTCATCATTTACTTAATGAGAAAGTTCCATGAGAATTCTGATATTTGTATTTTAATAGCTATAGCAGTATCAACAGCAAAAAGAGTAATCTTAAACCTATGACTGTTGTTAAGTGACAGATCCTAGAGGGCTCCCCTTTTTTAAGAAATCCTTAGTATCCCAAGAAATGCATGAATGGGGGAAAGAGGTGAGTGAAAATATGTCCAGTATTGTATTTAAATGAATTCTGTGAATATTCATTTTATAAACACTTCTTGTGAAGCCTGTTGCATCCTCACTTCCGGCATGGCCATCTTTTTTATTTTTTTAATGTATTTTTATTGATTTCACAGAGGAAGGGAGAGGTAGAGAGAGAGAGAGAGAAATCAATGATGAGAGAGAATTATTGAGCATCTGCCTCCTGCACACCCTCACTGGAGATCAAGCCCACAACCCAGGCATGTGCCCTGCTGGGGAATCGAACTGTGACCTCACAGTTCATAGGTCAGTGCTCAACTGCTGAGTCATGCCTGATGGACCAATATGGCCATTTTGATGGAGCACAGGCAACTCTGGTTTCTTGGTATATGAAAAGGCAGTTGTTTTTGTTCTCCCTGAGGACATTCTAGGTGCTGATAAGTGAGGATCCAGCCACTTTTTTTAATTTTTCTTTTTGTAATCTGTCTATCTCAATTGCATGTACAATTATACATTAAATATATATTCAATTCTTAGCAACACAGCATAACTATCATGTCCCAGAAACCCATAAAAGGAGAAAATCAGACCTTAACTTCCTTTCCAAACTCTTTTGAGAGGTTTTCTGCAATCTGCATCTTAAATACCACCCTCTATCACTCTCTATCTCCTTGTCAAATCTGTTTGTCTTCATAGTAATTGTTACTACCTGATATCCATTATGTATGCTATGAAAGACCAGGTACATGCGAGCTTCACAAGGGCAGGGACTTCTTCTGTCCTGTTTATACCACTTTGATCTCAAGCACTTTGAAACTTCTTGGCACAGAGTTCTGCCTGGGTTGGTGTGGGTGATGGCCTGAGTGGTCCTTCATTTTTCATTCCTCTGTTCCTTCACTGTTTTTTAAAGCCCTAATTATGTGAGATAATGTTACAAAGATGAGCAGGGCACAGTCTGTTCTCAATAGACTCTTGGATTTGAAGAAGTCCTCATAAGGCAATAATTGCAATGGAACAAGCACCAAAATGAGATATTTGCAGCAGAAGTACAAATACTGAGAATCCCTTGAACAATTTCTCTATTTGGCAAACAAATTCATACATATGTTATTTTGATCTCTATGTGTGCCAATATACTACAGTATCGATTTGTTGGAAATTTGAATGTGTCTAATATATGCAGTTACTTTTTATTTTACTTAAAAAATGTTCATAACCATGAAAACAGAAATAAATATGTATGCCTCATGAAACTCTAAGAATATCACAGACTTTATATTACTTGTCTTCATGGTCTCCTTGAGAGAAGACTGACAGAAAATTGAGGCATAAAAAGGATGAGTGTTTTCCCATGACTCTGTATGTGAGTCAGTTGTTGAGTCCAGGCACAGGCCCTGTTCTATTTATTCTACTTGAAATATCATTCCATTTTCATATTGCTTTTCTTTCCCATAAAATCATTCTGAGATAATGAGAGTGAGGTTCCCATTAGAGCCACTTTTCCACAGGGCCAGTTCTGCAAGATATAGGCACATGGCTGATTTAGACCATTTACCCAGCACCAAACCAAAAGGTCAATTCACTTAAAAGACTCAAACTCACAGTAGATGCAGGAAGACATGAAAGCCTGTTCACAGCTTTTTCACTTTAAGCAGGCATTCTAGAATTATATAAGCATAACCTTGAAAATGTGTTCCTAGATCATTTCAAAGGTATTTCATTCTCCTGTAATAGAGGCAGAGATTGTGGCTTTATCTTAGAGATTTTTATACCCCCGAAATCAATGGCTATGCATCCACCATGTAATTTTTAAAGGAGGGGTGATGATATGCAATTATCTTACTATTTTACTCCTTCAAGATGCATCTTTAAGAAAACTATATAATGTCTAAAACCAAAATGAAAAGAACCCATATTCTCTTTAAATTTCTTATTTGTCTACATGCAAATGACAAGGTGCTCATAAATCAACATGTGACAAGGTTTGAGTCTTACCTTTGAAGTCCTCCTCTTCCTCTTTTTGTTATTTACTCTTTGACCTTTCTTCTTAATGGCACATTCTTCAAGCCTATTTAAGAAAAAAAAAAAAAAAACCTCTGAAGAATGTGATCTAGATAATAACCTATATTTTATAAGCCATTTTTATAAGTTATAAAGAATCATTTTAATGTTAACAAAAACATTAGCAAAGAACTTCTTGTTCAAGAACAGAGATAGCTTTTTTGTAACAAAAGTATAACATTTTATAACTTTTTAATGGGCTCTTTTGAGTTTATAGAGTAAATAAGACAACACAAATGAAAAGTGCCCTGTAAACTATAACACATTATGTAAACACTATTATGATTTTGATATAAATTATATCCCATGCAGTAAATAATACCACTTAGACTGATCCATTTGTACTTTACAAATTATAAGTAAAAAGATTACAGGCTTCCTAGATACTCCAAAATTAATCTATTTGGTGCCTGTTCCATTATATTAAAAAATAAGTGAGTTTTATAGCCATTGAACTTTCTTATCTATTGCATACACTTTAGACTTATTAAGACTCTTTGGTTGATTTACCCATTAGGTTGGTTTTCACTCCTATATTTGTTTTCTTCCTATCCTGATAATTTTACTTTTCATCTGACTAAGGAAACCAGGTGCCCATGCAAAATTTAATTAAAAAGTCATTGCCAGCAATAGAGCTATTGGTTTCATGCATTGCTCTAGTCTTGCAAAATAAAATAATAACTGGGGGCATATTTTTCAAGAGGTTATTAAGAATTCTTTCTGATGAACAATTTCCATTCCATTTACAGGAAAACCTCAAAGACTTGAGGTGAATAAACCTAGTTGAGAACTGTTAACTGTTTTCAGTATTTTGCAGGTTCAGTGCATATGGATCATAGCCAAATCTTCTCCAAGGTTCATTTCTTTGCTCCAAAATTTTATTTTGTAGATATCCTGAATCTGATAAGCAAAAGAAAACAAGCCACTTCCCTTTCCTCCCCTTCTCTCTCTTCTCCCCACCCGCCCACCCACCCACTCTCTCTCATCTGTGCCTGGATCAATTAAACCTCCATTCTTTATCTGTTGCTGCACACCAACCCCCTCTTCCCCCATTTTCTTTGCAGGCATTGACTCCACACTTGCCCTTCACCAAAGGCTGGCCTGGAGCCAAGGAGCTCTCCTAGGTTCTGAAAACATTTCTGCTACTGAGCCAGGAACCAAACAAAAAACAAACAGAAAACCAGCTGTTTAACTCCTGGTCTGTTTTCTTTGAGGTCATCAGCCTTAGTCTGACCCCCACCCACCAACCTCTTTCTAACCACACAAGAATTAGGTCCTGAGATAATATCAAAATACTAGAAGTGGCAAAGGAGTGGGGAGAGCAAGTGGGGGTTAAATTCAGCCTGGAAAACAAATCAAACCAGCTTTCCAAACTCCAAATACATAAAATTTACTCTTATCTAATATACAACTTACCTTGTCTCACAGTTAAGAAACTCTTAAGTTTCCCCCTATACCTTCCAAATTCTTACATAACAAATCGTCAAAGCATGGAGTTTGCAAACCCTTATTTGTTCATGTATTTTGTAGATTTATGAAATAAATGTGACGAGAAATGAGAGGGAGGAAAGAGGAGAGAGAGAGAGAGAGAGAGAGAGAGAGAGAGAGAGAGAGAGAGAGAGAGAGAGAGAGAGAGGAAAGAGAAAGGGAGGAGAGGAAGAGAACTGGAGGACAAACCGAGTATAGATCACCGCACCCTGGGTTTTACCTGTCCCCTCCAATCCCCTGACCCGTGGAGCAAGTGCAGCCTGCTAGCCGCAGATCTCTCGCTGGGGTCCCATCGCCACCGCCGCCACCGCCGCTCCCGCCGCACCGAGCTCACCCCGCGCCTGATTGACAGCTGGGTGCCCGCGTGCTTGTGCCTCCGAGTCCTGCGCAGCCGCTGTTGCTGCCACCGAAGGGGCGGGATCCGAGCTGCGCCAGCTCGCTTCTAGTGGGCGGGTCCCGAGTGGTGAGTGGGCGGGGTCCCGAGCTCTGAGGTGCCTGGGCCGTCTTCTTGCCAGCACTCAGGGCCTGTGCTTCCCTAGAGAGCATCTGCCATGTGAAAGTCTGGTCACTGTGCCCTGAAGAAGCTCAGGGTGCTAGCGTCGGACACCTTGTCTGCTTTTCTGCTTGTCCACCCTTTTCTTCTCTTGCTCAGCACATTGGCTGGCCATAGCAGGCTCAGTACACATACATTTTTCAATGAATGGAGAAGGCAGACAGATGTCTGATTCTCCACCACCACCCCATTTAGGATGGGTAGAGGCTTCTCCCCACCCTGTTATGTCCTTCAGGAGACATGGGTGAAGAGCTTCTCTGACTCCAGAGCCCTGCCCAGACGAAAGAACCTGCTCACCTCTGTCTACACTGGGTGCCTTCATTTCCTCATCTCGCCCTTGACCCCAACATCAGGAAGTCTCAGTAGGTGAGATGGAAGAATATGAGGAAAAGGGATTAAATGATGATATTCAGGAAAATACACACACACACACACACACACACACACACACACACACACACCAAGACAAGAACACACCAGAAACATAAAATACCTGTGAATATCTCAGAAAATTTGTGTGGAGTATATACAATTTCAATAACCCTTGGTTCATGAAACATTCTGCAGCCACTGGTAAGTGGCATTTAATGAAAATGATTCCTAAAGTAGTTAACATTTGCACAGCCATTCTACATATAAATAATAACACCTAACATTTACATCAGGGTTGGGGAACATCCAGCACATGAAATCATTTGGTCTGGCCCTGCCAAAGCATTAGGGGTGAGTTAATTAAATGTTTCACCAAATATAACAGGCTAATTTTTAAGTTGATAATTTTGTATGGCCCATGTATGCTTTTATAAATATTCAAATGGCCCTTGTCAGAAAAGGTTTCCCCATGCCTGATTTACATAGTGCTTACTATGTGCCAGTTATTGTTTTAAGCACATTACCTATACATTAATTACACACAAATTATGTCATTAGATCCTCAGATCAGCTCTAAATAGTTAGCGTTCCTTTTTACCCCAGTTTTACAGATGAAGAGGCAGAGGTAGAGAGAGAAGTGACTTGCATCCATGATGATACAAACTGGCAATGACTTGTGGCAGGCCACCACTAAATAGGTGGGCTGGAATCTACAGGGTTATATCCTGGAGAGGATTTAGGGTATAAGTTATATTTTGCCTAAAAATCATAAGAAACAATTATTTTTATTAGACAGTAGACAGACCAAAGCAACTATTGAGCAAACGTTTCAAGGGGAACCAAGGATAGGGATGGCTGTGTCTTTGTTCCACCAGTTCACAAGTCTTAACCCCAGTTTCAACACTACAATAGACCCCCTTATCCATGGGGCCTGTGGTCCATGACCCCAAATAGTTGCCTGATACTATGGATAGTACTGAACCCTATGTATACCATATATGTGTGTGTGTGTGTGTGTGTGTGTGTGTGTGTGTGTGTGTGTGTGAGACAAAGTTCAATTTATAATGTAAGATTTTTTTCTTTCCTTATTAAGTCAAGAACTTTCACCTTTCACTTAAAGGTAGCACTTTACAGCTTTTCTGAGGCATAGTCGAATTGCCAGCATCACTATTCTTGCACTTTCAGACCATAATTAAATAAAATAAGGATTACTTGAGCACAAG
This sequence comes from Corynorhinus townsendii, assembly GCA_026230045.1. Classification (NCBI taxonomy): domain Eukaryota; kingdom Metazoa; phylum Chordata; class Mammalia; order Chiroptera; family Vespertilionidae; genus Corynorhinus; species Corynorhinus townsendii. The sequence continues at coordinate 147,952,858 of JAPDVU010000002.1, read as the reverse complement.
CATTGTGAAATCTCAACAGTAGATAACCAAGATGGTTACTAAGTGACTAACAGGCAAGAGCACCTATAGTGTGAAGATGCTGGACAAAGAGATGATTCATGTCCAGGGTGGGACAGTGAGATGGTGTGAGATTCCGTCATGCTTTGGAGAACAGTGTACAACATAAACTTCTGAATTGTTTATTTCTGGACATTTTCACTAAATATTTTCAGACTGTGGTTGAGTGCAGATAACTGAAACCTCACAAAGCAAAACTGTGGATGGGGAGGGAGGATTACTATACTTTTCAACACTACTTAAGTCTGTAGGTGCCATTTTTTTCTTTCTCCCCTGTCAGTACTCATGAAAGTGCATTTTTTGGAAGCTTTGACAAGTTGCTTGTTAAATTCTCACATTTAGTGTGTGGATCTGTTGAATAATTATTTATTTTTAGATTGTGACATGACCCATGTGTTTTCCCATCCTTGAAAGCCCATAAGAATCAGCATACATGCAAACATCTGGGGGTTCCCAGTGATACTTTTGTCAGAGATTGGGCTGCAAGAAGGGCAGGGCTGACTTCCCAATGTCTACCTTGCTGGTTTCTGCTAAGCACCTGGTCTCTTTTGACAACACATGAAGAATCCATCATCCATTAATTCAGAAAGGGAGTTCAAGTAGGAGTTGACATTAGACAAACATGGGTTTTAATCCTGGCTCTGCTAATTCCTACCATTCAATCTGGTCAAGTTTCTTCACCAATCTGTACCATGTTTTATTCATCTATAAAATGGTTTTAATAATATATACTTCTTATCGTAGTTAGAATTAAGTGACGTTATTTTTATAAAGTATTTATTATAACAAATATTCAATAAATACTGAAACATAATACTCAGTAAATTATAACTATTACTAGAGGCCCGATGCACAATTCGTGCATGGGGGGGCGGAGGGGAAGGGTCACCGATGGCCGGGCCGGGAGGATGGACTGTGGGAGTTAGCCGCTGGCCCCAAGGAGGGAGCCAGCCCTCGTCCTCCTTGGGAAAGGGGCCATGTCCACCGCCACCCATCCCCAGTTTGCTGTCCCAGCCCCGGACCTGAAGGCCCCAGCGGGGTCTGGAGAGGAGGCAAAGGTCGCCAGGCCAGGCACAGAAGGAATGGATGCCCTGCCACCCTGCGGTTTCCTGCCTCCTTCCCTCACCACTGTGCTGCCACCACAGTGGGCAGGTGGCCCCCAGAGAAGGAAGAGGATGGTAGTGAGACAAACTATTATGACAAGGGCTGACTTTCAATAAATCATAGCAAGGAAGCTCTTCTGCTACGTACAAAACCCCAACCCAGAAGCAGGTCTCTCCAAATGATTTAGCACCAGGGGTCAATGGGGGCCGGTCGGCAGGGAGGGGCTGCGGGAGGTGGGCTGTGGGAGTGCACTGACCACCAGGGGGCAACTCCTGTGTTGAGCATCTGCCCCCTGGTGGTCAGTGTGGGTCATAGTGACTGGTCAACTGGTAGTTCCAGTTGTTCAGACATAATGGTGGCTTAGGCTTTTATATATAGATTATTATTATTTAGCTAAATGTTGTGGGAGTCTATGAAAATTTTCAGCATGGAGACTCAAGTCTTCTAAGTTTAGTTTTCTAAGCACTCTCCATTTGCCTCATCTCTTGTTTTATCACATCTGTTTCCAACTTGTGCCATCCCTGGCCTCTCGGAGGAAGTTTCTGAACAGGTGGCACAGACATGGACATGCCTATCCAGGAGGCTTCGGGCAGCACAGGTCTACCACATTCCACTAGCATATCTACCTTTGCTTCTCTCTCAACCTGAAGTTCTTGAATTAGTGAGATAATATTTACACATTCCAAGATAACCTTAAAATGTACATTTCCACCATTATCTCACCTTTCACAAACCACAAGTTTTATTTATTAGGTTTGCAAACATTAGGGAACAAAGATGATCACTTGAAACAACCAAGTTTGCATTTACAACATATTGCACAATTTCCCTATTGTATGGAGTTTCATTCACAGAAACATTAACCAGTGAATGTCTCAATTCATTATTCAACACACATTTACTGAATGTCTGCCATTTAGAGCACAAAAGGTAAGATCCAAACAAGCATTATGGAAAGTCACAGAGAAGGGGTCTCAGCAGAGTTGTAGATTCCTGGGTGTCTTTCCGAAGGGATGCTGACATTAGGCTTTAACCTGCCCTTGTGATCTTACATTTTATGATTTCCCTTAAAAGTTCATTTATTATCATACTGAGTATATTCTATGTTTTTCAAAAGCACTTGTATTTTCTTTCTTCCCTTTATTTGGTGGTTCTCTATGCATCTTCCCCCATATATGTGTGTCTCTGAGTTTGTCCATTCTTCAAGTCCTAGCATGAACACCCCCTTTTCAATAAAGCCTTCTTTAAATATGCTTGAATATGATTCATTGTTCTTTACTTTGAACCCCTAAAGCATCTGGTTGTACCTGTCTTATGTGCCACTTTGTGTTTTGTTTTTGCTTTGGATTGGCATTTGGGTATCTATTTAGTGTCCCTTGTTCGGCTTGTAAACATCATAAAGGAAAGAATTACCCACAATTCACTTGGTATTCTACAAACAACTAGTACATCACTTTGTGCAAATTAAGTACTAATTTTTGGTGAATGGACAAATTAGTGAATGAATGATGTGGATCTAGAGATGCGCCTTGACAGGTGGATAAATTTTGCGAAAAAGCAAGAGAGAAGGAAGGGAGTATTATGATAGGGTTAAGGAATGAAAAGCAAGATTCATCATGCAGGCTCAGTTCAGATATTTGTTCCTGAAATTCAGGGTCCAAAAGAGGAGGATGGGGCAGTGATGGAGGAGTGCCATATGATTCATTCACTTGTTGGTGAGAAGCAGTCTCAAGCCACCAGACCCTTCAATGGTAGCCTGCAATGCTTCTGGGATGACTGCAGCCTTCTCGGTCCCTGTGCTGGCAGACAGCCTGTCCAAGCTGAGCCTACTGTGTTCTGTACGAGACAGTGGCTTGTAATTAGTATGCTCTCTGTGTTCCCGGACAGAACAGATGTCTGTCTGCTTTTTCTGCTTAATGATGATGGCAGGTTCCCAATGATCGAGATCCAGTTTCACATTTTCTGAAAAACTGTTGCTGAGAAATTCTGTTTGGCCATTGTGAGGTCCAGCCTCCCCTTTTGTAGGGAATCTTTGCTTTTCAGATCAGTATGGACGGGATGTTTAGTGGATGTGAGTGGTGGCAGCACTTAGCCTTGCTCAGGTGGACCAGGTGATAGAAGGAGTACTAGGCATGCTCTTCACCCAAACAGAGTTGCTTTTTTTTTTTTTTTCATTTCTTTCTCTCCCACTAACAATAGGAGCTTTGTTGATCTTGTAAACCCAGTGCTAGAAGAAAATATTTGGCATTTGAAATGTTTCTTCTTATAAGTTTCTCATTGGAAGGGAAAATATATTAGCTTTTCTTTAGTTAGCAGGAAAAGAGTCAATCAAGTCCTTTCTTAGAATGATTTGGGGACAGAGAAGGAATAGGTTAAGGTTTGAGTGGAAATACATGTTCAGAGCCTGAAGAGCTGTCCCAGGATCTCAGAGTGGTACATCTGCATAGTAGGTTTTTTTTGTGTGTATGTGTTTTCCTCCATTTTTATTGAGAAATAATTGACATATAACATTGTATAAGTCTGAGGTTTACTGTGTTGATTTGATGCACATATATTGCAAAATGATTACATCATAGTATTATGTAACACCTCCCTTAAGTTACCTAATTACTCTTTCTTTTTCTGGTGAAAACATTTAAGATTTACTCTCAGCAACTTTCAAGTATATAATACAGCATTATGAACTAGAATCACCATGTTGTATATTAGAACTTACTCATCTTATCACTGAAAGTTTGCAACTTTTGACCAACATCTATCCACTTCCTTCATTGTCCAGACCCTGGCAACCTATTCTTCTCTCTGTGTCTATGAGTTTGACTTTTTAGATTCCACATATAAGTGAGATCATATAGTATTTGTCTTTCTCTGTCTGACTTATTTATTTAGCATAATGCCCCCAAGATATATCCATGTTGTCACAAAAAGCAGGATTTCCTTCCTTTTTAGTAGTTGAATAATATTCCATTGTGTATATATGTGGGGGAGCACAGAGACTTGTTTGGAAAGTTGTAAGGAGGACATTCTGAGAAAGGGGAAGTGTGTGGAAGGCCTGCCCTGTTTATTGGAATTCCAACTTAGGGGAGACTTAGGGGAGTGTCGAAGGCGGTGCCCCTAATTATTCCTTGACCTTTCCAAACAAGCCTGTGCATAGGCAGACCCCCAGGTGTTTACTGGAGTCTTTATGCTCAATCTCTGGATGCCCTTGCCTAGATGACAATGTAAACACATGTGTCCTCCCTACCGATTGTATCTAAAGATAAAAATCCCAAGAAAAGCCTACTGAGGCAGGCAATCAAGGCTAGATATCTCTGTGAGATCCTGTTTTTAATTTCTTTGGGTATACCTTAAAAGTGGAATTTCTGGATCATACAGTAGTACTATTTCTAATTTTCCATACTATTTTCCATAGTGGGTACCCCAATTTACATTCCCATCAAGAGCGCACAGGGTTTCCTTTCTTCCATGTGCTGCCAACACTTGTTATCTCTGTATATGTTTTTCTTTATGACAGCCATTCTAACAAGTGTGAGATGATCTCATTGTGATTTTGATTTGCATTTCCCAGATGATTAGTGACATTAAGCACCTTTGCATGTGTCTGTTAGACATTTGCAGTTCTTTAGAAAAAATTGTCTACTTAGGACCTTTGTCTTTTATTTATTTATTTATTTATTTTAAATATTGATATTTAGAGAAAGAGGAAAGGAGAGGGAGAGAGAGATAAAAACATCAATGATGAGAGAGAATCATTGATCTGCTGCCTCCTGCATGCCCCTAACCGTGGGAATTGAGCCCACAACCTGGCCATGTGCCCTGATCGAGAACAGAACCATGACCTCTTGGTTCATAGGTTGATGATCAACTTCTGAGCCACACAGGCCAGGCCTTTGTCTATTTTTTTAATCAAATTGTTTGTTTGAGTTGTAAGAGTTCTTTATATATTTTGGATATTAACCCCTTATCAGATATATGACTTGCAAATATTTTCTTACTTTTTGTAAGTTGCTTTTCATTTTGTTGTCTCTTTTGCTGTGCAGAAGCTTTTTAGTTTGATTTACTCCCACTTGTTTATATTTGCTTTTGTTGTCATATAAAAATAAATCATTGCTAAGACCAATGGTAAGGAAACTTTCTACTAGGAGATTTATGATTTTAGGTATTATGTTTAAATCTTTAATCTCTTTTGAGTTAATTTTTGTAAGTGGTATAAGATAAGGCTCCAGTTTCATTCTTTTGCATCTAAATATCCAATTTTCTCAGGTCTATTTATTGAAAAGACTGTCTTTCCTCCATTGAGTATTCTTGCCTCCCTTGTGAAATACTAGTTGACTGTACTTGTGAGGCTTTATATTTGGGCTCTCAATTATGTTCCATTGACCTATGTGTCTCTTTTTATGCCAGCATCATACTGTTTTACTATACCTTTGTAATATAGTTTGAAGTCAGGAATTGTGATGGATAAAGCTTTGTACTTTCTCAGTATTGCTTTGGTTATTTGGGATCTTCTGTGGTTCCATACAAGTATTAGAATTATTATTTTTATCTGTAACAAATGTCCTTGGAATCTTGATAGTGATTGCATTGAATCTATAGAATACTTTAGAGAGTATGAACATTTTAACAATATTAATTCTACCAATACATGAACATATGGGATGTCTTTAAATTTGTTTGCATCTTCCTCAGTTTCTTTTATCAAAGGCTTATAGGTTTCAGTGTATAGGTCTTTTAACTCCTGGGTTACATTTATTCCTAAATATTTCATTGTTTTTTATGCTACTGTAAATGGGATTTTTTTCTTTTTCAGAGATTTTATTGTTAGTGTATAGAAACACAACTAATTTTTGTATGATGCTTTTCTAACTTTACTGAATTCATTTATTGTAACAGCTTTTTTTTGGGGGGGGGTTGGAGTCTTTAGGATTTTTTTACATATGAGATCGTATCATCTGCAAACAAATACAGTTTTACTTTTTTCTTTGGAGGAAAAAGCTTTTATAAGTAGTTGGATGCCCTTTATTTCTTTTCCTTTCCTGATTGTTCTGGCTAAATTTCTAGTGCTATGTTAAGTAGATATAGTGAGTAGGCACCTTTATATTCTGGATATTAGAGGGAAAGTTTTTAAGTTTTCACTGATGAGTATGATGCTATCTGTGGTTTGTCCTGTGTGGTCTTCAATATTTTGAGGTATATTTTTTCTATACCCAATGTGTTGACCATTTTTATTATGAAAGAATGTTGTATTTTGTCAAATGTTTTTTTCTGTATCTATTGAAATCATTATATGATTTTTATCTTTCCTTATATTAATATGGTATATCACATTTATTGATGTGTGCATCTCAGCGATAAATCCCACTTGTTCATTTTGTATGATCCTTTGGCTGTGTAGGTAACTCTAGTTTGGTAATATTTTGCTGAGAATTTTTCCATCTATATTCATCAGAGATATTGGTCTGTAACTTTTTAAAAAAATCTTGCTTATCCTTATTTTGTTTTGGTATCAAGGTAATGCTGGTCCCATAAAATGAATTTGAGAGTTTTCTCTCCTATTCAATTTTTGGAAGAATCTGAGAAGGATTGGTGTTAATTTTTTAAATGTTCTGTAGACTTCACCAGTGAAACCATATAGTTCTGATATTTTCTTAGGGGATTTTGATTTCTGATTCCTTACTTATATTGGTTTGTTCAGATTTTCTATTTCTTCATGATTCAGTCTTGGTTGGTTGTATATTTCTAAGCATTTATCTATTTCTCCTGGTCTTTCCAATTTGTTGGCTTATAATTGTTCATAGTAGTCTTTTAAGATTCTTTATCTTTCTGTGATATTAGTTGCAATGTCTCTTTTTCAATTCTGATTTTATTTAGCCTCTCTCTCTCTCTTTCTTATCTAGCTAAAGGTTTGTCAATTTTGTTTATTTCTTTTAAAATCCAGCTTTTGGTTTGATCTTTTCTGTTGTTTTCATGGTCACTATTCCATTTATTACTGCTTTGATCTTTGCTATTTCCTTCCATATGCAATCTTTGAGCTTTTTTTTCCTGGCTCCTTGAGGTATAAAATTAGGTTGTTTATTTGAGATTTTTCTTTTCTGTTGTTATGAGTGTTTGTTGCTATAAACTCCCCTGTTAGAATTGTTTTTGCTGAGTCCATAGGTTTTGGTGTGTTGTATTTCCATTATCATTTGCTTCAAGATATTTTTTTATTTCCCTTTGATTTCTTCTTTGACCCATTCATTGGTTGTTCATAAATGTGCTATTGAATTTCTACATTTGTGTACTTTCTATCTTTCCTCCTGTTATTGATTACTACTTCCATACATTTTGGTCAAAAAAGATACTTGGTATGATTTTAATGTTTTTAAGTTTTTAAGACTTGTTTGAGGCCTAACATATGATCTATCCTGGAGAATGTTCTATATGCACTTGAGAAAAATGTGCAGTCTGCTGCTGTTGGCTGGAACAATTTTTATATTTCTGTTAGGTTCATTTGGTCTAAGGTATAGTTCAAGTCTACTGTCTTTTTTATTGATTTTCTGTTTGGATAATCTATCCATTGTTGAAAGCAGGGTATTGAAGTTCCCTACCATTATTATACTGTTATCTATACTACCATCATATCTGTTCATATTTGGAAGTTCTCAGATATTATTTCCTTAAATAAGCTCTAGGAGAAAACATAAGCTGCTCTTGGAGTCGAAGGAACTGGGAAAATACTTCTTTGGGGGGATAAATCCGATAAATCTTGGAAGGCCACTGATCTGGATTTTAAACCATAAGTGAGATTTTTAAACTTATGACTGCAGGGAGGAAATTCAGAGATGGGGCTGGGGAAATACCCACTGTGGAACCCTATAACTCTAGATATCTATGAGTTTTTACCTCCAGGTTCTTTCTTTCTTTTTTTTTTTTTTAAATAAATCTTTATTGTTCAGATTACAGGTGTTCCTCTTTTTGTTTTCCCCTATAGCTCCCCTCCACCTGATTCCCCACCCCACCCTACCCCATGCCCTTACCCCCGCCACTGTCTTCATCCATAGGAGTAAGATTTTTGTCCAATCTCTTCCCGCACCACTCACACCCGCTTCCCCCTGAGAATTGTCTGTCCACTCCCTTTCTATGTCCCTGATTCTATTATATTCACCAGTCCATTCTGTTCTTCAGAGTTTTTGTTTACTTGATTTTTAGATTCACTTGTTGGTAGGTATGTATTTGATGTCATTTTGTTGTTCATAATTTTTATCTTTACCTTTTTCTTCTTCTTCCTCTTCTTAAAGAATACCCTTCAGCATTTCATGTAATCCTGGTTTGGTGGTGATGAACTCCTTTAGCTTTTTCTTGTCTGTGAAGCTCTTTATCTGACCTTCAACTCTGAATGATAGCTTTGCTGGGTAGAGTAATCTTGGTTGTAGGTTCTTGCTGTTCATCACTTTGAATATTTCTTGCCACTCCCTTCTGGCCTGCATAGTTTCTGCTGAGAAATCAGCTGACTGTCGTATGGGTACTCCCTTGTAGGTAACTAACCGTTTTTCTCTTGTTGCTTTCAAGATTCTCTCTTTGTCTTTTGCCCTTGGCATTTTAATTATGATGTGTCTTGGTGTGGTCCTCTTTGGATTCCTCTTGTATGGGGTTCTGTGCACTTCCTGGACTTGTAAGTCTATTTCTTTCACCAGGTAGGGAAAGTTTTCTGTCATGATTTCTTCAAATAGGTTTTCAGTATTTTGTTCTCTCTCTTCTTCTGGCACCCCAAAAATTCGGATGTTGGTACACTTAAAGTTGTCCCAGAGGCTCCTTACACTATCTTCATATTTTTGGATTCTTTTTTCTTTTTGTTTTTCTGGTTGGGTGTTTTTTGTTTCCTCATATTTCAGATCTTTGGTTTGATTCTTGGGGTACGTTGATCTACAGTTGAGTTTCTGTATATTCTTTATTTTAGACAGTGTATGCTTCATTTCTGACTGGTCCTTTTCCATTTTTTTGGCATTCTCATTAAGGTCCTTGAAGGTCTCACTAAGCTCCTCAGAAGTGTCAGCAAGTTTTTAGAAGATTCTTGAATAACCTTATAAATGTGGTTCTGAACTCTGTGTCGTCCAGTAGTTTGCTTTCCTCTGTTTCTTTCATTCGTGACATGTTTCTTTGTATCCGCATTTTGGCTGCTTCCCTGTGTTGATGGAGTGGCTTTGTGTGGTAGGTGACCTATAGGGGGCAGTAGCTCAGCCTCCCCAATCACCTGATGTGGACGCTCTTGGTACACCCCTTTGTGGGCTGAGTGCAAAGTCTTAGTGTAGTTAAGCCCTAATTGCTATTGGTACGCTGGGAGGAATTGACCTCCAGGCCAATCGGCTGTGAGGACTCCCTGTGTCTATAAGAACTGCTGTGCTGGAGACACGCTTATGGTGCAGACTTGTTTCAGTGGGGCTTTGGTGCTTGCTGAGTCTGCCTCTTGAATGTGTCACTTATGGATGTGAGGAGTTGAAATCTGGTTTCTCACACTGACCACTAGGTATACTGGCTTCTGGATCTCCAATGGGGTGCAGGTCAGCTATTGTCTGAGTCCACCCAGCAGGAGCTACAGCAAGAGCTACAGTTTTCTCCTCTTTGCTTGGGGTTTGGAGGTTTTGGAGCTGTCTGATCCGGTTAGGTTAAGCTGTGATAGGGCAGGCCTTTCTTATGCTAAAGCTGCTGCTTGGAGCTTGGGTGGGTTTGTAGGTTGTGCAGGGCGGGGTCTCAGGGCATCACTAGGCTAGGGCGTGGCAAACAATGATGGCTGCTAGTTAGCCTGCTCTGTGTCTCCGACTGTGTCCCGTGCCCCAGCGCAGTAAACAATTATTCTTGCGCGCAGCTCTGCAAGCAAGCCACCCTCACTTTCCGACCCGGTGGCAGACAGCCCAGCTTCTCCCCGTAGGAGTTTGGGTCCCCCGTGTCTCCCCAGAAACTGTATTTCAGAGTAATCAGGGCTTGTCTCCCTTTGGGTTGAAAAAAGCAACGCCTGCCGCCAGCCCAGATCACTCGCCTCCGTACCTCAGCTTTTCAGCACTTGTGCACGTCTCAATGCTCTTTTCTCTTTCCTTCTAGTTGTAGAACTTCCACTCAGCCAGCTTTCCCGTGATTCTGGGTGATAGACGTTTTGTCTTTTAGTTGTAGTTTTGAAATTGTTGTGCGAGGCAGCAGTTTAGGTGTTTACCTAAGCCACCATCTTGGATTCTCCCTCCAGGTTCTTTCTTTTCCCCCTGTTTATGTCCTACCTCTTCTGATTAGATTTGAAACTTCTCAAGTATTTCTAATTCTTTCTAACACATGTTCAATAAACATTTGTAATCACAATGACTGATTCCTTCTGCAGCTTTATGATGTGTCATGGAAATATGATGTGTCAAGGTTTAATCTGTGTCATGTCTAATCTTTGGAGGGAAAAGCTTTTATAACCAGTTGGTATCATGTGAGAATTGAATTGGTATATATTTTTTATGTGATAACAAGGATTGAGGGTTTTAAATGCAGGTTTCAGGTATGCTTTGTGGTTGCTGCTTACAGACAGGTCATTATACTATGGCTTTAGTGTCAAGGATAAGGTTATTAGTTGAGACAGAAGTTTAAATATATGCATATGTTGGTTAAGCACCGCAGTATATGGATATTGGTATGTAAAAGAAGTTTGGGGATAGGACCAGAATATCTCTCAAATATAGTCAAGAGTTTTTGGTTGTTTCTCAAAAAGCTAAAACCCATTCAGTTGCTTTCTGGGGTAGGTCATAGCTAGGCCTGTTGTATTGAAGCCTTGAAAGTATAATAAGAAATAAAAAAGGAAGGATGTGACTGGTGAAGCATGAAATTCCTCCTATAATCATAAGGAAGAATGCAGACTTGGCCTTCCCACTCCTGCCAAGTTTTATGTTGTATGAATGGCAATATGTTGACAGATCTTAGCTTCTCTGACTTGGTGAATTTCTCACCTCACCCTGGCTGCTGAGGCCACCAAACTTTGGATAGGCCTCTGGAGAAGTGAGGTATGCACCCAAAGTCGACATATACTTACCAATAAGAGTGTTTGATCACATGCATATTTGCTGCATGGCGTGTTAACTGGTTCAGTGGTTAAATGGAGTGATGTAACAACTCACCTGACTCTGAGTTGCCATTCTCTGTCCATCTTTACACTTGGACTAGTCTTTGAGTATTGTCCTAACTCACCTTCACCACTACTCAATCCATTAGTCTGGGGTAATATCAAGAGTGAGAAGGGAAATATAAACATGGAGTCAAGGAGTTAGAATTCATTAGATTATCTCCAGCTCTGCTCTTGGCAGAGGTCCTCTAGTGATTTCATTCAAAAATATTGCTTGGTGGATGGTAGGAAAGTGTTGATGCTCTTTCTTTTAAACCTTTGCTAACCAGGAAACCTTCGGACTTGTTACATAGGGTAACTTGGGCTAGGTACATATTTCTCAGACTCACTTTTACAGCCTTAGGCAGTTTTGAAAATCATTTCAGATTCAAGTCTTCAGTTTTGAACCATAAGAAAAGTTGGCGGGCCATGAACTGACTTATAGATAATTTGTTCATGTTCAAAGTTGGTGGTGATCCATAAAATAATGTGTGGTTGACATCATGTCTGCTGAAGGAATTCTATGTGACAGGACACAAAATTGGCTATGATTTCCTGGGCTCTAGGGAAGCTCATTGTTCAAAAAAGTCCTTTCCCGACTTTTAATTTATTTTCTAAAATATTCCAAAGCATCCCCCTTCTAGTGTATAGTTTTATCCAGTTAAATTTATTCATGAGGAGTTGGCAATTTTTTATATCTATTGGTCAATAAAGGGCCTGAGAGCATCAAAGGAAATGGCTGCAATAACAATGGGACCAAAGAAGAAATTCTGGGTTATAGGTGGACAATTTCTCTTTTTCTTTTTTTGTGGAAAATATAAATACTATAAGTACCAATATTAGTATATTTATGCTACTTTACAATATAAATGAGGTAGCTCAAAAAGCTTGAAATGTCCCTAATTCTTGGGAAGCAAGTGACTAAGACTTTGTTTAATTCTGATGAATGAATTCATTAAATTCTTGGAGGGAAAAAATGACTGTGTGCTATAGCTTCTTCTTATTATTATTCTTTTTGTAATACAGCCGATATTATTAATTCTCCAAAATATATACTCAAGATAGAAGCCAAAGTCTTGAGTTGTCCAGTTAGGAGCCTCTGATCTACTATGCTTACTAAGTTTCTTCTCAATATCCATGGCCAACATCTGGCTTCCAAATGAAGGCTTTTGGTCCTTTCAATCACTTGCTGATATGGTGAAACTGCATTGTTATCCACAATGACATGACCTATTTTGGAATCAAACTTGACATCCACTCTTGCATTTCTAATCAAATTTACAATCTGCCTTTCAGCTTCTTCTGAAATCATGTTCAATTTATCTGCCAACATGTTAATGCTGATACACTGGTGGATGTGACAAAAATCTCAAATATGAAAAGACAAGCCACCAAGAAAAAGTAATTTACAAGCACAGATTCACATTCCCTCAGCTTTTTCTGAACCCCATCAAAGTCAAAGTTAACATAAGCATTCAATAAACTCTGTAATGGGATCTTTATATGTGAAAGGTTCCTGTTGAATAAGTTTGCCCAGACCTTTTAGCACCCGCTGGCGCTTTTGAGCATCTTTGTTGAGACTGCTCTAGTCAAATAGTGAAGAATATAGACACATCATGTGAATTGCATTAAGACACTGTGGCTGGTAAAGGAAGAGATCAATAATGTCATTGCGTCTTTTGAGGTGGTTGAAGAAAATAGAGACCATGAATGACACGTGTTCACTACTGAAGACACGGGAGTGGTGAACTCAGAGTTACTATCTATGGTCTCTTTTAACTGTGTGAGGACGTCTGTGGCTGCATCCTGATTCTGCATTGAGATTTCAGAGGCCAGTCATCTGTGCTGTAACTTTTTTCTCAACTTACCTTGGCTCCAACTTTGCCAGCTGTATGCAAATGCCCTAAAAATGTTCATCTAACAAAATGGCCTGTATAAAGTAGCTTCTCTCCTTTGTGGAAGAATTGGTGCAAAAGGCTTCCTCTGTTTTAAATTGCTGCCATGGAGACAAATCTTATGCATCATCTTGGTGTGTTAGTCATCAGGTGTCTAAATACCTGGATAGAGTACTTTGTCCTCCAAAATATTTAGACAGTGAAAATATAAAAACTATTTCATAATAAATAGCAATTCAATTAGATTTGAAGGGGGATAATTAATTATAAATAAGGTAATCATTGATGCCTAGTGGGACTTTTGCAAGATTATATCACTAGTTAGAGATAAAATTTTAAATAAGATACCTGATTCATATTTCCACTGCTTCCTGGTATGGTGTTTGATTCATTTGCCCCTCACTGAAGGACGAGGAGGAGGAGGGGGTGTCATTAGTCATCTTTTGCCTAAGGTCCACTCAAACCTGATGCTACAAAAACATTACAAGAGAGTTATGTGTCATTGCTATGACACCCATATAACCACCAAGACCATAAAGGAGAAATGGAAATTTGAGGGATTGCTTCTTCTCTCAGGGAGCAGCAAATTTGAGAAGCAATGTGATTTGCCCAAGTTAGAAACTGTGTGGCTAACTTGACTTGTCAGAAATAACGAATGTGGATACATAACACAATCTAGTCAGGATCCCCTGGCCCAGAACCTGGATGCTGTCTTCGGAAATAGAGAAAAATGAGTATTGTGATCCTTTTCATGCTTTGAATTCTATTAACCTAATTCACCCAGTATTTAGGAGTTAGTTCAGGTGTTATAACTTCCATCTCACCTTTTGCCACATGGCTCAGAACTTGGGCATCAGGACCACAAATTTGGGGGTATTTAAATAGTCCTACAGTTGCTTAGTCAAATCTGAGTAGATGTAATATTGCTGTGTGAATCCTGGAACCTTAGCAATAGAAAGAATGGAGAATCCTGTCCACTCTTTTTCCTAATTTGGGTGTCCTTAAGTGGTGGCTTCTAGAAATGCATCTAAACCTAAGATTTATCCCTTCGAGACCTAAGATTTTATGCTTTTTAACATCCTCTAAGTAAACCATGACTGAATTTCTGATCTAATGATTTAGTGTGGAAATCTATACACATACATAAAACAACACAGAGTGATAATGGCTATCATAGAATCAAGGTTTATGTTTGAACTGCTTTGCATATTCCTAACTTGAAAGTTATTAGTTTGAGATTGAAACAGATAAAGATTTCTTGTGAAAAATTATATCTACAGATTATGTTTAGAAGTCTCTACGTATGAGAAGGGTGTATAGTATGAAGCTACTCAGTATGTGACTGATGCCACGGTGTGTCTCCTGTAACATGACCATGCCCTACTCCCTCCTCATCAGCCTGGCCCTGTGGCCAGCTTCTTCTGGGGGTTAGGGGGTGGGGGAAGGCTATGGTTGACTAGAGATGGGGAAGAGGGCTGTAGAAGGAGCTAAGTCTGTAGATTCTCATTCCTATAAATTCCTACTCCAAAGTGTTGGGGCTTTGAGGAGGGCTTGCGTGAGGAAGGGATGGGGGAGAGAAGAAGTACACATCCTGCCCAGTTGGACCCATCTTCAATTCCAGTCATGCTCAGCCAAGAATCTGAGTATAGTGAGAGCCAATCAGGCAATTTGTGCAACGTTTAATTTTCTTAAGCTATTGTACTTGTATGCATTCTATAGTTCTGGAATAGGAAATGTGTTCAAAACATTGGAAGCAATTTAAGCTGAATAATTTTGCAATAAATATGTTACATGCCAAAGACAAAGCTTAGGTCAGTGGCCAGACCACACCTTGGAATGAAACTAAGAAACAATGGAGGCGATCAGATTTTAACTATCAGAACATTGGATTCCTACTCAGAGTCGAGCAAAGAGCCTTGGGGCTGGCCAAGTGGTCATCCCTAGAGCACCAGAGCCCTATGCTGGAGTGCTGACTAATTCTCAGCCTCAAGAATTTCCTTCCCTGGAAGTGTGTGAACAGAACATTCATGTGAGTAATTAAGAGGGCCAGTAAACATATGATGAAAAATATTAACTCATGAGGTACCAAATAAGAATTTGTGTCCTTTTTGTAAAAAAACAACAACAGTATATGGTAAGTGTATAAATTTCTTAGGGCTGCTGTTAAAAAGTACTAAAAACTGGGCAGCTTAAAATATCATAAATTTATTCTCTTGTAATTCTGTAGGCCAGAGTTCAAAATCAAGGTGTTGGGAGGACCAGACTCCATTTATGACTGGGTAGAACCCTTCCTTGCCTCTTGCTAGCATCTGGTAGTGATGTTTATCCTTGATGTTCTTTGGCTTGCAGCTGCGTTTTGCCAATCCCTGCCTCTGTCATCTCATGGCATTTTCCCTGTGTGTCTTTGTTTTCACTGGCATTTTCCTCTTCTCATAAGGACACTAGTCATATTGGACTAGGGTCTGCCTTAATTTAACTGATCTTAATTACATCTGTAACGACCTTATTTTCAATAAAGTCACATTCACAGGTACTGAAGGTTAGGATTTCAACATATCTTTTCTGGGGAACACAATTCAAGCCATGACAAAGGGCATCCTATTTTGTCATTGTTTGTTCTTTTAAATCTGATTTTTACTGGCTATATACTATTTCATTTAAATTAAAATATCTATCAACATGAAAAATTATATGATTATGCTTAATTTAAGTCAAGGTGTGGAGAACTGAGCATATGTTTATTTTCATGCTACTAGCATGTAATTACTTGAAACAATTCTCCTTGACTGAGTAATCATGCTTTCAACCAAAGAAGTGGCTTGAGGGACAGGGCTGAGGGCTGATGTCTGTCCATAAGGATGAGTAAAGGCTCATTTTGCAAACTAGTCAGGCCCTGAGCCTCTGACATCTGTTGAGTTTTATAGTCTTTGGGAAAGAAAATAGAGTTAATATCATCTAAGTAACAAGCAGGGTAAATTCAGCCCCCCCGTTCATTCCACTTCAGAGAACCTTAGGCCTGAAGAAGATGGTCCCGCTTGTAGGTACTGCCAGCCTCTCTGTGTGCTCTCTGCCCACTCCATCCCACGTGCCCTGAGAATTCAGACCAGAAACTGCATTGACACTGGGTGTTGCACACTTCTGGGCCTTTGGAACCTAGCCTACACCAGGTGAGCAGCACATATGTAGGCAGAGCTTCTAACATGAGCTTCTGAGCTCCTCAAGGGCCAGACCAGTGTTGTGCTCATTTTTATATACTCAGGATTAGAACAATGATCTACATATGTTAGTGGAACCAAACAAACTTTTGTGTAGCCCTTTTAGGGTTATTCTTGGAAGACTCTGGTTATAGATAGCTCATTGTAGAGACCACTGGAAGGGGCCACCTTTTTACCTTAGCAATACTCAAAGCCAACTCCCTTTCTTCTCACCTCCTCTGACCACCCTGTGTTTCCTGTGTTCCTGCTGTGTGTTATGACTCAAAGGCCTTTGGAGCCCTTAGAATAGGCAAATGGGCACCTGAGCTCACATCCAAGCTGAGCCAGCCCTGGAAACGAATGGACAGTCTCCACTGGTCAGTACAGGCTGTGCCCAGTTGAGCTCCCCAGAATTTTGACAGGCTAGTGAGGAGTATACCTCTGCTCTTCTCTCTCTTCTGGAAAGAAACAGAAAGCACAGGCCATTTTCCTGGGGAAAAGCTCAATTTTTGAGAAAGGGCTGGTGTAGAGTTGGAGAGACACCAGAATGTTCTGGAAAATCTTTCCTTTCTCTTTGTTTCCTGTGCCATTCCAGGACATTTTTAATGATGTTGTGGTAGATGGTTTAGTGAGAAAGCCGGCCCTGCCCAGGCTCTGTCCTATTGGTGCAGCTTACTTAGAGTATCATGGTAACATTGCTGATGGGAAAAATACAGCTGAGCTCCTGTGACTGGTGCTGCTCTCCTAACAACAGGCCTGTGAGCAGACTCCAGTGGGAGATGAGAATAATAGCAGAAATGATGTTTTCTTTCATTTGCTCAGTGTTTATAGGCTCTGGGCAAAATTGCTTAAGGAGACATCTCCAATTTGAAGGAATAACACTGGTACCATGTTGGAATAGAGATGCTTGATTAATAAATGTATTGAGATGCAGATGAACAGCAAACTGTGGCTTCACTCTCATTTTTTACAATAATCAGGTAGCAAAACATCAGTACTTGGGTGTTGGAAGATGAAACAGCAAGCCTTAAATTAGAATACATTCTTTGTACAGGATCCCCAATTGTACCCATGTGTGTGAAAGGATGTTAGAAAGGCTGCTTAGGCAGGGGAGAGAGAGCTGGGGTGACTCCAGTGTTTGGTTTGGGCTTGGGAATTGTCTCTTTTTAAAAAATTTTTATTGATTGATTTTAGAGGAAGAGTGATGAAGCGGGGGGAGAGGGGGTTGAGGAGGGGGAGAGAGAAAGAGAGAGAGAGAGAGAAAGAGAGAGAGAGAGATTTGCTGTTCCATTTATTTATGTATTCATTGGTTGTTTCTTGTATGAGCCTTGATTGGGGATAAAATCTACAACTTTGGTGTATCTGGATGATGCTCTAACCAACTGAGCTACCTGGCCAGGGCGGGCCTGGGAATTGTTTTAATGGTTTTCCAAAAGGGCGGTAATGGGTTGAGAACCTGGCTCTTTGAAGGGCTTCTTTGAAATAAACCTGTTATCAAAACACTAACCTACTTCTGCTCAGGACCAGGTTCCTTGCGTACACACACACACACACACACACACACACACACACACACACACATCTTTGATTGATGTGTTCTCTGCAGATTTTCTATGGCCATTCTTTTGATGTGTATGTTACCATGTTATAATTAGAAACTTTAGCGACTATTGAATGCTTGCCATATAACAGATTCTGTAATTTACTTGCATTATCCCATTGATCCTTCATGGCCTTGCCATGTAGCAATCATTAGCAGCCCTATTTTACAGGTGAGGAAACAGAGGTTCAGAGAAGTTACATGATTTGCCTCAGTCCATGAAAATGGCCAGGGGAAGAGCTGAGACATAAAGTCAGATCTCTGCTCCATCCCACTGTATTTTGATGCAAGAGACATCCGAGTCTGAGCAGCAGGAACTCACGGCATTGCAATGCCCCAGGGATGCTCCAGGGCTGCACTTAGGGTTCTGTGGGTGTTTGTGTGTGTCTATACTGCAGAGACACTCAGCACTGGACGCCACTGATCTGACCTAGAGAGTTTGGCTTTAATTAGTATAGGAAATGCATGTGTTAGTTTCCATTCTTGAGATCTCTGTTTCAGATGAATCACCTCCTGCCTTCTACCTCCTGGCTGTGGTGGGATTGAATGGAAAAAGGTTTTGTCAGCAAACAAAAAACCTGGGGGCAAATTTGCTCACTTCCTCTCCCTCACTCCCTCCCTTCTTCCCATATTAATAAAATTTGAGCTGTGTGTGTATGTGTGTGTGTGTGTGTGTGTGTGTGTGTGTGTGTGTGTGTGTGTGAGAGAGAGAGAGAGAGAGAGAGAGAGAGAGAGAGAGAGAGAGAGAGAGATTGTGATAGGAGCCTAGGATATGGTGGGGGAATTGATCAGACAATCTCTATTTTCCTAAAGTTGACATGGCTTATTCATTTAACCTTTCTGAAGATTTCTGCATCACAATATGAGAACGACAGTACCAACTTCAAGAAATTGATGAACATACTAAACTAAGAGAATTTATGTGAAAGTACTTTATAAATTTTGAAGTGCTCAAGAAATAAGAACCATTGCTGTCATTTATATCTTAATGAGTTAATGAGATAGGACCTTGTCTCAACTCCTAGGATTCCTGTCAAGAATCAGCATCTCTTCTCTTTACTGCTTGCTTTCAATTCAAATTCAAGCAGTCTTTGAGTTCCTACTATGCTCAAATACATAATCTTATTTAATCCCTGAAGGTCTAGTCAATCAGGAATAAATTTCCAAGGTATAGTTTAGCTCCTTTGCTTTAAAATAAAAATGGTAACCTTTTATATATATTTCCTGCAGCTTGTTTTATCCATTTAGTTAATTATCTTGGGCAAGTTACCAAGTATACCCTGTTCTTTTCAACTTTAAGAGCACTTCACTCTTTTTAACAGTTGCATAGTATTTTATATGGTTTAGCATTACATATTTAATTAGTCCCCTCTTCATGGGCATTTGCATTGCTTCTAATTGTTTCCATTGCAAACAATGTTTTAACGAAAATCCTTGTATACATATCTTAGTGAATTTGTTTGTTTTTCTGTGATATGAAAGTGGAACTGTGGGTTGAAGGGAATTTATGATTTATATTTTGATAGATGCTGTCAAATTGTCAAAAGAAGATAGTTCAAATCTTCCTAAAAGGTTATACCAGTTTATATTATTTTTCACTGTGTAGATGAGTATCCCACATTCTTGCCAACATAGGATATTATCATTTTTAAAGACATTTGACAAACTTACGGACAAAATTCACATTTAATTATCTACTTTGTGTTTCTTTACTTGTTACCAAGACTGAGCTTGATTTTTGTTTTTTTTATTTCTTTTGTAAACTACCATTTCATATCTTTCTGCTTTTTTTCCCCTATGGATTGTTAACTTTTTTCTTTGCTGAATTGTATGAGATCTTTACATATTTTGGATGTTAGAATTGTTTGTTAAGTACACTGAAAGGATTTACTTTTTGTTAATCTTCATTAAACTTTCCCTTACTCCCTGTGCATGGGTATTAATCTCCCTTTCCCTGAAAAGCTCTGTGGGTCATAAAATTCCCTCCCTTTTTTGGCACTCCAGGTGCAGAATCTTGGCACTCATTTTTGAGAAGCATCTATCATTTAGAATGATATCATAAGGTTATTGCAAAAAGCATAAACGTTAGAGACAGGAAGTCAGATATTGAGTGTTGATTTTATCACTTACCAGCTAAGAGACATTGAGAGAGTTGCTTAATCTCCCTGTCCTGTTTCCTTAGTGGAAGGTAAGATAATAATATTTGCGTTCTCCAAGCACCATATTCTTCCCAAAGGCTGGAGATGTTTAGAAGTCCCTCTTGTGGGAGGTTAGGACATCTAAAGGCTTTAAGAAGTAAGTATAGCTAGGAAGTAAAGTTATACAGACCAGGAAGGTCGAGGAACTATGAACAAAGCTTCTTCTGCCAAATTGGCAAATACGGCATTTTTAAAAAAATTAAGAACATAAAATAAAACTCATGGATTTAAGAGTTAAATGTGATCAATGTTGACAATTATATACACTTATGGAGTTACCACCCCCAGACATGTAAAATTTCCATCCTCCTCAGAAAGCTTGCTGCACCCTTTAGGTAATTTTTACTTTCAACAACTTTCTGAGTTATATGGCAGTATATTAGTTTTCCCTGTATTTGTATACCTATAAATGGAGTCATACAGTGTATACTCATTTGTGTCTGGTTTCTTTTAGTCAACATAATATTGTGACATTCATTTATACTATTTCTTATATCAATAGACCATTCTTTTAAATTACTGAGAAGCACTCCATTGTACGGATAGACTACAATTTATCTAATCTCCTGTTGATGGACATTTGGGTTGTTTCCAGTTTTGGTTGCTATGAGTAGGAATGCTATAAAAATCCTCATACATCTTCATTTCTTTTGAGTACCAGAGTGAACTGGTTGGTCAAGTGCATTGTTAGTTTTATTAGAAACTGCCAAACAGGTTTCCAAAGTAGTTGCACCATTTTACAGTCCCACCAGCAATGTTAGAGAGTTCCAACTGTTGTTTGACCTTTTTTTATTTTTGCTCTGTTAGTCAAGTAGTATCTCATTGGTTTGGCAAGTTGGAATTTAATGTCTTGGTTTTCAATTGTGAGCTCTCTGTCCATATCAATTAATATTTCTCTTTTTCCATGTATGCTGGTTCTCCAATGAGATTTGAAATTCAGCTTAATATAATTTCTTTACATATTGGACTATACCAAACACAGGGCCTGGAACATAATGGGTACTTACTATTTAGTAAGGAGGACAGATGAGAAAGGGCTGTCACCACCCAATGCTTTTCAAACCCTTACAATTGTGTTGGTTTTCAAATATCTTAGAAAAGACTGGCTCTCTGTCTCTCTGTCTCTCTGTCTCTCTGTCTCTCTCTCTCTCTCTCTCTCCCCCCCCCCCCTCTCATAATTAGGTAATTAGGTTTAATCAATAATCAGGGCTTCTTAGCAGTCCTGACTGGTAAGAAGGGTGTGGGTGGCAATTTTTTGTGTCAATATCTGGTCAGCAATAACTAGTTTAGGAGGGCAGAGAAAGAAATGAGTTGGTCTTTCTTATTGGTTAGCTTCCCTCTTCCACCTCAGTTGGCCTCCTTCTTGCATTTTTTCATTGATTGATGCTACATAGTATTATAAAAATTATTCTTTCCTTTACCTTTTAGATTTTTTTCTCCTCTCACCTTAATATATTCTGTTTTTAAAAACTGAATGGACAAATGAAATTATTTATACTGTTAATTTTTTCTTCCAAAAATGGAAGAAAATAGAAAACTATTAACAACCTAAAAATTATCTGAAGATTATCATAGATTGCCTGATAACTTGTTTTGCTCTCTAAATGTTATATAAAAGAATCCATTGAAGCTCTTCCATTTGTTAGAAATAGATTTTTTTTTCCATTTAAGTTCTGAGTGTTCTGATCCAGTGGGGAACACTTCAGGCAGGGCTCTTGTACAGGCTCCAGAAAGACCTTGCATGAGGACTTGAGAAAAATTACTAATCTCCCAACTTAGTTTGCGTGGAGGAGGTCATTGAAAGGACAAGGCCACCTGTTGACCTGCAAGCTGGACCTAGGCAATTGGAGGTTCCTCACCCAATCCCCTTGTCCTTGGAATGTACATTCTGCCCTCTGTTCACACAGTGGGAGTTGTCTTCAAGGTCACAACCTTAAGAGATCAATGTGGTGGTGTGACCATCTGGTTGGTATATGTGACTGAACCCAGGTAAGGTCTCTACCTTAACTTTTAAACTTCCAGCAGGCAGGTATAGTATGTGCTCATTTGCATCCTCCCAAGACAAGCCTGGTATATAAGTTCCCTTGCTTATTAAATTTGCCACATACCATTTGGAGCGGCCTGTCTCTTTCTTCTATATCTCATTGTCCTTTTTATATGGAAATATCTGAAGTTGTGAACAAACACTTATCTGTCAAACCCTTTATCTATCAGTTGTGAGAGATTTGCAAAATATTTAAAACATCAGAGATTGAGAAAAAAATGGTAAGGTTTTATGCAAGTGTTACTGCCTTTTTTAAACTTTACTTGTGATAATGCATAGAACGTATATTATACTTACTCATTGCTTCTTATTTTCTTCCATATATTCAACACATATGAACTGAATACCCACTGTGTACAGGGTTTCTGCTGGGTGCTGTAGATGTATCTGTGAACTAGACAAGACTTGTGCCTGGCTTTGCAGACTCGGACAGTGTGGCCATGACTAACAGACAAGAATCAGAGCATGAAAAAGAGTGTATGTGATTAGGACTGTGGCAGATGCTGGCCAGAGCTGTGAGTCCACTTAGGTCTCAGGGTCAAGACAAGCTTTCCAGAGTAAACTGCATCTGACTAGGATGAGTGAATCAGACCTGTTTAGGCAAAGGGACAAGGGGACCATTGTTTTAACCAGAGATGGGAGAGAGGAGGTTCCTCCAGGACCTGAAGTTCAGTGTCACTGGGGCATATGGATGGGGTGGTTGTGGTGAGGACAGTGCTGAGGGATGAAGTAAGGATAAAGGGAGAAGCCAAATCATGCTGGGCCTTCTAAGTCGTGCTAAGGAGTTTGTCCTATATCTTAAGAGCAACAGGAATCTTTTGTATGGTTTTAAACAGAGCAATAAAACAATCAAATTTTTTTTCTTGAAGAAAGATCGTTCTGGGTTATTATGTGGAAGTTGGGAAGGGGTGAGCCTGGGTGCGGGAAAACCTCCTGGAGAGGGCTGGGGTCAGACTTGGGGGCCCCCAGTGAGTGGAGGGAAAGTGTTGGCTTTGAAAGATGGTTTCGTCCTTCACATTATTGCCTAATTTCCTTAGCAATAGTGATTGGCCAGAAGATGCGGGAGGACACAGACACATTGGAAGTCCTGATGACCTCTTTCAGCCTCCTGTGTGCCATTTCTGGGGTTGGAATCACAAATTTAGAGCTGAGTGAGACTTAATAAAATCACCAAGATGGATTCCAGGGTGTATGTGACTGTGAGAATTCCTGAGTGTGCCAGCAGCATGTTAATTGTCAAGCTCCTTCTTCTCTGAGCGGCATGTTGCTAAGGACCAGAACAGTTCATTCCTCTGAGGAAAAAACATGGGTTAGTATTTCAAACCACCAGTTTTCGCAAAGTCTTTTGTCCCCGAGTCCCCAGAGGTGATGTTCCTGGTCTGTCACTTGGCTGCTATTGCTGGGTTCCTTGGTACTTGGTGCTCAGTAATGCTTCCTGGTTTTTATTTTGCAGGTGGTCATATTGTCCATTAAAATATTCCTCTCCCACCACCAAAGCTGTTATATTGTGTTTTTCTTTATGGTTTCCAAAGATGAAAATGAGTCACCCATTAGAGTCAGCAGGCTCATTACCCAGGGATGAACTGGACTGATCGACTGGCAGGAGCTTCCTCTTGAGAACTGGCTTCCCACAGAAAGGAAAAAAATGACAGAAGACGATGACTTGTTGTGTACCTATAGTTTAATCAAGGAAGTTTGCAACCTGCAGTGTTGACATGTAACCTGAGAGCAGAGCTGAGAGACCATTACAATCACCAGAGGAGATTGTCAGCTGTAGCCACAGGCTATGGATCCCCACCTCTTCCCAGCAACTACAGGCTGGTTTGCTTACCCATGTGGAGGAGGGAGCACCGCACCTGGGAAGAGAGCATCCGCTGCTGTCTTGGTGAGCAGCAATCAAAGTCCCCAAGTGCCACCTGGGGAAAGCTGTCCCTTTAGCTCCTGAGCCATTTGTTAGGATTTCAGCCTTTCCCTCCTGCTCCTGCGAGTCCCTGGCCCTGCAAGTGCAGCTCATCTATTTTTGGCTCACTACATTTTTGTCCTACTCCACTGTGTTGACATTTTGGATACAGAGTTTCATTTGCCAACTTGGAAAATGCTTCTCTCCTTCCCCCCACCTTCACCCCCTTGCCTCCTGGACTTTGGTTCAGATCTGTTGAGTACCTACGGCTGCTGACCTCTTGGTCAATGCCTTTGCTCATATTTAACCCCTTTGTTTTGTGTGTGTGTGTGTGTGTGTGTGTGTGTGTGTGTGTGTGTGTGTCTGACATGATACATAAAGTCAGCATGAAAGAAAACCACTTTCTTTGACTGTAATACAGATGTCCACTGGGCTCACCCTGGCTTTTCAAGGTTGAATGGAATTCACTTGAACCTTTCTTCCTCTGGCAGTAGGATGCTTCCAATCTCTTGAGGGGGGGGGGGGGGGTGTTTGGATGAATGTATGAATGTAGTGAGTAGGGCAGTTTTCCTTCGTTAACTCTGTTTATCTGCTTCTATTGAATTCACTCAATTTATTGGAATTATCTCAGCCTCCACACTCTCTGTGTGCTGTTCTTTTTCCTTTTCATATTACTCTATGCTGGAAACATCTGTTATGCTCTTGCGCCCAGGAATCCTATCTCCACAGGATCTAGAGGGTGCCTGACTTTACCTGAAGCTTCAGAGTTATCAAGGGAACTTATGTTTTAACATTGCAAATCATTTAAATCAAATGATCCTATCATGTCTGATTTTTTAAAGCTCTTAGAGGAGACTGTCACAGGAATTCTCTTTGGCCTCCTCTCCTCCCCAAACTCTTCTACTTACTGCTTTAGTTGCTCTACTCAAATGCTAGCTTCAGTGAACAGAGAGACTGATTGAGTTGCTATTTGATTTTCTGCCTTTGGGGCTTACTTTCCCTATTCAAAGAATCCAATCAGAGTCTGCTTAATGCTGGGTCAGCTATGGCTGGCTAGAAAGAGCTGATCGTTTTCAGGGGTGGGGAACATCTGGCCTGAGGGTTATATAAGGCTCAAAAAATTATTTGGTCTGGCCCTATCAAGGCATTAAGGGTGAGTTAATTAAATGTTTGGCCAAATATAGCAGGCTAATTTTTAAGTTGATGATTTTGTATAGCCCTCAAATGATGTTATAAATATCCAAATGGCCTGTGGCAGAAAAAAGTTCCCCACCCCTGGTTAAATATTCAGAAATTTGGGGACTATTGGTAGCTTGAAATTGGTCATAGTAAGAGTATTTGCACCACAGAGATTGGCAAGTGCTACAAAATAGTTCTTTGTTTTTGTTAGTCATTTTAGTGGCAGACCACCACTTCAAAAGGCTTACCTGTGGAGAAATATCCTTTTACTCATTACCCTTGCAGGCATAAATGGCTGCTATAAATTGTGACATTTTTCTCTTCATCACATGTTCATGGTTGACTCTGCTGCCAAGCTTAGTTGAAATATATAGAGAATGTGCTGGAGTTTTAGATCTGGACATACATGGGTCATTATTGGTAGGAAGACAAACTGGGTCTAGTTTCCTGAGTTAAGTCCCTGTTTGTGCAGATGTGATGTGATGCCCAGTACCAGTGGGGTTAGTCTCACTAAGAAGACATTTGTGAAGGTCAGAGATTGCACCACCGCCTGTTCCTGTGGGAAGATAAAGACAAAGACCAGAAAGAGGAACCAGTAGAATGAGTGTTGAATGCCATACTAAGGGACTTTATCCCTATTTCCTGCGTTACTGAAAAACAAGGACAAGATTGAGCAAGTGGAATTTTACCAAGATTTACCTGTGAATTGGTACAGAATAGGTTGGGATGGGACGTCTACTAGAATGAGGGAGACTGTGTCCAGAGCTGTTTTAATGGGAAGCTCTCCACTCTCCCATGGCCTACACTCTTATTAGTCTGTTTCTTCAAAAATTTCTTCCTCTACCTCAGACGAGGCTAGCGCAGGTCATGTTTTCTTTTTGCTTAGCCTATGCTAAATAGCTCATTAGTGTTCCCAAATGAGACTTAATTGTTTCATTTCTTTATGAAAATCACTGAGGAGAAAATTGCTCTAATGGAAATCCCAATTAGAACCCACTGCCAGTAGCTGCAGGGTCCCGTGAATGGGAGATTAACAATGCTCGGCCTTTGACTCTCACTTAGCGGGTGTTAACCATTGCCCCATCAACTCCAACATTTGGGAAACCTTAGTCTAGGCCTGGAATGAAGTTCTGTGACAGGATATAGCATAGTGGGTAAGCTAGTGACCTGGGATGCTGGGACTAATCTCTGGTTCCGGGGCTAGGTCTCCTCCTCTGAAAACAAAGCTTTTCAGCATAAACTGGCACCGAAACTTTGGGGAGTCAATTTCACCGAATCTACCGAGGCTGAATCTGTGTATACTTTATGAACCGGAAGTTCAAATTCCTGACATCTGTTCTAGAGAAAGACTTATTCATGAGCAAGGAGACATAACAGCTTGAAGCACCCCTTAAATTCACTCCAAGAGAAGGCAGCAAAATGTAGATGATGAGGTCAGGCAGACCTATCATGTGCCATCTCTTGGGCTCAGCTTTCTCACCTGTAAAGTGGGAGTAATAGTACACAGAGGCTTCTTTTGAGTTTGAGATAAAAAATTGACATAAAGCACTTTGTACAATATCTGACAAATTTTCAATAAATACCAAGTAATAGTTTTATTTTTAAATTGTTTTAATTATATAAAAATGTATTGTCCTTGTAGAAAGAAAATGGAAATATTAGAGCTACAGCCAAAGTTTTGGCTATTCATTCTTTAAGCTAATAATTCTTCCCAATATTAATCATTCTTAACCCCCTACTTAATCCCCCCCCCCCCCTACTGAGAGACAATTACTCTTGACATTTTTGGATGTGTCTTTCCTGATCTTTTGCTATACCTGTCTCTATCTCTATCTCTATCTCTATATCTAATCTCTATCTCTCTATCTATTCCCCGCCCCCCCAAGAAAATATATAGTATTACTCTATAGCTTTTTTTTTCCTACTTAGTATATTTTAAAGATCTATCCAAGTTAACAGATGTAGAATAACCTTATTATTTTTAATTGTGCAGCATACTCTTTTATGTGTGCATCATATTTTAAAGATCACTCCCCTTGAGGAATATTTAGACTACTCCTAGTTTTTCACTTTCACAAGCAATGTTGTAACAAACGTCTTTATTGCTCATTTGTGTAAGTATGTATTCCTCTGCAGTGGTTCTCAACCTTTCTAATGCCGCGACCCTTTAATACAGTTCCTCATGTTGTGGGGACCCCCAACCATAAAATTATTTTCGTTGCTACTTCATAACTGTAATTTTGCTACTGTTATGAATCGTAATGTAAATATCTGTGTTTTCCGATGGTTTTAGGCTCTACAGCAGCAGTTCTCAACCTGTGGGTCACGACCCACAGGTTGAGAACCGCTAGCAGGGTCGCCTAAGACCATGGGAGATCATAAGGTATATATATTTTTAGCTTCAATCAGTTCTGCACAATGACCAGCAAAATGGCTATGTCAGTTTAAATTTTAACTCACAGCACATGAGAGTAATCCTTTTCTCATTCTCTGTCATACTCATCAACACTTTAAAATTTTTGGATAATCCTGTGGGTGAAAAAAGAAAAGGTATGTTATTTATAGTTTTAAGGTGCTAATTACAAGTGTTGGATGAATATTTGTTCATATACTTATTGGCCATTTAAATTTTATTTTTTGTGAATTGCCTAATAAATGCTGCCCATTTTTCTACTGGCTTGACTTTTTCTTATTGATATCGGATACTAATCCTTTGTTCTCTATGTTGCAAATATTTTCTCCCAATTTTTGCTTATGTTTCAACTCTGTTTATGCTATCTTTTTAAAATATATATATATATATTATTGATTTTTTACAGTGGAAGGGAGAGGGATAGAGAGTTAGAAACATTGATGAGAGAGAAACATTGATCAGCTGCCTCCTGCACACTCCCTACTGGGTATGTGCCAGCAACCAAGGTACATGCCCTTGATCAGAATCGAACCTGGGATCCTTGAGTCCAAAGGCCGACGCTCTATCCACTGAGCCAAACTGGTTAGGGCTGTTTATGGTATCTTTTGATAGGTATAAGTTTTAAGTTTTGTTGTAGTTAAATTTATCATTTTTTGTGTGATTTTTGCATCTTAAGGAGAATTTCCCCTACCCACCAAGTCACACAGATGTTCTCTACTATTTTATTTTAGCACTTTTATGTATTTTTTATATTTAGATCCTTAATCCATCTAGGCTCTCCATATGAACAAATTTTCTTTTGCTTCAACAGAAATTATATTATTCCACATATCAGTTGTTGACTAATCTGCTCTTCATAAATTTACAGTGTCACCTTTATCAAATATTAAATTCCTACATACCGAGGGACCTGTTTTAGTTTTTGATTCTTTCCAAATAATCTACTTATTACATTGATCCATTTGGTTTTCTAGTTTTTAATATGTCTTGACACCTGGGAAGGCGGTTTCCAATTCAGCTCTTTTATAAAATTATTTTGGTTATTCTTGCTCTTTTAGCTTCTAGAACCAGTGTGAATGTTACATGAAGAAACTGGCTGGATTTTGATGGAAATTATATTACATGCATAGCTTTATTTTGAGAGAATTGGTGACGACGATGATGATACTGTTGATGAAGGTGACAAGGATTGATTTCAGATCTCTGCCAGAGCACTTTCTAGAGTCCCCAAGAGGACCAATTAGGCCACTAAAGATGACAGGGCTGGTGATGAGCCATCTTCTCTGTGTACCATTTCTTTCCTTAGATGAGCCTTTTCCCCCTGAATTAAGCCTCCTTAGAACACAGCATAGATGAGATCTGAATACAGCTTTGATTGAGGTCAGACATCAGTCGGGAGCAGAGTGATGCTTATAGCATGTGCTCCACTCAGCCATCTGACCTGCTCACGTTTTCTGAGGGTCATATGGGCTCGGAAGCCAGGGTCCATTCCCAAATCTTGCACTGGGCCCTGGGCAGCGAGATTACCTACCATCTGAGGACCCCTTTCAAATATGATGACTCTTATGGGAAAGCAGATATTCTTCTAGTAATTGCTGACTGAGAATACATATAATTAAAAAATGCTACTTGAATGAAGTAGTTCGTAAATTAAATTTGATTTATCATTCACAAAATGGGTACATACATATGGAACATATTACTTATTCGGCTATAGATGGTGCTTGGTGTCTACCTGGATCGCAGAACCCCTGACTCCTATTTCAGGGCATTCTTGATTTAATTGAAGATGAAAGTCTGTCTCATGTCATCTCACTTTTTTGGTCACATCCTGTTATACTCCTGAGACATCTTCCAAACTAAAACTTATATTCAAAAATCACCAAGCCTTTATCTTGTGTGTGGCTCACCTTTCCTCTCCTATACATGTGTTCTAGGTACCCAGGATATAACAATACAGGGTCACCTTTTAACCAAATGGCCTAATCATTGACAGATAAAGCCACATTCATGTGTGCACTGACCCCTGGCCATGTGAAAAAGGGATAGGAATAGTTATGGGTAAGAACAAACGGGCTGATGCACAGAACGCCATCTGTAAGTTGTAAAACATTATACAAATGCTTTGCTACTCAGCACTGTAGAAAGTTACAAATGAAATAGTCACCTTGGCTCTGCCCTTGAGACATTTGAAACCAGCTAGAGGCTCAGATCTAGTGGAACAATAAGGAGAAATTGCGAGGTAACTGGGAAAAAGCTCCTGAAGACGCAATGAAAGATTGCAGCCCTAAGTGCCAATATAGCACAGGGGGCTGCTGCACCCTGAACCAGCTCTAACACCCAGTGCAGGTGCCACAGCCCATTGCTCTGGCCTGGCAGCAGGGTCCCACTACTTCACCTTCCTCTCTTCCTCCTTCGCCTTTAAAAACTCCTAGAGAACTTTTCAAACTGAGCCTCCCAGTTACTTGGGGCCTCTCTTTCTAATTGCTCTTTGCTCTGTGGCTTATTCCTCCTCCCATATGGCAATATCAAATTCATGCTGCTGGCGGTCTTGGGCCTTGTGCTCTGTGGTACTTGATGCTGATGAAAACAATGTGGAAAAGAACCCACAGCAGGCTCTCTGTCCTGGGCTGCAGTTCAGAGTCTGTGTTTTGATCACTTCATCTATTATGCTTGCATTGTGAAATGGTGAGCACTGGTACCCACTGTTCTTTCATTTAAGAAAGTCCAGGGCTGCTGGGCGGTATTCACAGGTAATTAATTTGTCAGGGTAAGAGAAGCAGTCTTACCAAATACAAGCAGGAAAAAAAAAATTCACACCTCATCTAGCAGTTGATTAGTTTTACAAATGATCATGAATAACATAAAAAAGTATGGGTGGGGAGTTGGGTAGTGGCAGGGCAGACAGACCTGTAAATGGATGAGGCTTTACCGCTAAACCTGATGGATTCATATATTTTGCCTCATAAAAGCCTGTAGTTTCCCCTTGTAAATGAATCCCTTGTGACTACCATATCAATCTCTTAGATAAGTAAGTATGCCTTATGCGGTCCATGTGTGGGCAAAAGAAAAGACTTTCTTTCTTTCTTTCTTTCTTTCTTTCTTTCTTTCTTTCTTTCTTTCTTTCTTTCTTTCTTTCTTTCTTTCTTTCTTTCTTTCTCCCTTCCCTTCCCTTCCTTTCCTTTCCCTTCCTTACCCTTCCCTTCCCTTCCTTTCCTTTCCCTCCCTCCCTTCTTCCATCCCTCCCTTCCTCCCTCCCTCCCTCTTTTTCCCTCTCTCCTTCTCCCCACTCCCTTCCTTCTTCAGAGAAATTATACTTTAAATTGACTCTAAACTAAAGATAGCATAAACAAGTTTTCCAAACTCAAAATTGCAAGTCATAGTCTGATGATGAGAGAATATTTGAAATCACCTGGAAAACTCAGGATATAGCCAGTATATCCTGAAATCTCAGCAGATAGGTTGATTGTTCCTCTAGGATTTGGATAATTGACAAGATTCCAATGACTGGAATTATCAAGAGTTTAGTGTTTTCGAACCTTATGAGTAAAGTTGACTGGTAAAATCCATGTAATGAACCTAGTGATACCGTTGTAATTAACCTAGTTATTAATAAGAGAAAAGGAGCAAAGGGAAAGCCAAATACTATAGGCGTGTCATCTGGGCAGCTTTGCCCGGAAACTACAACTTTACATGCCCAGTAAAGTTGAGGGGACCAGGGAAGGTGCTTGCTGTCAGTCATACCTGGCAACAGAGGTCGTTGGTCAGAATGGGTGTGGCCACTGCAAACTAGGGAGGATGTGGGATATTTAATTCCCTGAACAAAGGCATTCGAGCTTTTGGGCTCTTGGTTTCTCCGGTGCTCTTGGCGTATTGTGCTCGACTCCTGGCTTGCAGGGCTCTCTTGCTCTTGCTTCCTGTATTCGCTCACATGGCCCATGGCCACGTGGGCCCGCACACAATGGACTAATGAACTGCAACGAGCCTGATGCTGAACTGGACTTGGACGCAACATGGAACAAAAACTCTGGGCCCTGGCTTTGCTTTTAGCTCTACTGAATCCCCAGCTATCCTTCTTCCAGGCATGGATTAAGGGAAATGGGACTTGGAAACACAGGGATTTAATTCCATGCAAATAAAAATCACTCATCCTCTTGTATGAGTCCCAGAAACTTCTTTTTTTCTTGAGATATCCTAAATACTCCACCCCCAGCACTCAGTGGGGAAAGGGATACTTCAACTTCCCTGATGACAGAATGACAAACCCAATAGGACTCAACAAGAGGATTAAAGTGTGGAAAGCATCTCTTCCTGGCTCCCTCCCACTCACAGCCTCCAAATGTCAATCTCCCCAGTCGGTTTAGGTTGGACAGTCATGGGATGCCACGTTGGCTAAGGTGTCATAGGCCCCTCAGATTCTGGTCTATGATAGAAAGCTAGGGAGCATAGACGGCATTCATACCTCCCTCAACTATCAAATCTCCACCTTTTAAGAGAACAAAAGGGGGTGAAATGTATATTAGTTTTTTTCTCTCTGAAATAAATAATAATACAATTTCCATTCCTCCAAAGTGCCTACTCTGAAAAGGAATTTTATTCTGTTTTGTTGTTTTTTTTAAAGGACTGTCTGCCTCTGAAATGCTAATTCCTAGTCTCTAAGGGTTCTTATTTGAGTCATCTATTGAAATGCGATTCTAAAAAATGGGTCATAGATAGCCTAGGTCAGTGGTCAGCAAACTCATTAGTCAACAGAGCAGCAAACCCAGGCTTGTGAGCTGCATGTGGCTCTCGAGCCGCAGTTTGCCGACCACTGTACAGCTGTCTCCATGATGTGGTGTGCATACCTTTAATTATTCAACTATTAAATATCAAAAGAAATAATGGTGAGGGGGTGGGCTAGAGGCAAGGAAGCCTGTAATCACGTGTGGTATCTCAGGCCAATGCCTGGATGATTGAGCAACCAGCTGCCTGTAGCAGTGGCTTACACATCTTGGTGTTGATTCTCCCTTTTCCCTGCTTTACTCTCCTGCTCCTGGAATCCCACTTTGAATTTCTTATACACAAGTCTTTGTCTTAGCCTCTGCTTTCTGGGGAACTGAAGCTACGACAGGACTATTTGAAACTATTGCTCTCTGGTTTTGTTTGATAATAGTGTGCACATGATAAATGTGTTTGATTTAAAAATTTTTGGCCTGTGGCTGGTTGACTGAGGTGGTTAAAATGAGGCCAAGATAATGAATGTGGACTTGAGTGACCCAGTTAGCTTCTTTTTGTTCCGTGGTTAGATTTCCATCCTGTGGATATGTAACTTCTCCATAAAGACCATTCATTCACTACCAAACTGTTTGAGACTTCATGTTCTTCCCTCCTCCACAATATGGCTATCACCCCACCAGTCACTGCAAATATTTTCTCAATTTCACTCTTTCCCTCATCCCAGACATCCAAATATCACTCATTTCTTTGGTTTACATTTCAAAAATGTCTTTTAAAATTGGCCTGTCTTTTTTCTTCACTGCCCACAATCCCAACCTTTTCTTCCTGGATCATTGTTGCAATCACAGCCTATCTGGTTTTATCGTCTGTATTTTCTACTAGAGGTCTGGTGCATGAAATTCGTGCATGGGGGTGGGCAGTTCCTCAGCCTGGCCTGCACCCTCTCCAATCCAGGACCGCTAGCTCCTAACTGCTCGCTTGCCTGCCTGCCTTATTGCCCCTAACCGCTCCCCTGCTGGCCTGATTGATGCCTAACTGCTCCCCTTCAGGCCTGATCGCCCACAACTGCCCTCCCCTGCCGTGACCTGCCTCCTGTGCTGGTATCGGCCTCCTCTGTGCTGTGCAGAGCAGGGGGACCCCCAGACCTCACCATGCATTAGTGGCCTCTGGGCCTCACCTCTGCTGTGCACGAGGCCATCTTGTGGCGGCCATCTTTGTGGCGGCCCATCTTTGTGGTGGCCATCTTGTGATGACATTTTGCACGAGGGTGCAAGGACCACCTAGGCTTTTATTAGTATAGATACTGACAACATTATTTATATTTACTGTAATGGTATTTCAAAATGAATATCTTTGTCACTTCTTGTTTTTTTAAAACAAAAACAAACTTAAAAACAAACAAAAAAGTCACTACTTGGTCTCATTATCTATGAGATTAAGTCCAAAAGCCTCTGGTGTATTTTATAGTGTTTATCATACCAGGCTTCACTCAGTATTTCCTGCCTCTCCAACATCATGCTCCAACTCTGTGTCACAAGCAACCAATTTCCCACTTTTGTTCAAATATGCCAAGCCTTTTTCTACTCTCCCTTCTCTCTGCTCAGAATGCCTTTCTTCTGTTTTCTCCTACTTATACTTGAGATGTAACATAAATATGGTTGCAGATTTAACAGATTTAGTTGTTCTGCCTTGTGTGTTCCCATACCTTTCAAAAGGTATGGGAATTTCCTGAGACCCCCATGGGAGGAAGGGGATTTGTGGAAAGCTTTATTGATGATATAAAATTAAGGGGGTCCCCCTCTAAGGTCCCATCTCTCTGTCTGTCTCACCATGGAAGAAGTCCAATCTTGTCATCAGCAGGGCCAAAATTAAGGCCACTGCCCATAGTTTCTGTTCCATACGCAAGTCCAGCATCTGGCTAGCTTAGCTTGTGTTCCCAGCTGCAGTACATTGTGTGTGGGGTCCACATGGCCATTGGCCAGGAGGCTGCCTAAGGACATGTGGCTATGGAGAGATAACAGGTGGGCACAAAGGTAAGTGTGGATCATGGAGCAAGAGAGAGCAAGAGCCAGGGAACACTTTGAGGATTTTAACAGGAGCTTAACCAATTAGCTTTTTAAGCTTTCTTGTGCTTGCAGTGGCTCCACCTTCCTAGCCAATAATCTTTTTCCCAAGCTAGACTGACAGACAAGCATTTGCCCTAAATCTCCCCAACTTCACTTGTGCATGCACCCATCTTCCGCTTTGTTCCATTCCTTCCCCCAGTGATCTGCAGGGAATGGACCAGTGGCTCTCTGGGAGTGTGAAGTTGTAGCTTCCTGGTGAAAAAAAACAAATGACCAGGCTTATAATGCCTGGCCTCCCCTTTGCTTTCTTCCTATTAGTAATAGTAATAAACTCACTAATTACAATAATAATAACTCTATTCCTAGGAGTTACTCCACTTACATATGGAAAAAATGTTTGTGTGGTTTTTTTGTTTGTGTGTGTGTTTTTTTTGTGTTTTTTTTTTTTTGAGGGAAGGGCATGAGGAAGACTGGAAAAATTAGGAAATTTATCATCCCATCAAAAAAACAATGGTGGTGAATCACCAGCAGTGCATTGCATACTGTGTTGAAGAAAATCTTGGCTTGAAGTCTCAGATGGTATTTTCTGCCATGTCCAGGATTGCTGGTACATAGGCCATTTAGAAGGAAAGCTTGGATGATATCTTGTTTGGCTAAAATCTGCTGAGCTGCATCTATTTCTAGAAAAGGGATTAAGTAGAATAACTGGTTAAATAGAGTAGCATTCTGCATCTCTACTGGTTAAATAGAGTAACATTCTGCATCTCTACTGGTTAAATAGAGTAACATTCTGTATCTCTAACTTCTTGCTTCTAGATAGCCAGTGCCTGTTAAATGATTGAATCTGTGGCTTAGTAGCATCAAGCACTTCCTGTGTAGCTGGGAGGTTGCAGTTCACAATTATCTAATCTGGACTCCACTGAGAAGTGATAATTAGGTGCTAAATGTTAACCGGATTACAGCAGGGATTGCTCCCACCAGTCATTTAACACCTCATCAGGGGTTGGACCTTGGATGTTGTTTTCTATTTACTCTTCCTATGCAGCTGCCTCTTCCTGACCTTTTCTTTAAAAGTCTATATTTCATCTTCCTGTCCAGTTTTTGGGACAGCCACATTTGCTTACTTACTTGATAGAATCATCATTTATTTGTGGCATACAAGTAAAATCTGTGACTCTTCTAAGAGGGTAGAAGGAGCCATAAAATGTTCTCCAGGAAGAGAATTTACTATAATCATAATAGCAACCATATATTGCTGACTTCCTATGTGCGTGATAAGCCACACATTCTGTACAGGACTGTGATTGGTGATGTGTTATGTATTATGAGCATCCCCATGTTACAGATGTGGAAACTCGGGCAAAGGCAGTTTGCAGGTAGGCTGGATGCACTCAGAGCCCTTGTTCTTAACCCCTGTGTGTGCTGGGACCTCTAACTTACTCTATCCTGGGCACTTGCCCCTACTTACCTGGCACCCAGGATGAAAAGGGAATCCCCATTCCACTCTTCCCTATCAGGGCTTCAGGAGTGAGGCATGTGTGTCCTTGCCTGCAGTGGGACAGACTTGGTGTGTCTAATGGGTCTGAGAACAAGTGTTTCCATGAAGCCAGCTGGGAAAATTTCCCAGGCAAAAGGCCACAGCTGGGAATTTCTAAGTATAACAGTCTATTGCTGCCTTTTGTGTTCCTTTGAAAATCCACAATGCAGGTTGTAGTAAAGACCTGTAGATCAGTGGGTTATGTTCCATGGAGTGTGAGCTGATTTAGAGAAGTTGAGACAGCCACAGAGGGAAGTTTGAGGCTATCAATTCAAAGATTATATTTATTCATCAGTATCTCAGGTCACTTTAAATGTCATTGACAGGGTCTGTGTGATTTTATTCCTATATCCATTATGTAACAAAACTTTAAGGCATTACTCATAATGATTAAAGACTATTTTTTCCCTAATGTTGGTGTATTTTTCATTTTATCTTTACAGTAATAATTTGGTAAATAATAAATTTCTATCATTTTGGCTTTCAACTGTGCACTTTTTTTAAAAACGAAAAACTCTATACAACTCAAAGCACTTTATTCTTTTGCAGTAGGAAATCTAGCAGTTCTAGTAATTTTTAGTTTCTAACTTATATTTTGTTTTGAAATTTATTAACATTTAGTGTGTCAATAAAAATGTATTTTACTATTTTGCCTTTTTTTTTTTTAAACCAAATAAACTATGGTTATACATGTTGATTAGGTTGTTTGTTTGGCTGTATATATTTTTCCTAAATATCGGTGAGCAATTGTATTTTTAAAAAAGTAATTCCAGCCCCCACTGACTACAGACACTTTCCCTGGTACTGTTTGTTATTCTGAGGTTCTCTAGTCTAGGTGGTTGTTTTCACACTTCCTCAGCATGTATTTTCTTAGTGTTAACCATATATCTGGCTTGGTCTTGCTACAAACTCACTTAGCATTTTAATCTGAATCTCACTTAATCCTTGTCACTCAGCTGATATAGACTGCCCATTTACAATGCTGGTTTAATCATTCTGAAAACATTTGGTCATGAATTAAAGAACACTGCATCTGTTTCAACTTGCAGACAGAGCAAGACACTTTTAAGGAGCTGTTCCAGGGGGCTACTGTAAATTCACATTGACCTTGACTCCTGGTTTGTGAGAGAAACAGATATCAAACAGGTTGTTTTTTTGTTAAGCTCCCAAGCACATCAAACATTTGAATAAAATACTATTTATCTGCTGAGCTCCACTAGTCAACCACACGAAACTTTTGGGCTCTTTTAGGATCATTTTATCTTTTCCTCTTTCATTAAAAACAGACAAACAAATAAACAAAAAACCCACAAAAAACAACTATTTGCACTTGCTGAGTGTTTGAGAAAGAAAATGGTACAATGGGAG
Organism: Corynorhinus townsendii; assembly: GCA_026230045.1. Classification (NCBI taxonomy): domain Eukaryota; kingdom Metazoa; phylum Chordata; class Mammalia; order Chiroptera; family Vespertilionidae; genus Corynorhinus; species Corynorhinus townsendii. The sequence continues at coordinate 147,915,482 of JAPDVU010000002.1, read as the reverse complement.
GAATGGGAGGACATGTTAACTTGATAATTTTTTTCCTTCTGATTCAAATGTATTTGCTGTCAAGACCATTACAAATGAACCCTGCTAATGTTATACTTTCTGAGGTTCAGTGGTGATCCTTGACCTAAAGTTAAACAACAGCTGTGGGCCTCCTCTCACCCCTCATACATTTGTGTGGGAGCTTTCTGCCCCATGACCAGAAACACTGTTGCCATGCACCCTGCTGCTTCTCCCCAGCGCCTCTCTAAGCATTGCAAAGGATGCCTTGAGAATTTGTATACATCCTATGTTTCCATCAGGAGAGCCTCAGTTATGAAAAAATAACTGCACGGTCTTAGTAGTTTCAAACAACCAAGGTTTATCTTGCTCACAGAACACTGTATTGCGGGTGGTCTAGGGGCTCTGTATCTCTTAGGGACTTGCTGAGAGAAGCTCTGTCTGAACTACAAGGCAGGAGAAAGGGAATGTGGTACATGAAGCACCTGCCTGGGAAAATTTTGCCCAGATGTGAGTGAGAAAGCATTGCAGCAAGCCCACTGCCCTTTGCCCCCCCCCCTCCCCCCCAACGCCTAACCTCTACAGGGGTGTAATTGTCATAAGTACCAGTGACCAAATATTTGGAATTCTCTTTCCAGACACATGTAGGATTGAACTGAAACTTGCAGTCAATGAAATGTGAGCAGGAAGTGATGATGTCACACTCAGGGCTGGCTACATGATTTGTGGGGTATAGTATAAAATGCAAATATGTGATTTCTTGCTCAAGAATTATTAAGAGTTTCAAGAGAGTGACTGCTGTAAGCTAATTCCAGCAGGTCATAAATGCAAGAAGTTCATCAAAAGGTTGGTGGACCTTGAGACTTCAGCAAGGGCTGGAAAATACATATTATTGCCCCAAACCTGAAAAGGATGCATAAATGATTGTTCTGAGGGCATTTTAATCTACATGTTATTGCCTCCTATTGGCCAAACACCTGAACAGCCATAGGCAGTTCCCCCAGTGTGACAATGGATTCTGTATACTAAACCTTGCCTTTGATATGTATATCTACCTTGCTTTAGGACAATTTGTGTTAATAAAAAGCAAGGGGTCCAGAGATTTGGGAGAACTTGGTTCCTACAGCCAAGCTCCTCTGGTTTCCCAAAATGCCTTCCAAAATTATGTTTCATCTCTAGACTCTTTAATAATTTACAGCAGCCCCTTCTCCAGATTCCTGAACCCTTCTAGATGCTGGACAAGACCCCTGGCAAGTGACATCAGAGTTTTAAACCAAACAGGGGACCCTTCTAAATGTGGTGCTCTGTAAAACTGTGCAGGTCTCATATCCACAAAAACTGGACCTGCATACAGCCCAGGAAGGGATGCAGGAAAACAGGTCCTCTATGGAAGCATCTGATGATGCTAATTTAAGGTTGTGTTCTTGCCCAGAGTGGCCACATAGAGTCAAGCCAGTTGTTTGCTTATCTCACAGGAGGTGCTTTCAGGATGAGTAAGACAATGTAAGATGAAGATTTTCCCTTTGCAAATCCCCGGAGAAAGGTGACCTCTAAATTCAAAGCATAATCTTTCCCCAATAGTGATTTAATGACATTAATTACACTCCTGTTACTGCACTGTGTCACTCTTATAATTTCCTTACAGCAGAAAGGTTGGGAACATCCTGCCCTACCCTGACTTTTTTTTTTTTTTTTTTTGGGGGGGGGCGGGTGCCAATGGTAGTCTGCCAATAAGCATTAGAAAGGATTTCCATTTGACTGTGTCCAGTTCAGCAAAGCTAAATTAGAGAACAGGTTTATTCAGGGGATGGGGAAGAGGACTGTTAATTGGAACTTCTAGTTGAGATGAACCCTAGCCTATTGTGTCCCCTCGTAAAACAAAGAACCCTGGATCATCTGCCTGGCTTGGGTAGATCTTTATGATTCAGAAATTTTATTTTGATTATTTTAAAATGTAAGAAGGGAAATTAGCCATTAATCTTCTTTTGGATTAAACTTTTTTTTGGAGTCATACGCTTGTTTCAATGGCATGAGGAGCACTGCCTCTGCTGTATAGTCTTACTGCCTGATAGGACTGTAGCAGATGCTATTGATACCCTGTCCAAATCCCCCAGCTGCTGTGGAGACTGGCTGCTCACTGGGGCTCACCACTCAGAACCACTCTGCCTCTCCTGTGGGACTGCCCTTGGCTTCCACTCAACCTGGAAGCGGCTCATGGCCCATGACTCACTGATGGGAGGGTACAAAGGACCAGACCCCTTGCCTCGAGGTGGGGACAACTTTGTGGTGTGATTTATGTTCTAGAGTCCTCCATGAAGCAGGCTAAGGTTATAGTTTACCCAAGACCCCTTTCTTTAAAAATTTTTTTTTTCTTATTGATTTCAGAGAGGTAGGGAGAGGGAGAGATAGAAAGATCAATGATGAGAGAGAATCATTGATTGGCTGTCTCCTGCACACCCCCTACTGGGGATTGAGCCGCAACCCCTGGCATGTGAACTGGAATCAAATCCGAGACCCTTCAGTCCTCAGGCCAATGCTCTATCCACTGAGCCAGATCAGCTAGGGTTACCCAAGACACCTTTCTTGCTTAATTCTCTTCCTTTCCCTACCCTGATTTTCTCTCTCCCTTTCAGGTTTTTCATTAGGGACAGTCCCTCATAAATCATCTTGGGCAAACCCTGTCTCAGGCTCTGTTTCTAGAGAACTACAGATGAGATAAGAGCTATACTTACTTTATGTGAAGGGAGATTCATTCTGAATAGGCAATTGTCACTGGGTCAGAACTTATACTTAAGGACTAGAAGTATAGGTATAGTCTCTTCCCAGAAACAAGGACCTGATTTTAATGATATCAAAGAAATAGTCTCTTCTTGCCTTTTCCTAGCATGTTGATGGCTAAACATGCCAGAGATGAAAGGATGAAGATACATATTAACATCACTGATGATGGCTGCTCCTACATGGTGTGGGGGCTAAAAATATATATATTTTTCTTCCCACCTTCTAAATTATTCTAGCTAGGCTGAGAATCAAATGAACAAAGATTAACAGGAGAAAATCAAATTTTAATATGTACCCACAGGGAATTTTCATAAGCATAAAAATTCCCAAAGACAGTGAGGTAAAATTGAGAGGATATAACATTTGGACAAAGGGAAAAATGGGGTCTTAGGCTTCAAAAGTGAAAATTGGCAATTTACAGGTAGTTGAGGAAGAGCAGAACATACATGGCAGGCAAATTCTTGCTAACCAACCCAGAAACAATGGGACACAGGGAGTGAGCTGGGGACCAGGCCCCTGCCTGGAGCCTTCCTATCTATCATACTTAATTCAGGTTAGGCTGAGGTGATGTGCTAAGATTTCCTTCCTAGAGCAGATCTTTCCATCTGAATCTCTTGAGCAGAAAAGGCACAGGGTAAAAGATTTTTTTCCTGAATCTTTTGTTTCTTAATAACCAGCTTAAGATCAAATCCCAAAAGTCAATTTCAGGATGGCGGCATTTTGATCCCCTTCAACCGCAACCGTCGTCACTAGCAGTGCTCCTTCAGAGTGGGTCTCAGATAGCCATTGTAACTCACCTCCTTCCCCTATCCCTATTCCATGGGCCCGGTCAGCCATTGATGGTATGGCAATATCATTGCTAGTGTGCACATTGAGTAAATGTTTTGCATCAGTCAACTCCCTGAGTCATCAAAATCACTCCATTGGTAGGTCCAAGGCCATAGAAATAATAGATGGCCCAGGCAGATTTGTACCTATGCCATTTGACTCTAGATTCTATTGCCTTGCTGCTCTGCTATATTGCCTCACAGGGAATAAAAGATGATTTTCACCCTCTTCATAAGGTTGCAAGGATTAAATGATTTAATATGAATAAAACATTTAGCATCACACCTAGCACATAGTCAGGGCACCAAAAAGTAATAATAACAGTTATTATTTTGTGGAAGAGTTTATAGAGATACCAACATTTGGAGACCTGGAATCAGTGTCATCTTAGTCAATTCCTTTTAAAATACTAATGTTTCTGGTCAGGAGTTCGGTTCCTGCCTCACTGACCTCTGCTTCTCCCTGTGCTTGCGGGCACAGCCTAGAAACAGGTTTCTTTCAGCACCACATTTCACAAAGTGGTGGTGATATCACAGTGTCCCCATGTTCACACACTTTCTTATAGTCATTGCCCTTTATGGTTTTGGAGTAACATAAAGAAAGTCACACAAATTCAGTCTGGCTAGAACTGAGTTGGATATTTTTATTATATCCAAGCAGAAAAAAGAACCACACAGGAAATGGGCAACAAACTCATAATCTTATAACTGAGTTGGCAGATTGGAAAAACATCTCTAGACAGAATCGTTGCAATGGTGGTATCTTTAGATTTCACAGTGAGTCATCTGCATCCTTCACCAAGTGAGTCAGTTGTGCTCTGACTGGCACTGAGCATTTATATTTTGGTTGAGTAGGATCCCATATGACACCTGTCCCAGTCAATTGCACACTTGCCATTTATGCCATTTATAATGATAACTTATTGAATTGTGGAGTGCGGATTATCAACTACTTAGAGCTTTTGTAACTGTTCATGAAAGACCTAGAGAAGTTGAGGGAGCAATTTGTTTTCTGGGAGTGGTTAACAAAAAAGTCATATTGACTAATGAGAACCAGGGCATTCATGAGGACATAGAAACACACCTTGCTGGCTTAGTTGTTCATAGCTGCAAATTAGCTCAAGTTAGAAACAGCTGGGCAGTGAGCTAATTTTAAGGTGTAATGCTGCTTCAAGTTTACATTTTCTCCCAGAACATATACAGTAATAGTTGACTGAGAGTGAGAGTGAAGATTGTGAAGGTTGTGGGGGTGAAGATGGGAACAGAGGGATGAAATCATGTATAATATATTATGACATTTGAATTGTAATTGTGAATTCATTAAAACATACTATATAATAAAACCCCAATATGCAAATTAACCAAACAGCAGAACGAATGGTCGCTATGATGCGCACTGATAACCAGGGGGCAGATGCTCAACACAGGGGCTGCCCCCTGGTGGTCAGTGTGCTCCCACAGGGGGAGTGCTGCTCAGCCAGAAGCCAGGCTCATGGCTGGTGAGCACAGCAGCAGTGGCGGCGGTGGCAGGAGTCTCTCCCACCTCTGCTGCTGGAGGCCGGCGGTAAGGAGCAAGAGGTCCTGGACTGCGAGAGGGCACAAGCCAGGCTGAGGGACCCGCCTCCCCCCACCCCCATGTGCACAAATTTTGTGCCCTGGACCTCTAGTAAGTAAATATAATCTTTAAGATAAAGTGCTCAAATCCCACTCAGGCCAGTTTAGTATCTTTCTATTTCATTGTCACAATTAGTAGTCTTAGTTTCTGATCAGAGGACAAGTGAGAGAGAGAGTGAGGGTGGAGCAATTGAAAGGGATCACAGGAATTAGGGAAAAGGTCCAATTGGATATCTCTTCAGTTTGTTGAAACACTTAAGGGCAGTGTTCACTCACTCTAGGAGAGAAGCCTGTTCGGTGGAAATGTTACAAAGAGATCCAGTATGGATTGGACCAATGACTGACATGTTTGTTAGGCTTAGATTTTGTTTGCTTGTTTTGCCTTAACTGCATGTGTCTAAGTAAGTCATGGCTAATTTGCTTTGACTATCTGGAAATATTCTTTTCTTGGTAGTTTGAAAGAATTAGTTTATTTGTTATTAAGGCACCCAGTACGATGGATAAGTAATATAACAGATATAACTTTACTGCCTTCAAGTTTCAGTTCCTTAATCTGTAAAATGGGGATTACACTTCTGGGTTTTGCTACAGGATTAATTTTGACAGTATATGAAATTCCCTGGGTAATGTGTGCTTACAGCCTAGGTATTCACTGAATAGTACCTATTAGGGTAACAACCATGATGATAGTGAGAATCCTCATTTCTTTTCATCAGTGAATCCATATAAGGCATATTCCATTGTTCTATCTCTTTCTTCTCACTGGATGGAAGGTTCCAGTAAAGATAGTCTTTAGCTTCCATTGTATTCTTTATAGTCTCAAGATCTCTCTTTACTGTGATGATCAAGCCCTCCTTGGTCTGAAGGTGAGGTATCCGTAAGGAAAGATGACCTGGCTACTTATGCTGGACTATTTCCTTTTCAAAATGGCATGACAGTTTAGACTATAAAAGCTAAAATTATGAATATAGTGTTTTTCAAATTTGCAGGAATGATAAACTGCTATGATAAGCTTTGAACAATCCTTTTCTCAGTTGGAATCTTGCTCAGAACCTCAACATATGAAACAGGCAGACACAGAGCTACTCTCATTGAAGCTAGTAAGTATGTTTGGGGAAGGGTGTTTCTGGGAGGAATGTTGTTATGTAACCTCTCTGACCTCTACTGTGACATGCTCAAGGTACCTCCAAGGCTTGGACGTAGAGAGCTGGCTGGTGGTCATTTAGGATAACAAACCGAATGGGAAGTAACAATTGAACCTTGTTCACTTCCTGTGATATTGTAAGAAAGAGGCCAAAAAGAGGGAGGGCTAGTTCTCCCAGTGTCCCATTTTCCCTCGGATCTGCACAGAAGTGGGGAGGGGATCTCACTTTTAAGGGAGCCCCAAATAAAAGGCTTCTGCTATCTTAAGGTCCTGGGGCCTGGGGAATGGAGAACACCACAAGGCTTCTGAGTGGAAGTGCCTAGGCTAGGAATTCGAATATGAGCAAGTTGTGTGGGAGGGTGGGAAGGACAGAGTCCTTGATAGTAATGCCCTCCAGAGACTGCAGCGCACAAACCGTGCACCAACTGAAGTGGAGACAGCAGCTTGTGTTTGGGCTCAAAAGATTAAACATGGATTGAAAACTACTGTAATACTTGATAGAATATAGGATTAATTTATGAAGGAATGATATAGTCATTTAGCCTTTAGGGAGAGTGGTGTTTAATACATTTTGTGCTAGTAAATAGTTTCTATCTAATAGGCTTAGTAAACTCACTTTAATATACCAATTGATATTGCTTTAGAAGACATGCTCTTTATCTTTCTGATGGAAACCAAGATGGGTTTCTAGTTCCTGGAAAGTAATTTTTCCATTCACTGTACATATCCAGACCTTCATGAGCCTTCCAAGAGGTGGACTAAATAAGAACTGTCAACAGTAGCATACAATGTTATAGCCTGAAAATATGAAAGCTCTTGTAAAGGAGGAGTCAGTCATTGTTTATTAGTCAATTTCATGGCTGCTGACTAATTAGGAGCAGAGGAAAAGTCTTGCCAATTAGAGTGCTTTGCCTTTTGAGTCAGATTGGAAATAATGACTTACAATTATTCATCATTTATATAGCACTTTTATATAAATAAAATGCACCAATCATTTAAAAACTGTTAATTGATTTCAGAGAGGAAGGATGAGGTAGAAAGAGATAGAAACATCGATGAGAGATAATTGTTGATTGCCTCCTGCACTCCTCCTACTAGGGATCAAGCTTGCAACCTGGGCATGTACCCTGACTGGGAATCGAACTGTGACCTCTTGATTCATAGGTCACCAACCCTTGAGTCACACTGGATGGGGGATCATTTTTATTAGGAATGACCATGTACCTTTAGGGACTCCAGTGCATTTGTGTTGGTTGAGAAGTGCATTCAAAATGGCATTACAGTTCAGAATATAAAAACTAGAATTATTAGTATAATGTTTTTCCTCTGTCTATATAAAAGAAAACAGAAACAACCTTAGGGTATGGCATTTCATTTTCCAACTAGTGGCCCGGTGCTAGTGGGGGGGGGGGGGCCAGCCCGGCCTGCACCCTCTCCAATCTGAGACCCCTCGGGGGATGTCTGACTACATGGACTATTTGGATTTTGTATTCCACATGGTCCATGTACAATATTTGATTTTACAATTTGAAAAAGTCAGTTACACTGATCTTCATCCGGAATTTCTGCCTTAACTATACGGTCAATGTCATCTTCTGTTCATAATTTGGACTCACTATCTAATATCAATAACATGTGAGCATGAGGCAGTCCGCGTTTCTCAAATTCAATGACATGAATTTTGGCTATTACTTTGCCAAATAAATGGAATTTACGTATATCATTTAAAAGAGCATTCAGCTTAATATTAAAAACTCTGGCTACCAAGTCAGGTCTGTTTTCAACTTTTTGCCAGCTTTGTAAATTGTTTGCTATATCTGCCCATTTGGGGTTGCATGTCATGGTTATGAATAAAGTATGCCATACTTTATTACAATTGCCATAGCATCCTGATATCACTGCTGCATATTTCTGGAACTACCCTCAAAAGATGATGGAAGTATTATCATTTTACCAATCGGCACACTGTCATTTTCAGATGCAGATGTGAGATAATCCATCAAACCACTATATTTTTCAACTCTCAGCTTAGATTGGTTTACTTTAATAAAATTTATCTGATTGGCCTCCATTTTTTAATATGAATCCACAATAAACTGTTGAGTTAACTTTCCTGCATTTAAAATATGATTGAATGTGTCCTATCCACAGAGATGAAATCCATAATACTGCATTTGTGTGACTTGTGTCCTTACATTTTGTCTAATATCATTGTCAATTACACTGCCATCTCTGAGTCTTAAAGTCTGTTCCCAGCCTTTTTTCACCATGTGGAAAAAGAATAGGATATGTCATTGCATCTCATGTAGAAAACAGGATACTGACTTATTTCATTTTAGTGGCATTCAGATTATTGGGATCTGGTTTACAATGAATGAGCAAGTCCCTTTCAAAAGGAGGCTCTCTATCTTCGTTTCTGAATATGACTACTACCTCAGTTACACGGGGAGAATTACACTGAGTGGCCAGGTTATTATGATCTCTGAATGCATAATAATCTGGCCATTCAGTGTATATCCTATATAATAAAAGGCTAATATGCAAATTGTCCCCTTGACCAGGAGTTTGACCAGCAGGCAGGCCGGCCAACCACCATGTCCCCTCACCTTGGCCAGGCTGACCGGACCCCACCCATGCACGAATTCATGCACCGGGCCTTTAATATATATACTATATACACTGAGTGGCCAGATTATTATGCATTCAGAGATCATAATAATCTGGCCACTCAGTGTATATCTACCTGGATCACTGTTATGATCATATTTAATCACCATTGTGACTTCTGTGGGAGCAATACCTTTTGCTGCTGCTTCAGATTGGGCTTCCTTTTCTACCTCATGTAGCATCTTGTATGATTTTGTTAATTCATTTATTTCATGCATGAGGTTGTTGATGTTTATCATGAGTCTTTCTGAGCAGCCCTGGTTTTCTGGCATTGCTAATAATTTACTTGTCACTTCAGCTGAATCTAAAATATAGAGTTGAGCAAACTTCCGAGAAACACCATCCGAAGGATGTAAAGTTCCAGTATGGTAAAAAACTTGTCTGTGTATTCTAAAACACTATGGCCCAAATCCTGATGGTGATGCAATATTTGCATCCATTGAAGCAAAAGCAATAGAATTATTTATGGAAAGAATATTTTCCATGAAATTTTTACTGTCAGAATCTTCGTTTGTCATTAATCTTTTAAAATATGCCGGGTATTCTGGAAAATGTATATCATTTGGGCAAATGTTACCTTTGCTACAACAGCGAGTAAATTTTCCATCAGATGGTTTTTCATCAGAGAAATTTAGTGATAGGCAAAACTGACATCTAACGGTCATTTTACCATAACTATGTTCGAGAATTGCATCCTCATGTACTCCATTTTTGCTGAGAAGGCAGTTCCTACCAGTATTGGTAGTACTTATTGATGACTGTTCTTTAGACATATTCTGTTGTCGCCGCCGCCTTCTTTCAGCTTCAGAGGCACATTGTTATTCAGACATTTTCTGTTGATGATGCCAGCTTCTTTGCTTCTTTCGGCTGCAGAGCTGCGTTTTATCTATAGTTGCTCTTTAGACATATTCCCACCTCCCTGCTGTCAGGGTCTGGGATGCAGGTGAATGAGAGTCCTGGCTGTCAGGCTGCTGAGAGCCGGCTGACCAATGGCTGATTCTGGCTGATTCTGTGGGGGATGGGACTCCTTCCTCCCTGCTGTCAGAGTCTGGGCTAACACCACGGGGACACAGCGTCAAGTCTGCCTGCGTGGGGAGACTCAGAGTAAAGTCCCTGCCAACTTGCATGTGCCTCAAAATCCCGCGAAATCCAGACCTGCCTGTGCCCATACAGATGGATGCAGCATCAAGCTATATGGAGCCAGAGGACATCCTGCAGAGCCACCCCAATGGCGCATAGGGCTGAAAGAACCCGGATGGAAGCTGCGCAGAGCAGCAGCCAGAACCTGCCCCCCAGCAGGGTTGAGGGAACTCCAGCAGAAGCCACGCGGAGTGGCCGGCCCCGCCCCCTCTGTGCACACTGCCATCTTGTGACAGAGTTATGGTGTGAGGGTTAATTTGCATATTACCTCTTTATTATATAGGACTTTTAGATGCAAGCTTAAATTTGAGTTGAAAATTCTAACTTTAGAATTCACTTGCATAATACTAACAGATTCAAATAAACCTTTGCTGATTTGATTGTACATGTTAGAAATAAAATTTGCATATTGGGTAAAACTGTTTTTTGTAAATTTTGTTCCAGGACAATTAAAGCAAAAATTGCATACCTAAATAGCTTAGACAAGGTTTTTAGGTTCAATAGAAGCAAGTCTAAGTAGTTGTGGATATAATTCTTTTGGTAGTGTTCTTTTAGTCTCACTGTTGTATATTTAAATGGGTATAATTCTGAACCCAATTCCAATATGTGGGTCCCCCCCCCCCAACACACACACACCAAGCTATTAATGCTCCAAAACCATCTGCATGTCCTACAATTCAACGAAATTCTGACTCTGTCCTCCTGGAAATGGCTGCCGAACCCAAGGTTAAGGGCTCAGTCCCACAAGACTGCCCCTTTCCCATAGGACATCAGACACCAATCACAAATTCAGGTTGTCAACTGTGCTTCTGACCCAACAGCTATAGGTCCAATGTTCCAATGACCCCCTCTTTGGGTTAGATTATATTGCTAGAGCGAGCAGTTGACAGAACTTGGAGAAACATTTTACTTACCCATATGACTGGCTTATTATAAAAGGATATACTCAGAACAGCCAGATGCATAAGGTGAGGCATGAGAAAAGGGCTCAGAATTTCCATTACCTCTCTAAGCACACCTCTTTTCCCAAATCTCCACATGTTCACCAATCCAGAAGCTCTCCCAACCCTGCTCTTTTGGGTTTTTATGCAGGCTTTCTTATACAGTTGGGATAGATTAAGTCATTATCCACTGTTTTACCTTCAGCCTGGTGCCCCTCCTCTGAGGTTAGGGTGGGACTGAAAGTTCAACCCTCTGAGCACTTGCTTGAGTCCCCAGGCAACCAGCCCCCAAATTTAGGTTACTTGAGGGCTTTCCAGTGTCATATCTTTAACACAACAGACAACACCTTGATTACTATCATCACTTAGGAAATTCCAAGGATTTTAGGAGCTCTGTACCAGGAATGGGGAAGAAGAACAAATTTATTGTGTTTTATTATAAATCATAATATCAAAATGAGCATCTTATAAATGGTTATGAATATTGATGGTACCTTTCAAAGGTTGCTTTCTAAAAGGGGGAACCCATATTAGAATTGTGGGCTTCTGGGGAATACTTGGAACCCACTGATAAATATTTTATTTCTCTTGGGTAATTCTATGGTAGGCTGGAGCCATGGGCATAATTAGTCATGCCCAGAAAATGGTAATCAATAAAGCACTTCCAGCTTGGGAAAAGATAATAACCTCTCTGCTGACCCAGAAGCAGTTACAGTATTTAAAAAAACAGTGGTTTAATATTGTATTTCTCAAATAACTGTTTCTGTGATTTCCACATTGCTTTTCTCTTTTATAGGCATAGCCAAAGAGGAAGGTCAGAGTTCTCCCTTGGGTTCTGTCTTGTTTATCTAGTTGGTTAGAGAACTAGATAAACAAGAGAGAAAGAGAAAGGACACTCACTGTAAGTTGGCTGAGGACACTGGCCTTCTGGAGAATCAGATTAGCATTTAATTAGAGGTTAGAAGCACAACTGAGTTCAATTCCTACTAAGTTTACCTTTTTTTTTTTTTGAGGGGGGAAAAGCAGACTTAATAAAACATTTATAGGATTCAATGTGATTTACTTTTACAAAAAATTTTCACACAGTCTTGTCTTTGCTTTTATGTTATTTTTCTTGGCTCTCTGTTTCTCTGCTTTGGCTCCTTCAATAATCATGTTTGTCAGATTAGTTTTTACTATCACTGTGATCAGGTTAGTGGGAATGTTCTTTGATCCTGCTAAGCTTTCTAGATTTTTCTTTGTTGGGGCTGTGCTCCCATTTTTTTGATTTTTCAACACTGTCAGCTCTTCCTTGACTGCCACTGTGACTTCGTGTATTTGACTTCTCCCCACTTTCACTTTTGGGGTTACTTGATTTGTCTTTGCTCCTGCTTCTACTCCCTTTCCTTGTTTCCCTATTTCTACTTCTACTTCTATGTTTCCTTTCTCTGCTTCTGCTTCTACTGTGCTGTTTCTCTTTTTCTGGAAACTTTTTCTTCTTCCTTTCTTTCTTTCTTTCTTTCTTTCTTTCTTTCTTTCTTTCTTTCTTTCTTTCTTTCTTTCTTTCTTTCTTTCTGTCTTTCATCTTCCTTTCTCTTACACTCTAGTAACTAGTGTACTTTTTCTCTTTCTAATTCTTGGTCAGAACCAGAACACCAATGGCCCTCCCAATGATGGCTTCTCCATCTTGATCTTCTTGGGGACCTCGGGGGACTCAGTGATCTCCTTGAGGACCTTAAAGTCTGCGTTCAACATGTCTGTCTATTTCCTCAGTGCCTTCCTTCCCATCTTTCTTGATTTTTCTAGGCCAGTGTTTAATCTATTGATCCAAATTCTTCTGACCTAGAACTGGAATTCTTGGAAACAGAGTAGAAAACCAATCCAGTTTTGTGAGAAAAGGCCTAAGTATTTCTCCAATGGCCATTACACAGCCTCCACCAGACTTCACATCTAGGTCCTCTTCCTCATCAAGGAAAGATTCAAGCCATCCCATAGATCCCAGAGGACTGTGTACCTATATGCATAAGGCCAACTGCTCTAATATATGGAGTCTCTCTGTGATTTGAGACCCATTGCTTGCTTGAGTTAGCTTCAGAGTAAATAATTTGTATAACAGGCAAAAAACTGTAGAAACAATTCCTCCTGTTCCAACACCTCAAACTTCTACTGACCCCTGTCTTCCCACTTCCTTTCTCCCGTGGTTCAACATGTGTGACCTTAAAGGGTATCTCATTCACCACCTCCTGGTAGGCTGATGAAAGGAAATTGATCAAGATCATGGGTTTGATGAGGTTTATAGCCTTCTCCTTGCCCCACAGCAGTGGCACATTGCCCTGCTTGCTTGACACCATCACTTGGTGGCGCCACTGACGCTCTGCTGCTGCCGCCCTGCTAAGTTTACCTTATGCATATGGGGAGGATCAGCAAGCTTTGCAAAATAAAGTTCAAAAATACTCAGGGGAGAAGAAAAGGTTGAACAGTTTGCTGTTGTAGAAAAGCAAATGTGAGTTTGGGTTGGTAGGTACTTGAGCAGGGAAAATAAAATATAAGCTATTATTTACTTCTGCTTACAATGGGTCACAGCCAGATTCGGTGTGGGTGTTTACATTAGACTCTACAACTGGGATAGCCAAGAAGAATTTGGAGTGATCAGAGAAGGTCAAGAGTACTTTAATGTTGGATGATAACACGATCAGTAAGGGTAAAAGTAGCCACAATTTTGTTGATCTGGAAAAGAGGAAGCTAAGCAATAAATGAACAAAGCCAGTTCTCCTCATGGCAGTTGAACAACAGAATCATATTTGAGTGGACCCTGGGGCATAGTATCTAATCTGCTACTTTATGCAGGAATGCCCTATGTAACAAGCCCCAAGTGGCAACCATTTCAGTTGGTGAAACCCTCAGGTGTCAGACAGCCTGGCACCACTATGCAGTATGATCAAAATTCAAGGCTTTCCTCAATGGATCCTAAATTTGCCTCTTGGGAGCTTCTCCTTAAATCCAGGTCCTGATCTGAAGAGTTGAGTAGAATGAGATCGTCCTTTCCCTCCCTCTGTCATAAGGCAGAGTTCTGTGTGTTTGAGGACAGCTGTCATATTTCCTTTTAATATATTTTTATTGATTTCAGAGAGGAAGTGAGAGGGAGAGAGAGATAGAAACATCAATGTTGAGAGAGAATCACTGATTGGCTGCCTTCCGCTTGCCCCACACTGGGGATTGAGCCCGAAATCCAGGCATGTGCCCCCAGCTGGAATCGAACCTGGGACCCTTCAGTCCACAGGCCGACACTCCATCCACCAAGCCAAACCAGCTAGGGCAGCTGTCATATTTCTTGCAGGGTTTTTCAAGATAAGCCCTAACCGTCACTACTTAGTTGCTTTAACTCTGTCAAATGCACAATTTCTCTCTCCTCTCCGTCTTTTTTCTTTAAACAAATTTCAATATGTCAATGTGTTTTTAAAATTGTAGCACAGAGAACTGGGCATAATACTGCTGAATACACCCTGAATTATCAGGTCATCAGCTTCCTGCTCTTGTAATCTTCTACTAAAGAAGTCTAAGGAGACGCTGAATTGATAACAACCACATTACTCCAAATGTGCAGTCACATGAAGACCCAGGCTCTTTATGTGTACACCATCATTACATCACAACTCCTCTTATTTTCAGTAGTGTAGAATAGTATGTTAGTTTCCTGTCATTGCTGTAACAAATTAACACAAACTTGATGGCTTAAAAGAAGAGAGATAGGGAATCCAAGATGGCGGCATAGGTAAACACCTAAACTGCTGCCTCCCACAACAATTTAAACTGCAACTAAAAGATAAAACGTCTATCACCCAGAACCACGGGAAAGCTGGCTGAGTGGAAGTTCTACAACTAGAAGGAAAGAGAAAAGAGCATTGAGACGTGCACGAGTGCTGAAAAGCTGAGGTACAGAGGCGCGTGATCCGGGCTGGCGGCGGGCGACTGGGTGTGTTGCTTTTTTCAACCCCAACGGAGACAAGTCCCCGATTACTCTGAAATCCAGTCTCTGGGGAGACGCGGGAGACCCAAACTCCTACGGGGAGAAGCTGGACTGTCTGCCAGTGAGAGTGGCTTGCTAGCAGAGCTGCGTGCAGGAATAATTGTTTACGGCACTGGGGCACAGGATTCCAGGACACAGTGGGGACACAGAGCCGGCTTACTAGCAGCCATTGCTGTTTGCCACGCCCTAACCTAGTGACGCCCTGAGACCCCGCCCCACACAACCTACAAACCCACCCAAGCTCCAAGCAGCTCAATTAGCATAAGAAAGCCTGCCCTATCGCAGCTTAACCTAGAAAACTTGCAGCCAGGGTCAGACAGCTCCAAAACCTCCAAACCCCAAGCAAAGAGGAGAAAACTGCAGCTCTCACTGTAGCTCCTGCTGAGTGGCCTCAGACAGTAGCTGACCTGCACCCCATTGGAGATCCAGAAGCCAGTGTACCTAGTGGTCAGTGTGAGACACCAGATTTCAACTCCTCACATCCATAAGTGACACATTCAAGAGGCAGACTCAGTGAGCACCAAAGCCCCACTGAAACAAGTCCTGCCCCATAAGCGTGTCTTCAGCGCAGCACTTCTTCCATTATAGACACAGGGAGTGCTCACAGCTAATTGGCCTGGAGGTCAATTCCTCCCAGCGTACCAACAGCAATTCAGGCTTAACTACATACACCAAGACTTTGCACTCAGCCCACAAAGGGGTGTACCAAGAGCATCCACATCAGGTGATTGGGGAGGCTGAGCTACTGCCCCCTATAGGTCACCTACCACACAAAGCCACTCCATCAACCCAGGGAAGCAGCCAAAATGCAGAAACAAAGAAACATGTCACGAATGAAAGAAACGGAGGAAAGCAAACTACTGGATGACATAGAGTTCAGAATCACATTTATAAGGTTACTCAAGAATCTTCTAAAAACTGCCGAGAAACTTGATGACACTTCTGAGGAGCTTAGTGAGACCTTCAAGGACCTTAATGAGAATGCCAAAAAAATGGAAAAGGACCAGTCAGAAATGAAGCATACACTGTCTGAAATAAAGAATATACAGAAACTCAACTGTAGATCAACATACCCCAAGAATCAAACCAAAGATCTGAAATATGTGGAAACAAAAAACATCCAACCAGAAAAACAAAAAGAAAAAAGAATCCAAAAATATGAAGATAGTGTAAGGAGCCTCTGGGACAACTTTAAGCGAAATAACATCCGAATTTTTGGGGTGCCAGAAGAAGGGAGAGAGCAAAATATTGAAAACCTATTAGAAGAAATAATGACAGAAAACTTTCCCTACCTGGTGAAAGAAATAGACTTACAAGTTCAGGAAGCGCACAGAACCCCATACAAGAGGAATCCAAAGAGGACCACACCAAGACACATCATAATTAAAATGCCAAGGGCAAAAGACAAAGAGAGAATATTAAAAGCAGCAAGAGAAAAACAGTTAATTACCTACAAGGGAGTACCCATACGACTGTCAGCTGATTTCTCGGCAGAAACTATGCAGGCCAGAAGGGAATGGCAAGAAATATTCAAAGTGATGAACAGCAAGAACCTACAACCAACATTACTCTACCCAGCAAAGCTATCATTCAGAGTTGAAGGTCAGATAAAGAGCTTCACAGACAAGAAAAAGCTAAAGGAGTTCATTGCCACCAAACCAGGATTACATGAAATGCTGAAGGGTATTCTTTAAGAAGAAGAAGAAGAAAAATGTAAAGATAAAAATTATGAACAACAAAATGACATCAAATACATACCTACCAACAAGTGAATCTAAAAATCAAGTGAATAAAAAATCTGAAGAACAGAATGGACTGGTGAATATAATAGAATCAGGGACATAGAAAGGGAGTGGACTGACGATTCTCAGGGGAAGCAAGTGTGAGGGGTGCGGGAAGAGATTGGACAAAAATCTTACTCTTATGGATGAAGACAGTGGCGGGGGGTAAGGGCATGGGGTGGGGTGGGGAATCAGGTGGAGGGGAGCTATGGGGGGAAAAAAGTGGAACACCTGTAATAATCTGAACAATAAAGATTTAATTAAGAAAAAAAAAAAAAAAGAAGAAGAGAGATATATTCTCTCACAGTTCTGGATGCCAGAAACCTCTGGGCCATACTTCCTCCAGAGGCTTGAGGAAAAAATCAATTTCTTGTCTCTTTAAGTGGCTATTGGCATTCTTGTGGTTGCTTCTCTCTCTGCTTCATCTTCATATCGCTTTCATCTCTGTGTGTATAAGTCTTTCTCCAAACTCTGTCTCTCTTTTATAAGGATAAGTGTGATTGCATTTAGAGACCACCTAGAAAATCCAGGATAAGTTTTTCCTCTCAAGATCTCTCCTGGGCAATGTTTTCCTCTGCCTGTGACACTAGAAAGTTACCTGTTTTCAAAATATCAAGGCAGAACAGGCATAGGATTATAGTTATAGATATTGCCATTCAAAAAAGGGGAAAAGATGTCAGGAATTAAAAGATCACCCATTCCAAGATAACTCCAAACCCAGTAAGGCAAATTTCATTAGATTTCAATGCATGAGAATAGTTCACTGTGACTTGAGGACCTGCCTTTTGGGATTATGACTCTGCCCTTTGCCTCTGTGCCTGTGGCTCAGGGCTCTGACTCAACTCACTTCTAGCTCTGCCTTTGGAATAATTCTTTCTTTTGCTTGGGTGGTAGCACACATTTGAAACTATGCAGTCAGGAAACATCCTGTTTTCTGACTGTAGAATCTTAGGAGTCTGACAGCCTTCTTTCATTTCATCTTATTTCTGTTGTTTTTTTTTGTCATAAGGATGCTCACACCTTTAGACAAGAAGGCCCTCCACAGATCTTTCTTCCATAATCGTATCTCTATTCCTCTCTTGCCTAGATGGCTTAGTAGATTCATGAATTGCATACCCAATCTCTTTAATACTATCCAGAAGTCACTAATCCACACCCTTGGCCTTACCTTCAGAGGTTGCTTTCCCAAAAGTGAACCTCCTAATTTTAGCACCCTTTAAAATCTAGATAAACAGAATTTCCCAAATCATCAAATCCTGGTACCTTTTGCATAACAGTTCCTCATTTTATCTCTTGTCTCTTAAATTTTACTATAAGCAACAAGAAAAACAAAAAACCAGGATGCACCTTCAATGCTGTGCTTGGAAATCTCCTCAACTAAATATCCAAGTTCATCACTTACAAATTCTGCTTTCCACACAACTGTAGATACAATCAGCTAAGTTTATGCTGCTATGTAACAAGGATAACCTTTCTTTCAGTTTCCAACAGCATGTTTCTCATTCTTTCTGAGAATGCTTGGTTGTGCTCTACCTTCCTCCTCTCCATCTTCACATTGTGTTTTTGGTGTGTGTCTGTCCCAAAACTCTGCCTCTCTCTTATAAGGATATATTTGGTTGAATATAGATCCACCTGGATAATCCAGAATAACACCTCTTTTCAAAATATTTTATCACAAAGATTGCCTTATAAGAGTATTCACAGATTTTGGGGATTAGAAAGTGGATATATTATTGGGAGGACATTTTTTTTGTTAGCCTACTATATGTCTAAAAATTTGTACAATTTCTACACATTATCCAATTCCTAAGCCACTTCCACACTTTCAAATATTTGTTATAGCAACATTCCACTTCTGGTACCAAACTGTATTCATTGCCTATGGCTGTTGTAACAAATTACCATAAATTTGATGGCTTAACATAATAGAAATTTATTCTTGCACAGTTCTGGAGCCAGAAGTTTGGACTTAGTTTGGATTAAAACCAAGGCCTTGGCCTGGTTGTGCTCCCTCAAGAAGCTCTAGGGAAGATTCTGCTCCTCACCTCGTCTGACTTCCAGTAGCTACTAGCACTCTTTGACATGTGAAAATATCACTCCCATCTCTACCTCCAATGTCCAGTGCTTCTGCTGCCTTCCTCTGTCTCTCTCTTATTAGGGTTCTTGTGATGGCACTTAGGATCCACCCAGATAACTTTGGGTTCATTTCCACACCAGCATCCTTAATTTAAACACATCTGCAAAGACTTTTTTTACAAATATAATTCCATTGATTAGGATGTGGATGTCTCAGGGGTAGGAGATGCACATTTTTCAGCTTACTCTAAATACTATCATATTCATCCTCCTTTTTCTACAAAATATACAAGAAGATTTGAGAAGGTAAGAGCCTCTGGGAATTGGTTTATACTCTTTGAATGAATAGCTGGAGCAAAGAAAACTTTCAGCTCCTACTGTAGTGAAAGGAAGTGACTATTTCCTTGCCCATGATTTATGCAGTTGATATTTAGAAGAAGTAAATATACTACTTCTTTGATCCCCTACTGGGGATCGATGCTATAATGATCTTGATTAAATCTTGCTATATTTGACCCTTCATCTTAATGTGTTCACTTATATTGGGTTTTCTCAACAGTGGCACTATTGACATTTGGATTGGATAATTCTTTTTGGTTGGTAGAAGCAGGGAGGGAGCTGTCTTCCTGCATTGTAGGATGTTTATCAGCATCTCTGGCTTCTAGATTTAATAGTACCACTTCACCCCTTTCTGAAAACTAAAAAAGTCTCCAGACATAACCAAATGTCTTAGGGGGTGGGGTGAGGGCAAAGTTATCATGAGTTGAGAAACTACTAACCTACATGGGAGCATTTAGATTCAAGGCATTCTTTTTTATTTTAACCTTATCATCTCCTCATTTTATTGAAAATCATTTTCTGTAGCCAAATGTTAAGATGTAAATCTTGTAATAATGTTTTTGTTGTTGTTGTTGTTGTTTTAAGGAATAGGACTGAGGTCAAAGCAAGGCAGATCACAATTACCTTCTTCCTGATGGACCATAAATCTACTTTTGGAGCCAGTTTTCAATCCACCTAACAATATTATCTAGCTTACATCATTCATGAGGGTCCTTTGAGAATGCTTGCCAAATGCCTTGCTGAATTCAGATCCTAAGTTGACTGCATTTTAATGATAATTCTTTAAAATGATAGATAAGTTTGACTAAACTTTAGCCTGTTCTAGCATCTAGTAATTGTGGTTTTCTTTTTGAAGATCTCGTAATCATCTGATTACTCATCTGTTTTAGAGTCCTTTGGTGCTTCTGTTTTCAAGAAATATATTTTTATTGATTTCACAGAATAAGGGAAAGGGAGAGAGAGATAGAAACATCAATAATGACAGATGACAATCATTGATTGGCTGCCTCCTTCATGCCCCTTACTGGGGATCAAGCTCACAACCTGGGTATGTGCCCTGACCAGCAATGGAACATTGACCTCCTAGTTCATAGGTCATTGCTCAACTGCTGAGCCACATTAGCTAGGATAGGCTGGAATCAGCTTCTTTCTCTTCAAAATATTTGTCAACCCTCATTCTTTTGGTACTTAATCCTTTAGTGCATGATTCCTAAAAGCTTAAAAATCAGAGATATAGGATATTTCTCTTAAGATCTATGTGTATATATATATATTCTTTATACATAGATCTTAAGAGAAATATATATATATACACACACACACTGAGTAGCCAGATTATTACGATCTCTGAAAGCATAACAATCTGGCCACTCACACACACACACACACACACACACACACACACACACACACACTAGAGGCCTGGTGCATGAATTTGTGCATGGGTGGGGTCCGGCCAGCCTGGCCAGGGGGAGGGGACATGGGCGGTTGGCCGGCCTGCCTGCTGGTCGAACTCCTGGTTGAGGACAATTTGCATATTAGCCTTTTATTATCAGTGTATATCAAGCACCAAAAGGCTTTCTTTTGAAACCTTGCCTCTAGATAGCAGAATTACATATCCAACTGACTATGTGACATCTTCACTTGGATGTATCAAACATAATTCAAATTATCTTGAACTCATGATTTCCACCTCCCAATTATGGCCTTCTTCACTGTTTCTTTGCTTGGTGAAGGTCACCACCATCTGTTAAGTTTTTCAACCTGGGACAGCAGTAAACAGTCATATGGATACCCCCTCTGTACTCCATGTCCAACCCATCAAAAAATCCAATAGATTATACCTTTCAAATCTTTCCCCTCTCTCACACCAGTCCAAAGTTTACCATTTCTCACGTGGGCTAATGCAATAGTCTCGTAATTGGATACCCGAGTCTACTCCTGATGGGCACCAGGCCTTTTTTAACATATAAATCTGATTATGTCACCTCAGTGAATGCCCTTTGTTCCAAGATGCAAGTTAAAATCTTAACCATGGCTTAGAAAGCCAGTCCAGGCTGGAGCTACCTATCTCCATAGCTACATCTCACTCTGTCTTCATCTCCATGCCTGGCCACACTGGCCTTCTTTCAGTATGTAATCATGCACACCTTGATTCCCTGCCATGAGACTTTTGCACTCATAATTTCCTCTTCCAGGTAGGCTTTCTCTCCATGTTTTTATCCTAATTCATTTTCCATTCATCATCATCCCTCCCAAGGAGGCCTTTCCCAACCACTAACTCACACATTCCTTTGTGTCTCTAAATCAAATCTTCCTAACATATATTGTCATAGCACCATATACTTCTCAGCATCTATACTAATAAAAGGGTCATATGCAAATGGGCGGGATGCCCTCACACATAATGACCAATCAGCAGGCGCGGGTGGGCAGGGACTTACAGCATCGGGCACTTGTGTCACACCGTCACAATCCATCACCAGGAGGCCTGGGGCCTGGTGGAGGCCTCTGCATGCCTGCACCGGGGGTCCTGAGGCCTCTGTGTGCCTGCTCTGGGGGTCCGGAGGCTTCCGCATAGCCTGGCGTAGGGGCAGGGCCCGGCGGAGGCTTCCATGTGGCCTGGAGGTGGGACCCCTGACTCCGGCCTATCTCTTTGGGGCAATCCATCGAGGAGCCCTGGATGGGTGGGTGGGGCCTACCTCTTTGGGTCAATGGATCACGGGGCTCCCACACTGTGACAGGGCACAGGTCAGGCTGGGCAACAACCCCCTTCCCTCAAGTGCACGAATTTTGTGCACCGGGCCACTAGTTTTAGAAATATAATTTTACATTTGTTTGAGTGACTGTTTAATTTTATGTTTTTATTGTTGAAGTGACCATGGAATTAAATGTCTCCTACACTAAATCAGTAAACTTTTTGAGGAAACAGGTGCGGCCTCATTTTGCTTACCTTTAGATCCTTGTCACAATTTTCTCTTTTATTAGGTCACTTCTGTATCCCTTGCAAAGTACCTAGCATATTGTATAAACCTAACTTTTTGGTGATGGGTGAGTAATGAATGAATATTAGGTCCTGTTCCCTTGTAATGTGTAAGATTCTTCAACAGAGAATACAGAATGAAACCCGAGGTGATTTTGCTTCCTCTGCTCTGATTAATATAAAATCACTTGCCTTTAGAAATAGATAAAACCCTCATTTTTTTCCTCATGGAGTAATTTAAAAGGCATTTTATTTTACTATTTATTTATAGTTATTATTATTATTGCTATTTTTTTGGAGTCATATTTGACTTTAGGGTTTAAAATTTCTGACATTATTTAAATTATACGTCTGTGATTATAGATTTGTGATTGGTATTTAACACTGACAGTCTTTCTCATTCCAACTGTTAAATGCAGGCTTTAAAAGCTATTCCTCCAGAGATCTCTGTAACCATTCCTATTCTCCCCTTCCTCAAATAGAGGTCTGTGCTTGCTTTCATTTAGATAACCAATTTCATGTCTTTTGCCAACTTTCTTAAAATTTCAAATTCACCTCTAAAATGTTTCTGAATTCCTTTCTCTGGATATCAAGGACTCTAACAGATTATTGGTTTCTCCCAAACTTATAATCACTTCTATTCCACCACCAGTTAGTCAGTTATATATGACCTGTGTCTTAGCCATGTGGCCTCAGGTAAGGCCCATTATCCATCAAAGTTCAAGTTCATTATCTGTTGGAAGAGGAGAGGAAACTAGACAAGGTTCTATCATATTCAAAATATTCAAAGCAATGAAAGTATATCATATTGAAGAATCCATTTTCTTTTATTTCTGTTGAGGTTGGAATATGATGAAAAAGTAGTTGTTTTATAACATAAGGGTTTTTAAATGAGCCCAAAGGAGGGACTTCTAAAAATTGAGGTTTTCCAAATACAAGAACAGATTGAATAATTCACAGAAGAAATGGGAAGACAATTTCTTCTTTGGAATCTATAACAAAACAATCATTTATTTTTCAAATATGTACTGTTCTCAAGCTTCAAGGTAGTGGCATAACTTATTCTTGAGGGTAGTGATGATGATTAGAACGTGGGTGGTATTGGAAGGTAGTAGAAAAATTAACTGTTTTCTAAGCACTGAAGTGTTTGGTATCTCTTCATAGGAACACTGGTCTGAAACAGAACTAGAAGGAGGTTTTAGCCCTCTGATTTTCTTGCTGTTCTTCTGCATCTCTACTCCAATACATCCTGCTGTCTCTCTTCTAAGTATCTATTCAGACTGGGTTCTCTTTGGGCTCTGTCTTACAGCCCATGTCTTTATGGCATGTCCTGTTGAACAGGAAAAAAGTTTGGCTATGATACAGGGGTCCTCAAACTTTTTAAACAGGGGGCCAGTTCACTGTCCCTCAGACCATTGGAGGGCCGGACTATAGTTAAAAAAAACAAAAAACTATGAACAAATTCCTATGTGCACTGTGGGCCCGGGATGAGTTGGCTGCTAAGCAGGACAGGCAGCGGCACCCGGCGGGCCGGATAAATGTCCTCGGCGGGCCGCATGTGGCCCGCGGGCCGTAGTTTGAGGACCCCTGATAGAAGGTCATTGTTATATACTGACTGATTAGCCCCCTCTCACTCCAAGATGTTCTGGAAGAAGCTGAGCTGTTCTGTCTGGAAGACGGAAGCTCTGGCTCTGCATTTCAATTGGGTTAGTTAGAGGACAAGGATGATATCACATCTAGCATAGCAGCTATTGGAAATGTTCACAGAGCCCTACACTCAATTACCTGCCTATTGTGTTATTGAAAATTGTCTTCTCTTATCCTTCTAGCAGAAACTGGAAAGTTTTGCTTTCTTATTTTTACTATATAAATGGAATGGTCACTTCTCTTCTTTCTGGCTAAACAAATCTTACCATCCTTCATGAACTCATTTAGGGAAGTTTTGTCTTTGACTTGTAGTCCCAGTCTATATTTACCAATGCTGCCATGAATTTTTATGGTAGGTATTTTCTGGATTAAGTGACAATGCTTTTATAAAAAGACATAAACATTTTATTTTTTTTTAAATATAGATTAATGTTTAGTTGTAAGAAAAAATACAGAGAGACCTCCTGTAACCTTCACCTAGTTTTGCCTAATGGTAACAACTTACTAAAATCACTATCATATAAAAGCACAACCAAGAAATTGACATTGTTATAATTCATTTGTCTTATTCTGCAGTTGTATATATGTGTGTGTGTATTTAATTCTATCACATTTGTAGATTCATATACTCCCAATCATAATCAAGGTCCAAAACTGACCTAGCAACTCAAGAATTTCTTCTCTTGCTCTCTATAACCACACTTATCTGCCTCTAATAGCTCATCCCTAAACTCTGACAATCACTAATGTGTTCTCCATTTCTATAATTTTGTTATATCAAGAATAACATATACATTGAATCATACTATATATAACCTTATGAGCTTTGTGTGTTTTTTCACTCAGCAAAATTCCCTTGAGATTTATTCAAGTTTTTGTAACTATCAATAGTTTATTCCTAATTATTGCTCAGTAGTATTCCATTGTATGGATGTATCATTTTCCCCCAGATTTATTGAGATATATTAAGAAATCATAATATATATGAAGTGCACTACACGATGATTGAATATATGTGTACATATGTACAAATCTCCACAATCAAATTAGTTCCCACATTATTCACTTCACATATTTACTTTCGGTTGCCCCCCCCCCCCCAATTGTTTCTTTATTCACCTATTAAAGATTTGTGTTGTTTCCACTTTTTTGTCTGACAATAATAAAGTGAGCTGCTATCACATTCATGTGTAGGTTTTTATGTAAATACTAGAGGCCTGGTGCACAAAATTTGTGCACTCTGGGGTGAGGGGGGGTTTCCCCAGCCTGGCCTGTGCCCTCTCACAGTGTGGGAGCCCCGTGATTGATATCCCCAAAAAGGTAGGCCCCACCCACCCATCCGGGGCTCCTCGATGGGTTACCCCAAAGAGGTAGGCTGGAGCTGGGGGTCCCGCCTCTGCACCACGTGGAGCCGCTAGACTCCCGGCGTCACCGCATGGAGCCTCTAGGACCCACCTCTGCGGCTCTGTGTGGAGCCACCAGGACTCCCCTCTGCACCACAGCGTCAAGTCCCCACCCACCTGCACATGCCCACTGTGCACACAGCCTCCTGGTGATGGATTGTTATGGTGTGAGGGCATCATGGCGTGAGGGCATGAAGATGACATAGTCTTTTATTAGTATATATACAAGTTTTCATTTATTTGGAGTGGATGCCTAAGACTGCAATTGCTGGATCACATGGTAATTGTATATTTATTTTATGAAAAATGGCCAAATTGTATTTCACAATGTCTTTACAACTTTATATTCTCATCAACAGTCTATGAAAGATTGATTTTTCTCTGCAATCATGCCAGCATTTGGTGTTATCATGATTTTTAATTTTAGCTGTTCTAATAGTTATATGGTGATATACCATGGTGGTCTTAATTTTAAATTTTTTTAATAGCTGGTTATGTTGATTTTTTCATCTTATTTGCCATCTCTATTCTCTTCAATTAAAATTTCCTTCATAACTTTTGTTCTTTTTCTAATTGGTTTATGTTTTATTATCTAATTTTGAGAGTTCTGTATATAGTGTAAGTACTAGTGCTTAGTCAGATATGCCTTTTTATTCTTTTGATTCTTCTTTTCATCCTTTTAGTAAAAGCATTCACACAACAAATATTTTAAAATTTTGATGAAATCCAGTTGTTTCATTTTTTTCTCTTATGAATTTGGTTGGTGGTGCCAAGTCTAAGAACTCTTTGCTTAACATCAGATCTGAAGATTTTCTCCTATGTTTTTTTCTAAACATTTTATAGTGTTTTTTTGTTTGTTTCACAGTTAAGTCTGTGATTGATTTTGAGTTAATATTAGGATAAGGTTTGAGGTTTAGGTTGAGATTCATTTTTTGTCTATGGATATCCAATTACTCTAGCACCATTTGTTGAAAAGGGTATCCTTTTCCCATTGAACTACTTTTGCCAAAAAACAGTCAAGCATAATTGTGTGTGTCTATTTTGTATTCTCAGTTCTATTACATTGATTGGTATGTTTATCCCTTTGACAATACCACACTCTCTTAATTTCTGTAGCTATATAGTAAGACTTAACATTGGATAAAGTGATTCTTCTACTTTATTTTTCTTTTTTCAAGATTATTTCAGCTATTCTAGGGCCTGTATCTTTCCCTCTAAATTCTAGAATAAGATGATCTGTGTTCACAAAATATCTCACTGAGATTTAGATGGAAATAGCATTAAATCTATAGACCAATTAGGGAGAATTGGCATCATTACTATATTGAGTCTACCAATCCATGAAACTATTTCTCACCATTTATATAGGTCTTCTTTGATTATTTCATCAGCATTTTGTAATACTCTCCATATAGATCCCGTACTTGTTTTGTTAGGTTTATACCTAAGCATTTCATGTTCTTAAAAGGGATTTTAAATAATATTGTGTTTTGAAATTTTGATTTCTGCATGGTTGTTATAAGGGTATAGAATTGAAATTGATTTTTATGTGTTGATTTTTGTATCCTGTGACTTTGTTAAACTCACATATAGTTCCAGGCTTTTGTTTTTTTCTTCTTTTGTCCCTTGTGATTTTCTACTGAGAATATTGTGACAATGTCTTTTTTTCTGAATGTGTGTGTTTTTTTCATCAGCTGGATAAGGGCTTTGGGCCACTGTATGTTTCTACGCCACTCAAATAGTGGGGGTTAATATATATTTTGTGTGGGAGATTCACCAGCATTAGCACCGTGACTGTGACTCTCAGTGATGTTTAAAAATACCTCACTTTTGTTTTTGTTTGTTCCTTTCTCTTTTCCCTGAAAGAGCTAATTCACAATGCATTTATCTACATGTTGAAACTACTGTTTTTACTTGTAGTGCAATGCACTTAATCTATTTAGAGCAGTTCTTATTTATTTACAACTTCAAGAGAACAGTGTCTAGGTACAGATTGAAACTGGATTTAATTAATGTCTTTACATAGTACTTGGATACTAACCTCTTTTAACTACCAGAGAAATACCTCTATATCTGATTCCATTTAGAGTCTTTAGCAGGTACACAAAGTGCTGTCAACAGTGTTGTTGTTTTTTCCTTTGTGACACAGGCAATAATTAAAGTGCTAAAAGCTGTGTATTGGCCTTTTTTCAGAGTTCACTTGGGATTAATTGTTGTTCATGGTTTGGTTGAGGACCCTCATCTGGTATTTTTTATTATGTGTGCAATGTGTTTGTATGGATATCATGTTTTTCAAGTATGTGTCATCATTCTTTATAAGAAAACATCCTCATTTCATTTTCTAGTCTTTAAAAAAGATAGTTAATACCTGGCAGAATGTACAAATGAAAAAGAGAACAGATGTGAGTGAAGAAATTCTGTGATTTAAAGGTAATAAGCAAAATAATAAAAAAGCAACCATTTCCTCAGAATACCTAGCTTGTAAATGGTTAATAAAACCTAATAATGTTATTTTCACTTTATTGAAGCTTAATATTCTGTGAATATCTATAGTCAAAAGTTAATATCTAACTATGTCAAAGCAAAACTGATGGAACTAGATGACAAAATCTAAAATGTTCTTATGGCTTGCTAAGACCCCCTTAATGTAATACTATATGTGAAGAAATACAGGGAACCCAGGAATTCATAACCCAAAAATCATCTTCCTAAAATAAGATCCCCCAAATAAAACCAAGAAAGATTGAGTATAACTTAACATCAGACCTTAAGATGAAATGAAAGTCAACTTAATTTGACAAATGTATATTCAGTCCTCAGTGTATTTCAGGACTTATAGTATATTCTAAGGCTACAAAGAAGTACAAGACAGATATTTTTCTATATCTATTGAAACATGTGGCTTTCCTTGCAGATTCCTTGGAAAAATATCCTAAATGCATAATACTCAAGTTTCAATCATTTGGCATTTGTGATTTTAATGATAATCAAATTAAAAATAATGAGGCTAAACAAAATTAGATATTCCTGAGACCAACTGGCATTAATAATAAATGAAGGAAAGCTAAAACGCAATAATCTCTCTGAATCTTATCATTCTGAGTATGATTCAGATTCATAAACTTTTGAAATCTTTGTTCTGAGCACCAAAACTTTATCAATGAAGCAGTCAGCACAATATGAACGTGATCAATGCAAGTCACATTTCTATGTGTTAATTTCTGGACCTGTTAAGTCAGATATTATTTTTTTTCAAATTGGCAAAAGATGCTATGGTTGATATTTTGGACAGATTTGCTCAGGTGGATGTTGGTATGACATTATTAAAATACTAGAGGCCCGGTGCACAGAATTCATGCACTGGGGGTGGAGGTGTCCCTCAGCCCAGCCTGCAACCTCTTCAATCTGGGACCCCCTCGGGGGATGTCCGACTGCTGACAGTCGGACATCCCTCTCACAATCTGGACTACTGGCTCCTAACAACTCGCCTGCCTGCCTGAATGCCCCTAACCACTTCTGCCTGCCAGCCTGATAGCTCCCTAACTGCTCCCCTGCTGGCCTGATTGACACCTAATTGCTCCCCTGCCTGCATGATTGACACCTAACTGCTCTCCTACTGGCCCGATCACCCCCAACTGCCCTCCCCTGCAGGCCTGGCCACCCCCAACTGCCTTCCTCTGCCAGCCAACTTGTGACAATGTGGGGGTGGCCATTTTGTGACAACATGGGGCAGCCATCTTGGGACAACATGGGGGCATCTATCTTGTGACACAAGGGCATGAGGGTCAATTTGCATATTACCTCTTTATTATATAGGGCATTAAATTTGGGTCTTTAAAGATTTGATAGATAAGACAACCAGAGCAGAGAAAATCCTACCCCCATGGTTTTCCAAATGGAGCCAAGTGAAAAGGCTCAGGTGAAAGAACTATTCATTTCCAACAAGGTCTCTGTGTGGTTGAGCATTCACTTGGGAGAAATAAAGACAAGTAAGTCATAACTGATGCCGTCAAGAAGTTTAAAATTCAGTAGGACAGATAGATTCATGTGTGAGGAGTCTGGCTCCATGTTAAAATCCTATGTATGACTTCTCAGGCGCAGCCACAGGCAATTACAAGGGCTTTACCTGACAGGCTTCATGGGGAAGCTGTCCTCCCCACACCAGACCAGGAGCACAGCTAGGGCACTGCAGTCCCTATTAAGAACTCAGACCCTCTCCCCAGTAAGGACTTTTCACATGTTTACATTCCTATCTGAAGTACCTTCATTCCTGGTCTCTACCAGATGTCCTCCCCAGGAAACTCTGCTGAGGTCTCTTTACTGGAACGGAGGGGAAATTTTGAAGGCACTTTTGTCCACTATGACTCACTTGCTCCTAGTCCACTTCACTTGCTTCTGGCCCATCTCAGAGTCCATAAAACAAAAGTCAGGAAACAATGAGGGGACCCCCACGTCTATGCTGCTCCCCTTGACTCTCAACCCCTGCACTGCTCCATGGGGGAAAGTGGGACAGGGGAGTTGATTCTTTCTCCAGCTTTAGACTTTGACTTATACGATCGCAGTAAGAGATTAAAGCCTGGATTCTTATTTCTGGCTTGTTGTTTTAATGGGCTACTTCACTTCTGACAGCTCAGCTCTATATCTCCCAGTTGAACAGAGCTTTGGCAATGTGGACACAAATAATCACAATAGAGTGAGAGAAGTATAAATAAGGGCATGTGAAAGAGCTCCGAGAATCCAATGGATGGAGAGATCGAGAGGCCCAGGAGATTATAATTCTGCTTGGGCTCAAAGGTATACACTGAAACAAAGATATCCCCAGCCAAGGAAGCAGCCTGTGCAGAAGCCTAGGTACTTAGCTACATGGCCCACTGGGAAATATCAATAGAAAGTGTAGAAATCACTGGGAACCAGTAGTATGGATGAGGTTAGACATGTAGGGAGAAGAAATTTGGATTTTATGCTCATGGGAAGCTACTGAAAAGAAAAGAAAAATAGATTTATCAGAGGAAAATGAAGATGGCTTTATTTACATTTGAAATGACAAGATTTACAACAATAATATCTCTAGAAGATATATTATCATTACCTAAAATACTTCACTTGTCCTATTATCTCTAAACAAAATTAATTATACTGACTTTAGGAAATGTAAGAGAATAAAGTAATTGCCCATTTATAAGCTGTTTTGTCTATTTAGTTTTTTAGCTTGTCGTGTTTGGATCAATTTATTAAAAATAAAGTGAACTTGCCCGGTCAGTGTGCTCAGTAGTTGAGCGTCGACCATTAAGTCACCAGTTCAATTCCTGGTCAGGGCACATGCCCAGGTTGCGGGCTTGCTCAATCCCCAATAGGGGGCATGCAGGAGGCAGCCTATGGATGTTTCTCATGGATGTGTCTATCTCTCTATCTCCCTTCCTCTCTCTAAAACAAATAAAAATATATTTAAAAAATAAAATAAAGTGAACTTTTTAATGATTTTATTGGCAATGCTGAATATTGGGTAGCTCTATTAACATAGCAAAAAGGTCACCTTTTGGGCAAGCAGAACATGATGACAGAACCTCAAAGTCCCAAATGCACTTATTTCCTATGGCATTGTACATCACACACACACACAGGCTTGTGGAGCAGGAGTCCTAAGCCAGCCTCCTGTAAGAGGCATTTAGCATTACAGTTAAGTGCAGAGTCAAAGGTGAGATGGCCTCAGTTCCCAGCCCCACTGGTTACTAGCTACAAGACTGAAGAATTGATTTAATCTTTCTTGGCCTCATTTTTCCCTTTCATAAAATGAAGATAATAATAGTGTTACATTTCCACACTGGGGGTTGGCCATGCCCAAGCATGGTCTGGGACCCTTCGCATGTCAGTCGACCTCCAAATTCTTGACTTGCACAGGAAAATTTTCAAAACATGAGTCCAGGTGAAAGTGAAGCTAAGTTTATTAAATTTTGGGACAGTGAGGCAAAGGAAGGAACCCTGAAGACAGGATCAGGGATAAGCCTAGGATAGGCTTCCCCTGCCCATTGCTCCCTGGGTGCAAGTCTAGAGCTTAGGTTCAAAGAAGCAAAGTAAACGCCTGAGGAAAGGGGTGGCAGGTGTGTCAAAGAAGAGCACACACTGGAGTTCTTTGTCCTGAGGATTTTATCTATATCTTATAGGTGGGAATTTTAGGGGAGGTCCCAGGGGAGAATTACATCATAATATTCATTAGATCTCTAGGTGTGTTGTTTAGTAGGCTGATGTACCAAAATGAGTGTAGAGTGGAGTCAGGGGTCATTCTCTGGTTAGTTTCACTTCTATCTTGGACTAGCCTGGCTCTAATTTTTTTGTTTTGTTGTTGCTATCTATCTCCCTGACTAAGGTGATTTAAACCACCTGTTCTTAAGTGTCTTTGGTTAGGAAGGATAGGTTTAAACCACCTGCTCTTAGGTATCTTTGGTTAAGGAGGATATTCTTGTGATTTATCAGCAGGCTGTTAATCACGCAGCCTTTCTGAAGCCATTTGTTCAACCATCTGTCTCAGTTTCCTCATTCCATGTGCCAGGGAATTTTCCTAGTTTTTTACTAACCTGCCTCAATAATACCTACCTAATAGGATTGTTGGGATAATTATGTAAGTTAACAAATGTAAATAAAGCATTCAGAACAGTCTAGAAAAGAGGAGATAAGTGGTTACAGAATGTGATGTAGGAGGAGACCTCTGTTTCTGTAGGGGTTCGTGCTCTAGCAACTTAGATTTTCAGAACTGGCAAACTGGTGATGAGAGCAGAACTAAAAGAGTTCCAGTGGGAGGAGATAGGAGATATATGGAGTGAATGTAATTGGAAAAAAGCAGAAATGATCTGGCCTCTTTTCTTGAAATTTCAGGGTTTTGAGAAAGGTAGATAATTTTAGCTTCCAGAAACAGTGCTACTCAGAGAAGTTTAGGACAGAAGAGTTCAGCTTGTTTGAAGGTGGAGGCAGGGGAAAACAATCAAATAGAGGGGAATTAAAGATGCTTGAGAAAGAGAAAGATTTTAAAATAATGAGTAAAAGATTTTCAGTTGATTTGTTATTTTTTAATTTTTTAGTATGCATATTTTCAAACAATTGTCAATATTTTCCAAAACTTGTTTTATCCTTGAATTGGATTTAAAAAAAAGTTGCCAAAGTATTTTGAAACATCCCAGATACCATATGCATTTATCTCATAATAATTTAGTATTCATCTCTAAACTAATAAGGACTTTTGTTTTCATAGGCATAATGCTATTATCAGACCTAAATGCTAACACCAATTCCTCATCATCTCAGTCCACATTGTGTCCTTTGTTGTCTCCAGATGTCTTTTTACAAATAGCTTGTTCAATACGGCATCAACATAAGGTCAATACATTGCATTTGATTATTTCTTTAAATATCTTTCAATTTCTAACAATCTTTCCTCCATAATGCTTTTCTCCCATGCCATTTATTTGTTGAAAAAAACAAAGTAATTTATATTGTAGAATGCCCCACCTTTTGGATTTGTCAGATTATTTCCTTCTTGTATCTTTTAATTTATTGAAAGGCAACACATGATGGCATAGATTCAGAGAGGAAACCTTTTTTTCCCCCCTACTATAAAAGCAAGAGGGACAAAATGATTGAGATGGAGAGGAGAAAGCAGTGCATTTCATATTAAAGGGCTTCAGTCACTTTAGTAAAATGGAATGTAAGGTCATTATTGAGATAACAATCTGAGGGAAGTGGCTAGGAGTTTGAGGGCCAAAGATTTGGAATTGAGTTTGAGGATTGGTGATTGGGAATCAAAATGAGATGTATTAAAGGCTCACCAAGGAATAATGAGAACTACACAGAGTTGATTAGCATTGCTTTGTGTACAAACAATGGTGTTGTTTTCTTGACCTTCTTTATTTCCAGTGAGTGGCCTCCACCTGTAGGGTTCACTCAGGATTGATGAGTGCCACAGTGGGTAGAACTGTGGAACTGGAAGCATATTTGTAGTCATCAAAGGTGCGGTTGAGTAAAAGGCTGAAATGGCTGAGGTGGGAAGTATTTGGTGCTAAAGATGCCGATGGACTATGA
Source organism: Corynorhinus townsendii (assembly GCA_026230045.1). Lineage (NCBI taxonomy): Eukaryota > Metazoa > Chordata > Mammalia > Chiroptera > Vespertilionidae > Corynorhinus > Corynorhinus townsendii. The sequence continues at coordinate 147,882,066 of JAPDVU010000002.1, read as the reverse complement.
GAAAAAGGAGATAAAGGGCCAGAGAACTCAGGGGAAGAAATGCAAAGATAAAGACGCTGCTCAGGAGGGCTTACCGTCAGTGAACTAAGTTCAGATATTTATGAGGTTGATAAGTGACTGAAGGTATGAGTACCTGACAGAAAGTTGGAAGGAAGGGGTATGGGGTAGTCACAAGCCTGCCTCCCACTTCCACTTTACTACCACTTTGCTTGTGACCTCAGGCAGCTCATTTATTCTCTCTGAATCTCAATTTCCTTCATCACAAATTGGGAGTAGAAACCACATCACATCAAATTGTGGGAAGAATGAGTGAGATATGGTATGCAGAGCTTCGATGGGTCTGACTTAATAAGCACTAACAAAACATCAATTGCTAGAACTGACAATGTCAAGAAATCATGAGGTCAGTGTGTCCTGTAGCCCAGGAGGTAAGCTGTGTGTTTAAGGACTGTTGTCCATTATGAAGTCATTAGCACTTTTGAAGGGAAAGCCAATAAAAAAATTTTAAAAATTAAGAACTCTAAATAATAATCATCAGTGACAATTCTGGCAATTTGAAATCAATAAAGCTAAAGAAAAAGGACAGTTGTTCATACACATATCCTCAAACACACATACAATTTGCCCATTCACACTGTATTCATGCCTACAAGTCCGTGCTTTAATGTGTTCCAGACTGATAATGTTTTTTTTGTAATCTCCTCTGATTTATAGCCATGCAATCAATAATTAGATATTCTGGCTGGGTAAGCCAGATAGTCATGAATGTAATCAAGGCTGTTTTTTAAGCAATACCTCCCCTAAAAACAAGCCTGTTTGCAGATTCCATTCTCCTATCTTTCAGTATTCACAATGTAGCAGAGAAATTCAGAAGAACCTCATCGTGGCAAAGTTCATTGAATATTCAGTACATATGGGAAGTCACAGAGAGCACTACAATTTAATCAGGCACTCTGATTAAGGTAAACAATAAACAGAACATCTCAGAAAAAAGCTCATTTCTGGCTAAGGCCGAGTTCTTAGGGAAGGTTTAATAGGGACTGGTGAGACGAATCCAACAGTTTCCAGCTCAGGCATTTTTTGAAACACTGGAAGACTGATCTGCGAGTTTATGAATATAAATGTACCAGACAGTCATCTCATAACCTGCACAAATGGACTTGGCTGCCGCTAAGTGGATGGGAAGTGAACAGGAAAGAAAGAGAAGGGGGCTGCTTTGTTTGTGTGGTAAACAGTTTCTGACTGGTGAAAAATGCTGGCAAGGTTCCACGTTTTGAGAGACTTGCAAGAATCTCCTGCCTGTGTTTTATCTTTGGGTGTTGCCATGGCTACTGATGGAAAGAAATGAAACCCAAAAGGTGGAGGGAGGCAGACAGATTAGGGGGTGGAAGAAATAGGGAAAACAATCTCAGCAGCCAAGCATCTGGGAAAATTTATTGTTGAAGATCTTGATTGCTTATCCCACTGCATATACTGCATGTTTAAACATCTGTTCTGACGCCAGTTACCTTTTAGAATAAAGCTCCATAAAGGACCTCACTGCAGATCAATCCACCTGCTCTGGTGCAACTTTCCTTACATTTCTTATCAGGGAAGGTAAAAAAGTTAGCAAACTTACCTTCAAATCTCAGCTCTGCACTTCTCAGCTATTTGTTTTTGGCGAAGTTCTTTAACTTCTTGATGTTCCAGGTTATCCACTACTTCTCACTGTTGTAAAGAAATCACCTGTGTGAAAGCTCTTAGCACAGCACTGTGAGTTGGGGCACCCACTTTAGGTCAGTTTTTATTCTATTCCTTATAAAGAAGTCTATGAGTTGGTTGTGAGAAGACAGTCCACTTGTCCGTTCCCCAGTCTTCCTTCAGGGCCATGCACATATGGAATCGGTTTCATTAAATTTATGTGTTATGGTTCATAAGAGCTGGTGAGCGAACAAATTACACCCTCAGCTTATCCCTGGGCAAATCTTCCCCTCTGGTCAGGCCTCAGTGAGGAACAAGGCATACTCCATCACTGCTGGCTGCAACATCCCCACACAATCCTGGTACGTTTGGGTATAAATAAGAGTTTTATAAATGAGGACTTCTTTCCGTAGAACATCTTTTCTGTTACAGTGCTCTTATCTTCACCTCTGATCGACAGGAACTTGGCAGTGGTATTTAACCTAGTTTCCCTTTAGCTGGTTCTGCCAAGTGGTTAATTTTATTAGCAACTTAAATGCAATAAGATCATTATTTATATTTAAAAATCCTTTCATAGAGTGAGTGTTGCCTTTGAAATGTGAATGCTTATCTCCCCTCATCTCAATTTGTTAGTTTATAAATATGGATTTTCATATGCCGTACTAAGTTTTCATAAGGTACACAAATGAAGGGTGTCCACTATTTTGAGCATCTTATTAAAATAGACACAGAATGTACTCCCCCTTCTCTTTACTAGGGTAGTCCATTATTTTAAAGCGTGCTGTTAAAGGTATTTTAGATTTATAAAGAAGTAATCTAACGTCTTCTGGAGAGTAATAGTAATGCATTGTTCCCACATATGTTTTCCCCTTACATCTGATAAAATATTTTTTCCCTTTTCTGTACTGTCAACATAACTGCTGAATCTTATTGCTTAGGACAGTGTTTTCCATACTCCGGGATACAACCTGTTCGTGAGCTGTGGAATCAATGTGGCAGTTGCAATGAGTATTTTTAAAAAGTGAGTGGACTAGAATAGAAAATACTAGAGTCCAATATATGTGGAAGGTTAAGTACTGCTTCTTGACATTTTGCTTCAGTTATACATATACTCTCTCACACGTGTACATGTGGATTGAAGCTAAAACAATTTTTACTTTTATTTTTGGTAGCTGTTGACTTCAGGGATGTAGTCCAAGGCAAGTGGGGAGGATTATCGGAGTCAGGCAAGGTTAGGATTTTGCAACAAAGTTTTCATCTCCCTCATGGTGTGAGAATTTGTGATACCTATAAAGTACAGGCACTCGTTTGGTACTGGAATATTTCTTAGAATTTTCCACATTCATTTTGGACATGCTACCATTTGGCCAGTTACTAAGGTTCAAAACATCAGGGTCTCTTTTTATCCTTTTTCTGTTTCTTATTCTTGACTTCAAATCTGTTGCTGGGTAATGATGACTCTACCCTACCTTACCCATCACGACTCTCCCTTCGCTCCCTTCATTGTCCTACCTGATTCCCGCCGCTCCCCACCTCATTCCTGGGTTATGATAGTAGCTTTCTTACAACCTCCAAGTTTTCTGCTGCCCAATAAATTATCCTTAAATATAGTTCCAAATTACTACTCCTATGCTTAAAAACTTTCAGAGCTCCCTTAATACCTAGTCAATTTCAAACATTGTTCCTCCTATTTACGGACCTCATGATCTAAGGCTAGCTTACCTTTCCAGTCTTGTCCATTGCTCTTGTGGCCCACACTCCAGCCAACTGGAACTTCCTGTTGTTCTCCTTTGCTCGTGCCACCCCATCTCCATAACTCTTTTTCCACATGGTTCTTTCTTCCTGGATACATGTTTTCTTCTATCATTTTACTCCCAATTCCCTAAATCCATAACTTTATCTCTTGTTCAAGTTTATGGCCAAATACCACTTTTCTCTTGATTTGTTTCTCCAGGTAGGAGCATCCTTCCCACCTTTAAACTCTCATTGCATCTTATCTATATCACTCTGAGGAAACATTTAGGCTATTTTGATTTTAGTTGTTCATGTACATGACTTGTCTGCCTTTAGATAAAATCACTCTTCTTCATCTCCTATTTATCACAGAGTCTTGCAATAAATAGCACTGATTATGTATTTGCTGAGTATGTTTGTGGTCTAAAAGGGTTAACTATTTCAAAACTACCTTGGATAGTACCAGAAATTATTCATCATATTGGAGGGATGAAAATCATACAGATCTGAGAATAACTATTAATCCTTTTACCTGCTTTCAGAAACCTCCAAACTGTTGCCTGACATATTGGTCCTTCTAAACCCATTTGCACATATAATTAGTTTTCTTCAGTCAGTTATGTGGCATCCTGCCACATCATGCTAATATGACACCTACCAGGGCCAACAGCAGCACCTCCTGCAAGATTTTAGCATTGTCTCTGGCTTGAACTTTTGGTGTTTTGAGTAATGGTTTTCAAAGTCTTGTCCCTGGATTAGCAGCATCAACATTACCTGGAAATTTATTGGAAATGCAAATTATCTGCCCCCAATTCCAGACCTATTAATTGGATGGTCTGGCACACACCTGAACAATCTGTGTTCTAAGTCCTTCCAAGGGATTCTGTTGCTTGCTGAACTTTTGAGCACTTCTGGTTTAGACCTCCCACTTCTCTCCTCCACCCATCTCTCTCTCTCTCTCTCTCTCTCTCTCTCTCTCTCTCTCTATATATATATATATATATATATATATATATGTACAAATTCTCACACCATGAGGGAGATGAAAACTTTGTTGCAAAATCCTTCTCTCCTCCACCCATCTCTCTCTCTCTCTCTCTCTCTCTCTCTCTCTCTCTCTCTATATATATATATATATATATATATATATATATATGGAGATGGGGTGGCAAGAGCAAAGGAGAACAACAGAACTCATACAAGCTATATATATATATATATATATATATATATATATATATATACAAGCTATATATATATATATATATATATATATATATAGCTTGTATATATATATATATATATATATATATATATATATATATATATAGCTTGTATGAGTTCTGAACACTATTATTACAATGTGAACAAGGGTCCCAAGTCAACCATTTCTACTCATAGATGATTATGCATCAGAAAGAAAAACAGTATTGCAAATATACTGAGAATAAGGAGAGCCAAAGTTTAGAAAACAAAATTAGATATAACTAATAAACCTATTCCATCACTCACCAGAAGTTTTAAAGTTTCCAAAAAGCCTCTTCAAAATCCTCTTTCTTAACCCTCCTTCTTAAACTTGCATTCTTTGTGTAGTACCACTCAAGGTGAATGACTTCTCATCCAATATTTCCCATTACTTACCCCCTAGTTGTGTAACAGAATTCTGTTTTCCATCACTAATTTTAGAGTATTAGCAACATTGTAAGTTTGGCTGGCTTTTGTAGACTTGCTTAGGGCTCTAATTTGCAATTAATACCTGCTACAGGGAAATGTAGTCTCAGTTCCAAAAATCTGACTCACAAAGCATTGAAAGGTGGCATTGGGAACTTGATGTTCTGGGAGAAGATATTGTGCTTTATCAGGTTGTTCATTTTATATTTCAGATATGAAAAATTGACACCAAAACTTATCTTTCACTGAGAATATTGAGGAGGCATAGGTAGAGCCAGGTGGGCAATAGCCTATGTCAGAATCTTTTCCTTAGGTGCAAAGAAATGCTGACTACCACTTCTCCTGGATCTTTCATCATTATACTTAATCTTTGTATCCTGGTGAACTATAAGGACCACGGAGGGAATGACATTTTCAGGTCTTTTTAGTTAATGTTATTTGAAGTTTTTAAAAGTGGGAGTAAATGTGAAGGAACTGGGCATCTGAGGTAGCGGATGCATTGCCTCAGGGCCTTTGCACCTGTTGTTCCCTCTACTGGGAACACTTTCTCCTTCGGTCTTTGCTTGGTTGGGTCCTATTTTATCATTTTAGACCCACCTTAAAGATCTTAAGGAAGATCTTCCCACACTACTTAACTTAATTAGCTCTCACTTCCCACTTTATTTTCTTCATAACATTTATCTCTACCAAAATAATTGTATTTTCTTTAACTTGATTATTGTCTTTCTTCTACACTGTGATGATCAATAACTTTTTTTAAAAATAAATCTTTATTGTTCAAATTACAGGTGTTCCTCTTTTTGTTTTCCCCCTATAGCTCCCCTCCACCTGATTCCCCACCCCACCCTACCCCATTCCCTTACCCCCTGCCACTGTCTTCATCCATAGGAGTAAGATTTTTGTCCAATCTCTTCCCGCACCACTCACACATGCTTCCCCCTGAAAATTGTCAGTCCACTCCCTTTCTATGTCCCTGATTCTATTATATTCACCAGTCCATTCTGTTCTTCAGATTTTTTGTTTACTTGATTTTTAGATTCACTTGTTGGTAGGTATGTATTTGATGTCATTTTGTTGTTCATAATTTTTATCTTTACCTTTTTCTTCTTCTTCCTCTTCTTAAAGAATACCCTTCAGCATTTCATGTAATCCTGGTTTGGTGGCGATGAACTCCTTTAGCTTTTTCTTGTCTGTGAAGCTCTTTATCTGACCTTCAACTCTGAATGATAGCTTTGCTGGGTAGAGTAATCTTGGTTGTAGGTTCTTGCTGTTCATCACTTTGAATATTTCTTGCCACTCCCTTCTGGCCTGCATAGTTTCTGCTGAGAAATCAGCTGACTGTCGTATGGGTACTCCCTTGTAGGTAACTAACCATTTTCCTTTGGCTGCTTTCAAGATTCTCTCTTTGTCTTTTGCCCTTGGCATTTTAATTATGATGTGTCTTGGTGTGGTCCTCTTTGGATTCCTCTTGTTTGGGGTTCTGTACGCTTCCTGGACTTGTAAGTCTATTTCTTTCACCAGGTAGGGAAAGTTTTCTGTCATTATTTCTTCTAATAGGTTTTCTGTATTTTGCTCTCTCTCTTCTTCTGGCACCCCAAAAATTCGGATGTTGGTACACTTAAAGTTGTCCCAGAGGCTCCTTACACTATCTTCATATTTTTGGATTCTTTTTTCTTTTTGTTTTTCTGGTTGGGTGTTTTTTGTTTCCTCATATTTCAGATCTTTGGTTTGATTCTTGGGGTACGTTGATCTACAGTTGAGTTTCTGTATATCCTTTATTTTAGACAGTGTATGCTTCATTTCTGACTGGTCCTTTTCCATTTTTTTGGCATTCTCATTAAGGTCCTTGAAGGTCTCACTAAGCTCCTCAGAAGTGTCAGCAAGTTTCTCAGCGGTTTTTAGAAGATTCTTGAGTAACCTTATACATGTGGTTCTGAACTCTATGTCATCCAGTAGTTTGCTTTCCTCCGTTTCTTTCATTCGTGACATGTTTCTTTGTTTCTGCATTTTGGCTGCTTCCCTGTGTTGATGGAGTGGCTTTGTGTGGTAGGTGACCTACAGGGGGCAGTAGCTCAGCCTCCCCAATCACCTGATGTGGATACTCTTGGTACACCCCTTTGTGGGCTGAGTGCAAAGTCTTGGTGTAGTTAAGCCTTAATTGCTGTTGGTACGCTGGGAGGAATTGACCTCCAGGCCAATTGGCTGTGAGGACTCACTGTGTCTATAAGAACTGCTGTGCTGGAGACACACTTATGGTGCAGGACTTGTTTCAGTGGGGCTTTGGTGCTCGCTGAGTATGGCTCTTGAATGTGTCACTTATGGATGTGAGGAGTTGAAATCTGGTTTCTCACACTGACCACTAGGTACACTGGCTTCTGGATCTCCAATGGGGTACAGGTCAGCTATTGTCTGAGTCCACCCAGCAGGAGCTACAGCGAGAGCTACAGTTTTCTCCTCTTTGCTTGGGGTTTGGAGGTTTTGGAGCTGTCTGATCCGGGCTGAAAGTTTGTTAGGTTAAGCTGTGATAGGGCAGGCCTTTCTTATGCTAATGATGCTGCTTGGAGCTTGGGTGGGTTTGTAGGTTGTGTGGGGAGGGGTCTCAGGGCGTCACTAGGCTAGGGCGTGGCAAACAGCAATGGCTGCTAGTTAGCTGGCTCTGTGTCTCCGACTGTGTCTCGTGCCCCAGTGCAGTAAACGATTATTCTTGCATGCAGCTCTGAAAGCAGGCCCTCCTCACTTTCCGACCTGGTGGCAGACAATCCAGCTTCTCCCCGTAGGAGTTTGGGTCCCCCGCGTCTCCCCAGAAACTGTATTTCAGAGTAATCGGGGGCTTGTCTCCCTTTGGGTTGAAAAAAAGCAATGCCTGCCGCCAGCCCAGATCCCGCGCCTCCGTACCTCAGCTTTTCAGCGCTTGTGCACGTCTCAATGTTCTTTTCTCTTTCCTTCTAGTTGTAGAACTTCCACTCAGCCAGCTTTCCCGTGGTTCTGGGTGATAGACGTTTTGTCTTTTAGTTGTAGTTTTGAAATTGTTGTGTGAGGCAGCAGTTTAGGTGTTTACCTACGCCACCATCTTGGATTCTCCTCTACAGCTGTCTTTTCATCAATAACTTTTTAAAAAACCTAATTAAATAAAGAGATGAGAAGAAATAGGAGGTTGTATCCTGGAAGAGGCACTTTCTGACCCCACAGGCTTCAGAAATCCATCACAGAGAAGTGACTTTGAGAACTGATTCACATTCTGCCTTGATATAGCTTTGAACATTTGAACCTTAGTTTTCTTATCTGATGGTGATTATAAATACATTGCAAGGTTATTTTCAGGCAAAGATAGCAAACAGAAGATGTTTAGTATAGTGTTCATATCAGCTATTGCTACTAAATGTTTATTCCTTATTTCTCCTAGAACACAAACTAGTTGGACAAAGATGGCCTTGTCTGTAAATTTTTATCCCTAGGGTTGCAGATAAATGATGTGTTTATTATTCTGGTACCATTTTTAAAAAAAATAAATTTATTTGACAATATCCCTCGAGGGTAGAAGTTGACGATAGAATGTCATGACACTTCTTACCCTCTTCTCTTTACTGTATTTACATCAGGTTCAGGTGTTCCAGAAGAATTGCAAATGTTTTTTCTTATACAATAGCTCTACTTGAGTCAGATATAAATTTCATGACAAGACACATCTCTGAATACGTGCACGTATATGGACAACAGAAATGTTCTCCCATAGAACTTAGAGTAGTCATGGCTCTAGGATTTCATTTTAAGGGGATTTTGGAATAATAATAATATTGTTGAAATTGAGGATTAGAGGACTTTTTGAACTTACATTTGCATATGAAGCACATCATTTTTGTATAAGATCTTCTTTACATAGGATAAGTGAGGTAACATGTGAAGAACTGATAGATATTATGAGGGTAGACTAAAGTCACCTACTAAGCAACTCTTTAGTTATCTCCATTCAGCATTTTACTGGATGTCCTAGACAGTGCAATAAATCAAGAAAAGGAAATAAGCATTCTAGAAGATTCAAATAAATAAAAGAATTATGAAAGAGTAAAAAAAAAGTCCTATTTGTGAATATGATTGTGAATATAAAATACTCAACCCTGTACAGATAAATTATTTGAGTTATAATTAACAAGTTTTTAGATACAAGAACAATGAAAATTAACCACATTTCTATATTGCAAGGAGACAGAATAGTGCATGGAATTTGAAAAATAGCATAGTCCAATGTGGGTTGGCAGTGACAGGGGTTGGGGATTGCTTCTTTACAAATTACTTTGGGTTGCAGCCATCTTCCATCATAGGTTCTACTACCTATAGGGTTTATCTTTCTCTGCTTGCAGATAGGAAAAGTAAGAGAAAGATTATTTGGCGGGGGGTGGGGAGGGATCTTTATAGACCACATTCCATTGACTAGAAGACAGTGACATCTCACTATAAGGGAGTCTGATAAATTTTGCATAGTTATTTGGGCAGGAGGGAAAGTAATTAGGTTTTAATCTATAAATAAGAGTTTTTATTCTAACTTCTCTTAACAACTTCATTATTAGATAGATCTCCTGTGGATATCAGGGAGAAAAAAAAATACACAGTTCCCGTAAGCTTAGAAGAAATATAAAGCACTCTAGATGACTGATCTCTGCATCAATTCTTCCATACGATTCTGGTTTTAATTCTCACAATTTTCATGAGGACATCAATGCACTTGTGGGCTAAATTGTCTATTTAAGAAATAAGTGAAAGCTACTTCTGTGTGACAGTTACTATGCATAGATTCTGTTTGTTGGACATTAATTCCACAGCGGCAAAAACATCGATGAATGTGTTGCTGTGTGTGTTTTTTGTTTTTTTTAATGGCTTGAAACCAATTTGCAAAATGAAGCCATATGCTAACTATTCTTGCTTCTATCACTGAATGAATTAGCTTGTGAAAGTGTTTCCTGAGCTAATGAGGCAAACATTTTCTTGAATTCAGCTGGAGAATAAATCCTTAATATTATTATCATTTTAAGAATGAGGAAAGCAATGAGAATAACATCATCAGATTTGCTAAAGCAAGCACTACAGTGATGGACATAAATTTTTAAAGAATCACCAGTAGAACAGTGAAAACAGTGACTTCGTGATAATAACTAGAAAAATTCATGAGCAATTTAAAAAGCCTTATTAAAATGCCCTGGCCTGTGTGGCTCAGTTTGTTGAGTGCCACCTCATGTACAAAAAAAAGGCCACCAGTTTAATTCCTGGTCAGGGCACATACCTCAGTTTTGGGTTTGATCCCCAGTCAGGGTGCATTTGGGAGGTAGCCAATTGATGTTTCTCTCTCTCTCTCTCTCCCTCTTCCTTCATCTCTCTTTAAAAATCAATAAAAACATATGTAAAAAAAATTAAAAATATTATTAGAATAGGAGTGAGATAAGAATAGTTAAATGTAGCACCATGAAAGAGAGTCCAAATAAAGCTTTGGAAATAGATTATTTGTTTAATAAAATATTAGATATTTTGGACCCATTATTTAATCTCTGGGTATGGTTTTTTCCCCCTCATCCTAAATAATAAAGAGGTAATATGCAAAGTGACCCTCATGCCCTCCCACAAGATGGCTGCCACTATGTGGTCAAAGATGGCCACCACAAGGTGGCCGGCAGGGGAGGGTAGTTGTGGGCAACCAGGCCAGCAGGGGAGGACAGTTGGGGGCAGTTGGGACAGCCGGGGAATAGTTAGGTGTCGATTGGGCTGGCAGGGGAGTGGTTAGGGGGTGATCAGGCTGGCAGGCAGACAGGGGTCCCAGATTGGAGAGGGTGCAGGCTGGGCTGAGAGACAACACTCCCCCTCCCCCCAGTGCACAAATTTCATACATTGGGCCTCTAGTATTTGAAATAAAGGTGTTGGAAAGGAGAATGAAACTTGAGGGCATTATGCTAAGTGAAATAAGTTAGGCAGAGAAAGAGAATTACTATGTGCCATCACTTACATGTGAAATCTAAAAAAGCTGAACTCAGAGAAACAGATTGGGATGATGATTTCCAAGGGTTGAAAGTTGAGACAGTGGAAAAGGAAGATGTTGCTAAAAGAGTATAAACTTCCAGTTTTAAGATGAATAAGTTCTGAGTAACAATGTACAGCATAGAGATTTTGGTTAATACTACTGTATTACAGTAAATACTTAAAAGTTGCTAAGAAGGTAAATCTTACCATTTTCTCACTAGGAAAAGGATTTAGTAATTAGCCGACATGATCCAAGTGTTAACTAATACTGTGGTGGTAATCGTTTTGCAATAGAGAAGTGTATCAAATTAACATGTGAATATTTTAAACTTACATAATATTATAAGTCAACTATATTTCTACAAAGCTGAGAAAAAGGTGACATTGGTTTTGGTTTGGTAAAATTGTATTTAGTATTTTCATCAATCTTTAAAATTATATTTGTGATTTCCCTTTTGTACCATCTTTGATATTCTGCTTGGGCATCAATGTTGTAATTGCTTTACAAAAAGAATTTAGAAGATTTTTTCATATGGTATTCTATGAAAAAAAAGTAACATTGAGTTTTGAAAATTTTATAGATTTCTCTATGAATTACTTTATCTCTGGTGTTTTTATGGGAAAGTTTAAAAAATATTCTGCTTCTCCTGGAAATTAGGATGGTTAATACTGTCTATACTTAATGGGTTCCATTTTGGTAGACTGTACTTTCCTAGAATATTATCTATTTCATTGATTTTTGTGAATTTATTTGTACAGAAATCTACAAAGTAGTATTTTATTATTTTTACAGTTTCTTTTGTTTTAATGATTCTCTTTTGTAATTTATTAATTTGTGTATTTGTGTTTTCTTCCTCTTGATTTTATGATTAAGTTAGCCAGTGATTATTTTGTTAAGTTAAATAATTAATGTTATAATTAGCATTTTATTATTATTTAGCATTTTATGTTCCCATGTTTATTGTTACCTTCAGTTTGATTAGTTTTGTTTTACTTTGTTGTTCTTTCTCTAGCTTTTTTTTAAAAAAATTAATTCATTTATTTTCATTCTTTGTTACAAAAGTATTCTTTAGAAATTCTGTAATTTTAGTTTTTATTTCCACTTTTAATCAAGAGTTATTTAGTAGAAAAAATTCCAGGTGACATGTGTTTAAACATTTTTGTTCATAATTTGTAATTTTTCATTGTAGTCCAATTGCAGCCATTTCATAATATTTAAACTTTATAAACTTGGTGGTGCTTTCTTTTTAATGTAATATATGACAATTTTTATGAATGTTCCATGTGCATTAAGTAAATTGTATTCTTTGTTATCAGAGGATAAAATTCAAATATATTCATAAGATTGGTTATATTATTTAGGTTTTCTATATCCTTATTTGTTTTCATGTGTTTGATTTGTCTTGTACTGAGAATAATGTGATAAAGTCTTCTATTATTCATATGTTTCTTTATATGTCTACTGATATCTATTATAGCTTCTCTTTTACAAACGTGCTTACTTTAAAAGGTGTTAATATATGAGTATATCACATTTATAAATGTTTTATCTTCAAAATGAGTTGTCATTTTTAGAATTAAAAAGTGCCCTTCTGGATCATGTTAATGCTTTTTGATGGAATTCTACTTTATCTGGTATTAGGATTATAGTTTTTGCTTTCTTATTGTTTCTACTTGCCTGGTATACCTTTATGCATTCTTATAAATTTTGCCTTATTGGATATGCCTGGATATGTCTCTTGTAATCAATATATAGTTGGGGTTTTCTTTATAAACCAAGTGGAAAATAATTTTTAATAGATGAGAGGAAATCATTCAATTATATTTGCTGTTCATGTTATTTGGTATATATATTATCTTATATTCTCTCTACATAGGATGGCCCCCCCCACCCCAAATGTGTACACACTTAACAACTGATGGTTCAATTGATGTTTCTTTCTTTTCAGATTTAACCCATTGGAATTAATAATTATTCTAAGTGTATACATTTTTTTGGGACACCCTATATTTTTTCTGTTCACTTTCCAAAGTTTTTTTGAAATCTAGAAAACCTTGTATACCTAGTTACCTTTGTATTTATACTTGTCTTCAATTTAAAAAATAAATTTCCCCAGGTTCCTTATTTTGTTTAACCTTTAATTTGTGGCTTGTCAGTTGTAAATGGTATTAATTCCCACTTATTGGTAGAATCAATGACTTTATTCTACTTTTCTCTATCTCCCTATACTTTTACTTTGCAAAAATAATAATTGTACCATTTGCATTATTCTGTAACCCTTCTTTTTTTACTTTATTATTGGATCAACCATTAAACCTATATGGTCTTTTTACCAATGTAATTAATTTACATCCATTGTTTTACCTTCAGTGTAGAAATATTTTAAGCTGAAAATTTAGCTCTGTTCATTGCTTTAAATGGAATCAGAATCTGATATTCAGTATATTCATTATTCTTATTCTTTTTAAAAAAATATATTTTATTGATGTTTTTACAGAGAGGAAGGGAGAGGGAGAGAGAGTTAGAAACATTGATGAGAGAGAAACATCAATCAGCTGTCTCCTGCACATCCCCCACTGGGTACATGACCTTGACTGGAATTGAACCTGGGACCCTTGAGTCCGTAGGCCGACATTCTATCTACTGAGCCAAACCGGTCAGGGCATTCTTATTCTTTAGAATTGTGTAGTCTTTGTTGACAAAATGTGGGGTCCTCTTCCCCACTAGGTACTGCAGCATAGTCATCCCTACTTTAATGGTCATGTGCCTGTCTACCCTCTGTCCAGTCCCCTTCCCCCAATGTTTTGTGGAAACATGTCTATATTGTCTGGCCTTTCCTTTGCTCCTTTCCAATTATTGATTATTAGCTAATTACAATGGATATTTGGGCAAGGTTTCTTCAGCCATTTCTTGGTTGTATATAACTCATCTTTAAGTAAGACTTATGGACATAGCATTCTCTGAGTTCTTGCAAGTTTAAACTCTAATACTGTAGCCTTGATTTTTTTTTTTTAATAAACAAACATGTTTGAATATAATATTGCTAGAGGCCCAGTGCATGAAATTCGTGCACTTGGGGAGTGTCCCTCAGTCCAGCCTGCACCCTCTCCAACCTGGGACCCCTTGGGGGATGTCTGACTGCTGGTTTAGGCCTGATCTGGTTTAGGCCTTGCGGGATCAGGCCTAAACCAGTAATCGGACATCCCTCTCACAATCTGGGACTGCTGGCTCCTAACCACTTGCCTACCTAGCTGTCTGATTGCACCTAACCACTCTGCCTTCCCGCCTGATAGCCCCTAACCACTCTCCTGCCGGCCTTATTGACACCTAACTGCTGCCCTGCCAGCCCAATCACCCCCAACTGCCCTCCCCTGCAGGCCTGGTCATCCCGAACTGCCCTCCCCTGCTGGCCATCTTGTGACAATGTGGGGGTGGCCATCTTGTGATGCGAGGGTGTGAGGGTCAATTTGCATATTACCTATTTATTATAAAGGATTGGTTCACACATTTTTTTCTTGGTCTTTGTATAAGGGCCACTTCATTCTTGCCTTGCTTTGCATACTGATTTCAAGAAATGTGGTGCCAGTTAAATTATCTTGCTTTTGTAAATTATTTGTTGTGGAGCTCTGAAGAATTTTTTTAAATATCTAAATTTGATTAGCTTTACTAGAATAAATTTTAAAACTGATCTTGCTAGATAAATTTTCTCAGTAATTGGTTGCCTTTTATGTAGATTAAGTTATTTTATTTTATTTTTGCAAAGGTTTTTTGAATTAGCATCTAAAAATAATAGACCTGTTTCATGTAATTGTTTTTCTTCTTTAGGGTCTCCACTTATACATATGTTGATTTTTCATTGCCTGTTTTTCATTTCAACCCATTTCTCTCAGTCTCATTTTTAAAACAATATTTTTATTTTCTTTGTTGGTTTTATATTTTTCTTCACTGCTTCTCATAATAATTCAAATCTATTTTGAATATTATATAAGCACCATATAATTGAGCTTTATTATAGGATATTACCTTCTACTTCTTTCCCGAAATCCACCAGCTCTAGTTTCATTTCTTCTTGTTTTAGCCCCCATTTTAGTTCTTAGATTTTAAAATTTTAATTTTATATGTCTTTATGTGTCTCCAGTAGTTTAAGGATAATAATTCAGCTTTGTTTGTTGTGTCAATTTACTTAAAATTAATAATTATTTATTTGAAAATTCTTTTTCAGCTAAAATTTTTAATGTAATTTTTTATAGTAGCTTTGTGTACAAGAAACCTACAAGTATCCATATATTTGATTGGCTAAGCTATTAGAGTGGGGTCCCATATTCCTTGTCCAAGGCTGCCATCTTCTGTTAGAGTAGAAGATTGCAGTTTCTTTAATAGGTGGTGTGGGGGTGTGGCAGGTAGGGGCAGTAAGGAATAGAGTTGTGTGTGTCTTTCCTATTTCCCTTTAAAAACGTTGTCTGGAAGGATTCTAACATAACCTTTTCCATTTTTTTCTTTCATCAATTTATCTTTCCCTTTTATTCTCTTCTCCTAAAAACATTTCAAGACCGCCTCCTTCTTAAGTACTGCATCCTATTTAAAGTTCCTTCCCTGAAGTCAGTGCTCTGATCCTCCTGTACTTTATCAATATTTCATAACTTAGGGTTATGCTAGCTTAATTATCCCCCTTCTATCTTCTGCACACTTTTTCTGGTAGCTCTTCCTTCTCCCTTTCTGCTCTTCTACCAATCCTACCCTCTGAATGGGTTAGAGGGAGTTTTAGAGAAAGATTGCTGGGAATTGGTAATTATTTTTCTAAATACAGATACTTTGAAATTATTGTGACATTTATCCTCTCTATATGCTGAAAGTATAATATTTGTGTGGATTTATTTGCATCATATGTTTATCTGTATAGTTCTTTTCTGAGGATGTGTGATATAAGATTCATATTTAGGTAGCTGCAGTTATCTGGGATTTCCAGAATCAGCCCCCTTAACTGCTACAGCCCTCATTAATACTGATCCTTTAAATTTTACCTGCAGTTCCTCTTTTGATCGGCTCTGGTATAATTTTTGTGAGCTCAGTTTATAAAACTGGAGAAATTACTCATTTTGCATATACTCGCTCCATGGATATATGCAAATTTGCCTTTTTTGTAAGCTTCCGATAAAACACTGCACTGGAATATACAAGCAAAGCAGACAATTAAAGAAATCCATTCAAAACTTATATGCAAATCTCAGATACCTGTACATGCCAGTTTAGGTTAATGCTGGGCCATGCTGTATGGAATCATGTACCTCCTCCCGACTGCTGATAGACTCTGCTAGAATGTGTATGCGTGTGTGTGTGTGTGTGTGTGTGTGTGAGAGAGAGAGAGAGAGAGAGAGAGAGAGAGAGAGAGAGAGAGAGAGAGAGTGTGTGTGTGGTGGGGGGGGGGCAGAGATGATCTCAGAGGGAAGGTGACATTTGACTTCAAATTGAAAGGGTAAGCTAGATCCTTTCAAAGTGAACAGGAAAGGGACAGGAAAAGACATTTAAAGCAGAAATTTTACTTGATGAAAACCATGAAGGTATTAAATGCTTGAACTGTTTGCACAGGTAATCTCAAGTGGCATTAACACAAGTGGCTGAGAGTGGGGTGGCAAGGTGTGGGAGGCCTGGGGGGAAAGAGATGAAGGATGATGCTGGAACAGTGGCTGGAGACAAATGTGAAAGTCTGCTTGCCATATCACTCACTCACAAAGAATAATATCATCCAGGATTGCATTTTTTAACTAAGAAAAATGAAAAAAATTAAACACCTGCTGCTAAACCTGATATATTGTTAGGATGATAGATTTGTCACCTTAACACAAACTGTTTTTCAGGGAAAACAAAAAATGTATCGAGTAAGTCTATTTTCAGAACTAAGTGAACAGTTTTTTGTTTTATTTTTAGCAAGTGGATATCAGTTCATTGTTGTCAAAAGCTGGCTGATAAAGTTTAATAGTTTATTTTAAATACCAGTTTGGGGACATCAGAATGACCAGGCATTTGAGCAGGGGATCTTTCTCACTTAAACAAAAGTCCTCCATTGAATGATTCCATAAGTCCTGTGGTGCTGACCTCTTTAACCTTGTATCCTCAGTACCCAGTGTGGTGTAGACCCTAAAAGAATAATAACTATGAATTGAAAAAAGAGAAGGAGAGGGAGAAGCGGGGAGAGAGAGAGAGAGAGAGAGAGAGAGGAGGCAGAGGAAGAGGAAGAGGTGGAGGAGGTGGTGGAGGAGGAGGAGGTGGAGGAGGAGGAGGAAAGAACTTTTCCTTTCTTGAGAATCTAAGACATTTGGGCTTAAGAACTTTTCAGTGTTCATGTTTTTGAACACTTTAGAACATACTTTAAACAGCTTATTCCTCCACCTCCAAATAGAGAGCTATGAACCTTATAAATGAATGTAATTTATAGATAATTAATACATATATAATAACAAACGGGGCATAGGATAGGTGCCAAAGGTCAAATCCCATTCCCTACATTAGGATGGGACATTTAATCCCATAGGGCACTGAAGATGGGGGCTAAAAGGAGCCAAGGAAAGATACCTTCTCTCCGTTTTTTATTTTTATTTTAGCATTTGTCCACACTTGGCATGGTCAAAGTAATGACTCATTGTTTAAGTTCTACAATAATCTGGAAAAAAAATTTTTTAAAAGATAGAAAAGTCACATGCTCTTCTAAGAAACACTCTAGGAAGAGTCAGAAATAAAGGAAAGCTTATTAATTTTTTTCAGGATACCCAGAGTTAAATGACAGTCTTAGTCAGAAAGGGAAAGAAAGAATTTATGATACTTATTAGATACCTGTATGTATAAAACTTAGGGTTTATATTTTAAACAGAGCAAATCAGACTCTACCAAGGATAAGGAAATAGTTAAGTTTGTGTTTGAGATATTTTCCCAGATTTAATCCATATAAATGTCATCTGTTTCCATATTAATAGAGATAAGAATATTCCTGAAAATGCAAAGTTCAATTTCTCCAAAACAGGATGATACATGATTTTCAAAATATTGGACCATATGGAATTTTGTTGAGTTAACTGTGTGTGTCTGAGGCCTTTGGGAGCAGTTCTCCTGGGAAAGGGTTTTACCCAGAGATGATAGGCACAAAATTCAAACTTTGGCATGAACCTCAGAACACATGTGAGCAAATTGTGGTGGGACTATGGTGGTTGTCCATTGCCAGCAGTGTTTTTAGTCCATTGCCAGGTTATTGATTGAGGACACCCCCAATATGTGTCCTCACATTTAGTTGTTGATTAGCAGAGCCCCACCTCTCCATCTCCCTTCCCCACCACCACCTCAGTCCCCCTTCCTAAAGTGGAGAAGTGTAAGATAGCCCAGTGATGTTCACTAGCAGTCCACTGTATTGCTGACCACTTATGCTAAGATAGTGAGTAAAAATTGTCACTTCAATTCTTGACTATAACAAATTGATTTAGGGAGTGAAGGAAGCTTAGGACACAAAAAGAATACCGGGGTGTGTTGTTACCTTCCAAATTCCTTTTCCGCAGTTGATAAAGAATACTAAAAACAATATTTTAAATTTATTTTTATGTAATTTTAAATATTTTTATGCAATCAACAAAATAGTAACCAAATAACTCTGGATGTTGGATCTGGATGTTGCACCATTCTGTGTGTGTGTGTGTGTGTGTGTGTGTGTGTGTGTGTGTGTGTGTGTGAGAGAGAGAGAGAGAGAGAGAGAGAGAGAGAGAGAGAGAGAGAGAGAGATTCATCTGTGCTGTAACAGCAAAGCTTGCCACTCAGAAAATGCAGGTTGCCTGCATTGCAGGAGTTGGTACTTATGCTCCAACACTCTGGCTGTTTGTAGCTGTGCATCCACTTCAGAGATCAAATGCTGTCAGGTTCAATACCTGTTTCCCCTTTGACCACGGCGGAGGAGCTTTTCAGCTCCTTCCTAGGCTGTGTTATTGCTCTGGATAGTCTCTTCAATGGGACATAACCCAACTTGGCGACATTACTTTTGTTCAATTGACTCAGAAAATCATGGTATGGTTTGTTCTCCCTTCTTTTTCCTTTTCTTATCTCCCCCAAATGCAGGGAAAAGAAGAAAAATGATGAAATTTTAGAATTAACAGGCACTGAAAAGAGAGACTGAGATCATGAGTACTAAACCAATTTTTCTGCCTAGAGGGTGTGATTCAGTGATATTTTTATAAATGCGATTCAAGCTGTGGCTTTTGTAAGAGATGAGGAGCCGCATTATAAAAGAGGGAGGGAGGGTCCTAACTGCTCACCAGTGAGATGGTCCTACTTTCCTTGGTGAGGTTTAGGTGAGCTCAGTGACCCTCATGCTCGGTATTCATCAATAAACTACTCAGCTGGACAATGAAACCAGGACAATTAAACAAAGGAGAGCATGTACCTACCCCTGTCGTTGGTTAAGAGCAATATGAAATCTCTATGCCTTGGTGTGCAGTCTGAGCAGAAGACTCGGCTTTGCCTTAGGAAACCTGATTTGCTTATAAGAACGTTAAACATGTGGTTTAACATCTTGATTTTAACTTGGCTTTATGTTTATTTGGTCAAAAGTTAACCATGTCAGGGTAGAAAAACATAATGTTTATTTTTCAGGTCAAAAATCATTTTATTAATTTAGGAACATAAAAATGTATTATGTATAAGTTGATTTTGCTGCAAATTATCACAATCAGTATATTACATTTCCAAGTGTAATTCTAGTTGTCAGGCAATAATTTCAAATCTGTGGTTGACTCTTAATTTATTGAATTAAAAAAATGGAGCTTTAACTGTTCAATTTTTTTAATATCTTCTTATTGGTTTCAGAGAGAGAAAGGAGAGGGAGAGATAGTAACCCAGGCATGTGCCCTGACCAGGAATTGAACTGGCGACCTCTCAGAGGGTGGGAAGATGCTCAGCCAACCAAGCCACGCCAGCCAGGCTCAGCTGTTAAATGTTAAGGAATCTCTTCGATTTGCCTGTTGAAAAAAAGCAGCATCTCCCACACCTGACTAAAATAAGGCCTCTGATGTTGTGAATCTTAGGGTCAATACAGAGAGGCCACAAATCCTTAAGAAAGGAAAAACATAACTTTTGAAGTGACAAATGACAAGTTTAATGCTATATTTTGAAGCAAGGACAAGGGTTGGTTACTTTGAGCACTCAAGGTGATCTTATAACTAGGGATAGGGCCCCTGCTAACATCCCAGACTAGAATATATCCATTTTACTAAGGACCTGAGTATAAATACTGGCTTTGTAATTTTGAATGAATTACCCGCTTTTTTTGAGTCTCTGTATTGTTATCTGTGAAAAGAAAGTTAATACCTAGTGACCATGCAATTAAAAATGTTATAGGTACCCTTAGCTGGTTTGGCTCAGTGGATAAAGTGTTGGCCTGAGGACTGAAGGGTCCTAGGTTCGATTCTGGTCGAGGGTACCTCGGCTGCAGGCTGGATCCCAGGCCACTGTTGGGGCTAGTGTGGGAGACAACCAATTCATGTCTCTCTCACATCAATGTGTTTCTCTCTGTCTCTCCCCGTCCCTTCCACTGTCCCTAAAAATCAATAGAAAAATATCTTTGGGTGAGGATTAACAAAAAAAGTTATAGGTAGAAACATTCCCTAAACTTGTGATGCCTGCATCCCCCAAATAGCTGAGTTGCTTTGGGAAGTCAGCCCAAGTAAGTCTTCAACGTGGCTACTCCAATTAACACATTTAACCAATAGCAATGTTTAGTTAGCCCAACTTCAGAACTGGAGAGATAAGCCTGTTATAATATTTGGATACATCTTCCCCCACTCCCCCACTTAGCCCTGGAACATACCAAGGTACCTTGACTGATTCTCCGTTGATGCTGAGGATTTATTACTGTCTAAGGTAGTGTTACATAATAGTTATGTGCTTAAATTCTGGAAACTTATTCACTTGAGTTCTAATCCCGACTCCACCACATATAAACCACATGAAAACTTAAAATCACTTAACTTCTCTAAGTCTCTGCATTCTGATGTGTCAAACACACTTACAATAATAGCACCTACCTCACAGAGTTTTTAAGAGGGTGATAATGCATATAAACTTTTAATGAAGAAATTTGATCCTAATAAGCATCCAGTAGGCACTGGCTACTATTACCACTACTGTTACTATTACCGTCCCTTTTGAGGCTTCTTGTTCTGTGTTGTATGCATTATCAGTTCCATCTCCGTCCAATGCAGAGGCTTCTCCTCCCATTTCTTCCCCCCTCACTTTAATAAGATATAATTGACAATTGTATATATTTAAGGTACTCAGCTTAGTGATTTGCTATACATATACATTGTGAAATAATCACCAAATCAAGATAATTAACATATCCATCACCACACATAGCTACTTTCCCCCTTTTTCTTTGTGGTGAGAATACTAATGATATATCCTCTTAGCAAACCTAATTGTACTATACAGTATTATTTTAGTCAAATTGGTGTATAGTAGATCTTCAGAACTTTTTTTAGCTTGCAAAACTGGAACTCTATACCCATTAAAACAAACAAACAAACAAACAAAACCTCTCCATTTTCCCTTTATCATCCTCTGCACCCACTGTCTCACTGTTTGCTTTTATGAGCTTGATTATTTTAGATTTCACATTAGTGAAATTGTACAGCAGTTGTCTTTCTGTGTCTTATGTCTTGAAATGTATTCTTTTTTAAAAAACAAAAACCCTCACCTGAGGATATATTTATTGATTTTTGAGAGAGGAAGGGAGAGAGAGAGAGAGAGAGAGAGAGAGAGACAGAGAGAAACATTGATGTAAGAGAGAAACATCAATCGGTTGCCTCCTGTATGTGCTTCGACGGGGGATTGAACCCTCAAACTAGATATGTGCTCTGACCGGGAATCAAACCTGCAACGTTTTGGTCTACTGGCCCATGCTCCAACCAACCCAGCCACCCAGCCAGGGTTTGAAATATGTTTTTTTTTATCTGCTTCTTTGATGAAGTCTTGAGCTTTCTAAGTCTTGAGCTGTTTTGCACAATTGTTAACATTTTAGGGAGATTTTTCACTTTCTTTATTTGCAAAATGGTGATAACAATAAAACATGTCAATTTGCACAAAGTAACCACTCAACAAATGTTAGTAAACAAAAGAAAGTTATAAAGTATAAGCCAACATACATTTGTGCTTAAATTCTAATAAATATTGGCGACTTTATTTCAAGAGGTGTATCAAATTATACTTGTAACAAATGCTACAAAACTTTTTAATTGCTGACAATACAATAGATGGAAAATGGTATGTTATAATTTTTATTTGCATTTCTGTTTATGTGACTGATATTTAGTGTCTTTCCATATGATCAGAACATTCTATTTTCTTTTCCATGAACATTTTTTCAAACCTTTGCATAACAGTTTTTTAGGAGATGTTTATATATTTAGGAAATTGGTGCTCTGTGCTGTATTCTTTAGAAATTTGGCCCTAGCTGATTTGGTTCAGTAGATTGAGTATCGGCCAGAGGACTGAAGAGTCATGTGTTCGACTCTGGTCAAGGGCACATGCCAGGGTTGCAGACTCAATTCCCAGTAGGGGGCATGCAGGAAGCAGCCGATCAATGATTCTCTCTCATCATTGATATTTCTATCTCGCCCTCGTCCTCCTGCTCTGAGATAAAAAAGGATATATTAAAAGAAGAAGAAGAAGAAGAAGAAATTTTGGCTTCTCTTTTCTTTCTCACTCCTTCCCTGCCCCGGTCTTATGTCTTTGGACTTTAATTATAGTACTTATGTTTTAGCCAAAAATGTGTATTTTTATGAAGTCAAATTTATTCTTCCTTTATGGCTTCTGAGCTTTGTATAAGACTCAGAAACATATTTGTCACTCTTCTTATGCTTGTATAGTTTATTTCCCACAATTAAATCTTTAAGTCATTACCAAAAAAAAAAAAAAAAAAAAAAAAAAAAGAGGGGGGGCAATAAATATAAAACAAGAGGAACAAACTCTTTTATAGTTTTTCCAAATCAAACCAATATAATTTTATTGTATTTTTGTTCACTGTAATGGCAAATTTTTACAAGATTCATAATATCAAATAGTGTGGGGAAGTGAGTAAATATACAGTTACCCGTGGTAAACTGTGGCACACAAACATTAAATGGAAAAGAAAATCTTTGAGCATTACATTTTTATTTTGTGAAGTAAATAATCCAACACATTTTTCCAATTGTCTACTCATTTGTCAAAACACCACTTAAGAATAATTAATCTTTACCTCAAAATATAACATCATATTTTATACTACTAGGGGCCCAGTGCATGAATTCATGCACCTTGAAAGGAACTGTGGGCCATGAAGCTGGGTGGACACAGGGAGGGTCTCAGCCCATCCTCCCCACCCCTCCTGGCCCCTCCCACGGCAACCTCCATCCCCGGATGTCTGCTGGCATCCCCACTCCCCGCTGCTGCTCCCATGCACTGATGGTGCTGGCCCCGCTCACACCTGCACCCACTGATGCCACAGAGCGATTGGGGCTGGCGCCATCAGTGGGTGTGAGAGGCAGCTGCTGATCGCCCCTCAGGAACAGGGGGAGGTGGAGAAGCCTTGAGGAGTGTTCAGGGCCTGCAGCCACCCTTGTACCTGCTGACAGCACCTAGCGATCAGGACCGGCACTGGGAGCCTGCAGCGGGTGGGAGTAGGGCCGGTGCTGGCAGCAGGTGCAAGCACTGGGTGGGACTGTGGCACGTGGGAGCAAAGAATTTTCAGTAACCACCGGAGGCTCACCCCAATAACAGTGACCAGTGCCCCACCTTGGTCTGGCAGCCCCTCCCACCTGTTCCATCATTGGCAGTCGCCTGCCATGTTCCGCACTCTGCCACCTGCTGCCGACGTCTGCCATGTTCCATGCACATGTCCCTGTGGGTCAGCTCATGTCACAGCAACTAGTTGTTTGGTTGTTCTGCTGTTCAGTCTATTTGCATATTAGGGTTTTATATATATAGACTACAGGCCCGGGGCACAAAATTTGTGCATTGGGGCGGGGGGGGGAGGTGTCCCTCAGCCCAATCTGCACCCTTTCCAATCTGGGACCCCTCGAGGGATGTCCCACCAGGATAGGGCCTAAATGGGCAGTCGGACATCCCTCTGAAAATCCAGAGAGGGATGTCCGACTGGCTCCCAACTGCTCACCTGTCTGCCTACCTGACTGCCCCTAACTGCTTCTGCCTGCCAGCCTGATCACCCCCTAACCACTCCCATGCCAGCCTGATTGATGCCTAATTGCTCCCCTGTTGGTTCAATTGCCCCTAACTGCCCTCCGCTGCTGGCCTGGTCACTCCTAACTGCCCTCTCTTGCTGGCCTGGTCCCCCCCAACTGTTCTCCCCTGCAGGTTTGGTCCCCCCCAACTGCCCTCCCCTGCATGCCTGGTCTCTCCCAACTGGCCCCCCTTCTGGCTTGCTCACCCCCAAATGCCCCCCCCCCCGCCAGCCTGATCACCCCCAATGTCCCCACTGCTCCCCCCCCACAACTGGCCTGATCACCCACAACTGCCCTCCCTTCTTGGCCCCTAACTGCTTTCTACCTTAGCCCCACCACCATGACTTTATCCAGAAGAACATCTGGAAGGTCTTCTGGAAGGTATCCCAGTCTAATTAGCATATTACTTTTTTATTAGTATAGATAGAGGCCTTGTGTGTGGGTGGGGGCCGGCTGGTTTGCCCTGAAGGGTGTCCTGGATCAGGGTGGGTGTTCCCTTGGGGGGCAGGGAGGCCTGAGCAAGGGGCTGGGGCAGTTTGCAGGCCAGCCACACCCCCATGGAGTGAGGGTCCCTACTGGGAGGCATGGCCAGCCTGGGTGAGGGGCTGAGGGCTGTTTGCAGGCTGGCCATGCCCCCCAGCGGGGACCCTCACCCCATGGGGGCATGGCCAGCCTAGGTGAGGGGCTGTGGGCTGTTTGCAGGTCCCTCCCTTGGCAACCCAAGTCTGCCATGTGCTAAGGCCAGCTCTGTGGCCACCACCCACAGGCTCCTCCTTCAGTGGTCAGCTCAGGCAGGCTGGACGCTTGGCTTCCTCTTTTGCTGGGGGCAACCCAAGCCTCCCACCTGCTCCAGCTGGCTCTATGGCCACCGCCATCTTTGTCCTGCTAATTTGTATATTCCCTCCTGATTGGCTGTGGGCGTCACAGAGTGACAGTCAATTACCATATTTCTCTCTTATAAGTATAGATATCCTTTCTACATTCATCTCTTAAAATTTCTCTTTCTTTTATAACAGTCTGCTTTGTGTGCTGGATAATTTTTATTAGATTCATTTTCTAAAAGACACATTCTCTCTTCTATTGTATTTATTCTGCTATCCTTCCAATGCATTTTTATTTCAATAACCATCTTTTTCTTGTAAAACCTCACCTGAGGAGATTTTTCCATTATTTTTAGAGAGGGTGGAAGGAAGGGAGGGAGACATACACACACACACACACACACACACACACACACACACACACACATCAACTGTTTGCCTCTCACATGCACCCTGACTGAGGTCAGTGATTGAACCTGTAATACAGTGAAAACCATCTATTTCATTACTATAATTTATCTTTTGTGTTTTGTTTTAATCAAGTCACCATGTCATTTTGAAAATCTCTTCTACTTTTTTGCCTTTTTATTCCCATTCCTGATTTTATACCTTTGAATATTTTAAATATGCATTTGGAAGTCTCTATAAAGAGAGGTTTAGGTTGTTCTATTAATTGAGTCTCCTCAGGATTGTAATATGTCACTCTGAACACATCTTCAGTGATGATTGTTTGTAATAGCAGTCCAAGTTCTCTAGAAGTATTCCTACAGTACAGTTAGACATTTGCTTTCTATAGGAAGATCTCATGGACTTCACAGGAACCTGATTAGTTTTCCTGCTAAATTCTGAACTTGGAATCATACAGTGAATTTGGTACATATTTGAAACTCACACAAATATACAGTAAAGGTAATTGGTGAAAAATGTGTGCAATTGACTATGTTCTTATCTTCAAGCTATAGCAAGCATCTCTGCCTGATGTAGGCTGGTATGGGGGAGTTTTTCTGAACCCTGTTTCAGAGACAGTGATTACTGCTGGTACTTCAGTTCCAAGTTGCTAGGCTTACAGAGTTTGCAACCGAGGCATCCAGTTCCTCCTGGGGAGATATTAGACTAAGCCTCCCTTGATGCCCTTGAGAATCATCTGTGCTTTAGTTTCCCATTTGTCCTTTGAATTTCATTTCTTCCTCATTTCTGGAGCTTGAAGGTGATATTGTGTTACCCAGTTTGAGTTTTAAAATACATTATAGCATTTTTTCTTTTAGAATACATTTTCAGCATTCTGGAATTTGGGAGTGAGAAGGTGGTTTCTTCTCTATCAACTCCAACATACATATTGACCAGGCAATGGATTTTCAATTGGACAGTTGAGCAAAGCAGAATATGTGTTTCTGGTTTTGAACGCATCTCTCTCTATTTAGGTCTCAGTGTCATTAACCACACAATTAATTAAGTATTAGGGGTTTCGTGCTGACGACCAGGTGAGCATAAACATTTGTGCGACATGACCTCTTGTGCAGATTTTTATAGCCCATTTCTCAGGGAGCCCTTTTGAGAGAGCCTTTCCTTCTGACGAATGCATCCAGTGCCAGTACATGTATCTGTAAAAAAAAGCAGACCAAACACTGTTATTATTCACTCTGCGGGAAATGCTGAGAAGAGCTCAATGAAAGAAATGGCAGCCTAAAATTAAAGATCCATTTGGTGTGCGTGGTGTGTGTTCTTGACATGTGTTTTCAGCCCTGCTATCAGTAAACTCTATGACTAATATTTTATACAATGTTACAAATATAGAAAGAAAAGTTGGAATCAGTGTAAGACAAGATGGTAAAAAATCATTCATAAATCCAGGGATTCAATAAATGATGAAAATGCTGCAATGGTTTGTAAAGGCTTCACTCTAATGTTTCCAGGTACCATCTTTTATGCTGCTGCTGGGCTTATTGATGCTCTGTACAATGTCAGAAACAATCCCCTATTGCTCCTCAAACTCTGATTTTAGCTTCTTGATTTATCTTCTTATGTGGTTAGTCAGGGTTGGGTTGAGTGAACAATGAGGGAAGATCCTGAACAGCTAAATTTACAGTTTACAAACTCATGAATGTCAATCTTTCTGTATGACACAGTAATACCTTTTTTATGGATGACAAAATAAAAAACATGGGGGAAGTCGGATGCCTTGTTTAAAAAATAAGAATCCTATGTAATAAAAGAGAAACATGTAAATTGACCATACCTCCGCTATGCTCACTAGCCAATCAGGAGGAGTATGCAAGTTAACTGCCATACACAGGCACCAAATGGCCTGTAAGCCCGCACATAGGCCCTGAGCGGCTGGGGACCCAGAAAGCCCCCAGGCCTATGGGCGCAGGCACAAATCGCTTGGGGGTGGGGCGGAACACCTGGGTTTATCGCCAAGCGAGGAAGGCAGGCATCCGCTCAGCCCCGGCTGCTCTGGGCAGGTGGGCAGTGTGTGGAGGCACGGGGCTGCCGGTGGGCTGGGTGGGATGCCTGCCCACCCACCCGCCCAGAGCACACTGCCCAAGGCAACGAAGCTAGGCGCCGGTCTCCGGGTCTGTGGGCAGCGTGCACAGGCATGGACAGGCCAGTGGGTGGGGTGGGACAAGATGCCTATCTTCCTTGCCTTGGGCATCGCATGCAGGTGGAGAGTGGCTGGTGGGCAGCACACTTTGGGCCAATGGGCAGCGTGCACAGGCACCCACCCGGCCCAGGCTGCTCCGGGCCTGAGGGCAGCACTCGGAGAGCCTCTGAGGAGGCGGGCTGGCAGAGGGCGGCCAATACTCCTCACATGGCTGCAGTGGCAGCCGTGAGCATGCCAAGTGGAGCCTGCGGGCTGAGCTGTAAGGTCTGCAGGTCAGCAGTGCCAAGGAGTGGCTGCGCAAGTCCTGCTCCTGGCTCAGAAGGTGTGAGATCACAGGGACAGCCGTGGTGGGCCAGATTGACGTCCTTCTAGCCGCACCACAGGGGTTTGCAGGTCTGCACAGCTGCAGGCCTCCGGAGCAGTGCGCGATTCCTCTCCTCCCGACCCTGGTGTGCAAACGTCCCCCAGCGCACCATCACCCACACACACCTGCAACAGTCCTAGACCATGGTGTGTGCAAGTCCCCCCCCTCCCCTTGCTCCTCCTCAGCAGCACTTCCATCAACCCC
The DNA here is from genome assembly GCA_026230045.1 of Corynorhinus townsendii. Classification (NCBI taxonomy): domain Eukaryota; kingdom Metazoa; phylum Chordata; class Mammalia; order Chiroptera; family Vespertilionidae; genus Corynorhinus; species Corynorhinus townsendii. The sequence goes on along the minus strand of JAPDVU010000002.1, from coordinate 147,853,736 downwards.
AGCATGCCTACATCCACCACAGGACGTTCGCACGTCCCCTCTGGCATGCTCATGTCCTTTGGAGAGTGTGTGGGTGTTCTGGGTGCTGAGGGTGGGCACCTGTGAGATGACAGTGAGAGGGCCAAGTGGTGATGCCCTGTTCCCGCGGAGGCCAGTATAGCGATGAGATCACCTCCATGGGGCTAATGCAGGTGCTGAGGCGGGAGCAGGTACAGACAGACACACCTGGTGGGCGCAGGCGGCCCTTGCTGAGGTGCCCTCAGTCAGCGTTCAAGATCGGGAACCCAGAGGAGGTGAGGAGTGCTGTCCCCTTAGTGAAACGGTGGAATAGTCGGGGCGACTGCAGAGGAGGAATGTGCACTTTGGGTGCCAGCACCCATGATCCAAGGCTACCCTGACTGAGCCTCACTCGCTTGGGGCCTGGCACACGTCTGCTGGGCAGCGGGTGACAGGACGTGCTTTTCCGAGTTAATGAGAGAAAACATTATTCTCCTGCTGCCTGCGAAGGTGGAAAGTGGAGTGGGAAGACATGCGGGGAGTGAGGTTCCCTGTCTGGGGGTTCCAAATATGCCGTTGGTTCCTTTCACAGCTGACTAGAGACTAGAGATATACAGGGTGTCCCCCCAACATGTACACACACTTTGAATACCTACTAATTCCAATGGGTTTAATCATGACAAGAAAGAAACAACAATGGAACTGTCATCTGTTAAAAGTGTGGGCACAAACCAGCAGTCAGACATTTCCTGAGGGGTCCCGGATTGGAGAGGGTGCAGGCCGGACTGAGGGATCCCCCTTCCTGCTCCCCACCCCCGCATGAAGTTCGTGCACTGGGCCTCTAGTAGGACAATAATAATAATAGTACTAATAGGACATTAAGTGCTTCCTGTGTACCAGACATTTTTGTAAGTGCTGAATTCTCACAACACTTAATCCTCACAACAATCCTGAACAGTGTTTATGAGAAGGATAGGTGGGAATTTGGGCACTCTAAGCACAAGATGTGCAAAGAACTGCTAAACAAGTTGGCAGGTGCTGAGAATAGGAATAGCACTCAACATGAAGTGTGGAGAGATGGGAAGCAGGGCCAGACCAGCGAAGATCTCATCTGTTTGCCAAGGAGTTTGGGACTTGCCTTCCAAAACAGGGGTAGACAAACATTTTCTTTAAAGAGACAGATAGTAAATACAAGGTGTCCCCAAAATGTATTTACATTTTAACAGCTGATAGCTCAATTTTAAAAATGAAATGTATTTTAATAAATACTGCCTTTATAATAATTCAAAGAGTGTGTATAAATTCCTTTTTTAAGGCACCATATATGTTAGGCTTCGTGGGCCATGTCGTCTTTGTTGTAGCTGCTAAGTTCTGCTGCTATCCCATAAAAGTAGTCACAGATAAATATGTAAACAAATGGGCATGGCCGTGTTTCAATAAAACTTTATTTCCAAAAACAGGTGGTAAGTGAACAGCATTTGGCTAATGGCTTATTATTTGCTAGCCCATATTCTGGAAAATGGTGAACCACTAAACTTTAAAAGCAAATAAAGCATGAGGCAATGTATTGCTTCTTCAAAGAGAAGGTGTTCCCCATGTCACGTTTAACCACTGCCATTAAATTGAGGCAAATGTAAATTATTTTTCCCACTCTGTCCAAGATGAATGATTCCATGGGAGTAATGATTAGGGCCTTTCTCTAGATAGAGTGACCATAGGTCCATGTTTGCCTGGTGCTCAGGATTATAACTAATAGCACTTTCTTTCACCTCAAACATTTCCCTGTTTGAAGAAGTCACTTTATTTTAAACCTAACAAGGAATTCACTTTAGAACTTCCATGTAGAGATAGCCACCGGGGCTCATCTTTCATGGATGGTGTCCTGAGTAAGAGCAATGGTCAAGTACAGTTCCACCTGGAGAGGAGTCCCAGACAGCTCTGCTCCCTATTGACTGTGTGATCTTGGGCTAATGCCCAGTAGCTCCAAGGCAAGATTTGTTTCATTGAAAATTGGGAGTAATATGTCCTTCATTAGGGCTATGTGAATATAACAGAATGATGTTTGTAAAATTTCATGGGGGGAATTACTCATAAAATGCGATCCAAGTCAAAGAGAGGTAGAATTATAGGGTGGGAAGGGCTTTGGGTCCAGACTGGGAGGGCTTAACCCATCTCCACCATGTAGAGTTCATGAAAGCTTGCAGAAACCACAGCATCTCTCTGAGCCATAGAGCCTCATTGGGGCTAATAATACCACCTCTTCAGAACTGTTGTAATTATTAAGATAATGTGTGTACACTGTCAAGCACAGTGCCTGGTGTATAGCTAGCTCTTGGTAAAATGCAGTTATTACTTTCCAAAAAATTACATTCCATATTGAAGCTATTATGTATCTTTATTTTGGCATGTGCCTCAAATTGTTTACCCAAATTGTGATGATGATATTGATGATGATGATGATGGTAATAGTAACTTATTGAGCAATTTTAGGTTATAGGCATTTCTAAATGGAGCATATATTATGTGTAGTCAAATGTGGCTAACTTCATCTGACTTTTGAGGCTTTGATAAGCACTATATATATATATATGTGTGTGTGTGTGTGTGTGTGTGTGTGTATACATATATATACACACATATATATACATACACATACACACACATATATATATTCTATATAATAAAAAGCTAATATGCAATCGACCAAACGGTGGAACAACTGGACACTATGACATGCATTGACCACCAGGGGGCAGACACTTAATGCAGGACTGCCCCCTGGTGGTCAGTGTGTTCCCACAGGGGGAGTGCTGCTCAGCCAGAAGCTGGGCTCACAGCTGGCAAGTGCAGCAGCAGTGGAGGGAGCCTATCCCGCCTCCGCGGCAGCGCTAAAGATGTCCGACTGCCAGCTAGCCAGCAGTCAGACATCCCCCGAGGGCTCCTGGACTGCGAGAGGGTGCAGGCCAGCCTGAGGGACCCCTTGAGTGCACAAATTTTGTGCACCAGGCCTTCAGTGTATATACTATATCTCCTATATAATAAAAGCCTAATATGCTAAGTGTCTGGCTGTCCGTTCAACCAATCAAAGTGTAAAATGCTAATGATTTGCTAAGGCCTCTCAACCACTCACTAGGATGTGCACTAACCACCAGGGGACAGATGCTCCGATTGGGGTCTGGCTGATTGAGACTGAGCGAGATGGACCGGACACTCCCTAGAGCCCTCCCATGGTCCCTTCCCAGCTGGCCAACCTCCCGCATCCGTCCCCAGCTCCAATCATGCATTGGTAGGGTCCCTGCGCCTGGCCTGTGCCCTCTTGCAATCCAGGACCCCTTGGGGATGTCGGAGAGCTGGTTTTGGCTTAATCCCACAGGCCAGGCCAAGGAAACCCACTAGTACATGAATTTGTGCACCTGGCCTCTAATATATATACATTTTGATCCAAGAGAGGAAGGGAGAGGGAGAGATAGAAACATCAATGATGAGAATCACTGATGGGCTTCCACCTGCACACCCCACACTGCGGATTGAGCCTGCAACCCAGGCATGTGCCCTGACTGGGAATCAAACTTTGAGCTCTCAGTTGAGGGTCAACTGAAGGTCTCAGTTGACCCTCAACCATTGAGCATTGCTGGCCAGGCAATAAGCACTTTTGAACCCTTGATTTCTGGGCCATTCTTGGGTCCTGGCATAGCTCCCCACTGTTTTCTTTATTAGGGAAGTCCGGATGAAATCACAGATTGAGGAAGCAGAGCTGTGAACACCATGCTATTTCTCTCCTAATGCTTCTATCATGGCTGCTTGAAGACCTGAAAATAATTGGTTGAAACTATTACCCACTTTAGCCTTTTATCCAAGTTAGACAAGTATGTGGCTCCAAATAACACACACTAAAAATGGCTTGAATCTAATAAGTAGTCTCTTTGGACATGAGATCTGTTGTCCTTCTTCCTTCCTTGAGAGGGAAATTACAATCTTCCAAGATGCTCCTTCTATTTCTATAGAATGTGGGTGCTAATTTGAAAGAAGACTCATAAAATGGAAGCAAATAGGCTAATTAGAAATATTTATGGGCCTGTTAGTGAATATATGTCTAATTGAAATAACAAGACTCTCCCAGAAGGGGAAAACATTACTTTGGTTGCAGGAATAATTAGCTTGTGCTATTAGACTGAAATAACATAAAACCCTTTTTATCCAGATCAAATCCAATTTTTCCTTGATCAGACCAAGGTGTCTCCAGGAGGATTCATTAGTATTTTTATTATTTAATTTGTATTATCTTATCAAAGCCAGACTTGTACATTTCATATTCCTCTAAGATACTCACTTCTAACTTATCCAGTTGATTATTTTGGTGTTTACCTCCATATCTCTAAATATTAAGTTTACATTACCTTTTTTACTAAGTTCAAGTTTTTATTTTTTATTAAAATTATGCACATGCATATACTTAAAAGAGCCATATATGTATACATTGCTTATTAGTAAAACTAGCATATTTATGTTGCACTACCCCCTTCCCACCTTCCTAGAGGAAACCACATTTAGTTCTACTTCCATAACTCTATTTGACATGATATTTTTGCTACTTATTGACCTTTTGTTTTAAAAATTACCTATTGACTTTACACTCTGGAAAATAAGAATTTTCTTTCCTTTTATACAAATTCTAATAGTCCTGTCCCATGCATGCATCCTTCCAATTTCCCCTGCCTCCCAATAGTTTTACCCTAATTTTGGATAGATCAGCATTCTGTACTTATGTTATCATGACTATATGAAAACTATTGATAGCTGAGCCATGTAATATACTTTTTAAAATTATTTTTGCAACCCTGCAAAATATTTGTATTTTTATAAATAGTTTTAGATTATCTTAAAAATGCATTTGCTTGATTTTCTTTGTATTTAGCATTAAACTCTCCCACACCACTATGTTAATCTGTGCTAGGTAAGTTGTTACACATCTGGTATTCCTTCAATTTGTCTTCTGGAAGAAACATTTCCCAGAGCCCACTGACATGTCCACATCTGGATTAATTTCTCTCTGTTTCTGTTGTCATCCAGAGATTTTACTCCACCTCCCTCATTTCACCTTTGCCTTCCTCATGTATTGAACCCTGTTTCCTGGATCCACAATCTTCCTCTTTATTGACTTATTACCTCATTTTGATTGATTATAATTTCAGTAGTTTCCTGAAAAAGGTAGAAAACTATATGAAAGATAGGTTATTTGATACTGTGCATGCTTGAAAATGCATCTATCTTATTATTGAACCTAATAAAAAATTGACCAGGTCAGAATCTCAGAAATACATTTCTTCAGAATTTTAGAATACATTTTATTATTTTAGAATACATTTTAGAATACATTTTATTATTTTAAAACTAGAGGCCTGATGCACGAAGATTCATGCAAGAATGGGCCTTCCTTCCCCTGGCTGCCGGCAACACCTTTGCTCCAGTCTGGAGCTGACTTTTCGCTCTGGCCCGGAGCCGCCTTTCTGCCTTCCCACACTGCCCAGAGGCCCAGAGTGGCTGGGGCATTCCACCCTGTCCCTGGCCACTCAGCGCCTTGCATACGCAAATTAACCCTACATCTTTGTTTGATTAATTTGCATACTCACTCCTGATAGGCTGGTGGATGTCATGAAGGTATGGTAAATTTGCATCTTACTCTTTTATTAGTGCAAATATCTGAACATATCAAAAAGCAGATTTCAAAGAAATTCTATGTGTTCATTAAGAACTACCAGCTTCTATAACTACTAATATTTTGCCTATTTTTTTTCATCTATCCCTCCACGTACCTTTTTGTTTGTTTTGCTGGATTATTTTAAAACAAATCCTAGACATCATTTTATTTTACCCCTTGCTGATTCAGAATGAATCTTCAAAATAAAATAAAGGGTGTTTTCTTGAATGAGCACAATGCCATTGTCACACCTAACAAAATTAACAATTTTTTTATATCACCCCCAAACAAGTCCCTATTTAATCTTTTCTGGTCGTGTGGGAGTCAAAAAATACTTTCCCTCTTACCTTTCTAAGTCCTTCTGGCTGGGCTAATAATCAAAATAACATGAGACAGATTAACAGGAAAAATAAATCTCCAAAATTTATTATGGATGAAGATGCTGAGGTGCCACAAGAATGTGAGACCGGAGGACACATTGGGCAGAGGAGGCTGACATGTCTTCCTGGAGCTAAGGAGAAGAGGGAGGGATTATGGTTCGGGACTTCAAAGCACAGGAAGGCAATTCACAAGGAGATGGAAAGCGAATGTTTGGTAAATAAATATTTGCTGGGCCATCTTTAACAATGGGACAGAAAGAGAACTTTGAACAAAAGTGTCTTGCTAGGTTCTCTGTCACATCCTAGGTTATGTTAAACTATAGTTATCTGTGATGTTATCTCCCTTCCTAGAGCAAGTCCTCTAGCTAAATTTCTTTTAGGCAGAGGAAATGTCAAAGATATTTTCTAAATCCTCTATTTCTTAAAAATAACCAGCTTAAAATAGTCAATATCCCAAAGAAGTGTCAAACCACTCCCCTTCCTTTGTCTAGAAATGTCTTTTATAGATGCTTTGTTTGAATCAACCCACCTCCTCCCTCCCAATTTCTACTCAGTGTATTTGGTTATTATATTTTGAAGTCTCTTTTAATTCCCACAGTCTCCTCTTCTCCCATATTACAACCCCCATACAATTGGCATGAATCAGACAAGCCACCTTTTTCACATTTATATCCAGAAGGACTGTAGTCCCAGGCATTAGCTGAGGAGCAAGCACTGCCTTCAGTTCTACCAGCCAGCTGCAAGTCAGAATGGACTTCCACCCAAAATTGGGTCCTTCCATTTAAGAACTTCTGGCCCCTAGTGAGGTGTTTTTTTTTCCTGCTGATATTTCTAGCTCCAAGCTTTCGTATACCTACATCTTGTCCTGTTTTTATATTTTAAGCTCAGGGATTACAGCCACTGCAGCTGCTAGATGAAGTTAGGCAGATTTCATTTTGTCTGGATTGGTTTTCAAATGAGGTTGGATAAATTAAATTATGGTCATCTGTAGAGGAGTGAATGAGAAATAATAATTTGGATGCATGTCATAATGTCACAGCAGCACAGGATTCTCTGGATCTTTTTTTTTCATTCTCTCTCTCTCTCTCTCTCTCCCCCCCCGCCCCCGCCCCCCCAGATGAAAGAGTTCTGTATCTCTTCTCCCCACACAAACCACCGCAAGCCAATGTCCAGCTTATTACAGGAAAGGGTTACTTTTACAAACCGGGCGTGCAGTAAAAGGCATCTGAGGGGCTCAGCTAGATGGTTTTTTCAACTTTTTTTTTTTGACAGCTTTAAAGGGCCTTTTAAAATTGCCAGGAGAGTAGATTCATATTTTTATCATTCCACCTGCATAGCATTTTAGACACATTTATATTCCTGAAAGAATAATAATACATAACATTTAGCATTTAATTTATGACTCCTGCCACATCTGGTATAAAACTCCTTCTGAAGCAATAAATCAACCTCTTCATGTCAAATTGCCATTCATTCTTTGACCTCCTCCATAATTTATGGTTTGTGAGTGCAAAATGGAAGAAGAAGCTTAAACCAAGTGGATTTTAATTAACAATCTTAGAAAATTCAGAAGAATATTTGCAATTTATTCATGAGGGGAAAGGACTGTTGCTAGAAAGAAGGGGGTGGGTGTAAAGCAGCTCATTTCCATGGATATAAATTGACATCTATTTTGGTTGCTTCAAAACCACAACATGATTTTTCTCTACTTCGAGTTGGAAAGACAAAGTGATTCTGATAGGAAAAGCTGTCCATGCTCCTAGGACAGAAATCTATTTTGTAGGAGAGATTTTGAGGGAGAAGAGTAGGGGGAGACATGTAACCATCTTCCGCTTACAGCTGCCTTTTTCAGAGTTGCCTGGCTGCTGACACGGTGGGTGCCTTTCATGTCAAACAATTTTATTTCTAAGCTTTTCACAGTTTGTCCTAAGTAGCTTCTATTAGCATTGTCCTGTCTGTTTCCTTGGCAACAGAGCTGGTCAATTTAGACACCATTTAAGAGCTGTGGAAAAAGCCACAGCCAGCAGTGTGATGGGCAAAATTACAGAGAACAAGCTGAATACAATCCTCGCCTGAGGAGATGCATTTTCTTCCAGGGCTCATTTTATTTTAATTAAAATCAGAAAGCTTTTTCAAACAAGGCTCTAGATTAAGCACAGGCCAGAGTAATCTATTGTACAGCCATTGCAGCTGCATTCCTTAATGTTATCTCTTTAACCTAATGGATTGCTTGCACTTTTTCAAATAAACAAGGAGAGAAAACCTGGGAGCAACATGGTAGCTTCTTATTAATGGATAAAATATATATAATGAAGAGCCACAACTTTTTCATGGTTGGAGCCATGTTTAAGTGGAGCACATGGGAACCTACAGCTATACATAGCAATGTTACAGTTTATCATGCATGAGAAAATAAACTTTTATATCATAGGTGCCCTCATTTGCTGTTTACCTAATTTATTTTTTTTAAAAAAATGTATTTTATTGATTTTTTAGAGAGGAAGAGAGAGGGATAGAGAGTTAGAAACATCGATGAGAGAGAGAGAGACATTGATCAGCTGCCTCCTGCACGGCCCCTACTGGGGATGTGCCTGCAACCCAGGTACATGCCCTTGACTGGAATCGAACCTGGGACCCTTCAGTCCGCAGGCCGACGCTCTATCCACTGAGCCAAACCGGTTAGGGCTGTTTACCTAATTTCATTGGTTGTGGTGACTTTATGTAACCCCCTTACCCTCCTCAGTGAGCTTATATGTATCATTTTGAACATGGAACCCACTAGAATTCTGAAATTATCAGGACTGAGTTTTATGTTGGTAGTTAACTTGCTTCCACAGATTTGTCCTAAAATAGGATAAATCTCAATCTATGGTAGGGCAAACTTTTCTCCCAGAAGGGAATATGTTAAAAATGCCTTGTCTTCTGGGATGAAAAAAATTTATTTTAATTTATATGTGTGTATATTTGCAAATTCAACAAGAAGATTTATTACTTCTATTGGGACTTGAAGGTAGCTTCAATATCATTTTAACTTTAAGAAAGTTGGACAAGAGAGTTTGTATTTATGAATAGGGAATTTTTACTAATGTTGTCGGTACTATGGTGTGTGCCCAGGGATATATCAGGGCTTATGTCTTTTATGCTTTTAAATTAGTCTCATCTAAATGGAACCCTGTAAAGCAGTGAATGCCTCTTCATTGAAAGTATTAAAGCAGAGACATAAACCTTGTTACTGGAGATATCTTAAGTAGGATTCATGCCCTAGTAGAATGCTAAATTTGATGACTTCTAAGCTCCCTTCTTAGGGAGCTTAAGACATATGTACATTCTCCATAGTAGCCCATGAATTAGGGAAGGAAAATGCCCCTGAACTTCATCTTTAACAGTTATTAGGGATTACCTTTCACCTCTTTCTACAGGGATCCTTTGCTTTTCTGGGGGAAAATACAGAAATGTTCATCTCCAAGCTTTTTGGATTCCTCTCTTACCTTATCAACAAATAAAATTAACAACTCTGTGTTCATGAAAGTTATTGATCAAATGCAACTAGGATCATAGAGTTTTGCAATGTCTCTGCATTTTCTCCCCTATTCAGTAAGAATCAGCCTGAATCATGCTTTCCATTGAAAGGGTTACTGGAGCCTTAAAACCATTCCAATCAGGATCTCCATGGCTAGACAACAAAGATGCCAATTAATGTTGGTTGTAAAGGGAAACAGCAGGGCTCACCAGTCATTTTCCCATATGGCCCACAGGAACAATTAGATACATGGGCTGACATTTCATCTGAGATATTTACATAATACACACTGTGGTGATTGATAGGAAGGAGGTACATGGATGTGACAGACTGACAGAGGATAAGGGCAGATGTCGTCCATCTTTTTCATTGTGATGACTATTTTAACGAACAGACCAACTCATGTCTGCAGTCCATTAAATCATTTGACAGTCTAAACATCTGGAGAGTAGCCCTGGGAATTAGGTTTGTCAGGTGAGGACTCTGGCTGACAGAGGGGGATGTGTGGGGCCCTTCTGGGGCTGCCGATTCAGGGGAGAACCACAAGCTGCCCATCACAGGAGACCCTGCTGTCCTTGACACCAAGGGCTCAGGTGTGGAAAAAATTTCTGCCACCAAGATGGCATCCAGCTGAGAACACTCATCTGTTCTTTCACATTCTTTCAGAATTCTTCTCTCCAGTGTCTGGCCTCCCGGTTTCCCGAGCTCTGAACCACATTCATTGAATAACCTTGAGAAAATGACAACCTTCCTAGCCTCCTATTTTCTCATCTGTGAAATGAGGATCCCTCCAACTCCCAGTTCCGTCTCCCAGTGGAATAACTCTTTCTGAAAAGCATTTTGATCTCCAGAGGGGAAGGTGATATATAGCAACATAGATTTATATTTGATTCTGTGCCACCCGCAAGTTTAATTTGTTGGTCCCAGCCTGCCTCCATAAACAATCGAAGTGTTTCTCCGTGTGTGTAACTAGTAACACCTGAAAGAGAAAGCTTTACATTTCCAAGTGAGGAGAACTCAGTGTCCTTTTCTCATGCCCTTGTCCATCTAAACCCGGGTTTCTCAGCGTTGGGATTGCTAACATTTGGGGATGGATCATTCTTTGCTGTGAGGACCTATCCTATGCATTACAGACTGTTTATTACATACCACTGTCAGCCTTCCTTTCTTTGCCAAGTTGTGACAAGCAAAAATGTCTCCAGACATTGCCAGTGTCCTCTGAGGTGCAACATTGCTCCCAGGTGAGAAATCTGATTTAACATGTGTTCGAATGGTCATCCCAACAACTTGAGATGGGGCTTGTGCTTGAATCTGGCCTAGCTGGTAGCTTCCCAGGTTTGAAGCAAACCCAAGATAGCAAAACAAACAAACAAAGCCCCATTTCTGTGTTGGAGTACAGCTATTTCTACGATAGTATCCTGGCATTTCCCCCCAGTAGATTACTGCTGCCTTTCATAACGATGAGGACAACAAGCAAGGAGTGCTGTCCTCGGCACCCTGAGCTTTTCTTAGAAGAGACTAAAGGAACTGTCAGGTCTATGGATTTGAAATATATGGATTGAAAAGCAGACATCCAGTCTTGCTATATGAGACACAGTCTGCTCCACTAATGTTGTTGTATGTTTTCTTGGAAAAGCTTCCTGCTTCACAGTTGTAGCCCATTAGTTGGTTTTGTATCCAACAGCATACCCCATTGATTATTCTCATATTCCGGGTTTGACAGAAAAGCTTGCACTGTGCTGGCCTGCATAATCTATAAACATGTGTAATCATTGTAATTAAGACATAAAACAATCAGGAAGGACCCTGGTGAAATAACTAAGAGATGAAATATTACATCTACCACAGGAGGCCAAATTTGGAGATTTGGTTAATTATTCTGTCTGCTAATTGAAAATGCTAGGAATAGTTTTTGAGAAGCAAAATTAAATATATTTAGAAGGAGATCCCTTTTCTGAAAGGAGCCAAATACTTAAGAATTTTTAAAATTTTTTTTTCCTCAAAGAAAGTGCCAGAAACCCATATTCACCAAATGCTAGACCTTACCTACCTGAAATTTAATGACAGCTTCACATTTTTTAGAAAACAGATGTGAAATCAGGAGTTTAAAAAAAATTCTCTTCATAATCAGAAGGGATTCCAAACAAAACCCATGACTAAGGTTTGTGTGGTAACCAATCAATTAAATATTTAACTTCATCACATCCATTTCGACACATCCATTCACGGCTATCAACTCCCAGGGAGGAGGAAACACAGGTCCAGGAAGCAGGTGCCATGTTGTCTGGGCAGACTCTCCAGTTTCAGTGCCAGGAGGATGGTCTAGGGGAGTGTGGGCTCCAGGTGGGTATATTCTTTTGGTTCTTTGTAACTGACGGGGAAGAAGCATGGCTAGACAAAGAATAGGCTAGAAGGCCCTTTAAAACCTAGAGCCTGGAACAGGGGTCCTTTTACCTACTTCTCATGCCAGTCAACCCAGCACCAGAATCTGATTGAAATAAGACAGCTATATAGTAAATACTCACTTAACATCTTCATGCCTTCAATAGATTCTGCAGCATTAAGCAAAACGACATGTAATGAAACCAATTTTACTGCAGGCTAATTGATATAAACAAAAGTTAAGTTTCTATGGCATCTCATCAATGTGAAGTGACATTGAATGAAACAACTTTATTTGATGCAGTTGCCTTGAGTTAAATAAGGTACTTATTATATACTAACTACAAACAAGAATATCTGGCACAGATAGGCACTCTGTAGGTATTAAATATATACTATTAGTGTTGAGAAAAACAACTGAGGTTTTGGCTCATGGTATATTTTGGATATACTTAAAAAAAATACAGAGATTGCTTGAAAAACGGAGCAGTGTTTTTTAAAAAGTTTCCAGCACTATTATCTTCAGGTGATTGTCTCATTGTCATACTATAGCTTTTAAATAGTTCTGTGGACTTTGGGCTTATGGGTTTGGTGGCATAACAATGAGTGCCTGAGGACTGACACTCACCCCTGTGGTCTGTCACATCATGTCTCTGGATCTGTGCTCACTTCAATCAGTTCTTGGTGGCCAACACCTTAAACTGGGCCTTGTTTCACCATCTTACACATATTTAACTCGTTTAGGTGAACACACTGATGACAGGGTGGACAAACCAGTCTCTCCTCATTCACCAACACTGCTGGAGGAACTACCCGAAGTACAGGGTATTCCACAAAAATTAACAGCTGATAGCTCAATTTTTAAATGAAATGTATTTTCATAAACACTGCCTTTATAATTATTCAAAGTGTATGTGTACATTTTTGGGGGGCACCCTATATATTCTTTAAGTGGTTGGTCAGTTGTTTACCTTTTTTTTTTAATACATTTTTATTGTTCAGATTATTACAGGTGTTCCTCTTTTATTTTTCCCCATAGCTCCCCTCCACCTGATTCCCCACCCCACCCCATGCCCTTACCCCCCGCCACTGTCTTCATCCATAGGAGTAAGATTTTTGTCCAATCTCTTCCCTCACACCTGCTTCCCCTGAGAATCATCAGTCCACTCCCTTTCTTTGTCCCTGATTCTATTATATTCACTAGTCCATTCTGTTCTTCAGATTTTTCATTCACTTGATTTTTAGATTCACTTGTTGGTAGGTATGTATTTGATGTCATTTTGCTGTTCATAATTTTTATCTTTACCTTTTTCTTCTTCTTCCTCTTCTTAAAGGATACCCTTCAGCATTTCGTGTAATCCTGGTTTGGTGGTGATGAACTCCTTTAGCTTTTTCTTGTCTGTGAAGCTCTTTATCTGACCTTCAACTCTGAATGATAGCTTTGCTGGGTAGAGTAATCTTGGTTGTAGGTTCTTGCTGTTCATCACTTTGAATATTTCTTGCCACTCCCTTCTGGCCTGCATAGTTTCTGTTGAGAAATCAGCTGACAGTCATATGGGTACTCCCTTGTAGGTAATTAACTGTTTTTCTCTTGCTGCTTTTAATATTCTCTCTTTGTCTTTTGCCCTTGGCATTTTAATTATGATGTGTCTTGGTGTGGTCCTCTTTGGATTCCTCTTGTTTGGGGTTCTGTGCGCTTCCTGAACTTGTAAGTCTATTTCTTTCACCAGGTAGGGAAAGTTTTCTGTCATTATTTCTTCTAATAGGTTTTCAATATTTTGCTCTCTCCCTTCTTCTGGCGCCCCAAAAATTCAGATGTTGGTACGCTTGAAGTTGTCCCAGAGGCTCCTTACACTATCTTCATATTTTTGGATTCTTTTTCTTTTTGTTTTTCTGGTTGGATGTTTTTTGTTTCCACATATTTCAGATCTTTGGTTTGATTCTTGGGGTACGTTGATCTACAATTAAGTTTCTGTATATTCTTTATTTTAGACAGTGTATGTTTCATTTCTGACTGGTCCTTTTCCATTTTTTTGGCATTCTCATTAAGGTCCTTGAAGGTCTCACTAAGCTCCTCAGAAGTGTCAGCAAGTTTCTCAGCGGTTTTTAGAAGATTCTTGAGTAACCTTATACATGTGGTTCTGAACTCTATGTCATCCAGTAGTTTGCTTTCCTCCATTTCTTTCATTCGTGACATGTTTCTTTGTTTCTGCATTTTGGCTGCTTCCCTGTGTTGATGGAGTGGCTTTGTGTGGTAGGTGACCTATAGGGGGCAGTAGCTCAGCCTCCCCAATCACCTGATGTGGATGCTCTTGGTACACCCCTTTGTGGGCTGAGTGCAAAGTCTTGGTGTAGTTAAGCCTTAATTGCTGTTGGTACGCTGGGAGGAATTGACCTCCAGGCCAATTAGCTGTGAGCACTCCCTGTGTCTATAATGGAAAAACTGCTGCGCTGAAGACACGCTTATGGGGCAGGACTTGTTTCAGTGGGGCTTTGGTGCTCACTGAGTCTGCCTCCTGAATGTGTCACTTATGGATGTGAGGAGCTGAAATCTGGTGTCTCACACTGACCACTAGGTACACTGGCTTCTGGATCTCCAATGGGGTGCAGGTCAGCTACTGTCTGAGGCCACTCAGCAGGAGCTACAGTGAGAGCTGCAGTTTTCTCCTCTTTGCTTGGGGTTTGGAGGTTTTGGAGCTGTCTGACCCAGGCTGCAAGTTTGTTAGGTTAAGCTGCGATAGGGCAGGCCTTTCTTATGCTAATGATACTGCTTGGAGCTTGGGTGGGTTTGTAGGTTGTGCAGGGCGGGGCCTCAGGGTGTCACTAGGTTAGGGCGTGGCAAACAGCAATGGCTGCTAGTTAGCAGGCTCTGCGTCCCCAAAGGCATTCGCGAGTCCCGTGCCCCAGTGCAGTAAACAATTATTCCTGCGCGCAGCTCTGCAAGCAAGCCACCCTCACTGGCAGACAGTCCAGCTTCTCCCCGTAGGAGTTTGGGTCCCCCGCGTCTCCCCAGAGACTGGATTTCAGAGTAATTGGGGGCTTGTCTCCGTTCGGGTTGAAAAAAGCAACGCACCCAGTCGCCTGCAGCCAGCCCAGATCACGCGCCTCCGTACCTCAGCTTTTCAGTGCTCGTGCACGTCTCAATGCTCTTTTCTCTTTCTTTCTAGTTGTAGAACTTCCACTCAGCCAGCTTTCCCGTGGTTCTGGGTGATAGACATTTTGTCTTTTAGTTGCAGTTTAAATTGTTGTGGGAGGCAGCAGTTTAGGTGTTTACCTACACCGCCATCTTGGATTCTCCCAGTTGTTTACCTTTTAAAGATTGACTAGGATTTGGACCTTATCACTCAGCTGTGTGATCAGGTTATTGTTCAAGAACTCAGCTTATTGTTCTTGACTTCCAGAGGAATGGTTGCCTTGCTTGGTGATGATGATTATTTTTAAACATTTTTTAAAATTAGAATTTTCTGCCCCTGCAAATTACTGATTCTATTATTCTGAGTAACATGCTTTGGGAATCCTTTAAGAATGTTGCTGGGTTAGCTATGTCAAAAAAACAGATGATAAATTGGCTTCCAAATTTAAAAGTGATGTGGCAATATTTTCTCTCTTAATCACCTTTGCATCATAAAACTACGTGTGCACCCAGTGTGGGACTGACTGGGAACCTCTTTGCCTTAACAGGTCAAGGTGTCAAGTCAGGCTCCTTTATGACATTTGAATGCCGGCAATTCTGTCCAAAAGTCCTAAAATGACAAGGGGCTCCAGGATGAATCATCTCAACTTATTTTAGGCTTCCAGTTTCCACTGAGTAACTTTTATAATTCAGTTCATCTAGCTGGGGAGAAGCCTAGCCAGTAGGGCTGTGACCAATTAGGGTTGGAAACTCGATAATGAAAAGAAGGACTTGGTAAAAGCAAACTTTTTAATTTTAGAAACAAGGTCAGCTTTCATTGTTGGGCCAAGCTTGCTGCCATTCGTGCAGAAAGAGGCTGAGTGCCTGTCCGAGAGCAAACGATCCACAGTCAGAAGCTGCTGGATTCATGCGATGCCGTGTCGACCTATTTCATGTCATCAGAATTAGTTCTTTGGAAAGATACATGTGGAGCAGCATAAAAACATCCAAAACACAAACCTATTTTTCTTATAAAACAATAAGTTCATTCGGTAAGGAAACACTTGCTTTTTGTTTTGTTTTCTTCTGCTCTTGCTTTATTCCTCTTTAAACTGGTGCTGCTTTTCTCCTTCCTCATTAATAAATCTCTTTGTTTCCTATGGCGGAGAATAAATAAACCCTTCTTTTCTTCTCACAGAAAAGCCTGCTACTCATATGTATGTCCTCCACTCACTCTCACTTGTGATTAAAAAGAACCCCGCAGTGCCCTGTTCAACCAGCTGAAGGGGAGATAGGCGTTCTCTCCTGTAAGCATGTGGAAGCGTGGTCACACATTTTTTTAATATCACCATTTCATAGGAATATTGATAGAGTGACCACTCTCAGTTCCTCTGGAAAATAGTCACTTTTGAAAACCTCATATCACATGGTGGTCTCTTGAGATTAGAAATTAAACTGAAGCTCTGGGCTCAGAAATAAAACTAAGAAAAACTCTATTAGATGATTAGGGGAGATGACCTCCTTTCGTGGCGTGTGGTAGTGTCTCATTCTCTTGTGCTAACCAGGCTCCTTAGAAATGTCCCAGGCCGCCAAATTGAATTTCTCCTTTTTCCTCCATGCCCCACTTGAGCACATATCTATCTTATTATCTATTCCCTCAGCACCGGTCTTTGTTTTACAAAGTGGCATCCATCTAAATTGAGAAGTTATGCTGAAAGAATTTACATCTGGAAAGGCTAACAAGGAATTCTTAGTCCAGTCCTTCATTTTATAGAAAAGAAGATCAACCCAGTAAGTTAAAGACTGTGCACAGTATTTCATGACTTCTAGGGAAAACCCTAACCCTGGAGTCTGAGTCCAGGTCTCTGCTCTTCTCATGGCTACATTAGCCTTTCTGATTTACCTGTGGCTGTTAGTCCCCTTCCCAAGGACTTTTACATGTCAAGAGGGTGGATTCCAGAGCACACATTCCTGGAAACTAAAGGAATGACTCTAATGGCAAGAACTTGAGAGATAGTAGCAGGCTGATTTGGGTGCTCTTTACAGCTATATTGGAAAACAGGATTTGGGAGGCCTTCAGATTCACACTGCCTGGTGACTGTAAGGTCTGCTCAACACCAAGGTTGGCCACAGGAAGGTGCTTCTTAGTCCTGACCATTGTTCTGTAAAAAGCTTTGTGGAAATTGTCTACCCAGATTTCTTCTCAAGAAAAAATTACAATCTTTGACCTTAATTTCCTGGTAATTAAAATTGAATAAGGCAACATTTTCCCCCCAATTCCCTTTGTTTCTCAAAATATTTATTAATTAAATACATTTATTCTTTGTAGAAAATTTGGAAAATACAGAAGAGTTGAAAAAAATAACAGTGAAGCCAATTACTGTTAACACTGATATTTTTCCTTTCTGTTCTATTTCTATTCCTTTTCAAGTTAAAAACTAATGGCAATATTTTCTTTTATTTTTTGACAACTTTTTCTCTGGGTATAAAAGTAATATATGCCAAGTAAAAATTGGAGAATGAAGATAAAAATAAGAAAAATATATCATGAATAAACTTGCGCCCAGAGCTAGCCTGAGTGACACATTTCTTTCTAGCCTCCTAACAATAACAAAAATTACATCTTTCCCCATTTTAGTCCTTAGTCCTAAATTAACCAGTGTAAAGCTAAACGGAGTTTCTGATGTTTTCCACTTGGGTAAGATGAAGAGCTTTCAATTAGTTGCTAGAATTTGAGGCAACACTGGATATAGGTGAGCTCTCATTTCAAGAGATGAATTCAGTACAGACTTTATAATGGTTCACATTTTAAAGCCTATGACAGAACATCCTGAACACAACAGAGGTGCATTCTAAAATGTCAAGAATAATTGTAGCTTCTTTCAGCTAGCTACAATTTTTTTTTCCTTTTAAGAATGCCTGGAGACAGGGCAAGAAGAGTCTGGTTATAGGTGGGACTCTTGGTAATATATAACATGAAGGGATCTCTTACAGAAATGATGCTCATAGCTTAAGTGCACTCTAAAGACTCTAGCCCATTGCAGCTGCAGGCTGTCTCTGAGTGAGCACATACTGTTGTTATTCCCGGAACACCAATGTCTTACGTGTTTTCTCACTTTTACTCTGCTTGTCTCTCTTCCTTCCAACTAAGAGGACAAAGTGCATTTGAACACAGCTTCTCTAATGGGGCCAGACTCTTTTCCAAATGTACCTCCTGCTCAGCTTGTATCCTCAAACTGGGGTACACTTGTTTATCATTGGATCACATACAACATTGATGATAGCGTGAAATAATCCCCGCTCATGCACCCAACAGGGGGGCTCTCTCTGAGTTCCAGCACCCAACAGGGGGGCTCTCTTGGAGTTCCAGTGGTAAATTCTATTTTTATTACTTCTTTGGCACTGGTTTTTAGTGGGGGAAATAGAGCTTAGAACATATGTGGACATTGTTCTTCTACCTGTCCCTTCTCCATAGAAAGTTGTGAATCCTATACTTATTTTTCCCACTTTTCTAAATTCCCAAAGACTGCATTGCAGTAGAGAGGAAACTGTATTTTATTCTCTCCCTACTTAGTACCACAGGGGTGCTGCAAAATTTAACCCAACTCTATGACAATCAAAACTCTCATTCTCCTTCCTCTATGCATAGTTTGGTAGTTGCATCTTTGGCCAAATAAAGGGATGCTCCTTCAGATATCAGTGAGATCCCTGTGTGGGCACAGCCTGCTATGTCTTCCCTGGATGGGATGTCATGAGCTTTCAACTGGTTCCCACATTAGCCAAAAGAGTGAGTCCTCCCTAACTTATGTTGGGATACTAATAACCTGTCCCAAGTGTTCTGACAGAGAGTACATGGACTCAGTGGGGGAAACTCATCATTCTCAAAATATATCTCTGTTCCCATCTTTCCGCTGACAGCCCACCTCCTCCACTACGTTGACTTTCTTCTGGTGAAGAAAGAAAAACACTGGTCAAGTGTCAGTGACAGATAAAATAAAGAGCAACATTTTCTGACATTTGCTGCTAGGATCACCAGACAAGTGAATTAGTCTAAGTCAATGGTGAATATTCCCTGATTGCTAAGAGAGGATTGATGGGTTCCTGTGAACTTGACATGTACTGTCTTTGACATATATCTCTTCTGCCCCAGAGCCAGTGACATGAGCATCTCTGGCTTTGGACGGTTGACTTCCAACTGATCTTGCATTTCACCCTTAATATGCTTTTTACAAGTATCTATCTATCTTTTTTTTCTTTCTCTTTCTAGATATTTATCTGTCTCATCTATCTCTTGATCTATTTTTAAATCCACTATTGGGTTTATATAAATTCACTCAAAAATTAAAGTATATAAAAATTAAAGTATAAAACAACTACAGAATTTGATAAGAGGAATGAAATGAATGTCTGTGAGTTGTTCCTTGTTCCTTGTCACCTGTGCCTTAGTTCAGAGTAGAGACCACCTGGTAAAACCAGCTCCAGCTCTATTCATGTGTGTTTTATTTAATTTTGTTTTTGTATTTTCTAGATACAAGTATTGCTCATAAGTGAAAGATCAGTCACTTTGAGTCCTTTAGGTTTATTTCAGTTGTGTGTTGAATTGTAAATCTCTTTTAAAACTATAACTAGAGGCCTGGTGCACGAAATTCATGCACGGGGGTAGGGGGTGTCCCTCTGCTCAGCCTGCACCCTCTCCAATCTGGGACCCCTCCAGGGATGTCCAACTGCCCATTTAAGCCGATCCTACTGGGCCTAAACGGGCAGTCAGACATCCCTCTCACAATCCAGGACTGCTGGCTCCCAACTGCTCGCCTGCCTGCCTTCCTGATGGCCGCTAACCGCTTCTGCCTGCCAGCCTGATCACCCCCTAGCCACTCCCCTGCCAGCCTGATTGATGTCTAACTGCTCCCCTGCCAGCCTGTTTGCCCCCAACTTCCCTCCTCTGCTGGCCTGGTCACCCCTAACTGCCCTTCCCTGCAGGCTTGATTGCCCCCAACTGCCCTCCCTTGCAGGCCTGGCCCCTCCCAACTGCCCTCTCCTGCTGGCCATCTTGTAGTGGCCATCTTGTGTCCACATGGGGGCAGGATCTTTGACCACATGGGGGCAGCCATCTTGTGTGTTGGAGTGATGGTCAATCTGCATATTACTCTTTTATTAGATAGGATAGAGTCCTGGTGCATGGGCGGGGGCCAGTTGGTTTGCCCTGAAGGGTGTCCCAGATCAGGGTTGGGGTTCCCTTGGGGCATGGGGCGGCCTGGGTGAGGGGCCTGTGGTTGTTTGCCAGCCGGCCATGCCCCCTGGTGACCCAAGCAGAGGCCCTAGTATCTGGGATTTATTTATCTTCTACAATTGAAACTTTGTAGCCTTGAGCGGAGCCAAGCCTTCTGCTCACTCCGTGGCTGCTGCCATTTCTATTGGGATTTATTTTTCTCCTATAATTGAAACTTTGTAGCCTTAAGTGGAGCCCTGGGCCAGCCAGAGTGTGCAGAAAGCTTGGCTTCCTCCATCGCCGGGGAAACCCAAGCCTCCCTCCTGCTCTCTCTGTGGCCGCAACAATCTTGGTAGGGTTAATTTGCATACCCGCTCCTGATTGGCTGGTGGGGTGTGGCTTGTGGGTGTAGTGAAGTGATGGTTAATTTGCATATTACTCTTTTATTAGATAAGATATGATGGGCAGGGGGAGCGTTCTCACAACACATGGTGGGATGTGTAATTTAGTATATTGCCAAGTGTCTGTGGTCAAATTGATATTTAGGACCACAGAGAGGTAAGCAGTCATTTAGAGGTTCTGATCAATCTGAAATGGACAATCAGATCAAGTGGATAATCTGACTAATGCAGATGCTGAGTAACTCTTCTTCCTGTAGCAACAGATCCACAGCTCTCTTTAATACAATAGAGAGGTATTTGCCCTGATGATTTAGATAATTATTTCCACTATTCACCTTTCCTGGGACAATGCATAATATGTTCACCTCCTCTTCAAAAAATTAATTTTAAATGTTAGCAATTGTGATTTCTGTGACTAATCTTGATGACCTCAGGCCTTAAACAAAGACCTAAGTTGCTTTGGATATATTGTCTTCCTAACAATTTTGGGGAGACTATGATGTTATATTCAACAGTGCGATTAAATGACTATAGATAACAAGTGACCAACATACTAATGTGCTAGTTTATGAGAACAAAGGCAATCTACTTATTTTTAGGTGCATTAACTTTTTTGTGTCCTTCCCAGGCATCTGCTGGCACAATAAATAGATGGGACTTTCTAGAAGAGAATAAAGGTTCTCTAACCAGGGCTATACCTAACTACAGTTAAATCTAAAATTAGATCTGGGGACGACAAGCCAATTAAAGTATAAATCATAGAAATAGGTAAATTCTGATCATAAAACCAGGTAAGCTCAAAAAGGGCTTTCTTTGATAAATCCTCTATATTACAGGCTGTAGAACTGTAATTTAAATAAGGACCCAACATAGTAGGGACAGTTATTAATTACATTTGTTTTGGAAAATAATTAATAGGAATATATGCACATTATGCAAGTTATCTTGTATGTAGTGATGTGCAGGACCATTTAATTCATGGTGAGACAGAGTTCATGGATCCACAGAAGGCTAAGTTGTATTGCTTGGTATAAAATCTAATTGGGCATTTTTAAGTTTTATGACCTCCGGCACTATATGCTTCTAGGAAATGAAAGTGGAGTGTTCTGTTATTCAGAGATCATTCTATAGAATACCCAGTATATCCTCCATACATTTATAGTGACCTTCTTTTCTATGTTATCCTCCTTTTCCTTCAATACAAAATATAGAGAGAATAAATAAATTATTGCAATTGTTTTTTGAGCTCTACAATTAGCAGGTTTAGTATAGTGTAAGAATTTTGGAACCAAAGGATTTGTACAATGAACAGTATTTTTTCATACTGTTATAATACCAAAGTCTTTTGATATTAATTAAGAAATGCAGATTTCATTTATTGTCTTCTTGGTTAGTAGCTTACATTTAAGAAAAGTGACATAATTGAAATATTAAACTAAAGGGGAATGCTGATTTGGGATTCGGTTTTGGTGCATGCTTTAGTTTGTGATACATCAGTAACCTTTGCAAAAATCTCCTCCTGTCAGTAGCAACATTCACTCTCACACAGCATACAATACAATTTGTGTCACTCTAGATGCTGTGCTAAGACGACAGTGCCCTAAGTGCTCTGAGCAGTCAGCCTGTACTGCGAATGAGTTGGTTCAATATGAGCAGGCTGGAATAAGAGCTGATTTAGTCCCATGATCCACCCAGAACCTCGGGTACATTCAAAATCAACTGTGGACTGCAAGATGCTGTTAAAAACTTGTGGCTCACTAGGTTAAAGTCGTATTTTTAAATAAGCCTGCTGGGAGTGGGCTGCCATTCATGGCTCAGTGATGCTTTTCAACTGGAAGTCACTTCCTGTGCTATTTCCAAAATACTGTGAAGGGTGTAAAGAGCAGGAAGAGGGAGGAATTTTATATTTTAAAAGGTATAACCTGTGAGAGAGAGTTTTGGGCATTTGCTTTGAAGCATTTCCAGTCTGAGGCCTCCTGAGAGGACAGGAACTGCCTTTCTCTCTCATTAAAACTGCAAGGACAGCCTTCTGGAATTCACTAGTGATTGAAACTGGTATTTGTTTCCTGTTCTCTTTTGTTTTAGACTAATAAGTTTGACTCCCCCCTGTAATTTTGAGTGCTATTTCTTTATCTATATTTTACTAGGTGCCAATGGGATGAGGGGAGAATTTAAAAAAACAAAAGCCATGAATATTGTCCTTAGGAAGCTTATGAAGCAGTTGTCTTGGTCAAGAAACATTGAAGTCCAACATCTCTAAATTATATTACAGATTTTCCTACCTGGTGTATAGTTGTTTACTCAGAAGAGAGTGGCAGAGAGAAGGCAGATTCGGAGTCTGGAATTTGCAATCAAGGTAAAATAAAGGGTAGAACCTGTCTCCTCACTTTCTGTCACCTGCTATCATAAGTTCTGGTGGGTTCTTTGAAAATAATGATTATTGTTCTAGAGCCTACAAAGTAATGTGTGAAGAAATTAATCAAGAACATCTGTAAAGCTGTGAAGATTGATGTGGGTTTTCTTTTCTTTTTTGGGGGTGTGTGTGTGTGTGCGCTCGCGCGTGTGTGCCTGCGCACAGCAATTGTCAAAGTTTTCCTGTTTCTGTCAAATATTGGTGGTGGGGAACATAAACTATCTAGTTTGGATGCCAGTTAGAGAGTTACTCTTTGCACTAAAGTGGATGAAATATTTCTTCCATTTATATGTTTATGCAGGCATGTTTATTGCCCACCTATTAGCTGTTGGGCTGCCTGATGAACTAGATGAAACAGTCCCTTCTCTTGGATCTTATGGTCTGAATATGTGACCATGATTGATGACAAAAAACAAGGATATAAAATTAGAGGGAAGCCACTCCCAGCTGAAGAGTGCAATGGCAGATAGCCTACTTTGCAGAGCATGTGTAAAAGGATACAGCTATATTCTTGGTACAGAAGAGGAAAGCTGCCTCAACAAAAATTCATGTCACATTTTGTAAAAGTTAAAATCTCAACTAACAAAGAGATCTTCAGTGTTGTAATCTGGTGGACAAATATGGTGGTTTCTTTATATATGTCCAATGTTTTACTCTTTGAGATAACATTGTGACACCTTTATAGATCCATACCATTCATTAGACACACACTGTAGCCACCTTCAAATGTAGCTCTTATGAATTATTCTCACTATGACCACACAATCTCATTACTCAGACTGACCAGAAAGAAATTCTTAGAGGTTTATACTTATGTATAAGGGAAAGCTTGCAAATCTTGATATGTCAAGGGATCAGGAGATAGTGGCCCTCAGCCTCTGGCTAGTAAGTCCTCTGCTTCTTTCTATCTACCCACAATGCAGTTCTTATACATGGAAAAGCCTTATTTTAAAATCCCAACTCTGTGGTCAGTCTATGTTTTCCCAAAGCGATCTCTAAGCTATTGTGCTTAATTGTCAACTAAGGAGGGCCCCAATATGGCAACAGAAACATGAAGTAAGCCTGATGTAGGTAGGGTAAGGAAGGGAATGAGAAGGTGCTTCCTTTAAGGAAATGGGTTATAGATATCCACTGAGTTCAACCATAAGGAGTACTCAGAGATAGTGGTCTACACTCCTGCTTGAAGAATTTCTATGATAAAATGAATATAAAATATTCTGTTTTTCTTAATGAACATGTTTTATCTTATTCATGAAATCTCTAGAGAAGGATTGTGGACACTCTGAATTAGAGTCAACCCTATCTAGTCAGGTACTTTAGTGGTCAACCACATCTGTTATAGAACTATATCAGTCAGGGTTCTCCAGAGAAATAGAACCAATCGGATAGATAGATGATAGTTGATAGATAGGTAGGTTGATAGATAGATAGATAGATAGATAGATAGATAGATAGATAGATAATTATGAGTTATGGAGACTGAGAAGTCCTACAATCTGCTACCTATAAACTGGAAGCTTAGGAAAGCTGGTGATGTAGTTCTGGTCCAAACCTGAAGACCTGGGGCCCAGGGGAACCAATGGCATAAGTCTCCGTCTGAGTCTGAAAACCCAAGAATCAGGACCCTGATGTCTGACAGCAGGCTGCCAGACTAAAGCAAATAGCAGTTAGCATCAAAAGAGACATTGGAAGACCAATGCACTTTGATATTCAGCAGGGCTGAATATCAGCACTGCCCTGCTGTGATTGCAATGGCTCAAGGCTTTTTTCTGACCTGATAATCTTTATATTGTATATCAAACTTTACCTTTGATCTGCCTGTATGTATTGCTAAAGGGCAATGTGTATTCAAAGTGAATAAAAAGGAGACGGGACCCACCTCTTCAAGAAAGAGGTTCTACCTGGCCCCCCAATGCCTTCTAAATTCATATTTTTTGTGTAGTGTACTTATTGTGTTGTTGGCCCTCCTTCAAGTCATCCTGAAACTACCATGAAGGTCGCAGCAGCAGGTGACTCACATGACCCACATAACCCACAGTCTTACTCAGGACCTACCTCCCCATTGGCACACATAGCTGAAACAAATGTTTTAGAAATTATATTTACTCATATTATGTAACTCACTCAGATATTTTCAATTCTATTCTGTTTCAAATTTTAAATGCTAGTTGAGACACACCAAAGTAATTTTACCATCTATTAAAGGGTTAGACTGCAGTATGAAAAACACTGCATTTAGCCAGGGTGAAAGACAGATTCTATTCTGGGTGATAGTTTGGATGGACCACAGGTATCTCAAACTGGAAAGAACATTCCAAAATAATGGCTACAAGTGTTATGATGGTTAATTTTTATTCTTTTTCTTTGTTTCTTCCAGTATCTTCCACATCTTCTAATGTAAACACTATGTCATTTGACAATCCATGCACTTCATTAAGTTTGCCAATTATTTCCTTATCTCAGCTCAGTGATTTTAAACTTTATTCCTAATTTTTTTTCTCTCTCTTGAAAATTAATAAAATGTTGGCTCATTTTTGGAAAATTATTTTTCCCGTAAAATTATTTAATATCTTTTTGCTATTTTTTCATTTCAGTATACAAACAGAATACACAGGGGAACAAGCAACAAGACAGGATTTACCTGAACAAAGGCCAAATGTGAGCTGGTGGTCATTCTGCCCATTCTGCCAATGGTATTCCAGTGAAAGGCAGAATGAGAGAAAATAAATCCACATTCCAGGAATGATAGAAAATTTTTTTTTCTTGACAAAGCAGAAGTTACCTTTTATGCATGCAGTACACTATGGTATTTTCTGTTTTATCCTTCTTGTTTTTTTGTTTGTTTTGTTTTTAATTTAAATTATTTATTGTTTAAAGCATTACATATATCTCCTTTTTCCCCCATTGACCTATCCCCTGCCACACACACGCCTTCACCGTACCCCCCCACCCTGTGTCCATTGGTTATGCTCATATGCATACATACAAGTCCTTTGGTTGATCTCTTACCCCCTAACCCCCTGCCTTCCCTCATAGGTTGGACAGTCTGTTCAATGCTTCTATGACTCTGGTTCTCTTTTTGTTCATCAGTTTATGTTGTTCATTATATTCCACAAATGAGTGAGATCATGTGATATTTATTTTTCTCTGACTGGTTTATTTTGCTGAGCATAATGCTCTCCAGTTCCATCCACACTGTTGCAAATGGTAAGAATTCCTTCTTTTTTACAGCAGCATAGTACTCCATTGTGTAGATGTACCAAACTTTGGTTTTTATGAATTATAACAAAAGATCCATTTGGAGATAATTATCTTAAGTCTGCAGAGGAACTTTCCAAAGAAGCTGTTCCCACAGAGAGTGCTTACTAAGTAGGAAATGATTAATGAAGCATGATTGTTATTCTTCAATATTGGAAAAAAATATACTTCATACCAGGTTTCACTTTTTCTCTTTTGCTTTATGATTTGGAAAAAGCTAAATTTAAATTTCTAATGGTCAATATTCAAATACATTATTAAGCACGGTAATTTTGACACAAAAGATCTGTGTAATAATTATAATTTAAAAGTTACAATAGAAAAATGAGCAGGAGATCATTTACCAAAATAATAACTACATAGGAGTCATGGGTAATTTATATTCTTTTTCTTTAGATTTTTAGTATTTTCCATACTTTCTACTTATAAATATTTAGTTATTTGATAATCAGAAGACTAAAAGTAATTTGGCTTTTTTATAAGCTTTTGGCAATAATTTGTTTATTCTTTTGGCAAATTTTAATAAAATCACTAAAAAATATAACATGAGATAAAATGATTCTAGAAAAGTTTGAAAAATTATATTGATTTACCTGAAAGCTATAAGTAATAAATACTTTGAGACCAAAAGTTGTGCTGTTATTTCTAATACTTTCCAACTGTCTAACCTAGCACCACAGATTTATCTCTTTATAATAAGTGGGCCAATAATGTCAAATGTAATTGAAAGTCAGGAATTCATTAACTTCTACTTTTCTTAAATCACCAATTCTCTAGTTCAATAATAAATAAGAAGTTTGAATGGAAAGAAGTTTGATTAATTTTTAAACCTACTTACCAAAATATACAAATTGAAGAAAGCTTTTACATATTCATGCTTTTACACTCTAATTATTTGTATTGCTGTTGTTCACATCTGTAAATTCTGTCTAAGACACTCCTTGAGAGCACGTTCATGACCGATACTTGAGAGCAAATATTTTAACCAAGATTTTATATATGATTTTATCTATCAGACTTGTCTATGAAAGATCTTTGACAAGTTCTAAAACAAAAAGTCACATCTATCCACAAAGGATGAAAATTAGCTCCAGTCCCTTGCCTCTTCTCAAGTACACCATGTGTATTTCCCGCTTCCAAGATTTGAGTCTTTGGGTAGGTTGTTGTCTTTCCCATTCTCTCCCTGTAAATCTTACTTGTCCTTGGAGGCCTAGAAACTCCTGGTGAGAACAAGCTGTGATCTTCTTTAATGCTGCTATAGCAAGTAATTTACCATTTATTTTTACCACCTATCTCTTTTTTTAGTACATATTTATGTGTAGTTTCATTCTTCATATAAACTATAGGTTTCTTGCTGTTTGGTGATTTATTCTACTTTGAGTCTTCAGTATCTATGAAAATATTTTGTTCATGGTAATCTGTGACAACTATTTTTTGAGTAAATTAAAATTATATGAAGATAATGAAACAGAGGATTATTATACATGTAATGAATAATAGAGATATCCTATCTAATCAAAGCCTAATATGCAGATTGACCATCACTCCAACACACAAGATGGCTGCCCCCATGTGGTCAAAGATGGCTGCCCTCATGTGGACACAAGACAGCTGCCACAAGATGGCCTGCAGGGGAGGGGAGTCGTGGGTGATCAGGCCTGCAAGGGAGGGCAGTTAGGGGTGATCAGGCCAGCAGGGGAGTGGTTAGGAGGTGATCAGGCAGGTGAGTGATTAGGGGCAATCAGGCTGGCAGGCAGAAGCGGTTAGGGGCAATCAGGCAGGTGAGTGATTGAGAGCCAGCAGTCCTGGATTGTGAGAGGGATGTCCAACTGCCCGTTTAGGCCCGATCCCACTGGGCAGTCGGACATCCCTGGAGGGTCCCAGATTGGAGAGGGTGCAGGCTGGGTTGAGGGACACCACTCCCCCACCCCTGTGCACGAATTTCATGCACTGGGCCTCTAGTCTTTGAATAAGTGTGTAAATTTCAAGTTTACTACCTTGAAGGAATACAATATTTATAAAAATGTTTACACTTTTAAATGTGAGTTGAAATATTGTTTTATGTTTAAACATCTTAATGCATGCTTGCTCTGGGCAAATCATTGTAATGGATATCATGGGACAAAATTTAGTTTCTCTTCCCAAATAGAGTTTAAGAAGTTAACAAATTGTTCACATGAAAATAACATTGTATATGTTAAGTACCAACAAGCATAATTTGTTTAGAGAATAGAAAATCCAACTTAGGGATAGGTACATTGGAGAAAGCTTCTCCAAAAGAGGAGGACACAGTTTGATTCCTAAAGCTTAAAGAGTGAGTAAGATTTGATGTGTGTGTGCCTATGTGTAGTGTCTATTTGTGTGTGTGTGTGTGTGTGTGTGTGTGTGTGTGTGTGTGTGTGTGTGTATCTGTGTTGTGTGTGTGTATATATATAAAAGGATGAGTCTTACTTTTAGGCATAGAGAGCCTGAGCCATGTTTCTTTCTGGTTCTTGAAGGCACTGAGCTGCTCCAGGCCACAGCTTTACTATTATTATTCATGTATGAATAAGAGGGCCTTTGTTGACACATGCATGTTCTTCCTATTAGTTCTCTTTTTAAAAATATATATTTAACTAGAGGCCCAGTGCATGAAATCTGTGCACGGGTAGAGTCCCTAGGCTTGGCTGGCAATCAGGGCCAATCTGTGAGGCAACTTGTGGGGTGATTGGGGCCCCTGCTTGCTCCTGCCTTGACCTGGCACTGTCCTCTCACCTGCTCCACCATTCCGCTGTGGTCCTGCTCTCATCAGGGCCCTTTGGAGCTGGCAGCACCTCCACTGCCGCACGCTGCCAGTGCCGCATCACAGATGGCCACCATGTTCTGCACCACCCCCTGGGGGTCAGCGCACATCTAACTCCTGGTTGGTTAAACTCCTGCCTGTGGGGACAATTTGCATATTAGCTTTTTATTATATAGGATTGATTTAAGAGAGGAAGGGAGATAGAAACTTCAATGATGAGAGAGGATCATTGATTAGCTGCCTCCTGCATGCCCCACACTGAGGATTGAGCCTGCAATCTGGGCATGTGCCCTGACCAGGAATCTAACTGTGACTGCTGAATTCATAGGTCGAAGTTCAACTATTGAGCATGCCGGCTGGACCTTCCTGTTTTTGTTAATGCATTACTATAAGCCATAGTGGTGAAAAGGGTACTTCCTAATATTTTATGAGAGAAATGTAGAAACTTGCCATCTTTCTTAGTGAAAGCCCCATTTTCTGAAGGTGCATTGTGAAAGGAAAAGAAGGCAAATACACAAGACATACAAACTTGAAATGTTGTAGCTCTGTTGAGATAGTCCCCTCCTGCTTCCCTAAAACAGTGATCCTCAAAGATTCCATGCTCTGGAGACATACTTACTTTAAAGGAGGCTGGGCTTCAGAGGAGCTAAGGTAGTGTGGAGGATAAAGAAAGGCAACTAGTAGAAGATAGTTCTTCATTCCGCTTTTAGAATGAACTGTGTGACTGTTTGAAGACATAAGGGAGAGAGCGATGGATGAGACGCAGACAACACTTGCTCTTTGCAGAATGACTCTGAGTGAGCTGAGATGATGGACATTGTAGAAAGCTTAGAGATTTTACAACCCACCAATATCTGTGGAAAGCTTAGAGATTTCACAACCCACCAATACCTGTGGAAAGCTTAGAGATTTCACAACCCACCAATACCATTTATAGACCTCAAGCATGCTTAATGCTACTTTGGTTTGCTAGTATTTTTGTAAATAGTTCCATTCTAAGTACTTACAAGAAGATCTTGTGATATATGGAGTCAAAATGAGCTGAGTTCCTCATGGTTCTAACAGGTAATCATGGTAGGTCACTTAGTCTTTCGGAGCCTCAGTTTCTCCTCATGTAAAAAGTAGAGATTGCATTTACCTTCTAGAGAAAATGTATGCAAATGCCTAGTGTTGTTGGTACTTAGAAGCACACAATAAAAAGGCACAGAAAATGACAATTAAGATGACAATAATAATGATGATGCCATCAAGTGGGTAATTGAAGGCTGTCCAGATGTTCTATTTGAATTAGTGAGATGTGCTCTCCCACAAAGAAATCTTGGGTCCTATGTGTCAGTATCAGAGTCCCACCATGCACATTCTCTCCTGTGGCACATGGCATGCCCGTGGCCTCTGAATGGTAGGATTGTGGTGGGCATTCAGGAGTTGACCAGTAGTACACCCCGCCTCCTTCTACATTTGGTTCAGCTGTTTAGAGGGCATATGCCCATGTCTGGAGGAAGTATAAAAATGTCCTCTCAGTTTTCTAACTTCTTTGAGGCACTTCCCACATGAAGGAGAAGTTCAGTAGTCATCTGTGGCTGCTCTGCAGGCAGCTGCCTCCCACACACAGTGTTCAGAGCTGAAGGAGGAGATTCTGACCCACCTTTCACTGGAGTTGAGTCATTTTCTTACATTTATTGGCACATGCAAATACAGAGCTTCTGCAGGCCTTGCAAATGATTTCCCTTCACTTCAAAAACAAATTGAATTTCAGGTACATTAAAAGTTCACCGCATAACTGAGACAATGCTCTATTATTGACAGAAGAACGCATTCCTTCCTTCACCAGTTCATGCTTGGCAAATGTTGAAGTCATCTGGGAAGGCAATGGATTTAAATATTTCTTTACAAATACTGAAACTGAAATAAAAAATGGAATAGGCTGTATAGGCATAACATACATATGGATCAACGTTTCAGTGAGATTTACTGACACTTGTGGATTAATGAAATTATATTATTTTTGTGTTTGTAAGAAACTTAGCCATCAGATGAATACCAGGCAATGTTTCAGAAGAGGGCTGAGCTATTGGGAAATGTGGCTATAACACCACCAGTTAATTTTTGAATATCAACAGGCCAGAAGGGAGGTCTTTTTACACAATCACTACCTCTTTTGCTTATTTATTTTTGAATTACATTTATAGTTTGAGTAAGGAAAACATTCATATGGTTTAATATTAAACGTATAAAAGTTATACAGTGGAAATATTTCACTCACAACCCCTTTTCCCAGCCTTCCAGGTTTCTTTCCTTGTGTATTTTTTCATCTATGTTTTATGTGTAAGACAATGTGGGTGTTTATGTGTTTTTGTTAGACATTGCCAAAGCACTCTCCATAGAGGTGGGACCATTGTATAATACCACCCACAAAAAAGTTTCTATTTCTCTCCATCCTTGCAAAATTTATATTACTCCTCAGCTGGCCAGCATAGAATTCTGCCTTTGTCATTTTGCCCCAAGCCCCCGCTTAACCCCCACAAAACAAATGTACCTACGTCTTTCCTCTAAAAGTCCTGTGTCTTTTCTGATATTTTCATCCTTTGAGGATATTTTATGTAATATCAAAGGAGTGGCTTTTAAAATCAGAGCTTTTTAAATATTCTAAACAGTACAGCATATTTAAAAACCTGGGCTCTGGAGGCAGGTTGCATAAATTTGAATCCAAACTCCAATATTTACTAGCTGTGTGGGCTTAGAATCATTCTTTCACCTCTTTGAATCTCAGTCCCTCACATAAAATAGGGAAAAATAACTTGCCTTACTAACATCATGTTAAGAATAGATGAGATAATGCAAAGAAAGCATATGGAACTTGGAAGATATGTAAAAGATAGCTGGTGTTGTGAGAGCTATTATTAATAAAATCTGTGCCACATGCCATTTGGTGAAGAATGTGCTATATATAAACAGGCTTAGGTTACATGTCAATGGCACAAATGGAGTTCATATTTTAAAGAGAAACGTTTGTCCTTGAATTCAAAGACCACGTGATGAAGAATCAAGGTAATAGAGAAGACAAACAGGCACTGACTTGGGGGTCACGTTGTATTTGTTGGCTGTGGAAAAGCCACCAGCAAAATCTGTTGATGGAACAAAGCTAATTTTATTAGATTTACTGCAATAAAGAGGGAACGCTATGTAAGATTTCCTTAGGAATGTCTCAATAGCTGCCAAGTTAGGGAAGGATATTTATAGGGATTTGGGGGCCTGGCTGGGGACTTTTACCAGTTGTGATTAGACAGAATTTATGACATAGACTTTGAATTGGTGACCATAGTGAGATAGGATCATGAAGTAAGCATTATAACGTGTAACCATCCAGGTGTATGTATTTGCTAAAGCAAATAGCTATTATTTTTGCCTGTATTCAGTACTGTTTAGAAAATTGGACATGGGAAAATAAGAGATTAGGATGTTTTGGAAATTGGGAAGAATGTTTGGTCCCAGCACTATCTTACACAGGGACAGGAAGGTATGCTTTGTCCTGGAATTGGTTAGTACAGTCAATTATGTTGGCTTCTGTTCTTATCCTAATTTTGTTGCAAATAAGACCTGTAACTTTGGGCAAAGTACTCAATATGCTACATACTTGTTCCCTCTTTAGTGTCCCAAGAGCCTAGTAGAAGCTCTGTCTTTGGAGGAAGATGACGTTGAGGCAGGAGGTCAAATGCAGAGAATACTGGGCTCTGGAGGAAATGAGAAGTGAAGACGACCATGTAATTTGAGTGGAGATCTAGAAATAGTGCTGCTCAATTAAATGAAAATTTTAAAGAGAATAAAAATGTCAAAAATAGAGTAGAATCAGGTGAAATAGTTGGGGTGAATAGTTCAGAATCAAAGACTGAATACAGAGTTTGTGCTGAGTCAACATTTTTCATGCTATTATTATGATGTTATGGAGGTTGTTCTGGTGATTAAAGGAGCCCTTCAACCTGAATACAACCTCAAGTCTCATTTTGCTCATCTGAACAATGGATATGAAATGACTTAACCTACTTAATTGGCATTGGTTGAAGAGATTAAATAAGATAAGAAATGGAACATGCTTTATCTATAATAATACTGTCTAATAAAAGAGTAATATGCAAATTAACCACCACTCTGCTACACCCACAAGCCACACCCACCAGCCAATCAGGAGCGAGTATGCAAATTAACCCAACCAAGATGGCTGCAGCCACGGAGAGAGCAGGAGGCTTGTGTTTCCCCGGCAATGGAGGAAGCCAAGCTTTCCACACACTCTGGTGGGCCCAGGCCTGCACTCAAGGCTACAAAGTTTCAATTATAGAAGATAAATAAATCCTAACAAAAATGGCAGCAGCCACGGAGCTGGAGAGAGCAGGAGGCTTGGGTTGCCCCTGGCAATGGAGGAAGCCAAGTTTCTTCAGCCCTGGCCTGTCTTGGTCTCCTCTACAAGTTTCAATTATAGAAGATAAATGGTTGTGGCCATGGAGCAAGCAAGAGGCTTGGCTCCGCTCAAGGCTACAAAGTTTCAATTATAGAAGATAAATAAATCCCAGATACCAGGGCCTCTGCTTGGGTCACCTAAGGAGTGGCTGGCCTGAAAACCACCACAGGCTCCTTGCCCAGGCCGCCCCACGCCTCAAGGGAACCTCCACCCTGATCCGGGACACCCTTCAGGGAAAACCAGCTGGCCCCACCCCACCCATGCACCAGGCCTCTATCCTATCTAATAAAAGAGTAATGTGCAAATTGACCATCACTCCAACACACAAGAAGGATGCCCCCATGTGGTCAAAGATGACTGCCCCCCTGTGGACACAAGATGGCCACCACAAGATGGCCAGCAAGGAAGGGCAGTTGGGGGAGACCAGGCCTGCAGGGGAGGGCAGTTAGGGGCAAACAGGCTGGCAGGGGAGCAGTTAGGCATCAATCAGGCTGGCAGGGGAGTGGTTAGGGGGTGATCAGGCTGACAGACAGAAGTGGTTAGGGGCAATCAGAAAGGCAGGCAGGTGAGCAGTTGGGAGCCAGCAGTACTGGATTGTGAGAGGGATGTCCGACTGCCCCTTTAGGCCCAATCCTGGCAGTCAGACATCCCTTGAGGGGTCCCAGATTGGAGAAGGTGCAGGCTGGGCTGAGGGACACTCCCCCACCCCCCTACTCCCCATGCAGGAATTTTGTGCACCGGGCCTCTAGTAAAAGTATAATATGCTAATTAGATTATATAGCCAAACTCCCTTCTAGACATCATATTGGTCATCCTTCCAGACGAAGCCACCATGTCAGGGGCTGAGGCAGAAGTGGCTAGGGGTGGTCAGGCAGGCAGGCAGAGTGGTTAGGGGGGATCAGGCAGGCAGGCAGGCTGGATAAGCAGGCAGTCAGACATCCCTTGAGGAGTCCCAGATTGCGAGAGGGTGAAGGCTAAGCTGAGGGACCCACTCCCCAGCACGAATTTTGTGCACTGTGTCTCTACTATATTATCATGTTCTTTAACCTAAGATGTAAATATTAACATTTTAATTTTGCGTCTTTATTATTAAGGAGAGTTTTTGAACTAGGGAATTTGTTTTGTATACCTTGGGCAACATCATACATGGAGCTTCCTTTCCTAATCGTATATAAGACCCATCCAGGTTGTAGGATAGAGTACAAATATGGGGAAAGATAAAAAGTCTTTGATGTTCATCAGGCAATGTATGGTTAAGAGAAGTAGGCAGCTGGCCAAAAATTTTCCTAAAAGAAATACTACTTGGAATTTGTTTAAATTTTACCCACTTACATCAGGAATAATGATACATTTCAAAAAATTCTGATTCAAATAATGTTTATTGAAAATCTGTACATGTTACAGCACTGCAGTTTTTATATCTATTATCTTATTAAATTCTTACAACTGTATGTGGGATAGGCATGATTTTCATTTTTCTGAAATAGTATCTTGAAATATTTGCTTTGACAAGGGTATTTCCATTGTTAAGATTCACTGCCAGGAACTGTACGTAATGTTTTATTCTGTCTTGAAAACCATTTTTCTCATGCTATATAGTCATAGGCTTAAAATGTCATGCCCTGGACTTGGTTCATAGAGCAGCAAATGGCAGAACTGAACAGACACCAACTGTGGAGCATTTGACAATTTACTTTAAAATAATGATCTCAGACTTTAAAGGGAAATGGCTTCAGATATAAACAATTTTGCTTGGTGAAGTCCAAGGACAAGATAATGTTTATTCAGTCACTTTTGGCCCTCTGGAGTATAAAGATAGATGATCAAGAGAAAGAAAAGAGACATTCAGACAGGTCAGCATTCCCTAGCTCAGTGGTTGGCAAACTGCGGCTTGAAAGCCACATGCGGCTCGCGAGCCGCGGTTTGCAGCTCTGTTGACTAATGAGTTTGCCGACCAGTGCCCTAGCTCCTGGCCCAACTGTGGCTTTTCCTTTTTTCTCATATCTCCAGCAGTATTAAATAAATAGAAGTCTATTTAGTTAGCACTCTAAGTAAATTTCATAAAAAAGGATGGCCACATGCACAGGGCCTGATACAGAAATTTGGCTGTATTGCCTTTTTCTGTTCTAAAAGAAGAATGTTATACCTCCGCACCTCACCTTAAAGAGTGGTGTGTGTGTGTGTGTGTGTGTGTGTGTGTGTGTGTGTGTGTGTGTGTGTGTGTGTAAGGAGAGAGTAAAAAAAGCTTGCATGATTCTTCTCTTACATGGATGGGGCATTAGTCACACTATATTTGGGAAATAGCATTTTGGATGTGCAAACGGGTAAGACTTTTAACTTCGGTTTTTAAATGAAAGACAGCCCTGCTAATTTGGCTGCTATTAAAGGCTAGTGCTTTGAAATTTGGTTGTATGCTGTATATGTACTGTGAACCTACCTGTAAGTTATCACATCAGTTTGTGTTTTCATTTTCCCTTCAAAAATTCCACTCTCATTAAATACTACCCCAGCAGTGCTTCCCAAAGGATATCTTATGACCCAAAATAGAAGCTGCATGGAAAAAGGGTGTGGTGATTAAATGTTTTAAAAAATATTAAGTTAAATGAATTTGAACAGATTTCTTTATTTCAAAATTACTCAAAGTGTATTTTATGTTTATCTGCATTTGAAGGCTCCAAGAGTAGAGAATTGTGTATAGTTTTTTTGTTGTGGTTTTTGTTTTTGTTTTTTGCCCCAAAAATCTGTCTCTGATTCCTAACACAATTTTTTTTTTTAGGAATTATTATAAGTCACCTTTTTTAGAGAATGCTGCTGTAAAACAAAAGCCAGATGAATAGTTCCAATTTGGGGTGCTCTGTTTAATTGTGTACAAAAAACTAGCTTGTTTACTTAGCATTTGAAAATATTATTGGTGACTTTTACATGCATTGTACTATGGGCTTAGGTTTTACATATGCTGTTCCACAGGCTATTGTCCCCTATGTTCTGACATTGTCATATACTTCCTCCAAATGGAGGAGGAGCCTTGATTATTTCTTCATGACAGGTATTTTTGGGAGAGAAAAGAAAGTACTATGATACTACCGAATGATTGTTTTTCCTATAAATAAAAATATTTGATTGAAATATGTTTCCTCTTCAAAGCTTATAATATTGTACAAATAAAACATAATATTGTGCAAATAAATAATTGTGCAAATATTGTGCAAATAAATAAAACATAATGATATAACTCAAGACCAAAAACTTCAAAAGATAATTGTTTTTTACTAAAAAACTTAAACTCTGCTTAAACTAACTCAGATTTTGATTCCTAGGCTTAGCAATTTGTATCCACCCTTCCACATCAATTCATATTTAATGAATTACTGATTGACTGGATGGAAATGCTGACTTCATAAAAAATATAGCCTGCATATGTCTCTTCTGGTTGAAAAGAAACCAATTAGATGAGAAATAAGAGTATACAAATCATAAAATAGTACTATGAATATATGACTTATGAACAAATTTGAAAACTTGGATAAAGTGGCATTTATAAGTGATTACATACATACATATATATAAATTAAAGAAGAAATAGAAAAATATGAATAAAACAATCCATGACAAATAAATTAATTTGATATTCAAAAATCTCTCTCATAAAATAATTCTGATTTTGGAATTTTCTTTTTTTACTTTTTTATTTTTCAATGAAGTTGCCATTCAATATTATTTTATATTACTTTCAAGTGTACAATATAGAGGGTAGATATTTATATAACTAAAGAAGTGATCATCTCAATAAATCTAGTACCATATATATAGTTACAATATTATTGACTACCAGAGGCTTGGTGCATGGATTTGTGCACTGGTAGGATCCCTCGGCCTGGCGTGTGCCCTCTCGCAATCCAGGACCCTTTGGGGGATGTTGGATACCCAGTTTTGGCCCAATCCCCACAGGTCCGATCTAGACAGGAGGGAGCCTGATCCTGTGCATTGAGAGTCTCTACCCTGGTGGTCAGTGTGCATCATAGCGACTGGCCGACCAGCTGTGTGGTCGCTTAGGCTTTTATATATATAGATACCTCTTATGCTGTACTTTATATTACCATGACTCTTTTGTAACTACTAATTTTTACCTCTTAATTCCTTCAACTTTTTTTACCCAGCCCCACAGCCCCCTCTTATCTGGTAACCATTAATTAGTTTGTTTTCTATATCTATGGGTCTGTTTCTGTTTCATCCCTCTCGTTTATTTTGTTCCTTAGATTACACATACAAGTGAAATCAAATGGTATTTGTCTTTCTCTGTTTGACTTATTTTACTCAGCATAATACCCTCTAGGTCCATTCATGTTGTCACAAATAGCAAGATTTCATTCTTTTTTATGGCTGAGTAATATTCCATTGTATACCACTTCTTTTTCCAATCATCTGTTGATCAGCACTTAGGTTGCTTTTAAATCTTGGTTATTGTAAACAGCACTGCAATGAACATAGGGGTGCATATATCTTTTCAAGTTGGTGTTTTGAATTTCTTTGGAACAATACCTAGAAGTGGAGTTGCTGGGTCTAAAGGCAGTTCTATTTTTAGTTGTTTTAGGAACCTAAAACAATTGCACTCCTGAGAGTTCCCTTTTCTCCATATCCTCGCCAACACTTGTTGTTTTTTGACTTACTAATGATAGCCATTCTGACTCGTGTCAGCTGATATCTCATTGTGATTTTAATATGCATCTCCCTGATGATTATTGGTGAGTATCTTTTCATATGTCTGTTGGCCATCTGGATGTTCTTCTTGGAGAAATGTCTATTCAAGGCCTCTGCCCATTTTTTAATCAAATGTGTGTGTTTTTTGTGGGTGTGTTAACTTGTATGAGTTTCTTTTATATTTGGGATATTAACCCTCTATCAGATGTATCATTAGTGAATATCTTTTCCCATTCAGTAGGTTGTCTTTTTGTTTTGTTGATGATTTCTATTTTTAGTTTGATGTAGTCCCTGTTTCCTTGCCTGAAGAGATATATCAGCAAAAATATTGCTGAGAGCAATATCAGAGAGTTTACTGTCTATGTTTTCTTCTATGAATTTTATGGTTTTTAAGTTTTACATTTACATCTTTAGTCCATTTTGAGTCTAATCTTGTATATAGTGTAAAAATGTGGGTTAGTCTCATTTTTTTTGCATTTGTCTGTTCATATAATCTACTGTTGATTTCCTCTAGTGTAGTCTTCATTGCAGTCATTGTATTTCTGAGTGTTTTTAATTTATGATTTATATGCCCTTATTTATGCTTATTGCTATATCTTTGTTGAAGTTCTCATTAAGTTTACTGAGCCTTCTTAATCAGTGTTTTGAACTTTGTATCTGGTAACTTGCTTCTCTCCATTTAGGTTAGTTCTGTTTCTGGAGTTTCCTTCTCTTCTTTTATTTGGGGCATGTCTCTTAGTCTCCCATTTTGGCTGCATCTCTGTGCTTGTTTTAGGTAGACCTATCTTGGTAGGGTGGTCTTATGTGGTAAGTGTCCTGTGTGGTTCAGTGGCACAATCTTTTTGACCACCTGAACTGGATACTCCAGGAGTGTTTCTTGTGTGGGTTCTGTGTGCCCTCCAGTTGTAGTTGAGTCTTGATTACTGTTGGCACAACAGTTGGTGTGACTAACCCTCAGGCTGACTGGCTGTGAGTATTGGCCACAACCACAGTGAGTGAATTGTTGTGAGGCCTGACTCCACAGAGCAGGATTCTCCCCAGCAGGCTTTGATGTGTGGCAAGATTACCCTTTGGGTGTTCCACTTGTGGAGCTAATTGGGCAGTGTTCTGAATCTGGTCACTGGATTTGTTGGTTCTGGGGTCTCTTGGGAGGGGCTCCAGTGCAGACCAAAGTCAGTTGCTGCCTGGCAGGGGCTAAAAAGTGATCTGTGTTTGGTAGCTGCATGTGCTGGAGGTGTGTGTAAGAGGTCATTCTGTGAACTGGAGCTTGCTGCCACCAATACAAGTCTTGGGGCCACTTCACAAGACACCCAGTGCCTGGGACCCTTCAGTCCTGCTATTTCCTGATGGCTGCCTGGAAGGCTTAGCCTCTAAAAATGTATTTGAAAGTGTGTGAGTTGGTTGAGGCAGGGAATCACCAGGGTAGGGTGGGTGATGTTCACCAGATTAATGCAGATTCTGATTTCACAATGTGTGGGGAGACCTCAACACAGGGACAATGGCGGCTTTCCCTCCAACTGTCATCCTGAAGCTAAGTAACTCAGTTTCTCCCTGTTTCTGGTGCCTTCTGAGCTGCTGTCTCTCTGCTGGAGCCCAGGGTGAATCCTTGTGAGCAAGTGAGTCTGTTCATGGGCCCTTTAAGAGGATGCCTATTTCCAGCAGCCTTCTATCTCACCTGGATGAATGAAGTTCCTACTGATTTTTACAATCAGATGTAGCGGCTCCTCTTCTTAGCACTGGTGCTCCAGGCTGGGGAGCCCATGTGGGGCTGGGACCCTCGCGCCTCAGTGGAAACTTCTGCAGCTGAGATATCCTCCCAATTCTCAACCACCACATGTGGGTGTAGAGCCACACTGTTTTTGCATCTTCATCCCTCCTACCAGTCTCTATGTAGCTTCTTCTTTATAGCCTTAGTTAAAGGACTTGTGTTTAACCAATCTTCAGATGGTTCTCCAGGTTGATTGTTCTATAATTCAGCTGTCATTTTTAGAAATATGTTTTTTATTGATTTCAGAGAGAAAGGGAGAGGGAGAAAGATATAGAAACATCAATAATGAGAAAGAATCATTGATTGGCCACCTCCTGAATGCACCCTACTGGGGATTGAGCCTGCAACCCAGGCATGTGCCTGACAGGAATCAAATCATGACCTCCTGGTTCATAGGTTGATGCTCAACCACCAAGCAACATTGTCCGGGAAAGCTATTGTTTTGTTTTGGTTATGGGAGGAGGCAAGCACAGTATTCACCTACTGGTTCAGGAAGTTTTATATGTGAATTTTGCTAGAGTTGTAAAAAATAGGTAATTCCTGTTCTGGGGAAATAAAAAAAAAGTGAAATATGTAGCTAATAGGTTATTAGGTTGGTATATATTTTATAATAATGCATGAAAATAAAATTGTAGTGCAGTATTACTTTTAACATAGATTCAGAATCCTAAATAATAAATTAATAACAAAATATAAAAGTTTAAAGAAATGAACAGAAAGTAAAATAGGATTACCCTGGCTGGGTGGCTGTATAGATTGGAGCATTCTCCCATACACCAAACAGTTGCAGGGTCAATTCCAAGTCAGGGCACATATCTAGGTCATGGGTTTGATCCCCAGTTGGGACATGTATGGTAGACAACCAATTAATGCTTCTCTCTCTTTCTCCTCTCCTCTCTTTAAAATCAATAATAATAATAATAATAAACACATCCTTGGGTAAGGATTTAAAAAAAGTAAAATATGATTTATACAAGGAATGGAAATCTAGTTCACACTAAAAAATGTATTAATCTAATTTACCCAATTTACAGATTAAAGAAAAAAAATTATATAGTTATTTTCTCCAGTTACAGAATAAGCAACAGTTAATAAAACTTGGCATGTATTTATGGTAAAATCTTTTGCAAATTAGGATTAGAAATGGATGTGCAAAAAACTATGGCATAGTATTTAATGGTAAGACTTTAGAAGCGTTCTTATTAAAGATAGGAACACAATAAGTGATTTTGCCTTAATATTATGTTAGAGAGAGACTATTAATAAATCTATATTAATATTTTAGTCTCGTGATAGAGAAAAAAGATAGCGAACTCTTAGATAGAAGACTGCATGAAACCATAATCATTTCAACAAATGGTTTTAAGATACTTGACTATCCATAATAAAAAATAAAATAAAAATAACATTTTAAATGTTAGAATAAAATATTCTAAAACACATGAACGACCACAGGATAGGATTTCTTTAACTATATACCTTAAGAAGTTATAAAGAAAAACAAATGTTTGTGTTCTAAATATACAATTAGTAGTATAATATGCTTAAAAATTCCAAACATTCTAAATTTATTTATATTTTCATCTAAAATATAATATTTAATATCATTGAAATCCTTATATATAAACTTTAATTTATATAAATTGATACACTTTAGGGGAAAGAAGATGGCTGCCCACAGGAAAGCAGACTGCAAGATAGTGCATGTGTGCGAGAACAAAGGGAGAGTATGTGGTCACACAGGGAGTGGTTTGTTTCTGAGTTGAGAGACAGCTATACTCCAGGGAACTGTGGGGGACTGCCGGATGGGGTTCCCCTGATCGGGCAGCCTCCACTGCTGCTGGGTTCCCTCCCGGAACAACCAGCTCAGACACTAAGACCACGCCATCATGAAGGGGAGAGTGGATATTATTAGAAGCCTGAAAATCTGGAGAATCTACAACTATGGCACCCAGCGAACAGCTGAGAACCCAGGCACACGGGTCCCCAAGAGGCGCAAGCATGCGGATTCGGAGGAGCTCTGCACCCTCTCACAGAAAGGTCAGATTTCGCCTGGGGTAAGGTGAGGTCTGTGGTCCAGGCAGGAGAGAGAAACATGCAGAGCAGGAGCTGGAGGACCTGGGGAAGTCTGCACCCAGAAAAATCCATGGCCACTGGGACTGGCGTCATCCGTGAATGCGGAAGGGGATCTGTAGAGCTGCTAACAGAAGGGAACTCTAAAAAGAGACCCATAGCTGAACTGGGAGCAAAAGGACAGCTTAAAAATTTTAAAAGTGTGCCAGCTGCTTAGACCCAAGAGGAAAAAAGACTGCACAGACATGCGCTGCAGTGCTGGAGTTCGCACACTCTGCCTCTTTCTCTCTCTCTCTCTCTCTCTCTCTTTTTTTCTCTCTTTAAATCCTTGCTTTTGATTACTAAGCTCAATACATAGGATCACCCAATTGGGGACACCCTAAGAGACTGCAGGGGAAAGTTATTTTTGTGGAAACTGGGGATCAAAGTAGGGAATAATGATCAGAGAACCAGCTCTGGGGCAGTCCATTTCCCCAAACCGGTATTAAGTGCCACAGGGAAGACAAAATCTAAACACTAGCTAGAGAGGACCTATAGCCCCGGAGGTCAATCCAGAAACACTGCCACCCAGGGATTGAATCACAAATTGACTCTTGTGAAAACACAAATAAGGAGTATAAGAAATAAAGATGTACTGCCTGCTTGAAAATCAAGACTGTGGCCTACAACACTGAGGAGCAGTGGAATGCAGGGAACTTTAATACTGTCCTGACTATGAAACAGGTGTGCCAAACAGAACAGTAGAGGAAGTGAATGACCATCACTACTGCACATTTTTAAATTTTTTTCATCTTTTAATTAAGAAACTAAATTTTTCTCTTTTTTCCTCACTTGATTTCACCTTTTTAATTATTACATTTTTATTTTCAATCAGTATTATTACTACTACTATGTTACTTTTTTTTTAAAAGTGTCATTTTATTTTCTCTTTATTTTACTTTGGGATTAGTGTTCTACATTCTATTTTCATCTTTCCTTTAGCATAATTTTACTCTATCGTAACTCTACCTTTATGCCAATACTCTCTTCCTCACTTTTCCCCTAATGTTGTCCTGTTTCTCTTACCCTATTCCTGCTTTAGATTTTTCCTATTTCTTCTTTTTACCCCCCCTTAAAATTTCACCCTACTTATATATATAATTTCCAATCCCCTGCTCCAAGTCCATACACAACTCTCTCTTCACTTTCTTCACTATCCAATTTTTTTCACTCTCTGTTCTTTTGTTGTTCTTTGTTTGACTGTTGATTATATTGGTTTTTTCATGCTTGTCTGTGAAATTGT
Source organism: Corynorhinus townsendii (assembly GCA_026230045.1). Classification (NCBI taxonomy): domain Eukaryota; kingdom Metazoa; phylum Chordata; class Mammalia; order Chiroptera; family Vespertilionidae; genus Corynorhinus; species Corynorhinus townsendii. The sequence continues at coordinate 147,810,310 of JAPDVU010000002.1, read as the reverse complement.
TTTGTGTTTTCTTTTTGTTTTTTTGTTTCTTTGTTTTTGTTTCTGTTTTCCCTCACCTTGCTTAATATTAGTTGTTGTTTGTAGTTTGCATTCATCTCTAGGTATTTGCTGCTGGCATTTGTTGGGATTAGTGGCTGTTCTATTGGAGTTTTCTCCCTATATAAATAGTTTTTTCCCCCTCTTCTTTCTTATTCTCTCTCTTTTCTCTCTTACAATTTTTTTCCTTTTTCCAATTTCATTTTGGCACTCCTTTTTTCTCTCTTCTTCTTTCTTTCTTATCCTCTAATTCACATTTCTCTGATGATCACCTTTTTTGGGGGTTATTTGTATTGTGAATACATTTGTGTTCAGTGCCTTGTGCATTGTGCCTTGTTGTGTTGTAATGTGTGCCTTTAAATCAAAGCAGGAGAGAGAGAACTACATAATAAGACACCGGGAGAAGAGAGATCATGGGGAGACAAACAAACAGCCCACATATGAAAGAAAAGCAGGCATCGCCAGAAAAGGAAGTAAACGAAATGGAGGCAAGCAACCTGTCAGAGAAAGAATTCAGAGAAATGTTCATAAAGTGGACGAAAATCATGGAAGACAAATTCAACAATATGTGTAAGAACCAAGAGGAAATGAAGAAGAACCAAGAAGAAATGAAAAATGACATCGCTGCTATAAAGAACTCAATAGAAAGCATCAAAAGTAGACTAGAAGAAGCAGAGGAAGGCATCAGTGAGCTAGAAGACAAGGTAGGAAAAAAATACCCAAGTAGAGCAGCTTCTAGAAAAAAATAAATTAAAAAGCAGGAGGAGAGCCTGAGGGAACTTTGGGACAACACAAAACAAAACAACATCCGCATAATGGGGGTGCCAGAAGGAGAGGAAACTGAGCAAGGAATAGAAAACCTGTTTGAAGAAATAATGACAGAAAACTTCCCTGATATAGGGAAGAAAAAACCCACACAAATCCAAGAAGCTCACAGATTCCTAAACAAAATGAACCCCAAAAGACTGAAATCAAGGCACATTATAATTAAATTGGTAAACACCAACAACAAAGCAAGAATCTTAAAAGTGGCCAGAGAGAGAAAGAAAGTTACCTACAAAGGATCCCCCACCAGACTGGTGACTGATTTCTCAACAGAAACACATCAGGCCAGAAAGGAATGGTCTGAAATACACAAAGTCATGCAAAGGAAGGGTCTGAATCCAAGAATACTGTACCCAGCAAGGCTATCAATCAAAATTGAGGGTGAAATCAGGAGCTTCACAGACAAAAAAGGAGTAAGGGAGTTTATTACCACTAAACCAGCAATGCAAGAAATGCTAAAGGGTCCACTGTAAAAAGAAGAAATAAGAAGTGAAGAAGGAACACAGGGGTAAAGAATAAAAATGGTGACAAATAAGTACCTATCAATATTAACTTTAAATGTAAATGGATTAAAGGCCCCAATCAAAAGACATAGGGTAACTGATTGGATAAGAAAACAGGACCCATATATCTGCTTTCTCGAGGAAACCCACCTCAGAAAAAAAGAAGCACACAGACTGAGGGTGAAGGGATTGAAAAAGGTTTTTCAGGTGAATGAAATGAAAAACAAAGCTGGGATACCAATACTTATATCTGACAAATTAGATCTCAAAGTGAAGACCATAATGAAAGATAAGGAAGGCCGCTTTATAATACTAAAGGGAGCAATCCAACAAGAAGAAATAACCCTGATAAACATATACACACCTAATACAGAAACACCCAAATACATTAAAAAAAACTCCTGGAGGATATCAAGGGAGAGATTGACTGCAATACAATCATAGTAGGGGACTTTAATATCCCACTATCACCATTGGACAAATCCTCTAAACAAAAAATCAGCAAAGAAACATCAATCCTAAATGACTCACTAGACCAAATGGAAGGAAATAATAAAGATCAGAGCAGAGATAAATGACATAGAGACCAAAAAAAAAATACAAAAGATCAACAAAACCAAGAGTTGGTTCTTTGGAAGAATAAACAAGATTGATGAACCTCTAGTCAGACTCACCAAGAAGCAAAGAGAAGGGACCCAAATAAACAAAGTCAGAAATGAAAGAGGAGAAATAACAACAGACCCCACAGAAATACAAAGGATTGTTAAAAAATATTATGAACAGCTCTATTCCAACAAACTGGACAACCTGGAGGAAATGGACATATTCCTAGAAAAATACAACCTTCTAAAACTCAATCAAGAAAAATCTAAATGGCTTCACAGGGGAGTTTTACCAAACATTCAAGGAAGAACTAAAACCTATCCTCCTCAGACTATTCCAAAAAATTCAAGAGGAAGGAACACTTCCAAGCTCATTCTATGAAGCCAACATCACCCTAATACCGAAACCAGATAAAGACATCACAATGAAAGAGAATTACAGGCCAATATCCTTCATAAACATAGATGCCAAAATCCTCAACAAAATTCTAGCAAATTGGATCCAGCAGTATATAAGAAAGATCATACACCACGACCAAGTAGGATTTATCCCAGGAATGCAAGGATGGTACAATATCCACAAACAAATAAACATGATATATCACAGAACCAAACTGAGAGATAAAAACCACATAATCATTTCAATTGATGCAGAAAAAGCATTTGACAAAATCCAACACCGATTTTTGATAAAAACTCTCAGCAAGGTGGGAATAAAAGGATCATACCTCAACATAATAAAAGCCATATGTGACAAACCCACAGCCAACATCATACTCAATGGTCCAAAACTAAAACCATTCCCCCTAAGAACAGGAACAAGACAGGGATGCCCACTCTCACCACTACTGTTTGACATAGTACTGGAACTATTAGCCATTGCGATTAGACAAGAAGAAATGAAAAGCATCCAAATTGGAAAAGAAGAAGTAAAACTGTCCTTATTCACAGATGACGATATTGTACATAAAAATCCCTAAGACTCCATCAAAAACCTAACAGACTTAATAAATGAATTTGGCAATGTAGCAGGATACAAAATTAATGCCAAGAAATCTATGGCATTTATATACACCAATAGTGAACTTACAGAAAGAGAGACTAAAAAAGCAATCCCATTTACCATCGCACCAAAAAAATTAAGATACCTAAGAATAAACTTAACTAAGGAGGTAAAAGACCTATATGCGGAAAACTACAGGACACAAAAAAAAAAGAGATAGAAGAAGACATAAACAGATGGAAGAACATACCATGTTCATGGATTGGTAGAATCAACATCATTAAAATGTACATACTACCCAAAGCAATCTATAGATTCAATGCACTCCCCATTAAAATACCAATGGCATATTTCACAGACCTAGAATTAACTCTCCAAAAATTCATCTGGAATTAAAAAAGACCCTGAATAGCCACAGCAATCCTGAGAAAGGAAAACAGAGTAGGTGGAATCTCAATACCAGATTTCAAGCTGTATTACAAAGCCACTGTTCTCAAAACAGCCTGGTACTGGCACAAGAACAGACATATAGACCAATGGAATAGATTAGAGAACCCAGATATTGACCCAAACCATTATGCTCAATTAATATTTGACAAAGGAGGCATGAACATACAATGGAGTCAAGACAGTCTCTTCAATAAATGGTGTTGGGAAAATCGGACAGATACATGCAAAAAATGAAACTAGACCACCAACTTACACCATACACAAAAATAAACACAAAATGGATAAATGACTTAAATGTCAGATAGGAAACCATAAAAATATTAGAGGAATCCACAGGCAGAGAAATCTCAGACATATGCCAAAGCAATTTCTTCACTGATACCACTCCTAGGGCAATGGAAACTAAAGAGAAAATAAACAAATGGGACTACATCAAAATAAAAAGCTTTTGCACATCAAAAGAAACCATCAACAAAACAACAAGAAAGCCCAGTGTATGAGAGAACATATTTGCAAATTTTATCACTGATAAAGGTTTAATCTCCAACATTTACAGGGAACTCATAGAACTTAATAAAAGGAAGATAAATAATCCAATAAAAAAAATGGGCAATGGGCCTAAATAGATCATTTTTTAAAAAAGACAGAAGTAAGGCCAAGAGACATATGAAAACATACTCAAAGTCACTAATTATCCGAGATATGCAAATCAAAACAGCAATGCGATACCATCTCACACCTGTCAGCATGGCTATTATCAACAAACCAACAAACGACAAGTGCTGGTGAGGATGTGGAGAAAAAGGAACCCTCCTGCACTGCTGGTAGTACTGCAGACTGGTGCAGCCACTGTGGAGAACAGTATGGAGTTTCCTCAAAAAACTAAAAATGGAACTCCCATTTGACCCAGTGATCCCACTTCTAGGAATATATCCTAAGAAACTAGAAACACCAATCAGAAAGGATATATGCACCCCTATGTTCACAGCAGCACAATTCACCATAGCTAAGATTTAGAAACAGCCTAAATGCCCATCAGCAGATGAGTGGATTAGAAAACTATGGTACATGTACACAATGGAATACTATGCTGCTATAAAAAAGAAGGAATTCTTACCATTTGCAGTAGCATGAATGGACCTGGAGAGCATTATGTTAAGTGAAATAAGCCAGGCAATGAAATAAAAATACTACATGATCTCACTGATTTATGGATAATAAAGAACATTATAACCTGATGAACAAAAAGATAGATACAAAGACAGTGAAGCACTGAACAGACTGTCAAATTACAGCGGAAAGGCTGGGGAGTGTTGGGAAGGGGGGGAAAGAGATAAACTGAAGGACTTGTATGCATGCATATGAGCACAACCATTGGACACAAGACACTGAGGGGGTGGGATGAGGGCATGTGACAGGGGGTAAGGTTTGCTGGGGGAAGGTCAATGGGGAAAGAAAAGAGATATGTGTACTACTATATGTAATATTTTAAACAATAAAAAAATAAATTGATACACTTCACAAAAATTTATAAAAGTCGTAAATATACATTAAAAACTTTAATATAAATTAAAGTTCTAAACATTAAACAATTGAACATATGTTAGAATTAAAATAGTAAATATATTTATGATTGCAGGATAAGAAAGGATTTATTAAACCAATACCTCAAGAAGTTATAAATTTAGGCATTTGATACATTTTATAAAGGTTAAAAAGTTCTGCTCCAAAAATACATCACAAAGTTAAAATATGAGCAATGGAAGATATTTGCAGCAAACAAAGCAGATCAATAATTATAAGCCACAAAAATATAAATATGTGCTACAATCTGAAAAAAAAGATAAGCAGCTGAATAAAAAATGGGCAACATATATGAATAGAAACCATAGAAGTGAAACTTGAAAGTGGTAACAAATATATGAAAAGATCATTGACTTCATTAATAATAAATGAAAGCAAAATGAAACATTGAGGTTTTTATTTTAAACCCAATCAAACAACACATTACAAATGCACAGAAAATCTAGCGTAGGAGAAAATTTGGGAAACAGGAACTCTCAAGCTAGGTAAGTGATAATGTAAAGTGTAGAACACCATGGCAATATCCTATATAATAAAAGCTTAATATGCTAACTGTCCAGTTGTCCAGTCGGCCATTCAACCAATCAAAGCACAATATGCTAATGATATGCTAAGACTGCTCAACCACTCGCTATGATGTGCACTGACCACCAGGGGGAAGATGCTCCTACTGGTAGGTTAGCTTGCTGCTGGGTTCCAGCTGATCAGGACTGAGCAAGATGGGCTGGACATGCCCTGGAGCCCTCCCGCGGTCCCTTCCCAGCTAGCCAACATCCCGTGTTCCCGATTGTGCACTGGTGGGGTCCCTCAGCCTGGCCTGTGTTCTCTCGCAATCTGAGACCCCTAGGAGGATGTCAGAGAGCCAGTTTCAGCCCAATGGTGGAATGACTGGTTGCTATGATGTGGACTGACTACCGGGGGCAGATGCTCAATGCAGGATCTGCCCCTTGGTGGTCACTGTGCTCCCACAGGGAGAGTGCTGCTCAGCCAGAAGCCAGGCTCACACTGGTGAGCACAGCAGTGGTGGCAGGAGCCTCTCCCACCTCTGCAGCTGCACTAAGGATGTCCGACTGACGGCTTAGGCCTGCTTTCCACAGGAAGAGGGCCTAAGCCATCAATCAGACATCCCTCGAGGGCTCCTGGACTGTGAGAGGGCGCAGGATGGGCTGAGGCACAGCTCCCCGAGTGCACACATTTCGTGCACCAGGCCTCTAGTCTATTATAGTTGAAAAGGCATATTCACTATGACCCAACTATTCAATTTCTGAACATATGTCCTAGAAAATTCTAGGGTACATAACTGTGCAATTGACAACATTATTGTAAGAGGTACAAACTCTCTTCAAATTCTCATCAGTAGGAAAATGGAAAATAAGTTGTTTATTTAGGATACATTACAGCAAAGTGATTAGTGATCAATGCTGGGGATGGAGGGAGCATTATGGGATTCGGGAGAGGTTTAGAGAAAAGGTAACTTTTATCTGTAGTATTTTGGATCTTTTAAAAAAATGAAGATCTGAATCAAATATTATAGAATGTTAGCATTAACTCTGAGGGGCAGACCCACAAGTATTTGTTGTATCAGGTTTGGTAATATTCTGGGAAAAACGTGTTTTAAATTACAAAAAAGAGACAGTCATGTATCAGCACAATGACACAGTGGGTTGAGCCTTTAAAAATATATATCATTTTTCATTACTCCACTTCCCATCACAGTTTCAGTGTATGTTAGCATCTGGGTCTTTTAAAGCCAGAGCTGCAGTTGTAAGTCGTTTAGAAACAACTATTCGATTTTTATTTATAACCCTCCTCTACTGGTTTCCCCAACCAGTGTCCTGTAATCTTCCCTGGAATGTGGCTCCAGTTATCTTCTAAATGCCATCTCTTCTCAAGCCTGCATGTATCTCAGCATGCTTTTTTTTTTTTTAATAATCCTAATCCAGGATTACCAGAACCAAGTTGTTTCTTTATAGAAGTACATATCAAAGGAACTATAAAAAGCTTACTTTGAGTGTCTCAAAACAAAGTTAGGAAATATCACTTGGGTGTTGTGAAAAGGAAAATAATTTTTATTGATTGCTCAGTGCAGTTGTTGAAATTTCCTGTGAGGCCAAAGAATGACAGATCATAACACTAAGAAATTTAACACGTGTGAGGTGGCTTGGAAGTGTGCAGCTTTGAAGTGAAATAGATCAGTGTTGTCTTCTTTTATTTTTTTCTTGGCTGTAATTTATAAAATTCCCGAGTCTGAACAATTCTACCTTTCTCTCCAAAAGATGCACCTGTGTGGCAGTTAGAGTTTCAGAAGAGAAAGGGCTATTCTTGAATCAAGGGCTAGGACTCTCCCAATTCAGAATAAAGGATGGGACTTCTTTCTGGTCAATTTTACTCCAATATCTGATCAGTTAATTTCTGAAGGGTGGTTTCTCTCTCTGTATCATTTTATTTCAACTAATTTTTATGAATTGCCAATATGACAAAGCACTGCACATTAGTATAGAGGTAAAAACTGTTTTTCTACATTTCAGATATAAGAGTGGTTACTGCAGGGGTGAGCAAAAGTAGGTTTAAAGTTGTGAGTACCTGAAACAGTTTATTCTTGTATTATGAATTGTTATATAACCTATTGTGAACAACTGTAAACCTACTTTTGCCCACCCTGTATTTTGTAAAGGATTTATTTTGGGGATTTTGATAATAAAAAGAAAGTAGTAAACCAACAGGGCTTCAAAGTCCTCACTCTTCAATAGTGAATATACTCGTTAATCCAACTTAATGAAATGGTACCAAAAATGTAGCAAATAAGGTAACATTTACTTCCTTAATATCTATTTTATTGTGATATTTCTCCAGTTTCCTTGTGCTGAAAGCCATTGAATTAGGCAGGAAGGAGGTTTACAGATCCCATCAGATTTCTAACTATAATCCAGGGACTTTTAGTATTATTTACCATTTCTTTTTCCTACAAGGCTTCAAAATGAAGCCTCCATCCTGTTGTAAGGAACAAAGGGAATAATAGGGCATCAGGGATTGTTGCCTAAGAAAGAACTGCAGAATTTGACCTTGCTTTTTTTAAAGCTAACACTTAGCCTTCACAGATATTTTATAACAGGAAAGCCCTCCGTTTTATATCAGGAAAAGACCTTCAGGTCTGTACCACCTGGGGCTCCATCTGTTCGCTTCCTATTATGATGAGAGACCAGGGCCCTTCTTACTGGGCTAAGCTAAACAAAAGGTATTTCTCCAATCACCAATGATAGAAAAAACTGAGCCACACTGAGAAAGAAAAGCCACCTAACTGAAAGCCGCAGTGTGTGTTTGTGATTTCCACTTTTGTGAGCCGACAGTGATGCACATTCGCACACGTTGGGATCTAGGCCAGCAGGCCTTTGGGCTGGCACCCTTTTTTCAGAAGGCTGAAAGCCTCATGAATGGTGAGGGCGCACACCCCAGGCTGTGTTCTTGTTGTGGAACCTTTGTGGATTCCATTCAAACTGATAGAGCTTTTTGAAATTTATTTTTTATGGTTTCAGTTTCCCGAGGTTTTATTGGTAAAGATAACTATATTAGTGCAGGAGATTTTCTTTCAAAGAAGCATTTCAAAAGCCATTATGCAGGAGATAGAGAGAAAAATGTCTGCCTAGTCTCTGTGAACTGTGTAGTAGAAAGTGTTACATTGTCATTCAAAACCCAAGCACACCTCCTTCCTTTGCCTTTTGGAGCCTAGAGAAGCTCTGCACTCGTAAATCATGGAGTAGGAACAGCATCTTCAGGGGGTTGAATTGTGTTCTCCCAAAATTCGGGTCTCCATGGAAACTCAGAATGGGACTATTTTTTGAAATAAGGTCTTTGGCAGATATAAACAGTTAAGGATCTGGAGATGAAATCATCCTGAATTTAGAGAGTCCTTACAAGAAGAAGAGAAGACACAGGGAGACACAGAGAAAGCTGTGTGAACATGGAGGCAGAGGTGGGAGGGAGGCTTCCACAAGACAAGTGATGCCACGGGCTGCTGGCAACCCTCAGAAGCTGAGGAAAGGAGGCCTGGGGCAGTTCCTCCCTCAGAGGCTCCAGAAGGAGCCACCTTTTGGTTTTGGATTTCTGGTCTCCTGAAATGAGACAATGATTTTTTCTTGTTTAAAGCCACCTAGTTCCTGGTAATTTGTTATGGCAACCCTAGCGGGGGAAATAGCATCCCGCATACAGTCTCGTCTTCTAAGGAAACGTCTTGACCCCTCTCCCCTCACCATTTTTGGGGATATAATATTTCAGTGTTCTGGGATATATTTGGCCAGCACATCACACTACAGAAAGCCTTACCTTTAGCTTTGATTATTTAAAGATACAGTCACTAAATCATAAAAGGGAGTGGGAAGATGCTATTTGAGAGCTTTCTTTCAGTGGTGCATCAGCCACTTAGTGCCATAGGATCCTGACAACTGAAAGTTGCATTGTCTGGGGTTTCCATTGAGAAAGCTCTTTCCAGTGCCACACATGTGTAAAACTGGGCAATGGTTGGGTAAGGGTTGTATGGTTGAGACACACACACAAACACAAACACACAGGTAGAGAGAGAGAAAGAGAGAGAGAGAGGAAGTAAAGTAAAGAGTAAACTTAAAAAACGCATGAAATATAGAATACTCAATACAATAACTATTATTATTGGTGTTGCTATTGTCCAATAGCCATTCAATCAACAAATAAATATTAAATATCTACTCTGTGCCAGATGCTGCTTCAAGTTGTTGAGATGTTATAGCAAACAAATACGAAGTTTCCACTCTTGATGAACTTATTTTCTAGAGAGGAAACATGGCAGCCAGAATAGTGGCCCCCCCCAAAGATACACATACCCTAATCCCTAGAACCTATGCATATGTTAGGCTACATCGTAAAGGGGAATTAAAGTTGCAGATGGAATTAAGATTGTTGATTAGCTGACCTCTGGTAGTCAGGGAGATTATCCTGGATTCTCCAGGTGGGTTCAATGTGTTCCTTAGAAGTGAAGGAAGGAGGAAAAGGAACATCAGTGAGAAAAAGCTTTGGTTTCTGCTCCATGATGAACACTAGTGTTCTTCCTCAATTCCAAGGTCACCAGGGTCAGAGAAGTAAACAAGCAGGAATATAGAGATGACCCAATGCAGTCTCTTTATACAGAAGAGGAAACTAAGAATTTAAACACCTCTTTCAGGGACAGGTATTTGGTAGAAGAGGAAGGTGGACTTAAAGCTATCTGTAAGCTCACTGTCAGTCCTATGTTTTTTCCATTCTATCAGCTGTCCCTTTGTTCCACAAGTTCATTCTTTTCCTCCTCCTTTCACACTTTATCTCACTGCCCAACTAACTACCCCACACCATCCAAAAGAAGAGCTACGGACTGGATGTGTAACTGGATTTAGTTTGGTTTAGAAAGAAATTATTCATTCGAGTGAATAGAAAACTATGGGAGCTGTCAGGGTGCCTTTAGAAATCCAAACGTTTTTAAAGCCTGGAATAGGGTGACAGGGAAACAGTTTGAGAAATGCAAATTAAAACTACAATGAAATATAACCTATAAGTGTCGAATGGCTACCGGTAATAAATCAACAAACAACAAGTGTTGTTGAGGATGTGGGAAAAAGGAAACTCTCATTCACTGAAGGTGGGAGTGTAGATTGGTGCAGCCACTATGCAAAAACAGTATGGAGGTTCCTCAAAAACTTAAAAATGGAACTGCCTTATGACCCAGCAATTCTACTTCTAGGTATATATCTGAAGAAACCCAAAACACTAACTTGAAAGAATATAAGCACTCCTATGTTCATTACAGTATTATTTATAATAACCAAGATATGGAAGCAGCTCAAGTGCCCATCACTAGACAAGTAGATAAAAAAGTTGTGGTGTATATATATATATATATATATATATATATATATATATATATATAATGGAATATTATGTGGCCATAAAAAATGAAATCTTACCATTTGTGACAGATCTAGAGGGTATTATGCTAAGTAAAAGAAATCAGTCAGAGAAAAACAAATATATCTGATTTTACTTATATGTGGAATCTGAAGAACAATATACATAAACAAACAAAATAGAAACAGACACATAGACACAGAGAACAGACTGATGGTTGCCAGATGGAAGGGGGTTTAGAGTACAGAGGGAAAAATAGAAGAGATTAAGAAGTACAAATTGTCTCTGGTGAGGGAAAGCATGCACCTCCAGATGTTTCTTTGGAGGAGGACCCTAGAAGTAAACTTTCAGTAACTTGTGTACTTTATCTCTATCTCCTGCCCCAGGGACTTCCACCATGTGATGTCACCTTGCTCGGACTTTATGTAGCCACGAACTAGTATGTAGCAGTCCAATACCTTGAGCACTCGGCTGGCCATTCCTTAATCTAGACCACTCAACACACCTCTGACTTGGGCTGACAGTAAGTATTTATTTCTGCTCCTAGCAGTCTTTAACATTTGAGCTGTTTTAGCTGGGCCTTTGTTTGTAACAGGACCTTAGGTCCTCAATATTATTTTCTGTGACCTCTCTTGTTGCAAATACCATGTGTGTAGACTTAATGATCTGTTATTTTTCTTTTTCCTTAGCAAGTTCCTTACAGTCTCAAGTATTACTTCTGATGCTCTTTGCTCTTTACTTCTCTTTCAGCAGGATTACTTGCTTTCCTTTTGTGATGTATACCTGATTGTACTAAACTTTCTCTCTTTCAATTAGTTCATAATAAAAAAAAATTATTTACTTGACTATGGATGGGGACTTATAGGATCTATTGCCTAATTTAGCACTCCATCCTTGTCTCTTAGTTCTTCCCCGTTGTTCACTAAATCCCACCCCTGCTTGCCTTCTTTCATATTTTTGACCAGCCGAAGTGCTTCCAGCCTTAAGGCCTTTCCACTGGCCTTTTCCTGTGTCTGGAGTAGTTTCTGTTGACACCATCTCATCCCTGATGCATTAGCTGCCCTGACTCCATTATGTCAAACAGGCTTTTCTCAGTTACGAAACCTTGCCCATCTCTCTCGTAATATATATTATGATCTTAGTTTGATGAATGTGTCTCTCCAATTCTAGCATGTAGTTCCTTGAGGATAGAGACACTATCTTGTTTCCTGTTTTATTCCAAACATAGTACATGGCACATGGTAAGTGATCAAGAGTATGTGATGTTTATAAGTAGAAAATATGGACATGGATCAAATATTTTTACTAATATATGGCTATCAGCTGTGTTACACTCTCTACAGGAAAAGTTTTAGAGCTTTGTGGACATATAACAGGGAGTTAGGGATGGCTTCCCTGACAAAGCAATGTTTATCCTGCCACCTGAAGAATCATGGTAAAGGCAGAGAGCATTTTTCAAGTGAGAGGAAAGAGCACATGACCTGGGATAGGAGGGAGCATGTGCTGAAGTTCAGGGTGCCAGCCAAAGACAGACAACAAAGGAGAAGGTGAACAGATGGTGCAAATAACTTTTCTCTCTCAGGAGATTACAAAGCTTCTAGATGGGGGCAGTGAACTGCAGGGGATTAGGATGTGGTGGGCAATGTTTGTTTTCTTGTATCTCCAATACAATGCCTGACTGGTAGAAGGAGCTCAATTAATATTTAAGAATAAGGTAATTGGAGTTCAATAATTACACAGCATGGAGAATAGCTATGTCTGTAGGAAACCTGACTCCCATAATTGTTGGTGAACAGTGTCATCAATTGCACCTAGAATGCTGTATGCTACCAGCAAACCTTCATCATCACATCATTTTGTTCCTTATCATCTCAGCAGTCTCAACTTTTAGGAAATCGTTCGTGTCCAAAACACTAAATGGGATAATCTGGCTAATCAGTGAATGTCATGAAAATTAGACTTTGGTTTACAGTATAGAAGAATATCTAGTATTCAATGGTTAAAGGCAAAATAAAGCTCTGATTTGTGCTTTGGTTTAGAAAAAATAATTCAAGTTACTACCAACAAAAATCTCTCTCTCAAAATCTCATTTATTTATGTTTTTAAAAGTATTTCAAATAGTCAAGTAAATTTGTTTAAAATGAAGCAAAATAGAGATGAAATGCATTCCTCTCAAGTCAGACATTGCATTTTATTTGTCAGGTTGCAGTTCTTTGAATATGTTCTTGCTTAGTTAAAAATTTAAGAAGATTGGGAAAAGCCAATAGACTCAGGTACCAAGAATTAGTAGGAACATGCAGTCAATTTATTGTTTGAGTAATAGTAAGGCTAAATCATTTTGTAAGAAGCTTTGCTCTAGAAGCCACTCTCAACTGTTTTTAAAAGTGGAAGGTATTAACATTCACCAAATAATGGGATGTTACACATTTATTTTAAAACTCGTTTCACTTGGTCATTGCTATAAAGGTCAAATTATCTATAGTCAAGAAATGCATTCTAACAGGACAAAATGGAATTGCACACTCCTATTGCCATGTTTAATTTGTGTTTAACACCTTAACATTCAATATGATAGAATGTTATTAAACTATGAAGCTGGCATTAATGAGGTCACCCAGTTCATACAAGGCTTTTGTGTGGCATTTATTGACCTGACTGACTTCAAAAATTATACTCTGAATAATATTTTAAATGAAAGTGAATAGAAATGTCCTCATTTTTCATCGTGAACATGGAATTTTAAAGGTTTAAAAGAGCCCTTTATCCCATTTCCATTTTAAACAAACTTTTTTTTTAACTTTCTTTTTTCTTTAATAACATGCCACCAAGTGCTCATAAAAAACCTTAAATAGAGATTTAAACTTACAGTTTATTTTGTGGTGTTATTTTATTATACAGTTGTATTTTTTAAAGTTCTGCTAATGATCAGATAGAGATTAGTTAATATAGATTATAAAATTCTCATTAAATTTTACTAGAAACTAATGACTGTTACTGATATCTAAATTTGGATTAATGCCAAAGAGAGAAGGTTGAGAAATAATACTTTTATTATAAACTTGATTTCCTGACCTATTATTATTTCCTTCCCCTGTGTTTCTTTTTCATTTAGGTATGACAAATCCTTTGGCATGTAAATTTTAGTGGGTATATGATTTAACCTCCAAAGCATACTAATAGACCAAAAAAAATCTATTAAGTATAGTGATTGACCAAGATTGATTCAAATCATATGTATGTAAGTGCAAATAATTTTCTTTCCCAGGAGACCATCTTAATACTAGCCAAACTCTAAGACTGAATGGCAATATTTATGACTGACTTAGAAAAATGACTTTTACATTTGGAGAGCAAGATCAATGCTTTTCAATGAACTAAATGTTGTAGGTGTGTAGAGTGGTTGACACGTGGTGGGTGCCCAATAGTTAGTTAGTTTTCTTCTTTTGCTATAGTAGCATTTCTCAACTTGTAGTCCCCAGACCAGCATCATCATCATCATCTGGGAACTTGTTAGAAATGCAAATTCTCAGGCCCCATCCCCAAGGAACTGAATCAGATTCTCTGGGACCGAGTTCGAGCAGTCAGACTTTTAACAAACCATCCAGATAGTTTTGATGCATGCCAAAGTTTGAGACTCTCTGCTCTAGAAGTTTAAGTTTATTAAGCTTTCACTAGTTTTCTAGGATATCCCTTAGGAAAAATGAACTTTAATCCTGTGCATTTTCTTACTTTCCTAAACAGAGTTAACATTTGTTGAGTTCATCACAATGTGTTATATATATTGAACTAATCTCAGATTATCTCATTTAATCCTTGTTACAATATACTATTATTATGGCTATTTTAGAGGTGAAAAATTTGGACTTGAAGAAGTTAAATAAGTTGCTGAATGTCATAGATGATAAAGAGAACTGGGATTCAAATCTAAGTAGAATTAGTCTGATAGTTTGTCTTAGGAGTAAGTGTGGCTTGCTAAAGTTACTGATAGTACTTGTGCTAACAAAACTATTAGATACCTCCTTACACTCTGATCTTTCCAAACACAGTCTAAAATGAACAACTGCATTCTGGTACTGCATTCATTTTTTATTTAATATACACATATTTTTATTTTTCAGTTACAGTTGGCATACAATATTACATTAGCTTCAGGCATATAACATTAAATATTTATGATTTTTGAATGAGTTAACTCCAATAAGTCTAGTGTCCATATGGCACCATACATAGTCATTACAATATTATTGATTATATTCCCTATGCTGTACTTTACATTCCTGTGACTGTTTTTATAACTGGCAATTTATACATCTTAATCCTCTCACCTTTTTCAAACATCCCCTGACCCCCTCTCCTTCTGGCGCCATCAAAATGTTCTCTGTTACCTACAATATTTGTTTTGTTTGTTCATTTATTTCGCTTTTTAGATTCTTCATTTTCCATTTGTTCTAGCTATTATGGTTCAAATGGACATGCCTCCAAAGGTGGAGCTGGTAATAACCTTAAAAGTATACCAGCCAACAGTTTCACTTTGGTTCATACTGAGAACAAGTGTACATGGAATACAGGTATTTTGTTTCTTGGAAAACAGCAGCACATGCTGACTCAGCAGATTAGTAACAGGTAAAGCAGAGAGGAGGAAACAGCAATTCAGGGAAACTGGGGAGCTTGGAAATAGGGGCAGATAACAGAAGGAATGATGCCAACACATACTCTAGGGAATAAGATACCAAGCACAGTATCCTTGTTAGAAGTGTGGCCTTCCTGCCTGGAGTATCGCACTGAAAAGTCCCAGTGAGCCACAGCAAAGCATTCTGACACTAGACCCTGATTTTTATTTAATGGCTCAAATGTGAGAAAACTATGGAAGGGGAGGCTTCAGGTGCCCTTAGGAAAACAGAATGGGTGACTGCAGGGTTCTGCACAGGAAAAGTCTCTGCTGTTCATGTGCCTTTTTCCTTTACATTCCCTCATCCTTTATAGTTTAGAATCAACTCTCCTCAACTTCCTTATGTGTCCTTGGGATTTCTGTGTAATGCTGAATTTGTCCTCTATTTGTCACTTGTCAATGACTGGCAATGATGTTGGAATTCAGATGGGGAAATCTAGCCAATTATGTTTGGGGCACTTCAGGTCTGCCATCAGCAGCGGATGGGCTGCTACCAGCCTATAATGAAGCTCTCCTCTGCCATCAGCTCCTTGGCTTGTCGAACCTCATCAGAGATCCCTGTAGGTCAACTCTTCAATTGCGCATTTCAAGCACAGGAGCTACAGGGCACACGAAAGGCTTTGAACAATTGACTGCAATCTTTTTGATGTTATGTTTTCCCCAGGATATCACCTAATTGCTTTGTAAATGGTCCCGGTTTTTGCCTCTAACAATTTTGCATGAATAATTACAGGGATTTTTTTTTAATGTGTCTAATACTTTCTCAGGTTTATTTCTTTCAACTTGTACTTATGCTGCCCTGTTATAAAACCTGGAGAGCTTGCAGTTATTATTCCTTGTCATCTTCCAAGGTATGTCCTTTATTCTTTAAGATGTTCATGTTCTCTGATAAAGAGGTGAATTGCCAGGTGGCCACATCAACTGTGCTTGTGTAGCTTGTTACCAAGGTGGAACAGGCCCTGCTCACTTTCAGTGTAATTGACGTGACTCTCTATGCTCAGATCTCTGTTTCTAAGGTTGAACAGCAGCCTAGGGTAGAAAATTTGGAAGCTGTGACGATAGGTTCTTCTTGGGAAGACAAGCAAGATGCCAAAATGACCTTCCTAGAAGCTATAAATTCTTAATTGCTGTCCAATTTTCAGAACTGGAGATGCTCCTTAAAAGCAAGGTGCACCGTTCCTCTCAGCAGCACAGCAGTCTATGCGGGGATGGGGGGGATGGTCTCTGCATGTCAAATCTACCAGGCAGACCATCAGGCCTCAGTCCTTTTCTTCTCCCTTTCAGAGCACTGTCCCTATTTTTTTCATAATTACTCTATTAGTCCTCCACCTCTAGAAGTCCAGCTTCCATCCCAGCTCTTTATAGCCTTCAGTCTTAATTATTCTGCCCACATTGGCTTGTCTGTCTTCCTACGAAACTATCTTTTATTATTTGAAGAGTTCATGAAAGAGAATTTGGATTTCTTGCCTTTGTAATGAAAAGAAATCTCTGAGATTATGCAAGTCATATTACTTTGTCCTTCAGAAAATTATAATTGTTGTATGAAACAATATTTATGTTCTTTCCATTACTATTTCTTGGTGACTGAATAGCACTACGGATATTTAAGACCATTAAGAATAAGAATGCAGTTATTATCTGTGCAAAACTTGCATTATAAGGCATTTGGTTGTGTTGGTGAATTTTTTTCTATCTTTTTTAATTTTATTTTTTCTTTATTGATTAAGGTATTACATATGTGTCCTTATCTCCACCATTGTCCCTCCCCACCCCACCACCCCCACTCACCTGCCTGGTGTCTGTGTCCATTGGTTAGGCTTATATGCATGCATACAAGTCCTTTGGTTGATCTCTCTCCCTTACTCCCACCCTCCCCTACATTCCCTCTGAGGTTTGACGGTCTGATCAATGCTTCTCTGTTTCTAGACCTGTTTTTGTTCATCAGTTTATGTTGTTCATTATATTCCATAAATGAGTGAGATCATGTGATATTTTTCTTTCTCTGACTGGCTTATTCCACTTAGCATAATGCTCTCCAGTTCCATCCATGCTGTTGCAAATGGTAAGAATTCCTTCTTTTTTACCACAGTGTAGTATTTCATTGTGTACATGTGACACAGTTTTTAAATCCACTCATCTGCTAATGGGCACCTAGTCTGTTTCCAAATCTTAGCTATGGTAAATTGTGCTGCTATGAACATAGGGGTGCATATATCCTTTCTGACTGGTGTTTCTAGTTTCTCGGGATATATTCCTGGAAGTGGGATCACTGGGTCAAAAGGGAGTTCCATTTTTAGTTTTTTTGAGGAAACTCCATACTGTTCTCCACAGTGCCTGCACCAGTCTGCATTCCCAAGAGCAGTGCACAAGGGTTTATTTTTCTCTGCATCCTCACCAGCACTTGTTGTTTGTTGATTTGTTGATAATAGCCATTCTGACAGGTATGAGATGGTACCGCATTGTCGTTTTGATTTGCATCTCTCAGATGACTAGTGACTTTGAGCATGTTTTCATATGTCTCTTGGCCTTTCTTATGTCCTCTTTCGAAAAAACCACCATTTGCTTAATTTTTTTATTTCAAATATTATTTTAATTTACACAGAAAAACAAAGCAACTATGCTGATTTGTGAAAAACCCATTTGGATTTAAATACCTTGTTTTTGAAAAGTATACTAGGACCTATGTCTTTCCCCCATTAATATATAATGACATATTAATATATAATATATATTATTAATAAGACAATTTTAGCTGTATACATCGACATATTTCCATTTGAACATTAGGATGCTAGGGGAAATTCAGGGACTTGCAAAACACAAGACTTGAACTTTGACCAGGCTATGCCTTTAGCCAGCTACTAGACTTCATCTAGTCATATAACCTCACTGGACCTGCATTCTTTTCATCATATTGAAGAAGTCCTATAATGTGCTATGTTTCTTGTAGCACATTGCAAGTGAAAGTCTTGATTTCTTGTTTTTATGTATCCAATGATAATAGGAATACTGATAAGACACAGCTAATGAAGACCCTCCTCGAGCTTGGTTTTCTTGTTATACTGAGCTCTTTGCAGAATTCACTGATTAAGCACACACTGGCCTTCAAAATGCCCAGACTGTGTCATCTTATTCCTATTTTTGGAGTGTGAGGCAAATGAACTTGATGTAATTTGCCGTATTTTCATTGGGTAAGTAAATGAGTAATATACTGGAAGGCTCATCTTTTCTGGTAAGGCCATTGAAGTAGTAAATCAATATACATCAATATATCATCAATAATTTCTCCATAAGGGGAATGAATTGCAAATACTTCAGAGTTATCTTTCTAATATTTTCATCAAACATTTATATTGTTTATAAACAAAAAAATATTGGATGTAGAGTTATGTATCTTGCTCTGTTCTTTCATCTTTATATTGTATTATGAAAATTCTACAAAAATATTTATTTTTGCACCAAATTTTGTACGTTAAAATGTATATTTTAGGCCTGTCTTAATTTTATTTTCAGATATTGTTTTTCATGCTTCATGTCTTGGATTCACTGAGTACTTTCTACTTGCCAATTACTTTAAATGTGTGATCTCATTTCATATTTACAATAATAATATGAAGTAGGTATTACAATTATTGCCACTTTTACAGACCTGGAAATTAAACAATACAAACTTTAAGTAATTTGTCTAACATCACCCAACTAGTAAGTGGGAAAGTCCAGATCCACATAGAATATCTGAATCTAGTTTATAGGTTCTTAGCAACTACCTTAAGTAATGTATCTGTCCATGTAAGTTGTATTAGAGACTCCTTATTCTTACTGTGTTTTTTTAATCTAAAATATTTGCATAATTAATAAATGGCCATATGACCTTATAGACAAGTCATTTTACTTCTCTGAGTCTTGGTTTTCTCATCTATAATATGGGTAGTGTGTTAACAATTCTTAACTCAAAGAACTGTTGTGAAGATTGAAATGATGTGTCAATGCCTTAGAAAATGACAGCAAAGCATCTTTCTCAGGGTGGTTTTTCTGTATTTTAGTTGTATTTCCAGTTTGGTCCTGGGAGAGCGTCAGTGTAGCTTCCACTTATTCTGCTGCCATTTTTTTTCAGCAAAAGCATCTTTCTTTCCAAGCAGAGATTCTCAACAAATGGCTTTTCAATGATTCTGAACTTTGAGACTTTTTGACAAGAAGGACCTTGCAATTAAAATAAAATTTTTACTTTTAAATAAATTATATATTTCCTTGACTTCTAGATTTCAATGTGAAAATATATACAGATGTTTTTTGACTTAGGATGGGATTATGTTCTGATAAACCCATTGTAACTTGAAAATATCCTATGTCAAAAAAGTATTTACTACTAAACTGTAGTGTACCATTTGTTTACCCTCATGATAACATGGCTAACTGGGAGCTGTGGTGAGCTGTATCCATCACTGCCCAGCACCATGAGACAGTAACAACCACATATCCTAGCTCAGTGGTCGGCAAACCACGACTCGCGAGCCACATGTGGCTCTTTGGCCCCTTGAGTGTGGCTCTTCCACAAAATACCACTGCCTGGGTGAGTCTATTTTGAAGAAATGGTGTTGTTGGAGAGTGGGAATTTTTGCCCATTCCAGAGAGACCGTGGACTATGCCCCAGATAGAGTTATCAGTGCTGATACCAGGCCAGGCCTTGAGATACAGTCTCATGGCCCCTTCCCAGCACGTAGGCCTTCTTTCATAGATCACTGTCAGCTTTCTGAAGAACAGGATGACCCTGTGAATAACATAGTCGTCATTGGCATGATCCTGACATTGCTTAGGAAAAACTGTTTTGTCTTAAATTGCCTGCTCTGAAAAAACAGGATGTGGTTAATGTGCTTAAAAGTGGTCCTGCACAAAGGGTTGGGGCTGCTCTCTGGACTCCCTGCGTGGAGAGAGAGCAGTCTCTGGCTGGCTAATAAAGGCTCCCTAAATTTTAATTTGGTCTGGACTCCAGTGGTCGTTCACTCGCATTTACTCCACAACAGTGTTAGAAGAAGTTTAAGTTTAAAAAATTTGGCTCTCAAAAGAAATTTCAATCGTTGTACTGTTGATATTTGGCTCTGTTGACTAATGAGTTTGCTGACCACTGATCTACACAATGGAATACTACACTGCTGTAAAAGAGAAGGAATTATTGCCCTAACCCAGTGGTCGGCAAACTCATTAGTCAACAGAGCGGCAAACTGACCACTGCCTTAACCGGTTTGGCTCAGTGGATAGAGCGTCAGCCTACGGACTGAAGGGTCCCAGGTTCCATTCCAGTCAAGGGCATGTACCTTGGTTGCGGACACATCCCCAGTGGGGAGTGTGCAAGAGGCAGCTGAATCGATCTTTCTCACTCTCTATCCCTCTCCTTTTCTCTCTGTAAAAAATCAATAAAATATATTTTTAAAAAAAAAGAGTGAAAGCATTATTACCATTTGTAACAGCATGGATGGAACTGGAGCATTATGCTAAGGCTTAGCAGCTAAGCAAAATAAGTCAAGCAGAGAAAGATAAATATCACATGATCTCACGCATTTGTGGAATATAATGAACAACATAAACTGATGAAGAAAAGCAGAACCAGAGTCATAGAAGCATCGAACAGACTGTCCAACCTATGAGGGAAGGCGGGGGGGGGGGGGGGGAGGAGGGGGTAAGAAGATCAATCAAAGGAAGTGTATGCATGCATATGAGCATAACCAATGGACACAGACAGTAGGGGTGAGGGCAT
This sequence comes from Corynorhinus townsendii, assembly GCA_026230045.1. Lineage (NCBI taxonomy): Eukaryota > Metazoa > Chordata > Mammalia > Chiroptera > Vespertilionidae > Corynorhinus > Corynorhinus townsendii. The sequence goes on along the minus strand of JAPDVU010000002.1, from coordinate 147,788,979 downwards.
GTGCTGGGGGGTGGGGGTGGCTGGGGAGAGGTCAATGGGGGAAAAAGGAGACTTATGTAATACTTTAAACAATAAAGAATTTAAAAAAAAAAGAAATACACTTGTTCTTTTGTTGTAAAAATAATGATATATATAAAACAACATGGTGACAAACTAATGTTCTCAACAAATATTGTTAGAAGTCTCATTGATAACACCCCTAAAGAAATTTCTTTTAGGGAAAATTATGTTGGAAAGTTGCTATACAGCTTGATTAAAGTACAGATGTTTCTAACCTCTGACCTTATAATAATTGCTAGATTCTGTTTCAATAATGAAGAATATTTAGAACTTTCCTGTGAAAACCACTAAAGGAAAGTTATGTTGAAGAATGTTTATTCTCACCTGGCCAGTATTGCTGGCTGGTTGAGCTTCAGCCTATCAACCAGGAGGTTATGGTTCAATTCCCAGTCAGGGCACATGCCTGGGTTGCAGGCTAGGTCCCCAGTGTGGGGCATGCAGAAGAAAACCAATCAGTGATTCTCTCTCATCATTGATGTTTCTATCTCTGTCTCCCTCTCCCTTCTTCTCTGAAATCAATAAAGATATATGTATTTTTAAAAAAGAATATTTATTCTCAACAGTAAATGACAGTGTTTTATGAAAAAAAAAGTAACCATGAAGAAAGCATATGTTGGCTGGAATTTTAAAAAGGATATTGGGATATGATTGCAATTTATTCACTTACTTACTTATAGATAATCAAAGAAAATTAAAGCCAGAATTCCAGAGACTATTACAGCATATTTTTATTATGGTTACTTTTATGAAAATAATCTTTAAGATATAGTAGTGATAACTGGAATGGTGAGCCAAGGTGTTTTCCCAGGTTTGTGTCTCACAATACCAAAGAATGAGCTCCGCACACCAGAAGATTTAATCAAAAGTGTGGAAAATTTATTACAAGCAGATTCAGACTCCCTGCAAGGGGAGGAGGACCCAATAATGGGCTGACTGTTAAAAAGCCTGGTAGTCTAAGGGTATATATTTGCTACAAGCCTGCTCTAGGTCTACCTATGTTGTCACCTGATTGATTCCCTCAATTGTTTTTGCCCAGTAAGGGACCTGAACTTTCCCTGTTTCTATGAGTTCTTTCTCTGTTCCTCTGCTGACCTTTCTCTGTTTCTATGCATTTGTTCACCTTGTTGCTGCAGGCCTTCCCTTGTTTTCCCATGCCTCTCGCCTTGAGTCCAGAAACATTTTATTGTTTCTGCTTGGTTGGTTCCTGTGGTCAGGCTGCTCAAACTGCCATGTCTGCCCCTGCCTATGTTCCACCTGCCTTTTTCCCCACTGGACTCCTGCCCTGTCTGCCTGCATTTCAAGCTAACCCTCTCAGTAAATAGACTTTTTACAGTATCCCCAGATGAAATGGGGACGGACCATTGAAAATCTTTGTTTCACACAGGTTTGCTCTTTATCTTCTGGCTGTTTCAAATTTGTTGACCTTTTCTTTAATAAGTGATTGTTAGTAATATGCTTTCCTAGCAGGTATTTTTGAGAAAATTAAATTTGTTCCTTCAAGATAAAAGGGAACTTTTAATAGGGAGCGGATAGCTGCTTTTCCAAAGAAATGCAGAAAGGATTTTGATGATGAATGTTTGCAAATGCATCCAGCATTATATAATTTTGTTGCTGAAAATGTGTCACCTACAAATACTATATCTTCACACTTAAAACACTTGTAAACAGAATTTTTTTACTTGTTTTAAAGTTCATGTATTAGAGTTTTCCAGAGAAACAGAACCACAGAGTGTGTGTGTATATGAGTGTGTGTAAATAAATAGAGAGATATTGATTTATAAAGTTTGGGTTGCCCATTTTCACAAGGCAGATCCAGACTCTGCAGTGTAGGTCCAGGGAAGAGATGCAGTTCCAGCCTAAAGGCAGTCACCTGGCAGTATTGCTTCTTGCAGGGGAAAGGTAGCGAACCATGACCCCCTGGTTCCTAGGTTTTGATGCTTAACCACTGAGCCATGCCGCTGGGCCCAGGATAATATTTGACCAGGTATCTGGACAGCATGGCCTAGCCAAATCGACACACAAAATTATATCACAGTCAGTTTTAGTGGAGTTTGAACCTATTTATTAAAAATGTAAAGATGCAATGTTTTCTGATTAGTTTGTAAAAATCACAGACTGACATCACGGACATTTACTAGCTTATTTTAACAAGCAAATTTTAATATAAAGCTTTCCACATTGGTGGATAAGGTTGATAAAGGAATTGGAAAATGCAATCAACAGTGAACTTTTTCCACTTAGCTCTTTATGTTTTTGTGAGGTGTCATTTGTTTCCCAGCCTGTGACAACCACTAGAAACTAAATATCAATGTTTAAAGCCAAGGCCTTCGATTGCTTTGCCTTTAAGTATTAAACCAAGATTTTAGAAATAATGAGTCATAGTCAAGTCATTGCTCTCACTAAATTGTTAGTATTTTAAAAAGTCATGGCAGGGAGGCTTTTGTTTGTTAAATAAGTAAAAATAATGTTTAAAATGAAGTTTAAAAATAATGTTTACTTCATTTTTTGTGGATTTCATTATTCATAATTTAATAGTATAGTGCAGTGGTTGGCAAACTGAGGTTCTCGAGCCACATGCAGCTCTTTGGCCCCTTGAGTGTGGCTCTTCCACAAAATACCACGGCCTGGGCGAGTCTATTTTGAAGAAGTGGCGTTAGAAGAAGTTTAAGTTTAAAAAATTTGGCTCTCAAAAGAAATCTCAGTCGTTGTACTGTTGATATCTGGCTCTGTTGACTAATGAGCTTGCCGACCACTGTCCTAGCTCAAGAAAAAAATCCCAATTCAAAATACGGTTTCTACTGAATGTGTAACGTTTTTGCACCAAAGTGGAAAAATTGTAAGTCAAACCATCGTATGTTGGGGCCTGTCTGTACTTGAAACTGTAAAGACTCTTTGTTATGTTTTCTTTTTTTTTTAAATACTCACCTGAGGATATTTTTCAGTTGATTTTTAGAGAGAGGGAAAGACAGAGAAATATCAATATGAGAGAAATACATCAATTGGTTGCCTCCTGCATGCACCCTGCCCAGGCTTGGGCCGGGGAGGAGCCCTTGACCAGAATCAAACCTGGGACCCTTTGGTCCACAGGCAAAAGCTGCTCTATCCTGATGTAAAAGTATTTCTCTCCTTTCCGCATCCAGTGCGGCTAGAGAGCGGGTCCAGTTCCTGAGTAGAGGAGCTGGGGATTGAGAAATAAAAGAAAGAAAGAGACAAGACACAAAATGGAAAAAGCTGGGAACCAGGTGGGACCGCTGCCCTCTTCTGCTGGAGAGACAGTGACCCATAGCGATGCAGCATGTTTATTTTATACCCCCACGTACCAGGAAGTTTCACCGAAAGTCAAGACAAAGGAAATTATTTGCATTCTTGAGTAGGCCCGAGCATTCTGGTGCTTGACTGGATTTACACATCAAAAACCCACTACCGGACACCTGGGCTGAAATGAAGGTCAAGCTGATAACACCCTTGCCTTTTTGGCAAAGCATGTTCCCAGGGCGTGGCTTTGCCTGTCGCCTTGGGTTCAGCTGACAATAATTAAAGAATTCCCATGTGCTTTCCCAGGCGCTCTCTACACTATCCACTGAGCTGAGCTAAACCAGCTAGGATGTGAAACTATAAAGAATCTTTGTAAAAAGGAATTTCAACAAGGCATGAACTGCATCATGAAATTCAACATGTCACAAAGGGTTTGAGCACTCATTCAACATGTAACAAATATTCCTTCTGTGTGTTAAGTTCCCAAGATGCCGGGGCACCAGCATGTGCTGGGGCCACCACCACACACAGCTCCATGTGACCATCTGTCATCAAGGCTTGCTAAGAGGTCTTTTAATAAATGTGACAGGCATCCCTGAGCTTATCGCTTTACAGATGAGAGAACTGAGGCCCGATGATATGAGAAGATGACCGATATTGACCAACTGTCAGTGACAGAGATGGAACTAAGTAAAACCAGCCCTTAACCCCGTGATCCCTTTCATACCAGCTAATAATGCCTCAGAGCATAGATGAAGTAGATGGAGAAGCCAGCGCCTTTATGCTCTGAAGGTATTAGGTGGTTGTTTATGTGCATGGTGCTGTGGACTTTTCCTTCCATTTGAATTTGCACAGAAACATACCTGCCTTTCCTGGAAGCTTGTTTTGGGTGTGACAAGCCCGAGTTTGCTTCCCTCCTTATCATTATGTTGCCAGCACCATTCCCCTAATCTCACATTCACTCTGCGTATTTCTGGGCCGCTGGCATGTTGTTTGACATTTATTCACATTTATCTGCATTTTCCATCTTTTAAGACCGCATACAACACATACCAATGCAAATTCTTGGCTGCTGCTTGGCATTTGGGTACCTTATTACTTACGCTGCTTGCTTCCCCCACTGTCTAATGTATTCTGCAAATCTTGTTCTCAGTACGAAGTCATTTGTGTACATAATTAAAATAGGCAGTCCCTTCCTACACTGATCCTTGTCATATGTCTTACTAGTAATTTCCTTCCCAGATGGTAACTGTTTTGCCTTATTTACTAGTATTTCACTCCTTAGAAGGAGATGGGGCAGAACAGGCTCTGAGATGTTTCAGAAGCCTAACTCTATTCTTCATAGCCCTAAAGAATCACAACATCTTTACCACGGACTCATTTGCTGAGTGATTTCTAACATGTTTCTTTTTAACAAAAAGAACATCTGACCAGTAATGGCTGTAAACATGTATTAATGGCACACTGTAGGGAGCGGTTATAGGGTTAATCCTCAGACTGACCTGCTGGCAAAGCTGAAAACAAGTCCCTTAGAGGGCACAGCCCTCTTAGCATAATTAGCTTGATCTTGTGACTGCTACCTAGATCTTTCCTGGGTAGCTAATGGGCTGTGGGAGGTGCAGCAAGTGCTGCCAAAACAAGTGAAACTTATAAGAACATTGTAAATTACCTTGTTTACCTCTGACTATAAAATAAAGGCTCAGCTTGCAGTCTGGATCTGTTCTGTGGTCTCAGCCAGGCACAGAAGATCCACCTAGACCCAGCTTATTCTCTTTGTCTTTTCTTCATCCTTCATCCTCCCTCAGGCTCACCGAACCCTTGGCTGTGCTGGCACGGCACAGCACACTTAATGATGGGAAACCATTTCTCCCATTTGGAGACTGTGCAACTAGAGATAAGATTTGAGTCCATTATCACCATGTGCCAGGGTGCTCATCGTTCTCCTCTCTAATGGCATGTAAGGACCACTTCTGGATAATGAATATTGCACCAGACAACTAAGACTGAGATTTCAATGGCTTTGAAGTTGTAAACTAGGGTCCTGATTGCATAGGGACCTAGAGTGAGTTAACTCTCATAGACATCTGGCAAATTGCTTCCTAAGCAGCTATTGCATGGCTGGGGAATTCTCTGATGTTTGAAACTTTCTGCTAGTTGAGTAAGGAGTATTTAAGAGTGTGAACTAATGAGGCTGTCCTCATTGGTAAGCAAAACTGTCCATGTGGAGTTGTCTATAAACCACCCCCCCCCCCCCAACCACACACACACACACATCTACACATGCATTTCCAAACCTCTTAAACTTCTCTCAACAGCTTAGCTGTTTAACAGGTGTCGTATATCTGCCATTGCTCATTAGGTAAGTCTTTAGTATGCATGTACCTTTGGGATAGGTAATAGATTGATTTAAATGAGTGCTGATGTGCACAAGAACTGATTTCCAAAGTGGAGGGCTTTCAGGGAGGGTTGAGAAGAGAAGGGTGCCCTGTCAGACAGAAAGGCAGTGTGGAGAGATGGGGAAGGAGAGAGATAAAACTAGCATAGTTTGTGACAGTTTTTCCTAAATGCAGGTTTCCTGATGAGGGAACATTAAGTCTCTAAAAACCAATGCAATTGACTTCACTGTGCTACTTCAGAATTCATCCTCTATGTTTGCAAAAGTTAACTTCACATTCAAGGTTATTAGGTCAGTCTACTGAGAGCAAATTTCCCCAGAGGTTCTGATCTGTGAGGGGCAAGTGTAAAAGGCAGGGATAGAATATTAAAAGATAGATAAGGTTCCTTTTCTCCTCAGCAGCTCCCATTTCTCTCTCTCTCAAAAGAAAAAGCCATGCCATCTGTCTCTGGGTGTCTGGGACAAGAGATGTTTATTTTTCAGACAATATAGGCTCTGTGAACCCTTTAGAAATGTTAGCCTTGGTTTTCTATCAACATCATTGGCTCTACTTAGGGCATTACCACCCCATGAGAAGTGTTGTAAGGTCCTCCTTTGTCTTTGGAGACAGATTCAGTTCATTTCCCAAATTTCTCCTGGCAATGCTACAGCCCTAAAGAGACAAAAGAAGCCAGCAAAGAAATCAAGCACTTCCCCAACTAGATAAAAGTCTTGAAAACATAGTTTATTTGGCTATTTAAATTTTTTCCTCATAGGTATTTGTCTTATTTAGAATTGTTATTCAACTGATACATGTCCATATGGCCATATCAATAGTTAAAAACATTGTCGATTCACATAATCTTTTCTTCTTTCTTTTTTTTTAAATTCACACACACACAAATTCACTCTTTTTGATGCACAGTCTATGAGTTTTGACAAATAATCAAGATGAAGGCCTGGTCAGTGTGGCTCAGTGGTTGAGCATCAACCCATGAGCCAAGAGGTCACCATTTGGATTCTCACTCTGGGCAGATGCCTGTGTTGTGGGCTCAATCCCCAGTAAGGGCTTGTGGGAAGCAGTTGGTCAATGTTTCTCATCAATGTCTATATTTCTCTATCCTTCCCCCTCTCTCTCTTACCAATAAAAACATATTTTTAAAAATATGAAGAACAGGTCCATTACCCTAAAAACGTCCTCATGTTGCCCTTTTGTGGTTACAGACTCTTCTGACCCTTAAGTACTTGATATAATTCCTTCTTCAAATGTGTAATGTTCAAATATTTCCTCCTAATCTGTGACTTAAATACAATTCTTTGAACAATGTCTTTTACAGAGCAAAAGTTTTGAATTTTGATGAAATCCATTTGTCAGTTCTTCTGTTTACAGATTGTGTTTTCAGTGTCAAATATAAGATTTTTTTTTGTTAACCCAAGGTCACAAAGATGCTCTTCCATTATTTCTTTAAAAATATTTATAATTTTAAGACTTTATATTTAAGATTGTAATAGATTTTTTAATTATTTTTTTGTAAAATAAGTGAGACATGGGTTGAAATTCTTGTTTTGAAAATGGATGTCCAATGGTTCTAGTAGCATTTGTTGAAAACACTATCTATTGCCTCTCCATTTAATTGCCTTTGCACCTGGGTCAAAAATCAATTGACTATAATGTCTAGAGTTGATCTTGATGCTATTTTATCCCATGGAAATATTTGTATTTTCTTTCACAAAACTGTGCTATTTTTATTACTGTAGCTTCATAGTAAGTCTTGAAATAGGATATTATGATCTTCTAATTTGTTCATCTTTTCAAAAATTTTTTTGACATTTGAGTTTCCGTAGACTTCAATATAAATTCTGATGTAAGTTTGTTCGTATCTACAAAAAGTTTTACAGGTTTAGATTGAGATTGCATTGGATCTCTACACCAAAAAGAAGCCATTGACATCTTAATAAAATTGAGTTTTCAAGGCTTTGAGCATGATCTTTCCATTTAAGAACTTCTCCGTGATTTATTTTATTAGTGCTTGTTAGTTTTCAGCACCAAGATCCTAAACATATTTTGTTAACTTATACATAAGCTTCATTTTTTGGAGGGCTATTTTAAATGTTGTGTTTAATTTTTTAACTTCTACTTGTTCATTACTGAAATATAGAAATATGACAAACTTTTGTATATTGACTTGGTATCCTGTAATCTTGTTAAACTAAGTTATTTAATTAAGAAACTATTTTGTGGAATATTTTGTATTTTTCACATGAAAAATCAAGTTATCTTTAAATAAAGACAGCTTCAATTGAATTTATTGGGGTGACATTGGTTAATAAAATTATATAGGTTTCAGGTATACAATCCTATAATACATCATCTGTATATTGATTGTACTGTATGTTCACCATTTATTTCCCCTTTACCCTATTCTACCTCTCCCACCCTCCCCCCTTTTATTCTGGTAATCACCATAATGTTGTCTGAGTCTTAGAGATTTTTTTAATTTTTTGGTTAATACCTTCATCTTTTTTCACCCATCCCTCCAACCTTCCTCCCCTCTGACAGCTGTCAGTCTGTTCTCTATATCAATGAATCTGTTTCTATTTCATTTGATAGTTGTTGATTTTTTTTATTAGATTCCACATAAAATGAAATCATATGGTACATGTCTTTCTCTGACTGGCTATTTCACTTAGCATAATTCTTTCCAGGTCTATCCATGCTATTGTAAAAGGTAAGATTTCCTTCTTTTTTTTATGGCAACATAGTATTCCATTTACATGTGGTACATGTAAATGTACACAGCTTTTTATCTACTCCTTTACTGATGGGCACTTGGGCTGCTTCCAAATCTTGCTCTGCAATGAACATAGGAATGCATATATTCTTTTGAATTGGTGTTTCAGGGTTCTTCAGATACATTTCTAGAAGTGGAGTCACTGGGTCAAAGGCAGTTCCAATTTTAATTTTTTGAGGTAACTCCATACTTCTTTCCATAGTGACCACACCAATCTGCATTCCCACCAACAGTGTACAAGTGTTCCCTTTTCTCCGCATCCTCACCAATACTTGTTTATTTTATAAAGCTTTTATTTTTATTTAAAAAATATATGTATGTAATTGACTTCAGAGAGGAAGGAAGAGGGAAAGAGAGATAGAAACCTCAGTGATGAGAGAGAACGTTGACTGGCTGAACCACACAACCCCTACTGGGGATGGATCCTACACCTCTGGGCATGTGCCCTTGACCAGAATTGAATCGGGACCCTTCAGTCCACAAGCTGACACTCTATCCACTGAACCAAACCAGCTAGGGTGACACTTGTTGTTTATTAATGATAGCCATTCTGAAAGGTGTGAGATGGTATTTTGTCATCTTAATTTGCATTTCTCTGGTGACTAGTGACATTGAGTATCTTTTCATATGTCTATTGGCTATCTGTATGTCTTCTTTGGAGAAGTGTCTATTCAGGTCCTCTTTCTTTCTGATCTGTATGCCTTTAATTTCTTTTTGTTATCTTATTATGTTTGCTAGGGCTTATAATATTGTGTTGAATAGCAGTGGTGAGAGACCACATCATTGCCTTTTTCCAGATCTTAGGTGGAAAGTATTCAGTCTCTCACCATTAAGTAAATGCTAGCTGTTTTTGTTTTTGCAAATGCACTTTATTTTCTTCTACTTTTAGTTTGCTAAGTTTTTATCATAAAAGGATGTTGAATTTCATCAATTTTTTCCTGCATCTATTGAGATGTTAATACAGTTTTTCCTAGTAGATTACATTGACTTATTTTTAAATGCTGAACCAGACTTGCCTTCCTTAGATAAATCCTGGGTGGCTGTGATGTGATCCTTTTTTAACACAATGCTGGATTTGGATTTGCTAATATTGTGTTGAGGCTTAGGGTTTATTGTATTTATATTCATGAGGGATATTGCCTCTAGAGTTTTCTTATATTTGTCTGTTTTGAGTATTAGAATAATGCAAGTTTTTAAAATGATTTGGGAAATGTTCCTCTTCTATTTTCTGGAAGAGATTGTAGAATTGATATAATTTCTTCATTAAAAGTTCAGTAGTTTACTCCTTTAAGTAAAACATGGAAATCTTACAACTACATATCTTCCAACTTCAGCTTTACCTGCTCAAAGGAAATTGTTGCATTTGATTTTTTTTTCTCTTTCTAGTTCCTGTGAGCTAGAGCATGGACATGCCAAAAGCATGCAGAAATGGACAACGGTCTGCAATAATAAAGCAATGTGAAGGAAGAACTCTATATATTTGAACGACCATCAGTAGCAGAGCCATCCTGCCAACTATGACTCATCTTTGTTTGAATAACAAAACAAAAAAAAACCACAAAAAACTATTTTTTAAGCCACTATGATTTTGGGTCTTTTTGTTTAAGTGTCTTTTCCTTACCCTATTTGAGCTGACAGAGAAGGTCCTTTTGTTTAAACTTTATTGAGATTCACCTGCCAGAAGCCTAATGGGATTAAACACCAGAGGAAGCTGTGAATAGATTCAACTTCTGTCATAAGAAAGATTAGAAAAGACCTGGAGTCACAAACTATCTTTCACACACATTGAAAGCTCCTGCAAAATCTTCCTCTCTTAGGTCAATTTAGAGATCTGGATTGCTTGGACTCCATTTTTCCATCTACTGGCAATGGGAAGAAAGGAAAGTAATATTGGGTACTATCTGATAGGAAATAAGAAGACATCTAAAACTTTTTGGTAGTTCTCTTTTATAGTACCCTAAAATTTTTATTTTATTACATCTAAAGAAATTACAGATAAACAAACACAGATAAGGCAGCCTTGCCTGATTCTAGACAGACCCCAAAACCTGATGCCTGCAAAAAACTTTGAGTAGGTAAGATATAAAAAAATTAGAGAATATGTGTCTGTGTCTTGGGCCAAAATACTTTGAATCTCAAGAGACCATATTAATAAAAAAAAATTCATTAATCTCCAACAGACTGGTGTTCCTCAATGCATGACAGTGACCCAGCTAAGGGAGGAACTGTTATCATCTGAAGGCCTAATAATAGTGGACACTTAAAAGAAATCACAAAAATAAAACAACATAAATAAGATTTTTAAATCTATACAGACTTCCATTACCAGAAATATAAATGAATAACTCCACTGTTCTCCTCCTCTTCTTTCTCTCCTTGCTCCCTCTAAATTCCCTATGGCATTGGTACTAACCCTTCGAAAAACAAAAGCTTTAGGGCATTAGTAATGCCAGTGAGATGAGTAAATTCTATAACCCAGCTATTTCACAAATAACTAGGAGTATGCACATGTGCTTCAAAGTCCATAAAAAGGGACATTGATCTTAATAGTGTCATGTTGTAGTAGCTCCAACTTGAGAACAACCCAAATGCCCAGCAACAGTAGGACAGGCAGAAAGTTATGTTTTATTCACACAGAAGTAAATTATATAACAATGAAAATAAATATATCTCAGATACACCCAAGTTGAATTTGTCTTGCAAATATAATGTACACTGAAAGAAATAAGATTTAAAATAATACAGTCAATAAATAAGTAAATAAAATAATACAGTAATATAGCATTCCTCTGAAGTTCCAAAACTCGCTCAACGACGTCACTTAGGGATGCATTCATAAATGGACAGTAAGACGATAAAGAAAAGCAAAAAAGTAATTATAAGTGAAAATTATGATATCGTTGGTGGGGATATAGGAGTATTTAATTGCAAAGGGACAAAAATGAGGCTTTGGGGGTTGCTACCAATGTTCTATTTCTTGATTTACTTGTGTTTACTAGGTGTATTTCTATTGCTGCATAATAAATTATTTGAAAACAGATATTTAAAACAACACAGTTTATTATATCACAGATTGCATGTGTTAGAAATTCAGTCCTCAGCTTCAGGTTCTCTCACAGGCTGAAATCAAGGTGTTGGCTGAGGCTGTAGTCATCTCAAGGTTTAACTGCGGCAAGCTTCTCTTCCAGGTTTATTTAGTGATTATTAAGAAGATTCAGTTCCTTGGTGGTTGTTGGCCAGACACCACTCTCAGATGGCTCTGCCCATCAAAGCAAGCATGGCAAAAGAGCCAGAGTGAGACAACCAGTAAAATGGAAATCAGAGACATAGAAGCATGAATAGACTGTTGAACCTCAAAGGGAAGGCAGTAGAGGGTGGGTGAGAAGAGATCAACCAATGAACTTGTATGCATATATGCATAATCCATGGACACAGACAATGGGGTTCTGAGGGCCTTGGGAAGGAGTGGGGATGGGGACAGGGAACATAGCGGGCTGGAAGAGGAAAAAGGAGGACCTATGTAATACTTTCAACAATAAAGATTTTTTTAAAAGATGGAAGTCATAGTCATTTATAAATTAATTTCATAGTTGATATTCATTCTATCACTTTTGCAATAATATATTCATTAGAAGCAAGTCCCTAGGTCCAACCCATACTCAAGGATATTCAAGAATGTGATTATCAGGATCTGGGGATCATTGGGAATCATTTTAAAATTGTGGGTGCTGCATTCTGTCTTTATAATTATTTGTGAAAAGATATGTTCACCTTTTATTCACATTTCTGTTGGTATGTTTTATTTCCTAACAGTGATATTAAAGATAATCTTAGGAACAAGCAGGTACAGAAACTCAAATGGCCCATTTCTTATGAATCTGTCTTCCCCCACCCCCCCCAACTAGAACAAATTATGTCTGCCACATACAAGAAACTAAAAATTATTTGCTGAATGGATAACCTAAATTTTCACACCCATGGTTATATATATAAAATAGAGGCCCGGTGCATGAAATTCATGCATGGGGGGGGGGGGTCAGTGTCCCTCAGCCCAGCCTACACCCTCTCCAATCTGGGACCCCTCGAGGGATGTCTGGCTGCCCGTTTAGGCCCGATGAGGTAGGATTGGGCCTAAACGGGGAGCCGGAAATCCCTCTCATAATCCAGGACTGCTGGCTCCCAACTGCTCACCTGCCTGCCTTCCAGATTGCCCCTAACAACTTCTGCCTGCCAGCCTGATCACCCCCTAACCACTCCCCTGCCAGCCTGATTGATGTCTAACTGCTCCCCTGCCTGTTTGCCTCTAACTGCCCTCCCCTGCAGACTTCGTCACCCCTAACTGCCCTCCCCTGCAGGCCTGGTCACCTTAACTGACCTCCCCTGCAGGCCTGGGTTCCCCGCAACTGCCCTTCCCTGTAGGCTTGATCACCCCCAACTGCCCTCCCTTTCAGGCCTGGTCCCTCCCAACTGCCCTTTCTTGCTGGCCATCTTGTGGTGGCCATCTTGTGTCCACATGGGGGCAGTCATCTTTGACCACATGGGGGCTGCCATCTTGTGTGTTGGAGTGATGGTCAATTTGCATATCACTCTTTTATTAGATAGGATAGAGGCCTGGTGCACGGGTGGGGGCTGGCTGGTTTGCCCTGAAGGGTGTCGCGGATCAGGGTGGGGGTTCCCTTGGGGCATGGAGCGGCCTGGGTGAGGGGCCTGTGGTGATTTTCAGGCCGGCCATGCCCCCCCCACCCCCGGTGACCCAAGCAGAGGCCCTGGTATCTGGGATTTATTTATCTTCCATAATTGAAACTTTGCAGCCTTGAGCGGAGCCAAGCCTCCTGCTCACCCCGTGGCTGCAGCCATTTTTGTTGGGATTTATTTATCTTCTATAATTGAAACTTTGTACCCTTGAACCCAGTAATCCCACTTCTAGGAATATATCCCAAGAAACGAGAAACACCAATCAGAAAGGATATATGCACCCCTATGTTCATAGCAGCACAATTCACCATAGCTAAGATTTGGAAACAACCCAAATGCCCATCAGCAGATGAGTGGATTAGAAAACTATGGTACATCTACACAATGGAATACTACGCTGCTATAAAAAAGAAGGAATTCTTACCATTTGCAGCAGCATGGATGGACCTGGACAGCATTATGTTAAGTGAAATAAGCCAGGCAATAAAAGAAAAATACCACATGATCTTACTCATTTATGGAAAATAAAGACCATTATAACCTGATAAACAAAAAGATAGACATAGAGGCAGTAAAGTACTGAACAGACTGTCAAATTACAGTGGGGAAGCAGGGGAGTGTTGGGGGCGGGGGGAAGAGATCAACCAAAGGACTTGTATGCATGCATATAAGCACAACAAATGGACACAAGACATTGGGGGAGTTGGATGAGGGCATGCCACAGAGGGTAGGGGAGGCTGGGGGAAGGTCAAGGGGGAAAAAAAGGAGATATATGTACTACTACATGTAATACTTTAAAAAAATATATCAAAAAAAAAAGAAAAAAACTTTGTAGCCTTGAGCAGAGGCCAAGGCAGGCCAGAGTGGGCGGAAAGCTTAGCTTCCTCCATTGCCAGGGGCAACTCAAGCCTACTGCTCTCTCCATGGCTGCAACCATCTTGGTTGGGTTAATTTGCATACTCACTCTTGATTGGCTGGAGGGTGTGGCTTGTGGGTGTAGTGGGTGTATGGTCAATTTGCATATTAATCTTTTATTAGATAGGATAATTTCATTGAACCAGTCACAAAAGAGTTCCTTCGAGGATAATGTTTAAAAAATAAGGGCATGGAAAATATATTAGGCAGTGGTAAAAGTCTCTATGAATGGAAAATAAATATGTGTTCAATGTTAAAAAGAAAATGGTTGAGGATAGGAGAAAGGAATAAAGACTAAACATGGGGGGAAAATGGAATGGCAAAAATTGGGATAGCACTTTGGGAATGTATCTTGCAGTCTGTTTTTAAGTAACTCTTTAGACAGTACCTCACATTATCCTTGGGTTATTAACTCATGATCAAATTTACTTTATCCCTATAGGTTTAGTTCTGGGAACATGTTCTAGTTTAGATATTTGCAAACCTCAGAAAGTTGGCTTCAAATTATTTGATTACATCATCACTGACATAAAGTATATGAGTTGGCCATCTGTATCTTTTTAAGAATTTATCTTTCAGTAGGATGTTAAATTCAACTGAACAATTCAAGTTTACTATATTATGGCAATGGAATGAAGAACTCAGAGATTTAAGTTGAATTGGGATGACTTGGCAGGGCCAGGTTACAAAAAGGGAGTGAGAGGTGTCCATGGGACACCTACAGAACAGGGTACTTGTTATTGGCCTTGTCTTAATGATGAAAACCAAAAGAATGATGTTTCAGGGGGCCTTTCCACTGTGCTTTGCTTCTAAGAGATGTGAACCTTTGTGAGAGAGCTAGAGAAAGTCATGTATACATATTCAACATCCGTGGATTTAGGCCCTGACATGGGCTTTAGAGATCACTGCCTGTGGTCACTCCATTTAAGAGATGGAATTGGAGTCCCAGGAAACTTGTAAGGCAACTGAAACAAATGACCAATTAGTTTTTTGTTGTTGTTGTTTTGTTTTTTTACTTTTTATGCTGTGGTGTGTCATATGAGTTTAATACTTCATTTTACTTAAGCAATATGTTATTTGATGTAGATATTAAGCTTGATACAGATATTGCTTAAATGTCTACTTTAAGTTCTGAAATAGACTGTATTAAAGCAGCTTGGTAGACGTAATGAGTTTGGAGAAAACAGTTGTTTTAATCATGCACAGATTTAGTGAAGGTGTGAAAGGATATTATTATAACATAAGATTGAAATGTAACTTCTTCAGTGGCAGATTCTGGTCATTGTGATCTCTTCTACATCTTGACCTTTGGCAGCCTCTTCTCTTCTCTTCTGGGATCTGGTCTCAATTAAAATTCCTTAATTCTGAAAGAAATTCAAGGTACTGGCAGAACATACACAGTCCCTAATACATTTTCCCTTGCAAGTCTTGTGTTGAGAATCCAAGTTCAGTACAAAAGGAGAGCCTCCCAATGGCTTTTGATCCCCATATGTCCTGATTTCTAGCTCCTATCTAAAATCCCCGTTTACTCTCCTGCTCCCAGAACAGTGTATTTTAGCCTTTTCACAGAGATCAAAATACTGAGTAGAGAAATTGATTCCAGGTGCATATCTATGGGAACTTGGCCTCTAGTAGGAAAGCTCACTTGAAGAGAGAGGACTTTATTCACTGTTTTTCAAGAGCCTTGGGATCACTAGCAGCACAATAAAAACTTCCAAAGGAAAAAAAATAGCCAATGATATAATTCATATTTCATTGCCAAGGTGAATAATATTGCTATTCTTTTGCAGGCTCTTACACGAAGAGTGGAGGAGAAGAGAAAGTAACTATGAGTATACTCAAGATTACAATTAACTTCTCTACCCTACAATCAGATTTTCATCTCTTAATCTTTTCAGTAATGATATCATTATCATCACAATCATCACCATTATCATCATCAGCATCCTCTTCACAGAATTTGAATTTTTACCAAAAATGGAGATGCCATATTTCAGCATCTCCCATCATTATCTTACTATAATAAACATATTACGCAAGTGTTGGGGAGGAGCACCGCTCCCACATACCTCTGTTTTCCAGAGCACTTCTGGCTTCTTATACAGCCCTTATCCCTCTCTATGAAGGTGGAAGTATTTGTGGAGATGATGAGCAACTGTTATGAGTACACACTTTCCTATCTGTTGGATTTAGTCTTTCAAACACCATTTCCTATCTCCCTCCATTCCAGACCATACTGAAGCAAAGATAAGAGAGTGTTTCCCATATGGGATGATACGAGGCTCAGACTTCCCCTCATAATTCAATAGTTAGTGCATTGCCCTGGCTGAGTGGCTCAGTTGGTTGGAGCACCGTCCTGCATCAAAAGGTTGCAAGTTTGATTCCCAGTGAGGGCATATACTTGGGTTGCAGGTTCTATCTCCTATTGGAGCATGTTCAGGAGGCAACCGATCAATGTTTTTCTCACATCAATGTTTCCCTTCCTTTCTCTCTAAAATGAATAAAAAGCATATCCTTGGGTGAAGATTACAGAAAAATAGTGCATTTGGGAAACCTTGTGGAATAGAAAAAGACTGGGGTTTAGGGAGCACAGTAAATCTTAGACATTTAAGTTTTTGTGTAGACTAGGCTATGTGAAATTAAATCTTGATGGTTTGCAATAAAGCTGGTTTTACATTCATCCATTTGGCCTTTTATGGTTATGTCCTGACTGAGACTGAACGTTGCAGGCCATGCTGCATTTTACTTGGGCAGTGATGCAGTGTAGGACAGCTGAGTTTGTGGGTGGATGACTGCTTTCATATGGACCTTGAGCAAATGCTCAAGAGACCTAAGCAGATACACAGAGTTCAGGTGATGGTGGTTGTGACAGCCCTTCATGAGCACGAGACCTTAGGAATCATAATGGTTAGGTTATGTCACAGTAGTCAAGATGTGTCTGAAGAGTTGATTTTTTTTGGAATTCTCAGAAATTACTGATATTTGGGACCATTCGAGATCTTGCTCCCAGGCATATGTCAGTTTGGCTCAAATAAACATAAAAATTCTCTACAGTTTGGATGTTCTTACAATGGCATTTATTTAGTATAATCGACAGGATTCCAAGGAAGCCCACCCAGGACCACCTTGCAGACCTGGACCTGGTGCTAGGTAGAAGCAAGAGCCCACTGTACTCCACTGACTTCCCACTCTTCATTGGGTGAACTTGGGTGAGTGTCTCTTGGAATCCAGAGCTCCCTTGCTTTAAGTAGCATAAGCTATGACTTTATTTGAGCTGTTCTTAGAAAATCCTAGAAGTGGATGAGGATTGAGATAAACCAGGAAAAGAAAACAAAATGGGTTGCTGCCTTTAATTTGGGGTTTTAATTGGATTGTTCACTGAAATTCTGAACAAAATCTTTGTTGTTTAAATGAGGGACTGAACTCTATTTAGCTCCAAAAAGAAAGGACACTTGCTTCCCCAACCTGAATAGCCAATGGGGTGACAATAGTTGTTCAGATTCCTGAATTCAGAGTGGCAGGGATTGGTACCAGGAGTTGTCCAGTGTGGTAGCACAGCCAATGCAGGAGACGCTTGTGGGAACTACAAGGAGAAGGGCAGGGCACCCTGGAATGGGTTCACCCTGAGAGAGGGGCCAGTGAGAGGGCCTGTGCCTTGGAAAGCATCGCAGTTCTGGCAGCATCCGGTAAGCTCTCTCTGGGCCCTATTCAGGTATTCTTAGGGGACTAAGAATTTTTGTGGAGTTGCCAGAGAAAAAATTCTCCCCAGGGCATAGAGCAGTTTTATAGTGATATTCACTGCCTTAGCTTGCATGTAAAGGATGGTTTTCTCTAGAAGTTTGTTCAGACTCTACAGATCACAACAATACCAGGGAAAATGATGCCTTCCAGATTGACAAGACCCACTACAGTCAGCCTCCCCATATATGACTAAGGTGGCTGAGTTGAGGATCCTTTGATACTTGGATACTTCTAAATTAATCTTTTATGTGCACAATTATAGAAAGTGGGGTGTAAAATTAGACAGAGTGAGTTTTTTAAAAAAACTATTAGAAAATGTCTCAGAACTTATAAAAGGTCTCCTCTAAGCTAAAGTGAAACTATGTTCATTGCAGTGTTATTTACAATAGTGAAGATTTGGAAGCAGCCCAAGTGTCCATTAGTAGAGAAGTGGATATATACTATGAAAAGCTATGGTAGATATATACTATGAAATATTACTTGGTCATAAAAAAAGAATGAATATTACTATTTGCAGTAGCATGGATAAGCTATTGTACTAAGGGAAATAAGTCATTCAGAGAAAGACAAATACCATATGATTTCACTTATATGTGGAATCTAAAGAACAAGATAATTGAACAAACAAAATAAAATCAGGCTCATAGATATAGAGAACAGACTGATAGTTGCCAGATAGAAGGGGGTTTGGGGAAACTGAGTAAAAAAATTGAGATTAAGAGATTAAGAAGTACAGATTGGTAGTTACAAAATAGTTATGGGGATGTAAAGTATAGCATAGGGAATATAGTCAATAATATTAAATAACTATGTACCATACCAGGTGGGTATTGGAAATATTGGGGGAAACACATTGTAAAGTATATGTCTGTACACCTGAAACTAATAAAAATGATCTTTAATGTAAACTCTTATTGAAAAGTAAAAGAGAGAGAGAGAGAGATAAAGTATTTAGATAAACAGATCAACCTATGATGTCATTTAGGTGTCAACCCAATTCTTTGAGGTATTAAAAAATGAATGTCCTTATTTTAAAAGGAGGAAAGTCATTTGGAACTGGACTTGTCAAGGACATATATAAATTGTTAAAGGCCTCCAGAACAGTATTTGAATCCAACTGTTTTCTGTTTGTGTCTGTCTGTGTATATCTACATATGTATGCTATGAATGTGAAATAATTTTCTACCTTTACGTGGTATTGTAAAATTTAACTTAGAGGCAAGTACTTGTAAGAATTGAAGATTTAAAATGTTCAAAAATATAGAAAGAAGCCCAAATGCTTTTCAAGTTTATGTGATCTAAGATTAATTCTTAGTAAGTAAAAGCTAGCTTAAGATTGTTGGTTTAAGTAAAATAGACATCTATCTATTTTGCCCAGGTTTTAAAAAAATAAGTCCATGTTGCCCAGCCACCATGGCTCAGTGATTGAACATCGATCTATGAACCAGGAGGTCATGGTTTGATTCCTAGTCAGGGTACATGCCTGGGTTGCAGGTTCGACCCCCAGTGTGGGTCACGCAGGAGGCAGCTGATCAATGATTCTCATCATTGATGTTTCTATCTCTCTCTCCCTCTCCCTTCTCTAAAATAAATAAAAATATATTAAAAAAATAAGTCCATGAAATAATTGAGTTTTATGTCTATGAAAATATTTTTAGGTATTATAAAGTATCTTAAATATACTTACCAGTAAAAGAGCCCCCCTCGCCCCATGCTGAAGTGACATTATTGAAAGAAGACATCTTACACTATTGCCAAGGTTTGATAATCACTTTTTAAAAATATCAGGAAGGTAACCATTTCTTTTCACAGTGAACTCCACCTGGATATTGAATACCACCTGGATATTTTGTGTGTTTTTTTAAAGGACATCAAATAAGACTCTCCAACCTCATTGGAAGGGACCTTAACAAGCACCTAATCATGAATAGACATATACCCATATCTCTGACACTCAACAACAGACATCAAGTACTCATTTTAAAAAAAATACATTTTATTGATTTTCCACAAAGAGGAAGGGAGAGGGATAGAGAGTCAGAAATATCGATGGGAGAGAAACATTGATCAGCTGTCTCCTGAACACCTCCAACTGGGGATGTGCCCGCAACCAAGGCACATGCCCTTGACTGGAACCGAATCTGGGACCTCTCAGTCCGCAGGCCGACGCTCTATCCACTGAGCCAAACCAGTCAGGGCATCAAGTACTCTTGTAGGTTGAGAAGCTGCTGACTTCAGAAGTAGACAGCTATCCCAAGACATAGACAAGGCCTGAATATCTATGGTTTGATATTGAACTCAGAATCCATTTTGTTTGAGTGTCATTACCTGTCTGATAATGACATTAATCATAATAATAGTTCCTCTTGTTCTTTAGGTTTCTTTATATAGTCCAACTGTTTATGTTTACTAAACATGTATAGCAGTTAATACTCTTCATGGCTTATATAATTGTAATACTAAGTGCGAGTACATAATTATGAGACAGAAGGCAAAACTCGGATCAAGTATTTTTTTTCACAATGAGGATCATAGTCCTGAATGCCTTTCATTTATTTACCTGCCCTTCCCTTTTGGGGAAAGATTTGGCCTCAACTCATGGTTATGGTATTGTCTCAACCCCAATAGCTAACAAGACAACATCAATGCTGAGACTTCCTAAGAATAAGCCTTCCTAGCACTGTGAGACGGCACTATTCAATCCAAAGGTTGGGCCATCAACATGATTCATGACCAAAAGGGGGAACTATGGTGAAGAAAACAAGGAGTTCTATGGAAAGTAACCTCACAGAGTTATATGACCATAAATTTCTAAATAGACAGGTCATGGTGGATAATCATGTCCCAGGCATATTTAGTTTATTTAGTAAAAGGTATATCTTTGCCTTAAGCAAGCCCTGTTTATTGTTTCTGTTCATCTCAGTTAATACCTTTCCTAGACTCTCGATTCCAATAATTACAGGCTGTTTGTGATTAAGCCCCTATCCCAGTGGTCGACGAACTCAATAGTCAACAGAGCCGCAGTTTGCCGACCACTGAACTAAGTCATAACCACCCTCAAGAGAGCAAATAATCTTGTAAACTGTCCTTTAATCCAGTCCCCACCTTGCTTTTCCCACCTCCATGTAATCTTCCTTATGTTTCCTCCTGAAGTATAAATGCATAAAAGAAGCTTCAACACTGTTATTCTTCAGAGAATTTGAGATCTTCCTCCCCAGCATATGTCATCTGTTTGGCTCAAACAAACTCTTATAAAAATTCAAAAATAAAAAAAAGTACTAATACTTTATATTGTAGGAGATCCCATATAACGTTTTAGGGGGAAAAATATCTGGGTAAGAGCTCAAATACACATAAAAGAAAGAAAGGTACAACAAATGATGCTGACAACAAGATGTATTAGGAAGGAAAATATTCAGTTTAAGGAGAAGGTGGAACATTCCGTTTAGGCTTTATGAAAAAAATAGGAGACTAACATTGCAAACTGAAAATATAAATTGTACCAAAAAGAAATGCTGCTCAAAGTAGGGATTTTCAAAAGCTAAGGAAAACCTTGAGGAGAACAAGGCAGAGTATTAATGCTGACTATAGCCCTAGGGTCAGTTTACTTAATATAATTCTCCAGCTGAAAATTATTATCCCAGAAATACATAAACAATAAAATATATTATAATTTAATTAATTAAAGTTTTAAAATTACTGTTACCAAATGGCAAGTAGAAGACCCCAGACACTATCTTTCTACAAATATCTACACTGCTCAGCACTGAGAGGGAACTCCCCAACTAGAGAGAGTTCTCTTCTCTGGAAAAGGAAGAGAAGGTGAGTGACCAGCTTCCCCAGCCTTTCAGTGCACTCATGAGGGATCTGACTGGCAGCTCTGAGATATATAGAGATGGCTAGGAACAAAGAAGAAATGCAGGGGCTATCAGTAACAGCCACACAGTAGGATAGCCACAGTTTCCAGTGACTGCTCTGCAGATAACCCTAGCAACGTTGCCCCTGGAGAAACCAACGGCCGGCACAGCCACATGGACCTGCTGCAGATTTCACTGGCTTTCACACCACAGTTGTTCAAAGTGGCTGATGCCAGCTACCTAAGCCCTCCCTGCTCCCTCCCTCCTGACCCCTGCCGAAGCCCAGGAACTATCCTGGCACTTAGCCCTGGCCTTTGGGGTTGTGCAAGTGCAAGATGCCAGCCTAGACACCCATGACTGAACCCACTGCCATGTGCACTGAAAGCTAGCTGCTCCAGCTGTCTGCCTGCACAACCCGGGCCAAACCCCATTACCAGCTTCCATTGCTATGTATATGCCTAGCAGAGACTGTGCCATGGGAGAACATGCTGACAACTAGGGCCTCTGCAGGTGCTTGTAGTCCCAGATAAGGCCTTATTTTCTGTCACTGGCTTGTACCACTGTGCTTACCTATAGCTAGCCACTCAACTGCACACCTGCATGCCCTTGGCCAGAGCCCATAATTGACCTTTACTGCCATATATATGAGGTGAAACCAAGCAGCCATGGTATTACAAACTGGCAGCCATGGCTCCCATCACTGCCAGTGGGTGTTTAGTTATCCCTGGCACTTGCTGCTTGCCCTGGCTCCCACCACTACATGTGTGTTTGCAGCTGTCTCCTACCATCACAAGGCACATGCAGCTGGTCCCTACAGCCAAGTGTGTGCATATCACAAGCTCCAGCCACTACTGCTGCTTGCTCTGGACTTTGAGGTGCTGCTGAGAATATAGCAGGCCTTGTAGCCTCTGCATGACCCCTGAAGTGTGCACCAAGGACCACATAAATGTCAACGGAAAATTCACAAATAAGTGAAATTAAACAACACACTTGTGAACAATCCATAGATCAAAAATGAAATCAAAAGGAAATTTAAAAAATATACTGTACTGAAGCAAACAAAAATGGGAAAAATACAACATACCAAAGCTTGTTGGATGCATCAAAAGCAGTGCTAAGAGGGTGGCTTATAGAAATAGATGTCTATATTAAAGAGGAAGATCTCAAATAAACAATGTAACATTACACATTGAGGATATAGACAAAGAACAAACTAAACCCAAAAGAAGCAGAAGGGAAATAAATCAAGGCAGAAATAAATGAAATGGAGAAAAACAATGGAAAAGATTGATGAAATTCTGAACTGGTTTTTTTGAAGAGATAACAAAATTGACAAAAGATTAGCTAGACTTACCAAAAAAAAAAAAAAAAAGTATTCGAATAAATAAAAGTGTAAAAGAAAAAGGAGACATTGCAACTGATATCATAGAAATATAAAGGAGCATAAGAGACTGCTATGAAATGGATAGTTGAGTTCTTAAAACACAACCTACCAAGTCTGAGTTATGAAGAAATAGAAAATCTGAAAAAATCAGTAACAAGGAGATTGAATCAGTTATCAAGAATCTCCCCAAATTAAAGTTTAGGACTTTAAGAATTAACTTTAAGTTAAGGAAATAACTTCAATTCTTCCAAAAATTTGAAGAGGTGGGATTTACCCTGATACCAAAGCAATTTTCAACAAAATACTAGCAAACCAAATTCAACAACACATTAAAAGGGTCATACACAATGACCAAGTGGGATTTTTTTCCCCCTGGGATGCAAGGATGGTTTAACATAGCAAATCAATAAATGTGATAAATCACATTAATACAGTGAAAGAAAATCATATGATAATCTCAATAGATGCAGAAAAAATATTCAGAAAAATTAAACATTCTTTGATGATAAAAACTATCTACACTTTCGGTATAGAAAGAATGTACCTCAACATAATAAAGGCCATATAAGACAAGCCCACAGATAACATCATGTTCAAAAGTAATAAGCTAAAAGATTTCCCTTTAAGGTGCCCACTCTCTCCAATCCTATTCAACATAGTATTGGAATTCCCAGCCAGAGTAATTAGGCAAGAAAAGTAAATAAAAGGCATCCACATCAGACAAGAAAAAGTTAAATTGTCCCTGTTTGTTGATGACATGATCTTATATATAAAAATACTATCAAAAACTGTTAGACTTAATAAGAAAATTCAATAAAGTTTCAAGATACAGAATCAACAACAACAATTAATCAGCTATAAAAAAAGGAAATCTTGTCCTTTGTGACAACATGGATTGATATTTAGGGCATTATGCTAAGTGAAATAAATCAGAGAAAGAGAAAAACAATATTGATCTCACTTATAGGTGGAATCTAAAACATTGAACTCATAGAAACAAGAGGGTATAAACTTATCAGGGGCTAATGATGGGGGGGGCGGGGATGTTAGTTATAAAATGAATAAGTTCTGGGGCTCTAATGTTCAGCATGGTAACCATATTAACAATACTGTATTGTATACTTGAAAGTTGCTATAAGAGTAGAGATTTAATGTTCTCCCCATAACAACAACCAAAATTGTAGTTACGTGAGTTAAAGGATGTGTTAACTAACCTAATTGTGGTATGCATTTTGCAATGTAAACATGTATTAAATTATTATGTGCCTTAAAATTACAAAGTTATACATCAATTATACCTCAATAAAGTTGAAAAAAATGTAAATTTGGAAGACAAATTTGAGTAGCTTCTAATACCAAATGCCAATATTGACTCTAAACAGGTGGTTAAAATAAAATTGCATTTATATAAGAATAAAGAAAATGTAAGTGAATACTTACCTGATCTCTTGATATAAAGAACTTTTCTAATATCACTAATGAAAATATCATGAAGAAAAAGAAGGAATATGTTTGACTATATTGAAATTTTACAACTTGTATAAATAAAAAAGTGAACAAAATTAATAGACAATAAACTGATAAAATATATCCTAAACCTAAGAAATAAAAGATTAATATTCTAAGTATATGAAGAATTCATATAAATATATAATAAATGCATTAAGACTTTAATATAAAATTGACAAAAATATGAACAATTTAAAACAGGAAATTAAAATGGTAAATAAGCTTAGTTAACCCACATTAATCAAAGATTCATATATTCATATTTGCCTACTTGTTAAAATGTATTTGTATTCCCAAAATCAGCACTCATGGTGCTTTCATGGTAAAGTGGTGACAAATTTGAGTGGCCTGGTGCTCGCACTCCCAGCGCAGGTCCAACAGGAAGATTCTCTATTGTTTCAACTGTCATACGGTAAACAAGTGCCATCTTTTTTATTTTTTATTTTTGTGATTTTGTTGATCTAAAAAGACCCCCATGGGTAGTGCTGAAGTGCTGTTCCCAAGTCTAAGAAGGCTGTGCCGTGCCTTAGAGAGAAAATACAGGTGTTATATAAGCCTCATTGAGGCCTGAGGTATAGTGCTGCTGGCAGTGAGCTCAATGCACATAAATCAACAATATATATTATATAATGTGTCTTTAAATAGAGGCATACATAAGACAAGATTGTGTATTGGTCAGTAGATAAAAATGTTGTGACTAGAAGCTTGCAGGGGCCTAAACCCTAGGAGCAATGTTTCAGTATTTGCTAATTTGTAAAAGCTTCATAGAAAATAGCTACCCTGCATAATGAATATTAGCTATACATGAAAATTCTCAGATTTGCTAGTTATAAAACACATATAAACAGTATTGATAGTCTACTTCATCTTTTAAATTAAAGTGAACCTAATGATTGTGCTTATAATACTATGATACAAACATTTTCATATAGTGTTTATGCTATTTTAAAAATTTTCAACCTTTCCATATAGCAATTTGACATTATACCTCAAAAACATTTACCCTTTGACATAATCATTCTATTTCTGGGAATCTATTCTGATGAATTAATCAGAATGATACTATCCAAGAGGGCACACTGTTCATGATTTAATGTTAAGTATTTTAAAAGACCATATATAAAAATGCAAATGATCTCAATTACTTAAAATATGTGATACGTTTGTAAAACAGAATGCTGTCCTAATAAACTCTGGTCTTCTCTTTGGGCGCTAAGGCCTTAGTCCAAGCAGGAGGAATAAAGAAGGAATGGGCAGGTTGCCTTTTTGTAGATGTCTGTGCCTAGCCTGTGAACTGCCCACAAGCTCTACTAATTCATGATCACTGAAATTTGGCATCTGAAGATTCTCCTGGTAGTACAACTCTATAATAGTGCTTCCCAATTGTAGTGAGGATCTTGCTAAAGGCAGATTCTGATTCAGGAGGTCTGAGGTGGGTAGCATGCTGCAATGCTATACTGTTAGCATGTGCTCAGGCGGGGTGAGTGTCCTTGGTCTGAGGACCACACTGAGTACAAGGCTCCAGGCTAGACTGAGTAGCTCAGTACAGTACCTCTGTTGTGATGCCAGGTGTCTGAACCTGGCTCACATGGTACAGAGTAATAGAGTATCAAGTTATGTTACTTGAGAACTAGAACCTTAGCACCCTCTTTTACTACTGGCTTGTTGATTAATATTTGACATATCATTATTTAAGAAGTTGGGGGAGGTGTTAAGACATGTAACTCTCACTACCCCTAGAATGGACAGTAGAAAATAATCATTGCCCAACTGGGGTGGCTCAGTGGTTGAGTGTTAACCTATGAACCAGGAGGTCATGGTTGCCCGAGTTGCAGGCTCGATCCCCAGTGGGGTGTGCAGGAGGCAGCTGATCAATGATTCTCTCTCATCATTGATGTTTCTCTCCCTCTCCCTTCCTCTCTGAAATCAATACAAATATATTTTTTTAAAAATAAAATAATCATTGATTTGTTTACAGAATTTAATAGTGGAGAATATGGTCCTGAGAAAATAGAAGACAAGCTATTCCAATTTTAATAGAAAAAGAAAAGATTTTTTCTGAAATCTCATATTCTGCTTGAAAGTACACATTGAAATAACCACTTCAGAAAATAATTGACAGTATTTAATAACAATGAACATAAGCTTATCCTATGATCAAAAAAGTAATATTTTAATATACTAATATATTTTAATAAACATATTTAGTTTTATATTTTATATACATTACATAGTTATATATTATGTACAGGTGGGGCAAAAGTAGGTTAACAGTTTTCCTATGAAAAATAATGCAATAATCAATAAATAATAATACAGGAATAAAGTCTATGTTCTATGTACTCACCACTATAAACGTCCTTCTCCCCACCCTGTATTATATATAACTAAATATGCACATATGCTTACTAAAAAGAATGAATTAGAGTGTTCACAGCAGTGGTATCTGTAATAGCCCCAAACTGGAAGTTATCCAAATGTTCACCTGGATGAATACATTGTGGCATATTTAACCAATGAGATGTGTGTTTGCAGCAATGAAAGTAAACGATGTACGCTCATGGCACAATATGAATGCATGTCATTAATAAAATGTTAAGCTTGAGAAGCCAGGCACAAAAGAGTACATGCTATATGATTCCATTTATACAAAGCACAGAAAAGGCAATTTATGCTGTTGGAAGCCAGGGAACTGTTTACCACTGGTGGGTGGTATCTTCTGGAAGAAAGTACAAAGGGAGCTTCTGGGGTGCTGGTAATAGGATCCTGTTGCACAATCTAAGTGCTAGTGATGTGGGAGTTTTTGGTTTGGGGAAATTTATTGAGCCAACTATGCAATTTTCTGCATGAGTGTTATACTATCATAAAAGCTTGAAGAATGCACACACACAGAATGTTCAGGGTGGGACCTTGGATTGCTGGGGGAGATAGGATTATAAAAGGATGAAGTAATTGTTGGAGATAACCAAGATAAATTTTATTATCTTTTGGGCCAATTGTGTATGTAGAAAATTCTATTTCCTGGGGGAGATTTTTGTGAGCATACATGTCTATAGATCTTTCTTCTCTGGCATAATTCTTAAATAATATTCAAGATTTGAAGTATTTATTTCTGTCTGATTTTAGTTTTTACAAAGTATTTGAAACAATCTAAAAGAAGTGTGAGTCAATCACCTGGTTAGCAGGACCGATTAGAAGAGTCGAGTGAAATAATTTAGAGTAAAACACCAATAGAAATGACTTCTGATGATTTTCTAATAATTAAAGATATCTGCACTACCCAATATCCTGAATTATTGTCAACTTTTTTTTCTTCACACACTACTTTCTGTTCTTGATTCTTATTAACTAGCTGTGCATAACCTTGAGCAAGTTGTAAAATCTCTGAGCAACCCCAAGAGTAACTTGATTACCTTGAATTTTTGTTATTCTTAGAGCACTAGTTACTATATGAGATTATCTTTATATTTTTCTTGTTGTTTATCATTTCCTGATTCTGAGGTCTCTAACGTTTAACTCTCTGTTTGATTCATCACTGAATTTCTAGTGTTAGAATAGTACATGGCACATGGTGGGAAAATAATTTATTTAATCAGTGAAAAAGCTGGACTAGATCACCAGGCTCTTTCTGGCTGTAATTTTCTGGAACTCTCACATTGCACAAGTGATTCTGCAGATGCAGAAGTGTCTCATGAGTTAACAAAATTATGATTCCAGAATCAGAATAAAGGTAAAGTGTAGGATGGTAGTTCTCAAAGCATGGTCCAGGAACACCTGGGGCTTTCAACAACCCTGTCAGGGGTCCATGAGCTCAAAACTATTATAACAACACCAAGATGTTATTTGTGTTTATGACTTTCATCATCTAATCTGTTCTAGTGTACTAGTACCGTGGTGTTGTCCAGCGGCTGCATGACATGATACAGCAGACCACGTAGAAGCAGGTTTTAGAATCATGCTGCCTTCTATTATGCTAGATAGTAAAGAGATTAGCAAAAATGTACACCAAAGCCACTCATCTTGCTATTTTTTGTTTAGGAAAATACAGTATTTTCTATAAATATGCATTTTTATTTAGCTTTGTTATTCTGAAGTAAATAAATAAGTCCTATAAAATAAAAGGCTAATAGGCAAATTGACCAAACGGCAGAAAGACTGGTCACTATGACACATACTGACCACCAGGGGGCAGATGCTCAATGCAGGAGCTACCCCCTGGTGGTCAGTGCGCTCTCATGGCGGGGAGCACCACTCAGCCAGAAGCTGGGCTCACAGCTGGAGAGCGCAGCTGCAGTGGTGGGAGCCTCTCCTGCCTCCATAGCAGCACTATAGATGTCCAACTGCCTGTGCAGGGAGAGGGTCTAAGCCATCAGTTGGACATCCCCTGAGGGCTCCGAGAGGGAACAAGCTGGGCTGAGGGACCCCTCCAAGTGCAAGAATTTCATGCACTGTTCCTCTAGTAAATAAATAAGTTAATTAAATACTATCATTCCTAATGTAAAATGATATCACCAACATAAACCAAAGCTCTTGGTGAAACTTCAGAAATGTTTAAGAGTGTCCAGGTGGCCTGGGACAGAAAGTGTGAGGGCAGCTGATGCACGAAGCAATTGACTTGAAAGGACTGGAAAGACTGGATGGCCCAGGAGAGGCGGAAGAGCTCAGAATACTTTCTGACTTTCACTCTCCTCCTCTGTACAAAGAACGTGCTCCATAGTCTGTCCCATCAATGATGCAAACAACCCAATTCTGTTTTCTAGACGTTTCTATCACTGCTGTTTCCTGCCTTTTTGTCAGTTGCTGAGACAGCCACAGTAAGTAGAAAATTCTTCCATTTCTGTCTAGCAAAAGTCCGCAGAACACATGTATCAAATGTCATTGTTTATTTGGCCAGGAGAGTTTCTCTAGCCTGGCTTTTATAGTGTTCTCCATTTTCCAGGGCTGGGAATTGTAATTTCTCTGGAGAGTTGACTCCAACAGTTTAGTTGCTTTTTAGTTGCAGTTCAGCACATTTCAGAAGTGCCAGGGCAGCATTTTTTCATCTGTCCACACCATTTCTTACCCTAAGCAAGGAGCCCCAGGAAAGAATAAACAGTTGGCTGAACAACTGCTCCCAATGATCCTAGTTGGATACGTGTGCCTGCTGTCCACTTCAGAGCCACAGTCCCTGAGGAGGTGCTGGCTCTGTTTAGATTGAGCAAGGTTGGAGGGGGACCAAGATTTTAAAAAAGAAAGCCATGCCCAAATCCTCCTGCTTCTTTCCCCTCTATTCATATTCACTATGTATATTATTTTTCTCTATTAAAAGGCACATATGTTTTAAGAATTGTTAACTGATAATTGCATGCTAAAACGAAAATCGTTTTGTGAGCCTTCATTTAGGAGTAACCCTGAAAAATGAATGGATGTCCCCAAGGGATCTCAGCCTCATTGAATGAGGCCAGTTTTAGGCCAAGTTTATGTTGCATATGTGATGACAGGTTCACCTTTGTACAATCTGTTCCACCATGAAGTTTCATTTTATTTTCAAGACAACCCTATGAAGTCATTGAACAATCATATTTTTCCCCTCAATGCTATAACTTGATGCCATAGAAATAGTATGATGTCTAGAGGTTATTGGGAAGTTTGATTTAAGTCGCAGTCCCTTATTTGATAACAATGTTAACATTGGAGAAATCACAACCTTTTTGAGTCTGATTTTTTCTCTCAGCAAACTTAGTACAGACATATCTATTTCATAGAATGATTATAAACTGCATTAAGTATATTTGAAATAATTTCTCAACTGTAAACATTTATGGGTTTTAATTTTTTGTCATATTATTGTCACTTGTGAGTTTTGAGTTAGTTATTACTATTACTGTAATTCTACATGATACATGTTATTTTTATTTTAAAGAAAACTACTCTCAATTCTTCTAGATGTGCCTGTTCTTGGAGTGAAAATTAGCAAGGGTCATCATTTCTCCTTCAAGCTCAAGTCAACTCAGACAACCTAAATTTAAGTTCATAATTTAAAAAAATTCTTCTAAGATGCTGAACCATAGAAAAAGCTCACTTTTTCTGGTGTTTCACTATTTACTGAGGGCAGACAAAAGAGAATGGAGATAGGGCTCTACTCTCAGGAGTGGGAGATATCAGCCTGAGTCATTTGGTTTCCCTTACTCCAATCAGCTCCACACACTGTGGCAAGTTGGCTTCTGGATCTTAAATATAGTTTTTATGATTTTGTTCTGCTAGAAACACTATAGCATAACAGTTAAAGATGTGGGTTGTGAAGCATGATGTATGTGAGTTTGAGTTCCAATTTGGCCCTTTACTATATAATCTTGGGCAAGTTGTGTAACATAAACGATTTTTAGGTTTCTGTTGCTGTTGTAACAAATATCACATATTCAGTGGCTTAAAACAGCACACATTTATTACCTCACAGCTATGTAAGTAGAAATTGGTTTATCTGGCTCAGCTGGTTTCTCTGCTTCACATCTGAGAAAACTAAAATCAAAGTGTCAGCTGGCTGGACTCTTGTTGGCTAACTTCATGCCCATTCAGGTTGCTGGCAGGATCCTATTTCTTGTGGTTGTAAGACTGAGGTCCCACTTCCTTGCTGGCTATCATGTAGGGGTGCCCTTAACTCCCAGAGGCCTGGTCCTTGTATATGGATGGGCCCCTACACCTCTATCTAGCAATGGTCTAGCAAATCCTTCTCATGCCTGAAATCTCTGATTTCCACTTCTGTCACAACTTATCTACTTCCAACTACAGAAAGTTGTCTGCTTTGAAGGACTCAGATGGTTAGATTAGGACCACTTAGATAACCCAGGATAATTTCTCTATTTTATGGTCTATAACCTTAATTACATTTTCAAAGTAAAAGTAATTACAAAGTACATTTCCATGTAACATAACAATCACAAATCCTAGGGATTAGCATGTGGACATCTTTGAGGCCTGCAATTCTGTCTGGCACACGAAGCCTGTTTTTTTGTATATAAAATCTTGATATAAATTTATATCTTCCCTACAGGACATACTAAGTGAAGATTTCTTATAAGTGCTGTGTGTTAATAAACCTGGTTGGCTTTCTAATAGCTACCACATCAGATTTAAATCTTCTGCCTTGATCATAACATTCTCTATTAAATAACACCACAGTGGTGATCTTAACCTGTTTCCTTTCTCTCATGTGCTATGCTAGTCTCTTCTGATCCTATAGAGCAGGTCTCCTCTTAACATCTTGTGATTTTTCTGTTTCAACTTCACTCATGTTTCACATGCATGGGATACCTTTTTCTTTTCTACCTTTATATCTTAAAATTTTGGCTCAAACCCAACCTGTATTTTTGGGAGTTCACCATGATTATTCAAAATCTTGCTTCTCTGTCTCTGCCAAATACCTAAGGTGCTTCTGTTCTGCATCACACCATTCTATTTCAGATGGGGAAGAGTTTATTTTTCTCTCCACTTAACTCTTGGTGTGTCCAACTTGCTCTTGATCATTCATCATAATGCCATGCTTCCCACTTATCATTGGTGTTTAGAGTGACAACTTCAGGTAGTGCAAGGATACAACATTAGACAACAAAAATTCACCTAGTGAAAAAGTGATTCCCTTTTCTGTTCTCTTTCAATCCTTCTGAATGCACAAGTCTGTTTTGCTTGTTTGTTTAAAGTATTACAAATAGTAGTACATATGTCTCCTTTTTCCTCCATTGACCTCCGCCCCCCCCCCCAGCATCCCCACTCCCCAGCCCATGCCCTCACCCCACAACCCAGTGTTTGTGTCCATTTGTTATGCTTATATGCATGCATATTAGTACAAGTCCTTTGGTTGATCTCTTACCCCATTGTCACCCCTGCCTTCCCACTGAAGTTTGACAGTCCATTTGATGCTTCTTTGTCTCTATTTTTGTTCATCAATTTATGATGTTCTTTATATTCCACAAATGAATGAGATAATGTGATATTTATCTTTCTCTGACTGGCTTATTTCACTTATGAATGCACAAGTCTTAATTTGGTCTTCCTTTAACACCTCTAATACTTGTTTTCTCTTTAAGACAAAAAAAAAAAATAAGAGCTTTATGGAGGCAATAATGGTTAGCTAAATATGATGCTATAATTAGCTTGTTTACATCATATCCTATATAATAAGAGAAAAATATGCTAATTATCCATTACACCCTGAGGCCTAATGATCAGATCACGGATCTGCAGGAGGGTGGGGCAGTGAACTACAAGCGGGTGGCAGGAGAGCCACAGGAGGGGGCAGGGCAGCAAGCTATGGGGGGGGGAAGGGGGAAAGGGATGGAGGGAGCTACAGGAGGGAGGGGCAGTGGGCGGAGAACTATAGGAGGGTGGCAACAACCTACTGGTGCATGAATTCGTGTGCAGGGCTACTAGTCTATATAATAAAAGCCTAAGCAACCATTATGGCAGATTGATCAGAATGACTGGTCGCTATGATGCGCACTGACCACCAGGGGCAGACGCTCAATGCAGGAGCTGCCCCCTGGTAGTCAGTGCACTCCCACAGGGGGAGCGCCACTCAGCCAGAAGTCATGCTTATAGCTTGTGAGTGCAGTTCCGGTGCACTCTCTTGCCTCCATAGCACAGCTAAGGAGCAGTGAGCCAAGTGGTCAGGAGCAGCAAGCAGGCAAGCAGTAAGGAGCGAGGGGTACCGGATTGCGAGAGGGATATCTGACTGCCGGCGTAAGTGGACATCCCCTGAGAGGTCCTGGACTGCGAGAGGGTGCATGCCAGGCTGAGGGACCCCCTGCCAGTGCGCAAATTCCATACACCAGGCCTCTAGTATTTATATATTAATTAACTTAATTATATTAATTAATTAACAATTGATTGTATATATAATTAACTATCCTATATAATAAAGAGCTAATATGCAAAATGGTCATTACGCTTTCATGCTGTCATGCCATAATGGCTCAGACACTCAACACTGGGGAGAAAGGAATGGGGACCAGCTGTCAGGGACCAGCCCTGACAGTTGAACCGGGCTGAGGTAGGGAGGTGGGAATTGAGAAAAGAAAGGACAGTGGGGTCGGGAGGGCGACGAGTCTTCGAGAGACTGTGGCAAGTTTATTGACTACGCAATGCCTTTTATACACAAATACTGAATAGGAGGTCAACAAAGAGGAATGTAGTCTCTGTTCTTCTTAATCTCTAAGATAAAGCAGAAAGCCAAATTCTTGGTAAATATTTACAGACTTCTGATAAGCTATGAATGGTCGCTCTCATTCTACTCGTCTGCTGACAATAGGAATGTGCCATCAAAGCAAGTTAGATCAAAACAAGTCAGATAAAAACAAGTCAGGGGACACTGCGTGGGAAGGAACCAATTCTTGTCAGTCCCTTCAGGTGCAAGGACCATGTCAGCTTACACCTGGTCTCCAACAACCAGCCAGGCACAAATGAGCTTGCAAGAGAGGAATGGGGACCAGCTAGGCTGCAGCCTGGAAGAGGGACAAGCTGCACGCCCCGTGTTCCTGGGAGCCAGCAGCTGCACCTATGCTTGCACCTGCTCCTGCGCCCAAGAGAGGGACAAGCCACCCGCCCTGTGGTCCTGGGTGCCAGTGGCTGTATCTGTGCTTGCGGCGAGGCAGAGGGACAAGCTGCACACCCTGTGGTCCCGGGAGCCAGTGGCTGCACCTGTGCCTGAGGCCTGGGAGAGGGAAAAGCCTCTCACCCCACGGTCCCAGGCACCAGTGGCTGGGGCTATGGCCTGGGAGAGGTACAAACTGCCCATGCTGTGGTCCTGGGTGCCAGCAGCTGCACCTGCACCTGTGGCCCGGGAAAGGGACAATACGCATACCCTATGGTCCCCAGAGTCCCGGGAGCCAGTGGCTATGCCTGCACCTGTGGCCTGGAAGAGAGACAATCCACATGCCCCATGGTCCCCAGAGTCCCGGGAACCAGCAGCTGTGCCTGCAGCCTGGAAGAGGGACAGGCCACCCTCCCCATGGTCCTGGGTGCCAATGGCTGCACCTGCACCTGTGGCCAGGGAGAGGGACAAGCTGCCCACCCCGTGGTCCCGGGCGCCTGTGACTGCAGCCTGGGTGAAGCTGCCCATCCATGGTCCCTTGCAGTTGCAGCCGGCCCAGGCAAAGCCAGCCTGCATCCTGGGTGCCTGCGGCCAGCCAGAGGGAGGGAAGCCTGGGTCCCAGATGCCTGTGACCAGCCAGAGGAGGCGATCCTGGGTCCTGGGTGTGGGGTGAGGTAGAGGCAGTTAGGGGTGATCATGCCAGCAGGGGAGCAGTTAGGGGCAAGCTGGCAGGCAGGCAGAGGTGGTTAGGGGTGATCAAGCAGGCAGACAGAGGGGTTGGGGCAATCAGGCAGGCAAGCAGGTGAACAGTTAGGAGCCAGCGGTCCTGGATTGCAAGAGGCAGTCAGACATCCCTTGAGGGGTCCTGGATTGGAGAGGGTGCAGGCTGGGCTGAGGGACTCCCCCCCATGCAAGAATTCTGTGCACTGAACCTCTAGTAGTTACATAATATATGACACATATGCAATGTATTATAGACTAGTGGCCCAGTGCACGAATTTGTGCACATTGAAAGGGAATTAATTAGAAATAATATTTTAATATTGCTATTCATCCTTTCTCTATAATGGAAGTGTCAGAGATGAAAGAGAATTTGTAAAATGTATATGAAAATAATATATAAATTTATCAATAAATAAACAATAACAACATGATATAAAACAACAAAGACTGATATAGCAACAACAAAAACATGATATAAAAACAACAAAAACATGAAATAAAAACAACATTGATACAAACAATGACTGATAAATGGCCAATTCCACGAGGAATGGGGCTCCTGCCTCCCTCCTGTCAGGGTCTGGGGGGTAGGTGAATGGGATTTGGGGCTGTCAGGGCTCCGATGGCAAGGTCTGGATCAGTGCACCTCATAGCTACCAACTGGTCATCTGGTCGTTGATTGTTCTGGTTGTTCTGCCATAGTGGTCTCTGGAATTTTATTATATAGGATTTTTATGCTGTTACATTTCTCTCTCTCTCTCTCTCTCTCTCTCTCTCTCTCTTTCTCTCTCTCTCTCTCTCTATATGTATATATATATAGATAGATAGATCTGTCTTTGTACGTAGATAGATACATACAATGTACAGTTGATATAGTTTTCAGATGATAATACAGAAAAATTTCTGGAAGTGGTCAATTAATGATTGATCAAGTTGAGCATATTGACTATTGTACACAGTTGGATCTAAGTTCTATCAAGGCAAAGGCAAGAAGAATTTCTTTAAACAGTTTTTGAGCCTGGCTGGTGCTGGTCAGTGGTTGAGCATGAACCTATGAACCAGGCGGTCACGGTTCAATTCCTGGTCAGGGCACATTCCTGGATTGCTGGCTCAATCCCCGATGGGGGCACATGCAGGAGGCAGCTGATCGATGATTCTCTCTCATCAAATATGTTTCTATCTCTCCTTTCACTTCCTCTCTGAAATCAATAAGAATATTTGAAATATATATATATTTAAAATTAATTTTGGAATTTCCATTTTGAAATCCAAGAATGTTTAGTAAAATCCTGTTCCTGTTAAAAATGTAGTGCAGGGAACTCATATTTTAGAGTCAGATTTACCTGGGTTAGAATCCAGCACTATCCTGATCTACTCAAGATCTACCCTGAGGCTCAGCTTCTTCAATTGTAAAAAAGAGTTAGTGGTGCCTGCATTGTAGTACCTACCTACACTGTTTTAAAACAGTAAACGAGATTCTAGGAGCAGAGTACTTACCACAATGTACCTAGTGAATATGAGGCTCTCAATAATTAACAGTTATTATTGCTGTTCTATTAGAAGGGGTTGACTCAGTTATTATTAAATTTTGTTTATTAATGTGTTGGGTTTTTCCATAGTGATGACCCAAAAGAGTTTGCTATAGCCATAAAAATGCAAGTTTTGTCAGAAAATGAAAGAAGAATCTCTAAGACACAGGGTACTCCTTTAAGGAAAGGTGTAAAGATGGACCGTGGGGTCACTGGCAGAGAACTTAATATGCACTTTGTCTCCTGCCAAATGTGATTTAACCTAGCCTGAGGCTGGGTTGAAGAGAAATTCCTAGGGAACTTCTAGCCACTAGAATTATCTGCTTCTGAAGCAAACCGTGAAGAGGAGGAGAGAGAGATTAGAAGAGGTGGAGGATTGGGGATGCTGCTCATTTTTCTTGCTGATGTGGATCTTTGTAAATTAACTCAGTCATTCTTTTTCTCCTAGGTTTAAAATGTCAATATATTAATGCTGTTAGCATTCGCAGATTAAATAAATGTTGGCAGAAGTATAAGTCTAAAGGAGATAATCAGTTGCAAATGTTTTATACAGATAAATAAAAAAAGATATTTGACCTCTTTCAATAGTTTCTTTAATTTTTAAGGTTATAATTTGACTTAGGGAAGGACTGTGTTTGCACTAAAATTTTTTAACAGTGAAATAGTTTGTATTGAAAATTGTTATCGTTTTTTATTGAAGAATGGCTGCTTATAAATTGATAATATATCTTATATTAAATATATACATAATAAAATATAAGTACATATACTCCTGAATAATATAATATATAATAATGTTATATAAATATATAAAATGTATACATGATATATATAATTCTGAAGCAGATATGCAATTTATGATGAAGTGAGGTCTCACATATAAATCTTTTATGAGAAGACATTTATGACAACTTGTGTGATAAATTTTTTTGGGTTTTGATAAAAGTATATTTCCCAAAGGAATAGAGTGGTCTTTGAAGATGAGAATAATGATGTAATTGAAAAATACAAATCTCCAATATTTTTTATGTGACATTACCTTTTCTCTGGATGTGTTTAGTGTCATGGGCTTCCCAGAATGTGTCTAATTGAATCTTTCACATCATTGTTCAATATGATGCTGTCTCTTACCATAGTTGTTTCTAAAGAAGAAGGCTCTGAAACATTGCTTCTAAATTTCAATTGAGTAAATACATAAGAGTTTTAATGTATACTTGATAAGCCCACAAGCATTGATTTTAAAGTGAGGTAGCTGTTCAAAGACTGACAGCTGCCAGAGGGGAGGAGGTTGAGGATCTGGGTGAAAAAGGTGAGAGGATTAAGCATACAAACAAACAAACAAAAGACCTTGTAGATACAGATAACAGTATGGTGATTACCAGAGGAAAAGGAAGATGGATGGAGGTAGAAATGAGTAAAGGGGGAGTAAATGGTGATGGAAGAAGATTTGACTTGGGGTGGTGAACACAAAATACAATATACAGATGGTGTATTATAGAATTGTATACTTGAAACCTATATAGTTTTATTAACCAATGCCACTCCAATAAATTAAAAAAAAAATAGTATCTATTTTTGTTTTGGAGGGTAACTCCTGTAGCCTGACAGCACAATGGAGCTTGCCTCCTCCATAGCTTTTACCACTTTATACAGAAACTTTAAAGGAGTCTGGAGATACAGGCTCCTATCTTTTATCTTGTTAGTCCAAACATATAACACAGAAAAGCCGGAAGTCAAGGCTCCATGAATGTTTGGGACCTGTTGAATGTGATGTTCCCCTGGCACATCCAAGAGGAGCGTCCAGTAGGCAGTAGGATACATGGGTTTGAGCCCAAAAGAAGGATTTGGACTAGAAAAATGGGTTTTCAAGTTTTGTATTTGAAGCCATGATGCACCTGAAGTTACCAAATGAGAATTATTAGGATGGAGAAAGTCAAAGAAACAAATGGAATCCTGAGGGGGAACATAGAAGTGTAAAGAATGGACAAAATAAGCTAGTTCTCCCAAGCTGATTGGGTAGAAAAGCCGAAGAGGAAGGGAGGACATGGAGTGTCCTCAAAATCATGGGAAGAGAGCTTTTAAGGAAGGAAAGAATATACATAAGTATCAGTGCTACAGATAAGTAAACAAAGAGCCACAAATGGCCCATTATATATATCAGAAAGAAGGTGTGTGTGTGTGTGTGTGTGTGTGTGTGTGTGTGTGTGTTGATCTAGGTCAAAGCAGCTACAGTGGGATGTCGTGGTAAAAGCCATTTTATGCTAGTTTGAGGAATGACTGCTAAGTGAGAATTGAAGACAATTATTCCAAGAACCTTAATTTTGAAAGAGGAGATGAGATTAGTGTAGTAAATGGAGAAGGGGGTGAGATGGTGGGAGGTACCTGATCACAACTAGATGCTATGGTCAGAAGACAGTAGAAATGGACAGAGGAATGGTGTAGAAAATAGCAGAATGGATGATTGATGGGATTAGGTTCATGAGAACCTAAAAAGGAATGAGAAGCAGAGGACAGATAGAGACATCAGTAGCCTTATAGAGATAGGATTTGGGTGGGGACAATAAACTATTTTCACTATCACAGGTGGGAAGGAGGAAAGGATGAATTTATATAAAGGTCTGGTGTCAGAATTTATAAAAATCCTATCTGATTTATTTTCTTTTCTTTATTAAAAGAAGGCCAGGCCATCTACTGGGGGTCTGGAACAGGAGCTATGGAATAAGAGGTTTGGTGAACATGTGGGATGTATAGACAGTTCTGTGGAGAGCAGTAAAGAGAGCACACCAAAGGAATCTAAGATTACCAAGAAGCTCTGATGCCCAACTGGGGTTGAAAGTTGGAATTTTAGATGCAATGAATAGCTTGACTTTATACATTTTTTTTCTCTTGTAGCACCCAGAAATTTGGTAAAGAAGTGGAAAGAATGAGCAGTTGGGTTTATCCAGGTTTGGAATTTTCTACAAAGGTGAGATAGAAAAATAACTGAACAATAAAATTCAAAATAGTGTCAGAAGAGTGATTAAAATCATAACTATCTTGTTTAGTGCTTCTATGTCTGGGGCATCATTTGTTGCAACTTTATAGAGTTTGTAAAATGTTTCCCACATTTATTTTTTTTTATTACTTTTACGGACAAGGAGCCCATTCCAACATAAGCCCCGTTTTTTACTTGGAAGAGAGAGCTTAACGAAGTTAGGTATTTTGTTCAATATCACATATATATCTGGTAATATTGGGACTAGAGTTCAGGTCTTCTGAAACCATATCTATTTTTTTTCCACCACATGTCACTTTCTACATGAGATAAAAAAGAAATTAAAAATAAATCCCAAAATTCTAACAGATTTTGATTTAATTGAAGTTCATTTCTCTTCCACCCCATCATGGATACTTGAGAGAGTGGGCTCAGGAACCAGATTACTTGGGTTCAAATGCCTCTTGCTAGCTGTGTAGCTTTGGTCAAGTTATCCTATCTCTCTGTTTCACATTTCTTATTGGTAATATGTGGATATAATTGTACTTTTGTTATAAACAGTGAATGAGTTAATACAGGCAAAACAGAAAAATCTGTAGCACTATAACAAGCTTTCAATAAAAATTAGCTATTATTATTGTTAAACTCATGGCAACCTTTTCAGATTCAGCCTTTCAGTAAGTTTGCCTCAGAAAGACAGTGGCTATTTGTTTCTTGAACCTCAGTTTAATTTCCTTATTTTTCCAGTTTCTTTATTTTATTGTAGCTGAGATGGGTGATTACCTAACATTCCATTTATTCATCCACATTTCCCAGCTCTCTTGCAGCTACATTTGGACTGTATGGCTCTATTTGTCCAATGAAAGCACAGGAAGTGATGTCTTTCACTCCTGGGCCAAAAATAGAAGAATCACTATGCAATCCTCCACTTCTCTTTTTTTCTGAAGAAGCTGTGTATTCCACTCTCTAAGTTACTTCATGGAGGACTGTTGACCTGCAGAATCAGCAGTGTTATAATAGACCTTGTGTGCGTGAGAAGTAAATCCTTGTTATATGTAAATTACTGAGATTGCAGGGTTGTTACTGCAGCATAATTTAATCTAATAGGATTAATACATCTCTGTTCATTCTTGAGTCAAATTGGAAAAAAAACCACACCACTTAGTTCATTGTTGATACCAGTTCAGGGCTGAGTTAAAATTTGTAAATATAACAATGTAGCAATATGTTTAATAAAACATTCCTGGTCCGTGATAATAAATACATGCTAAGGTATGATACATGCAATCCTTTATAGAGGCAAAATTCAGTCCTCTACTCTTTTAAATGAGAGTGTTAAAATGTGAAAGATAAAGAGAGTTTTTACTTTTCTTTCAGGAGCTTCAACTATCCTCTCAGGTTATTGACAAAAGTACATGTTAATGGTTGCTTATAGACAATGTCTGCACATGACCTTGACTTTCAATAAGAAAACCGAAGAACCACTAATTTTTGGAGCAGGAGGAGGTTTATAGGTGTGTCTACCTAACCCATGTGTTTTCTTTTTGTAAAAGGTCATTGACCTTGGATATCTCAAAAGATGGCTCACTACAGATGGCACTATTTTAAAGACAGTTCTGATTTGAAATGAGGGATCATTTAACATGTTTTTCTTTGGGTTTGTCTGATTTCATCAAATTATCTGGTAGATCTGGCTCTGTTTCTCTAATTTTATCTGTGCCTTTCTTTTAGGTTTCTACTATTATGGTCCCTTTTAAAAATATTTTTTTATTAATTTCAGAGAGGAAGGGAGAGGGAGTTAGAGATAGAAAAAGCTTCAATGATGAGAACGAATCATTGACTGGCTGCCTCCTGCATGTTCCCTACTCCTCAAGATTGAGCCTGCAACCTGGACATGTGCCCTGACTGGGAATCAAGTCGTGATCTCCTGGTTCATAGGTCGATACTCAACCACTGAGCCACGCCAGCTGGGTTTTTATGCTCCATTTTAACTGGAGAGAAGAGCTGATCCTGGTAGGCATGGATTCATGTGGCAGCCTGCATTTTGCTTACAGTATACCAAAATTCCCATGAGAATGCGGCAGTCACGCACATTCATGCTTCTAAAATGCTCATCATTTCCGTGTTAAGAAGGAGAGCCCTCTGAGGTAGGGGTGAGGCAAACCACGCGGAAGAAAAACAAAGATAAGGCTACTGGGGAGAAGTTGCAGAAAGCCCCTTTTGCTCTACATCCCTGGCTGGATTCAGAAATTGCAGTGACATAGCTGGGGTTTTGCCCCTATAGTATCACAGGGACTGACACAGAATGCTTGGGGCACCACTCAGGACCAGCATTCAAGGGCGAGGGAGGAATGATCTATGTGCAGTGAGAGTGTATGATTAAAATTTTATCATACTCCATAAAAATGTACTAGTTGCATTAATGGTTATGAGGCATCTCTGTGGGAAAAAAGAAGCATGTTTCTTTAAAAAAAAATGAAGTTTTAAAAGCAATACCATTTATGTGCGCTGGCTTTCTTCTATCAGCTTGTGAAATGTGGTGTCATTAGTTCTGGTCTCCAGGACAATTTGCAGCGCTTTGTTCATTAGTGAGCTTTTATGATTACTAGGTGACACGCTAGCTAGTGAAATTGTAAGTGCTTTTCTGAAATCTGAATAAAAATAAATGTGAAATTCCTAAATTCAGACCAATTCTTTTAGGTAAATTACAAATGCCTAGATTTGAGTGGATCTTTATTCTTGGGCTTAATAATTGAAGTTGGGAAAACTAGTCCTTTTAATGATTTTTCTCTTGCAAAATCTGAGAATGCTTATTAGTAACTCAAATGTGATTGCTCCCTTTATTCTTTTCTTATTGAGCCATCAAACAGTTTTGCCAAAGGCTTCTCTGTTTCCCTTGCTACATTTTTTTTTCCTCATGAATTATAGTGTGATTCAACTGAGTCCAGGGCATTGTCAAATTGAATAGTTTTAATTGCCTTATTAGCAATGGGAAAATCTTTTAATATTTCACTTTGCCCCTCAAGAAATTATATTTCAAGCCACATGACATTTCTCTCTCCTTCATTTATGAATAACAAGGCAAAGCTCCATGCTTAGGCCTTCAGTTATAGATCTTATTCTTCCCTCTGCACAGCCCCCTGCCCCCACCACCATATCTCTCCCTGTCTTGGTTTCTTT
The DNA here is from genome assembly GCA_026230045.1 of Corynorhinus townsendii. NCBI lineage: Eukaryota > Metazoa > Chordata > Mammalia > Chiroptera > Vespertilionidae > Corynorhinus > Corynorhinus townsendii. The sequence continues at coordinate 147,746,426 of JAPDVU010000002.1, read as the reverse complement.
AGTTATGATTGATAAAAGGGATAGATTTAACTCAATGAGTTCTTTTATGTTCCCTCTTTGGTAGATTATCTTCATTATATTTTTCTAACAAGGGTCTTGCTGCCCTGAGAAAAGAGAGCCTGGTTAAATTGGTATGTAGTCATTTCTTTTTGCAGCCTCAGCAACCTCTCTTAAACCAATCCAGACTTTCACCCTTTCTGCTCATTTGCCAAAGTCCACATCTCCTTCCAGGCATCTGGCCAGAGACCATCCTCTGCTTGCCTTTTCTCTTGCATAAGCCAGCAGGAGACAAAGGTCCTTAGGACCCGCAGTATTGGGAAGGCAATGTGCCAGGCTCTGCTGAGCAGGGGAGCAAGAGGATGGAGAAATGTCTTTGTCCCCATTGTCCATGTTCTGTTTGCTTCCTTTGAATATTGCTTTTTGCCTCCTGACACACTATCCTCACACAGTTATGTTCTACTTTTTGTCTCTATAACTGGCTTCAAATAAAATTGGCTCTTTGTAATATGCTTTTAAATTTTCATGCTCAACCCTTATTTTATTTAAATCATTAATTTTCCCCGCCAAAAAAATCTTGCTGACGTTTAATATTACTGAATGGAAAAAGAAATTCTCTTTGTACAACTATGCCAAAGCATTCTCTTTTATACTTAACATTAAACATTTGTTTAAAAGAATCTCTTTAAACTTCTAAAAATGGACATCTATATTCAAAACCTACACTATACGCACACTCTTAACAGTACTATCTCAGGCTCCTGAAAGTGTGTCCACCCCCTATCTTATCAATCAAAGTTTTATGACTCTATTTCTTATCTTAAAATTCTCTAATGGCCTTCATTTTAATGTTTCTTCCTTTAAAACTGGTTCTTTCTCTAAGTAACCACTCATCCTAATTACATGTCTTCGCCTGAAATCTTTCTTGTTTGGACCTAATTGAGGCAGAGTTTTCTGTAATAAATAAAAGAAAAAAACCAACTTCATTGTTACACAGATAACATTTCTACCTATTTAAGTCTTCTTTTACACTTTTTGATGTAGCTATTTCAAATTTAGTCTGATACTTAAAGTGAAGTAAAATAAAATCATGCCATGTATATTAGTTTCCTAGGGCTGCCTTAAAAAGTACACAAATTTGTGCACTTAACACAACAGAAATTTACTTTCCCCTAGTTCTGGAGGTCAAAAGTCCGAAGTCAATGTGTCAGCACACTTCCTCTGAAGGACCTAGGGGAGATTCCTTCCAGCTTCTGGTGACTCTGAGTGTAGTTTGTCTGTGGCAAAACTCCAATCTCTGCCTCCACAAGACTTTCTCCCTTTTGTCTCCATGTCTCAAATATCCTCTGTTTTTCTCTTATAAAGATATCTGTCACTGGATTTCGGGTCCACCCCAAATCCTGAATGATTACGTTTTGACATCCTTAATTTTATGATATTTGCAAAATCTCTGTTTCTAAATGAGTACACAGGCTCAAGGGATTAAAGCATGGATTATATATATGTTTTTATTAATTGGAAAAAGAGAGGAAGGGAGAGGGAGAAAAATCAATGTGACAGAGAAACATCGCTTGGCTGCCTCCTGCACACCCCCTACCTACTGGGGATCGAGCCTGCAACCCAGGCATGTGCCCTGACCTGGAATCAAACAGTTGACCTCTAGATGCATGGGATGAGGCTCAACCAACTGAGCCACACTATGGCTGGACATATCTTTATGAGAAACACAATTCAACCCAATGCATCATGACAACATAGTATCCCTTTTGCTTTCAATTTTTATGATTTGATTAGCATCCTATAGAACACAATTATATGTATGTATATATAATGTATGTATATGTGTACATATGTATGTGTGTGTGTATATATATATATATATGGAATGACATAAATTATATATTATCTTTTAAAGTTTCTATCAATATATTTTATACATACTTAGTGCTCAACTATTAGTGAGAAGGGCAGACGATGCTGCTAAGATGAAGATGAATAATTTTTTTTATATAGGGTGTCAAAATTATATGATCTCTAATTATTTCAATCAAGTATCAAAATTATTTAATAACTATACATTTTACTTACATAAACTTTTACTAGTATAGTTTTCTGTAAAGTGGAATTGGGACAAGTGGACTCTCCTCCTTATGGGTTCTTGTCCTATGAAGTTTGAAGAATAAAATTTGCAGACTAAAAGATTTTAAATAAAATGTATAAGTTTATAATAAGTGTATACAAACTACCCTTGGGGAGGGGTCCCCAAATGGGAAAAAACTTCTCTCTCTCTCTCTCTCCCCCCCCCCATGGGAAAAAAAATCAGTTCCTCTGCATCTCTTTGTCTCCGGGTTTATGAATGCTGGGAGCTCTTTGTCTCTCCATGACCCTTTCTAATTGGACCCATCCTTAATTTATGTCCCCCATGCTTTCCTAACTGGTCACTCTCCTGCCGGATATCAGTTTCAAAGTTCAAAGCCCATGTGGTACAGCCATCTTCTTCATCCCCTTATCGTGTAACATTTCTCTATCATCTGTGAATGTATGTCTTCCTCTCCCATGAACCCTCTTTCCCTAAAACTGCCTTTCCTGTTTCTAAAATTTCTTTCAATTTCTTGATAGTTTGTGGAAAAAAATTTCACATATTGGAATTGGAGTCAGAATATTGGTCCATCTATATCCATATATGAAGATGTTTATTATAGCATTACTTGTGGTGGTAAAAAACTGGATGCCGAGAACCAATTCTAGCATGTAATAATTACAAGAGTTTTACCAAAAGGTTAGTGAAGCTTGGGGAGCTCAACAGGGTTGAGTCACATATAATTTACCTGTTGGAAATGGCTAAAAGGCACTCCCCACAAACCTGAATAGGATTGTTAACTGCCAGACAGCTCAGGGCATTTTATTGCCTCCTGTTGGCCAAACACCTGAACAGCTGAAGGCTGTTCCCCAAACTGACAATGTTTCTGTATACCCTTTGATACCGTACCCTTTGAAGTGTATATTTCCACCTTGCCTTGGGACAAATTGTACTAATAAAAGCAGGTTCCTTGGTCAAAGTGAGAGTCTTCTAGTTCCTTCAGCTGGAAGCTTCTCTGACCCCCAATGCCTATCAAAAATAATATCTTTCGTCCATGGACTCCTTCTTGATCATCTCCGCGCAGCCCCTTTCTCCAGAATGCTGAACCCTTTGTAAGGCTGGGAAAAAGAATCCTGGCAATTGACACCCAAACGAGGGGTTCCAACAACTGGAAACACACTAAGTATCGTTTACTAGAATTCTTCTTGTTTTTCATGAAATCAATAGCAGTATTTATTAATTTTCTTGCCTTTGTTAGAATTTGTAGTGCTTTGAAGTTGGCATGGGGATCTTGTAGTGGTTAATCCACTATTTTGGCCTGAAACCTCCCAAAGTTGTCTTTCTAATATGCAAATGTAATTATATAACTTGGTGTTAATTTATTTCAATCAATCCTTAATGCTGCTAGGTTAAAGTTCAGACCGCTTCCATAGGAGGCAGGACCAGTTATCTAGTGTCATCTGCTTACTTTTCTTTCCTCCCAGCCACATTTAACTGCTTGCACCTCTGAAACCTACCATGGTCTCTCAAACCATATAAATCATACCACTTTGTCTTCTAAGTACTCAGTCATCTGTGGGTATTCTCTTCCCTTAATTTGCAAATCAATATAAATACTACTTTCATTGACAGACCCATTTGCTTATAGCTCTAAAGCTAACTCACCACTGCAAAAAAACAACTATATAAGTAATTTATAAAAAGAAAAGTACAAAAATAAATGAATATAGCAGTAGGTAACATAGTTGTACAAGGTGCAAGCAGGAGCCAACTGGAGAAACCAACATAGATAGTATAATGAATTGCATTTGGAAGGTTTCTTACAGTTACATGTACCTATTGATTTAGTTTTCTACTGCTGTGTAATAATTCTTTACTAACTCGAATTCTGATTAATACAAAAGTTTTACATCTTGTTATCTTGTTATACAAGCTTGAGATTGTGGAAAGTGGAAAAAAATTTATGAGCAACAAAGAAAAATGAATGTTATAAGACTGTGCCTATTACTAATTTAATATACTGATATATTTAATATTATTTTTATTTAGTAAAATCTTATTTTTTATTTAATAAATTAATACCTTTTTTTTATAATTTGGGAAGGGGGGTTGTGGTCCTAAAACTAAAGTTGCTGTATGTTTTGTTTTTTTTTCAGATGTAATAACTTTCTCAGTTTTGAATTCTGCTATGATTAGTGCCCTAGGATTACTGAAGACCAACTCTAATGTTGGGAACGAGGGACAAAATAAACATGACAGGTAACTGAATAGAACAAGATAACAAAGGACAAAGATAAAACAAGGGCAATGCAAAGGAAAAGAGAGGGTATATAGTTAGTTTTCATAATTTTTACTAGTGTTGATGTAAAAAACATCCAAACCTGTCAAGAATTTTCATAAGAGTTTGAGCCAAACTGATGACATATGCTGAGAAGCAAGATGTCAAATGCTCCTGAAAGTAACAGTTTTGCAGCTTATTTTGAGCATTTGAAATAAAGGAGGGAACGTAAGGAAGATTACAAGGAGATGGGAAAAGTCAGTTGGGGATTGGATTACAGGATAGTTAACAAGATTATGTGCTCTCTTGAGGGTGGTTTTGGCTTATTTCAAAGACACGTTAACCTAGATGCACAGAGACAATGAACATTGCTTGTTTAAGACAAAGATAAACCTTTTACTAAAAAGTTATGTGCCTGGGGTGTGACTACCCTCATCACTTGCCCAGTAAGAAATCCTAATATATGTAAAGAGCTAGGTGGCATCATGACCAAATGGGTGACCGGTCACCCTGAAGTGCATGGAGCACCTCTCAGTCCCCCCTCTCTCCCAGCCCCCGAACTCCTCACCGTGAGGGCGGGTTGGTGGCGGGGAGGGACTGGGGACTGTTGAGCGGCGATGGCGGGCTGCTTTGCTGGGTGGCCATGAGTTTAGTGAAGCAGTCATCCAGGCTGCAGTGAGTTTCACAAAGCAATCGCAGGGAGGGAGAGTTTCACGGAGCAGTTGAGGGGTCAGGGAGCCTCTCGGAGCAGATCTTTTATAGTAAGGCCCTTGAGATGCTGTCAAACGTTTTGGCGGGACCATTTATATCAGTGGTTAACTGAACTGAGTTCATTGAAGTCTCAGAAAACAAATTTGGAATTCCTTGCATCCATGATATAAGATTTTTCCTTTATCCCACACAATCAAGGTAGGAGAGGAAAGAGAAAGTGCTTGAGACTTGAGAGTGACCTTGTTCAGGTGATTAAAATTTGAATTGACTGAGTTTAAATCCTAACCAGACTGAATATTTTTTAAAAATATTGTTTTCTACTGCAAGATAATTAGTCAACTTGAAGTGGCAAGATAATGTGTTCTCTGGTACTGAGAGGGAATCTAGGTTTGTAAGCAATTGGAGGTCAGTGGAAAAAAAATAACATTTCTGCACATCTGAATATGAACATGTTAGAGCAGCTAGAGAGATGGTATTGAATTTCTTTTTTGTTACATTTTGAATTTTCTGTTTTCTGTTGTATTTAATTCCCTACAAAACTATGGTTCATATAATGCTGATATTTACACTGAACTGGGAAAGTTGTAGGGATAAAAGAAACCTTAAAGAAAAATGCCACTAACTATTAAACTATAATTTAAAAAAAAAAGAAATCATGACTTCTATAAAATATAGAGTAAACATGTGGCAAAGATTTATTTAATTCATCATCAAGGGAACCAGTATAATGATAAGTCTGGGTCAAAACAGAATTAGAAAAAAAGTAGCTGGTGAGTCCCTCAGGAAAGATATACTGAGATAAATTTACTAAATTAGAGCTCAAACTAGTTCATGTCCTACAGGACAATAAAACCATAATCTTTGAGATGACCTTTTTCTGCTGGAGGCTAAGTCCAGCAGGTCATAATAAATGGGAGAAGTCCTCAGAAGGTTGAATGGACTCTTTCAGCAGGGCTGAAAATCTGCATGTTATTACCTGCTGCTGGGACAGCCAAAGGCAATTCCCCCAACCTGATGGTCCTTTATTGTGTAATAGGACCTCTGCTTTGCTAGAGGGCAAAATGTGTGAAAAAAAAGCCCTGGGTCTGGAGATTCAGGGAGCTTAGTCGCTAGAACTAAGTTTCCCTCTGGCACCCCAAAATGCCTTCCAAATTCATATTTCTTCTCTGGTCTCATCATTTATTTATGCACAGCCCCTTCTCCAGATTCCTGAACCCTTGTAGATGTGGAAAAATCCCTGGCATTTATGGCACCCGAGACAAGAACATCTGGAGAAGATTTGCCAGAGCGAAGAAAAGAAGTTTTCCACCTTCTTAAGTAAAGATGGGGATCACCGGTAACAGGTGAGGGGGTCCACTGGTAAATTTGGTGGGGAGATTAACTGTGCATAAAGCCTGCACCAGCTTTGGAAGTCACGAATCCAAACTGGGCCAGAATGTCTTTTTCTAGCCAGACTATAATGGGAAAGAATTCAGTTCAAAGGCAAAAATATCATTGTAAATTTTTAGTGTGTGTGCTCAAGGATAAAGAAATTGAAATGTCAAAAGGCATTTTCTTAAATCAGGCTCAAGGAAAAAGAGTGCCGTTGTCATCTTTAGCTATGTGGGTTCTTGTTCAAATTGCAAAATGCCTAATTTGTATTGGGGATCAAAAAACTGTAATACCTAAGGCCCTGCCTGATTCACCACTTCTGGTGTGGAGAGACTCTGCAGCTAGAGAGGGTGGAGCTATCAACACTCTCACATGGAGACTCTAATGCGTTGTTTAAAAATTACCACAGGATGCCTTTGGACAGGCAGATTTTAGCTAAAATAACTTTAAAGGCCAATCAATGCTATGGAGAGCAGAATAGGAAAAAAAAATCAAGAAAAGAACTGTGACTTACTAAGTCTTGTCTGTATGTTATATGATTATTGTTTTATCTGTCATTCTTGTTTGGTTTAATGTGTTTATTATTATTAATGTGTCTATTAAGCTTGCCTTTAACTTAATAAGAAAAGAAACTCAGGCAGACCATTTACTGAATTTCCCCAGAGGAAACAGGATGTGGGGGAAGGGAGACACGTGGTGATCTTGTAAAATGGACGTCCACTCCCAAGCGTACTATTAGAAAAGTCTCATTTCTGCCATGGGACTTTTTTATTTCCCGGTTTGTCATTTAAAAGTTTTATAGAATTTAGGAATGTGTCTGGAATTTCTGTACTCATAAGGAGAGAAAGCTAGCTTAAGACAAGTGCACACAGTCCGATTTTGGATTTTAAATAGTTTTGGGCTAAATTTAATCTCTTTACAGATGCTACAGAATACTGTAAATCCAACACTGTTTTTTCCTCAAAAAGATGGCAGAGATGACTGAAGGAAAAAATACAGGCAGGTTCTAAACAACAAGATTGGTGTTTCCATAATACAGGACGGTTTTTGAATAATAATGGACCACATCCCAAAGTTAACATTAAGGCCTCTAGAAGTCAGTGAGTTATCTCTGTTATAGAATTTGCCAAAGAAAAGGCCTTGGATAATAATAATTGGCTTTAAAATTCTCAAAATTATTGAAACATGGATAAAATAGATGTATCAAAAATAAAAGATTTGTGGTGGAGCTTTTCAGTGATAGTTTATAGGTAATGAAGGTCCAGTAGCCTGGGGAAAAACTGGTTTTGCTCTTTGTGTAAGGAGGTGGTTGGCTTCCCACCAGCAGCCACCTCTAAGGAAAGAATGTGGTGATTTTGCATTCTAATAGCTACAGGCTTACTTCCAAAGTCACTAGCAACTTAAAACTTTGGAGTTTGCTAAATTAAATAATAAAAATTTATTGAATGTCTAGGTAAATAACAAAATACTGAAATGTTAATTTGAGTTTGCCTCATATAAAAAATCTAGAGGATAGAATTAAATCTATTAATTTAATATGTCTTGTATTTTATTTGAAATATGTCCTTACAAATGTGAAGGTGTTATTAATCTGAGAAATGCTAAGTATTTAACTTGCCAGCTAAAATTTAAGGCTTCTAAGAGTTTAAAGTTCAAATTAAGTTAGGAGAAATTATATAGTTGTGATAACAAAATGCATAAAGTATAGAAATTTATTTTTGAGAAAATAATTCTTGTATTTTATATGGTTTAATTAAAAAGAGGATTAATTCTATGGTCTCAATCAAATTTTTAATATAAAAACCTGTTTAAATTTAATTGATACCTTTTAGAATAATTATAAAAAGTATATAATATAATCTTCTTTGGAAGATTACTCTAGAAGAAAATATATATATTTGATGGTCTTTCCAAGTTAAATTTCAAGACTTTAACTGCGAAATGATTTTTGGAGCATTCCAAAGGCCCTGAAGTGATTCAAAAATGTATTCTCTCTTCTTAAAAAGAAATAAGTTGTAAATAGGCTGATCTATGTGGAAAGCTTTATCAAATAAAAATTAATAAATATATTTTATTTATATACATATATTTTAAATGTTATAAAGATTTCAACCTATAAGGGGGGGCAAAGCAGGATTGCTGAATGTTTCTTAAGCAGAATAGGATAGATAATTCAGCAGGGGAATTTCAAAAAACAGAATTTTAAGATAAAAGCCTCAGGCAGCCTACTTTTCATATAGGCTAGGGGGAGGGGATGGAATTTGTACCTCCTAGATCAAATATATAAGTTTACTTACTTTATTTTTTCAATAAAGATGCCTACTTTAATTACTTAATAAATTAGCTTTTAAAAATATAATAAAGGTCTCATATAATTTCAGATAAATGAGAAGCCAAAATGTTAAGCAATTGATTCTAGTAAAAATAGTTACTAAGACCTCCCATAATTCCTCTGTAAATGCAAATGAGCCAAAAAGAATGCTGTTTAAATGTAAATTTTAAGCTTAAAAAAAAGAAGAAATTAAAAAATTTTTTAATTCTTTCCACTACTATTTACAGGGTAAACTGAAGGTTATTATTCAAGCATTAAATCTCATAATTAATAGTCAACATAACTATAAAAAGAGTCACTTAAAATATAGGCATGGCTGCATCAGCCAGCATCCAAGAAGCACCTGCATATGTGGCTTGGTGTAAAAGAAAGAAAAAAGGTTTTTAAAAGAAATTCTCTAAAGGTGACCCAGAAATTACTATAGAAGGAAATAAAGGGAGGTTTCCTTCAGATATCTAAAAATTGTAACCAAAGTCTATGTTCTAGGCCTCAAAAAAAGAAAAGTAAGTAATTTATGTTTTTGCTTCCCTAACAAAGCTTATGTAACTTTACTCAAAGACTGATAACAGAAATTCAATTTGTGTCACTTACTGTCCATAGCCAAGGACAAGTAAAGTTAGAAAATAAGTCTTATTTCAGACTGATTTAAATTGGCAAATTGAAATAAGTAAATATTCAAGGGAACCTAGTTATACTAGACAAGAAACTATTCCTGGAACATTAACTAATTTTTTACTGATGGTTCATCTCATAGCAAAGCTGCTTAACATGCGATGAATGCAGAGCAGTCATCTTTCTGTGCAAAGAATTAAATTAAAATGCTATCAAAACTGAATTGCAGTGTTTCCAAAAGCCTCTTAATATTATTTAAAACAAAAAAAGGGGGCGGGGGGAAGGAAGTGGAGTAATCTCCTGTAGGTAAATTACATCAAGCCTTAATTATTTAAATTTTTTCACTTGTAATGCTGATAGCACAACATACATGGTGTCAGAATAGGCCAAAGGAAAATGGTTTGGAAAAATGAAAAGTCTAGTTTAGTTTATAGAAAGGATTCTTTTATTAACCTTTGGTAGAGGATATGCTTATATATTTCCAGAAAACTCCTCCAAGCCTATGAGGATTCCTACAACAATGGATCCGAGAGAGGAACTGATCAGACTACTCCAGGCACAGATGGCAGTGGCCCCAAGCAACATGCTGAGGAGACAGAGGAAAAACAGTCCAGAGATGGAGGATGGTGAAGATGCCTTGCCATGCTAGCAGTCAGCAGCTGTGCATCACTACAGGTTGCCCAGACCAGACCAAAGAAGATCAGACCTGCATTGCCATTGATCACCATTTGTCCACCATCCAGAACTAGAATATCATTGCTGTCATGTCACAAGAGAGAGTGATTGGAAAGGGGACTCAAAAAACTTTTGGCCCAGAAAGGAGCTTACCACAGACTGATTCCTTTGATGCCTGGCAGCAATTTAAAGGGACATAAAAAAAACACAATCCTTTCCATTGAATTTAAAAATCTTAAAAGGACCCAAACTCTGCAAATGGCATACATTCTTGTTAAATTTAAATCAAAAAGGGTGATATGCTGGAGGCTAAGTCCAGCAGGTTGAATAGATCTTTCAGTAGGGCTGAAAATCTGCATGTTATTACCTGCTGCTGGAACAGCCAAAGGCAATTCCCCCAACCTGATGGTACTTTATTGTTTACCGGACATTACCTTTGATATGTATATCTGCTTTGCTAGAGGGCAAACTGTGTGAATAAAAAGTCCTGGATCTGGAGATTCAGGGAGCTTAGTCACTAGAATTCAGTTTCCATCTGGCACCCCAAAATGCCTTCCAAATTCATATTTCTTCTTTAGTCTCATCATTCATTTATGCACAGCCCCTTCTCCAGATTCCTGAACTCTTGTAGATGGGGAAAAGACCCTGCCACTTTTCCTACTGGAAATAAATAATTTGTATTTCCACCAGAAAAAAATCTATAACTTAATATATAACTTCTTGAAATAGTGGCTCTAATAAATAATAAATGGCAAGCCTAACACTGCTATGTCCCCAGACATAATTAAAAAAATCAATGGGTGGATCTGCTGGTTCATGCTCCAGTATGACATGAAAAGAACATGAAATCCTCCTTTTGCTTTATTTTCAAGATTTGGACTTATAAAACCACAACAGACACTTCATTAGGATCTGTAAAGCTAGGTCCTTGTTTGTCTCATTGTTGGACTCTATTAGAATTCAGAACGAAAATAAAAACACCTCATTAGATTTTGTACTATTTAGGAGCAATGAGAGATATGACACTTAAGGGTATCAGAACATGCCACTCCAAAATATGCCACTTTGGCATAAAGATCATTTTGAGCCAAAGGAATTTGAGAAGAAGCAGATATAAGAAAAGCTTTCTGCCATGCCCCTATTTGCCTAAAAGCAGGACACAAATTTGTAAAGGTGTCCCCCCATTCCTTTCTACTAGGAAAGACAGAAACTAATCACCAGAAATAATTCTAGACTTGTAGTAGCTCATATACAGCACCAGAGGAATCTACATAACAAACTAGCCCTTATCTACCATTAAGTTTCCCATATATTTGCCTTGTCAGTTTGCCACCCCTAGAAGCTCCAAGTACATTGGTCCTGTTATTTTCCTAAAACATTTCTTATTCTTTTGTTAATATGCCTAAGTTTTAGACACCCCTTTGAGTTACTCATCAATGAGTGCTGCCATGTATATGCATGATGCATGTCATAATAAACTTCTGTTTTTCTCTTGCTAAGCTGTCTTTCACAAGTCTGGTTTACAGAACCCTAACTGGAGAATCTGGGAGAACGAAGGGCAAAATGATTTTTCCCTATCCTAAACAATCAAGGGAAAAACTTAAATTAAGGAGAAACTTAATCAAATTAAAAACTACCCTTTGATACTGCAAATAATCAATTTTAGTTCTGAATTTTTCTGAAATAGCAGTCCTTTGTAATAGATATTTCACCAAAGAGTTTCTGTTGAAGTCTGTAATTCTCTCTTTTCTATGAGCTTTAGTTACAACTTCAGATGTAGAAGCATTAATTTGATCTCAGACCTTGAGGAAGAAAAAAACCCTAATCATTAAAGGTCAGGGACATACCTATTCCTATTAATGTTTCAACTAACTTATGGGGTCCAGTATCTCAATGGTTTTCAAACTTTGCTGCACAGTAACATCAACATGGAGCTTCTAAACATCCTAATGCCCAGGTCTGACCCCAGACCAATTAAGTCGGAATCTGTGTTTTAGGAATCCAGGCATTGGGACAAAGAAACAAGCAAAGAAACAAAGTCACCTTTTTAAATGATGTCAGTATTTAGCCAAATTTGAGAACCACTTACACATTCTAATGTTTTCAAGTGCTTATACTTTTCTTCTATAGCCCTTAGAAAGAGAGATGTATCTGGCCAATATTAGAAAGAACCCTTATTTTCATGGTGTCTCCAACCCTCATCATCCATTTCTCTTTCTTAAACTTACTGAAGATTCTAGACAATACCTGGAGGCACTCTATGCTTGCAGCTCTTTGTTGTGGCAGCCAGGGCTTTACCCAGTGACTCTCCAGAGCTATGAATGAGAAAGACAGTCCTGCTCTTATGAAGCCATCAATTCCATGAGATATCAATTAGTTCAATACTAGGGCAAAAGTCAAGGGTAGTGCTGCCCACTCCCTAAAAATAGTTTTTGTTGTCCTGTTATGTGTGAAATGGCATTTCATATGTGCAACATGGAGTGTACACACACCTTCCTTTCCTGTTCCAGCTGTACAATGAAATGTAGTTTTCAAGGCATCATTATAGGATAATATTAAACCTGTTCTTGTTTACTTTTTTTAAAAAAGGATCCCTCAAAATTTCAGACTTGAAGGTTAGTAATAGGTTATATGAAATAAAACTTACAAATGATTTTGGTCATATCAGTGTCCTTGAGATAAGCTGAGCTATAGAAGCACAGATGGAACACAAACTCTTGGCAGCCCGGGACCTCTCAAAGACATGTTAGAATAGATTGTTCGCTGAAGCTTGTCCTGGCCTCCAAGAGAACCTGCCCCCCTCCTCTATACCATGCCCACACTAAACATCCTGAATGAAACCCACATTTCTATTCTTCGTAAGAGTCTAATACCATTTAAAACTCAAAAGATACTTCATTTCTAGAATCCTACATAATAAAAGCTTAATATGCTAAGTGTCCGGTCATCCAGTCATCTGTTCAAACAGTCAAAGCATAATATGCTAATGATATGCTAAGGCCGCTCAATTGCTCACTATACCATGCACTGACCACCAGGGGGCAGACACTCAATGCAGGAACTGCCCCTCTGGTGGTCAGTGTGCTCACACAGGGGGAGTACCACTCAGCCAGAAGCCAGGATCACAGCTGGCGAGTGCAGTGGCGGTGGCAGGAGCCTCTCCTGCCTCTGTAGCAGCGTTAAGGAGGTCCGACTGACAGCTTAGGCCCGCTCCCTGGGGAGCGGGCCTAAGCCATCAGTAGGATATTCCCCTAGGGCTCTTGGATTGTGAGAGGGCACAGGCCAGGCTGAAGGGCCCCTCCCCCTGCCGAGTTCATGAATTTCGTGCACCGGGCCTCTAGTTATATAAATTACTATATATATTCCTGTGGGATCAGGACTAAACCGGCAGTCGGACATCCCTTTCGCAATCCAGGACCACTGGCTCCTAACCACTCACCTGCCTGCCCCATCACACCTAACCACTCTGCTTGCCTGCCTGATTGCACCAACCGCCTCTGCCTTGACCCCCGCTGCTGCAGCTTCATCCTGAAAGATATCCGGAATAATATCTAGAAGGTTGTTCAGCTGTCTGTTCTAATTAGCATGTTACGCTTTTATTATTATAGACTAGAGGCCAGGTGCATTAAATTTGTGCACAGGGGTGTGTGTCCCTCAGCCCAGCCCACACTCTCTCCAATCTGGGACATCCCTCTCACAATCTAGGAATGCTGGCTCCCAACTGCTCGCCTGCCTGCCTTCCTGATTGCCCCTAACCACTTCTGCCTGCCAGCCTGATCACCCCCTAACCACTCCCCTGCCAGCCGGATTGATGCCTAACTGCTCCCCTGCCAACCTGATTGCCCCTAACTGCCCTCCCCTGCAGGCCTGGTCACCCCTAACTGCCCTCCCCTGCAGGTCTGGTCACCCAACTGCTCTCCCTGCAAGCCTGGTCTCCCCCAACTGCTCTCCCCTGCAGGCCTGGATCCCCCTCAACTGCTCTTCCTTGCAGGCCCAGTTGTCCCCAACTTCCCTCCTCTGCCAGTTTGGTCATCCCTAACTGCCCTCCCCTGCAGGCTTGATCACTCCCAACTGCCCTCCCTTGCAGGCCTGGTTCCTCCCAACTGTCCTCCCCTGATGGCCTGATCACTCACTACTGCCTTCCCCTGCTGGCCTGATCCCTCCCAACTGCCCTCCCCTGCTGGCCATCTTATGGTGGCCATCTTGTGTCCACATGGGGGCAGCCATCTTTAACCACATGGGCACAGCAATCTTGTGTGTTGGAATGATGGTCAATTTGCATATTACTCTTTTATTAGATAGGATGTTATATCAGTATGATGGAATTTTGTACTACCATTAAAATAATACTTAAAATGCAGTATTGGAGAATCATGTCTAATAATAAATAAACAGGGGAGCATAAATAAAAATAGCCTGTATAAGTATTAATATTATGTCTCTATGCATAAGAATTAGAGAAAAACATGCAAAAGTGAAAATTATTTTATTTTTTCATCTTGAAACAGATAATAGTATTCAAGATATACCTTCTACTCCCACCCACCACATTTATTTTAGAGATGTCAATTTTCTAAATTTATTTTCATAACGTATTTATTTTCAAAATTTATTAACTATTATAAATATATTTTTAATATTTATTTCTAATTTTCTAAACTTTGTTTAGAAGTGTCATTTTTCAAGACTGGCTTAGTTTATGGAGAAATATTTTGTTTTCTTTGGGTTTTAAGATCTGAAAATTCTCATTTTTGTCTTGGGTCCCTTCATATCCAATTTATGACACTAGAAATTGTTAGAAAAATTTAGGTATTTTTTCCTTTGCCTTGAACTATTTTGTGATATTATATATCTTCCATCTCGTATTTCTAATGACCACTTTTTTTGTGTGTGAAATTGTCCATTTACTATGCCAAGCTTCTAAGGGAAATTGTGAAAATTTCCATGTTCCCCACTGTTCCTTTGTTGTATAATGCCCTTTAATGCAGTCGAGCTCAAAATAGCCAGTTAATGGCAGGCAGGTACAACACTATCTTAGTAAAGATATCAACATCAAAAAAGATGTCAGCATTTTATACTCCAGAGAAATTAAACCAAACCAAAACAAACAACTCACTGCCACTCACCTTAGTAACCACTGACATTAATGAATACAGTCCTTTCTGGGTGGAAGGATATATTATAAAACTTTTCTTAAAAGTTCATTGAAATTGGTTTCATTGCATCTTCAGCCTTGGCTTTCAGCTTTGGCCAGTTTCTATAAGGACAAGAAACAACTCATTTTGCCTTTATTTATGTAGTCACCTTGGCAGAATCTGACTCTAATTTCTCTTCCATGATCTAAAGATTTAAGCTCTTTTTTTTAGGTGGAGTTTAGCAATGTGTCTTGCACCCCACCTTCCTACATGCTATTTTCTAGTAGGTCCTAATATTATTCTCAGGCACAGTAAGGCTGGATCAGGGTATTACGTTATATTTAATCAGGTCAGAAATTAAGTAGCTGAAAGGTACATGAGGCAGAGATGAATTTTGACTTTTTCCATTGGGAAGATAACTCAGTCTGAATATTTCTGTGAAATCTCTCAGTTTATTTGTGTTTGAATCTGAGGCCAGGTCCTTCTCTGCCCATACATCAGCTTCCCAAGCAACTTGCTGTTGGTTTCTCTTGGTATGAGCAATCTTGGTTGTGCTTTTTGTACCTCAAAATATTCACTCTATATTCTTTCCTTCTCTCTAAACCCTTTTTCCTTCCTTTTAAAGTCCAGAATCCAAGGGTCTTTTTGTTTTGTTTTATTTTTAGTTTCTTACAAACCAGAACCACCCAGCCACTTTGGGGTATAGACCAACTCATTAGGAGACCAGTAATTAATTAACCGTTTTATTTGGGGTTGGTTTATGGGAAAGAGAAGGATTATGTAAGTAAGGCAAGAAAATCAATTTGTAAAACAAAAGATATCTCCACTAATAAGAAGGTAAGAAAGAACCAATGATAACATAGAAAAACTGTTCTTAAATGCTTACATTTACTGCAGGAGGTGTTTAGTGGGATATACTGTAAAACTATGTCCAAGGAGCATGGGGATGACATTGAGAGGCATATGGCTCCTGGGAACATAACATAGAAACGTGTGGTACAGTTGAGCACAGATAGAAATATTATGCTCTGTAAGCAAATATTATGGACTCTAGATTGCTACAGTAATGATAGTAGGACTCGGAAATGTTGGTGTATGAGCACAGAAGGCTTTGGGAATATATGGACCAGTGCAGTCCCTGAGAAAATAGACAGTCTAACTCTTGAGGAACTCTCTGGTGAATTACAGAGGTAAATACAGTTAATTGGATACAAACTAAAAATGCCTTGATTTTTTTCGTTGTTGTTACTAGAGGATCTAAAGGGGCTTATATAATTTATAGTGATTGCTAAGGCACTGTTATATCAGAAACCTTTCTATGCCTCACATATAATTGGGAATAAATAATGGAAGATTGAAGCATAAATTTGGTTTGCATTATTTGTGTAGTGGACCTTTTCCACCACCAGAAGTTTCCCTATTACCCTTAACCACATAGAATCCCAGTGCCCTGGAGCATTTAAAATATATATATATATATATATATATATATATATATATATATATATATATATATATGTTACAGAGAGGAAGGGAGAGGGAGAGGGAGAGAGAGATAGAAACATAAATGATGAGAGAATCATTGATCAGCTGCCTCCTGCATACCCACTACTGGGGATAGAGCCCACAACCTGGACATGTTCCCTGACCAGGAATTGAACTGTGAGTTCCTGGTTGAGGTCAATGCTCAACCACCAAGCAACACCAGCTGGGCACAAAACATTGTTTAGAGGAAACAGTGGTAATAACTTTTTCTGCCATTGTGATATAATGGAGACTGCCTTGGCAACATGATGCTTAAGGCCATGAGAAGGCAAAATGTTAATGAATGACCCCTGCTTTTATATGTATCTATTTCTACTGCTAGTTTTTGTCTGTATAAAATGCAAATGCTCAGGCATATGGAAGTAGAATTCAAAATTTTATTTTGAACATCCAGCCTGTTCACAATATCCCTGTTGCACTTGTACAATTTTCATTAAGAAGGTTTTAAAGATTGTAAAAGGAACAAGATTCTATATAATAAAAGGCTAATATGCAAATTGTCCCCTGGGGCAGGAGTTCTACCAACCGGGAGTTCCACAAGGGAGGGGGCAGCCGGCCAACCTCCCACGTTCCCTCCCCCTGGCTGGCCCAGCCTGATCATGCACCGGGCCTCTAGTATAAAAATAAAAAAACTTGGAGAGAGAATAAAACATAGGAGGTATCTCAACAGAAGGAATGAGGAAGGTTAGTGAGGTCATTCCCTGGTAGTTAATCTTGACCAAGGAGCCAGCTACTGGTACTGTTTCTACTTGTATTTTTAAGGCTCCAATGGCTATTTGAAAATAGGTGATGGGGAGTTTCACTTATATCAATATCTTATTTAATAATTGAGTGAAAGAGTCACTGGGTACAACTTAAACATAAAATGGTAAATCTTGTGTCCAAATCTTCACCTCATCCTGGGTCTTAGCTGGTCCATATTTGTGTTAGTTTAGCCGAGGACTTTTTCCAAAACCTAACTTTGTCACATTTTTCAACTCTGTTGTCAGCCGTCAGGTTTCTGATAAAACAGTAAGATCTGATAGTACCAATGGGGTGTGTGTGTGTGTGTGTGTGTGTGTGTGTGTGTGTGTGTGTAGACAGATAGATAGATGATAGATTAGATAGATAGATAGATAGATAGATAGATAGATAGGGAAGACAATAGAGGTAGAGGAGGGAGCTCAATAACACAGCAGTCTTGGTGTGATAAACTGCTGCTAACAAGCATGAATGTGTCCTATCATTTTCATATAAATGTGAAATTTGACATTTTCCAGGGATCAGTGATAAAACCAATTCATTAAAATTCCGAGAGAATAGTCATCTTCATCTCAGATTTTCTTGGTTGAAAAGGTTCTCCTTTTATTCAGTTTTTATCTTCATTCTATCCCTTTATCATTTGTACACAATGTCCCAAAAAGCCACCTCCACTGCCTTCCACTGTGTGAGAGAGGAACAGGGCTTAAGCAGCAGTGTGCTCTGTTCTCTGCAGAAGGGCACATTGTTTTTAAGCATGTAAAAGGCAAAAGGAAACAGGCACAACCTAAAATTTGGCTCATGAAGTCTTTCTTGTCTTCTGAATAAAAGAAACTGCAAGGTGTATTGGAACTGTTTCTTGCAAATCCCAGCCATAGAACAAGCCTATTGAGCTCATGTCTCTGCTTTGCCATAGCAACGTGCCCTCTTCAAACAGAAATGAGAGTCATCTTATCTAATGTGCTCTGTCCTCACCTGACATATTCTGAGCTAAAGTCTGGCTGCTGTGGGTACAGAGAAAATACCTTTCGTTCCTTAAAGAAATGTGCTAGATCAGAGTACCCTTATCTCATAGTCTGCCTTTCGAGTAGGGGCATACAATTTGTACAATAGTTTGGTGAAGGCCTGGGAGGGGTGGGTGCAGAGTGGAGAAGGTCAATGGAAGAAAAGAACAAGGGACATCTGTAATGTTTTCAACAATAAAGATAAAACTTAAAAATATATAAAAAAATAAAATGTTCAATATTTTAAAAAAAATTTATTCATTGAAATAATAATCTACTTCTAAAGTTTGGTGAATAGCCATATGAAATCAGTTATTTATGATCTTGAGAAATTGCTACAGAACAGAAAGAGTTTGTTCACCGGGAGCTGGTAGAGCCAAACACTAAGCACTGAGAACTGCAGTGGAGAAAGATTAGCTGTTTTGCTATGAATGATACTATCAAGAATAATGGGAAGCTAAAGCTCAAAAGACTGGACTCCCTAATCTGGAGTTCAGAGTGGGTTTTTAAGGGTATAGGGAGAACAGGTATGCAGAAGCACTGGCTAGGCAAGTTTTAATTGGTGGACTGTGGTCATTTCATGGTAAAGGGTGTCAACAAAGAATCTTCCTGGACAATGAACCCTTTGCTTCTGAAAGGGTTCCAGTGCCCAAGTTCTAATCATGTCCTAGTCCTTTATGGTTCTGGGTGCAGCTGAAGGTCAAGGTTCTTTGTGCTTGGGCAGCATGACTTGTGGTGTTGGTCCGTTGTCTCTGAAAAGCAACTCAGTATCTTCTTAAACAGGATAGGACCATTTTCAGCTGGTTCTGCAGTTAACTCTTAAGAAATTAGGTGAATAGATATTGATTTTAATAATAAAGATCTCTTAAGGATTACTGAGGATTAAAAAAATTTTGAGCTGCAAATATTCAGAAATATTAGACAAAAAGAGAGGAACAGGGCATTAAGACCACTGAGGCAGGTAGAAAAAGTATAAGGAAGAGCCAGGGCCTCTTTTGTGTAAAGGAGGAGTTGTGTTCTAATCAAGGATAGCACCTTTTGAGAATGTTAGGGGTGAGCAATTTGTTAGGAGTGTTACAAATATTCTTGTAAAGAAGGAAAGTGAAGTCAAGGTTAGTAGACTGGGGTTGGGTGTGTGTGTGTGTATGTATAAACCACCCAAGATTGTAGGTGCATGTCAGAGATGATTCATTATAGTCTGAATTATTTTTCAATTCATTATGCCAGATTCCTAATGAGATATTTTAATCTGGAATCAATGTTTTTAGTTCCAGGAAGTTGTTTGTTGGTACTAGCTATATTTTAATCCTCTGTAATTTCTGATGTATGGATAGATGCTCAATGTTCTCTATTGATGTACTAATATTCTTTTTGTTTTCTATTTTTGTTTCTAGAAGTTGTCTCAATTTTATTTATTTTATTCTACTTATTCAGAAGTAATATGAAATAGTTTGGTGAACAGATAGCCTTGAACAAGTCAAAGTCTGCCCAAAGTTTACTAATTGTTTCACTCTTCCTCCCCCCGATAGACCACACTGACTTACTTTTCAAGGAAGACAGCCCCATGGACCATCAATTTCTGAATAAAGTTTCGTATTCCTAGGTGCCATGTGGCCCTCTTCTTCAGGTTTGAATGTGGGTCTTTAAGGTGTGACCTCAGAACTAAATTTATAGGCCATATTATGCTCAATCTCCATTATACAATGATGGAATAAGGACATAATAACATCAATAAACATACTAATTTGGAAGGTGAAGAATAAGACATAATAATCAATAGTCTTAGCAATGCTGAAATGCTATTGGTCAGGTATTGTGAAGGTCCTCTAATTTGGGGTTGAGAAATTGCTTTGAATAGACCCTGCTACATAATCTAGGAAAAATCATTTTGTTCATCATTCCCTGCAGTCTTCCATTCTACCCTCTGGTTGATTCTTGCCCATCAATTATTTTCCTTAAGGATTAGAGAGTCTGCCCTTCCTAGGAACTGTACCGCTCTTGCTGCCTGCTTGCTAGTAGAGAAACCTTGTAGGCCTGAGGTTGTTTACAGTTTATACAATTGGCAGGGCTGACCAGCAGACCCTGAACAATGGATGAACACATTACTCTGACACAGTTTCACTGTGAAGAGAGGCTAAGGGATGGCCTGGCTATAGCAATCAGGCAGTCTAGATGGCCTGCCTCATTAGCCTTTTATCTTTACAGCAGTTTGAGATAAAATTTATCTTTAAGATACAATTAGTAGGGGAAGTAATCTTGGGAGGACACATGTGTTTGTAGTGTCCTTTAAGCAAGGGCACCCAAAGATTAAGCATAAGGGTTTCAGCAAACACCTGGGGGTCTGCACATGCACAGACTTATTTGGAAAGGTCAAGGAATAATCAGGGGCATTGCCTTTGACAATCCCCTAAATCAGAATTCTGATAAACCGGGCAGGCAGCCTTCCACACACTTCCCTTTTCTCAGAATGTCCTCCTTACAACTTTCCAACCAAGTCTCTTGTGCTCCCCAACATACAATCAGAAGCTTATTATATCTATTTGGCAAGTGGTGTCTTTGACAATGTAATTTCCTCAAAATCATGGTTAGCTGTGATATCTTTATGTATAGCCAGTTACACATGATAATAATCACATTCATAGTTCTTTCAAAGACATATTTCTCAAATCAACTTGATTTCTTTGTTGCCTTTCCCTCATGTCTGTTTCTCTCAACTAAATGTTAACTGCCTTGGGGCTGTCTAAAATAATGAGTAGGAAGAGCACACTGCTAACCTGAGTTTTACCAATAGACTGAATTACTCCATTCTACTACAAAGTCTCACTGAGAATTTTAACTTAGTCTTCTAAAATTTCATCTCTTAAGGCCTAGAATTACTCGTATTTTTTTTTTAATCATACAAGGATTTAAATTTCCTGCTTCTATTTTATTTCTCCCTTTAAAAAACCTCTTTCAGAGGAGTTATGTTTTCTATGAAGTATTTGCTATATACAACCAATAATAATAAGTTACAGTTATAATAGTCTTTTGTTCATCCACTTGAGTTAGAGCTACAAGTTCAGGAGGCATATATTATGCCTTTGAAGGTATAGTAAACAACATTTACTATAGTAAACATGGGTTTAGGCATTTCTAAGTGGAAACTGCCTGGGGTCATTTTAAAAGGGTTCCTCCCCAAATGGACTACATAGAGAGAAGAAAGCTAGTCCAACACAAAGAGGTCTGGGGTTGTTTAAGATAATCAGTTTAAGCAACTGCTAAAGGGGAAGAATCAGTAGGGTAGTCAAGGGGGCTTTATTCAGGAGTTTCCAGAAAGGAGAAACTTTAGAGGAAAATATTCCCACTAAGAAAAAGCCAGCAATTGTAAATCTGATGTGTCCAGAGGGAGCTAATGACAAATTGCAACTGTGCACACCATTTTGTAAGTTGCAAAATGCTTTAGAAATGTAAGCTATTTTATAATGCTGATTTCTGGATGTGTTTAGGCACTTAGCTGTTCTGCTATAACTCTTTCTCATTTGGGATTTTATACATTTTATTGTTAGATTTGGAGTAACCTAAGAAATATTTGTATGGCACGTATAGAAAAGCATATTTGCAATTATAGGAAAATTCAGAAAAACTTACCATCTGCCAATATTTTCTAAAAAAGAGTTGTTCTACTCAACATCATTCCTGGTTTTGCCAATATATATATTTTATATCACTAGACTAGAAAAATCATTAGTGTTACTGGATTAAAGGGATTCATTTACCTGTGTGCATCGAAGCCCAATAAAATGCAAATAGGAGTTTGCAGCAAAGAAAGTAGAGGTTTATTTAAGGAAATGGTATCAAACCTGGAGGCACAGGTAAAAGAGTGTGCTAAAACCTGGCTCCCTGGTGGTCCACGTGGGGACAAATTATGGGGGGGGGGAATTAATATGGTGATTAAGGGATTTGGGGTCACAGGCTCTATTGATTGGTTGGGGCCTTGGTAGGAAGTAGTTGATCATCCTGTCAGGTCCTAATGTCAGCCACGGTGTTGTTGTATCTAGTTTCATGAGGGTGTGGTTAGTAGGGTGGTTTTGCTTTCTTAGGCCTGGGGCTGAAACACAAATGAGGTCAAAACTTTATTTTTAGTTTGAGCAAAACTCTTGTTTCTATGGCCCAGAGCCCTAAGGCTTTGTTCTTAGGATAGTTTGATGCTGACCTGAATCTGATGTCCTAAGGGCTTAATGATTAAGGGAGGGAGGGAATGGATAGAAAGGAGTAATTGTCATGTTAAAGAACTGGAGTTTCTATGCAGTTACATTAGCTCAGATCCAAGTATAATTGTAGGCTTATTTATTAACTAAAATTCATGAAAACCTAGAAAATGAATACAAGACAAACCATAAATAATTGGAACTAAAGGGCAAGATAAGTAGATATCATATGGAATTGGAGGGATAAAGGAGATTAAAGAAAGAAATGAGAGGGAAATATAAATAACCATAAACTAACCTCAAAATTTGATCTGCAGTTAGCATATTAGCTAGAATTACAATTAACTAAACATTGAATGAACAGTGGTTTGGCTTTATCTTTGAATTTTGGAGTGTTTATTGAGAGGGATGGTTTGGTGATTCCATGTTTCTTAGCTGGTATGGCTCCTACAGTTTTACAAGGACTCATCTTAATCTTTCCGTAAGCGTAAAGGTGGTCAGGACTCGCCAGGTGCAGCATACCACTGTATTTAAGAGGAAAACAACTCTAATAAAAAAATCACAGTATAGTGGAGAAAAACAAAGATGATTTTAGTTCATGATCCCTTGAAAAGGCTAATTTCAAATTCCAAAAAATCTATTCTTCTCTTCCATTCTGTCTCATCTTCCACCAGTGACCAATTGATTCTGGGTTGCTGGAGAGGAAAGTAACTATCTTAAACTTAACGTCAATGAAAATAAAAGAGGTATTTATCACAGTATAATATGAGTATATTGCTTGTAAAATGGGTTGAGATTTGGAGATGTTGGAAAAGGTTAACGTATTTGCTTGTGAAACTTGAAGGCCAGAGGGTAAGTTGTGGTACACAGACTAATATTGTGCCCCACCCAAACCTCAAAATGCCCATGCCCTAATCCCTGGAAACTGTGAATAGGCCACATGACTAGACATGATGATATCATGCTAGAGGATGGTGTGGGGGTTCAGAATGAGTCAACCCAAAATTTGCCTCTGTGGTGTAAATATTGTTTTAAGCGAAAGGCAACTTTAGTCACAGGCTGAAGAGAAACTTCTGCCTTTCCTTTTTACTACTGAGAGGAACTTGAAGTAAGGGTCTTCCCCATAATTAGAAATAACTTCTTTTGACCTATCTATTGGACAGGGCAAACTTCTGATAGTTACACACATGTTCTTTTTATTGAGCAATGAGCCTTTGAAGCCCCAAGGTGCATTACCTCATTCCTAGCTCAAGATGTCATATACGTCAATCATACTTTCTATCTCTGAACATTTTGTGCATGTGGGGTCTCTGACTTCCTCATGTATGCAAGGTTCCCATACACATGTTTGTATTAAACTTAGTTATTTTCTCTTGTAATCTGTCTCATGTCTATTTGATTATTAGGCCAGCCAGAAGAACCTTGAAGTTAGAGGGAAGTTTGCTCCTCCCCCACAATGGGCAATAGAATTCTGCAATAAGAGCAATTTCATTCAATTTCTCAGGGGTCTGAATCTCATTTTAAATTCCCAAGTATTCCTCACCCAGTTCTGTCCCTATTCATGATTATAATCTTTTTAGTTTTCGATCTATTCTAGGATGATGTCCTCCAAAATAGAGAGCTCTGAGGCTCTGGGCTGTACTCTAGCTCCTTTCTATTTGAAATGTGGTTCTTGGATCAGTATCATATTACCACTGGTTGAAAATGAAGAGTTTCAGGCCTTCACACGGACTAACACATCAGATTTATGTGCACATTAAAGTTTGGGAATCACTGCTTTAGGCAGTATTTCCTGGGTCAAAAAAACCTTAGGAGATGGTTCTTGGCTCATTGACTAAACTAACTATGCTAAACTAACTATGGTTATTGTGATGGTGGGTATAGTGGGTGGTTGTGATAATGGTGATGATGATTGTAATTGTGATGGTGGAGGTGTGGATAGTTTTGGTAGTGATTATGCAAGTGAAGTAGCTACAGAGAGAAAGTATTTTCTCCAATGACAGACATACCACTGGCCTTGCCTACCTTTTTAAACTTAGCACTTAGCATAGTCCTTGGACTATAGAATAGATTCAATAAGTATTTGTTGAATAAAAAGAAGGTTAAGAAAGGGACCTATATATATATACAATCAGGCATAGAGTTCTGAAAAGTCTGTCTTTCACTTCTTTTCCAATAAAGAAAGAAAAAAGGGATTTTTACAAATTCTATAGGAATCCATTTAACCATCTGGCTACCCATCCATCCATCTATTCATTCATTCATCTATGGAATTCATTTATGTATTTATTCAACCAACATTTATTGAGCATTTACTACTATGTTAGGTCCCAGGAAATTGTTGACGAAAAAGACACAATTCTGCCTTATGAGTTCAAACTCTAGTTTGAGAGACACTGGCCACTGTAATGAAATGTAAAGATTTGCAACAGGTATGAAAGGGTATTATAGCATTACTGAAGAGGAAGTAATCAGAAACCTGGGTTTAGGGGCTGAAAGTGAAGGATTTGAAGGGTAAGTAGACTTTTAATATACAAAACAGGGGATGTAAGGGCATTCTAGGAAAATAAAAAAATTATGAGTTATTTTCATGTGCTCAGATGCTTTTTGACATTCTGAGCCTTAGGATGTCTGATTGTCATGTTTGTGGTAAGAAGTGTAGAGTGTGACAAATGGAGCTGGCACAGAAAAAACACCTATAATTTTGCTCTTTGTCTCTAGGTCCCAAAATTTCTAAAAACTCAAGAGAAATTTGCTACCCTCCTCTCCCCTATGGGAAAAAAAATCCAGAAATGTGCCCATTTCTGGTATTTATGACAACTGACACCTTCCATATCAACATGACTTAAATATGTGCTCTAGGAAATTCTTGCCCATGAAGAAAAGAAGGAAACCAATAAATATTTTCACTGTGTGCTTTGAGAAATTAATGAAAAATAATTTTCTGAGAAAATACTTTTGTCATCAGGAAAAGAGCTCATGCACAGGACACTGGATTGCTCTCTTTGACAAAATGGAACAATTACTTATATATCAAGGCTAGTATCAATTCTTTTACCTTACTGTGACCACCAGTCTTAAAACATTGCATCATGAATTTAGCCCAATTCCAGTCAGAGCTGTACACTGAAAGACCCATGTAAGCCCAGATCCCAAATCGTATAAAAATCTGCCCTGACCTGAGTCTTCTGAGACATTATGAAGTACAGGTGTTCTCCCTTACTTATTGCAGCAGGCTTAATAACTTCAGCTTTGCTTGATAAACAGGTGCTTTTGTGGGGTTTGCGGGAGCAGTTTTGGGACAGTTGACATGTAAAATGTCTCAAAATAAAGAAATAGGGAGAAAGGAAATTCTAAACTCATCCTGTGTGTTACATGTAATAGTGGGTTGGAATAGAACTGGGAGGTAGACAAACCATTTCTTGATTTAGTAGATTAAGTTTACTTAAAGGACAATCTATATATATAAAAGCCTAAGTGACCGTTACAACTGGGCGACCAAACAACCGGTTGCTATGATGCGCACTGACCACCAGGTAGCAGACACTCATAACAGGAGCCGCCCCCTGGTGGTCAGTGTGCTCCCACAGCCAACCTCCTGCGGTCCCTCCCCCGGCCAGCCCTGATGTAAGTTTGTGTTTAATACAATGTAATAGATATTTATTGTGAATATTGGTGTCTTAAGCAATGTGTCAATATTTTCATTTAAAAATAAATACCTGGGTGGACAAAAGTGAGTTTACAGTTGTGAGTATGCAAAACAAAGAGTTTAATCTTGTATTATTTATTTATTTATTTTTTAAATAAATCTTTATTGTTCAGATTATTACAGGTGTTCCTCTTTTGTTTTTCCCCATAGCTCCCCTCCACCTGATTCCCCACCCCACCCCATACCCTTACCCCCCGCCACTGCCTTCATCCATAGCAGTAAGATTTTTGTCCAATCTCTTCCCGCACCCCTCACACCTGCTACCCCTGAGAATTGTCAGTCCACTCCCTTTCTATGTCCCTGATTCTATTATATTCACCAGTCCATTCTGTTCTTCAGATTTTTTATTCACTTGATTTTTAGATTCACTTGTTGGTAGGTATGTATTTGATGTCCTTTTGTTGTTCATAATTTTTATCTTTACCTTTTTCTTCTTCCTCTTCTTAAAGAATACCTTTCAGCATTTCATGTAATCCTGGTTTGGTGGTGATGAACTCCTTTAGCTTTTTCTTGTCTGTGAAGCTCTTTATCTGATCTTCAACTCTGAATGATAGCTTTGCTGGGTAGAGTAATCTTGGTTGTAGGTTCTTGCTGTTCATCACTTTGAATATTTCTTGCCACTCCCTTCTGGTCTGCATAGTTTCTGTTGAGAAATCAGCTGACAGTCGTATGGGTGCTCCCTTGTAGGTAACTAACCGTTTTTCTCTTGCTGCTTTTAATATTCTCTCTTTGTCTTCTGCCCCTGGCATTTTAATTATGATGTGTCTTGGTGTGGTCCTCTTTGGATTCCTCTTGTATGGGGTTCTGTGTGCTTCCTGGACTTGTAAGTCTATTTCTTTCACCAGGTAGGGAAAGTTTTCTGTCATTATTTCTTCTAATAGGTTTTCAATATTTTGCTCTCTCCCTTCTTCTGGCACCCCAAAAATTCGGATGTTGGTTCGCTTAAAGTTGTCCCAGAGGCTCCTTACACTATCTTCATATTTTTGGATTCTTTTTTCTTTTTGTTTTTCTGGTTGGATGTTTTTTGTTTCCACATATTTCAGATCTTTGGTTTGATTCTTGGGGTACGTTGATCTACAGTTGAGTTTCTGTATATTCTTTATTTCAGACAGTGTATGCTTCATTTCTGACTGGTCCTTTTCCATTTTTTTGGCATTCTCATTAAGGTCCTTGAAGGTCTCACTAAGCTCCTCAGAAGTGTCAGCAAGTTTCTCAGTGGTTTTTAGAAGATTCTTGAGTAACCTTATAAACGTGGTTCTGAACTCTATGTCATCCAGTAGTTTGCTTTCCTCCATTTCTTTCATTCGTGACATGTTTCTTTGTCTCCACATTTTGGCTGCTTCCCTGTGTTGCTGGGGTAGCTTTGTGTGGTAGGTGACCTATAGGGGTAGTAACTCAGCCTCCTCAATCACTTGAGGTGGATGCTCTTGGTACACCCCTTTGTGGGCTGAGTGCAAAGTCTTGGTGTAGTTAAGCCTTAATTGCTATTGGTACACTGGGAGGAATTGATCTCCAGGCCAATTAGCTGTGAGCACTCCCTGTGTCTATAATGGAAGAACTGCTGCGCTGAAGACACGCTTATGGGCAGGACTTGTTTCAGTGGGGCTTTGGTGCTCACTGAGTCTGCCTCTTGAATGTGTCACTTATGGATGTCAGGAGTTGAAATCTGGTTTCTCACACTGACCACTAGGTACACTGGCTTCTGGATCTCCAATGGGGTGCAGGTCAGCTACTGTCTGAGGCCACCCAGCAGGAGCTACAGTGAGAGCTACAGTTTTCTCCTCTTTGCTTGGGATTTGGAGGTTTTGGAGCTGTCTGACCTGGGCTGCAAGTTTGCTAGGTTAAGCTGCAATAGGGCAGGCCTTTCTTATGCTAAATCTGCTGCTTGGAGCTTGGGTGGGGTTGTGCAGGGCGGGTCCTCAGGGTGTCACTAGGCTAGGGCGTGGCAAACAGCAATGGCTGCTAGTTAGCCGGCTCTGCGTCCCCGACGGCGTCCCCGAGTCCCGTGCCCCAGAGCAGTAAACAATTATTTCTGTGCACAGCTCTGCAAGCAAGCCACCCTCAATGGCAGACAGTCCAGCTTCTCCCCTTAGGAGTTTGGGTCTCCTGTGTCTCCCCAGAGACTGGATTTCAGAGTAATTGGGGGCTTGTCTCCCTTCGGGTTGAATAAAGCAATGCCTGCTGCCAGCCCGGATCTTGCGCCTCCGTACCTCAGCTTTTCAGCACTCGTGCACATCTCAATGCTCTTTTCTCTTTCCTTCTAGTTGTAGAACTTCCACTCAGCCAGCTTTCCCGTGGTTCTGGGTGATAGACATTTTGTCTTTTAGTTGTAGTTTTGAAATTTTGTGCGAGGCAGCAGTTTAGGTGTTTACCTACGCCGCCATCTTGGATTCCTCCCTATTTATTTATTTTTATTTCCCATATAAACAACTGTAAATCTACTTTTGTCCACACCTGTATGAAATATGAGGTCACACTATTAATACTGTTAAATTTTGCAAGAAGTCATTTCCATTTCTGGTCTGACTGAGAAACATAAAGTACCTTTGGTGTTGCTACACATTTCTTATTTGTTTCCTTTACTTAAACTGACTATCAACAAACAGCACTGAATTTGTTGTTGTACAACACCATTCATTACAAAAGGGGGCAGTGTGGAGGACTAGGGAGAGCTGCATACCATAATTTGTTTCTAGTTTAGGGATATATATATATATATATATATTACCTACCTGGATAAAATTCTAACCTTTTCTTTTTTAAATGAAAATGTGAAGTAGGATATTTTTTTCTTTATGCATCTTCATATTGAACCATATATTCATGAATTTATTGGTGGTTTTACTTAATGTGAACCAACAGTAAGGATGCTATGTTTTAAAACAGCTGACTTAATTCTGGCCCTCATCATTCCCTACTTGTATTATTGCCAGGAAGGAATGGTGACTCTTTATAATTCTCTTTATTCTAGTCTGCTGAATGTCCCCAACCTAATAATTTATGTTCCACATTTTCTTGAGTGCTTTTCCCCTAAAATGTGTACATTATGATATTTGCCCCTACTTAAAAATATTTTAGTGGCTCCATATCTCTTCAGGAAAAAGTTGAAGAACTGCAACAATAACAATATACATGACCCTGCCTACTTCTTTTACAACTACCTCATGAGATCACTGTACTTGAGACATTTGAACTAATTGGCACATGCACTTCTGATCAGCTAATTCTTCTCCATAAAGTTATAAGTATTAAAAGTTCTACTGATGTGACTTACTAGCCACATGGTGTCAGAAATAATATTGAATCCGTTCTGAGTCTGTAATGTCATCTATAATACAGGGATATAGTTCCATTTTTTATTAAAACATCACTCAAATAAAATATTTAAAATGTTTTGTAAGATGCTATTTCATGGTTGGACATTACTTTTACATGCAGTGTACCCTGCTAGATATAAATAAATATGTGTTATCTATTTTCTCCACTTCCAAAGAGCTAAAGTATTTTTAAAGTTTTTGGTAAATATTACCAAATTGCATCATAGAAATTTTATACTAAACTATATGATTTCTAGTAGCAGATGAGAGTACATGTTGCTCCAAACTAGGTCACATTGCAGTGTGTATTTATATATATTATATATATGAAATTTCTGATTTTATAGGTAAAAATGGTATGTCTTTATGCTAATTTGCACTTATCTGATTACTAGTGAGATTGAATTTTATTCTTAACTATCTTTTGCAAATTCTTTAGTTTTATTATCTACTTTTTTTCTTTTATGAAAGATATGTGTAACATATTCATATGATATGATATATATGTGAGCACATCCATATATGTTTTCCAGGCATCTTTCTTCTTTATAATTTATCTTTTAATTCTGTTCATGGCTTTTTAGATAAACATTTTTATTTTCACATAGATAAGTCAATCAAACCTTTTCTTTGGATGTATGGTTAGGAAATGATTTCTACTTTCATACTTTTTACACTTAACGTAATAATCCATCTGGAATTGCTTCAGCATAAAAAGTGAGGTACAACTGTATTTGGCTTCAAATGTGTAGCCATTACTGTCATTGCCATTTATTGAGTAGTCACACATTTCCCTTTGATTGAAAGTGCCACTTTCACTCCCATTTTTTTCCTGAGTTCAATTAGCTATTCATTTCATTTCCTCCAGTTTATTGTCTGTTTTATTTTAAGTTTTCATATATTTTGATTCAAAATGTTTTTTCTTGAATCATAAATTACTTGTTTGGTCAAATTGGAGTGTTATGTTTTAGTTTTCTTCATGGTTAGTTTCTTGGCAGGGGATATTTATCAGGTGCAATGATTTGTTTCTGAATTTTTTGTTTGTTTTCCTCTTCTGGCACCATTATGTGGTGAATGATACTCACTTACATCTCTGCAGTTTGTGGATGGAGTTGGTCTTCTCTCAGTTTAACAAAGTTCTGTGTTTTCAGTGGATTATTCTTTTTGGGAAAGGAGGGGAAAATTATTAATTCTATTTTATGTTTCTTTTCTTCCCCTCTCCTTTCCCCTCCCCTCCCCCTCCCCCTCTTCTTCCTCCCCCTCTTCCTCCTCCTCCTCCTCCTCCTCCTTCTTCTTCTGCTTTGCTGCTTTATACATTTTCTCCTTTTACTTATTTTTCCCTTAACCACCCAGAATCCTAAAGGCCCTTCTTATTTTTTATCCTTTTTCACCCTAGGAGCAGTCCTCTCTAAGCCTGTCCCCTGGAGTCCTGCACACTTTTAAATCCCTTCCTTAAGTCAGTGCTCTGATCTACCAGGACTTTTTTACAGTATTTTCAGATTTAGGATGGATTTAGGATGAGAGTGATTTCAGGTTCATCTTATTTCCTTGTTCCTCTCTCACTCGTCATAGTTTGTTCAGGTTTCTCTCATTGATATACAGAGTTTCTTAGAGCATGTGTGGTGAGAGTCAGATTTAGCTAGCCACTATCAAACTGGCTTGTTTGTACTTTATAATAAAATTTATACCTCTAGTTTTAGAATACATTTATTCTTTCCTTTTAAAGTAACTATAGTTACTTTCTTTCTCATATTTACCATTCCATCCTGTACTATGGCCCTTGTCATGTTAAAATTTTCTATTGAAAGATTATCATATTGTAGTTTAACATTAAAAAATATGACATTCTACAATATTACATCTTTGTATCTAGAAATATGAATGCCTTATCACTTATTTAATTTTTTAAATATGTTTTTATTGATTTTAGAGAGAGAGGAAGAAGGAAGAGGGAGAGAGAAATAGAAACATCAGTCGGCTGCTTCCTGCATGCCCTCCATCCTTGAGCAGGAATTGAACTGGTAATCTCTTGGTGCATGGGATAGCACTCAACCAACTGAGCCTCACTGGTCGAGCTCATTGATTTTTATTTATTCCACTATAAAGGAATATATTGATGGTGATCGCATGTGTGAAATATCCCATATGTGATATTTAATTTAATTTAAAATGAATATTAATAGTGAACATCTCTGTTCAATTTTAAAAATGATGTAGTGAGACATTAATTCACCCCCTCCCCCCAATGCATTACAACATAAGCGGGAGAGGTATTATTGTCATCCTGTTGGTGGTGAAATGGCACCAGATGTTAGACCTTGGTTCAGTAACCTCATTTGAGTTCTGGCTAAGAAAGAATGCAGAGCCAAGAGTCAAACTGTAAGAGAAGTTTATTTAGAAAGTCACAGAGGTAGAAGAAGTGAGCTGTAAAAGAAATGGGCTCAGGAAATGAGTTACAGAGGCAAAAGAAGGGCCCTTGGTACTTGGGGGCAGGGGGGAGGGGGAGAGGAAGAGGGAGGGAGAGAGAAGAGAGAGAGAGAGAGAGAGAGAGAGAGAGAGAGAGAGAGAGAGAGAGAGAGAGAATGAACACTGGGTCCTCTGTCCCAAGTGCTTTTATCTGGATGTCTCGGGAGAATCTCAATAGAATATTCACCAGCTTCCGAGGTGTGTCTCCTCAGGGTCCTGGTCTCCACTGATCAGTCAGTGCAGCTGGTCCTAATGTCAGCCATGGTGTCATGCATCTCATTTTGCCGCTTCTCTGGATCTGGAGCTTAAACAAGGGCTTAGCCTAGATGTCATCTGTCTGGGTTATTGGATTAATGCTGGAGGGAGTGGTCATGCAAGGGCTTGTAATTTTGCCAGTTGCTAGGCACCGGTGTCTCCACCCTGGTGACCCTCTGCACCTGGCCTGTCATTTCTACTCTGCTCATACCTATCTAACTACCTACTACAATCCCATTTTATAATGATAAATTAATGCCAGGAAAGTTAAAAGACTTGCTTAAATCCATGTAGTTATTTGACATTACATCTGAGATCATGTTCTATATTAACTGACTTTTTGCTCAATTCTTCCTCTTTACTACAGGATCATACTTTTCAATTTCTATACACTAAATAACCACAGTGATACATTTGCCACTGTTGTTCTATGGTCACATTATTTCTATATATGACTTGGTCTTTTCCCAATGGACAAATTGTATATACATATATATTTGTCTTTCTCTGTGCTTCCATAACCCAAATGCTTGCCCCAATCATTGTCTAACATTTGTTGAATTAACTAATGAAGTTAATATTCATTGAGTTACAGAGCTTGGTGACTAATATATAAAAAAGAATTTAGCTATACTAATGCTGAATAATATTTCCATTTTTGCCTAAAAAATCATGTAACAATCCATCTTTTGTCTTTCGCTGCTCTATTTTTTTCTACCAGTTCCTCTTTCTCTTCTTTCTTATTCCTCCTTTCCTTGCCTTTCATCTTTTCTCCTCTTGTGTCCCTTCTTTTGCTTTTTGCTTTCAAACAGAAATAGCCTTAGTGATTAAACATATATAAATTTTGAAGTTTTAGGTAAGCTCTGGGCTCAGTAGAAATTATCAGCGACCTCAGATTATTTCATGTGTATGTAGTAAAAATTGTAACTTGAAATTTTTAGTTGAGGAATGATTATAAAATATACTGGGTATTGGAAAAATGATGCAGTTTTACTCTCGGGAAAAGCAAGAAGAGTTTATACATATGCAGTAACAGCCAACAGTCAAGTATGATTTATATTCATAGAGAATAAATTTTTAAAATGCTTATATTTACTGAATGCCTACTCTGCATTAGGTAAGGAATCAGTCAATTTCACTTATCAAATTTAATCCTTGCAATAATTCCCTGTTTTGCATGAGAAAAAGCCTAGGTCAGGAGAGATTAATCACCTTGCAGGGGGTGGCCTGGGAGGTCAATAAATGATTTAGGGATTGAGAGGTGTCTCTCATATAAAAATCTATTCACTTTCCATCAAAATGTGTGGAAAGGGATAACTATTCTGATAAGATCTCTAATTATGGTGTTTGTCTGGGAAAAAAAGAGGTCATCTGTCTATATGCATGTGTCTGTGTATATTAGAAGAAATTTCTAAGATAATGTTAGATAATATTTCATATAATCCTTCTTCCTAGTGAAAGGGGAAGCAGTCCTTTGAGTACATCTTTATTGAAGTATTTCTTATCTTGTCAGCTGCAGGCTACAGCATCTAAGTCCCTGAAAGTCCCTGATAGATTTTAGGTCCAAATGAATAATGTTTGTCTTCTGCATTATTACTTTTAGAAAGCAATTTGTGGAGCAAATGTGGTTGGGGACTGTGGGTAACAAGAAGTCCTACATTGAAGATGCAGTATTGCCTGTTACTCAATTTGGTACCTTAAAGCCCAATTTCCAATAAGATCGCTTCTATGTTTTCAATGCTTTTCTTTATATATCTTCCTAAGAAATTAACTATTTTTAAATGCATCACTGCTGATGAAATTTCCCACATGTAAAATATATGCACTATACATAGTTACATGAGCTAGAAGTTACCATTTGTAGGGAAGAACACAATCTCATTAGCAAGAAGACAGGCACAAAATAGAAATAATGAACATTAGTGAATCAGCGTCTCATAGGTAGGGATATTTATATTTGGGTCTGTTCTTATCAACTGTGTTTAAGCTTCAATAACATATATTGTCTGTTCACTAACATAATTTCTTATAGCAAAATGGAAACATTATAATAAATCATTATGTTGAATAATTAATATAAATTAGAGTTAGTGGACAACATATGCATATAAATAAATTAAAATGAGTGAATATGTATGAAAGCAAATTATTTTGAACAAAGAGATTGTTTCTGAGAAGTTTGTAACTCTTAGAAGTAATTATTTAGATTTGTTAGTGCTAAAGTAGTATTAAAATTCTGTTGATTAGGTGACTCACTTAGAAAACTTCTATTAAATTAATTTCTATTAAAGTAATTTCTTGGGTTGTATCTGACATATTGATCAGTAAATATGAATGGGGAAGGAGAAAGTTTTCCAAAGGTCCCTGGTGATCCTGATGACTAAGCAGGTTAGGGAGTAATTGTGATGACTTGAATTTATTGAATATGCACCAAGGGCCAAGCATTTTAAAAACATTTTACAATACCAACTCAATTAACCTGCACAAAACCCCTGTGAAACAAATACTATTTGACAAGGCCCAATTTACAGATTCAGAAACAGAGGCACAGAGAGGTTAAGTAACATGTCTAAAGTTATAAATCTAGTTGAAGGTAGTGATGGGATTTAATACCAGAAAATTTAACTCCAGACCCTAAGCTGCTAAACAGCATATTCCACTGTTAAATCTCCCTTCACTCGGAGTCCACCATGTCGGCATTCTATGACCTTAGGCAAATCACCAGCTACCACGGGGATTTTACTTTGCCTTGTGGAAAAGCCTATAGAAACTGTGATCGAGTCTGGGGTTTTTCAAATGAACAACTGGTTGTTTTAGCCATGTAAATAGACCAATCCAGCCTAATAATGAAGCTCAAATTCATGATTTTTCACCTTTATTCCTTTGTCTTCACACATATGAAAATTGCAGTTGATAATTCAGTATAAATTCCTATTACATCAGCTGTAATCAGATATTCAGTGAGTGACAAGGTCACTCTTAAGGAGATAGCTTTGAATTTGTTCTAATTAATGAAAAGAGCAAGTCATTTATGCTGTTTTATATTTTAATTTTTGTGAGCAACAGATATCTTTTCATTTTCTCACATCTGATGATGACTGATGACACATTCTGATGTCTCTCTTGACCAGGACCCAGAACTCCTGGTTTACCAACAGTAGTCACATATACCTGATTTGGTTGATATGACTTAATTCGACTGCTTGCTTCACCAAACTGACCAGGCAATACTGTTGAAAT
The DNA here is from genome assembly GCA_026230045.1 of Corynorhinus townsendii. Lineage (NCBI taxonomy): Eukaryota > Metazoa > Chordata > Mammalia > Chiroptera > Vespertilionidae > Corynorhinus > Corynorhinus townsendii. The sequence continues at coordinate 147,710,774 of JAPDVU010000002.1, read as the reverse complement.
AGATAGATCAGCCCCAAATAGTTCAGACTGCCCCTTTACTTAACTGTAAGGGCAACAAACCTACCTATCATTCCTAAAGGAAGGTGGGGAGAATTTGAAGGGATATATTTGGAAGCACTATGAATTTTTGGAAGTCCAAGATGAAATATATTCAAAATGGGTTCATCTCATCTGACAATAAAATAATTGTGACAGTAAGAGGACAAACTTGCCTCATTACTGGATACCCTATCTAATAAAAAACTAATGTGCAAATTGACCATACCTCTGACACACCACAAGCCATGCCCACCAGCCAATCAGGAGCAAATATGCAAATTAACCCAACCAAGATAGCTGCAGCCATGGAGAGAGCAGGAGGCTTGGGTTTCCCCAGCAATGGAGGAAGCCAAGCTTTCCGCCTGCCTGGCCTACCTTGGCCTCCGCTTAAGGCTACAAAGTTTCAATTATAGAAGATAAATAAATCCCAACAAAAATGGCGGCAGCCATGGAGCTGGAGAGAGCAGGAGGCTTGAGTTGTCCCCGGTGATGGAGGAAGCCAAGTTTCTGCAGCCCTGGCCTGCCTTGGCCTCCACTCAAGGCTACAAAGTTTCAATTACAGAAGATAAATAAATCCCAGATACCAGGGCCTCCACTTGGGTCACCAGGGGTCATGGCCAGCCTGCAAACCACCACAGGCCCCTCGCCCAGGCTGCCCCATGCCCCAAGGGAACCCCCGCCCTGATCCAGGACACTCTTCAGGGCAAACCAGCCGGCCCCCACCCCTGCACCAGGCCTCTATCCTATCTAATCCTATCTAGTAAAAGAATAATATGCAAATTGACCATCACTCCAACACACAAGATGGCTGCCCCCATGTGGACACAAGATGGCCGCCACAAGATGGCCAGCAGGGAAGGGCACTTGGGAGAGACCAGGTCTGCAAGGGAGGGCAGTTGGGGGCAATCAAGCCTACAGGGGAGGGCAGTTAGGGGTGACCAGACCAGCAGAGGAGGGAATTTGGGGGCAACCGGGCCTACAGGGAAGGGCAGTTTGGGGGGATCCAGGCCTGCAGGGGAGGGCAGTTAGGGGCAAACAGGCCGGTAGGCGAGTGGTTAGGGGGTGATCAGGTTGTCAGGCAGAAGTGGTTAGGGACAATCAGGAAGGCAGGCAGGCGAGCAGTTGGGAGCCAGCAGTCCTCAATTGTGAGAGGGAAGTCGGACATCTCTCAAGGGGTCCCAGATTAGAGAAGATGCAGGTTGGGCTGAGGGACATGCACTAGTTTAATATAAGCCTTTAGCAGCCTATGGGTAAAAGAGCATATTAACTCAATGTGACACCAGTGGGAAATTGTTTAATTATAATAGAACGTAGCACAAAAGATATGATTATTTCCAAGGAACAATTTGAGATTCAATTCATTTTATAGTTTTCAAAAGCTTCTTTTAGTGGCTCTACTCACAGAGGCACTGACTGTGAAATGACTAGTGAGGGTTTTAGCTTACCTGACATCATTACTAAGAGAAATGTAGCCCCAGGGGTATTCACTGCAGAGTTCCTCAAGTCTGTCACACAGGTCTTCATGGATGCTCCCTTTGCTGTTCAGTACTTCATTGCACTTCACAGCCCTTCTGTTTTCCGTTGGAGCTGCTTCTCATGCAGGTGATTTGTACCAGACCTTCTCCCTCTGATGAGAACTTTGGAGATCATCTCCTCTGGGCTTGGATGCAGTTTAGCAATGGCAAAAAGATCCAGTGTTCTCCACTGATATTCTTTGGGTTATTTGAAATGATGATGTATCAATATACTGTACTTGAGATCAAAAAGAGAAAGTGAGCATGCAGAAGAGTTCAGGATTAAACCAAATGAGAAGTGGGTGCTACAGGTCGTGATTGCTGTTTTATCTTGGAGAGTAGCTGTTGCCAGCTCTCTAACTATCATTTCCTCTGCCATGTTCATTAATGAATTAGAGCTCCTAGCTTAACAAACAATGCTCATAATTGGGTTTTCTTTATGATACACAGTGTATACCAAAAGACTACCTTCATTGTCTCAACACAATGAAATTAACTTTTAAAACAAAGGATAAGAATAAATGCTTCTCTGATAAGGTAATGATGGGGAGAGTCACTAGGAAAATGGCTACTTAGTTTTAGTACCTCTTCGGAGGAGGTCATTTCTTATTTTATAACCATATGTTAAATTTCCTCCGCAATTTATGCAAATTTAGGGTCGACTTTATTTGTATTAAACATACAAATACACTGGGTTTGCTGTCTCATTAAGAGAGAGTACTCATCACTTCCTAGCTGATAGATTATTTTCATTACATGGTTTCTTTTAAGGCTATTTAAAAACTACAGGTCGTCTTCAACTAATGAGCTTCCAGTGACCAGAACAGCATCCTTTGTTAAGGTGCTTTGGCATTTGATTAATTGGGAGGCCAGCCCTGGTCTTTTCTGCAGGCATCATTCATAAATCACTCCCTGTGGTCTGCAGCAAAATCATCTATGCTCTACCACTGGCAAAGGCTCTGTAGCACCTTCACAACCCACTGGAAATGAGTGCTATTCCCACAGATTAAATTATTTCTTCATAAATTGAGCCCACCCAGAATTAGACAAAACACAGTGCAGCTAAATGCTTTTACTTGATGCATAATGGAGATTGCTTCATCTGGTAAATAATTGGTTGGTGTGGAGAGGATAATAGGAAGAGATGATAATGACTAAGCCATGTGGTTAGCCATGCTGAACAGGAAGCATTGACTTGGGCAATTGGAATAGCCTTTGAAATCTTGCCTGCTGCTTTTTCTCCTCTAAAATGCTTTATAGTTTTGTCTTGTATTTTTGTTTTCAGTGAAATCAATAGGCTCAGAAGCAACTTTAAATTTTTTCATCATTGTTAGGCATCAATATTCCAGAGGGAAGGCCATCATATTGATGACAGTCCTTGAAATGCATTTTCCAATGCTATAAATAGCTGATGCTATGTATCTTAAGAAAGTCTTAATCAATATCTCCACCTACTCTGCTTGAGATTTACTGGCCTCTAACCTAGTCCTAATCTGTAATTGACATAGCATTTTCCTCTGCAGGGATGGACTATAGCAATTATAACAAAAGATTTTGCACACCACTCCTGAGAGATCGCCCTTACTCCAGTTATTTTGCAGCTAGTTAAGCAGAGAGGTCAAGTTCATTTCTCAGGCTAAGATAGCGAGTCAGTGGCCCAGATATAAAACCTACAGTCCTAACTTAGAGTCCACAGTTAGTTAAAAACACTGCATTCAAAAAGCAATTAGCCAGTAGTGACTCCATGACTAAGAACTTGAGAAATAAAGTCCCCCAAAATGTCCTTATTATCTTGGTCTTAGGCCCACAGGTTGAGAACCGCTAGCAGGGTCGCCTAAGATGATCAGAAAACACAGATATTTACATTACAATGCATAACAGTAGCAAAATTACAGTTATGAAGTAGCAATGAAAATAATTTTATGGTTGGGGGTCACCACAACATGAGGAACTGTATTAAAGGGTTGAGGCATTAGGAAGGTTGAGAACCACTGGTAGAGATCTAGGCAATCACCATATAGGGCTCTAAAGAGATAGCCAGAGTTTGGCTACTGAGTTTCTCAGGATTCAAGGAGGCAGGGGTGACTGGACCCCTCTCCTCCTCTAAATTGAGCTCCAGCTTGCCAAGAAGCCATGTTGTGGGTTCCCTGTATTGTGTCTCCTTTCTTCTCCACTACATGCTAGTTAATCAAATGGGCAAGATATTAACCTCGCTAAGCCCCGATTCCTCAAATGCAAAATTAGTTTATATCACCTGCCCTTTCTGGCTCAGAAGATTGCTGGAAGGGCCCTGTGAGGCCACAGATGTCACATCGCTTTGTAAAATACTGAACACTTTCCATGCCTGACATATTAGTTTTAGGGCCTTTAGAGTTATGTCAGACTGAACATCTGCGTTTTAAAAGAAGGATCTGGATTGTCTTTTAAAGCTTGCTAATACAAAGATCTGAGTAAGTTGTAACAATGGAATCAGAGAGCTTTTTTTTTTTTTATGTGTGTGATTCTCAATCATACTTGCTAGAAAAATTGGAGCTGGAAAATAATATTACACTTCTAAATTAATTGTTGCAGGGCAGCTAAGAATTCTTTAAAACTATTTTCTGTTAGCAATCTTGACTTTGGAATCTTTATAGGGCTTTATTTCAGGTGAAACAAGTCCAAAAGGAAAGATACTGGATTGCAAATGGTAATTTGAAAGTTAAAATTGTTATTTTATATATTTATAAAAAAAACCAATATGGATATGTGATGCGGGAGCAATAAATTATTTTGCTGTAGGACCTCAGACTAGAAAATAGCATTGGCACATTTGCCTTCAAATTTTCTTTCAAAGATCTATCAGAATATAGCTAAACATCAAAAGGCAAATCTAAATCCCAAAAGAAAAGCAACAACAAAAGCCATAAGTCCCCAAGTATATTTAATGTTTTGTTTCTCAAGAGTTGCCACTTTCATTTGTATGCATTTTAATCCATAGCAATTCTCCATTTATGCACCACATTTCAAATGTTTTATTTAAGGGCATTATGAGGCTTTGAAATGTGTCAATGCATCCTTGACACCAGCATAAATGTTTCAGGAGAGGATTATGAAATGGTAATATAATAAATTTTCCATTGAAGAAAGCCTAATGGATTGTAGAAAATACTCAAGTTGGCATGTGTAGCTTTAATGCATGGTTCTTGGTGTTTCCCACAAGGTGCTTGACTAATGAAAGTAATATTCCAGGTAGCAATTTGCTTTGTTTTGTTTATTTACCCAATTCTGTTGCTTCATGAATTATGTTTATCAATGAAAACTTACTTAGGGTCATTCTCAAGATTAAAAAAAAAAAAAAAAGAGCCTGACATGATCAAATAAGGTGATATTATTTCTTCTTAAATATCACTGTTGAGGATGTTTAATATTCTTACTTGCATACCTGTCCCAGGGATTGATTTATTGCTTCTTTTCACTTAAAATGTTAGAACTACGAGGTAAAGTAGTAAATATTGATTTGAACTATTTTTAAATCTCCTGAAAATGGAAGCACTATGTTAATATTAATTGACATAAATCTAGGTAATATCAAGGGGATATGAACTCAGTCATGTCACAACTGATAAGTACAACTTTGTTTAGTCTGCTGATAACATAATTCTGCCCCTCAGACTCTACCATCCCATACCTCCTTATGCAACTCGTTATTTATTATAGCCTTCTTATAATAAATGTTTATTTATTATAAGAAGCAAAATTACAGTTAATAATTTTACAGTTAATTACAGTTAATAAATAATAAATATTTATTTATTATAAGTTATTTATTTCTGCTGCGATTTCATCACTATATCCCACATTGTTTTTGTAGAACCCGATTTCTGGGATTGCTGTATTAGGAAGAGCAAAGCCCGCTGACTGTGGGTGACATTTTCAAGGCAGGAGAATTCCTTTCTGCTGTAAGTACATTTTTGGTCCTTCTGAAATAACACTAACCTGTGGCATTTGGTTAACATAAGGGCATATCGAAAGGAACAAAAATTGTGTAGGTCAGCAGGGCATGATAATTTTTAAAGGTCAAAATCTGAAAAGTGATAACAGTTTTTGATTATCTATCAGGTTAGTGTCAGACTTTTAACCTTGAAATCAATCTCAGAATAGAGGTAGAGGCCTGGTCTCCAGATCCTTTAGGCACAAGTGTGCTGGTGTGCCTCCCTGGGTCCATTCTCCACTGTCTATGTTGTACCATGTTCCTAAAGAGCTTGGCTTCTAAAGATTCTATCATCTTAGCTTCCTTGCTAAATGGTTTCCATTTGGGCTTGCAATGTAAAGCACTTGCAAAATCTGGAAGAGGGCGGAGAGAGATCAGGGTATGTTGACCCTGTTCCCTTGCACTAGTGCCTTGACTGTATACTGCTCCTCTGTCTTCCCCTTTTTTCATGGGCTCCAAAATTACTGTTTTCCTCTAGTCTTCCTTTGGTCTTTGTTTCCTTCTCTTTATAATCAGCCTCCTTTCTGTCATCCATTAACCCTGTCAACACCTCTGTGAACAACCTTTTTATTCCAGACTCTTTGTCTGGGCTGAATACTATTTCCTGTTGCTAACTCTGTCTGATACAAGTTATGTGATATCAAGATTGCAGGGATTGTTCTGTGCCCCTCCTCTGAGACTCCAGAACTGAGTAGCCCCCGTTATTGTCTGGTCCCTGCCTAAACAAGATAATTAAGGAGCACATAGGGTTTAAGACCCAGTGAAAGTGAGTAAGAGACTTGGCTTTGATTTTGTCCAAGTAACTTAATCACTGCAATCCCCACTTTCCTCCTCAGTAAATGAGGATTACAATTGTATTAACAGGACTGAGTTGTTGTGAAGACTAAATGAGGTAATGGATATAGAACTCCTAGCATAGTACATAGTATTATGTATACAGTATACAGTAGTGGTAAGCTATCAACATATTTTAGCTATTCCTAAGAAGATTATGTATTTCCTAGCCACAAATACAGTGATTCTTAGAAGGAATGTGGATAATCAGCATCTATAGAAGAGAGAAAATTTGCCATCGTCACATATAATATAGGTTTTGTTAGCAGAAAGTGCAGATGAAGAAGAACTAGGTGAGAAGTGTTAGAAATGGAGGCTGTTCTGATCATACGTGTGCAACATTTTAGCATCTCTCCTGTAGCAGCTAGCTTCACACTATTTTAGATAATCTGGAAGACATGCAGCATGCTCCTTTGTCTGTCTGTATTAAGAGGCTACCATCTGCTGTGTGATCAGCAAAATAGTTGGTAGTACCAGTTGTTCTTTTATTTCTTTGATAATCAATCTTCTTTAAGGCATGCTCCCCAAATGTGAAGAACCAGGGTGCTGAGAAAGCCATGTAATTGCACATAGCAAAGCTGAAAGAAATTTTTAAATTGATAACTCTCAAAAATGTTCTTTTTAAAAATTAAAATGTGTTTTTTTTCAATTACAATTAACATTAAATAGTACCTTGGTTTCATGGGTATAGAACAGTGGTTAGACATTTATATAACTCACAAAGTGATTCCTTCGATAAGTCTTGCACCCAGCTGACACCAGATATAGTTATTACAATATTTTTTACTATATTGCCTAAGCTGTTCTTTACATCTTGGTGACTATTTTGTAACTGCCAATTTGTACTTCTTAATCCCCTTCACCATTTTTATCCAGCCTCACAAAGCCCCTGTATCTGGCAATAATCAGTTTGTTTTCTCTGTATCTATGAGTCTGTTTCTATTTGTTCATTTTGTTTTTTAGATTCCATATATAAGTGAAATCATACAGTGTTTGTCTTTTTCTGTCTAACTTATTTAATACAACATTGTACCCTCTAGGTCCATCCATACTGTCAGAAGTGGTAAGACTTTATTCTTTTTTTATGGGGAAATAATATTCCATTATATGTATGTACCACTTCTTGATTCATTCATCTTTTGATTGCAGCATTTAAGCCATTTAGATTTAAAGGAATTATCAATAGGTATGTAGTTGTTGTCATTTTATTTTTTTCTGATTCTTTTTGTGATTGTTCTCTGTTCTTATCCTTTTGCTCATTTATATGTTGATGACTTTCTGTAGGGTTGTGTTTGGATTCTTTCTCTTTATTTCTTGCAGATCTCTTATAGATTTTTGGTTTGTGGTTAACATGTGCTTCATATATACCAACTGTGTTTTTAGCAGTTTATTTTAAGTTGATGATAACTTAGTTCAAAAACATTCTAAAGCCACTATCATTTTTACTCACCTGCCCCACCTGTATAGTTTTGACATTATTTTTTTACTGTGTGTGTGTGTGTGTGTGTGTATGTGTATCCTTAATTTACTAAGGCAATCTGAGAGCCTTTTGTTAGTATTTTTCCCTTATACCACTATTCCTTTAATAATTGAAATTGCCCTCTTTCTTCAATGCTCTATATTTTATTCTCTTCTTTGATGTAACATAAAATCTGATTTTTTCCCAGTTTTTCTATGAGAATAGGACAAATAGTAAAAATAGAATACTCTAGCATTGATACTCCATAGTTTAGTCATGTAGGCTATTAGAATTGAGCCCTGGTGTTCTTTTCCATGCTAATTATCATCACTTTCAAGAGGTAGGAGAAAGTATTAAATTATAGGAAGGAAATAGTCCTTAGAACATAAAAATTTCATGCTTTTCTGAAAGTTTCCCCAATGACCAGGTTTGCTATAAATACACAGTAACATCTGATTTTGTAACTAAAACAATTAATTGATCTAATTACATTTTTAATTAGTAAAAAAATATATGAAAGTGAATAAAAGAGAAGTGCTCTTCAGAAAACACCTGATAAATGCATTCAAATGGGATCATTGGTGACCAGTTAACTATAATGTATTACCTACTTGAAAGGCTTCCTCTTTTTTTTTTTGGTGGTGGGGGAGGGTAGTAGTATATGAGACAAAAGCCTAAAACTGTAGTTGTGGAATATTATACATTCATGTTAATATACATATTGATAGTAGTGATGGGTTTTCTGGTAGTGTGACTCAAAAAATATCTGTGTATATTGGAATCACAATAACTGGAGTTGGCTGTAGTCTTGGAGCTTACTTAGTTAAACTTCTCTTTTTACAGGGAATATCAAGGCACATCAAAGTATGTGGCTGGCTAAATTATAATACAGATTTCTGTGTAAATCAGGTCATCTGACCCAAACCCAACTTTGCAATAGGAATGGAAATGTATTTCAACTCTGTACCACTCTGGACCATTAACTATATTTGCCTGGCCTTACTTTCTCTGGTTGTTTAGTAATGTCTGTCATAGGCAGTGAAAAAGGAAATGTTTGATGTTCATTAGGTATTGTCATAACTGATCTACAAAAGACTGTGATTCTGGACATATTTTTTAACAATTATGTTCTAGATGTCTCTAGAATGAAATGTGAAATGTATCATATGTAGGGGGGAAATGCCAAGTTGCTTAATTGGGGTGTGTGTGTGTGTGTGTGTGTGTGTGTGTGTGTTTGTGTTGAGATGGTAAAGAAAGCAAGCTTTTGCCAATGGATACTTTCTTTTTCTTTAAATAAAAACCTCCTAAAACTTTGAAAGAACCACTTGAAAGTCTCCATTTCTATGTAAGATTAGGTTTTGGAATTTTAAGGAAGCCCGTGTTTGCTTTCCTTTGCTCTTTCTAATAACTGCAGGTCTGCTGATGCCTCATTTGTGATTTAAAAAATTAAAATCCATTGCCTTCCCCTTTGATTTTTCACACAACAAAAGCATACCTTTTGTCTCTGCTTACAGCCTCTGTTTGTAGAATATTATCAGAAAAAGAAAACCACACACATCTTCTCTCAGTACCTTCCCACCTGCTTGTGAATCTGTCACTGGCTTTTCATGATACTTTGTACTTGGAGATTTACTATTCGGAAAGACTTCAAAAGGCTTAATGAAATGGAATTTGTTATTTGATATGATTCCCTTTTGAATTTGGAAAACATTAAGCAACAGCGTCTCCTTTATTTTCCATGTGGGTGCATGCTAACGTACAGCAAGCAAGTATTGGGAGCTTCAGTTTTGACTATTATGCTGTATGGTGTTTCTCTTTATTCCTTTGCCCTCTTCCTAGAAGACCAAGGACTCCAGTCACAGTGTGCATTTCAGTTTCCCCGAAGCTTTGGGCTTGTGCCTTCAGATGAACCATGCAGGCAGGAAGAAACGAGGCATGCTCCACATCCACTGGTCTATGTGCTGTATCAGAGCTAATTTAAGGCTTCATTTCTGGAAAACAAAGCTTTGGGAAATAGACCACTTTCCTCTGAAAAATCAGTTTAAAATGTTGTGAGGTTTGTTGGTTGCAGACAAGAATTGTGTGGATTTTTTTTTTCTCAGATACCACAGATCAATGCTCTACCTATGAAAATGACAGCTAGCAAAATAAAATGATGACTGGAGCAATGAAACTAACTTTTGACTGTCTTCAAGTGATGAAATGTTGAAAAAATGCAAGGATTCCAGTTTCTTTATGAGTGAAACCAAGACTTGTCAAGTTATTCTTTTGCCTTGTGGTAAACTTACTAGAGAATCCTATATAGAAGTTGCTTAGCCTGTAAAAAAATGAGAGATTTTCTTTCTTTTTCTTTTTGTCTCTCTTTTTTTTAAACAATCAATCAGTGTGATAATGGAGCTGTCATTGAAAGAAGTTGACTGCTCTGCTGCTTTTTAGCAACAAATTCTTCTGTGTGTCTTTGCCAGCTCTTCTCCAAGCTCTCTCTATTGAGGGTACACATTATAAGCAGTTGCTGATGGCCTCTACAAAAAAGAAAGAAATATTCCATTTGAAGTGGTGATAGTTCTTCAAACCTGTCTCACATACAACTTTTAAGTACTAAAAGTTCAGTACTTAAAAAAAATATGCTTTCAGATTAATAGCATCTGGAAACTCCACAGGAATGATGCTCTATATTAGCGAGCTTCAACCCTTTTCATCTCATGGCACACATAAACTAATTACTAACCTTCTGCAGCACACCAAAAAAATAGATCATATTTTTTTGCCGATCTGACCAAAACAAAGGAATCATTTTTATTCATTCACATCGGGTGGCTATTGTTGTGTTGGCTATTGTCATTTTTTAATTTGATAGCTTAAGGGAAAAGAGGTTAGTGCCCCTAACTAAATAGTTAGGTATTGCATGTTTTAAATATATTTGCAGCATGCTGGTTGAAAATCGTTGCTTGATATGATGGACATGGTCATTGTTACCATTTCTTCTCTTTCTGCATTATGATGATAACATGGTTATCAGTAAAAGTCTATCAGACAAATCTTACCTACATTATATTCATTTTTACAACTCAGTAATCGTTATGACTCTCCTATCAGCAGGGCAGGGGCATGGGATATTATCTTTGTTTTACTGCTTGAGGGCTCCAGATATCAAATGGAAACATTTCTTACACAAAATCTGCACTCAAGGGATTCTGTAGCATCCTCTCTGGGCTCTAAACATACCAACTTCTATCCCCAAATTTCCCTAAGAGTAATAAACTAGGTAAAAGAGAATAAAGTCAATATGAATTGGGGAGAATTGGTTTGCATAGAGCTTATAAAGCTTTTCTGTGGCTTTTCAGTGAAGCCTTGAAAGTGACTTTCCCTCCCATAAAATGTCAATATGACCTGCTATAATGAGCATATTATTTTTTGAAGGTCATTAGTAGTCACAATGCCATGGTAGGGTGAGCTTTCAAAGTCTATGAAATGTGCATTCATTTACCAGAGCTCACATTTCTCTATTACTGTGTGTCCAATTTCTGAAAACATTCTACCTGGAGACAAAATATTTCTCTACCTGATAAGCCAGGATTGAACATCCTAGTACCATTCATTTCAGTGATTTGGGGCAGAAACAAGGCATAATTGAGGTTGTGTCTTCCCAAACCCTTGGAATGACCTTTCTCAATGATGGATGAGTTAATGGATTAATTCAGTCCAGCACTCTGCTAATTTAATAAATTTATTTAAAATTATGTTATATCATTTATATTATTAAATCTAACACATAGGAAGGGAAAAAATAGAATTTACTCACAAACCTGTTATCCAGTGATAACCACTGTAGCATTTTTATATATCTTATTTCAATCTTCTTAATGTGTACATTTTAATATTAAAAAAGAAAATTATCCATAAAATATTATAATCTATTTCTTCCTTAATATTATGTGAATGATATTTTCCCTATGCAATTAAACATTCTTTGACTGGCTTTCTTTTCTTATTTTATCACAATTTACTTATGTATGCCTATATAGTTGACCATTGGGTTATTTTCAATTTTTAATATTAGTGAGAGTAAAATGACATTTTTCTACATATATCTTTGTCTTCTCACTGGTTATATTTTTAGTTAGAAATGAAGAATTCAAGAGGAAAAAAAAAACAATTAGCATGAGCATTTTCATGAGACATTACCAAATCATCTTCCAATGAGACCATACCATGGGGGTACCTATTCCCCCATAACTTCACTAATTATGAATTCTATTATATATTTGAAAAGTCAGTTTTATATGTAAAACATAGGAGTACAGAAGGAGTGACCCAAATTTTATTTTCATGTGGTTGTAGGACAGATAAGTGATCAAGGAAGTCCTCATAGAGAGGTGACATTTGAGCTGGATATTGAAGGGGGCAAACCCCCACAAAGTCTAGTAGACTCTAGGCACATAAAGGGCGAGGAGCTAGGCTGAGAAACCAACCAGAATGTGCAAAGAAGTAGGAGAAGGCATGGGATTTTTAGGGTATGTTATCAGAGTGTGTAGACTCTTGGTTGAATGGAGAGCAGGTCGAATGGCATGAAATAGAGACCAGCACTAGAGAATGAAGGGGCATTGTTTCATCATAAGGTTTTCAGTCTTTTTCTTGTAGATTGGTGTTTCTTTAAAGTTTTCCCCAGTTCACCAGTCATTGAAATTACCAAGGGCTTTGGGAAAGAACTCCTGTACATTCCTGTATCACTTAACTTATACCTCTTTTTGAAGCATTTGCTTTCATGTTTGTGTTTTCATCTGTGTCATCTCATTTGACTACAGATCTGTTTTCTCCGAGTAACTCATCAAAATCTTATGAATCAGCTCACCCACATTGGGCATGGAGGCTGGTTCCTGGAGGCTACAGCAGTGCTGGAGGGTAGACTCAGCATAAGGGACTGCAGCACAGTGAGATCGACATAGAGGGAGGAGCCTTTGAGGGAGCACAGGAACTCTCTCAATGTGGCTGAGGATGAAAGGATGGAACTAGTGTCAAACTCATGGTATATTCATCATCTGCTAGTATAAGCATAGAACCTAATAAGCTTCAGTAAGTATTGATTTAATAAGTGTACCAATGAATGGAAGGATCTCAAGCAAAGAGGTTATATGGCATGTATTTTTCTTTTCTTTTCTTTTTTTTTCAGGAGACTGAAGAGTAATTTGGAAAATAAGTTAGTGAAGGGCAAATTTGGAGGATATTTTATTGGAAAGGGAGAGAATACAAGCTGAGCTAAAACAATATGAATAGGAAAATGTAGAGAAAATGACAATAAAAAGCCTTTAAAGCATTTGTGACCCTTAGGATGTATGTATGTAGAGTGTGGGTTGGTAGATAGAAATAATCGTTTCTAGATTCTGGCTTGAATGGGTAGGTGGAGTTTCATAAATTAATAAAAGAATACCACCAAAGGAACAGGTTTAATGGGAAAGCTAATGGTGTGGTTGTGTGGATTTGGGGTGCTTCTAATTCTTCCAGTGTAAGAGATTCTGATGAAGAGTACCACAGGTGTTTTTCTATTAAATACTTGCTGTTTGTCTCATTATTAACATATGAAGTTCATCCTACTCAGAGATGGATGTGGAATTTATTTTACAAGGTAAATATTAGGTATTTAAAATATTTATATTTTTTTCTGATTTATAATACAGCAATGTTATAAAAGTGTATGATTATTTGGATAATTTATTAACCAAATGTACATGAATACCAAATGAATAAAATCATTGTAAAATTTATCATTTCCTCATAAACAGGTTATTTGTTGACATTTAGCATTTTTTTTCTTATGTTAAAATGGGCTAAATGTCATAAAGATAAAAGATATTTAAATAATTTCTATTTTTATTTTTAACAACTCTTTTTTTATACTGTAAATATAAGCATCTAAAATTTCTACAAGTATAAAATATAGAATTCAAAAACAAATTAAAACTATTTTTGATAAATTGGTATGAAAATTCATTGGATGGAAATTAAAAAAAAGACAGTTTTATTGATTTTTTATATGGCCTCAAATACTATATAATTAGAAACATTAAGTTGTTTCCTAAAAAATATACTATTGTATTGGTTTGCATACACTTAAAAAATTTTACAGTAAAATAACTTAGAAGAGATCATTTACATTTAAACCTTATTTTAATAGTAAAATGTATTGACATTTACTAGGAACATAACTTTGGATGCAAAAGATTAAGATTATGTTTATAAAAATGACAAACAAGCCTGGCTGATGTTGCTCAGTGGTTGAGTATTGACCCATGAACCTAGAGGTCACTGGTTAGATTCCTGGTCAGGGCACATGCCTGAATTGCAGGCTTGATCCCCAATATGGGGCATGCAGTAGGCAGCTGATTCAATGATGTTTCTTTCTCATCGGTGGTTCCATCTCTCTCTAAAATATCAATAAAATATTTTAAAAACTAATAACATGACATTTGAAGAATCAAAAAATGAGAGACATTTTATCTCTCTTTTAGACTGAGCTAGTCAAATATTGATTCTGAGGCTGAGTTTAAAACTCAAGTAAACAATTTAATGGGAGGTGAGTTAATTTTATTTGCATTAAAATTTAATGCATATAGCATAATCTCTTAATTTATTTAAAACAAAAGCATTTTATAAAATGTAAACAGTCTCTCTGCTATGAAGTCTAATGCATTCAGGACACAGAAGTTAATTAGTTACTATGGTAACTCTTAGGCCTACTAAGTAAAAATGTGGTGGAAATGCTTGACTAACAAAAGATAGCTCCATAATGTGCTTTCAGCTTTCATGAAAAATAATAAGCTAATAAGCTTTCTACAGAAGATGGTGTTCAGGGGTTCAAAATATGATGCTGAATTTACTTAGATTTTTTTTTTTATATATAAGCCTTTCTTTTCCTAAAATCTCCATGTGAGTAATCAAATGACCCAGATAAATGTTTCTCACTGAGGTGTTAAAAATGAAAAAAAAAAAACAACACACACACACACACACACACACACACAAAAACCCACAAGTAATGAACAAAATGATAGAGGTATTTTGGGACAGTTACATAACAGCATAGAGTGCTATTGCTTTGAGAAGTCTTTTATCCTCGTATAAAGCATTATAAAACAGGACTATTTCTCTAAGTAATAATTTAAATTACAGATTTACACATGTTGTTCAAATTTCATTTCACAAAGTTATGAAAAAAAAAGCATATTTTAAAGGTTTTTTTATCTGACTGGCTGTTCTAGGTGAGACTGCATACCTTTCTCAGGAGAAACAAAACAAACAAAACACTATACAATTGCTCAATTCAGGCATTGGGAAAAGCTCTTTGTTTCTAAGTAGTATTCTAAAAATCATACAGCCTGTTAATTCCTTTTCCCTGAAAGCACTGAAACCTTTGCTGACTTTCTGTAGAAAATGCACATTTTCTCTAAGTTAGTACCTGGCTTATTAAATATTTGCATTATTTGGGTAATGCTAATATAAATTAAACTGTACCTGAAGCCATGAGTTTGATATATGTAGAGCATCAAAAGAATTATTCTTTTGAATAGAAGCTATTTTGTTTTAGTTACATAAATTTTACTTTTTAATTAATTTTTTTGAAATAATTGTACATTCACATGCAGTTGAAAGATCTAATATACCCTTTACCCAGTTTCCCCTAATAGGACACATCCCACAAAACACTATTATAATTTCACAACTGGGATATTAACATTGATACAGACAAGATGCAGAACATTCCCATCACCACAAGGATGCTATATGCTGTCCTTTAATTCCCACACCTAATTCCTTCCCACCTGGAACCCATGCTTACCCACTAATTGGCAATCATTAATCTGTTCACCATTTCTCTAAGTTTTTCTTTTTTTAATTTCCAGAAAGTTATCTAAATATTATATATGATGCAAGAATCATATAGTATGTAACATTTTGTGAATGGATTTTTTAAAATTTATAACCCTCTGAAGATTAATCCAGGTTATTACATATAATAATAGTTTGTTTCTTTTTATTGTTGAATACTAGAGGCCCAGTGCATGAAATTCATGCATGGGGGGGGCGGGGTGTCCCTCAGCCCAACCTGCACCCTCTCCAATCTGGGATCCCTCTCACAATCTGGGACTGCTGGCTCCCAACTGCTCACCTGCCTGCTTGCCTGATTGCCCCTAACTGCTTCTGCCTGCCAGCCTGATCACCCCCTAAACACTCCCCTGCCAGACTGATCTATGCCTAACTGCTCCCCTGCTGGCCCGATCACCTCCAACTGCCCTCCTCTTCCGGCTTGGTTGCCCCTAACTGCCCTCCCCAGCAGGCCTGGTCCCCCCAACTGCCCTCCCTTCCTTGCAGTCCTGGTTGCCCTCAACTGCCGTCCCCTGCTTGGCTTGGTTGCTCCTAACTGCCCTCCCCTGCTAGCCTGGTTGTCCACAACTGCCCTCTCCTACTGGCCATCTTGTGGCAGCCATCTTGTGACAACATGGGGGTGCCCATCTTGTGTGAGGGCATGACGGTCAATTTGCATATTACCGCTTTTTATATAAAGGATTATTCTTGGAATTGATATATCATAATTTGTTTAACAGTTTGTCCATTGAAGGACATCTGGGTTGTTTTGGTTATTATGAATAATAACTGTAAACTTTCATGCATAGGCTTTAGTGTGAATATAAGTGTTCATTTCACTAGGGAAAATGCCCAGGAGTAAAACTGCTGGGTTGTAGGTGTGAGAAACACACTCACCTGTCCAAACTCAAATAATGGACTCAGAGACACAAAGTACAGAAAAAGTGAGACTTTTAATGGCGGTCTTGCAAGATCAGGTGTCTGGTGGGCAGGCACACAGGTGGTTACAAGTGGTTTATCCTTACTGCATGAGTCCCTCCCCCGCCTTCCTCATTGGCTGAGTACTATGGGGTGCACACTCTTCCTGGATGTTGCCTAAGTTTCCTATTGAGCTATTTAAAAAGTGGGCTGTGGGCTTTTTAACTGTCTCCACCTCCTTTTGTCTCTTTGTGCCAGAAAGACCTTCCTGGGGTATGTGCTTTCTGCCAGTGTACAGCCTTTACCGACTTCTCATTTCACTGTGATCCATCCTCCCCTGTTGGTTAGCTCTTTCTAACATCCTGTTTGCCCTGGAGGCTCTCCAGGGGCATGATCTTTGTCACATCCACAGGCAGCCATGCAAGCAAACTACCAGTAATTTTCTATTCAGGGTTAAAAAATCTTGCCTTGAAAATGGACCACCATTAATTTTATTTCTAACTGTAGGGAGTCACACATTTAGTTGTTTTTTTTTAATATTTATTGTTGAAAGTATTACATATGTCCCCTTTTATCTCTCATTGACACCTACTAGTATAGCCCACCTTGCAGTTTTTATGTTTTTGTTTATTAAAATAAAAACTACCATGTTGTTATCAGATTGGCCTCACCATTTTACATTCCCACAAGCAATGTACAAATTTCTTCACATCCTTGCTAGCATTTAATGTTACTATTTAAGAAAAAATTTAAAGCAATTCTGATAGACTGTAATGATATTAATTGTAGGTGTACTTTGCTAATGATGTTGAACATTTTTTTCTTGGGCTTATTTACCATCTGCATATGTTCTTCAGCAAAATGTCACTTCATGTCTTTTGCCCATGTTTTAATTGGATTGTGTGGATTGTGTTTTGAGTTTTGTGATTTCCTTGTGTATTCTAGATACTAGTCGTTTGTTAAATTCATGGTTTGCAAGTATTTTTCCTCAGTTTGTAGTTTGTCGTTTTATTCCCTTAACAGAGTCTTATTCAGAGAAAAAAGTTTTTCATTTTGATAAAGTTGCATTTATCAATTTTCCTTTTATGGGCCAAGCCCTTGCTGGCAAATGAGCTTATGAACTCACCAGTGAGCTCTAGATCCCAAGATTTTAATCCTGCATTTTGTCTTCAAAGTTTTAGAGTTTTATATTTTATATTCAAGTTTGCCATCCATTTAGAGTTAATTTTTGGATGGAGTGTCTTAGATTAAGGATTTTTAGTTTGTTCAGTTTATATTTTTCTGTAGATATCCAATTGCTACAGCATCACTTCTTTCTATCTTTACTCCCTTGAATTGCTTTTGTATCTTTGTCAAAAATAAATTGTACACAAAAGTTTTGTGTGAATATATTTCTGGGTTCTCTATTTTGATCTACTGATCAAAATGCTTATCCCTTTTCCAAAAACACATAGTGTCTTAATTATTATAGTTATGTAGTAAACCTTAAAATTAAGTAGAATCAAATTTTAAAAAAAATATTTTTTCCAAAATTGTATTATCTCTTCTACCTCTACCATTTCATAAAATTTTTTCTATATCTACAAAAATATTATTGTATTTAACCTGTATATAAATTTGGAGAGAATTGGAATATTTTCTATGTTGAATATTCTAATTCATGAACATGGTATATCTCTTGATTTATTTCGACCTTGATTTCTTTCATTAATGTTGTATAATTATAACTCCTGTACATGTCAAATTTAAGCAGTATAGGTGTTAGTATAGTTTCCTTTCTATCCCTTTGATGCTGCTATGATCTATAGTGATATATCCTGTTTCACTCAGTAATTTGTATCTTCTCTTTTTTCTTTTCTCAGTCTTATTACAGGTTTGTTAATTTTATTAATTATTTTTCCCTTTGGGTCCCAATTTATCTAGCTAATCTGCCTTCTTCTCTCCAACTTACAGCATTTCTTATACTTGTTTTACATAAAATGCCCAGGGTTTATAGTTACACCTAATGGGAGAATAGGAAAAGCATATCTACTCCATATCCCAAAGTGAAACAGCAAATTGGATTTTATGATGCATTTATAAGTAGTGTAGGATCCTGATGATTTTCACCGCCACTGAAGCCAGGATGAACTCTGTTTTCAGGTTCAATAAAGAAAGGCTGTAGGAGAAAATGCTTGTTATCAATTTTCCTGTTATTTCTGTAGCAGTTGTAAGGTTCTGATCAACTTATAAACGGGCACATTAGGGAATATTTAAAAGTGAGGCAGATGATTGAGAAGAGACAAGAGAATAGAGTGGAAAGTTATGAGGGAGATTCAGAACAGGGCACCAGAAGATTAAGAGGAGCCTTGGTAACAATGAGGAAGGAGCAGTTGGAAGGCTCACAGGGAGTGCAAGTGAAAGAGGGGTAGGAAGCTCCCATGAAGGCAGGACAGAATGTGGGTGGTGACAAGCAGTGAAGAGTGAAGGACACCAACTCCCAGAGGGAGAAGTGCTTAATGAGCAGAGTACAGACATCTCAGTGAGGCAGAGATGCTTATGTCAGGGTTTCTAACAAAATATGACAGGAATGATATTAATGTAGCAACTGCACAGGATATCTAAGCTCCTTTTATTTATTTGTTCTTTATACCAATTGAATATACCCTAAAAGGAAAAAAAAATAAGTTTTTTGGTTTGACTACCAGATATCGGTCTCTCCCCCTTAACTCATAAAACAAACACTGTGTCTACTTTGAATTCTGTCTTCATTGCTGTGTCCCCCACTCCTAGCTCGGATAACAGTTGGTACTGATAAAATTAATTGAATAAATGCCAAAGTAAAGAGATGTTCTTATGGCAGGAAGCAATGAATAAACACTAAAAATCTTTAATGAGGGAGACAAAAAAGTTGAAAAATTAAAGTACAAGTACCTCTCAGCGACAGACATCAGATTACAAATGCAGACCCTGTTGGTTCCAGGTTATTTCTTTTCCTTTCCCACGGGAGGCTGTTCCTCGCCCCCAGCCCAAGGTGCTGTGCCCTCCCATTGAACTCAACCCCACATTTCTGCTAACTGGGTGTATTTAGTGTTTCTCCCACTGAAGTCCAGGACGTTATGTCTGTAGATATATTTTGGGGAGTTGTTAAGTTTTATGAGAATTTTAAAATTTGTGCTCCATTTTGATAGTAATCCTTACAAAATTATTTTGCTATTTCAAAATATAAAACTCTTGGGGCTGTGTTTTGTGTGTGTGTGTGTGATTATTAAAATGTTAACAGATAGTTTCCTACAATAGGAGTTAAGGCCCTTAAACCAGAATTTCACAAACTGGAGCACACAAATTTTGTTTTTCTCTCTTTCTTTCTTTTGTTTTCTTTCTTTACATGGGTCTCAAGATGACTTGAATTTTGAGAAGCATTGCTTGGACAGTAGCCAAGCCTAACAGTGAGATAGTACTGTGAGAGAGTCTGTATGATACAATAGTGATCAATTATTGAAAAGGAAATTGTAGCATAATGAATGACTTGGATGGGCAAAATCTGAATCTTGCCAAATTATTTCTTTTTGGATAAAAAATGAAAACATACAGACAAATATATTAATTAAAATAGAGCAAACAATGAATACGACCATGAAAGAAAATATAGAAGTACTAAAAATAAACTGAATAACAACTGAATTAAAAAAAAAAAACACACAACTACCTTTAAGCTTGCTTGGTATCATCAATAAATGTCTCATGCAAAAGAAATGAGAAGAAACAGTTTTCTTATATCTTAGGGAAAAAAGCTCAGAGATGAAAATATACAAATGAAATTAAAAAAATAGGAAAACAAGCCCTATTTTTAGGGGTGAGCAGAATACTGTACAATGTTTCACTTATTTAAATACTAAAGATGTGCTCTCCCAACTGATGCCAGCAAGAGTGCTTGACTTTTATTTGGCCTGTAACTACCAGCTACTTCCCCTTTCCTTTCTGGTATTTTGTTGGCTGGCTTCTAGTTGGTAGATCAACCTCGTAACTTATCAGCTTCCTCAAAAGTTCTCTAACTCTTTTGGAATCCAAGCTGAAGCTGTAGTTTCCTAGGGTTACACAGCCAAGCCAGTTCCCCACTGCTGAGAGCATCTACCTCCCATTATAGCTCATGGGGACTCCAGAAGGTACTTTAAAATAGAAGACTCCTAAAGGAGTATTTGTTTCTCACCCCCTTATCCACTGAATGTCCTATTTAAGAGTAAAGTAAGGTATGAGTTTTCTTTTTCCTCTCATCTCTTCAAGATCCACACCTTTTTATTTTCATTTTGATAGTCTCTAAGTGAGGCTATTATAGAGATCTTGGAAGAAATGAATTGCTGTCTGATTAGCAAGGGAGCAGAAAATATAGCTTTAAATTTCTTTTAACATCTTTCCTCTCAAATTGGTAAGTATTTATGCAGCTTCTGTCTCTGGAGGGCAACCCAAAACATCAATCCTCAGCATCTCTGTAACATTTGCAGTGAGCAAGTGGTGTCAGTGTAAGAGGCTGGAAATCTGTTACTATGGTTACCACCTATAAAAAGGTCACCTTCAGGAAATTCTTTCTGTGTGCAAGATAATATAGGGATAATGAAACTTCCTTTGGAGAGGATAAAGAACAGAGTTTGTTAGCAGGTCTATAATTACCTAGGTAGTTTTTGGAAATCTGTATGTTATAATCAGTGCTCTGTATTTCAATAAAAATAACTACATCAATCAGATATTATCTAAGGTAAGATTCCATAATAATACCAGCAATAATGTTCTGATGGGGGAGAAGCTGTTATGAATGGAGAACTCTAGTATGTTTCTTCAATGCTAATTTTTTCTTCACTGAAATTACTTGATTGTTTGAAATCAACTAATAAGCATCCCCAAGGAAAGGAACTCTTCCTTAAGAAGGATTATTTGTATTAAACTACTAAAAAGAGTGATTGGTTGATCAGCTGTGACTGAAGTCTCTGAAGATGTAGTGAAACTTTAACTTCTAAAATCTGGGAATCCTTTAAATTTTCATCCTATCTAATATCTTCATAGTCTCTTATCTGTCATTGGAGATTCAACCTAATATCCCTACACACACACACACACACACACACACACACACACACACGCACTTATATTGGTCAGAGAGCTTTATCACTTTTTAACTTTTTCCCTGCATTGCCAACAGATTTGCTCTGGGGCACACTTTAAAAAATCTGACTATGCCCAAGTTTTGTAACTATGAGTTTGTGAATCAAAGTAGAAGCTTGAGTCCCTGGTGCCTGAACACAGAACCTGTCCATTGAATTACAGTCTCTGTGCTCTCTCTCTGTAGGTGGTCTCTGCAAAATTCTCCGGGAAAGCTGCTCTCACTTAGCACCTCCACATGACATCATGAGAAGTGGCCAGAGAGGCATGAACAGGCGTCTCTGGGGGAATGAGTGATGCACATGTGTCTTTTCTTTTTGCAAGTACAGTTGAGTAAACATAAAAGTCAGTTTTGGAGGGTAACTGTTCCTTGTGTAATTTTTTAAAAATATGTTTTTATTGATTTCAGAGAGAAAGAGAGAAGGAGAGAGATAGAAACATCAATGATGAGAGAGAACAATTGATTGGCTGCCTCCTGTACACGCCACACTGGGGATCAAGCCCACAACCCGGGCATATGTCCTGACCCAGAATCAAATGTGATCTCCTGGTTCAGATGCTCAACCACTGAGACACTCTGGTTGGGCTAAAAGAAATCTTAGGTTGTCAAATATGAAATATTCCATTTTCATAGGCAAATTTTCTTATTGAGTTGGGGTAAGTCAGTTATTGCCTAGAAAACAATGTAGACCTTAACATTTCTTTAAAATGAGAGACTGATAACTGAATGCAAAACGATGCACTCCAATCATTGATCAGTGTTTCCTTTATTACGTGGACCTCTGAAGTACATGAAGCAGGCATATTATTTTACTGCTTTCTGACTCTAGAATTTCAAGAACAGCCTTCCTTTCCAGCATCAGTTCAAAGATTACTATTTTTTAAATTTCTGATTTCCATACCTCCAGAGGTTCTACCAAAGAATATCCTTGTAACTTGATGACAGGCTAAATCCTAGGGGCCTGAATGTAATATATGGGAACAAATACATTTGCAAAGGCCTTTCACCAGCTGTCTTTTTCTTATGAACTTGGATAACAGCGGGATGAGAGGATGAGAGGAAAAGATCTCAAAGGAAGGACTTTAAACCACACGTCCTTAGAATGTTTGCACCAGCCATTTCTTCCTTGAATCTTTATACAACAGCTTGGTAATTTAGGTTGTTTTTAGGTTTACTACTTGCTTCTTTACTTGTTTTTGTTACTTATTATCAGAAAATTTACTGTCAATGACCTATGTGTATACTTTTGGCTTCATCTTTAATTATTTCTTAAGGATAGAATCTTCGAAGGGGAGTTGTTAAATCAAAGGGCATGCTATTGCTTATGATGCTTGCAGCATATTTAAAATCACATTTTATATAGGTCATATCACTTAATATTTTCATAATTCATGTTTAGGGGATTAAAATCTAATACTTTTATATTCTGCATTTTTAAAAGTACTATCATAGTTATTATAAAATTTTACTTTTACAAAAATTGTGTATTTTGAAGAAATTTAGCAATATTTTTCTCCCTGCTACAGATGAATAAAATTTAAAAAGTAATAAAAACAATCCTGAAGTTAGGTGTCTTACATAAAACAACTAAGACAAAGCTGCAGCCAAGTTTCCCAAACTTCTATAAAACACTAGGGAGACATTAAGATTTTCCAATAATATTATTTAGTACCTAATGTTTTACAGTAGGAAGATCTCATTTCACATAAAACTTAAACAACAGCACCTTTGCCTGGGTTTACTTCCAAATAGCAGTAAAGGTAAGCAAGCCTGAGTAAGACTTTATCTTTTTTTTTTTTTAACTGGTTATTCTAGACGCTGGAGACCACTTGGCTGAGTTCATTGACTAGAAGATAAGAGACACCGCCCCAACCTCTATAGATAATTCTATTAATGAATAATGATCTTTATAGAAAATTTCTAACTCCTTACTGATATTTAGAGTCTGTGTTTCACCATAAAGACTTTATAAGTGTAATCTTTTCAAATACTTTTGGATTACATGGCTATTAAAATTTGCATTATTAAAGAGAACTATTTCATAATGAAAGCATGTGAGCACACATAGTTTGTGTTGTGCCTTTACAAAAATTGTTCAAAAGAGTGACTTTCTGCATGATTTGATCTGCCCTCTAGTATTAATAATTTTAGTCTTCTCGGTATGCTCACAAAATAACACTTCTTAT
Source organism: Corynorhinus townsendii (assembly GCA_026230045.1). Classification (NCBI taxonomy): domain Eukaryota; kingdom Metazoa; phylum Chordata; class Mammalia; order Chiroptera; family Vespertilionidae; genus Corynorhinus; species Corynorhinus townsendii. Next base: position 147,686,860 of record JAPDVU010000002.1, on the reverse strand, counting down.
GGGAAGACAACCACAGCTAATTCCTTCATACATTGTATATTTTCTTAGCTTTTTTTTCTTTTTATGGATATAAATGAGAAGGTAAATGCCACTGTACCACTTAAAAAATAGCTTAAAGTGTGGAGAATTGTTGTTACCAGTTTTGTTTTTGATGTAGGATAAGATTTTTCTATGCTTAAAAGAAAAGATAGTTTAGGGATCATGGGCAGGATGCTAATTTGACTGGAGCCTGAGGCATCAGGATTATAAATAGCTGAATACACACTTTCCATGTTGATAGAGAACAAGAAGAAAGGAGCTTGTAAATTTATTCCCACTTCTATAAAATGAGTGTTTGGATGGCACACCAAGTTGTCATACACAAATTACAAATGTTCTAGAATATATGTAAATGAACAAAGCACTTTTTCTAACCATTCATCACCTCTCCCAGAGAAAGGACTGGGTAGGATTCCTTAGAATTGGATTCTGGTCCTGTTTTTGCCTCTGGACTACTTAAGTAACCAGAGGCAAATATTATGTTTTCATTTTTCTTTTTCATAAAAGTTGGGATAATTTAGTCTTACATATTTATTCTTATTCTAAAATTCTGTAGCTAAAATAAAAAATAACTTTACATATTTGCTAAAAAGTTAGTGTAGTTGACACAAGTAGAGTAGTACCAAACGTGTTTTAGCAGTTCACTTTAAGATGCCATAGTTCTAAAAAAAATTCTAAAGTCTTCTAACTAGTGGATGTCAGGTTGGAGGGAGGAAGTAAGCCCAGTCCTATATTTAAGATTAAGCTTTTGGGGTCAGACAGAACTGAGATTTTGCGTCCCAACTCAGTGCTTTTGATAGTCGTATGACTTTGGATAGCTAAATTTTTCTAAGCTTCAGTAAAAAATGAAGACATGTAATATGTTTCTCTTAATGTAGTGAAGAATGATCAGACACACCCATTAGAGATTAAACCTAGTGACAATCCTTTCAGTAATCTTAGTGAACATTAACTGAAGAGTCTAAAAAAAAAAAACTATCTTCAATTATCTAGATCAAAATCATTTCTACAAAATGGTTAGTTATATTTTTTCAAGCAGGTATGGCCATAACAATAAAAATGCAGGCAACCATTCTTCCTTTAGATTCCTTTCAAAACATGCTTGTGTATGTCACATCAACAGGTATCAAGTGTGTTACAAGTAGGATGCTGTCAGAGTAATTGTTATTGATGGATGGCACATAGAATTGTGATTCACGTAACAAGAACTATTGTCTCCATTATATTTCAGCCAAGCCTAACAAGTCTAAGTACAATTGGTTGAATGACAACATTCAGAATTGCTTTTTCCCTTTAAAAAAAGAACAAAATAGTGTTTGCAAAAGACAGCAGTCAAGTAAACAATATCTGTCTCACTTGAAAATATGAGGTTGACAACTATGAAGGAGGCCATCATAGCTTTACCACCAGAAAAACTAAGGTTTGGGAAGAGTAGTCACCAATATGTTTTACACTCGAATGACTAAATGGTCTAAATTAAGAAATGACTAAAGGTCTCAAAGGTTTTCATTTTTTCTTAAGAATTTCTATTTCTTCTTTCTTTTGTACTATTTGTAAAGAGGTCAGTAGCTCTGTGGACTGTTTTAGACAAGCATTTCATCCTATGAAAAGCCTTTTTTTCATTATTTCTATTCTTAGAATGCTTAATGTGGTCAAGAAGTCCTAAATAGATGAGTTCCACTTCTCATGAAACTTTTAAGTTCCAAACTATATATGCAAAAATGTTTATCTTGATATGACACTGGTGCATTGATATTTTCATTAACTTAACTTCTTGTTTTAAAGCAAGACATTTTGCATGCTTTTCTTTCCTATCCCCTCCATTCACACCGTTTATTTTTAGTCTGAGATTTAAATTCTGATGATTAAATTCTTAAGTAAAATACTTTGCATAATACACTTTTCTTTTTGAAAAATCACTTTTAACATTTTCATTCCATTTAGCCACCTGATTAAAATAATGATTTTGACTGAACTTGCTGTTTAACCATTTTTAAGTACTCACTGTCCTGTTTCATGCTCCAACTTTCCTTTTTGAGTGCAGGTGTTCTCTTTATTCCAAAATTAAAGTACATATCAGTTTTGAAAGTTTTCATGGGTAAATATTCTCTGAATCTTGAAAATATTTTCCTTTGCCTTTATACATCATCAGAATATACAGTTTATTAGTCTCAGTCCTTCCTTTAAAAACTAGAGACATTATTCCACCATTTGTAGACACTTTGATTTTTATTTCCTTGGTTGCTTGTAGTACTTTTCCTATATCCATGTAATTTATCTAAGAGGAAACTAATTATTTGGAATAAGAATTTCTCATCTATGTTTACAGATCATTTCTAAGTGCAGGAAGGCTTTTTTCTTTGTATAGACCCCAGCTTTCCGAAACAGAAGGGAGAAATAAAGAGGCTTCCTATCTTTTCAGAGACTTTGATGAAGAGCCATGTGCTTACTAGTAGGCCATGTGATCTACTTTGGGTAGGTTTGCTTCTATCCAGCCCCATTTGTTTTTAGAATCTATCTATCTATCATCTATCTATCTATCTATCATCTATCTATCTATCTATCTATCTATCTATCTATCTATCTATCTTTATCATTTATTTATTAACATTAATAAATAAAGGTAATTTAGAACATTATTAATCTTGATATTCAGTGGTATTATAAATTCACTTTGTTTTTATAAGCATTTCATTGGGTTGATGGGTGGATGTGGTTTTCTAAAAAACAAGCCTCCAAATCTATATATATAAAAGCCTAAGTGACCGAATGACCGAACGACCTGCTGGCCAGTCACTATAGCACACACTGACCACCAGGGGGCAGACACTCAATGAAGGAGCTGCCTCCTGGTGGTCAGCATTCTCCCACAGTGGGAGCGTTGCTCAGTTGACTGACTGGCTCCAGATGCAGGGCTCATGGCTTGTGAGTGCTGCTGTGGTGGTGAGAGCCTCGCCCAATTGGGACTGACTGGGTGCGAGCCCGTGGCAGGTGTAGTGGGGCGTGATGAGTCAGAGTGGCAGGCAGGAGCTGTAGGTGACATTGGACTGCAGGTTTCTGCCCGATCCCGGCAGGTCACGCTGAGGGAACCCAATGGTGCACGAATCTGTGCACTAGGCTTCTAGTAATTTATATAAGTGACCTGTAAAGACAAGATAATCAGGATTAAACAAATAAAGTGTTGCATCTTCTTATCTCAAGCAGTCACCTTTCAAATTGAAAATATAACATTCATCAAAGTTTAAAATATGTTTAGCTTAAGTAATATAATGAGCCAGACAAACAGCTGAAAGAAAGCAATTGTAGTTTCTTTCTCTATGCTCCACGTATCATGAATATAATAACCACATAGGAGATGCTCCCTCTATTCACATTGCCTGTGTCAATGGAGGTTTTCACATTCCCATCAACACCTAGTACTCCTCAAAGGTGAGATATGCATACCAGGGGAAGGCAGTGGAGGGTTGGGGGGGGGGGGGTGGGTAAGAGATCAACCGAAGGACTTGTATGCATGCATATAAGCATAACCAATGGACACAGACACTAGGGGGCGGGAAAAAGGAGGCAAATGTACTACTATTTGTAATACTTTAAACAATAAAAAATTAAAATTAAATAAAACTAAAAAAATGAATAATTTAAAAGTTAAAAATAATTGTTTTTCTTAAAATCTAAAAATGGAAAATAATGTTATTTTTATTATACATTTCTTAAAATATTAACTTTTAATGCAAAAACAACATCCATTTTTTTTTCTACTTGGAAAATAGATGAATATTCATATTATTAATTAGGGAGTTAGTTCTTTAGATGTACACTAATGCCAAGAATAATAGAAGAGATTGGTAAAACAAATATCCTCACATAAATGAAGACCTGTATCTTTACTCCTAGTTAGTTCTGGCTCTTAGAATGCAGCTTATCTAAGATTTTCAGCTAAAAGCTCGGGGTTTTATAGGCATCCCTCCTCACTGGCTGAGTCTGAAATCCCACATTCCTCAGGCACCATGTAGCACAGGAACCTCTACTCAGCTCCCCAGGCTCCCTACTGGAATGTAAATTCCTGAACTGTATCTACATGGCTTTTGAGATCACATCTGGTGCGTTACATACTATAGCTCTAGCAGTTAATAGAGACCTGGCATGAAGAAGTCATAAAGGAAATACTTACTTGTTGAATGAATTATTGTTCATTATTTTATTTTGATTAGTAAAGTACTATCTAAAATTGCATAGGATAAATGTAATAAAATTGGATAAATGGCTAACTTTAAGATTTGTCATATTCATGTATTGAAGACAAAGCTAAAAAGTGTTTTCATCTCTTTCCCAATCCATATTAAAGCATAACATTTTATCTGAGGGGTTAAACCTTTGAAATAGATGTTTATTCTTTTAAAAATTGATTAAAGGTTATTTTCTTGCAGGGCTAGTCTGTCTCTTGTTTACAATATGAAGTATCTCTTTAACTTCAGAACTAATAGTTTGTATTTTAGTTTTTCTTATTCCCTTAGGATTTTAAGGGACATGAAAGTCACTTTGTAAAGACCATTTGGAAATCCACTATCATTATTTCCCCCTGTGCTGTGTGTGTTGTTTTTCTGCACATGTGTAAAGATATGTAGGTGAAAAAGTATATAGAGAGTTTGGCTGAAAACATAAACCTCATTGGCAGGCAGAGGGAAATAATAAATCAATGATATTAAAATTTTCTTACAATGAATTTCTTGTGTTGGAAAGATAAGAGCCAGATACTTTCCATTGAGAGAATGATCCTAGATCCATATTCTGCTCGAAAATTTAATAGGGAACATGCATATTTTGGTAATGGCAGTTGTTAATAATAATAATAAAAGATAGCACAGATTGGTTTGTTCTGTTCTTTTTCTGGTAGAAAAAGTTCCTGAAACAGAGTCCCTAAAAATAGACTACATGGAATTACTAACAAAAGCTGGATAAGATAAATGCAAATGAATGAGAATGAGCACAAACCTTTCTTCAGAGCAATTCATGAAACTGAGGGGGTGGGGCATGGATACTGAATGGAGGACAAGGTATTGGGATATTATGCAGTGACTATAAGTTATAAATCATGGAATGAAATGGATGATTTTTAATGGCACTAAAAGAATTAAAACAGAAAAAATGGCTTACAATCTTGAACTTCCAACTCAAGAGAAAGATAGAGGGGAAAAAACGCCTTATAGTGATCTTAAAAGAAAGAGCAGACATGAATGACAGAGCTCAGAAAGACCTGATGTTAATTTTTCTTTTAACCATCTGCTAAATTAGGTCATTGGTTGGAAAGAATGGGACCCTGAAAGATATGCTGGGGATACATGGAAATAAACAGGTAGAATTGAGGCATTTTAGCCTTTTACTCTATCTGAAAACTATTTGCCAGTGGAAGCATCACTTCCTTACTCCTCCTGGAGCCAACAATTCCTTATGTAAAACACTGGGACACTTCACTTGTAAGCAAAGTGGCCCCTGTTCTACTCCCTTGAATCCTCGTGCAACCGTATTTCCCCTAAAATGTGAGTTTTGTAGCTCCTGGAGAATTGTATTAAGAGCCATAATGTTTGCAATAAAAAAATCTTATAATAGTCATTTTTCTACAGCTTCCAAAAGGCCAAAAATGCAAACATGAAGACAGTAACCTTCTGATTGCTATACAGTTATTTTTCTTCCTTTAAAATATTTTGGTATTTGTCAAATGGGAAAATATATGATAGTGATCATAATCGCAACTCTGAATCCAGAAAGATATCCTATGTTCTTTTGATTTCAATACGTTCATTTGAGTTTACAATTCAGCTTCTTTTGAATGACTGAATAATGTAATTTGAGGCAAATTTCCAGCAGTAGCAGAGGGCAGCAGGCACTTGCTGCTCCCTATGATTTGCATTTTGGGATTCCCTTGGTTTGTTTGGTGGGCTGTTTCAACCACACAGAATAGAATTTCCTTAGGAAATGCTTATGAGGTATTTTGTATATTATAAATAAGTTGAGGAGACCAAATTTATGATGATAAATTATAGTAGATAATTTTGTACAAGGAATTTTTATGTTGATTAAATTTATTTTTGAAATACCTAAGTATAATGTCAGTTCTTAGTTTAAAATTATTTTTTCTGATGTGTACAAGAAATAGAATTTTTTGACCATATGTAAACAAGAAGGAATATATTAGAATATATTAGAATAAGAAATGTACACTACAGTAAGCTCTTTTGAAAAATTGATACAGTATGTATTTCCTTTATTTATTTTAAAAACATGTTTTTATTGATTTTAAAGAGAGAGGAAGGGAGATGGAGAGAAAGAGAAACATGGGTGAGAGAGAAGCATCAATCAGCTACCTCTTACACAACCCCTACTGGGGATCAAGGCCATAACCTGGGTATATGCCCTGACCTGGAATCATACCGGCAACCTCTTGGTGCATGGGATGATGCTCAATCAACTGAGCCACACTGGCCAGGGCATATGTGTTTATGAATTTATATTTTTTTCATTTAACAAAACATGTATTGAGCCCCTTCTATTTGTTTTGGGGATATTTAAGAATGAATAACATGTAGGCTCAACCCTCAAGGACTTCTATGCTAGTAAAAAAGGTAAGATGTGTGCATGTAAGTAGAAAATGGGTAGAAGTGTTAGGTGCTAGAAAAAAAGTACAAAAACTACTTATCCTATTTTTAAACTTGCATTAACACTTTACCCATTGTTGAAGGATCAAGGCTAGTACTCCTTAGATGAGAAGAAAATGAATTTCAAGAAGTTGGGTATATAAATTTAACTATGTAAAATAAAAACTTTTATAAATCAAATATCAAAGAAACAGAAAGTAAATAAAAAACTTGGAAACTACTTACAGTGACTCTTAAAAAGATTTATAACAATAATATTTAAAGATCTTTTACAATTTCTAAGCAAACACTTAAAACCACTTAAAGTTGAAAAAGGAGGATAAATATTCACTGATAAATTTCAGTCTATAAAATAAATTAACTAATAAGTTAATACAGCAGAAGAATATATAGTTTTTTGCTTATGAAATCAATAAACATTTTTTGTAAAAGGTTGCACTCAATGTTGACCAAGATGAGATAAGATGAGTACCTCTCAGTGAGTATAAATTTTTATAACATTTAAAAAATATTTCCAATACCCAGTGAGAGTATAAATTTCTAATATCCAGCAATTAAGCTTTTTCCCACATATTCTAAGGAATTAATCATGAATATGGTCAGATTTATACACCAACATGTTTGTATTTACAATAAGGACTGATTAGAGGAAACATGTTCAACAACCAATGAAGTAGTTCATCAATGCATTGAAAAGTTGAGTAGTAGTTATTCATAATGCATGTGTGTACACTTGTGTTTGTATTTATACACATAGATTGCAAGGAGTAAACCATACATAGTTGATACAGCCTCATTTCAGCATCATGAGGCCCTAGAATACGCTTATAGATTCTTCTTCTACTCCCAGTTTAGTTTTTTTACCCTCAAACAAGGACCTTAGCTAATTGGAATTATTAGTTGGGTAACTCAGATTTCATTTCCAAAGGATCTGAATCCTCATATGGCAAAATTACATTTTGGGGAAAGGATGTTATAATTTTCCATTAACTTTTACTCTTGGACATGGAAGTACTAAGAGGTACTCCAGAGAAAACCCTGGCTTCTATATATAGTTCTCTTACCCAGTTTTCTTGGTTAGTAGGGTCAATCATTCTAGCTAGTCATGTATTCCCCCACTTTATAGGTTCAGTTGCTTGTGGTGTCCAAATGAGCAGGTAGCAGCCATAACTTTCAATTGGACATCTTCTTGCTGTCCATGGAGGGAACACTGCCCTGCTGGAAGAATAGACATCCAAAACAGAAGAGTTTAAAATCCCAAAGAGAAGAATTGAAACTCTGTGAATGGTTTTTAGGTTAAGGTGAGAGGAGCCACTCCCATCCCTTGATTGTTGGACCCATTTATTCCAGCAATGGGAGAGATAGCATTCTTCTAATTAGGGTAGTTTTTAAAGAATAAATCAATCTATTTGGAGTATGTAATCACATCTCTGCTCACAACACTCGTGCCACCTGAAGCTCCTACATATGGAGAAGTGGCCATCCCTGTGTGCAGAGAAATATGAAGGGTTTTGATAGGAAAGAGGAAATACATTTTCTTAGGAATACACAACTAGGGAGAAGCTTTCATTTTCACCAAAGTGATTTTTTAAAATATTCTTCTCAGTATAAATATAGAAACCTCTATCTAGGTTACTGTTCTAAATTCACCTTTTCTTTTTTCTCTCTTTTTGCTCTTTTTCTAATATATATTCAGAGTTGCTACAAGTGGGTCTAATGTCAACAGACCAGGCCATTTTTGTGTCATAGATGAGCATAATCTCTGGGACAAAGTACCACTTTTCCTCTTGACTCTTTCTTCCTGCTTGTAAAATGATACTATATCTAAGATGAAAATCCTGCTTCTGTTTCCACTCTACAGGTAAGTGTACCTGATTTGGTACTTCAGTTTTTCTCTTGTGGGTGAACTCAATTCTGAACCTAGTTATGATATAACATAACAATTGTCAGGCCTTTACCCAAATTTTTAGATCCAATAGTGCATTTCTCTCTAGCTGGAATAATGCCATAAATGAAAAGGTCTCTCTCCCCACATCTGTTCATAACCCACTTAACTGCCAGCAGTGATCATAATCTGGAGTATCACTCTACTGTCTGTATTGGCTAAATATGCCTCTCTGGGATCAGTGTTTGCCTTAACTGTACTTGAGCTTAGCTCTTCAACAAGACTCTTTACATGAGAAATGTACCTTCTGCAACACAACTTGCTTCACTGGTATTAGGTTTCTTCCCAAATAAAAGCAAACCACAATTAACCAAAGAAATACCTAATGTACAAATTAGTTGTTTCCTAGTTCTGCTTGTTAAATAATCCTTCTTGTTTCGAAATGAAAGAATCCCAGTTGCTGTCATATGCCTGACCAAGTCTTAAGTTCTAGCTCTTAAATTTGCTCAACTATTTTAAGGTCCCCTTTGCCCAAGTATAGTTATGCCCTATGACCTCACATTCTGTCTCTTTGCAGCACAAGCTATAAAATTATACTTTCTGGCTGGTTTTCCCCTATCATTTGTGAAATATAATATGGAGCTGCTAAAACTAATTATCTGTTAGGTGATGTCTCACTGCCTACCCGAAAAGTGCAAAAAGATTAGCATGTTTAAATTAAACTAGATCTACTCATAGAAGATTAATTATTTGGCTTGCCAACAAGAAGTTATCACATTATTAATATAATGAAGAAAGAAAATTGCTTCTATAAGAAAGAATAATAATGAGTGATACTTTGCCAAAATATCAGAATATAGTAGAGGTGAGTGATGACAATATTCATAGATGTTATCCAGATACAATTTTTAGAACAGTTGGTCTCAATTATTATTCTATTATCCAACTATTATTTTTAATAATTCTGGAAATAACTCATATTCAGATATCATTGATATATGTAAATGATGTCAGAAGACTAAGTCAACTTTGAGAGTACTCCAGACACTTGTCATCCTTGTCATTAGGATACTGTACAGGCTGTCAGTTGTCATGACCCCAAAGGTAAGGTGCTTGTAACCTTTCCAAGAGCTTAAATATTCTTCTTGAGTTAATTCTTATAGCCATACTCAGAGATATGAAAAGATACAACATGAATCAGAACCAATCCCTCTACAGAAAATGCTGTGACAAACTGAAAGCCATGAAAACAAATGTCAGTAACACAGATGAGAGCAAAAGGAAAATGAGCATCACAACTGTAATGGAGAAAGGGATAGTGGGACAAATTGCTTTTCTGTCACACACACACAAACACAATTAACAAAATCAGTTTTCTTTTAGTTAAAATTCACTTACTTTTTCACTTAAATTATGATTGATTACTAAATTTATAGTGCAAATATTTTAAGAAAGTATAAAAATAAAATTAAAATTACCTCTGTTCTCACATCTTTGAGGATGTTTTCTTTCTTCTGTTTTGCAATGTATTATCAATAATTACGTTACTTTAGAAATTAGTTATATACACCTTATTTATCCTAAAATTTTATTTGATATTTACTTGTAAACACTTTTATTAGGTTATAAAGCTTTTTGAAAAACATCAGAATGACTACTTGATATTTCAACAAATTGTTGCATACTTCTTGAGTGTTGAATACTTAGGTTTTCTCCAAATGCTTTATACTAGAGGCCCAGTGCAGGAAATTTGTGCACTCGGGGGGTTCCCTCAGCCCGGCCTGTGCCCTCTCACAGCCTGGGAGCCCTCGGGTGATGTCCGACAAACTGGCAGTTGAATATCCTTAGTGGTGCTATGACCACTGCCGCTGCACTCGCCAGCTGTGAGCCTGGTTTCTGGCTGAACGACACTCCTCTTGTGGGAGTGCACTGACCACCAGGGGCCAGCTCCTGCCTGAGTGTCTTCCCCCAGGTGGTCAGTGTGCATCATAGCAACTGGTCATTCTGCCATTCAGTAGATTTTCATATTAGCCTTTTATTACATAGGATTAGATATTATTTTGCTTTGAATATGTTTGTGTATAAATTTATCCATATTCAGGTTATTTCCTTGGGATATATGCCTAGAAGTACAATTTTTATATATTAAAATATTATGGCTCTTGATAAATATGAGTTATTAGGCCAAGCTTCAGAGCAGATATGGACCTAGGAATCTGAATGCTATACTTGGGGGTGTACATTTACTGGGGATATTTACTAAATATTAGAAAGATAATTGAGAGCTAGAGGAGTAGAATAGTTTCCATAACCTCTCAGAGATAGGAAAAGACAGAAGACAAGATTAAGAAATAGTATCTAAAGTAAAAGGACAAAATATATTTAACTAAAAAATACAAAAATTCTATAACTCAACAATAAAATAGAAATTAAAACATAGGGTAAGCTTAACAGCGGATTAGATGCAGATTAAAAGATCACACATGAAAAGAAAACTAAATTTTAAAAAAAATCTAGTAAACTAGTAAAAAAAAATAAAAACAGTGCTAGGAAAAAAAAAGATAAGAAAATATCCAGTATGAAATATGGAGAGACAGATGGATGTGAAATACAGAAGATAATATAAGACTTACTGGTTCAATCTATTTAAGAGGATCTATGCCCATACAATAACTGAGCACTAAACTAACAGAAAGACTTCAAAAAATTCACACAGGAAAGTCACTATGCAAACAAACACTGCAATCATCACTGCCACTAGGAAACCACTATGACCAATAAATGCTGAATAAAAGGGAATTGTAATTTTCAGAGTTTCTACATTATATTATACAAAATGTATAGTTTTCAACCAATAAAGAATGAGATATTGAAAGAAATAGGAAAGTGTGGCTAATAAATGGGAAAAAAATGCAATCAAAGGAAATTTTCCCTGAAGAAGCTTAGACAATCATTTGTATGCCATAAGCATCTATAGGCGCAAGCGGCGGGCCTTTTTAAATTAAATTCAAAATATTGTGGCAGTTAATTAAATCATTTATTATAACTATGTCCAGAGACATAAATAAAACCACATCTAAAGAATTATAGTAGCCCAGCTGGTTTGGCTCAGTAGTTGAGCATTGACCTATGAATCAGGAGTTCACGGTTTGATTCCAGGTCAGGGCACATGCCCAGGTTGTGGGCTTGATCCCCAGTGTGGGGTGTGTAAGAGGCAGCCAATCAATGATTCTCTCTCATCATTGATGTTTTTATCTCTCTTTCCCTCTCCTTTTTACTCTGAAATTTTATATATATATATATACACACACATACATATATATACACACATATATATATATGAATTAAAGTAAATTATGAGAATAATCCTATATAATAAAAGGGTAATGTGCAAATTGACCCTAGTGGCAGAACAACCAGGAATGATTGGTGCTATGACCCGCACTGACCACCAGGGGGCAGATGCTCAATGCAGGAGCTGCCCCCTGGTAGTTAGTACGCTCCCACAGGAGAGCTTCATTCAGCTACAAGCTGGGCTGACAGCTGCGAGCACAGTGGCAGTGGAAGGAGCTTCTCCTGCCTCCGCGGAAGCGCTAATGATGTCTGACTGCCAGCTTAGGTCTGATCCCATGGGGAGCAGGCCTAAGCTGGCAGGTGGACATCACCCAAGGGATCCCAGACTGCAAGAGGGCACAGACCAGGCTGAGAGACCCCCAGAAGTGCACAAATTTTTGTGTTGAATAAAATATAAAATATCAATAAAAAGATAGGAATTAAAAGAAACACAGTAGCAATTCTGTAGTTGAAGAGAACAGTAACTAAAATGAAAATGCACAATATAGAGAAACTGTATTGCCAGTAACCTACTGTACGAGAATACTAAAAATAGTCCTTGAAGTTAAAAATATGAGGATACTAAACAGTAATTTGAATCCACATGAAGAAAAACCGGTAAAGAAAATTGCGTAGGTAAGTATAAAAGACATTATAAAGATATTTTTATTTGTAGTTTTTCTTTCTCTTATTAAAAAAGCAACTACATAGAGTAATAAATATCCATGTTTATGTGCTTATCTGCACTAATAAAAGGGTAATATGCTAATTAGACCCAACGCTTTCTGGACGGCCTTCTGGAGAAAGCCAAGGCAAAGGCAGTTAGGGGTGATCATACCGGCAGGAGAGCAGTTAGGGGCATCAGGCTTGTAGGCAAAGGTGGTTAGGAGTGATCAAGCAGGCAGGTAGGTGAGCGGTTAGGAGCCAGTAGTCCCGGATTGCGAAAGAAATGTCCAACTGCTGGTTTAGGCCCCATGAGGGATCACCCCATCCATGAGGGATGGGGCCTAAACCAGCAGTTGGACATCCCCTGAGGGGTCCTGGATTGGAGAGGGTGCAGGCCAGTGCACAAATTTTGTGCACTGGGCCTATAGTAATGTATAAAGATGTAATTTGTATAACAAAACCACTAGAATGAATAAAGGAATCAAGTTTTATTCATGAAAAACTTTTGTATACTATGAATTTAGGTTGATATTAATTCAAGCTAAATTATTTTTTTTTCTGAGGCAAAATTGGTATATAACATTATATTAGTCTCAGGTATGCAACATAATAATTGGATCTTTATATACACTACAAAGTGATCATTACCACAATAAGTCTAGTAACTACTAGTATGTGTCCCATATAATTGACCACCTTCAATTATTTCACCCATTCCCCAACCAACTTTACATTTCACATAAATGTGGAATCATATGGCATTTGTCTTTCTCTGTCTGGCTTATTTTAGTTAGTGTAATACCCTCAAGATCCATCCATGTTATTATAAATGGCAAGATTTTCTTTTTCTTTGAATATATATATAATTTATGAAATGCCATGCTCGTCTCATGAATTGGGATAGTTAATAGTGTTAAGAATGCCACACTTCCCAAACTATCTACAGATTTAATGCATCACCATCAAAGTTCTAGTTTTTTTTTTTAAATCTTAAATTTGCATTAAATGTAATAAGGAAATACAAATGATTCAAAATACCGAAAACAATCTCAAGTTGGAAGATCCAGTCTTCCATTTCAAAATTTACTACAAAGCTACAGTAATCAGGATATGTAGTACAGGCAAAAGATCAATAGAATAAAATTGAGAATATAGATATATATGTCTAACATTAGAGTAAATTGATTTTTGACAAGAGTTTCAAGACAATTCAATGTAACCATGCTGAGATAACTAAATAGACCCATGCAAACTTATAATATTGAATCCATGCCTCAAGCCATATACAGACATTAGCTGAAAATGGATCATAGGCCTAAATTCAAAGCTAAACTATAAAACTATTAGGAAAAAATCATATTCATGACTTTAAAGATGGCAATGGTTTACTTGATATAATACTGATGCACAAGCAACAAAAGTAGATAATTTGGATTTGCTCAAAATTAAACTTTTGTGCTTCAAAGGAAACCATCAAGAAAGTGAAAAGACAACCTATTGAATAGAAGAAGAAATGTATTTGCAAATCATATGTGTGATAAAAGAATGTATTCAGAATATATAGATAATTCTTACTACTCAACAAAAAGACAAATGACCCAATAAAAATAAAGCCTTTGAGTAGACATTTCTCTTAAGGTGATATGAAAATAGCCAATAAGCACATGAAAAGATGCTCAACATTATTATTGGGAATGCAAATCTAAACTATAATGAAATACCTTTTTACATTCATTTGGATAGCTAAAATAAAGAAGACAATAACACATGTTGGTAAAAATATAAAGAAATTTGCCCTTTATACATTTGTGGTGTGATTGTAAACCTATATAATAAAAGGATAATATGCAAATTGACCTTAAAGGCAGAACAACTGGGAATGACTGGTTGCTATGATGCACACTGACCATCAGGGGGCAGATGCTCAATGGAGGAGCTGCCCCCTGGTGGTCAGTGCCCTCCCACAGGGGGATCTCCGTTCAGCCACAAGCTGGGCTGACAGCTGTGAGCACAGCAGTGGTGGCGGGAGCCTCTCCTGCTTCCGTGGCAGCACTAATGATGTCCGACTGTGGCTTAGGCCTGCTCCTCGCACTGCCAGAGGAATGTCTGAGTGCCAGCTTAGGCCCGATCCCCCAGGGAGTGGGCCTAAGCTGGAAGGTGGACATCCCCTGAGGGGTCCTGGACTGTGAGAGGGTGCAGGCCGGGATGAGGGACACCCTCCTGCCCACCCCCCACCCAAGTGCACGAATTTTCATGCACTGGGCCTCTAGTGTAATACATTCACTTTGGGAAACAGTTTGGCAGGTCCTCAGAAATTTAACATAGAGTTACTCTATACTCAGTAATTCTTCTTTTCAGCATATACCCAAGACAATTGAAAGAATATGTCTACACAAAATAATGCACACATGTGCTCATAGTAGAATAATTCATAATGGTCAAAAAGTGGTAACAACACAAATGTCCACCAACCAAAGATCCTGTTAATAAAAGCCTATGTGGTCATGATGCCCTCACACCGTAATGAGCGATCACCAGGAGGCTGTGTGTGCAGCAGGCACACGTGGGTGGGTGGGCTGCGTACATGTGTGGGAGGGCAAGGAGTTGACGCTGCATGTGCAGCGTGGAGGCGGGTCCCGTGGCTCCGTACAGCAAGGCCTGGGGGTTCCATGGCTCCACGTGGCACAGAGGCGGGTCCTGCAGCTCTGGACTACCTCTTTGGGGCAATCTATCCAGGATCCTCAGATGGGTGGGTGGGGCCTACCTCTTTGGGGCGATCGATCGCAGGGCTCCCGCACTGTGAATGGGCACAGGCCAGGCTGGGGGATCCACCCCTCTGAGTGCACGAATTTTGTGCACCAGGCCTCTGGTAGTTAAATAAAATGCAGTAATTATCATAAAAAGAGATTATATATTCATAGATACTATAACATGAAATCTTGAACCTTGAAAACATTTTGATAAGTGAAAGAAGTTAGGCACAAAAAACCATTATACATATCATTTGTTTACATAAAATATCAGAATTAGAAAATCCACAGAGAGAGAAAAAAGTTTAGTGATTACTAGGGATTGTGGAGAGGGGAGAATGAGAAGTGAGTACTAACAGATAAGTAATTGTAATACAATATCTGGCTCCATTTTTTATATTTGATTCCTGACAGTTTTCAAGTCCCCTATTCCCCTTTTCACTTCTGTCCCATATCTAGGCAAGTTGCTAAGAAAGCCTGGTGCCCTCTCTTTTGCTGCTAATGGAAAACTCAAACTACATAAGCCTCAGCTCATGCTTGTGGGAACCCTCACTCTAGTCTTATTCCTTAACCATATAAAAAAACCAAGTCAGTCTTCTCTCATGACTTACTCTCAGGACATTTCTGGACTAGCCTTGGATTCTCTCCTGCATTCCCAAGAGAGTCTCATATGTGAGGAACAAACCTTTTCATACCCCCTTGGTACATATAGTCTCAATATCTGAACCCAAATTTGGATTTGTGTGTGTGTGGCTGGTGTACATCCAGTTTCTAAGGGAAGATTACAACAGAAAAAGATGCTTTGCATTAGGATATTTTATCTTTTATCTCTGAATCCAGGCAAGAAACAAATATATAGAAGACTTAAACTAAACAGTATAAGTAGGTATATCTAAATTAAATGCATATACATCTATTTAATTATATATTTATATTTTTATAGATTCAGTCACAAGTAGATATAAACATGTATATACATATCCAACACATGGATATGTAATGTATATGTTCATAGATACTTATATGTGTGTGCATGTTTAAGTGTGTCAACATACACATATGCAAACAATACTGAACCTTATAGAGAGTATACTGTCTTTCAAACACACATGGGACACTTTAAAAAAACTACACAGTAGGGCATACCCACAAAACTAAAAAAATTCAAGAATAGAAAAATAGATCCCATTATTTGACTGTTTAAAAAAATAGAAATTGATTAAAAATATAAAAACGGGAAACCCCAAATCACTGGGAAATTGACTTAATTTCTCTTTCTCCTCCCTTTTTTATTTTCTGAGTTGTCCTGTGATTGAATTTGAGGAAGAACAATTCTATACCCAAGAGCTATGGAGATTTTGCACCTCCTTGTTTTGAGGAGAATATGAAGTTTCAGCATAGGTATAAATTTTTTTGTTGTTGCTGAGTGAACATGCCGCAATTTGTGAAGGGCAAGTATTAATTTTGAGTTGTCAAATGGGTGAGCTGTGTTGGTTATTGAATTTTGGTTTCTCAATTCCAAATCCACTCTTCTGTATTCTGTTTTTTGATTCTTTGACTAGTACTCGCCAAACCACAGTTCTTTGCCAGTTGGTTTTCCCTTAGGCTCTGCCAATAGGGCTCACTAAGGGGCAACCACATGATTGGAGAAGGGAGGGGACCTGTTACTTTCTGTTGTGTCAGTGTCATCACATTAATGATTCTTCACCTTGGCAGCGACAGTTTATTCCAATAGTGACAGTTGACTTCGGGTTGCCATTTCTATCACCTGTCAGGACCAGCCTTACTGTGCCCCCTGTGAGATGCAGTCCACTTGTCTGAAGCTCCTTTCTTGGAGGTCTGTGTCCCACTCCATGGCCCCCATCTCCTGAGGTGCCAGTTAATTACCAGACAGCATCTCTTCCTCAGGGGTACAGTCCTCGTTCCTCATCACCCCTCCATTCCTGCCCCCAGCTTTAGGGGTTATAGCTTCATCCTATAGTAACTACTTCTGGGATTCCTCAATTACTATTATTAGTAATATAGTACATTTTCTGTTCTCTGATACCTGGTCGAGAATTTTTAGTATTAAATTCTGTTAAAATATTTCCAAGTTTCTATCTCCGGATAAGACCCTGACTGACAAAGAAATCCATCCTTGCTCTTCTGGAGACTTAATCCCCTAATCATGAAAGGGCCAGCTTCCTAAGTCTGTATCAAGCAACCAGTGCTCCTACTTGCTTAGATTTTACATGTAAATCACTCCAAAGCCTACAATCATGGATTCTCCGATCACTTTCCCCAGAGAGGCTTCTCATTTAATCATGTTGTTGTCTCCTATTGTAAAAGTCAGAGCTCTGTGCCATGCCTTATGTAGTTAGATAATTTCTCAATACCAAAATAAATTTGATTAACCAAATGCCCTTTCCCTGATTATGGTAGATGACGGAGAGCTGTAAGTTCCCGAAACCACTTTCACTGAAAGTAATGTTCATTCCTGTGGTTTATTAGGGCCCAAATAGCTATCATGGAAGATAAAAAAGATGCCTTTGTGGTGAAGGATCATTACTTATATTTTCTTTTTCTTTTTGTGTATTTCTGAAGGCAATCATAGGTTTTGATAAGCCTCAGAAAAATACTTAGTATGTACATTTTGAAAAGTAAGATTCTCTACTACTTTTGATAATATTAAAGCAAAATGCTTTAATGCAGGCATGTGTAACTGAACATTTTAGCATGTTAATATTGGCTTCCGTTATCTTCTAAGCATTGCCATCTTGTACTACCAATTTTTAAATGAAAAACAGTTTAGTATGTGGGTTTTAAATAGTTACATGTGTCTTTTGAAGATATCTATTTATCACATAATAATTTGGCCAGAGTTTGAAAATTAGAGTTTAAGATCCTCAAAATTTCATCTTTGAAGTGGTATCATATACCATAGGTGGAAAATTCCCTGAACTTTTTATGATTGACACAAATTGTATATAATTAATCCTAGACATTTTCAAAGGAAAGAGTAGGTATAACTCAGGCTCCAGTTAATTTTTAACTGATTGGTAGAAAAGTGGGATAATTTTATTCTAATTTAATATATACACCCCAACTTTAAACATAGATTTATTTATTTATTTTCTTTTGAAATGGAACTTGATGTAATCATCCTAGGAGTGAAATTCCATAGGCTTTTGTGGTCAGTCTTTTTAATCTTCCCCGCTTTTGTTGTTGAAAAGGCCCTGAAGAATTGCATTTTGTGGCTTGCCAGAAACATGATAAATATCTCTGGATTTTTAAATTTACCAATGGCTCACCATGTGTTCTATTTTTTCCTGAAACAGGAAATGCTACCTGTTGGAGTTGAATCACTTACAAAATATAAGAAATATAGAAACCTCTCTATATGCTTAACTTTTTAGAGGAAATACATGCAATTTAATGCCATGTATGATAATCTTAAATAGATAAAGTAGTCAAAAAATGAAAATTTATGCTTATAGAAAATATATTGTATGTGCTTACAAAAGCAGAAGGAATTTGACTTTTAGAAAATGTCTCACACCAAGATAGTGAGACCCATGTCTATAAAACTCTAAAATGTGTATTTTTAATTACTGTGCAGTAATTAAACAGAATTTTTATGAGTTTTCCCCTCTCATTTATCTAGTAATCTATATTTCAGAATAGAACACTAATTTGATAAATTAACTTTATACATGCTTGCATTATAATGTGTGTGTGTGTGTGTATATATATATATATATAAATATATATATTTTTATAAAAAAAAATATATATAAAATATATATATATATAAATATATATATATATTTTTTTTTTTTTACAGGGAAATGTATTTGCCTAACATTCCAGTGTATAGATATAACATAACTTCTTTTAACTCTAATAATGGAATTTTATTTTTTCTAGTCTTTTTTCTATTAAAGTTCTATAATAAAACTTTTGCCATTTGTAAGGTTATCTCTAAAGATAAATTTCAGAATTGGAATTACTAGGTCATTATTTTAAATATGTAGATTGCTATAGCATTCTATAAAATTATATACTAATGTCTTTATGTATGCAAATTCTATGACAGTCCATTAGTTTATTGTGTGTTTTTCAGTTACAAAGCATTGGGGTTTAAAGAAATTAGAAAATCTTTCCCCAAAACTCATTTATTTTTTAACTTTGTTAATGATGTTTTCACCATAAATTTTCCATTTTATTATTGTATGACCTTTTAAACACCATTTTGTGCTTTAAAACACGATTTTGATTAAGAACTTTTAGTTTTAAATATCCCCCCGAGACTCTTTCTGGAATTTTAATGATTTCTATTTTAACAACTAGAGCTTGACTCATTTGAAATTGATTTTGTATAGAACATAAATATTTCTTTTAAATGACTGGATGGTCATTCCTAAAGAGTCCATTTAAATAATATATTTTTCTAACAGATTTGAAATTCCATCTTTATTATATACTAGATTCCCTATATCTGAAAGACTATTTTTTCTTTTGTGTTATTGATCTCCTTACTTATTTCTCTGCCAGTATTACACTGTTTGAATTATTTTGCTTTGTAATGTAGCTTTACAAAAGTATTTCATTGTTTTCAAGGCTGTCCTTCCTTATTATTTTTCTTTTTTTAATATATTTTTATTGATTTTAGAGAGGAAGAGAGAGGGATAGAGAGTTAGAAATATCAATGAGAGAGAAACATCGATCAGCTGCCTCCTGCACGTCCCCAACTGGGGATGTGCCCACAACCAAGGTACATGCTCTTGATTGGAATTGAACCCTTCAGTCTGCAGGCCGATGCTCTATCCACTGAGCCAAACCAGTCAGGCCTTCCTTATTATTTT
The DNA here is from genome assembly GCA_026230045.1 of Corynorhinus townsendii. Classification (NCBI taxonomy): domain Eukaryota; kingdom Metazoa; phylum Chordata; class Mammalia; order Chiroptera; family Vespertilionidae; genus Corynorhinus; species Corynorhinus townsendii. Next base: position 147,666,690 of record JAPDVU010000002.1, on the reverse strand, counting down.
TCATTTTCAAAATTCAATACTTCAAAGCTTATTTTTCCATAAAAATATCCTTTCCCCCTCTAATATTGAGTAGTTTGAATAACACCAGAAATACATGATATTTGAAAGTTGAAAATTATTAGCTTTGAACTCATCTAGGGTTGGTGCTATTATTGGGTGAAAGTCTATTTAGAATACTTGTTTCTTTGTGTGTGTTTTAAAGTAAAGTGGTAATTTATAACTTTCATAGACATATCCAATTCATCCAGAATTTCAAAAAGAAGTGCATAAAATTGAGACAAATATTCTCATAATTTTTTCATATTATTGGCTTGGATTATTAACTCATTTTAAATTTATTTTATTATTTTTGTTATTTGACTTTATTCTCTCTTTCTTGATTTGCTAGTCCCTTTATATTGAAGGCATTCTAGAGACTTGTTTTTTAGTTTAATTGTTAAACCAATTATTTTCTAAACATTAATACAAAATATATTTTTCTACTCCACTTTTCATGTTATCATTTTTTTCTTGAGTTCTATTTATAACTCACTTTATTTTTAATTTTAGAAAATTTGAATCAATATTCCATGTGCTCCTGAAAATCTATGTAGTTGCTATTATAGTGGGTATCCTATCTAATAAAAGAGTAATATGCAAATTAATCACTCCACTACACCAATAAGCCATGCCCACCAGCCAATCAGGAGCGAGTATGCAAGTTAACCCAACCAAGATGGTTGCAGCCATGGAGTGAGCAGGAGGCTTGGGTTTCCCCACCAATGGAGGAAGCCAAGCTTTCTGCACACCCTGGCCGCCACAGGCCTCCACTAAAGGTTACAAAGTTTAAATTATAGAAGATAAATAAATCCCAACAAAAATGGCGGCAGCCACGGAGCTGGAAAAAGGAGGAAGCTTGAGTTGCCCCTGGTGATGGAGGAACCCAAGCTTCCACAGTCCTGGCCTGCCTTGGCCTCTGCTCAAGGCTATAAAGTTTAAATTATAGAAGATAAATAAGCCCAAACAAAAATGGCTGTTGCCATGGAACAAGCAGGAGGCTTGGCTTCATTCAAGGCTACAAAGTTTCAATTATAGAAGATAAATAAATCCCAGATCCCAGGGCCTCCATTTGGGTTGCCGGGGGGCATGGCCAGCCTGCAAACCACCACAGGCCCCTCGCCCAGGCTGCCCCACACACCAAGAGAACCCCCACCCTGATCTGGGACACCCTTCAGGGCAAACCAGCTGGCCTCCACCTGTGCACCAGGCCTCTATCCTATCTAATAAAAGAATAATATGCAAATTGACCATTACTCCAACACACAAGATGTCTGCACCCATGTGGTCAAAGATGGCTGCCCCTATGTGGACACAAGATGGCTGCCACAAGATGGCCAGAAGGGAAGGGCAGTTGGGAGGGACCAGGCCTGCAAGGGAGGGCAGTTGGGAGCAATCAAACCTGTAGGGGAGGGCAGTTAGGGGTGACCAGGCCAGCAGAGGAGGGAAGTTGGGAGTGACCAGACCTGCAGGAAGGGCAGTTGGGGGGGGACCCAGGCCTGCAGGGGAGAGCAGTTGGGGGCACCAGGCCTGAAGAGGAAGGCAATCAGTCTGGCAGGGTAGCAGTTAGGCATCAATCAGGCAGGGGAGCAGTTAGGGGTGATCAGCCTGGCAGGCAGAAGTGGTTAGGGGAAATCAGGAAACAGGCAGGCAAGCAGTTGGGAGCCAACAATCCTGGATTGTGAGAGGGATGTCCGATCGGGCCTAAATGGGCAGTCGGACATCCCTCAAGGGGTCCCAGATTGGAGAGGGTGCAGGCTGAGCTGAGGGACACACTCCTGTGCACTAATTTTGTGCACCAGGCCTCTAGTGGTTCTATAAATGTCTAGTAGGTAAATTTGGTTGCAAGTGTTACTTGAGTTTCTATGTTCTTACTGATTTTTTGCTTACTTAAAAAACAACAACAATTAATCCCATTATAATTGTGGATTTTTATATCTGTTTAGTCAAATCTGTCTGTTTTTTATGTCTAGGAATTTTTAAAATGCTGGAGTAGTAAATTTTACTTTGATTACTGGAATTTGACTATGGTATGGGTTGAATGGTGGGTTTCCTCCTCCAAATTCATACATTGAAGTTCTAACCTTCCAGCATCTAAGAATGTGACCCTAATTGCAAATAAGATGATATCATATTGGAGTAGGATGTATCCCTAATCCAATATGACTCTTGCCCTTGTAAGAGGGGGGAATTTGGATATAGTACATATAGGTAGAACATCATGTGAACACAAATATAGCCATTTACAAACCTAAGAAAGATTTCTGAACAGATCCTTCCCATAGAGCTCTCAGAAGGAACCAAGTTCCCTGGCATCTTGATCTAGGACTTACAGATTCAAGAACTACACATTATTCATTTGCAAGTCAAAGTTTCTTGTGGGGAATTTTGATTGTTGGAGTTCCCCCACCTCTTTTACCCCCTAAAAGCCAGAGTATTTGAATTCTAATTTTAGGAAGTAGAACTCAAAATGTGGGATTTTAGCAATATAGAAAGGTTAATTAAAAAATTATTGGCTACCATCAATGTGACATATGAACTCTGTATCCAGTGTCTTTTAGGTCTGCCTTAGCTGCATGTCCGTCTGCTTATATAGAAAAGAGGGGATCAGTGTCCTTCTAAATGTGCCTGTGAATCTATATAGATATATAAGAGCCTAAGCAACCTTTACGACTGAATGACCGGTTGACCAGTCGCTATGACACACACTGACCACCAGGGGGCAGACACTGAATGCAGGAACTTCCCCCTGTTGGTCAGTGTGCTCCCACAGCCAACCTCCCACAGCCCTACCCCCAGCTGATCAACCCTCCATGGCTCCCCCTTCCCGGCCAGCAGGCCAACCTCATTTGGTCCCTCCCCACTTCTGGCCAGCCCTGATAGGCCTCGATCGCCAGCCAGGCCAAGGGACCCCACCCATGTATGAATGCCTGCACTGGGCCTCTAGTATTTTCATAATCACCTAGGAGTTATTCTGTTTTACAATGTTCTTTGAGGTGCTAAATGATCAGTTCAAAGATCCATTATGGATCTAAATATTTTTAGCTGATTTTCTTTTTAGTTCATGTTTAATGTTCAAGAAACTAAGTTAAATTCACTGTTCCTACTCAATTCTAGGGAATTAGTTTTAACCAGTGATGATTTGATTCAAGTTTTATTTCCTGGAGTTTTAAATTTTTCTCTATTCAATCTCATGAGAATATAGTTCAACTTTTGCAGCTGTATTTGAGGTTTGGCATCCAAACTTAAAGAGTTGATGAATGGAAGCAGCCTGGCACAGAGCATGGCGAGTGATTCAGAGATGGACTTGTTGGAATGGCTGTCAAAGCTTAGGAGCAGGAGATAAGGTAGAGCATGCTAAAATGTGCATAAATCTAGGAATTTGAAGGGCTATATAGAACTATGAAAGGAAGTAAAATAAAACATACCAGGTTGAGACTAAAGAAAGATGTGAATTTGCATAGAAAATACCATGGGCCACAGAGAAATGTTTTGATCTACAGATTTGCAAGTGAAACAGGTGCACACATAAATTGGTAAAGCAAAGAACAAATAAATATGAATTATTACTTAATGTGTCTCTGTCTCTGCAGATAGTCTGGCTAAACCTTGAAGGACTGGATGGCATAGTTAAGGATCAGTCATTATTTTATTACTAACCTGGAGGGATGTGATGTGATATCTTGCATATGAACAGAGAGATCTCCCAAATTCATTTCATTTTTGGACTATGATAGCTAAGCCACAGATCCTTCACACTTCCAAATCAATCAGCTTGTGTTCTATTAGGAGAAAATCTTTTAAAATTTTGCTTGAGTAATTGCTAATGACTTTTAAGATTGTTATATTATTTTTTATTAATCTGTGGACATAGATAGTGACTATAAAAATTCACATTTATTATAACTTTGTTAACTAGCTTATGAAGTAATGAAGTATCTCTAGTTTAGGAATTGTACTTTGAGGATTACCTAGTACCTAGGGCTTAGTTTTACCCATATGTGTTATAGAGATGGTAGAATTATAGCATAAAGACCAAAGAAATCACCTTCTTAAATCTTATTCCATAATTTAACAAATTAAACAAAGAAAAGAAAATAGATGCCCATTGGTAACAGCCACATAACTATGTAAGACAAAACGAGGCTCACGCCCAATTCAACTGACCTTCAGTTACTTCCAATACACTCTGCTGCCAGGGTATATATTTTTATTAACCAAAGATCAAGGATTCTGATTGCACATAGAGTAGCTATTGGTATTCCAGTGCAAAGATATGGCTAAATTTGCTAATGCCTGACGGATTGCTTCATACTGTAAGTTAGAATGGACATGTAACAATTGCTATTGTTGCTGTAGATACTGCCTGCCTGACTTCTGAGTGTGCTATTTATTGTCTTAGAGTCTATCAGAATAATTTCTTCAAGTGGAAAAAAAAACCTTTTCTGAATTGGTGCACCAGAGTGCAGCCATTTGGCTTTACGTTTTTCCATAAGACCCACAGAGGAGTGACTCAGCCTTTCTCTCACTACCCTCCCATGTCAGCCTTTTCTTGGAATAAATATTGCATAAGTATAATGCTCTTATTTATTCCCTACATTTGTCCAATTTTGATGAACTGTTTTTTATTCAAAAGCATTACTTTGGTTATATAGAATGATTGGTTTTCATTACTACTTCTCATAAATCTTATCTCATCGCTTATGCGATATGATTTTCAATTATGCTGATGTAATTGCTGGAAAATTGGATGCAGAATGTTGAGGCAGAGCCAGTACAAACCCAGTGTTTGGTTCCAGACTTTTAGTGAAATATCTTTGATTTCAGGGAGGACTTTGAAAATCAGCAAGGTTATCTAGGCTCCTATATTTCAGTGTGAAGTTTGTAAAAGTATTCATCACTTTAGTGATGGTTTTTGCCCATTTTATCTAAACTTGATACTAATTTCACAAAATCCAATATGGAAAAGCAAATGTAATTATGAAACACATAAATTAAGGAGTAATTATTTGCCTGACAAACTCATTCATTGCATCACAATGTGAGGTTCAACTATGACAGAGGGGTTATTTTATGTAAATATTTATGAAGCATTTATGAACTTATTTACAGGTTATGAATTATTTGATAGGGTGATTATTTGATTATTTGTGAAATTATTGCAAACTTGGGAAAACTTAAAGTAAAACTTTAATGCTAAAATGATGAAAAATAATTAGAAACAAAAAAGGACTCTGAAATTTTAACGTCAGTAGGAAAATAATATGGTCACTGGAAATTATTTAATGGATCATAATGTGTTCAGTGAGTATATTTAGAACAGTATCCTCCAAAAACCATAAACCTTGACAAGCTACTGAGGAATGAGATATAGTGGGGAAAAACACAGGCAAAAATACCCCCGAGAATTGAATAAATGTAGATTAAAAGGAAGAAAAATTAAAAACAATATACTTCATTTACTAAGTACTGCTCTAAAAAGCAAATGAATGAAGATTGGGGTACTCGATATACTAGAATACTCTGCTGTTTGGGAAATTGGAGGATTCTACTAATCTTTCAAGTACCATCCCTATAATAGCAATCTTCCTTACAATGAGGTCCTTTTCTAAGTCACTTGAGTTTTTGCTATATTTTCATGTTGCTACTTAGGAAAAAGTATTCCCATCATATGCCTGTTTCTTCAATGTAGTAAAAAAAAAAAAAAAAAGAATAAACTGGCTCTGAGAATATGGACAGAAAGCACTGAGTTACATATACTAAATGGTTTCATATCTATACATCATAGTGATACATAACAAATGCTCACTTTATCATATTTTCAGAAAATATATTTAATTAGGTAAAGTGTTAAAGTGGATAATTTATGAAAATGAATTTATTCAGTTCAACTGTCTGCACTTACCTAGATACTTGCTTCTTGTAGAGCGGAGGCCTCCGTAGGGCAGTACAGAAAACGAGGGTTGGTTAGCAGTAAACATGTGGGTGGCAATTTTTTGTAACTTCTCTTGCCTATCTGTAAAGCAAAGGCAATATTAGCTATTTTGCATATGTTCCATGTTTTGTTAAATAGTGCATTATGATACTTAACACATTTATAATTGGCACTCAATGGTGACAGGTTACATTATTATAATATACTGGCGATAACAGTTATTACTATTAAAATAGTGGTTCTCAACTTTATCATCTCCAAGGAGCCACTGAATTACTTTATCCTGGACTCTAAGACTTAGGATTTTGTCTTAAAAAACTATTTTTATGATGTAACTAGAGATCTGATATACAAAATTCGTGCAAGAGTAGTCCTTCTTTCTCCTGCCTGCTGGCACCAGTTTCTGTCTGGCACCCAGAACCCAGGCTTCCCTCCCTCTGGCCACTGGCAGGCACCCGGGACCAAGACTTCCCTCACAGCCCTGGCTTCATCTGGAAGAATGTAAGGACATCCGGAAGGACATCCAGTCTAATTAGCATGTTACACTTTTATTATTATAGATGTTTGATTAGTTTTTAATATTTAAAAGTCAATGATGCTATAACTGTTATTCAGAGATTCCAATAAGCAGTAGTTAATCAGGTTATCAGAGTGACCTAACATAATTTTAGTAAAATCCAAGAAATTCAGTGCTGTGTGGAGCCTCTACAGCTTCATCTTTTCTAAAAGTACTATTTCCCTAACTCTTTTGAATTTTGGAATTAAAGCCCCCAAAATCCTTTTGGTATCTTGAAGAATTTCTAGTGGCCCAGAGACACCATACTGGGAACTAGTGAATAGGGTGAAATGCCTTTGGGTTACTGTAAGGATTTTTGAGAATACATAAGAGTTCAGGAAACTCATCAGTATGTATTAAAACTACACAGGGGAAACTGTCAGGCTTCTAGAAGCCAATAACATATCAAAGAGACAAACTATCTGCTGCTAGGGTACAGGCTGACATGAATAAATTTCAGACTGTGGGAAATATGACCAGACCTAACAGTAAGAAGGGTGCTGAGCAAACACAATGCATGACTGATTACAGCAGCCGATTGGTGCCCCTCCTGATAGCCAAGGCAGCGGGTCCCAGGACATCAGCATATGTAATAAATCTGACTTCTTTCAAGAACATAAAATGCCTGATCTCATTCTTAGACTAAAAAGAGTAAATCTTTAAAAATCATTTGCATTCGAGTGAAAACCCTGAGGATCTCTTGAAGGTGTTTTTCAGAGAATGGCCTGGAGTGGTAGACATTGTTTTGTGCTGTCAGTAGCAGAGAAAAGAAGAGAAAATGGCCCAGAAGAGAAAAGATATGAGCCTGCTTAGAGAGGTGATAAGACTAAAATTTCCAATAGTGGAGGGGTAAGAGAGCTTATTATGGAAATCCAGAGCAGCAATCCATTTGCTTGGTCTAAATTCAATTTAGTTTAAATCCTTCTGTTACCAGCTTACATAGATAGTATCAGTACTCTCTGTGTGTACTTGGGCAATTTACTTACCTTAGTTTTCTCAGCATAAACTTAGTATTAAAATACACTTAGAGAGCTGCCATGGGTATTGAATTAAGTGATTGTTATAACAGAGGCAAGAAGGATGCTTAATACATAATGATGATTATGAATCTTATTTGCATATAATCAAACCAGCAGGTTGTAACCAGTCTCTTGCTACACATTGGAACCATGATCTAATATTTGACTTTTTATTTCTTTTTTTTTTTGACATACTTTATCTCCTTCACTCCCAGATTACCTATTTCTTGTTCTGTAGAAAATTTTGAAGAAGTTTATCTCTTTTTGGGTGATTTTTCTGTTAGTCTGAGAGATGAATGGTCTATTTCCAGCACTGAGGATAGGTAAATTTAAAAGCAAAATAAGGAAAGTATGCAGTTTCAAATTCTGATCCCAGTAATATATTATCCATGCATGACTTGATTATTTCTCATATGCATTTTTCAGAATTACAGATTCTCTTAAACATCATTTAGGTGTTGGGATTTAACTGGTAGTATTTAATATTATCCTCATCTTTGTTCCTTGTCATTAGTGCAAATAATTAGAAATTTACTGTATGCCACTTAAAAATGAAAGCTCAATATTTTACATATTTTTATTAAAAACCCTTGCAAAGTTGCAGCAATGCAACATTTCACTTATGACAGCTGTAAATTGCAGGTTACAGCAATATGTCAGGAAAAAAAACACAGCAATACACTATTAGCAAATGGAATAAAAAGAACTTTCACATAATATAAATAGCTCTAGTGCTTTTATTATAAAAGTTGGTTATTTTTTTTTTAAGAAAAGAAAAATCAGGGTTGGCATTTGGTAAGGAGAAGCTACTTAAATCAGCACAATGAAAAATGAACCTGTTATTCTCTTCAGTACAAAGACTGTAGATTTCAAATCCATATGAACAAAGAAAACTAGAGATTATGGTGTGTTGTAGAAAAATGTGTTAAACTCCGTGGGTCTAAAAGATTGTCTTTAGGAATATGCCACATAAAACTTAGATGATTGACTATCTTTGAGAATATAGATCATAATGAGAACTAATAGGGTTTTTCATAAGAATTCTAGGAGATTTGTAGCTTAAGAAACATATAGAGTGGAAACAGTAGGAAAAAAAAGAAAAATTAAGTATTCATTGAGTACATCATGTGATATTGGTAAAAGCAGGAAATATAAAAGTAAGTGAAAATTAGAATAATATAAAGACAAATATAAAATATTTGCATAAAATTTCCAATATATAATTTATATAATTTATAAAGCTTTTTTTTATACCTTCAAGAATGGATGCTATTTTCATCAATATCAATATACTGAGGGGAAAATATGTTGTGAAGAAAATGTGATTATGGTTAAATAAGTTGTTATATAAAACCTGTCATACATAAAAAAAGGCATGAAAACAATCTTAATCAGAATTATCAAAAGCAAGCAAAATAGAAAACATACAAACTAATTGTTATAAAATTTAGAGAAGCTAAATATCTAGGCAACACATCTTTATAATTGTATGACTGCCAACAAGTACATGCAATCGTTGTTTGGTAGTTTGAGGAAATAATAGTATGACGTAAGTGAAATTTTAATAAAACTTCTTATTTTGTGTGAAGAAAAAGCAAAAACGTGAAAAAGTCTTTATTCTGGACAACATGCTATTATTGCTAAGCCACTTTTGCAATACCATCAACTCAATGGAAATGAATCGTTGTGGGTAAACAGAAAATGTTTCCAAATGCCTTTCAGTTTAAACTGAAAAGTTGATTGTGATGAGCCTCACTAACAATTTAATTAATTGTACTTACCAGTAAGAAGGTAAGAGTAGCATAAAGGATCGTTTTAAGTAGGGTATAGTATAAATGCCCATAACATTTAATGGACTGCTGTTGGATTTATCAGACTTTTTCACTAACTAGTTTATGTCCTTAGAAAGGATATTCGTCTTTTAGCTCTCAGTTAAAGCCCTTTAATTCTAAAATTTAGTGATTATGTTCCAGTGCCTATTATGTGCAAGGCGAGTTAATTGCTCTGTAAATTTCCAGTAACATTTAAGGGAAAATGTCTGCTTATGTGTTTAGTCTGCAAAGTCTTACATATGAGTAAAAACACATTTTCTCTTTTTTTTTCCACCAGGAGATATATAGATGGTGGCATCAGAAAAAATCTTTATTTCCTGTTTAATATCAATTCATACTAATTGAGGCTAGGTAGCTGGTCTAGTCTTTTGCCTCTGATCATTGCATAGGTACCCAGAAGTAAATTATATGTATTAAGCAATGGGTATGTGCTTTTATTTGCAGTGATAAAATATGGAATCTGCAAATCATTTTAATGGAGTTACAAGACATCTGGAAATATATCCAGTACATTTGATCAAGATGGGTGCCTAAGCATGCCACCCTTCCACCCCCACCCCTGTCCAACGTATTCAAAAAGAAAAGGAGAGAATCTAATGATTGCCCAACAGAACAGCAAGAGTCATTTAAGAATGCTGCTGACTTTTAAAATGTATCTAGCGACTCCATTAGACACCATACTGGGCTCTAAGGAGATGTTAATGTGACACAAACTGCATATGAAACTTTCTTCTCTGTAAAATGACTTTCTGAGTACTTCCAAGGCAAGGCATTTCCCCCCATCAAATGAAATAGCTCGATTTAGTCAAAAAGAGAAAAGAAAGCTCTCAGAAGCAGCGAAACATTTCTAAATAGTTCTTTCAGGTCATACTGAGATGGAGATGGCAGAGCAGAGGAAGAGAGAGACCTTAACACAATATGGTGGTGGCCAGGAGCCAGGAAACACGCTTGCCACCCTTATTCATTATTGCTTTCCTAAACACACCAGATGGGGAGGCTTCATCAATGTCAAACCTGCTGTTATCATCACAGAATTTCCTTATCAGTGGGTTTGGAACTGACACCTCAGCCCCCTCCGAGGAGGATGAGCAGATTCATCTATTTCAAGTTTCACTGGCATCACACATTAGAAAGGAGTGCTCCAATTAGGACCCGGTGGGGAGGTCAGTGGGTTCTCATGGGTGGGGGTGGTGGTCTCTATGTTCATCTGAGGGTCCTCTGTCTCCTTTGTGAACATTTGCTACAGGAAGACTTTTATCTGCAGACATACACACATCACCGAAAGAATATCTGCACATATACAACATTGTGCGTAGAAGTGTAGCAGTAGATTTATTTGGGGGAAAACTATGACAAAAAGGGTATGTTATTTGGGGACTGGAAAAGGGGTATTCAGGATTATATTCTATCTAGAGTAGAATTAAGTCATTAAACATATGTGCATTTTTTTAGATTAAATTTTCTGTAAAAATATTAGAAGATCATTAATTGTAACTTTGTTCCTTATACTGATTCATTTATTAAATACATGTGCCTGTGCCAGGACTGCTTTAGTTGTTGAAGACACATGATGAAAAGATAGAAGAAGTCCTGTCCTCATAGTCGAGAGCATCCAAGTGCAGGAGACTTTGGAACTGACCACAGGAAAACCTCAAATGTTCAAGAAACTTCCTAGGGAAATGAATTTCACTTTGATACCGTACAGCATTAAGTTGTGCTGGGGAACGCATTCCAGACCATGCCCCCCCCAAAACAAACAAACAAACATAAAAACAACAACACACACACACAACAGTAAGTTTGAGTGTCTCAAAATGACAATATTTTAATTTGCAAAATAGAAAAAAGACCCTCATATTTGAAATGTGGAATGGTAGAATTATGCTGCTTGAGGCCCTCTGTGTAGGTAGGGGCCAGATTAAGGTTGAGATTAAGGTTTTAGAGACATTATTCCAAGAGTAACGCTAAGTAACTGAAGAGTTTCAAATGGGAGTGATATGATTTGTTTCTCCAAAAAAGCTCTCTTGCTTGAACTCTAAAAGCTGGATTGAGCAGAGCAGGAGTAGAGAGAGAGGGCAGGAGGAGACCAATAATATTGCAATGGTCTAGATTAAAAATGGTGGTGGTTTACAGTAGGCAGAGATAGTGTGAATGTAAAGAAGTGACAAATTCAGGAGATATTTAGATGTCAGAATTGGATCCCCAGAATGTGCCATTAAGTCATTTGTAGCCTAACAGGTCAGGGAGACATAAGAACAATTAACTTAAAAATAGTGTGACATTTATAAGTTAGAACAATACAATCATACATGTGTGTGTTGTTAATCTGCATAATATCTCTAATGACTCTTGGCTATGAAATGAAAAAAAGCTCAAAGTGAATTGCTAAAGCAGGAAATCTAGGGTTTAGTCTCTGCTAAAGAAGGAAAAGAAGAATGAAATGAAAAATTGCATTTATTGAGATCCTATTAGATGACAGTCACTGTATTCAGTGTTCTCAAAACAATCTCAATTAAGTTTCATATTTGTACAAAGGAAATCTTTTTATTCACATTGGCCAGCTGATAAAACAGATACAGATAAGTCAGCAGTCTAAGTTATAGCTACTTGGTGGCAAAACTGGAATCAAAACCCACATCTGGCCTTAGCCAGTTTGTGGATAGAACCTTGGACTGTGGACCAAAGGATCCCGGGTTCAATTCCAGTCAAGGGCACATATCTCCCTTGCAGGCTCTTCCCTGGGCTCCTAGTGCTGGAGGCAACCAATCGATGTGTTTCTCTCACATTTATATTTCCGTCTTTCCCTCTCTCTTTCACTCTCTAAAAATCAATGAAAAAATATCCTTGGGTAAGGATTAAAAAACACACAAAAACTCACAGCTAATTTCGAATATAAATTCTTTGCCCTATACTTCCTCATCTCAAAATCTCTTAAGGATGGTTGGAAAGAACAACACAGCTGAGACAAGCTATACAGCTGGATTTTCAAAAGTGTGGTACCCATTATACCAGTGCTAAGGTACCCATTTTAAAACAAAAAAGTGTACACTTTCAATGGAAGAGGTATTGGTATGTGTTTTTAATTTTTTAAATTGTGTATTTTTTTAAAATATATTAATTATATATTTAATATAATTAGTGTATAATTATATTATATAATTAGTGTATCAAGTTCATGATTCTGCAAATATTGTTGAAGAGAAGTTGATGCATTTAAGATAAATGAAGTCAATTAAAATAAAATGTTTATAAGACAAAAATTCTGAGAGTGATAGGTTATACAAAAGACAACAATCATTAGGATTAATCCACTAAAATATGCTTTAATTACAGTTTACTTCCAAAATAATGAGAAAAAACTATTATATGTTCTTTTTGACTCTTGGAGGCGGGAAAGGAATTTCTCCTTTCTTTTTGAGGCAGGATTAGTAAGGCCCATTGAAAACTGGTCTTTAGTCACTACCCAAGTCCCCACTAATGCTACAAACCCTTCAGTGATTTTACAGTCTCCCTTACCCTTGGTCAGGGACTATCATTAGTCAAAGAGCTAAGAATTGTACGTTGGGAAAAGAAGGATCATACTTCCTTCAGTTGGTCACAAAGGATCAACTTTTGGGGCTGAAGTCCATGAGGAGGACAACAAGTCTGCCTTTAGACCAGGTGGCCACCCTATGACACTTCCCTGATCCATTGACTTTTGCCAGACCCTTGGGCCTTAAGTGATTAAGAGAATTCACTTTCAATGTGGGTTTGGAAAACACAACAGGCACTGACAGATGCACAATCTGGAATTTTCCTCTTAATTTTTTTTTTCTTGAAACACTCAAGGTAATATGTCAAGTTGCTGTTCTTCAAGGTAAGGACTCGGGAGTTGGAAGTGTGGGTCTCCTGGGACAAATTCTGGATACCTCACAGCTGCCAGGAGGAAGAACTGGCCCCCAAAATGTGCAATGAGCAACTGGGTTGGGTTGCTGCTGCAGTGGGACTTGGTGAAGGACAGATTGTCCCCCTCTTCACCCTCCACCCACTGGCCCAGGGTCTTGGCTTCCAGGAAGACTATAGATATGCTGCCCTCATATTCACAGTTTAATCCCTCATTCTGGCGTAAGGAAGACCCACCCTGCATGGCCTTTGGGTTGGCTCCCTAGCACCCGGCTGAAGACCTGATTGAGGTGCTGCAGTAAAATGACTGAATAAGAAGAGGACCGGAATCTCTTAATAGGTGTTATGATACAGACTTCTTACAGGCGAGTCTGGGATGGCCCTGGCAACCAGGGCACCAGGTATTTCTTGTCCCAGGACTCCCCTCTGAGATCCCTCCAGGCCTGGGTTTCCTCTGGGAGGAGTGGTCAAAGAATAGAGCCTCTGGCCTGATTCTTCCATTCACTGGGCTGCTCCTGATGCTCAGAACATCCCAGCCTATTCTCTCCCTGTCCCTTCATCAGTGTCCCATCAGGCACACACTCAAATACACATGTATTTGATATGTGCTTGATATATTGCCTAGATCCTGTGAGAATTGCACCTAGCAATGTTTTTGATGAACCTGTGGAACAGAGAGCCCTACCTTACAGTCTCCAAGACAATCTGGAATCCTTGTGTGTATTTGCATGAGATGTCAAATAATATATGTCACTAATGAAACAGCTGAAGAATGCCAGAAATTAACCAATATTTGCAATAAGGTGGTATAAAATATAATCAAATGCCACGATAGTAATATGGAATCAAATGCTCCTACTGTATTGTTTATAAGCAAAGAATAATTTAACTTTTGGGGGGAAACACCCTTAGGCTTTCTAGAGATTTCAGAAACCCATTTGGTAAATTGCCACTTTCATGTAGTAATTAGTACCAGAGTTAGCTAAAAAAGTTAATTGGATATCTATGTATGTTAATCTAGGGCTCATTCAGAAAGTATAGATACCCTATAAAACAAATTGGTTTTTTGTTATTTTTAACAATCAACTTTCTTACTGCTCTTTCTAGTCCAAGATCTACTTATGCAGTGTAGCCTATCTTGAGAATAGTTTTTAGGAATAGAAAAGTAAAATATGAGCAAAGACAAACAGAATATTAACTGCAAGAGTAATTTAGATCAGAATAACAAAGAATTTATTGCCAAGTCAAATAATAGGTAATATCCTGAAAGACATTTATCTCAAATGCTTATAATAGTCTGACTGATCTTAACAGTGACATAAATCTCAATAAATTCAGGTAATTGTTAGATTATTCATTTCTTAGTATCTGTTCCCATTACCTTTCCTCTCCAGTGACTTTAAATACTTAAAACAAGATTCATCAATCTATTCACTCATACATTAATTCATTCAACAACACATTGAATGCATCTTTATTTATAATTTTATGTTTTAATGCAGTAAAACTTACATATCTAAATGCACAGAAATTATACGATATGGCTCAGTGAATTATCATAAAATAAATATACTATTGGATCTGCCATGAACCAGGTCAGGAAGCAGAAAATTTCAGCATCCCCAAATCCCCTTTGTGCATACTTCTATTCACAATCTCCTCCTAAAAATGTTCTATCCTGACTTCTATCCTAGACTATAAATACATGGAATCATCCTGGTGTATTTTATCTGTGTGTGGATCATCACTCTATGCTATCTTTAGAGATTTATGCAAGCTGTCTAAAATAGCATGTCATGGGTTTGTATTGTTGCATTGTTCCATTTTCTGAATAAATCACAATGTTACAACCATTTTATAGTGGATATTTCCATTTTGGAAATGTTTAAAATAATGCTACTTGGATATGTATGTTCGAAATATATATATATTTCAAGGCCTGATGCATGAAATTCGTGCATGGGTAGGATCCCTAGGCCTGGACGGCAATCAAGGCCAATCTGTGGGGCAACCAGAGGGGCAATCAGGGGGCCCCAGCTGGCACCCGCCTTGGCTGGCCTGGCACCACCTGCTCACCAGCCAGCCCCGCCCCCTGACGGCGGGGCAATATGCAAATTTACCCTAACAGCGGAATAACCAGAACAACTACTGGACCAGTCACTATGAGGTGCACTGACCACCTTTTGGTTTCTTTCCCTGGCTGGCAGGCTCCCATCGCCTGATGGTGAACTGGGAACTGGGGGTGGGTGGCAGAGGATGTGTGTGATGTCAGGCCAAGGCCCCCCGCCCCACCAGTCACAACCCACACAGAGGGCGACCTGTGGTGGGGGTGGGGCTGGTGAGTGGGCGGGAATGGCCAACCTCTTGGTCCCTCCCTCTGGCCGTCAGGCTCCGATCACTCAATGGTGAATGGGGAACCGGGGGTGGGTGGTGGCAGGGTCCAGGGCCGGCTGCAGGCAGGCCAGGCCTAGGGATTTTGTGTGCCAGGCCTCTAGTATTTATATCTATAAATACTCTTGAATTTATATCTATAAAGAATTACTGTAAAATAGACATAGCTTAAGCAAATACCCATTGAATTTCCCCTATGATCTTTCCATATACTAAAACCCTTTTAATAGTTTCTAGTTGTCTACCATATTGTGCTTCATAATTTCTTAAGCATATCAATCACAGATATTTTAAAATCCTTGTCTAATAATTCTGTTTTATTCACTAAGACCCTAAACTATTGTTTGTTCTCTTTACTTTTGTATAAATTTTTATATTCACATATACCTGGTTATTTTTATTGAGAGATAAGCACTGTAAATGGAAATACATAGAAATAATTGAGGCTCTCTTCTTCCAGAAATGACTAACTTTTGCTTCCCAGGCAGCTCTGCTATTGATACATTGCTGTAACTCAGTCAGAATGAGATGGTTTGTAAATGGGCTTCAGACCTTATGAGAGCTATTTCTTTTCAGTTCGTTCTTGCTCCTAGGATATATTCCTGCTGCTTTCTAACCCAAAGCTGGGAATAGTTACCTGGCCTTCTTGTCCTTAGGAGGCCATGAATTCAAGTCTCGTTCACCAGTCTCTCCATACGTGGTGACAACCTGGATAGATTCCATGCTTGGCCCACCTTTCTGGACTTCCCACTCTTTTCAATCCTGGCCTGTGAACATTCTCACTGGTTCAGTACTCTAGTACATTCTACCATGAAAAAAAGAATTTGGTATACTTTTTATAGTTATTTTCTGAGAAACATTTGGTCTAAAGCAAATTAGCCTGCCTTTGCCAGAGCCCAACTTCTTGAGTGCTTTCTTTAATGCAGCCTCTTTATAAGGGATGACAGACACAAAATTTAGTAAGAAAAGTATCCCTACCCTCAAGCCACTCTCCATGCTCTAGGAGAGACAGGGATATAGAAAACTGTATGTACTTCTACTCCTTACACCATCATGTGATTAACGCTATGATAGAGGTACGTATTAGGGACAGCAGTGGCACAAGGAAGCAATAATTAATTAAGTTTGTGCTGAGTGTCTGAGAGGTCTTTGCAGACTAGGAAATTTCAGGATTAGGAATTTAAAAAATAAAAGGTGTTTTCTTGTCAGACAGTGTGAAATAAATAGAAGATACTGGAAAGAGTGCTTTTTAGTCAACCAGAAAGTAACCCCGAGTTGAGATTTAGAGTGAGTAGGATTTTTCCTGAGAATCAGGAAAGGAATAAGGGTAGGACATTGCAGCCGAGGGAAAATACACAGAAAGTCTAGGCTGACTTTCAGGTCTCTCTCCCTCACTTCTTCCTCCTAGGTGACTATTTTCTTCTTTTATTATTATTTTTTTTTAACTTAATAAACAGAAACTATTTTTCATCAACCTCATTTCCATTTTGTGTAAGAGTTTGTGGAAGTACAGCTTAAGACCACTCAGCGGTATTGTTTCCCACTCAGTGGTCTGAGCAGTGGGGTATGCAGACCAGTCTTCAGTGGTTGGATGAGCACTCCAGGCTTCACTATTTTCCAATCATGGGGGCACTGAGAGGGGGTTGCCACAGACTCTTACCTGCCTGAGGAGATGTTGCCAAATATTTTTTTTCCCCATGATCACTTAGAAGCTATAGGTTCCTGGAACTAAAGCCAGGAAGAAATCCAAGGCATCAAAACATGTCCATTTCTAACAAACCTAACATGTTTGCATCTTTGTCTTCTTCTCCAAAGGCTATATTCATAAGCACAACTGGTTTGGCTTTTTAAATGAATGTCAATTCAACAACAAAAAACAACCACCAAACAAAGGAACTATATATATATATATGAAACTTAGTCAGATCTAGAAATATAAGTAGAAAACCCAGAGCACATAAGGGCAGAACTTTGGCCATGTGTTTCATATAAACTGACTTCTACATTATGCTGCGTGATTGGGTTGGATCTATATAAACATCTGGTTCAACCTTTACAATAGTCAAGTTTTTTCTTTTGGCTTGACTTATTTTTACTGAACTTGGCCTTCATAATGGGTTCATCAGTTTAGCTTACAGACATAGTCTGTGTATGTTATTTTTTCAAACACTGTGGCATGATTCAGGAGCTCGTTTATGAGAAACAGACTGATAACCCAGGGCACGTTGGGACAAGGCTTTTTTCTGCTTACAACTATGGATATTTTCTCCAGCTTTTCTGGAATCTTACTCAAGACAATAGATGGAGGGTTTCCAAGAAGTTGTTATGTCTTGCTATTATTTCAGAGTAAGGATTTCATTAAAACAGCTTAGTCAAAGAAAACACACAGACGGGAGTTCCAGGCAAAACAATTTGTTACTTTAGCAGTCTATTCCTATCAGAAATCTCCTTGAGCAAACTAAGGGAGAAATCTGGTTCTTATGTGCTCTTTCTTTTCTTCTCACATTGGCCCTATTCTGCTTTTTGTTTCCTTCTCCTGGGAAGAACCATTTTCAGTCATATTAACTAATGTCTGGGGTTCTTAACAAGCCATAGACTTCAGTTATATCTTCAGAATGCTTTTTACTACAGTTGGCCTTATGTGAAATTCATTCCAGGCATGATTAATTATCACACAAGCCAAAATATCTTCCTTTCATCTGCCTGAATCTGTAGGTGAGGGCTTTTGGGGGTCTGGTCCCCCTCTCTCCCTACCCCCTGAACCCAGCAGCAGTGGTGTGGCCTCTGGGAGAAGGCATGAGAGTGAGGTTAGGGTTTCAGGCTCTGACAAAAAAAGGAGGGGTTGACAGGCTGGATTAGATGGCAGTTTTGCTATTTTTGCAAGCTTATCCTCCCATAGGAGTATATTCTCTTTTGATGCATTATATTCCAAGTCTGAAGAATATTTTTCTTTTTCATTTTTAGTATGATAACTCAGGGAATTATTATACTCCTACACAGTTCTCAAGGAAATCATATCTAAACTTCTCTCATGGTTGAAAAATTTGCTCTCTCTTCCACAAGATAACTCCAATAGTATTTTTTCATGGCTTGTCAGCCAAAAAAACATATCACAAATAACATTGCATATATTTATATAGAGAGAAGAAACCATGTCTTATCAGTTTATACTCAGCATCTAGCTTGATCTTCAGATACAGCAAATGAAGACCAACTCTGCTATGGGCTTTACAGAAAGTAATTTCTTTTTAAAAATATGTTTTTATTGATTTTTAGAGAAGGATAGAGAGATAGAAACGTTGATGAGATAGAAACATCATCAATTGGCTGCCTCCTACACACACCCATAGTGAGGATCCTATGCCCTGACAGGGAATCGAAACAGTAACCACTGTGTTCCTGGGTCAAAGCTCAACCACTGAGCCACACCCACTGGGCAGAAAGTATTTTATTTAATACTGATAATTACCCTTGTAAAGAAGATAACACTTTAAAGCTGAGAACAGATTCTGATCTGTAAGCAACAATTCTTTGTTTTTAAGAGTTGGCAACCAAAGAACTTGTATTCATATATGCATAACTCATAGACTAAGACAATGGGGTGGTGAAGATCTGCGGTGGGGGTGGGGGTAGCTAGAGAAGGTCATTGAGGAGGAAAGGGAGACATCTGTGGTACTTTCAACAATAAAGAGGTGTGTTTTGTTTTGTTTTTTAAAAGGGTTGGTTGAAAAGAGATTAACTGGAAAATTTATATGCATATATGCATAACCCATGGATACAGACAATAGTGTGGTGAAAGCCTGGGAAAGGTGGGTGCAGGATGGAGGAGGTCAATGGGGGGAGGAGGAGAAAAGGGATATCTGTAATACTTTCAACAATAAAGATAAATTAAAAAAATAGTTTTATAACCTGAAGTTTTTATTTAATTGTCTAAGACAAGTACTAAGGATTTTTATATCTTGGAGCCATTTTTTTTCATGGGACTTGGTAGAATTTTCTAAGCTAAAAAAAGAATAGGAAACCTGACTTTCCAACTATGTTGATTATCTTTAAAGAAAAAAGGGACTTGCTCCTTTAATCTCAAAACTAAGTATCTACTTTAGAAATGAGAACCATTGAAATTTCATGTGCATGTTACTGAATGTGTCTTATCAAACTCATTGAACATTTTAGCTATTCCAAATCTTGAAGATGCTTTGGGGCAAATAAGTATATGTGTTCTAAAATACCAGTGTAATGAATTAGAATTGACATATTTTCTCTCTTTTTTATTTTTTTTATTTTATCATTTCACTCTACCAGAATGCTTGCTTATACTTGTATATTTTACTTTAGGGAAGTTATGGCTTTAAGATTGGTGCTATGCTTTCATCTGATCTTTAGGTCCCTGTAATATTTTAGGCAGAACTGATCACTATACATCAATGTGGCAGACTCTCTTATTATTTTATGCCCATTTCAGACATTTAGGTCAATGATTCTCTTTGGTATATCTTTGTATTCAAGTGTTCTTTACAAGAGGAATTCAGAGGGCTGTTAAAGGAAAGGGAAAGGGGCAATGTTTCTTAGGCATCTATCTGTACCAGGAATAGAGTTGCCAGAGTTAGCAAATGAAAACACAGGAAATCTAGTTAAATTTGAACTTCAGAGAAACAAATATTGTATGGGACGAACACATTGGAGACGACTCATTGTTTATTTGACAACTTTAGTCAATCACTAAGCTACCCTTTAAAATTTTCAACTAAATATCACTTCTTTATATATAAGAAAATTGAGACTCAGATCACATGTGTGAATATTCCTGCTAATAACATTGTAGCTGAGATTTTGAAGTCCAAATGTCTCTGATTCCAATGTCCACTCACTTTATTCCTCCCTGTGTTGACTCCAAGGGTGTTTCCATTCATTTCAAAAGGGCAAGCAAAATGCTAAGAGAAATAAAATATAGAAACAAGAAAACAACTCCCTAGACTAAAGCCAATTTTGTCTTATCCTTTCAATTACATCTTACCATTCTGAATTCCTAAAAGAAGTAATTGATTATGACAAATTCAAGATATAATAAGTCATTACAACTCTTATCTCCAATGCTGCTTCAGAGCCTGACCCTTAAAGTCTTTATAATTTATTGGGACAAAAGCAATTTCCACAGAACCCTTGCTAGAGCTCCTCCAACTGTGATAGATGCTTTGATTCTCAGAGTTTGAGACTTTAGACTTGATCTTTCAATTTTTATAGAGGAAAATTTGAAAACTACATTAAATGGAAGATAACCCCTTCAGAAAATAGAATACCTAATGTTCATTCTGAGCTCCATTTGTCTTTAATTCTCTTCTTTAAAAGTTAAAGGTACTACTAGTGTTATAGGATCAGGAAGCAAATGCAAAAATATTCAAAATTAAAGTTCTTAGTAAACTGATAATATTCTGTTATTCCCCACTGTGCTATACTTTATATAGTAATAGGTTCTTATTTTGCTTGACATAAAGTGAGGGCTAGATCAACTCTTGATCGTTTCAGCATATACGAGATGTTAATGTCTGAATGGATGCAGAAGGCCTATAAAGAAAATTCAAACTATGACATCAGCTTTGCTTCCTGATGACCCAAAGTATTAAGCTTTTTTTTTTTCTCTCCATTCATTTTAAATAATGGCTATTCTTTCACCAAAATCACTGTTTTTTGACATCTGTTTTCAATATGCTTCTGCTTGTTCCAAAGTCTTATATATACTCTATAGATCTTAAGTCTGTCCTGGGATGACACTATCTACCCATTTATAGTTCCTGCCTACAATAAAATTTTGAGGTTTCTTTCAGCTTTATGATATGTCTCTAAATCTTCCTTCACAACTCATTTGTTTTATATAAATCTCTTTTTTTTTTGTCGTCTCAGAATTAATTAAATTTATTATTTTAAAATTTGTGTTGGATGGGATAAACATCCTGAACATGCTCTTCTAAGGAATGGCCATTGGTCCATATCTTTTAAAATATTTTCTTGCACTGAATCAGGATTGTTTTCCCTGGAGCAACATCTGACATTTTAATTTTTCTTGTTGTTCCCTTTCTTGTTTTACTTTTAGACATATAAAAAATGTGTTCACTTTGGGGAGGTATTTTTAATAATTTATTTCCATAAATTTTTGAGTGTTAAGCATGTTTCCACAACTTTATTTATAGTTTAAAACAACTTGAATTAGAAGTAATGTCATAATTTTAGGAGAGTTGCTAAGATAATAACACAAGGAACTTTTGAGAATCATATAATTCTTACTGTTATCTCCCTCCTCTCTCTCTTGTGTGCGTGCATGCGTGCGTGTGCGTGTGTGTGTGTGTGTGTTTATCTATTATCTATCTATCTAAATTTTATAATGTATGTGTAAGGGAAGTGGTCATGCTAACAAAAAATGTTCCCATACCAGCTAGGAGTCCTACAATTCAACTTAATTATGACACCATTTACCTGAAGATTTTTATCCCAAAGGTTAAGGGCTCAGTCCCACAGACACTCCACCACCAGCACTTCAGACACTGATTGAAAGCCCAGGTTTACCTTGTGTTTCTGAGCAATGGCTATAAGATTGCAGGTTTCAATGGAACCCATCCCCACCTTTTGTTTGGACCATTTGCTAGACTGACTCACAGAACTCACAGAAACATGTTACTTACTATAAACCAGCTTATTATGAAAATATAACTTAGGAACAGATACATAAAGGCATGGGGAAAGAGCACTGAGTTTCTTTGCTCTCCGTGTGCACCGCTATCCCCAAACATCCTTATGTTAATCAACCTGGAAGCTCAACTAATCTCATCCTTCAGGTCTTTATGGAGGCTTCATTATTGAGGCATGATCAATTAAATCTTGGTGCTTCTTCCTTCATAGAAGGGTGGGATGGGGTAGGGTGGAAGGACTGAAAGTTCCAATCCTCCAATCAAGTGTTTGGCTCCCTGCAAACAGCCTGAAGGGGCTTTCCCTGTCACCTCTTCAACATAGCAAAGGGCACCTTGGTTTCATCACTTAGGAAGTTCCAAGGGTTTTAGGAGCTCTATGGCAGAAATGGGGATGACGACTAATACATATTTCTTATTAAAATCACAATACCATGTGAAGTATCCAGCTTAATCATCTTATTTTATTTTTTGTATTGTACTGAGAATAAAAATAAAGTTTTAAAAAAATGAAATAACTTGCAAGTTATACTTCTATTTTCTTCACAATTCCATTTGTTTGTTTCTCCACTTTTTCATCAACCACATGTTGTTATTACTTGCTTTCAGTCCACTTAAACGTGCATGAGAGAACAGCTTCCTAGGCTTAGTGTACGGCAATAAACAGAGTCTGTGGTTATGTTCTCCTCCACATCGTGTTGGTCAGATTCATACAATAGGCTAAGTTGTATAGCTTCATCTAATCCAGTGGTTCTCAACCTTTCCAATGCCGCGACCCTTTAATACAGCTCCTCATGTTGTGGACCCCCAACCATAAAATTATTTTTATTGCTACTTCATAACTGTAATTTTGCTACTGTTAATGAATCATAACATAAATATCTGTGTTTTCTGATGGTCTTAGGCGACCCTACTAGCGGTTCTCTTCTAGCAGTTCTCAACTTGTGGGTCATGACCCACAGGGCTGTAGAGCCTAAGACCATCGGAAAACACAGATATTTACATTACGATTCATAACAGTAGCAAAATTACAGTTATGAAGTAGCAATGAAAATAATTTTATGGTTGGGAGTCCACAACATGAGGAACTGTATTAAAGGGTCAGGTATTAGAAAGGTTGAGAACCACTGATCCCTAGCTTCCAAAGCCTCCCATCAAGTGAAGTTCCCTAAAGTTTAAGTTGGATTATTTCGTTCCATTGTTTGAACTTCTGACATTGATGCAACAAGGGACTTGCAATACTATAATTCTTAGTGTGCTATGCTACCACAACGCTTCCTGTTCTGTTCCCATGAGAGCAGTTTATCTTGGGAGATGACACTTCTCAGATTGAAATACACCACAGTTGACCTCCCAAATTTCTTCCTTAATTGTTTTTTCTGAGCACAGATGTTCCCAAATCAATAAAGGGATTGATGATGTGGGAACTCTATCCTGGCTGCCACAAAAAGTAATGGTCATGTATTTTAGGGACAGAGTTTAATGTTTTGGTGAGTGCCTTCCTAAGAATGTGGTAAAGAGATTTTCTACCTACTTTCAGATGCACTGTTTTTGTTGTTGTTTGTTTTCTGTTGTGGTGATATAGCAGGAATCCTGCATTTATTGACCTTTCACCACAGTTTCATAAACTTTCAATTTTGTGGTGATAAATCCAAAATTCTTAGATAGTTGAGTCTCAGTTCTACTTCACAGCATGAGAACAAAAGTAGTGTTGCCATTTCTTGGTTGAACCATTCGTGGCTCCTAACATTTTAAATGTTTTTATGCTGTTGTAATTAGCTAGTTATTAATAACAGGAAAGGAGAAAAGAGAAGTCCAAATGTTATAGGCATGTCATTTGGGCAACTTCACCAGGAAGTTAAAGGTTTATACTCCCCAGAGAGCCATCTGGCTATTCCCTACAGATCACCAAGGGAAGGTTCTGGACAGAAAGGAGTATAGATACATGCCCAGTCAAGTTAGAGTGCTGTTGGAATGGTACTTGCTTGTCAGTCACACCTGGGAACAAGTCATTAGTCAGAATGGGCATGGCTACTGCAAGGGTGTGAAATTTGGGATATTCAATCCCCTAAACAAAGGAGTGTGCTCTCTTGTGCTCCCAGTTCCTCTTATGCTCTTGGGACTCTTATTGCTCAGGGTGTGCTCTCCTGAATTTGCCCACATGGTCCATTGCCATGTGGACCCCTCTGCACAATTGACTAATGGATTGCTGCTAGGCTGATGCTGAACTGAACCTAGGCCCAACATTGGAAAAAACACACCTCTGGACATTGGCTTTGCTTCTATCTCTGCTGAAAACCCAGCTACACATCTTCTACAACTGGACTAAGGAAAATGGGACTTTGTAGAGATATAATTCCACAAATAAAAATCACTTATCCTCCTGTACGAATCTCAGAAAATTCTTTTTCTCAAGATATCATAAGGACCCCACTCTCAGCACCCAGTGGGGAAGAAGACACCCAAACTTCTCTGATAACATTTTTAGTTATTAATTATGCAATAATCATTAATTTAATAGTTATATTAAAGGCACAATTGATTTGTTCTGTCTCTAATCTAAACTTCATTTAGATTATATAAGGTACAAGGTATTTAGTAGAGATTAATATGTGATAGATATTACTTATTCTTTTATTCATTCATTTTGAAGAACTGGGGAACATAGAATTTGATTATCAACTTTATATTTTAAACATAAGATTAGGTTCAAATCCTTGGCCTAATTCTGGTGAATTAGTTTTTTCATTTTTCTAACAGTTTTTTTTTTCATTTTTCTAAGTCCAATTTGCTAGCTCTAAATTAGGAATACAACCAATTTCAAAAGTAGCTATGAGGATTAAAATGATATTGAATCTAAATTCCATGGCATTGTATATGACTCACAACAGGTATTCCATTTATGAAAGTTAGTATTGTTTTCATATTATACAATTTTTGCCCCTAGGAAATAGGGATTCTTGGTCTATGCAGCAGAGCTAGATGGCAATCTACTGATGGCAACTACCACAGTTAGCGCTAAAGGATCTATGGCATGCAAACCTAACCCATGAAAGGACATCATAAAAAGTGTACAAGCCCTAATATTTTATAGGTCGTGACTATTTCAGTTTACTATATAAATCTAAATGAAAAAAATATGATTGCAAGGCCACTCAACTTTGAATTGTCCCAATATGCAGGGTTAATTCCAATCTTATATGAGAACAATTTTAATTTCCACTGTAGGATGCAACAAAAAGACATCTTTTACAGCTGCTGTAGTTCCAACTTAGGTTTTAGGCTCACTCTGTACCTTGGATCACATAACTGCATATTTAGCTTTCAAACTCTGCCTCTGTGCTTCTCTTGGTAATGCTAGTAAATTACATTTCCAAGAGGAAGTCAGTGTTAATGGCATGCGTGCTGGCATTTGTTTGATTTGCTCTTGTATTGTTTAGCTTTGAAGCTTCTACATGCACATGCTTACTGCATTAGTAACTACCTGGCTTTATGTGAGATTCCCTGATGCTCATTGCACTCCACAAACATTGGTGAATGTATTTCTTCCTGCCAAAGGGGTTTCCTCTCAGTATCTGTAGTGAGATTCTCTTCTTATAATCTGTCCCTCTCCAGTGGGTTGACCCAGTGGTGTGCTGGCTTTTCTCAGACTACCTCATGCTGTGACACTTAACTGAGCTATACTCAGTCAAATTCAAGCTATGACTAATCCATTTTTAGTATTTAGACAATGGAAAATTGTTCTAAGTTATTGTAGGTTATATTTGGGATAAAGTATTTATTCTTATTCAATTGCTTTATTTGAGAAAAGTACAATGCTTATTTTTCTTAAATACTGTTCCTTATGAAATTTTAGTTTCTTAAGGGGAATAAGAAAACCATTTCATTTTTTGTTGTTGTTCATATTCACAATGGAAAGCCAGATTAAATTCTATAATAGAAATAAATAAAAACTATGTTTAGTGGCTTGTCATCTTAAACTTTAAAATTAAAGTTTAATGCATTTTTGAAATATGAGGAAAGGATAACCATACAAAAAGTTATGAGTACAGAAAGCATTAACCATTTTTATAAGAATATTAATAATTTATCATTAGGAAAAGGTAAAATGAAAAATCATTACAAATACATTGAAGCAAACATTAAAAAGTTAGAGATTTGTACAGAGGCTGTCAAATAGGTCTTATAATCTTATTTGAAAATACATTTTATTTTTAGAGGTAGTTAGTTTGTACAATATATATTTAAAGGATGAAAGAATTTGGTAAAAATAAATAATGTTATGTTTGTGGCAATGAATGACATTCATTAGAAAAATCCTAAGTTTCTTAGTTCTTCTCTCCAGTCTTCACCCCAATAAGAATGGAATGCGGCCACTGATGTGTTTATTTTCCCAGACCGAACATGTGGCACAACAAGAAGGACACTAAAGTACTTCTTAAACAAATTAATACAGTGTTCACTTTGTTATGTGAAACGCAACTATGCCATTTCAGACTCCTGTTTTTGCCAGGGGTAGACATGGAGAAATTGCCATGTTGTACAGGTTTTTTTGCAAACCTTGCTAGTTACCACATAAGCTTTGCAAGAGAAATTCTAAATTATGTACCTTCTGGGCAAAATGAATTTTGTTCCTGGAATTTAATACTGCTTAATGAAGTTCCTGTTTTCTATAATACCAGATGGAGAACATATTTCAAGGGTAAACTCTTCAGAAAACTTCAAAATTGTTATATTATTCTCTTTAATTTGATTTGACATATTTATTAGCTACTTTTTTTTCAATTTTAATTTGTTTAGAAGACTGAATCATTGGCTGTGGTTGAAAAGATATATAAATATATATCTTTTTAAAAAAGGTGTATCATGCTTTTTTAGATTCCCCAAACCCTTATATTTTTCTTGCACAAAACAATAGCTAGCTGTTGCAGTCACTGCTAGCCAGGTGGAGCAATTGGTATCATTGACACTATCTTCCTGCCATAAACTACTAAAAAATTGAGCTAAATATATAAGTTAGCTGTTGTCAGACACTAGAGAGCAGGCCATTTCATTTGAAGAGGTTGAGGTGGGGCAGAATATTGAAGGGAAGGGAACTATGAAGAGAAAATGTTCCAGATTATCAAACTGCACATTTGTACCTGCAACCTCATAAAGTCATGTGAAAATAAAAACAAATACTAGAAATGTATCTAGTTGAAACAATCCTAGGACTTACATAGCTTTGAAGATTCTTGAGTTCAACTAGCCAGAACAGAGAGCTAGCTGAACACTTGAGGCAGTCAGCAGACACAGCTGAAGGTCACACCTTGGTCATAGGACCAAACTACCCTTAGAGTAAAGGTTTCTCTTACCTTATTCTAGCCAATCTTAAGTATTAACTACCATGACAAAGTACAGTACTCTTTTTAAGAAGAAAACAAAGTCTAAACACTTAACAACATAATGTCCACAATTTCTAGTATCCAAGGAAAATTCATAAACATGCAAAGAAGCAGGAAACAGTGTCCATTAACCAAGACAAAAAATAGTCAATGGAAACAGACATGGAAATGACAGAGAAAATAACATTAGTCTTAGAACAGTTTTATAATAATTAAGTATGAATACATAGAGCCAAACATAAACATAATGAAGAGAGAAGTTAAAAATATTAAAATCACCCAATTGAAATTATAGACATAAAAACCAAAATATTTAAAATAAAGAATTCATTGGCTAGTCTTAAAAGATTAGATATTAAAGAAAAATATCAGTCCATTTGAAGACACTGTCATTCAGAATATGCAAAATGAGGTGCAAGCAGAACACTAGGGTTGAAAAATAGACTTCAGTGCCATAAAGGAAAATATGAAAGAAGCCCGAATACATACACTTGGAATTGCAGAAGGAGAAGAGGGTTTAATTAAAATAAAAGGCTAATTGTTCTCAAAACAACAAAACTATAGTGATGGAGGATAGATCAGTGGTTTCTGGGATTGGAGGTTGCAGTATGTGTGTATTAGTCAGGATTCTCCAGAGAAATGGAATCAACAGGATATAAATATCTTAAGGCTTTAGCTCACATGATAATGGAGACTGACAGGTTTGGGGATCTGCAGGGTTAGCTGGGAAGCTGGAGACTCAGGGAAGCGGATGGTATAGTTCCGGCAGGCCTGAGACCCCCTGGGAGTCCAATATCAAGAAAAAGCTGATGTCCCAGTTCAAAGGCAGGAGACCTTTAGGCAGGACAAAATTCGCTTTTACTAAAAGGAAGATCAGCCTTTTTGTCCTATTCAGGCTTTTATCTGATAAGATGAAGCTCACCCACATTAGCGAGGGTAATCTACTATACTCAGTCTATTAATTTATGTGTGAATCTCTTCCAAAAACAACTTCACAGAAACACATAGAATAATTTTGACTAAATCTCTGGGTATCTCATGTCTCAGTCCATCTTACACATACAATTAACCATCACAGATGCATCTACAAATTGGTAGCACAGAGAATTTGGGGAAAGTTTGGAATGTTACTGGTGGTTTGCCTTAGCCAGTTTGGCTCAGTGGATAGTGGATAGAGCATCGGCCTGCAGACCAAAGGTCCAGGGTTTGATTCTGGTCAAGGGCACTTATCTGGGTTGCAGGCTTCTCCCTGGCTCAGTACAATGAAAGCAGAGAACATTCTTATCAAGTAATATGGAACTAGTTTCTTTCTGTCGTTCCCTCTCTCTCCCACTCTCCCTAAAAATCAATGGAAAAAATATCCTTGGGTGAGAATTAACAACAATAACAACAGCAAAAATATATGGTGGTGGTTTACACAAATACATACATATGTTAAAAGCCAAAGAACTATATACAGAAAATTCAATTCTACTACATGATAATTTACAAACTAAAAAAAATGATTAAAATAAACATAATATACTATGAAGTTTGTAGCATATGTTGAAGTAAAACACTACAAGAAAAGCACAAAATCTAGAAGAGGGCAAATTGAACTGTATTGTTTTTACATTCTCCATGAAGTGGCATGACTTATGGATGCTGCTGTAGCAACCAGCAAAAATAAAAATAAAAATAAACAAAAGAATAGATTAAAATACTAATTTCAGCCACGTGACTGCAAAAGAAGAGGGTGGAGGGAAAGAAACAAAGGCCAGTGGGTAAAATTTTAAATAGTAATATGCTATATCTGTTCTATATCAGTAATTACATTGAATATAAACTAACCACTCCAATGTAAAGGCAGAAATTCTCAGAATAATTAAAAAAAAAAAGACCATGTTTTTATTATTTCAGAGAGAGGAAAAGAGAGGGAGAAAGAGATAGAAACATCAATGAGAGAGAAACATCGACTGTCTACTGCACAATACCTATTGGGGAGTGAACTAGTAACCCAGGTATGTGCCCTGCGTGGAAATCGAACAGGTGACCTCCTGGTGTGTGGGACAAGGCTTAACCAATTGAGACACACTGGCTGAGCAGAGTAAATTAAAAAAAAAAATGCAATTGTAAGCTGTCTACAAAATACGTACTTAAAATGAAAGAACACAAATTGGTTAAAAACAAGAGGATGGAAAATTATGTATTTCCAATTACTAATCATAACAAAGTTTGACTGGTAAATTATAAACTAGGACAAAAATATTATCAAGGTTAAGGGCTGAAGTATAAAAATGATAAAATGGAACAATTCATTAAGAAAGCATAATAATCATAAAAAAGCAAGTACACATAACAGAGCTTCTAAATGTATGAAACAAGTACTGAAAACACTGCAAATAAAAATAGATAGAACCACAATTGCATATGGAGATTTAAACAGTCCTCAGTAACTAAGGATCTGAGTCAACAGAAAAATTAGTAAAGGTATAGAAAACTTAAACTACACAACCAATATTACTTAACTGATATTTACAGAACAGTACAATGAAAACAGAGAACATTCTTATCAAGTAATATGGAAAACTAGCCTCTTTTCAGCACAATAAAAACACCAATAAA
Source organism: Corynorhinus townsendii (assembly GCA_026230045.1). Classification (NCBI taxonomy): domain Eukaryota; kingdom Metazoa; phylum Chordata; class Mammalia; order Chiroptera; family Vespertilionidae; genus Corynorhinus; species Corynorhinus townsendii. Next base: position 147,636,374 of record JAPDVU010000002.1, on the reverse strand, counting down.
TTCTTAAGAACTTAAACTATACAGAGTATACACTGTCCTCAAGAAAATTAAATTAGAAATAAAAAAATAGATAGCTATCTGGAAAAACCACAAAATATTTGGAAATTAAAAAACACTCTTCCCCATAACCTGTGGGTCAAAGAGAAGACAATTTTGAAATATTTTAAATTGAATGAAATTAAGTCACAACACAACAAAATAAGTGGGGTGAAGTTCAATCAGTGCTTTGAAGAAAATTTATAGCATGGGTGCATACAGTCAAAACCCATTGATCTATATGCTTAAAAGAAGTGGATTTTATTTTCTGTAAATTATGACTCAGTTAATTAAGAAATACAGCTTTTTAAATTTTGGGGGGAAACACTCATTCCACCAACTTAAGGGCTCAAGAATATTTTTATGGGTATTATGCTTTTGATATATAAGAATGTTCATTATGTATTAAGAAATAATAACAGTAGTAGTTGAGTGCCAATGTGATTAAAACTGGTCTCTGTTTTCTTACTGCTTGACATGCCATCTTGCAGGGCTGAAGCTGTGCAAGGCTATACAATGCGAGATGGAACCAAAGCCCACACTGTGTATTGCTTTAGAGCAATGTCATTTATAAACAAACTTGTGCACAAAGTGGTTAGACAAGCAACTGTTGATCACAAAAATCAAAAAAGTCTGTAAATACACATTCACCCATGCTTTTTTTTTCTTTTTCCCAATTTCTTTTCATTCTTAGCTTCTTTGGGGATTCTGAGAATAAGCACATACCCTTTGTTTGATCATCCCATGTGAAAAACTTGAATTTTACTAAGTGATTTTAAATGATCTTCATCTTTAAGGAAAGAACTTTGAGCTCACAAATCCTATGCCCCAGTGTGTTGATTTTTACCAGTAAGTCTGGGTTTGTGTGATAGGGCCATGATGATCAACTCTGCTAGAAACAATTTTGGCAAATTATAAGGGATTACCCACATGACTATAGACATTTATTTCCACTGTTAAACAATGACCAATTAAAAAATAAGAACAGAAATGTAAGTTTATTCATGGTAAACATCAAAGACCAGTCAGGAAAACCCTAAGTATTTCCCAATGCCAATATTCATTGACCTGAGTTTTTATATTTAGTCAATTGAATCACTACTCTTATATTTAAATATTTATCTAAAGCTAAGTTACCTTTTGCAGTGAGAGATTTCTACATATGTTAGTTAAATTTTATCAGATAGACAGTGACAAAATAAATATGGATTAAGAAGAGAGTTGGAGCCCAGCTAGCATGACTCAGTGGTTGGGCATCGACCTGTGAACCAGGAGGTCACCAGTTTGATTCCCTATCAGGGCATATGCCTGGGTTGCAGGCTCTATCCCCAGTGTGGGGCATGTGGAAGGCAGTCTATCAACGATTTTCTCTCATCATTGATGTTTCTCTCTCTCTCCCTCCTCTTTCCTCACTGAAATCAATAAAAATATATTTTTAAAAAGATGAGAGTTGGAGATAAATATTCAAATCTACTAAGCTTGTTCTTTTTATATAAATTAATAAAAAAGAATATTAACATATAAGAGAGGTAAAAAACATTTAGTTTTAAAATTAAGGTTTGTGTTTTCAAACACTAATCTGTGGCTAAAATCTTTGTCACTAATATCTTGGCTTGCTAGGAAAAAAGGTTGGAGAGCAAAAAGGAAATGAGTTTAAAGGAAATAATGTAAACCATTTATGTACCTATTGAAGACATTTCTAAGTTTAGGATATTTGAAAGAAAAATATGGAGGATGTGATGAATACAACTAGCAGATATCACACCTATCTTGTTCTCTATTGCTTCCTGTAATTCATGCTAATTTTTACAAAATCTATAATAAATCATCTATTCCAGTGTTGTCCTATAGAAATAAAAATAGAGCTACTTATTTAACTTAAAATTTTCAGTATTCATATTAAAAATAATCTAAAAGAAGTGGGAAATTAATTTTAGTATAGTCAATTTACACTATTACCATTTCAACATGAAATCAATATAAAATTATTAATGAGAAATTAAAATACTTTTACACTAAGTGTTTGAAATCAGGTTGTGTATTTGACACAACACATTTTAATAAGGTCAATAATCACACTTGGCTAGGGAATACGTATTGGACAGGACAGCCTTTGAGGGTGAACTAATGTTTTCTGAGAGTTTCCTTTTCAAATGTATTTCTGATTTAGAAGTGTCAAAGAGTGACAGGAAAATGGAGTCAGTTCAGATTAGGTGTGAGTCTATGATTTTCTTAGCTGATCATGCCTCTATTTTTGCAAATAAGGTAAGAATACATTTCTCCATCAGTGGTTCAGTCACAGAAGCCAAGGACTAACTTGCATAAGAAGCTGAGCTGCAGCTCAGCCATGTACACAAAGACCCCTTAGAAACACATATTTCTTTATCATCTTTAGTAAACATAGCAATTCAACTCTCCCATGTCTCTACCCCTCCCTGCACTCCCAAATCATCTAGAATTGGGGAGTTTGGAGAGGTCTTCTCTAACATAATCCATTCTCTAACATGAGCATTTAGATTATATAGAAGTAGCTTTTGCTTATTTTGCATTATAACAATGGCCCCTTCCCCATCCATTTTGTAACATTTCAATAAAATTCCTATTATATATCTACACTAATAAAAGAGAAACATGCAAATTGACTGTACCTCCACTACACCCACAAGCCATGCCAAACAGCCAAACAGCCAATCAGGAGTCAGTATGCAAATTAACCCAACCAAGATGGTGGTGGCCACGGAGCTGGAGTGAGCAGGAGGATTGGGTTGCCCCGGCGATGGAGGAAGCCAAGCTTCCCGCCCACCCTGGCCAGCCCTGGCCTCCGCTCAAGGCTACAAAGTTTCAATTATAGAAGATAAATAAATCCCAGATACCTGCTTCCAGCTGGCCCTGGCCTCCGCTCAAGGAGGCGCTGAAAAAAAAAAAAGAAAAGAAAAGAAATAAAGGAGGATCTGGGAACTTGTGTCGCCAGGAGGTGATCAGGCCAGAATGGGATGGTAGTTGTGGGTGATCAGGCTGGTGGGGGGCAGAGCCATTGGGGGTAAGCAGACCAGCAGGGGGGCCAGTTGGGGGCAAGCAGGCCATCAGTGGGGGTCAGTTGGAGGTGATCAGGACAGTGGGGGGGGGGGTTTGGAGTGAGCAGGCCAGCAGGGGGGCAGTTGGGGTGAGCAGACTGGCATGGGGGGCAGGTGGAGGTGATAAGGCTGGCAGGGGGGCATTTGGGGGCCAGCAGGCCGGCAGGCAGAGTGGTTAGGGGCAATCAGGCAGGCAGGCAGGCGAACAGCTGGAGTCAGCACTTCTGGATTGTGAGAAGGATATCTGACTGCCGACTTAGGCCTGATCCCTATAAACCAGCAGTAGGACATCCTTCGTGGGGTCCCAGATTGGAGAGGGTGCAGGCCAGGCTGAATTTCGTGCACCAGGCCACTAGTTTTAAAATATAATCAATGAACTTATTGTTGTTGAATACATACACACCTTATATTAAACCTCTCTTCTTTCTCGTTATAAAATCTCTCTCTATATATATATATATATGTGTGTGTGTGTGTGTGTGTGTGTGTGTGTGTGTATTTATACATTGATTTAGAAAGAAGCTATTAAAATTAAATAATTATAAATATTTTGTAAATAAATGTACATAAAAATAGCTATACTATATACAGGGTGGGGCAAAAGTAGCTTTATTTATTTTAAGTATGTTTTTATTGATTAGAGAGAGAGGGAGAAATAGAGAGGGAGAGAAACAGATAGGTTGCCTCCTACACCTACCCCAATGGGGCTCAAACTCACAGTTTGAGTTTGTGTCCTGACTAGAAATGAAATTGGTGACCCCTCAGTGCATAGGATGATGCTCAACCAACTGAGCAACACCAACCAGTAGGATAGCCCTAAAAAGGAATGAAATTCTGATACATATTACAACATGGATGAACCTTGAAAACATAAGCTAAGTGAAATGAACTAGACACAAAATATCAAATATTGTATAATTTCATTTCTATGCAGTACCTAGAAGCAGTACCTAGAATAGGCAAATTTATAGGCAAAAAGTAGAAAATGTTACCAAGGGTTGAAGGAAAGGGCAATGAGGATTTGTTTTCTGGATATAGAGGTTTAGTATGAAATATTCCTGGAAGTGGACAGTGGTAATAGGTACATAACAATCTGAATGTACTTCATGCCAGTGAATTTTTCACTTAAAAAATGGTTAAATTGTAAATTTAATGAGAGAGAGAGAGAGAGAGAGAGAGAGAATAAAGAAAAGGAGATAGCCCTCCATCATCTGAAGCACACTGAAGCACTCACTTCATGCTTTAAGAGTTCTAGACTCTCATTGCTGAGCTATATAACACTCAAAGCTGGGATAAGAGACAAAGAGGGAAGGGAGTTACTCACCACTCCTCCTGCTATCCAGCCAGAAACTCCATCTACTCTTCTTGGCCTTCTAGGTCTTCCCACTCTTCTCTGGCTTTCCTACTTTCTAATTTCATCTTTTATCATATCATATATTTACCTTAGCACAATGTTCTATTCATTTCACCCATACCCTAGCTATTACCTTGGTCACCCTTGGGTATTACCTTTTGGAGATCTCAGCATGAACCTCACCAAGTCTTCAAGTTTTCAAAAAATCCCTCCTGGAATTTGTGCTAAATCCAAGAATTATGCTACAGCATCTCCTTTGTCCTCAATGCTGACTTCCCTGCTAGTATGTTTTTGCCTCAAATCAACCCATGATTCCCTTTTAACTTCCCCCAAAATAATCATTAATGGAAAGGAATTATTGAGAAGTGTAACATTTACCAAAGCACTGTGAGACTTAAAAAAGAAAGAAGCAAGTGCATAGAAAACACCATTGTAAATTACTTAGAAATGATTTCTTGTGTTACAAGGTCTTTTTGGTATACTGTGTCCTTGGGGTCCCTCAAATCTCACCCTCACACCTGTGCAGGGACTTATCTCACCCATCCCTTTTATCTCTTCCTCCAAAGTCATCTTCATGATGACTTCTCCAACTAACATGTATATTCATTGATTGAACAGAGGAATTCGGCTCACCCAAATTTCTATTCAACCTGCACTCCCAAAACCCTCCTCTGTTAAGAATAGGGCCTCCTTTGCCCCTGCATATTTCTTTTTATTTTTGCTTATATATTTTTTACAACTTTATTAAAATATATACCACAAAATTTATCCTTTGAAAATGTACAATTCAGTAGTTTTAGCATATGTACAGAATTGTATAAATATCACTTTTTAACATAATCCAACCCCTTACAATAACAGTTAGACTCAGACATATCAATATATAAAATATATTTTGTTTGTTTCAAATCACACATTGTTACTCTATGAAAAATATCCTGCTTTGTTCCATATACTTTCTAACTTTTTACTGAAATTCCTATTAGCCTTTCCATAGTATTAAATATAACTAATGATATTCGTTTTATACATGGCTTTTATGTATCTGTTTTATCTCCCCATATTAGCCAGTCATATAACAGAATTGTGGCAGTTACAGCTTCATTGTTAAGGTTATAAACTGTTGAGAGTAAGCAGTATATCATTTCCTTACTTTGTTTTCTTCCACTGGAGCACCCAATTCTTCCTAGCATATGATGATGCTTTATGGGCCTCACGGCTTCCTTCTGTGCCTATCTTCTACATCAACAGCAACCCTATGGTCTCTCATGACCTTGGGCTCAAACTTCAAGTTCATGAAACTCCTCCTATCAGTTCTTCCTTGACTTAAAAAGAGTTCTCTATATTTAGAGAAATCCCTTTATAGATCCTTATATTATTTGTAACATTCTTTATTGGACTGATTGCCCACCTGACTGATATTAAAGGTCTCAGGAGTCACAATTCTAAACACATCCTACAAACTTGGTGCAAAGGAGAGTTCCAGAAAAATTTTTTTTTTTTTTTAGGTAAGTCAAAGAAGCAAGGAAAATGGCCTATCAAATATATTCTTCAAAAATGTGACTATCAGACAAACCAAGATGGTGGCATAGGTAAACACCTAATTTTCTGCCTCACACAACAATTTCAAAACTACAACTAAAAGATAAAATGGACATCATCCAGAACCACAGGAAGGCTGGCTGAGTGGAAATTCTACAACTAGAAGGAAAGAGAAAAGCACACTGAGACTCAGGTGCTGCAAGAGGCAGAAGTACTGAGATGCATGCACAAAGGGGACTGGCAACTGAGTGTGTGGCTGGTTTTCTCAAGTGGGAGGGAGACAAATGCTCCTGACTGTGCTGAACTCCAGTTCCAGGAGAGATTCTGAGAACACAGACTCATTCAGGGAGAAACTGGACTGGCTGGCAGTGGGTGAAACTTGAGGGCAGCTTTCTCTCAGAGGTGCTTGCAACAATTACCATGGGACACTGAGACACAGGGGCCTATTAGGGCAGGGCTGATGGGAAATCAATGCTGTCTGCTCCGCCCTGAGACTCTGCCCCATCCAAGCTGAGCACAGAAGCTTTTTCAGGTCTTGTCTCATAAGGGTGTCTCCAGCACAGAAGTTCTCCCAGCATAGACTCAGCTGATCTTCACAGCCAATTGGCCTGGAGGTCAATTCCTCCCAGTGATACCAACAACAATCAAGACTTAGCTACAACAAGACTGTGCACACAGCTCACAAAGGAGTGCACCAAGAATATCCACCTCAGGTAACTGGGGAGGCTGAGCCACTGGGCCCTAAAGGACACCTAACACACAAAGCCACTCTATCAACTCAGGGAAGCAGCCAAAATGTGGAGACAAGGAAACAGATCACAAATGAAAGAAATGGAGGAAAGCAAACAACTGGATATAGAGTTCAAAACCATGGTTATAAGGTTTTTCAAGAATTTCCTAGAAAAGGCCAATAAATTTAGTGAGACCCTTGAGAATATGAAAAAGGACCAACTAGAAATTAAACATAGACTGACTGAAATAAAAAATATTATACAGAGACCTAACAGCAGACTAGAGGATTGCAAGAATCAAGTCAAAAATTTGAATTACAAAGAAGCAAAAAACACTCAGCCGGAAAAGCAAAAAGAAAAAAGAATCCAAAAATATGAAGATAGTGTAAGGAGCCTCTGTGACAACTTCAAGCGTACCAACATCCAAATTATGGGAGAGCCAGAAGAAGAGAGAGAGCAAGATACTGAAAACCTATTTGAAGAAATAATGACTGAAAACTTCCCCCACTTGGTGAAAGAAATAGACTTACAAGTCCAGGAAGCACACAGAACCCCAAACAAAAGGAATCCAAAGAGGATCACAACAAGACATAATTAAAATGCCAAGAGCAAAAGACAAAGAGAGGATATTAAAATCAGCAAGAGAAAAAGTTAGTTACCTACAAGGGAGCACCCATACGACTGTCAGCTGATTTCTAGGCAGAAACTATGCAGGCCAGAAGGGAGTAGCAAGAAATACTCAAAGTGATAAATAGCAAGAACCTACAACCAAGATTACTCTATCCAGCAAAGCTATCATTCAAAATTGAAGAACAGATAAAGAGCTTCACAGATAAGAAAAAGCTAAGGGAGTTCACTACCACCAAACCAGTATTATATGAAATTCTGAAAGGTATTCTTTAAGAAAAGGAAGAAGAAGAAAAAGGTAAAGATAAAAATTATGAATAACAAATACATGTCTATCAACAAGTGAATCTAAAAATCAACTGAATAAAAAATCTGATGAACAGAATAAACTGGTGATTATAATAGAATCAGGGACATAGAAAGGGAATGGACTGAAAATTCTCAGGGGGAAAGGGGCGTGGGGAGGGCAGGAAGAGACTGGACAAAAATCATACACCTGTGGATGTGGTGGGGAGGGGTGGTAAGGGCAGAGGGTAGAGTGGGAACTGGGTAGAGCGGAGCTATGGGGGGAAAAAGAGGAACAATTGTAATAATCTGAACAATAAAGATTTATTAAATTAAAAAATGTGAATATTATAAAGAGAAGGCTGAGAAAGCTTGGAATTAAAGGATATTAAAGATAAAAAGACAACTAAATACAATATGTGATTCTAGACCTGCACTATACAATATGGCAGCTATTGATCACATGTGGCCATTTAAACTGATATTAATTAAAATCAAATAAAATTAAAATTTCAATTTCTTAATTATAGTAGCCACATTTCAAGTACTTAATATCTATTTTTTGGCTATTGGTGATTGTACTGTTCAGGGCAGGACTATTCAAATACTTTGCACCTTGGTTTTTGGCCTATATAATTCTTTTGGGAGAATTCTTAGATTTCAATGCAAGCTACTTAGTAAACACTTTAGTAACATATCATTGTAGCTAAAATCTCTAGTCCTCAAACATTTATTCCTGTGTCTGCTAAATTTACAAAATTTACCCTTGTAAATATTTGAAGCAGCATGACTTTTTTAAAAAAGTACATTTTCATTGATTTCAGAGAGGAAGGAGAGAGGGAGAGAGAGATAGAAACATCAGTGATAAGAGATAATCCTTGATCCGCTGTCTCCTGCACACCCCACCCTGGAGATTAAGCCTGCAACTGTGGGTCTGTGCCTAATTGGAAATCAAACCATGACCTCCTGATTCATTGGTCAATGCTCAACCACCGAGCCACATTGGTTGGGCTGAAGCAGAAAGACTTGATATTTCAATTTTCAGGGTTTTTAAAATTATAAATGCAATTTACCTACCACATTTTTTTTTTAAGCAGAAACATTTGCTTTACACAATAAAAATAAATGGCTAACTAGGAGAATTAATATTGCCATAAATTCAACAATGCTATTGGAATTTTGTAGTTGTGGTTACTTACAAAAGTAAATTTTAAATTGACATTTTTTGTTTTCTAACATTTTAAACCCCCGTGAAATTCTTAAAATAAATGTGCTTCAGAATATCCCTTTTTTATGAAATAATTTTGTTTCATCAAGAAAACCAAGTAACCAAGTTGCAAAAATTATTTCTATGGCAGTGGTATTGTCTATGATCTCTGTTTCTCATTAATAAACAACACATGCTCAAAATTCATCATGCATGGAAGGCCATGGTAATATTGCATTCTTAAAGAGCACAAAAGCCTTATTTTGAAGAGTAATCATTTTGCTCTTGTGATCTGTACATCAGAATCAAATCTAGAGCATATTGTTGCTTTTAGTGATAGTGAAGTCATTTATCTAACAAATAATATTTTTATATGTTTGGAAGCATTGGAGAAAAACTCAATTAAAAGGAAATCAAATCCACTGTGGATTTGAGTTTCAGTGTCAGGAATGCACTTTTGAAGGCTTTGTTCTGTTGAGTCCTCTGGGGTTTCTTGGGTAATGACCAAGTACGCTCTGAGAGAGGAGTGGAAGAGGCCTCTGTTACTGGGGCAATATGTCATCTTGGTACAGCAATCAACTAGCCTTGTCCTAGATTTGATTAAACAAACATTTTAGGGACGTCAAGCTGCCACAAACTGTAGATTTTAATCAAAAGAATTTTATTGGTAATTCAAAATAGAAAAGTATTAATGAATATCTTGGAGTAAATCAGCTTTATTTTTGATATACAGATGTCAAAATAAGTATGACTAGATTACAGTATTGATTTTGAAGTTTTTTTCTTGGGTATCTATGTGGTGTACTATGTAATATCTACTCAATGTTGAATGAATAAATAAATTACTGAATTTTTAAAAGTTTGCTTTTAGATATGAAAATACAATCAAACCTAATCTGCCTCTAGGAGCAATGTTAGCAAAATACCACACGATGGAGTTGCTATTCTATGAACAAGGACTTCTAAAAAGAAAACACCTTTGCTATATTTCCAGTTAGGATGAAATCATTTAGGGATAGGTAGAAAACAAAATGTTCAAGTTCTCAAAAAAGGCCACCTTCTTTTTGTGGGGGTTAAATACTGTATAATTGTTTTAAAGTAGATGCCGTTAAAAAATAAACAAGACGTAACTCTCAAATGTGGATCAAATCTGAGTTAGTTGAGGATTTAAAGGAAAAAAAAGACTTTTTTTTGCCTCACCTTTGACCTTCTGAATCAGAAATGCTTGGAGTAGATACAGAGATCCATATTCAACACACACACACACACACACACACACACACACACACACACACACACCCAAACCACCTCAATTAATTATCTTTATCCATGAGAATTGAGATTCTAAACTAGTAGAATATATTACTAAATTTTTGCCTATTGTAAATGGTATGAAAGAAGGAAGTGGAAGACTTGTTTAGTAGCAAAAAGAAGACACATTCAACAGCATGAGAGACAAGAAAAAGATAGGTAAACAAATGTGATAATTCAGGAACTATAGAACTGGGGGACCATATAGTGTGCGCACAACCAGTTCTATAACTCTCTGTGGTTCTTCAGATTATTATTCCTATAATGCACATTATAGTCGTTGACATTCATAATGAATCTACCAAGTCATTTGTTTCCAAAATACTATATATACACTTTCAAAGATCCCTATAAAAACAAAATCCACCACCAATAAAATAGGGGGAAGAGCCTCCAAGAGTCATCTCTTCTACTGCCCAATGTTGTAATTTACTGTGCAGCCTCTTTATCTCCTATTTTTCAGTGGAACTTCAGGGATACATTTTCTATGCTTTCTAGTTTGAACATTTGTTTATACATCCCTGAATATTAAGGACAGGGTCTGTATCTCAGTTATCTTCTTTCTTGTGTGTTTAACATAGTATTTTACCAAAAATAGATGATTTATTTTACTGAAGCTCAGATAGCTGAAAAATTCATATATATGTAATTTTCCTGAAATGTCCAAACATTGATGCTTGTTTTGTTATTTAATTTACTATTTATTTTCTATTACATAAAGAGGGAAGGCCTTATATGGAATGGCCTCTCTAGACATTGTCTAGGTAGAATTTTTTTCTTTTGACTCAGTGACATAACTCTCAGTGACATGATATTACTTATGAACCAAAAACAATAAAATGCCATTATAATATATCAGATAATTACTTTGATATATTAGGTTGCACAACAGTAGCATGGCATGTAAATTATATAATAGTAGATAAATATTTCCCCAAAGTTCCAGAGTAAAAGGAATTTAAAAAAGAGTGACTTTCCAAATATATTAAAAGCTGTGAGAAATACACCAGGCATTAAGAATAAACATATTATAATGTTCTTCAGGATTGAATGGTATATTAACCTTTCTAATTTTTAAATGCAGTATTTGGGTGAAGAATGTGTACTTCACCCAAATGAAAGAAAAGATAATCCAGAGTATTTATTTTAGTGATGTTTTCCTCCCAATTTTTGTTCTAATATTAAAATTGCATAGAAATAGAAAATTCAATCAGATTCACTTTATTTAAAAACTAGTCCATGTAGAATTTATGCATAATTCATATTTTGCTAAAACACAATTAATGATGGGAAAAGACAATAAACATGTGATGGTAGAAAATCATTCTGTTGACTTATGGTAATCTTTTCCAAATATGCTGAGTAGTACATATATTTTGGGTAAGAAGGAATTTCAACCTAGAAATTTAATCTATTATGTTGTGCACCTAAAGTGTGATTTGTTTAAATATTTTTTTATTATTTTTAAACAAATTCTATTTTATGATAGTCAATTTGTCATGACCTTAATAAGCATAATGCAAAAATGACAGTAGTTTTAAGTTAGTGCTTACAAGATCAACAGAGCTGAGAAGGGTCTCTTATCATTACACTGAAAATTTAATTAGAACTTGAAGAAATACATTTGAGAAAACTTTAATGCATATATTAGCTAAGATTATGTAACATTGAAAGAACCTGAAAATATCTTCACAGATAACCATTTAAAATGCAATCTAAATGTTTATAAAATGCTAATAAGGCATCTCTTGTCAAACTATAGTCCTTCATTTCAGTATTCCAAACAATACTGCATTTGCCTTTTGTTGTTTGTGACATGAAAGTGGTATAATTGTGTTGTTGCTTTTTATGATTTTTTTTATTTAAAATATATTTACTATTAAAAATATTACATATATTCCCTATTTTTCCCCACATTATGCTGCTTTGTTTAGAGTTATTTCTTTACTAACTATGCCTATCTTTTAAAATCACATTCTGCTGCCTTGAGAAAGTTGAGCCAGAACTCATACTCAGAATGCCCCTTTAATAGGCATCTGTATAATGTAATATGATAATCTATATATATAAAAGGCTAAGCGACCATCACATCTGAAACAACTGAACAGATGAATGAAGAGGCTGCTTGGGGAAACCAGGTTGGCAGGGTGGTTAGTGAGGGTTGACCAAATGATTGAATAGCAGGCTGAGTGGGGCAACCAGGCCCACAGGGGAGGCAGTTGGGAGTGACCAGGCCAGCAGAGGGGGGCAGCAAGGGGTGACCAGGCTAGCAGGGGGGGCAGTTGGGGGCGACTACACTGGCAGGGGGGCAGTTGGGAGCAACTAAACTGACAGGGGGGCAGTTGGGGGTGACCAGGCCAGCTGGGGGAACAGTTAGGGGTGATCAGGCAGGCTAGCAGGTGAGCAGTTAGGAGCCAGTGGTCCTGGATTGTGAGAGGGATGTCTGACTGCTGGTTTAGGCCCAATCCCCAGGATATCTATGAGGGGTCCCAGATTGGAAAGGGTGCAGGCTGGGCTGAGGGGATCCCCCCTGTGCACGAATTTTGTGCACTGGACCTCTAGTATCCTATCTAATAAAAGAGTAATATGCAAATTGACCTCTGCTACACCCACAAGCCAAGACCACCAGCCACGCCCACCAGCCAATCAGGAGGGAATATGCAAATAAACCCAACCAAGAGGGCTGCAGCCACAGAGAGCAGGAGGCAGGCTTGGGTTTTCCTGGCAATGGAGGAAGCCAAGCTTCTTCAGCCTTCAGCCTCCACTCAATGCTACAAAGTTTCAATTATAGAAGATAAATAAATCCAAACAGAAATGGCGGTAGCCAAGGATCTGGAGAGAGCAGGAGGCTAGGGTTGCCCGGGCGATGGAGGAAGCCAAGCTTCTTCAGCCTTGGCCTGCTTTGACCTCTGCTTAAGGCTACAAAGTTTCAATTATAAAAGATACATAAATCGCAACAGAAATGGCTGCCGCCATGGAGTGAGCTGAAGGCTTGGCTACACTCCAGGCTACAAAGTTTCAATTGTAGAAGGTAAATAAATCCCAGATCCCAGGGCCTCTGTTTGGGTCCCCGGGGGATGTGGCAGGCTGCAAACCACCACAGGCCCCGCGCCCAGGCCACCCCACACCCCAAGGGAATCCCCACCCTGATCCAGGACACCCTTCAGGGCAAACCAGCTGGCCCCATCCATGCACCAGGCCTCTATCCTATCATATAAAAGAGTAATATGCAGATTGACCATCACTCCAACACACAAGATGGCTGCCCCCATGTGGTCAAAGATCCTGTCCCCATGTGGACACAAGATGGCCACTACAAGATGGCCAGCAGGGGAGGGCAGTTGGGAGGGACCAGGCCTGCAAGGGAGGGCAGTTGTGGGCCATCAGGCCAGCAGGGTAGGGCAGTTAGGGGTGACCTGGCTGGCAGAGGAGGGAAGTTGGGGGTGACTGGGTCTGCAGGGAAGGGCAGTTGCGGGGGACCCAGGCCTGAAGGGGAGAGCGGTTGGGGAGTACCAGGCCTGCAGGGGAGGGCAGTTAGGGGCAAATAGGCTGGCAGGGGAGCAGTTAGGCATCAATCAGGCCGGCAGTGGAGTGGTTAGGGGGTGATCAGGCTGGCAGGCAGAAGCAGTTAGGTGCAATCAGGAAGGCAAGCAGGTGAGCAGTTGGGAGCCAACAGTCCTGGATTGTAAGAGGGATCCCAGATTGGAAAGGGTGCAGGCTGGGCTGAGGGACATCCCCCCTCCCTGTGCACGAATTTTGTGCACCGGGCCCCTAGTATTATATAATATAAAAGTGTATATGTGTGATGTGTGTGTAAATACTATACTAATAAAAGAGTAATATGCTAATTAGACTGAGTTGACTGGATATCTTCTGGTTGTCCTGTCCTCCTTCTGAACAAAGTCATGGTGGCAGGGGCTGAGGCAGAGGCAGTTAGGGATGATCAGGCAGGCAGGCAGGTGAGCAGTTAGGAGCCAGCAGTCCCAGATTGTGAGAGGGATGTCCTACTGCTGATTTAGGCCTGATCCCTGAGGGGTCCTGGATTGGAGAGGGTGCAAGCCAGCCTGAGGGGACCCCCCCCTTTGCGTGCACAAATTTCGTGCACCAGGTGTCTAGTTTGTATATACTGTATACTTCAATCCACTCCCAGAGAGACTGAAAAACTTCATGCATCTAAAGTTGGGGGACTCCAAGGGGAGCCATGGTGGCTAACAATTAAAAAGAAAATAAAACAGAAAGAACAAATATTAAGGTGAAGTTTGTGACAGTGTGAAGAGAAAGTTCTTTAAGGAGACAAGATTGCCTCATAGTTCTGTGACTGAAAGCAAGTCATCCACTTATGGAGTCTGACTTGAAGGGTCAGCCTGTGAAGGCTACTTTCCACCAAATAATTTACTGTTCCACTACTTACATTTAACATTTGAGCATTTACTAGGTGCAAGACACTGTGCTAGCCTGTTAGGAATTTACAGGAAACTTGGAGAGAGATTTACTCCCAGTGTCTAGAGTGTGACTTTATTTAGCTCTTAATTATCAGATAGACTACAGCTTATATTTGGCTTATAATAATACACAGATGCTAAGATATATAAGTACTATACTCTTTATTGGGCACTTTATATAGTATCACTTTTAATATTCACAATAACCTCATGAAGTAGATATTATTTCCATTTTTAGATATGGTTAAAAAGAGTTAAGACATATGTTCAAAATCACACAGCTACAGACTATTGAAACCCAGATTTAAACCCAATTCTGATTTCCAAGCTATTCTTTTCTCTACATCATACATATGCGTCAACTTAAAGATGAAAAATGTGTATTTCAATTTGTAAGTCATACATAACAGCAGACTAAAATAAAACCTGTCAATAATTTGTGTAGTGCAAGGTTAGGTAGAAAAGGTTATCTCATGGATGCATTAGCATAGAAGGTGTCTTAGAAAGAGAGGGGCTTGCCTGACACCTGCCAAAAAAAGACCCACATTTGGTCATGGAGGTGTACAAGGACACCAAGAATAATGAAGGTGAGAAGGCAAAGACAGCAGGACATAGAAAGTCAGGGGGAAGGACACTAAAATTCAACTTCATATTTTTGCCTAGGATCAAAACCTGCCTAGGTCTTGCAGTTCATGTTTTAATTCCTTCTCTGATAAAAAGATTGACAAACTGGGTGACCTTCTCTTCTCAGGAGGCCCTCAATTGAAATCATAATTGGAGATGTGAACCATAAAGCATAGAGAACATTTTTTAATCCATTTTTTTCTCTCAAATTGACAAAAGGACTGAGGTACAAAGGTCAGCCTTTTCTATAGCAGCAAAAACTGCCCTATTTACTTTTAATTAGTTCGCTGTGAGTCTGCTGATGGTGATGAATGATTGCTTTTGTGGAGAAGGGGCCTGCTGGACTCCAGGCTGTCCAGTCTGAGCCCATTTAGATGGACATGCCTTGGAGGTGATGCCCATATGTGGGGTTCATGACTGCCTACAGACCCTTTGAAGACTTCCAAATGAGGGTTAGTTTCAATGGTCAATGAGAGAGAAATATGATTTGCAACTTTTCAGCATAGTCTAGTTCCAAAATTGTGTCTTAGAAGAAGAAAGAAAAGGCATATGAAGAGGAAGTAAGCATAAAATGTTGGAAAAATTGTTCGAAATTAATTTGAAGGCCTAATTACATGTAATTGAATGATTTGTTAAACATGAATCAAGATCAAAAGCTTTTCTTTCTCCTATTCTCTAAACTTCCTCAAAGATTCTTCTCTAATTTTGATTAACTTAGGTCACTCAACTGCAGCTTATGCAGTTGAATATGTTAACTCACACTCCCTTAGGCAGCCTGTCCTGGGTTGAGCAACAACATAGACATAGAATTATAAAATCATAATGAAGGCACATCCATTCACGCATACTTAAACAATCCCCAAACAGATTATAGGTTGCTTTTAAATTCGACCAGGTATTATAAAATGATAACTTTCCTTAGCAGAAAGGCAAGTGCCTTATTCTGTCACCTAGGAATATATTCAATGTGTTTATACCATTAGCTTCATACCTGCTATTCATTTGCCTGTGCACTTGTTATAAGTCTCCACTAGTTAAAGCCTGCAAGGCATGCTTTATGGCTGTTAATTTCCTCTTCACAACACATAATGAAGCATTTTTTATGTAAGCACTTCTCTACATAGTGATAATGAGGTAAAATAATTACTTAGGCAATTTGTTTAGTTGTCACCACAGTGTTATGTGAAAAAACTATGCCCAGATTCAGAGGCTTCAAACAATAATTATTTATTCTCACTCCTCCATCTGCTTGACTAGTGGCCTCTAAGCTGCAGGCTAGGATCAGGACTGCTCCACAGAACCTCCATCTTCCTTAGATCAGCAGGCAAAACAGGGCAGGTTCTTATCATAGTGATGGAAAATTCACATGAGGTCAAGCCAAGCCATTCAAACATATTTTTTCCAACATTTTGTTATAAACACTCCAAACATATAGAAAAGATAAAACTACTGACTGGACAAGGAAATCCCGTTCAAGAACTAACTAGATTCTACTATTAATATTTTACTATATTTGCTATACCTTGTATATATCCAATCTATATCTCCCTCTCACTGTCCATTAATCCATCTTATTTTTATGTATGTCAAATTAATTTCAGACAGAAAAATATTTTATATCTACAAATAAGAATGCATGTCATGTTTTATTTTAGGTCCTGCTCCTTTTTAAAAAGTGTGGCAAGAATATAGAGATGGGCTTGGTTTGACTGGCCTCAGACAACACTTGGGACCCTACAGCCACTCTAGCCAAAGACCTGCTATTGCAGCCGCAGACCCACAGATACCAGAACTCCAGCCTCCCCGGCCGCAGGCTCCTCTGAGTCCTGAGGTACACAACTCTTCCACCAACCTGGTGCCTCAGCACAGCCCCTGCACATCCCAACACCTGGGCTATCTGGTGACTCTCAGGACACGATGCTCTTGCCAAGACCTTTGCTTCAGCTACGGGCTTTGAGTGACTTGGTGCCTGGACCCTTTTATGATAGCAAAAACAGGGAGACAAAGAAACAACCCACAAAGGAAAGAAAAGAAGGCATTGCCAGAAAAGGAACTAAATGAAACAGAGGCATGAAATATGTCAGAAAAAGAATTAAGCATGATGGTCATACAGTTCATAAACTGGATAGATGAGAAAATCAACAATTTGTGTAAGAATCAAAAGGAAACAATAAATGATATAGCTATAATAAAAAACACAACAGAAGTTTCAACAGTAGAGTAGAAGAAGCAGAAGACCAAATTAGTGAGTTAGAAGACAGGGCAGAGAGACAAGCCCAATCTGAACAGCATTTGTAGAGAAAAAATAGAAAGCAGGAGGAGAGTCTAAGGGAGCTTTGGGACAACATGAAATGGAGTAACATATGTAGAATAAGGGTGCCAGAAGGACAAGAAGAGAAATAAGGATTAGAAAACCTGTTTGAAGAAATAATGTCAGAAAACTTCTCTGATTTGGGGAAGAAAATAGTCACACAAGCACAGATTCCCAAATAAAATGAACCCCTTAAAGATCTACACTAAGATATGTTGTAATTACAATGGCCTAACATTAACGACAAAGAGAGAATCTTAAAGGCTGCAAGAGAGAGACAGAGAGTTACCTACGAAGGATCTCCCATTAGATTATCAAATGATTTCTCAACAGAAACACATCAGGCTAGAAGGGAATGGAATGAAGTATGCAATGTGATGCAAAGCAAGGGCCTGAATCCAAGAATACTCTATCCAGCAAGGCTATCATTCAAAATTGAAAGGGAAATCAGGAGCTTCAAAGACAAAAAAAGGCTAAAGGAGCTTAGCACTACCAAGCTAGCAATGCAAGACCATTGTAAAAAGAATAAATCGAAAGGGAAGAAGGAACGTAAGCATGAAAAATAAAAATGGCTACAAAAAAGTACCTATAAATAATAACCTTAAACATAAATGGACTAAATGCTCTAACCAAAAGTCATAGAGAGGCTGAATGGATAAGAAAACATGATATATATATATAATACTACATACAATAGACTCATCTCAGAACAAGGAACTCACACAGACTTAAAGTGAAGTGATGGAAAAATATTTTTTAGGCAAATTGAATGAAAAAAAAAGCTAAGGTAGTGATACTTATATGTGACAAAATAGACTTCAAAGTGAAGGCCATGACAAGAGATAAGGAAGACCACTTCATAATACTAAAGGGATCAATAAAATAAGAGGATTTAACTCTGGTAAACATATATGCACCCAATGCAGGGGCACCCAAATACATAAAAAAAAAACTTCTGGAAGATATCAAGGGAGAGATCAACAGTAATACTATCATAGTAGGGGTCTTTAATAACCCATTGACATCATGTATAAAACATCTAGACAAAAATCAGCAAATAAATAGCAATCCTAAATGATGCACTAGATCAGATGGACTTAACATCTTTAGAATACTTCATCCAAAAGCTACAGAATATACATTCTTCTCAAGTGCACATGGGACATTTTCAAAGATAGACCACATATTGGGACACAGGCAGTCTCTTCAAATTCAAGAAGATTGAAATCATATCAATAATCTTCTCTTATCACAATGGCATAAAACTGAAAATCAACTACTATAAAAACAACCACAAAAGTTCAAACACTTGGAGACTAAAACATGTTATTAAACAATGATTTGGTTACCAAAGAAATCAAAGGAGAAATAGAAAGCATCCTGGACACAAATGACAATGAAAACACACAGTCTAAAATCTATGGAATACAGTGAATGCAGTCCTGAGAGGGAAGTTCACAGCATTACAGGCCTACCTCAAAAACCAAGAAAACTTGTAATAAATTATCTAACTCTACAACTTAAAGAAGTAGAAAGAGAGCAACAAGAAAAGCCCAGAGTGAGCAGACAGAAGGAAATAATAAAGATCAAAGTGGAAATAAATGACATAGAGAACAAAAAAATAATACATAAGATCAATAAAACCAAGAGCTGGTTCTTTGAAAGGATAAAGAGACTGATGAACCTCTAGCCAGGCTTACCAAGAAGCAAAAAGAGAGGACCCAAATAAACAAAATCAGAAATGAAAGAGGTGAAATAACAACATACCCCACAGAAATACAAAGGATTGTTAAAAAAAATACTATGAACAACTCTATTTCAATAAACTGGTCAACCTAGAAGAAATGGACATATTCCTAGAAAAATACTGCCTTCTAAAATTCAATCAGGAAGAATAAAGAAATCTGAATAAGCCCATAACTATGGAGGAAATTGAAGTAGTAATCTAAAAGCTTTCAGCAAACAAAAGCCCTGGGCCAGCCAGCTTCACAGAGGAGTTTTATCAAACATTCAGAGAAGAACTAAAATCTATCCTCCTCAGACTATTCCAAAAAATTTAAGAGGAAAGAACACTTCCAAACTCTTTCTATGAAGCCATCATTACCCTAATCCCAAAATCAAATAAAGACACTACAAAGAAAATTAAAGGCCAATATCTCTGATGAACATAGATGCTAAAATCCTCAACAAAATCCTAACAAATTGGATCTAGCATTATATTAGAAAGATCATACATGATGACCAGTGGGATTTATTCTGGGGACACAAGGATGGTACAATATCCACAAATCAATAAACCTGATATATCACATAAACAGAGATAAAAAAAACAACAACACAGAATCATATCAATTGGTGCAGAAAAAGCATTTAACAAAATCCAACACCCTTTCTTGATAAAAACTCTCAGCAAAGTGGGAAGAGAGAGATCATATGTCAACAAAATAAAAGTCTTATGTAACAAACCTATAGCCAACATGATACTCAATGGGCAAAAACTAAAACCATTTCCCCTAAGAACAGGAACAAGACAGGGATGCCCATTCTCACCACTCCTGTTCGACATAGTACAGGAAGTGCTAGCCATAGCGATCAGACAAAAAGAAGAAATAAAAAGCATCCAAATTGGAAAAGAAGAAGTAAAACTGTCATTATTCACAGATGACATGATATTGTACATAGAAAACTCTAAAGATTCCATTAAAAACTAGTAGATTTAATAAATGAATTCGGCAGTATAACAGGATACAAAATTAACACTCAGAATTCTATGGCTTTTCTATACACCAATAATGAACTCACAGAAGAGAAACAAGAAAAAAAACCCAATTACCATTACATCATAATAATTAAGATACTTAGGAATAAACTTAACTAATGAGGTAAAAGACCTGTACTAGGAAAATTACAGAACTTTGA
Organism: Corynorhinus townsendii; assembly: GCA_026230045.1. Lineage (NCBI taxonomy): Eukaryota > Metazoa > Chordata > Mammalia > Chiroptera > Vespertilionidae > Corynorhinus > Corynorhinus townsendii. Next base: position 147,615,911 of record JAPDVU010000002.1, on the reverse strand, counting down.
AAAAGGAGATAGAAGAAGACATAAACAAAGGGAAGAATATACTGTGTTCATGGATTGGTAGAATTAACATCATTAAAATGTCCATACTACTCAAAGCAATATATAGATTTAATGCAATCCTCATTATAATACCAATGGCATATTTCAAAGACCTAGAACAAACTCTCCAAAAATTTATCTGGAATTAAAAAAGACTCCGAATGGCTGCAGCGATCCAGAGAAAGAACAAAGTAGGTGGGATCTCAATACCAGATATCAAGCTGTATTACAAAGCCACTATTCTCAAAACTGCCTGGTGCTAGCACAAGAACAGACATACAGATCAATGGTACAGAACAGAGAACCCAGAAATTGACCCAAGCCATTATGCTCAATTAATATTTGACAAAGGAGGCAAGAGCATACAATAGAGTCAAGACAGCCTCTTCAATAAATGGTGTTGTGAAAATTGGACAGATATATGCAAAAAAAATTAATCTATACCACCAAGTTACACCATACACAAAAATAAACTCAAAATGGATAAAGGACTTAAACAGAAAACGTGAAACCATAAAAATCTTAGAAGAATCCACACGCAGCAAAATATCAGACATATGTCTTAGCAATATCTTTACTGATACAGCTCCTGGGGCAATGGAAACTAAGGGAAAAATAAACAAATGGGACTACGTCAAAATAAAAAGCTCTGAACAGCGAAAGAAACTATCAACAAAACACCAAGAAAGCCCACTTCATGGGAGAGCATATTTTCCAATGTTATCTCCAATAAGGGCCTAATCTGTGAAATTTATAAGGAACTCATACATCTTAAGAAAAGGAAGATAAACAAGCTAATAAAAAATGGGCAAAGGCCTTACTAGTAAATAGACACTTTTCGAAAGTGGACATACAGAAGGCCAAGAGGCATATGAAAACACGCTCAAAGACACTAATCATCTGAGATTCAAATCAAAATGACAATGAGGTACCATCTCACACCTCTCAGAATGTCTGTCATTAACAAATCAACAAATGACAAGTGCTGGTGAGAATGTAGAGAATAAGGAACCCTCATGCACTGCTGGTGAGCCACTGTAGAAAACAGGTTGGCGTTTTCTCCAAAAATTAAAAATAGAGCTTCCATTTGACCCAGTGCTTCCACTTGTAGGAATATATCTCAAGAAATCAGAAACACCAGTCAGAAAGGACATATGCACCCCTATGTTCACAGCAGCACCATTTATAATAGCTAAGATTTGGAAACAGTCTAAGTGACCATCAGCAGATGAGTAGATTAGAAAACTGTGGTACATCTACACAATGGAATACTATGCTGCTGTATTTGCATGGATGGAACTGGAGAGCATTACTCTAAGCAAAATAAACCTGTCAGAGAAAGATAAATATCACATGATCTCACTCATTTGTGGAATATAATGAACAACATAAACTGATGAACAAAAGTAGATTCAGAGATAGAGAAGCATGGAACAGATTATCACACTTCAGTGGGAGGGCAAAGGAGGGTGGGGGTTTGCGAGTGTCCCCCTGTTGGGCTTCCAGTTATGAGTACCCCACATTGGGCTGCCAGTTGCGAGTGTACCCCCATGTCCCTCTTAGTTCAGGGTTCAGGTTCAGGGTTCGGGTTCTGGAGGAGGCTGCACACAAATGAAAGAGACTAGACAAGAAAATATTAATTTGAGAATTGGGGGCCAGGTCTGATTTCACAAGGCACAAACGTTGCCCCACCTCTAGCCTAAATAAAAATGCAGGCAGTTACGGGCTTTTTGTCTTTTAAATTTCATCTTAAAAGTTTGCTGTTGTATTTTAAGAAATATTTTGTTACTTATTTGCCCTTTTTAGAGGCCAAAACCTTTATAACATTTAAAATATATGTATATAAGTAAAATATATAGATTAATTTTTATTTTATAAAGCTTTCCATGCGATTTCAAGTATATTAGATAGGTTAAATTAAAAATATTTCCTTTAAGAAGAGAGAACAAATTCTTTGAATCACTCCAGTCCCTTGGAGTTTTCCAAGACTCATCTCTCGGTTAAAGCCTTGAAATTTTAACTTGGAAAAATGATCAAACAAATATCCATATATGATTTAAAGATTATATACTTTTTATAATTATCTTAAGATATCAATTAAATTTAAACTGGCTTTTGCATTAAAAATTTTGGTTGGGATCACAGAATTAATCTTCTTATTTAATTAGACCAATCAAAAACATATTTTGAATTCCTAATTATCAGAGAAAACACAACATTTATTTTCTTCAAAAATAAGTTTTTATACTTTAAGCATTTAATTACCACAACTGCATTTTCTCCCAATTCAATTTGAATCTTGAATTTTTAGAGCTGGCAAGTCAAATATTTAAAAGAGAGTTTAAATTAGAATACTGGGGGAGTGGGCATCCATATTGGATTGCCATGTGTCTCTCTTCCCCCACATCCTGCTTGCTTTGGGGGAAGCTTTTAGTAACAGATCTGGCTGAGTATCTTTTCATGCTTAATAGATAAAGACAGATCTTAAATTTTTTCCTTTTTCATTTTCCAAAGTAATTACTAGCACCTAAGCTTATCTTTGCCAAAATTTGCATTTCCCAAGGAGTTCTTCTATAAATTTTTAAAAAAACTTTAAGTAATCTCATTGCAGGAGATAGGATAGCTCTGCCCTCTCCTGCCACCTTTGAATTTCTCCACACCAGAGGCGGTTTCGGCAGCAGGGTTTCATTTCTTATTACAGATTTTAGATTCCAAATACAAATTAAGATTTTAATTTGAACAAGAAATCACATTCCTTAAGCATGCAAACCAAAAGTCTACAATAAAGTTTACTTTATAACCTAATTCTGCCCCTTTAGCCACCCTACTTACAGATCGCAACTTCTGCAGCTGACAGTGGGCTTTGCCTGCAGTGAATTTCCCTCACCTATACAATGAATTCTTCCCCACCTTTTCAGTAAAATCTTTCTTTCTTCACTCTAGGCAAAATCATCCCCTCCAGAGGTCCCATGTCAAAGGTGCCAGTTGCAAATTATGATCCCCTCACATTGGCTCCAGTTGTGAGTGTCCCCCCCATGTCCCACATGGTTCAGGGTTCAGGTTCAGGGTTCAAGTTCTGGAGCAGGCTGCACACAAATGAAAGAGACTAGACAAGAAAATATTAATTTGAGAATTGTGGGCCAGGTGGAAGCCCAAGAAAGGACTACGCTTTGCTTTGGCCTTGTGATCCCTTTTATTCAGGTTTGGGATCCACCTATAGCCCTTAGGCAGGCAACTTCCAGTAACAGGCAAACTATTTTATCAGTAAGGATTTACATAAGACTAAAAGGTGGAAGTTGCTTCAGCTCCCTTTGTCTCCACCAGACAGTGGGTGTATGGCTCTGACCCTTGCCGGAGCCTCAAGGTTGACCAGCCTTCCGGGTTCCTTGTCCACACCTCTTTCTGCTAATGAAGGCAATGGGCAGTTTCCAACAGGGGTTGGCTGGTAAGAGCTCAACCAAAGGACTTGTATGCATGCATATAAGCTTAACCAATGAACACAAACACCAGGGGGTGAGGGCATGCACTGGGGGTTGGGGGTGCCTGGGGAAAGCTCAATGGGGGAAAAAGGAGGTTTATGTAATACTATATGTAATACTTTAAACAATAAAGAATTTAAAATTAAAAAAGAAAGCATGTCATTATCAAGAGTTCAATATTCGTTTACCATTAGGTATAATTTATGCACAAGGAAGTACATAAATATTATGCTTAACTTTCTATCAGCTCAAGTAAATGTGGACACATATGTAGCATACCCTTATTGAGTCATTGGGCATCATAATGATCACAGAAAATTTCTTCATGCCCTTTCATAGTATGTCCACATGTATAATTTTCAAAAGCAACCACGTTCTGATTTTGTTTATGCAGTATAGGTTAGCCTGTTTCATGGATTCATACATAGGAAGCCAAATGTGTAAGGCTTGTTTTATCTAGCATACATTTTTTTAACATTCTTATATATTTGCATAAGCAATAGTTTCTTTTTATTGTTGAGTAAGATTACATTGTGTGAATATGCTAGTGTGTTTATCCATTCTTCTGTTGATGGATATGTGACTTCTTTCCATTTTTTACTTTCCTATTTTAAATACAACTTCTATGATTGTTCCTATAAATCTCTGTGTGGCATATGCTTTCCTTCATTTGAATAAATGCCTGAGTGGAATTGTTGGTAAGTTAATTTTATGATTTAAAATATTTCCACAAATTCTTTTATGTTCCTCTCTTCAAAAGTAAGAGCCTAATTCTCCTCTTCTTCCATGTGGACAGGAATTACATTCTTGCTTCTTAAAAGAGAATATGAAAGAAATGATGGTGTGTGGTTTCAAGACTAACTCATGCAAAACATTTGAAGTTATCCTCGCTGGCTCTCTTGGATCACTCATTCCAGGGAAATCCAGCTGACATATTATAAGGACCCTAAAACAGCCCTATGAAGAGAATCATGTGGTGAGAAAATAAGTTTTTCCCCCAACAACTTGCAAACAATGAAGCCATATGTATGAGCTGTCATGGAAGTGAGTACTGCAGCCCCAGTCAGACCTTCAGATGACAAAAACCCCAGTCTACACCAGACCAAAATGCCATAGAAGAGCCATTCAGGTTTCCCTGAATTTCTGACCCATGGAAACCTGTGAGTTAATATATAATGATCCACTTATTTTTAGATCATTAAGTTTTGGGTACTTTGCTATGCAGAAATAAATAATTACAGATTTTGTTACTTATAGGTCCTAATTGTATTTGTTCTTCCTTCTTGATCATCTGCTTTGTAGACTTACACTTGAAGACAAAAGCATTGCAGAGCTTGTTTAACCAGCTCTCACAGATGCATGGGGTCAAACTGTTCTAGTTTGCTTCTTTAATTGTACTCCACCACAGAATTTTTTAATAAGAGTAGTTCCATAGGAGTAGAATCTTAAGCATGAATTCTACAAATTGTTTCCAGGTTATTTGGAATTGATGTTCTAATCAGATTAAACTTAGACATTAATGACTCTATTCACACATAGGAAAAGGGGGCACTGCTAGCTCATGGCATTCAGTGGCAATGTAGTTACTAAAATTATTATTTAACATATGGACACTGTAATCAAATGCCTATTGACAAGTTTCTGTTTGACCAGATGTTTGCTGTTACAGAATATTTGTGTTGTAAAAATAAGAAGTATGATAGAGTAAGTGTTTAATTCTAAGTATGCTGGAAAACTTGGGCAGGGGGCTAAATGAGCTCAGTGCTTTTTAATTCCCAGCTCAAGGTCCCATAAGAAGAAGACCCCAAAACAAACATTTTTACTCTAGAGTCACAGGGATGATATTTCTGAAAATCAAACTCAAAGTCTATTCCATATATATATATATATATATATATATATATATATATGTATCTCACATAAATTGAATTAATCAATTTATCAACTAATTAATCAATCCCTGCCTAAAGAAGCTGTAATGCCCTGTACTGTGGTATTTGCCTCACAAGGTATTACTGATTCTCCTGAATAACTATCTTTATTGTTCCTTCCTTTCTTGTAGACCTGTATGTAGGCTGAGGTGAAACAAGGCCTAGAGAGTGAAATAAAAGAATGAAGAGGAATTATACACATCAAAAGAATGGCATAGTTTTGTCAATTTATACCAACAAACATTGGAGGTAAGTGTGTGAATGGAACTTAACAAAATAAGAATAATTTTTAAATGTTTTGTTGCTAAAATATTGTGATACAATTAATTTTTGTATGCCATCTGTCTACCTTGCAACCTTGAAAAATGCCCTTCTTAGTTTTAATAATTTTTTGAGCCAGTTCAGAAGAGCTCCTTGAATGAAGGGGAGGCCAGGCCCCATTGAGGAAGGACCTCACTACACTGACAAAATTTTTCACTGTTTATATGACTCCTAGCCTTTCATGAAAGGAGCTGTGGTCACTTACTGGGGTGAAAGGAAAATAATCTTTTTCAGTAATTAATAAAAAATACTGTTATACAAGTCACAGTAGTGACTTTATGAAGTGATCATTGGAGTTTGGGTTCAGATATATCTTACAGTGGGTCCACTGACTCCCCTGATCACCCTGTGGTTATTCTCCAGTTCCAGAATGTATAATTGAAATAGTCATAGGCAGCAATTTTAAAAATCACCGCATCAGTTCCATGATACATGAAATATGTGTTATTTTGGTAGAAAAGGCCAAGTGGGAGCAACTAGAGTGGTCTCTACCTTTGAAAAGACCAAATTCAAAATAAAACCACATTCCTGCAGGAATTGTAGAGACATTTCCACCATCAACATCCCTATCACATTCCTATTCAACTCACTTACTTGCCCTGTGGAAAAGACATTGATATTAGAGAGTAACAGTGGATTGTTGAAAACTTAATCAGGTGGTGCCTCCAATTACAGCTGCTGCTCCAGATGTGGTTTCGTTATTGGACCAAATCAACATATCACCTTACATCTGATGCAGTCATTGACCTGATTTTCTCTATATATGTGTTAGCAAAGATAATAGGGAGGGGATTGCTTCTAGCCCTAAGGACCAGTCACTATCTGACCACCTGACTATATAAACTCTCTAACCCTGTGTTATAATCTTGTCCATTGGACCAGAGTCATTTTCCTATTTCAACAAAACTAAGTTGGTCCTTTATATAATACTAGATGCCCAGTGCATGAAATTCATGCATGGGGCTGGGGGGGGGGGGCGGTGTTTGGGTCCATCAGCCCGGCCTACACCCTCTTCAATCCAGGACCCCTCAGGGGATGTCCAACTGCCTCTCACAATCCGGGACTGCTAGCTCCTAACCACTAGCCTGCCTGCTTGCCTGATCACCCCAACCACTTCTGCCTGCCTGCCTGACCACCCTTAACTGCTCCCCTACCAGCCTGATCAACCCTAACTGCTCCCCTGCTGGCCTGATCACCCCTAACCGCTTCTGCCTTGACCCACACTTGGGACCCAGGATTCCCTCCTCCAGCCAGTCTCAGGCACCTGGGACCTGGGCTTCCCTCCCTCTGGCCGGCCACAGGCACCCAGAACTGGTCCAGCTTCACCCAGGCCAGCCGCAACTGCAGGGGACCTTGGGCAGGTGGCTTTGCCTGGGCTGCAGCCACAGGCGCCCGGGACCGTGGAGTGGGTGGCTTGTCCCTCTCCCAGGCCGCAGCTGCAGGCACTAGTACCCGGGACCACAGAGCAGGTGGCTTGTCCCTCTCCCGGGCTGCAGACACAGGTGCAGCTGCTGGACCCTGGGACCACGGGGACCATGGGGTATGCGGATTGTACCTTTTCCAGGTCATAGGCGCAGGCGCAGCCACTGGTGCCCAGGATTGTGGGGTGGGTGGCTTGTCCCTTTCCCGGGCCACAGCCTGGCTGGTCCCCATTCCTCTCTCGTGAGCTCATTTGTGCCTGGCTGGTGCCCATTCCTCTCTCGCCAGTGTTGAGTGTCTGAGCAGATCCAGCGTGAGGGCATGAGGGTGGGAGGGTGTGACAACCATTTGCATATTAGCTCTTTATTATATAGGATAGTTGAATAGAGGCCCAGTGTACGAAATTTGTGCACTGGGGGGGCCCCTCAGCCCAGCCTGCACTTTCTCGCAGTCTGGGACCCTTCACTCCCTATTGCCCGCCTACTCGCTGCTCCTTACCACTTGGTTCACTGCTCCTTAGTGCTACTATGGAGGTGGGAGGGGCTCCTGCCACCACCTCTGTGCTCACCAGCTATAAGCCCAGCTTCTGGCTGAGCAGTGCTCTTCTTGGTGGTCAGTGCACATCATAGCGACCTCTTTGATTTGCATATTAGGGGTTTATTATATAGGATGTTATGCTACTTGAATTCAGTAAGCAGTAAGTGACTATTACTAAGGCCAGAGGATGGGAAATAAATATCACCAAAAAATTCTGGAGTCTACAAATTTGGTGAAATTTCTGAAAGGTCCAGTGATCTTGAAAATATTATGATATCCCTTCAAAGTGAAGAACAAGTTGCTGCATGCAACCTCTGCTATCACTTAGAGGGGATCTGATTCCTAGTAGACCTCTTTGGATTTGAAGGCAATAAGCACCTCTTTTGGGAATGTCACTCAGCCTTATTTTTACAAACTGCCAGTTTTGAATGGGGCCAGATCAACAACAAAAGGCTCTGCAACAGGTCTAGGCTACTGAGCAATTTACTATGTCACTAGCACACATGACTCAACATTACTTATGGTGCTCATAAGGATACAGAAGAGACTAATTCTGTATAGATGTTTTGGCTGGCCCCTATATGTAAATCACCAAACCTTTGGATTTTGGAGCAAAGCCATGTACTTGGTGAATAATGATTCTCCTTTTCAGAAATAGCATCTAGCTTATTTCAGAGCTTTATCAGATACTGGACACTCCATTATGGGCCACCACCAAGTTACCTGCTACCTGAATTGCAGATCATAAACTGGATGCTATCTGATCCACCAAGACAAAAAGTTGGGCATCCAGGCAGTATTCTATCAACAAATGGAATGGTATATGTGAACTTAGGCTCAAGCAGGGAAGGACCATGGAAGGGGCAGGAAGGCATAAATAAGTTGGATGAAGATGTGACCCAGATGCTAGTGATTCCTATTCCTACTTCATTACCTTCTTTCTGTCAATGCATACCTATGTTCTCATGAAGAGTTTCCTGTGAGCAACCAACTCTGAATAAAAAAGCTCCAGCTTCATTTTCAGGTAATTTTGCATGATATACAGGCATCACTTATATTCCCAATATGGAACAGCCTTGAAGCACATTGGAATGAATACATGCTCAGTGGGAAGAACTTCAAGCAGTGCATCTGGTTGTTAATTTTGTGTGAAAGGAGAAATGTCCAGGATTCACCCTAATTCATAGGCTGTGTGTGGCTGATGGTTTGGCAAGATGGTCAGGGGTTTGGAAGGAATATGATTTGAAAACTGATGACAAGCATCTGGTAAATGAGCACAAAATGTAAAGATATGTGTATCTTATGTGGATGTTAACCAAATGGTTGAAACATTAGATGAGAACTTTAATAATCAACTATATAGGATGACCCACCTATTCCTGTCATTTAGCAATGAACAAACTGGCCATGAGACAGGGAAGGAAATTATGCATGAGGTCAGCAGCATGAACTCACAGTAACCAAGTTTGACCTGGTTACAATCACAACTGAGCCATCAATCTGCAAAGAGCAGTGACTAACACTGAGCTTCAATAGGGCATCAGTTTTAAGGGTTTTCAGCCAGTTATCTGGTGGAAGGTTGATTACATTGTACTGCATCCCTCATGGAAGGGCCAATGTTTGGTTTTCACTGAAATTATCACTTAACTCTAGACATGGATTTTCTTTCCCTGGCTTCTGCCAAAATATAATTTGTAAACTTATAAAATTCCTTATCCAACATCATTGTATTCCATACAGCATTGCACCTGACCAAGGAACTCATTTCAAAGCAGATGCAGTAAGGGAATGAGATCATACTAATGGAATTCACTTCATTTACTATGGTCCTCATCATTTTGAATCAGCTGGCTTGACAAATGGTGGATGGTCTTTTGAAGTTTCAGTTATAGAACTGGTTAGGTAGGAAGGCTTCTCTAGGCAAGGGTGGTCTTCCTGGTTATGGTACATGTTCTAAATCAGAAACTAAGTCTTATTTCTTTCATAACTAGGATTCGTGGTTTCTGGAGTTTACAAATGGAAATTGAAATATCTTCTCACTATTATCCCTGGTGTACCTCCATAAATATTTTTGTTTCTTATGCCCATCACTTTAGACTCTGCTGCTCTGGAGGTCTTATTTAGTTGCGCTCTGGAGGTCTTATTTAGTTGCAAAGAGAAATATCTCCACTAAGGCAAACAACAATGATTAAAGTGGAAGTTGAGACTGTCACCTGTCTGCTTTGAGTTTCTCATACCAGTGAATCAACAGACAAAATGTGATTTACTGTACTGGCTGCTATAATTGTTCTTGACCATCAAATGGAAATTAGGTTGTTACTGCACAGTGGGAGTGTATTAGTTTCCTGGGGTTGCTGGAAGTTTGAAATCAAGTTGTCAGCAAGACCCAGCTCTCTCTGAAGGCTCTAGAAAGGCCCAGTCCATTCATGACTGAAAGTTTAGGTCACTCTAACAGGCAAAAACCACTATCACCTGGACTGTTTTCTAGGGGCAAAAATAATATGGAATTACTATAAAAAGAATATGTTTATAAACATCATCTATATGACTATGTGCAGAAATGAGGACTATCCTATATAATAAAAGAGTAATATGCAGATTGACCATCACTCCAACACACAAGATGGCTGCCCCCATGTGGTCAAAGATGGCTGCCCCATATGGACACAAGATGGCCGCCACAAGATGGCCACCAGGGGAGGGCAGTTGAGAGGGACCAGGCCTGCAAGAGAGGGCAGTTTTGGGTGATCAGGCCAGCAGGGGAGGGCAGTTGGGAGGGACCAGGCTTGCAGGGGAGGGCAGTTGCAGGGGGTGAAACCATACCAGCAGGGGAGAGCAGTTAGGGGCCACGAGGCTGGCTGGGGAGTGCAGTTAGGGGTGACTGGGTCGGCAGGGGAGGGCAGTTGGGGGGAGACCAGGCCTGCAGGGGAGGGAAGTTAGGGGCAATCAGGCTGGCAGGGGAGCAGTTAGGCATTAATCAGGCTGGCAGGGGAGTGGTTAGGGGGTGATCAGGCTGGCAGGCAGAAGCAGTTAGGGGCAATCAGGAAGGCAAGAAGGCGAGCAGTTAGGAGCCAACAGTCCTGGATTATAATAGGGATCCCAGATTGGAGAGGGTGCAGGCTGGGCTGAGGGACATACAGCCCCTTCCTCCCCCCCATATATGAATTTCATGCACTGGGCCTCTAGTAATAATTATAAAGATTTCTTTATTATTTTGATATGAAATCTTCATTCTATATGTTATCCAAATAGGTTTGTTTTCTTACCCTTTCCCATTTTTTAAAAGTATTTTTTATTTTATTTTATTTGAGAGACAGAGAAATGTCAATCAGTTTCCTCTGACACACCCCTCAATGAACCTGAAACCTGGATATATGCATTAATGGGGAATTGAACCTGACAACTCAGCCAAACCGGTCAGGGCTACCTTTTCCCATTTTTTACTGTCATGCATATTATATGTTAATGTAGATATCTTCTAATCCCAGTACTTTAGTCAGATGAAATAAAAATCAGAGTGTTGGTTAACTAGAAGAAAAATGAACAACATTCAAAGACATAAAGAACTTCACATTTCCTTTTGGGGAAAATATTAGCACAAGTTCTCATAGTATATAACATAATTGTATAATGCCAGGAAGAAACATGAAATATTTGGAAAGTAAATAAAGTTTAAAGATATATGTACGGATGCCAACTTGACAAAGAGTAGACTGTGGTGGCTTTGTAACGTGTTATTTTTATGCCCCATCTTATTATGTCCTTCTTGGACTCCAATAACTCATGAAATCTTTTGGTATTCTTGATAATTTTAAAATATATTTCTATTGATTTTAGGGAGAGGAAGGGAAAGGAAGAGAGATAGAAACATTAATGAGGAAAGAGAAGCATCAATTGGCTCCTTCCTGCATGCCCCAGGCCTGTGCCCTGACTGGAATCCAGAATCTAACCATGAGCTCCTGGTTCATAGGTCATTGCTCAACCACCGAGTCACACCGGCGGGGCTTTGATAATTTTTAAAGGCATTTTACATTGTATATAAATGTTTTTTCTTAGTTCTTCATATTTTAAAATTTCAACTATTCTGTTTTAAAATTCTTTTCTCTGTTTTCTATAATATGCTGTAAAAGCCATCAGAGATCACTTTATTTCAGCTCTAAAATTATAACCTCTATTTCTCTGCAAAGATTTCCTACTTATGTATTCATTATGAACATATTTTCCTTTATATTTTTGAATATAGTTTAAAAATCCTTTTCTTTTAATTTTTTCATCTGTGTCATCTTAGGTTCAGTCACTATTGATTGTCATATCTCTTAAATATGGGCCACATTTTTGTAATTTGTTTCTTCAAAAGTTTAGTAATTTTGGGTTGCAACAGGATTTTGTGAATGAAACATTTGTAGAAACCGGATATTTTAATGTTCATAATGCTTGGACTCAAACCTCACAACTTTTATGATGTTAGAATAAGCTAAAAATCTCTCCTCAACTCTTTTATCTTTAGTTTGGCTGCTTGGATTCTTCCCCTACATGCATAGTTCAGGTGGCCAGAAATTTTGAAAGTTTATATGCAGAATTAGGGCTTCACCACTGGGCTCTTTCCTTCTTTGGTTTTATTCTTTTACTTCCCAACTACTATGTTTACCTGAACCCTGTCCTCTGATCATTTAAGCCATAAAGCTACAGATTTTCTAACTGAAATTTAGTCACCCTGCAAACTCTAACTGGGTCTTGTACTCAGGAAAAAAAAAAAGACCACAAAAAGGAAAGATACACTCAATTCCTTTGCCTTCTTTTAAGTGTAGATTTGCTTTAAGTTTGTTGTTATTGTTTTGTTTGTTTTTCTGCTTTTGTTTGCCCTTCAGCAGCTACAAGGTGTTTTTAAAAAATGTTTTGGCCAATGTTCATAGTTTTCTACGGCATGGTTGATTCACTAGAAAATATGTTTCATTACTGGAATCTAAAATTTGAATATGATTTAAGTCTCTAGTTGCATGATTTCTTTAACACTGTGTAGTCACTGCAACTTTATATGTCTAAACCCAAAATTAAAGAACAAGGAAGTATATTCTTTCCACCAGGAGGCTGTGACAAGAACCCGAATTTATAATACAACTACAAGGAATAAATAATTGGGATCAATATTGAATTTACTAGAGTGGTCAGGCAACAAATATTCACAGAGGTTTCATATATACTGTGATTTTTATACTTTTCTTAAGGAAGTGTCTTAAATATTAATTTAAATACATGTATGTCAACAATTAATTCTATGATATTTTTCATATTAAGTATATTAATTCAACAATTATCAAGTGTTTACCATAGACTAGAATATGTGTGAGACATTGGAAATGCAGGGAAGAAGCTTATAACCTATTGAATGAAGCAAACAATAATCTTAAAATGTGTTGGAACAAAATTTGAGATAATAACTAGTGATTACCAGATAGATTACTAATAATTAGGTGTAGTCAGATGCTTACAATAAATCCATGTATCCGAATTCTCTCTAGATACATCCCCAGGTTTGGGAAGTAAAGATAATCTACATATAAGTTATTGGCAATCCCAGAGCAAAAGTGACTTTTGTTTTCAGGGTGAAAGCCAAGAAGAATGTCATCTTTGAAGAAAAATTACTTTCATTTTTGTGGCAATATGGTAGAGTAAAAACTGCTGAATCATATTATTGGAGAGATATGTGGAGACACCCTCCTACACACATACATGCACACTGTAATAACACTGCCAGTATTTATAGTTATCTATACTATTGAGACACAGATCTTGTCAGGAAGCAGAGTTCTCCAGTTGGTTAGCCATGGAGACCAAGATAGAGTTCAGAATAGTTTGTAAGAACATGTAGAATTGTGGCAAGTACAGAGGCACTACAGTTTCTAAAGAAAGAGCCAATGGAATACTAGGTGTACTGGTTAATAATGCGGGTTTTGTAATCAAAGAAAACACGATACTTTCAAGAGAAACATCAAAAGTGCTTTATTCAAAGTAATGTCCATCACTAGCTACACAATTCCTCCATCTTTAGGTGCTTTGTGGATACCAACCCAATAGAATTTTTCTTGTTTTGAGGCAAACCTTTCAGAGACCCAATTTTCCACTTCTTCGTATGTTTTGAAGTGCTGCTCAAAAAGTGCGTGTGCCATCGATGGGAACAAGTGGTAATCTGAAGGAGCAAGGTCTGGTGAATACAGCAGGTGGGTTCATACTTCCCAGGCAAGATCTTTTAACGTGTCTTTAACAGGTTTTGAAGTGTGTGATGGCGTGTCATCATGAAGCAAAATTACTTTGCCGTGTCTCCTGGCCCATTCTGGATGTTTCACGATCAAAGCATGATTCAGATTGATTATTTGTTGTCAGTAGCGATCAGTATTAACAGTTTCACCTGGTTTTAGAAGCTCATAATACACCACACCTTCCTGATCCCACCAAATGTAGAGCATTGTCTTCTTTCCAAAGCGATTTGGCCTTGCAATTGATATTGATGGTTGACCTGGATCAACCCATCATTTTGTGCATTTGGGATTCTCAAAACAAATCCACTTTGCATCGCCAGTCACAATTTGATGCAAAAAAGACTTCCTTTCATGCTGTTGAAGCAACATTTTACTGATGACTTTTCGGTTTTCCATTTGTCTTTCGTTCAGTTGATGTGGCACCCATTTTCCTTCCTTTAAAATTTTTTCCATTGCTTGTAAATGATCAGAAATTGTTTGATGAGCAACTTTTAATCTTTCTGCAAATTGTTTTTGAGTTTCTTCATCCAATAATACTTGTAATTGTTAGTCTTCAAACTTTTTTGTTTGACCTGGATGCTCTTTGTCTTTCACATAGAAATAATCACTTTTAAAACATTTAGACCAGCGTTCACAAGTATCTTGAGATGGAGCATGTTCACCATAAGCTTCCCGAAGTATATGATAACTTTCAGCAGCACTTTTCTTCAAAATAAAGTAATGAATTAAAACTTCCCACAAATGCTCTTTTTTGGGCATGAAATTCAACATTTTTAAGCCTAAAAATATCTATGATGTTAACACCTTCAGCAAATTTGACATATGAAGTTTTGAAGCTTACTGTTAATACAACAAAATAGTATACATATCAAATCACATATATATATATATATCAACATATGTGTAACTCTATCTATTGAAAAAAATCTGCATTATTAACTGGTATGTCTAGTAAATTACTTCACCAAAAAGGAAAAACATACATCCTCTACAATCAATACCTGGAAATGAAAGAAGCCCTCTAGGAGTTAGATCAGAGGCTCAGGAGAGGAAGAGTGGAATGTAATAAGCCTGCATACTAATTTAAAAAGATGGAGAAATAACTTTGGTTTACCTGTATAGTCTTAGAATAAGTTTCTGAAATGAATAAAAGTGGAGCTCAAGAGCTAAGTTCAATTCAATTATTGAAACATTCAAAAATTTCCAAATTTGATTTACTATTTTAAAAAATATTATTAAAATATGCTCAGTGAGTGTAAAACATGATGCGTGAGATAAGACTTCTCCAAAGCAAAGAAACACTGATAATGAGTAGAGTTTGAGCCAAAAGGGTGGGTGGGCACAGTCTAGGTGAAGTAGAAAGCATGTGCAAAGGCACTGATTCTGGAAGTAGTGTGCTCATGGGTCGTCCCAAAGAAGTTCAACAAGGTTCAGGACTTGTAATGGAGGCACATTGAGGAATTCAGCATTTGTTTTGTTTTTCCTGCAAAATGAATATTCAGTAGCTTAGTCTACTTGGATTGCTATAACAGAATACTATGGACTGGATGTCTTAAAAACAAATGGAATTTATTTCTCAAAGTTCTGGAGGCTAGGAAATCCAAGATCAAAGCACCTGCTGAGTGGGTCCCTGATGAGGGCTTTCTTCCAGGTTCATCAATGGCCACCTTCTTATTGTGTTCTCCCATAGAGAAAGGAGTGAGGAAACTCTCTGGGGTCTCTTTGATAAGGACTTAATCTGTTCATGAGGATTCCAATGATTTCCCAAAAGCCCCACTTCCAAATACAATCATATTGAAGATTAGGTTTCAACATATGAATGGGGGTAGGGCACACAATTCAGACTGTAGCATTCTCTGATTGCTTTCAAGTGGATCAGAGGTATGATTGGGTTTTAATTTTAAGGGACTAAAGCTATTCTTCTATGAAGAATGGGCTGAAGGTTTGAGGGTAGGGATAAGAGAACTCTTTGCTTCATGAAAAATAGACTAAACTGAGAGAAAAAAAATCATAGAGAGATCAACTAGTTGGTTATTTCTGTAGGTGATGGTGTTTGGATATTTCTGGGTTAAAATAAGAGAACTCCAATGCCATAGCGATTTTTTAGATTAAATTTCTTTGCTCCTGGTGGAGAGAACCTTAGCAACTTTCAGGCATTTGGCCTGCTAGGACTAATAGAGTTCCCATTCTCTTCCATTCACCCTTTGAACTGTCTGCAAAATTATGTGAAGTCATTCATACATCTTTAATTCATAAGAGCATTACATTAGAAGGTTCAATTTTCTCATTTCAATTACATAAGGAGTTACCTCTTTCTGTAATTATCTATATCAAGTTAATGCAGTAACAAAGAAAATTTTACATATATCTGCTATAAAGTAGAGGTGATTAGCTGAAATGTTATAATGGAGGAAGTATTGTTTTAACCAGGAAAGACTTTTCTTTGGATAATTTGGCATCAAAATTTTGAACTGAATTTGAACTCACTGGTGTATGAATTAGTTTCCCCTTGGTTATATGCAACTACATTTTTTTTCCCCAAGAAAAACAAGTTGAAAGCCTTGGAAGGAATCTCAAAAAGCCTCTTAATATATCAAATAGCTCTTACAAAACAATTGTTTGATGTTAAGTGTGAAAGTATCAGAAATAGAGATATTGAATTTCCTATGGGACTTTTCTACATGAATGAAAAACGTGTTTAGTAAAACACCTTTTGGGTTTTGCCTATTCCCAAATGTATTTTTGAAAGGAAAACATGTATTTAACAACTACAAGAGCAGCTGAATTTTTATATCCTTTACTCAGCCATATTGTGTTACTTAACTTCTTTTCCAGTTTCTTTTGATATATATTTTTGATTTTTTAAATTTTGTCAAGTTGGTTTTAGTTTTCGATGATTATTTTCAAATGAAAGCAGAAGAATGCCAAAAAGTAATTGGCTACAAAGACCCTCCTTTAAAGAACTTCTGAATTTAAGGTATAATATGCCCTTCCTGTTTACAACTGCACCTTCCACACTAAACACGACTCTCATTCAATGAAGTAAAGCTTTCCCTGAGAAAACTGGGATGTGGTAAAAATTTGCTGGCGATGGGTAAAGGTGGTCCTGCATAAAATACACCAGGGAAATACCATGCCTTTCTTAAAGGTCAATGTTGTTTTCCTGAATTTTACTATTATTCAATGACTTTTTTTCTGAACTTTTGTATTGGTTTCTGATTCATTTTCTTTTTAAAAAAGTAAGTGTTCATGAGGAAGGAAACTAACACCTATTGAATGTTTACTTTGAATAATGAACTTAGTTAAACATTACATACGTTAGTTACATTAATATTCACTTTGAGCTGGTTAAATAAGAATTAATTTTCTTTGTTTAGAGATGAGTAGTCAAAGGGTGAATGTTCATACTCAGAAAATAGTGGAACTAAGCTTTAAAGTTTGACTTTTCTTTCCACTCTTAAACTTTTTGCTCTTTGTAAATTTCTGGTTTTATTATTTTCTCCTGTCATTCAAAGATGGATTTTCCTAACAATCTGTACTTGGCTTTCTTGTGGCTATGGTTTCCCCACTGCATGACACCCAATCCTAAGCTTTCATTTAATAATTTTGCATAGACGATTCCTATGCATCTGTGCCCTTTCCATCATCACCAATATATCAGGTTCTAATTGAATTTAAACTAAATTTTACAAAAACTTACTTAAGTAGATAGATCACTTTTTTGAGGGTATGGCATACAATTAATAGCAGGTATAAATATTGTTATAGCAGATGTACTAAAGTCTTGATTTCACATTTTTATATAGATGCATTTTATTTTTAGGGCCTAATATAGAAAAATATCCTGAGATGAAAGTGTTCTGAGTTTATGCTTTCATTTTAACACTTGCCTCCTTCCATTGCATATATATATATATATATATATGCATGCTTATAAGGAAAGCCTATTTTGATCTCTTTCATTGAAACGAATCCTACAGAGCATCTTTTCTATGACATATGAGATTTTTTGGCAAGAGCACAACTGGATTTTCTGAGCTTGCTGTGTCTCCAATGGAGATCAGCAGGAGAGAAAACCGGTTGGCAATTCATTTTCCCAGTTAGCATGTGTCCCTTTCAATATTTCAAATGTGTTGTCCCTTGTAAAATCTTATACTGAACTTTCATTATAGTCACTTCCTCTGCTGTATGAGCTTCTCACACATAAAATAGATTCAATTATAAAAAATGTTTCCATTATGGACTGTAATAAAATATTACATTATGGTTATATGAGCACTCAAATCTCAACTAGTGATAATAGAAACCATTAAACACCATGTGGTAAGCTTCACACATAACCATCCATGAAGCTAATCCTAAACCTTTGGGTAATTTGGCCAAATTTCTCTAATTATCTTCAAGATTTTATCTCTACAGTCATTGTTAACTGTGCTTATTAATGTAATAGTTTATTATACAGAATTTAATACCACAATAAATACTTATTTTAAAACCATCATGAACACTTTTGAGCTTTTAATAGGAGTCATGGATATATATAGAAAACTCAAAATTGTTTCACTTATAGTAGTCTAAAATTTTAAATTATTTTTAAGTAGTTTATTTAAGGCTATTAGTATCTTTTTAAAAAGTCATTTTAAATTTACAATAAAATTGCAATAATAGTAGACAGGGTTGTTGTGTACTACATAATCAGTTTCCTCAATTATTAATAACCTACAAATGTGGCACATTTTTCGCAATTAATGAAACTATATTTATATGTTCTTGTTAAATAAATCCTAAAGTCCTACAGCTTTTTATTATTTTTGAGCATTTTCTTATTTTCTGACACTAAATATACTTTAGGCTCATCTTGTATATTTATTGCCCCAGCACTAGAATCAGTCATTTATCAAGAGAGCCCTAGTTCCATTTAATGGGGAATGGTATTAGACACCAAGAACTGAGTGCTCTCTGTTCTCAGTGACATTGGGGCCCTCACAGCTGAAAGGGCAAGGAAATATACATGTGTGAGCATTTACATCTTACGTAATAATAGACAAACGTGTAAATTGACCGTACCTCCGCTATGCCCACAGCCAATCAGGAGTGAGTATGCAAATTAGCCCAACAAAGATGGAAGGTTAATTTGCATATGCAGGTGTGGACGCCTTCCATGAGGGGGAGTAAGGGGGGCAGAGGAAGCTACAGGAGCTGTGCTCCAGCCGGGAGTGAGGACTTGGCGGCTCCAGGGCAGCCAGGGAGAGGGGACTTGGCAGCCCCTAGGCAGCCGGGAGCGAATCCAGGGGAAGGAAGGCCTGTTCTTGCATGAATATAATGCAACAGGCCTCTAGTATATCTATAAATATTTCTAAATGTAATCGTCTATTTTAAGCTAAACATGAATGCATGCTAAAGTTTCCATTTCTAGCTCATTGCCACATGCATCATTTTAGCCCTCTTTCCCTGCTTACCTGTAACTTCTATTTTAACATGAGAATCCTGGCTTGCATCAACTTCCATTATTTACTAAATGTTTTGATTCTAGTATACTTGTATTGTGGTTTTAGTACTGTTAACCTGTTGGGAAATGTTTTCAGTTAGAGTACTGCTTAGCTTATCTACAGTTCCTTTTGGATTTAGTCTTAGGAGATTCATTTCTCAAAGTTAGTTAATTCAGCACCTTTTACTCTATCTCCTTCAATAAAGCTGTTTTATGTACTTGCAATAGAGTTGGAATGTCACATTCTTCATATCGTCTTGCGATCCCCCTAACTTCCTAAATAATTATTTTTTAAATTTGCACACACTTACACACAATCTTTGTGCAATATATGTCCATGGGTTTTGACAAATACATATCTTATATCCATACAGAACAGCATCATAGATAGTTTCACTTCCCTACAATATTTTCTATGCTTTATATATCAACACCCAGACCCCACCAACCAGAATTCCTGGTAATCACTGATCTGTTTACTATTCTCTATGGTTTTTATCTTTTCCAGAATGTCTTGTAAACGAACTAATGCAGTATGTAGCTTTTTCAGACTGCCTTTTTTTTGTTTTAACATAGAAGCATGCATTTAAGACTCATTTATATCATTGTCTAGTTGTACAATTCAATTATTTGTATAACTAAGTATTTAATTACATGGACATACTATACTTCGTTTATCCAGTCACTTGTTGTAGGACATTTACTTGTTTCCTGTTTTTGATAATTATGAATAAAGTGGCTATAAACTTTTACATGTATATTTGTGTATTACATAAAATTTTACTCAGTCTAGAAGTGTGATTGCTGGGTCATAGTATAAGACTGTGTAGCTTTATAACAAACTAGAGGCCTGGTGCACAAAATTCATGCAGAGGAGGTGTCCCTCAGCCTGGCCTGCACCCTCTCGCAATCCGGAACCACTGGCTCCTAACCACTCATCTGCCTGCCTGTCTAATCAATCCTAACCACTCTGCATACCTGCTTGATAGCCCCTAACCCCTCTGCCTGCCTGATCACCTCTAATCACTTGCCTGCCTGCCTGATTGCCCCTAACTGCTTCCTGCCTGCCTGATCACCCCTAACTGCCTCTGCCTCAGCCCCTGCCTCTCCGGCTTTATCCAGAAGGATATGTGGAATGACACCCAGAAGGTCATTCAACTGTCCGATCTAATTAGCATATTACACTTTTATTATTATAGATGGCCAATGTGTGTCAGGCAGCTCCTGCATTGAGCATCTGCCCCCTGGTGGTCAGTGCACATCATAGCTACTGATCAGATGGACGGACACTTAGCCTTATATATATATAAATTGCTAAGCTTTCTTCCAAAGTGGTTGTAACATTTTTCATTTCTACCAGCAATAAATGAGAATTTATATTGCTCTACATCCTTTTTGGCAATCAGTATTGCTGTATTTTTGGATTTTGGCCATTCTAATAGATGTGTAGTAGTATCTCATTGTTTTAATTTACATTTGCCTCATAACAAATAATTTTGACCATATATTAATATGCTTCTTTGCCATCTGTATCTTTGGTAAGGACTCTGTCAATCTTTTACCCATTTTTAAATTGGGTTGTTTGTTTTCCAATAGGTGAATTTTAATATTTCAAAATTTTAAACTATAAAATATAATGTGTTCTTGCAGATTATATTTTGAGATAATTTATTATATCATTGCTCTCCAAATGTATTTTAGTTATCCTTTAAATCACATTTATATTGACTGTATCTTGTGATAAAACCTTAATTTTAACTGGTGGGAATTGAACTGGTACTTGTAAGCCTTCTTTAGAGCTATGTGGGATCATGTTACTGCCTGATGGAATGTAACTGGAAGTGTTGTGTGACTCTTAGAAAGTGCTCTCTATTTTCTTCATCCTTCCCATTGGCTGGAATATGCATATATAACCTAAGCAGCCATCACGGCC
The DNA here is from genome assembly GCA_026230045.1 of Corynorhinus townsendii. NCBI lineage: Eukaryota > Metazoa > Chordata > Mammalia > Chiroptera > Vespertilionidae > Corynorhinus > Corynorhinus townsendii. The sequence continues at coordinate 147,594,507 of JAPDVU010000002.1, read as the reverse complement.
CTTGAGACAGGGCCAAGAATGGTATAGAAGCAAGATAAGGGAGCCTGACTCCCAGGAGAGCATTGCTGAGCAACTGCCTACCTTCAGATGTTTACCTGAGAGAAATACATTTCTATCTTGTTTACTTCATTACTACTTTAGGTCTTTGATGCATGCAACAAACTTCATTTTAACGGAAACAGAATCTGCCCTAGAGCCTATAAGTTTGGTTAATTGTGCTTTCAATGTGTCCTCTTAGCACACTGTACTTTTCCTGTTGTGGTACTTTCCATGTTTTGTGTAAATTTCTCATTTCACTGTTTTGCTTCCTCACTAGAAATTGATTAAATTGTTATTCTTGGGAGGAGAATCCAAGATGGCGGCAGAGGTAAACACCTAAACCGCTGCCTCGCACAACAATTTCAAAACTACAACTAAAAGACAAAACATCTATCACCCAGAACCACGGGAAAGCTGGCTGAGTGGAGGTTCTACAAGTAGAAGGAAAGAGAAAAGAGCATTGAGACGTGCAGTGCTGAAAAGCTGAGGTACCAAGGTGCGTGATCCGGGCTGGTGGCAGGCATTGCTTTTTTCAACCCGAAGGGAGACAAGCCCCCAATTACTCTGAAATCCAGTCTCTGGAGAGACACCGGGGACCCAAACTCCTACGGGGAGAAGCTGGACTGTCTGCCAGTGAGGGTGGCTTGCTTGCAGAGTGCGTGCAGGAATAATTGTTTACTGCACTGGGGCATGGGACTCACGGATGCCCTCGGGGATGCAGAGCCGGCTAAATAGCAGCCATTGCTGTTTGCCATGCCCTAGCCTAGTGACACCCTGAGACCCCGCCCTGCACAACCTACAAACCCACCCAAGCTCCAAATAGCAGATTTAGCATAAGAAAGGCCTGCCCTATTGCAGCTTAACCTAGCAAACTTGCAGCCTGCGTCAGACAGCTCCAAAACCTCCAAACCCCAAGCAAAGAGGAGAAAACTGTAGCTCTCGCTGTAGCTCCTGCTGGGTGGACTCAAACAATAGCTGACCTGAACCCCATTGGAGATCCAGAAGCCAGTGTACATAGTGGTCAGTGTGAGACACCAGATTTCAACTCCTGACATCCATAAGTGACACATTCAAGAGGCAGACTCAGTGAGCAACAAAGCCCTAAGCAAGTCCTGCCCCCTAAGCGTGTCTCCAGCGCAGCAGTTCTTCCATTATAGACACAGCGAGTGCTCACAGCTAATTGGCCTGGAGGTCAATTTCTTCCAGTGTACCAACAGCAATTAAGGCTTAACTACACCAAGACTTTGCACTCAGCGCACAAAGGGGTGTACCAAGAGCATCCACCTCATGTGATTGAGGAGGCTGAGCTACTGCCCCCTATAGATCACCTACCACACAAAGCTACTCCATCAACACAGGGAAGCAGCCAAAATGTGGAGACAAAGAAACATGTCACGAATGAAAGAAATGGAGGAAAGCAAACGACTGGATGACATAGAGTTCAGAACCACATTTATAAGGTTAGTCAAGAATCTTCTTAAAACCACTGAGAAACTTGATGAGACCTTTAAGGATATTAATGAGAATGCCAAAAAAATGGAAAAGGATCAATCAGAAATGAAGCATACACTGTCTGAAATAAAGAATATACAGAAACTCAACTGTGGATTAACATACCCCAAGAATCAAACCAAAGATCTGAAATATGTGGAAACAAAAAACATCCAACCAGAAAAACAAAAAGAAAAAAGAATCCAAAAATATGAAGATAGTGTAAGGAGCCTCTGGGACAACTTCAAGCATACCAACATCCGAATTTTTGGGGTGCCAGAAGAAGGGAGAGAGCAAAATATTGAAAACCTATTAGAAGAAATAATGACAGAAAACTTTCCCTACATGGTGAAAGAAATAGACTTACAAGTTCAGGAAGCACACAGAACCCCATACAAGAGGAATCCAGAGAGGACCACACCAAGACACATCATAATTAAAATGCCAAGGGCAAAAGACAAAGAGAGAATATTAAAAGCAGCAAGAGAAAAACAGTTAATTAACTACAAGGGAGTACCCATACAACTGTCAGCTGATTTCTCAACAGAAACTATGCAGGCCAGAAGGGAGTGGCAAGAAATATTCAAAGTGATGAACAGCAAGAACCTACAACCAAGATTACTCTACCCAGCAAAGCTATCATTCAGAGTTGAAGGTCAGATAAAGAGCTTCACAGACAAGAAAAAGCTAAAGAAGTTCATCACCACCAAACCAGGATTACATGAAATGCTGAAGGGTATTCTTTAAGAAGAGGAAGAAGAAGAAAAAGGTTAAGTTAAAAATTATGAACAACAAAATGACATCAAATACATACCTACCAACAAGTGAATCTAAAAACCAAGTGAATAAAAAATCTGAAGAACAGAATGGACTGGTGAATATAATAGAATCAGGGGCATAGAAAGGGAGTGGACTGATGATTCTCAGGGGAAGCAGGTGTGAGGGGTGTGGGAAGAGATTGGACAAAAATCTTACTCCTATGGATGAAGACAGTGGTGAGGGGGTAAGGGCATAGGGTGGGGTGGGGAATCAGGTGGAGGGGTGCTATGGGGGAAAAAAAAAGAGGAACACCTGTAATAATCTGAACAATAAAGATTTATTTAAAAAAAATTAAAAAAGCCAAAAAAAAAAATAGCTCAGGAAACTATGACTTCTCTCTCCCTCTCCCTTCCTCTCTGAAATCAACAAAAAAATATATATATACATAAAAAGAAAGGTAAGCCCGGCCGGTGTGGCTCAGTGGTTGAGCATCGACCTATGAACTAGGAGGTCACAGTTGGATTCCTGGTTAGGGCACATGCCTAGGTTGCGGGCTCAATCCCTACTGTGGGGTGTACAGGAGGCAGCCGATCCATGATTCTCTCTCATCATTGATGTTTCTCTCTTCCTTTCCCTTCCTCTCTGAAATCAATAAAAATATTTTTTTAAAATAAAGAAAGGTAAGAGCAAAGCTGAAGGATTTATATTACTTGACTTCAAGCTTTACTACAAAGCTATAATAATCAAGACAATGTGAAATTGTTATAAGGATAGACAAATTAATCACTGGAACAGAATAGAAAGTCAGAAAAAGAACCACACTTATATGGTCAATCAATTTTAAAGGAAGACATAAAAACAATTCAATGGGGAATTGTGTTTTTATCAAATGGTGTTGCAGTAACTGGGTGTCCACTTGAAAAAAAGAGATAGAGAAAGCTGCCTAGCATTGCCAAGCTTGCCAGTGGTACAGACAGGATTCCAAGCTAGACTTTCTGGCTAACATGTCACAAGTTGTGATTATGAATTTATAATCAATACATATAGGCTACAATATTTTTCTGACTCAAATTCAATTTGACGCCCAAAAAAAGGAATCCAAAGAGGACCACACCAAGACACATCATAATTAAAGTGCCAAGAGCAAAAGACAAAGAGAGGATATTAAAAGCAGCAAGAGAAAAACAGTTAGTTACCTACAAGGGAGCACCCATACGACTGTCAGCTGATTTCTCAACAGAAACTATGCAGGCCAGAAGGGAGTGGCAAGAAATATTCAAAGTGATAAATAGCAAGAACCTACAACCAAGATAACTCTACCCAGCAAAGCTATCATTCAGAATTGAAGGGCAGATAAAGAGCTTCACAGATAAGAAAAATCTAGAGGAGTTCATCACCACCAAACCAGTATTATATGAAATGCTGAAAGGAATTCTTTAAGAAGAGGAAGAAGAAGAAAAAGGGAAAGATAAAAATTATGAACAACAAATACATATCTATCAACAAGTGAACCTAAAAATCAAGTGAATTAAAAATCTGATGAACAGAATAAACTGGTGAATATAATAGAATCAGGGGCATAGAAAGGGAGTGGACTGACAATTCTCAGGGGGAAAGGGGTGTGGGGTTGTGGGAAGAGACTGGACAAAAATCGTACACCTATGGATGAGGACAGTGGCGGGGGGTAAGGGCAGAGGGTGGGGTGGGAACCAGGTGGAGGGGAGCTATGGGGGGAAAAAGAGAAACAATTGTAATAATCTGAACAATAAAGATTTATTTAAAAAAAAATAAATAAATAAATTGTTATTCTTGCTCATATAATATTCTAAATGTTTTAAATCATAACCACCCCAAGAGCTGGGTATTATTATTATTTCTATTTTAGAGAGCAGGAAACAGACATCGAAATGGTAAATTACTTGTTGATTATATTCAGCCAGTGAGTGTTAGAATAAGAATTCTAAGAGAGTCTGCATGTAAGGTAGCCTGAATCTTAACCACTATACTGCACTACCCTTCTAATGTCTTCAGAAATGCATATGTATTCATATATCTATCTAGTTGCTAGTTATTTTCTGAAATTATTCTTGGAGATTGATATCTGTTCATATAAGTTATTGGAAAGTTTTTCTGGGGAAAATATTTATGTTTTGGCCCTGGCGGGTATAGCTCAGTTGGTTGGAGAGTCATCCCATACATCAGAAGGCGGAGAGTTCAATTACCTGTCAGAGCACATACCCAGGTTGTGGGTTTGCTCCCTGATCAGGACACGCACAGGGGGCAATCAATAGATGTTTCTCTCTCTCTCTTTTTAAAAATCAATAAAGATAAATAAATAAATAAAAATTAAAAATTATGTTTCAATCACCCTATTCTACATAGTTGTTTCCAAAATCCCTCAAGATGGAGTTTTCCTAGACCTTTACAGTTTATATATCAAGGAGTATTTAGAACTAAATAAATTTTAGTATGAGATTGGAGTTCCAAATTTTGACTCCAGGGGCTTGATGGGACTCCTATTCATAATTACAATGCTAACTATTTTAGTGATAACAATGAGCATAATCATGACAGCAGTATCTATTTGCAGTCTGGAATGTAATGAGGAAGATCAGAGGATTTCTGTGCTAAGGTGAAATGTAAGAATGAATTGATTGGTGGGAGTTAGAGAGGTAAAGAATAGAAAGATAAAAATAGGAATATCTTTCATCTTACAAAAGATGAATTGTTAAATAGGAACTAGAAATCTAAATAAAGTCAATGGGGAAAGAAATTCCAGGCAAATGGGTGAGCAAGACAGAATATATGGACAAGAAAGAGACTAGAGGAGTATATATTGATTTACAGGTGGTTTGTTGATGTTATATGAAAAGTTCAAGGTATAAAGTGTCAAGAGTTTAAATTCACCTTTTTGGCAGTAAACGGTGAATTGCAATATATTTCTAAGACTTGTTAAGACACAATACTTACATTTAATCACAATGCACACAAAAAAATCAAGATTCTTACAAAGGATCTTCTAGCAATGGGAGATGGAAGGATATATAGTCAAAAGTTGCTGATAATCCATTAAAGTCAAATTCTTCACCAAGTGTTTCAAAGAATCTGGCTATCCAGTTATTCCAAAATATACATTTGCTTTGGATTCTTTAAAACTGAGGTGTTTGTGGCCTTCTGGTCCCAAAGACATGCACATACCCAAGAGATGTTTGTTGAAGATTTGAGCAGCTCATAAGTTTAACTTATTCAACTCTAGAATTAGGAAAAATAAGGTATCCTAGAAGTACTGATGAAGTTGCTGTATATCTCAAGTAGCATCTGTCTTCCATATAGCAACATTGCATCCTACTTGTATGAAATCAATAAGGATGTACAAGCCCAGGGGATGTGGCTCAGCAGCTGAGTGTGGACCTATGAACCAGGAGATTGTGGTTCAATTCCCAGTCAGGGCACATGCCCGGGTTGTGGGTTTGATTCTCAGTAGAGGGTGTGCAGGAGACAGCTGATCAGTAATTCTCTGTCATCATTGATATTTCTATCTCTTCCTCTCTTTTCTTCTCTGAAGTCAATAAAAATATAATTAAAAAAAAGAAATCAATAAGGATGTACAGTGATTCACTTTCTCTTTATTGGAACCTTATCTAATTTTAAACTCTATCTGCATCCAAGTTATGTTATGCCTAAATTATCCCAATACATTTTTTTTCATGAATTCAGTTTCATTTTCCATAAACATTTATGTCATATTACTCCTTGAAATTAAACACTTGGGATTTTTTTTCCTGACTTAAGTCCAAAATGTTGCCAGCAATTAAAATCTCCTATGTAGTGTCATTAATTTTATTAAACCTATTATTTATTTCACCTTAATATCTACTACCTGCTTCCATTAGATGCCCTTGTCTGCCTGTTGCTCACTTGCCGGGACTCTTGTCACACTTCCCTTCCCCAACTTGGTCATCTGAAGCCTTATTTATTTTTTTAAGGCTGAGTCCAAGATCTGAAGCTTTTCTTGATTATGCCAGGTTGAAAAGAAAAATGATGAGCAATAACACTCTTAATAAAATATATGATTGTACTCAAATTCACATAGTATTCTAGAAAGAGGTAGATCCACTTCTAAAAATTCTAGGGGGAAAGTTTATGTGCACAAACATGCTCACACACATACACATATCATGAAAGTGAAAATAAAAACATTAGAAAGGCCATTTTAAGCCAACCATTAGATAAAAAGTAAGCATCAGACTTTCAGTTTTGCATACTTTTTGACAGTATTATAGTTTGTTCACATTTAGAAGGAAATTGATATTTTATTATCAAAGAAAGACTGTAGATATAATGAACAAGGTAGACTTAGCTATCAAACCTTATTGTTTTTTTAAGATTAAACAAAATAGCTGGAATATGAAGCACTAAAAGTGCTCAAGATCAAAATCAATGCTGAGTGGTAACCTGGGTGGAGGCAGGAAGGAAACAAAAGAATAAAAAGTCCTAAAAGAGGAAAAAAAAATCTCCAGCTAACATGCATATTAAAGAATCTCTGGAGAACTGCAGCCCTGCGGCTTCTCTCCTTCCTATTGACAGGGCTGTATAGTCAATAAATCAGGCAGTTGCATATCTACATTGCCTCATTTATTCCCTAGACATTGCTACAGGCAGGAAACAATACACTGGGAAAAGATGAAGCTCATAGTGCTTGGACTCTGAGTTGGCTTGGAAATAGAGAAATCAAGGTGGCCCGTGGTTGGCTTAGCTTGGTCTCCTTGCCCTTGTCAGGACTGTCCATAGTGGGATGTATAACAGGAATTCAACACTAGACCTCATTGATCTCACTTGCCTCTGATCCCCTATAGTAATTAACATGCTCTCATCCAAATTAGCAGCTAATTATATTCTCTCTTTATTTATTTATTTATTTATTTATTTTTTACTCTTTCAAATGTGTTGGCAATCCTTGAGGGCAAATACTATTCCGCAGAACTATTTCTGTTATCTCAGTGTTTAACATAATGTTGAACACAAAGAAAGTACACCATATGTTAACTGATCCACACTCTGAGAAATCCATTATATTTAAGAACATATTTTGCTAAGACATGGTTTTAATAGTTCCATCATCAGTAATTTGGTTTTTATTTGAGAATCAAGTTTCCACTAGATACAAATAACATTAATTGTGTACTTATTATGTGTAGAGTGTTTTCACATATGTTATTAACTTTATCACAACTAGCACCAGATTAAGCAGTAGACCATCTGTGCCATTGCCCAGAGCACCATTCTGATAGGTGCTAAAAATCTATGAGCACTGAAATATCCCTGGAAGACAAAGCAATTTTTATTTATTAGATGTCTTCTAAGGTCTACTTCTCAAATGGTTGAAGAACCAGCCACCCAAGCATCATCTGGTAGTTTTTCAGAAATGCAGAGTCTCAGGCCTCACACACACCTGTTGAACCAGAATTTGTTAGCATATACACAAGATACCAAGGACCACACTGAAGTTTACAAACCAGTTTCAGGGGTAGCTTGTAGTTAGAGGTACCACTTTTATAAATTGCTTTAGGTGAGTTATAACCCAAAAGACTGCCTCATTTTTGGTCTAAATTGCCTTGTTGGACTGGTGAATTCAGAAAATTTCAGGGCTTAGCCAAGCAAAGTATGCAAATTAGGGCCAGAACTAAGTTGTTCACAATATGCCAGAGCCTGAGTGTTGGAGGCAAAGACCAACAAGTAGTTAGCATAATAAGGGCAAGAGGTCCATCAGAAGGCTTATGGACCTTGGGCTTTAGCAAGAGCTAAAAGCTATGCACTGATTATTCTGTCAAGACAATGGTGGCAGAAGGCAATTTCCTAACCTGATAATCTTTTACTGTTTACCAAACTTTACCTTTGATATGTCTGTTTACTTTGCTGAAGGGCAAATGTGTGTTTTAGTAAATAAAAAGCCATGGGTCCAGAGATTCAGGGAGCCACTCCACTAGAGACTAGGTTTCCGCCTGGTCCCCCTAATGCCTTCCAAATTTATATTTCTTGTCTAGTATATCCATTTAAACATGGCCCCTTCTCCAGATTCTGAATCCTTGCTGCAAAAGGTTGCGGCACTGCATATTGATAGTAATATTGGCAATTTGACTTTCAAGTCAGAATGAGTACAGACAATATTCTACAAAAAAGTCGAAACAAACATTTAAAAAAGGTGTGTATTAAACAGCACCTTTTTTCACTATGTATTAGGAATACTGACCTTCTCAGAGTTCTTCAAACTCAACCAGCTTACCTGGAACCTTTGCACTTGCTACTCCTTCTTCACAGAAAACTCTTCTTCCACATCTATGATTGGCGGCTCTATCTTGTCATTTAAGTCACCACTTTGGAGAGGTTTTTCTTAGGTGCACTCATTAAATTAGCCTTATAATCTCTATTCCTTTACCTTGATAATAGCACTTATCACTCTGAAGTTTTTTCCTTTTATTTGTGTCTTTCTTTTTTTCTCTCTCTTTCTTCCTTTCCTTACTTATTTGTCTTCTCCCTCATATTGTTAGCTCCATGAGAGAAGGCATTTTTTTTTCTCTATTGTTTGCTATCATATTCCCTGCTCTGGTTCATGGTAGATGCTCAATAGTCACTGGATGAATGAATCAACAGATAGTGAAATGAAAATGATTACAAAGTTCAATATGCTAACATATACTATACTAATAAATAATGAGTTTTCCAATAATCATCCCCAACTTCAATTTCAGCCCAACTTTGCATTAGATTCTTAAGAGTTCCCTTTGAGACATGAGGTGTCTTGTTATACTACAGTTCACAGATTAAAAATGTTAGAAACCTTTTTCATTTTCTCAGCAACTATTGGTTGAGTGCTTTCAGTACACTCAGTGACAGGTACTTCCCTAAGCCTGCCACATACTGGGACATGACTTAGCTCAAGTTCCTAATAAACCTATTTAGGACTTCAATTTCCTCCTGTGTAAAATGGCAGTAAATAATAATCCTGCACCTACTTCATGGGTTGTTGGGACTACAACTTGGGATAATAGCTTGAAAATACTTATTGTAGAGTGTGACATATACTAAGCGCTCAATATATTAATATTAGTTTCAGAGAATTTAGACAGTTGGGGCTTGGGAGGATAAAGCATTATCTTTCTAATCTGCATTGTATAGTAGTGTTAATAGATGGTGTTCACAAATAATTTCAAATATTTTTCTAAGTATTTTTATTACAGAGAAACCAATATGGTGGCATAGGTAAACACCTAAACTGCTGCCTCATACAATATCAAAACTACAACTAAAAGACAAAACAGACACCATCCAGAACCACAGGAAAGCTGGCTGAGTGGAAATTCTACAACTAGAAGAAAAGAGGAAAGCACACTGAGACTCAGAGGAGCTGCAAAAGGTTGAGGTATGGAGACTTGCACGCGAAGAGGACGGGCAGCTATGTGCACAGGCAGCTGAGTATGCGGCTGGCTTTCTAAAGCAGGAGGGAGACAGAAGCTCCTGACTGCGCTGAACTCCAGTTCTGGGCAAGTTTCTAGAAACCCTGACTCATTCAGGAAGAAACTGTCTGGCAGCAGGCAAAACTTGAGGGTGGCTTTCTCTCAGAGGTGCTTGCAGCGATTACCGAGGGACACTGAGACCCAGGGACCTCATAGGGCAGGGCTGACAGGAAACCAAGGCTGTCTGCTCCACCCTGAAACTCTGCCCCATCCAAGCTGAGCACAGAGGCTTTTGCAATTTTGCAAGTCTTATCTCATAAGGGTGTCTCCAACACAGAAGTTCTCCCAGCGAAGACAGCTGATCATCACAGCCAATTGGCCTGGAGGTCAATTCCTCCCAGTGACACCAACAATAATCAAGACTTAGCTACAACAAGGCTGAGCACACAGTCCATAAAAGGGTGCACCAAAAGTGTCCACCTCAGGTAACTGGGGAGGCTGAGCCACTGGGCCCTAGAGGACACCTACCACACAAAGCTACTCTACCAACTCAGGGAAGCAGTGAAAATGCAGAGAAAAGAAACAGATGACAAATGAAAGAAATGGAGGAAAGCAAACGACTGGATATAGAATTCAAAACCACTGTTATAAGGTTTTTCAAGAATTTCCTAGAAAAGTCCAGTAAATTTAGTGAGACCCTTGAGGATATGAAAAAGGACAAACTAGAAATTAAGCATATACTGACTGAAATAAAAAATATTATAGAGAGACCTAACAGCAGTCTAGAGGACCGCAAGAATCAAGTCAAAGAGTTGAAATACAAAGTAACAAAAAACACTCAACTGGAAAGGCAAAAAGAAAAAAGAACCCAAAAATTTGAAGATAGTGTAAGGAGCCTCTGGGACAACCTCAAGCATACCGTCATCTGAATTATAGGGGTGCCAGAAGAAGAGAGAGAGCAAGATACTGAAAACCTATTTGAAGAAATAATGACTGAAAACTTCCCTCACCTGGTGAAAGAAATAGACTTACAAGTCCAGAAAGTGCATAGAACCCCAAACAAAAGGAATCCAAAGAGGACCATACCAAGACACGTCATAATTAAAATGCCAAGAGCAAAAGACAAAGAGAGAATATTAAAAGCAGCAAGAGAAAAACAGTTAATTACCTACAAGGGAGCACCCATATGATTGTCAGCTGATTTCTCAACAGGAACTATGCAGGCCAGATGGTAGTGGCAAGAAATATTCAAATTGATGAATAGCAAGAACCTACAACCAAGATTACTCTATCCAGCAAAGCTATCATTCAGAATTGAAGGACAGATAAAGAGCTTCACAGATAAGAAAAAGCTAAAGGAGTTCACCACTACCAAACCAGTATTATATGAAATGCTGAAAGGTATTCTTTAAGAAGAGGAGGAAGAAGAAAAAGGTAAAGATAAAAATTATGAACAACAAATACATGTCTATCAACAAGTGAATATAAAAATCAAGTGAATAAAAAATATGATGAACAGAATAAACTGGTGAATATAATAGAATCAGGGGCATAGAAAGGGAGTGGACTGACAATTCTCAGGGGGAAAGGGGTGTGTGAGGTGGGGGAAGAGACTGGACAAAAAAGCATACACCTATGGATGAGGACAGTGGGGGGGAGGTAAGGGCAGAGGGTGGGGTGGGAACTGGGTGGAACAGAGCTATGGGGAGAAAAAAGAGGAACAATTGTAATAATCTGAACAATAAAGATTTATTAAATAAAAAATAAATAAAATAAAAATAAAAAAGTATTTTTATTACATTGTCTTCTATTATTGTGATGGATTTACTTCATTTTATCTTCAGAGAGAAAAATAAAAGTTTACCAAGTTCCTCTTACTTCTTTTAATCTTTCCCTGTTGCATGCCTGTTTCAGATTACAGTATACCATTTGTGTTGCCTTAAAATTAAAATGGAATATACATGATGCAATGTTAAACAAACCTTAAATATATAAAGTAGGCCTCCTGGTTGGCAGGAGATACATTCCAAGACCCTAAGGGATGCCTGAATCCATGAATAGTACTGAACCCTACATAAATTGTTTCCCTATAGGTACCTATGATAAAGTTTAATTTATAAATATGGTACAGTATGATATAAAAAGAATAACTCATAATATAACAAAACAATTATAACAATATATTATAATAAAAGTTATGTGAATATGGTCTCTCTCAAAATATCTTATAGTCCTGTACTTACTCTTATTGTAATGATGTAAGATGACACAGTACCTGCTTGATGAGATGAAGGGAGGTGAATAATGTAGGCATTGTGACATAGCTTTAGGCCATTGACCTTCTGGTAAGGGTTACTTGAAAAAAACACTCTGATACAGTAACAGTTAATTTGATAACCAGCAAGGCTACTAAATGACTAATAGGCAGGGAGCATTTATAGTGTGGTGATAGCCAGAGATGATTCAAGTCCTAGGCAGGATGGAGTAGGATAGAGCAAAATTTCACCACACTACTCAGATCAACATGCAATCTAAAAAGTATAAACTATTTATTTCTGGAGTTATTATTTAATATTTTTGGACCATGGTTGACCTTGGGTAACTGAAACTACAGAAAACAAAATTGCGGATCACATGGAATTATTGTGCTTCATTAAATTTTGCATATGTAAACATCCACATTATGAACATCTAGATACGAATATGAAACAAGACTAGGTCCTCAGAATTCATCCTCATTTCAGTACACAGTCAATACTCCCTTCCCCCATATATCACCACTAATATACTTACATTACTATGGATTGGTTTTAACTGTTTGTAAATTTAATTATGGAATCACTTACACTCTTTTTAGTTTGGCTTCTTTTATTCATCATTATGATTGTCAATGTTATCCAGACTGTTGTGCAAGAAATATATTGCTCATTTTAGTTGCTGCATAATGTTTTGTTATAATTTATTTATCCATTCATGGATTCTAATGAGAGTGTCTAATAGTACACACAATATTTTTGTTGTTGTTAATCCTCATCTGAGGATATTTTTCCATTGAGTCTTAGAGAGAGTGGAAGGGAGGGGGAGGAACAGAGAGAGACACATTGGTTGCCTCCTGCCCACAGGAGGTTGATCTCTTATCCCCACCTCCCCTGCCTTCTCTCTGAGGTTGGATGTCTGTTCAGTGTTTCTTTGTCTCTGGATCTATTTTTTTTCATCAATTTATGTTGTTCATTATATCCTACATATGAGTGAGATTATATGATATTTATCTTTCTCTGACTGGATTATTTCACTTATCATAATGCTCACCAGGTCCATCCATACTGCTGCAAATGGTAAAAGTTCCTTCTTTTTTATAACAGCGTAGTATTCCATTGTGTAGATGTACCACAGTTTTTTAATCCACTCATCTGTTGATGGGCACTTAGGCTGTTTCCAATCTTAGTTATTGTAAATTGTGCTGCTATGAACAAAGGGGTGAGAAGGAAAATAGGGGGGCGGCTTTGGGGGCTTATAGCCTAGTTCAGTATCTAGTTAAACAGTAATTTTACTTCCCCATCCCAACTGACTTGGGTGGAGCTGCAAAGCCCACCCTTAGGGGCCCTTCACAAGAAGATATATGTATCAAAACCTTCCCACATTGTCATTTCAGGCTTTGGATCAAAATCCCCTGGCCTAGCAGGGCTGCGTAATAAAGGTAACTTTCCTGATTCCTCTGGGTGCTGGCTGTAGGCGGCTGTATTCCTAGAAGTTGGATTACTGGGTCGAATGAGAGTTCCATTTTTATTTTTTTACACGGTATTTTTAACTTACATTATTTATCAGTGACTAATGGTGAAGATATTTTCTTATACTTGTTGAATGACTTTATTCTCTTAGGTGAAGTGCCTATTCAAATCCTCTGCCTTTTGTTGTTGATTTTGAGTTTTACATACTTTTAATGTAAATGTTAGTTGAGTAAATGTGTTGGAAATAACTTTACTTATTAATAATATACTGTGATGAACAGAAGCCTTCTTTTAACTGTAGTTCAATTCATAAGTCCGATAATATAAAAAAATAACCTGGATGGGATTAAAAACTATACACTAAGAAGTTTAATGAATCCAAAGCAGGGGAACATAAGAAAACCACAACAGAGCATACTGAAATGAAATTAACTAAAAGGAAATGACAAATTAAAAAAATCTTATAAGCAGAGACAAAGAAAACATATTACAAGAACAATTATAAATTTATAAGCAAAATTATTGATGACTTATTTTCAGAAATAATTCAAGTTCAAGGAAAGTGGAATATCTTTAAGGTGATACAAATAAAACTATATAGAATCTTGTATCTATCAAAGCTATTTGAAAATGAAGACAATCTAAACACATTTTCATACAAAAACAACAAATACAGGTGAGAATATTCATGACTGGCAAATCTACAGAATGTGAAATGCTGAAGAAACTTCTTCAGGCTGAAGGCAAATGTAACAAACAGAAACTTAGAACTAAAAAATAAATGAAGAGCTCTGTAAATGTTAGGTATATGTGAAAATCTATTTATAATTTGTTTTCTATGTTTCCTTGCAACATTATTCATTTTTAATTAAAAAAATAAAAATAGTATTATGGCATTAATCACATTTGCAGAAGTATAGTGTGTGATAAAAAATACCACAAAAGAAAAGTGAAAGGAAATAAAATGTAATTTTGCATGTTTCTAATGTTAGCCATGAAGTGTAAAAAATTATTTGTAGGTAGATGGTGATGATTTAATGATTCATGTTGTAAACCCTAGAACGTCTAGAAAAAAACACACTATAAAGTCAAAGAAGGAGATAAAGGACAGTACTAAATGTACTCAATTAACCCAATAAAGGTGTATAAAAAGGAAAATGAGAATTGATGGAACAAATAAAAAACCAATAGCCATATAGCACATTGAAAACTGATTGCTTTGATACATATATTAATTACATATGTTCTAAAGCATCTGATTGAATTGTAGAGAATTTCTAATTGGATACAATTTCATGGTCCACCTCTATATTGTCTATAAGAACAATATTTTATATACTAGGGGCCCGGTGTACAAAATTTGTGCACTGGGGGAGGGGTCCCTCAGCCCAGCCTGCCCCCTCTCACATACTGGGAGCCCTCAGGGGATGTTCTACTGACGGAAGCCGCAGTCTGGCCTCCCTTTGTAGGAGACAACCGGGCTGATCAGGGGAAGGCACCAGCCCCATCACCCCACTGCTGCAGCCACTGCCAGCCACTGCAGCCACCAAGGTGTTTTCATCAACACGGACTCCAGTCCCTTCACCATGAACAAATGACAACTTTCTTTAGGCATGTTCAAGATGTGTCTTTCATAGGATATGACCTTTCTTTCTTTCTTTCTTTCTTTCTTCCTTTCTTTCTTTCTTTCTTCTCCTCTCCTGAGGATATGTTCCCATTGCTTTTTAGAGAATGTGGAGGAGAGAGGGAGAGACAGAGAGAAACATCTATGTGAGAGGGACACTTTGAATGGTTGCCTCCTGCATGAGCCCTGACCTGGGCCCCAGCCATGGAGGAGTCTGTAACCTAGGTACATGCCCTTGATCAGAATCGAACTCAGACCCTGTGGTCA
The DNA here is from genome assembly GCA_026230045.1 of Corynorhinus townsendii. Lineage (NCBI taxonomy): Eukaryota > Metazoa > Chordata > Mammalia > Chiroptera > Vespertilionidae > Corynorhinus > Corynorhinus townsendii. Next base: position 147,579,145 of record JAPDVU010000002.1, on the reverse strand, counting down.
ACAGGCCGAAGCCCTATCCACTGAGCCAAACCGGCTAGGGCAGGATATGACATTTCTTAGCCCTTCAGCAGTGCACCTTTGTTTTTTTTCTCCAGAATTGTGGTGGAAAAGTCCTAGATCACCTTTCTAGATTCTTATACCCAAGTTACTAAGAATATTACGAGTGGCATACAGGGAGCTTAGCCAATGAGCAGTCAGAAAAGGTATTTCCTCTGTAGTTCGCACCTATCCCCTCTGATCTCTGGCTCCACCCCTGTCAAGGCCTAAAGCCTCTTGGACTGAGCAGGGGCCCCCTAGTTCCCTCCAATCGTGGGCTCTGCCCCTGCCAAGGCTTAAAGCCTTGGGGCCTGGGAAGGGGCCCCCAGCTCCCTCTGATTGCCAGCTCTCCCCCAACCCAGGTCCAAAGCCTCTGGCCTAAGCTTGGGGCCTGAGCAGGGGACCCGCAGCTCCCTCTGATCACTGCCTCCTCCACTGCCAAGGCCTAAAGACTGGGTTCCTGGGCAGGGGACCCCCAGATCCCTCCGATCGCTGGCTCTGCCCCTGCTGAAGCTGCAAGTCTCTGGCCCAGGCTTGGGTCCAGGGCAGGGGACCCCCAGCTCAGTCCGATCCCCCAGCTCTACCCCTGCCCAGGAGCCCCCTGGCTCAGGCCCTTCCTGGTTGCTGAGGCCCTACCCCAGGCCTACCTCAGAGTGACCTGGGTGCTGAGAAAGTTCCCAGGACCCAAGCTGCTGGGTGCCAATGTATGCAAATTAACCTCCATCTTTGTTGGGTTAATTTGCATACTCACTCTGATTGGCTATGGGCGTAGGAGGTATGGTCAATTTGCATGTTTGTCTATTATTAGGTATGATGATAAAATCTGAGATAAGTTAAATGTAAAATAATGAAGAGTAGCCCAGGTAATGTGACTCCATTGTTTAGCATCAATCTATGAACTAGGAAGTCACAGTTCAATTCCTGGTGAGGGCACATGCCCAGGTCTTGGTCTCAATCCCCAGTAGGGGGCACACAGGAGGCTGCTGAGCAATAATTCTATCTCATCATTGATGTTTTGTCTTTCTCTCCCTCTCCCTTCTTCTCTGAAATCAATAAAAATATATTATAAATAAATAAATAAATAAATAAATAAATAAGTAAATAAGTAAATAAGTAAATAAATAAAATAATGAAGAGTAGTATCATGCAAACCTAAATTATAAGAAAGCTGGAAGTTATATATTATTTCAAACATAGTGAACTTCAGGGGAAAGAATATTACCAGATGAAAAGGAAATAATTTCATAAGTATTACATGCCAATACATTTAATATGTATTAAATGACATATCGGTATTACATATGTCTGTACTATTAATAAAACTTCTACATACATGAAGAAAAATTTATGAAATGAAAAAAAATAGAGAAATCCACAATTATAGTTAAAAATTTCAGCATTTCTCTTTCAGTAATTGATAGAAAAAAACAAAATTTAAAAGGCTATATTAATCTTGAACAACAAACACTATTTGTCACTTTGACCTAGTTGATATATATAAAACACTGCATCAAACAGAAGCAAAATAGCACTTCATTGCACAAGATATATATTTTAAAAATTATTGAATTCATAAAAATTATATTATCTGACCACAATGAAATGACAAGAAAAAGATCAACAAAATATGAAAACTCCACCCACATTTGAAAATTAACCAACCATCTTTAAATAATCTATAGGTCAAAAAAGAAATTAGAAGGGCAACTGGAAAATATTTTGAACTGAATGAAAATTAAATAACAATTTGAAATTTGTGATATTCATCTAAGGCAGTACTTAGGGGCACACTTATAGTTTAAATTCTTATATAAAAAAAGGAAAGCAAAGCTGTAACTATCAATGATCTATATTTCCTCATTGAAAAGAGAAAGTAAATCCAATGTTCATAAGTATAGGAAATAATAAAGAGTAAAGTTTAATGAAAGTTCAACAAAATTGATAAACCTTGAGCTATACTAATTAATTCAAAAGATATAGAAGACACATTTATAATAATAAAAGCGTAATATGCTAATTAGACAGGATGTCCTTCCAGGACAAAGCCGGGGCTGCAGCCTCAGGATCCAGGCAACCGCCCACAGCTGTGAGGGAGGGATCCAGGCAGCCGCCCATGGCTGCGAGGAAGGGATCAAGGCAGCCGAGGCTGTGAAGGCCTACTCTTGCACAAATTTCGTGCATCGGGCCTCTAGTTTACTACTAACAGCAATGAAAGCGGCATTGCTGTATAAAAGCATTTTGTGAAGTTATTTTATGTGTACAGCATTATCTGACTTAAAATTAAAGATAAACTTTACATGAAAACTGCAGACCAGTAACCCTCATGAACACAGACACAAAAATGCTTAAGTAAACTTTGGCAAATCCAGATATAAATAAGCAAAATATAAATAAGACAATGCACCATGACAAAAACGTGTTTATTCCAAGAATGCAAGGTTGGTATATTGATTTAGAAATCAATAGCTCTTATTCATTATGATAAGAAATGGAGGGAAAAAATCTTACAGTAACCTTATTAAGACATAAAAGGTTTTTCCTATTTACAGTAAAAATTTACAGGAATTAGAATTGGGTGGGAACTTGTTTAATTTGATAAAATATATCTTTGAAAAAACTACAATTAATATTTGATTGTGAAAATTTAAAAATTTTCTGCCATAAGATTGGAAATAAAGATGCCTGCATTTCTTAATTCCACTCAATATTATTCTGAAAGATATTGTAGTAATTCAAAAATAAAGTACATACAGATTAAGAATAATTAAATAAAACTCTAAATACACTGAAGTCATGATGTGTGTGTATAAAATTTTATGAAATAAAATTTAAACTATTGAACTTATGCATGAATTTTGAAAGTCTTGAATACAAGGACAACATAAAAATAAAATTATATTTTTATATTAACAATGAAAAAATGAAGGTATTTGCAAATATTTATATTTCTAATACTATCTAAAATACATTAAATATCTAGGGATGCATTTAAGACTATGTTTAAGGACTCATCAGTGAAATATATAAAAATTTACACAAGAAATTTGAGACTCTAAATAAGTAAAAAGTATATCATGATCATGGATTGTGTGATTCAATATTGTTAAGATATCAGTTCTTCTCAAATTAATCTACAGGTTCTACATAACCCCAATAAAAACTTTACTATGTTTTTCAAAAATAGAACTTGACATTCTGGATTCTAAAATTCATGTCGAAATGTAAGAATCTACACTAGCCAAAACAATTTTGGAAAAAATAAATAGAAACAAGATTGAAGGCCATAAACTATTTGTTCTCACAACTTAAAGACTACCAATTGATCAAGACGGTATGATATTGGCATAAGGATAGATGTATGGATCCGTCGAACAGAATAGTGAGTCTAGAAATTGATCCATACATATGTCGTGAATTGCTTTTTAACACAGAAACTAAGGAAATTAAATGGGAAAATTGTCTTCAACAATTCTGAAGAAACAAATATATCTCATGAAAAGAATCTTAATGCTTAACTCACATCATACACAAAAGTAACTTGAAATGTATTATAGACCTTAACTAAAAGCTAGAATATAAAAAATTTTCAAGAAAACATAGGGAAAAATGCATGACTATGTTATAGACAAATATTTCTTAGACAGAAACCTTAAGTACTATCTCCCAAAAATGTTGACACATTAAACTTTATTAAAATTATAAATTTTAGAGAAACAACATTAAGAAAATAAAAGTATAATCAACACGTTGAGGAAAAAGGTTCCCAATGCATATAACTGACAAGGAACTCTCACAACTCAATAATAAGGAGCCAAACAATCCAGTAAAAATAGGAAAGAAAGCTTTTTAGAAAAGAAGCTCTGCAAATGGCCAATAAATTCATGATAAAATGCTCAATGTCATTATACATTAGGGAAATGCAAAGTAAGACCACAATAAGATATTAATACACTCACTGCAAGACTAAAATCTCTATATATAAAAGCCTAAGCAACTGGTTGACCAGTCAGTCAGTTAACCAGTAGCTATGATGTGCACTGACCACCAGGGGGAAGATGCTCAATGCAGGAGCCTCCCCTTGGTGGTCAGTGTGCTCCCACAACAGGAGCACCACTCAGCTGACCAATCCCCCTGTGTGCCCCTCCCCCATCCAGACCAGGACTGGAATTGGGACTGGCACAGGACTGACTGGGCACAAGCCCGTGGCCACTTCTCAGTCATGGGTATGCCAGTATTGCCCTAGGAAGGGTGTGCAGAGACTGCAGCTGAGCAGCAGCAAGCCTACCAAGTGGTGGCAGCAGCAGGCGCAGGGCTGGATGAACAGTAGCAGCACAGCACCCGGCCTGGGCTCGGGCTCCTCCTCAGCCGCCTGCCACTTTGCTACTACTACATCCCTCAGGGGATGTTGGACTGCAAGTTTTGGCCAATCCTCGCAGGCCAGGCTAAGGGACCCCACCGGTGCACAAATCCGTACACCGGGCCTCTAGTAAAATAAAAAATAAGATTGAAATGCCAAATTTTGGTAAGAATGTGGAGCAGCTGGATCTATCATCTGTTATTATTTGGTCATACAAATTACTCTGGAAAATATTCTGCTACTTTCTTATATAGCTAAACATATTCCTACCATGTGACAGTAATTTCACTTGCAGGTATTTACCCAAGATAAAATTATATATATATATATATATATATATATATATATATGAAAGACTTGTATACAAATATCCATAGCAGTTTTACTTAAATCTCTAAAGTGGAGACAACCAAAATGTCCAATAACAACAGAGTGAAAAACAACTTTTGAGATACTCAGATAATGGATATTATTCAACAATAAAGGGACAACAATAACTAAACACAGAAAACAGTACATACATATTATACTATATGTATGAAATTCTAGAACCAGTCAAACCAATTTGTAATGGCAGAACATATTTCAGCATTTGCCTAGAAGTGGAGGTGGGTGGAATTTTCTGCCAAAGCATCAGGAAGAAACTTTATGGGAAATGCAATGTTCTACTTTATGATTTTCATGATGTTTAGAGGAAAACTAGAGGCCTGGTGCACGAATTTGTGCACAGGTGGGATCCCTTGGGATGGCCTGTGGGGATCAGGTTGAAACCCACAGTCAAACGCCACTTGCCGCTCCTGCCTGCCACTCCTGCTCATCCTGGCCCCACTGCGCTGCAGCAGCAGCACTCACCAGCCATGAGCCCTACGTATCTTGCATGTCCCAAGGGGCGGGGGGGTGGGGGGTGGGCTGGGATGCAATTGGCCCTCTGGGCGGGCAGTGGGATGCCTTTGCCAGGCAAAGATCCAGATCTGTCCTGCTGACTTTTGTGCCAGTTGTCGGGAGCTAGCTATCTGGCTGCCACTTTTATATTGTTTCTTCCTTGTGGAGCATCTAAGGAGGGGAAACAGCCATGGTGACCGAGGCTGACTTCTAGGAGGCCAGTGGCACTGTCAGGATCATGAGGCAGTGCCGTTCCATTGGTGCCTGGCTTGTTTTCCAGAGATTGGACCTGCAGGACTACTGAGGTAGTGAGTGGCTGCTACCGGGCTGGTGGGCCACAGGGACAGGTTGGTCAGCTGAGCAGCACTCCCACTGTGGGAGCACACTGACCACCAGGGGGCAGCTCCTGCATTGAGCATCTGACCCCTGGTGGTCTGTGTGCAACATAGCGACTGGTCAACTGGTCATTCAATTGTTCGGTAGCTTAGGCTTTTATATATATAGATATGAATTTATAAAAACTCATCAAATGATAAAATGAAAATGGTATATTTTATTGGTATTTAAATTACACTTCAATTATTTGACAGTTTACTTTAATGTAATTACTTTATTATCAACTAGGGGCCCAGTGCATGAATTCATGCACCTTGAAAGGAATTGTGGGCTGCGAGGCTGCGGTAGGCACAGGAATAGGTCTTGGCCCATCCTCCGTGCCCTTGCCCAGCCCCTCCTGCCATGGTCCCTGGTCCCCTGTCTGCCAGCAGCTCCACTCTCGCCGCCTCAGCTCCCATGCACTGATGGCGCTGGCTATGCTTGTACCTGCTGAAGGCGTGGAGTGATTGGGGCTGGTACCAGCAGCGGGTGTGCACGGGGCTGGTGCAGTCAGTGAGTGCGAGCAGTGGCTGCTGTCTTGATCACCCCTCAGGAACAGGGGGAGGTGGAGTGATCTGGGCTGGCAGCTGCCGCTTGCACCAGCTGACAGCACCAAGCGATGAGGGTCAGCACCGAGCGATGAGGGTCAGCGCCAGGCGCTGGCAGTGAGTGTGAGCAGTGTGGCAGTGAGTGTGAGCAGTGTCTCCCACGCTAGCAGCGGATGCGAGCGGGGCCGGCGCAGGCAGCAATTGCAAGTGCCAGATGGGACAGTGGCACGTGGGAGCAAAGAATGTTCAGTAACCAGTGGCACGTGGGAGCAAAGAATGTTCAGCTCGCCCTGATGACAGTGACTGGCACCCCATCTTGGTCTGGCACCCCTGCTCACCTGCTTCACCATCCTGCCACAGCCGAGCCTGCCATGTTCTGCAAACGCCTCCTGGTGGTCAGCACACATCATAGCGACCGGTTGTTTGGTTGTTCAGTTGTTCTAGTTGTTCCGCTGTTCAGTCTATTTGCATATTAGCCTTATATTTTTTAGGATGATTGGATATTAAAATAAAAATTTTGTTGTTGGTGGTCATGATAATGTAATCCTCTCAAGAGGCATTATACTATTATTTTCATTGTCTCTTCTGCTACTTCTACTACCCTAGGCGTAGTGCAAGATCACCTTAACCCAGCCAAAGCTGATGTTCAGGGTACATCCTGGCTGTTTTTCTACTAAAGCATAGCTCTCAATTCTACTTCGTTGTCCTTTTGGAATGATTCGATCCATAGCCCTAAGAGTTTACTTTCACCTTGGTTGGCCCCAAATCCAACTTCTGTCCCTGTGGCCCTGCCATATTTTCTGCCTGACTCTTTATTCTCCCCGAGGTGGGTGCTTTCAGCTTGATTCTCTATGATTCTTTGCTGAAGGCACAGTTTGAGAATCTCAAAATGCCATGATGGGAGATTAGAGACAGAATGTTAGCCTCTTTTCTGCAGGTATTTCTTCTTCAGCAACAAGTTCTATTAAGTTTTAACTCCTTTGGTTGTTTTCAATTACTTTTATACAAACATTGTGTGAGCAACTACTATGTGTCTGGTCTGGTGGCAGCTCCTGTGGGATTAAACAGAATTTTATCTTTTGCTTAGATCATTGGGGTTCATAGACAAGTACCAGGGAGGTAAGTCATAAAGTTAGTAAACAACTTAAGAATGATTTAAAGTAAAATAAATGCCAAATTTAACATCAAAATCTGGGGTGTGAAGGAAAGGAAAAAGTATCAAGGCTGGCTGGGATTATAAAGAATAGACTTCTTTGAGATAGTACTAGCTATATCTTGATGAGGCTCTATAATTGAGATTAAGCCTGGATAAAGAGGGGTTATGAAATGAATCTGAGAACATGGGCCTGCTTCCTGGTTTGTGGTGAGAATTAGCTAATGAGGATAGTCAGGAAACAGACAGGGAAAGTATTTTTATTCACTTTACCCATGAGACACAAACTAAGAAGAAATGTTGCCATTGGTCACATACATAGTGGCAGATATAGCACTAAAACAAAGTTTTCTGATTCTGCTCTAGTGTTTGTTTCTTATCAACACACTTTTTCTGGTGCTAAAGGAGAGTGATGAAGGAGTTATGAACAAAATTAATGAACAAACAAAATTGAAACAGACTTATAGATACAGAGAACAAGCTGATGTAGACCAGAGGGAACAGGTGTTGGGGGGCTGAATTAAATAACATGATGGTTTTAAGAAGTACTGATTGGTAGTAAAAAATAGGCACAAGATGCAAGGTAAAGCATGAAGAATAGTTAACAATATTGTAATAACTATCTATGGTGCCAGGTGAGCACTTGAATTATTGAAGGGGACACTTTGTAACCTATCTGAATGCCTATCGACTGTACTATACACTTGCAACTAATATAAAATAGTGTTAAATGCAAACTGTAATAATAAAAAAAGAGTCATGACATATCTTACCTGAAAAAATTGAAAAGAAATATTGCCTGGACTCCAAATCAATTGATTCATCTGGGAAATATACAAATATGAGCCAATGCATCATTTCTTGCGGGGAGGGAGAGGAATGATGTGGGACATAAACAGATGATTATGGCCTATTCATGAGAGTGTTGACAACTGAATAAGAATGACATACTCAAGATGGAATCACACAAAGCTGGAAGATACATCACCACTCCAATCCTATTAAAATGATTTGTTCACTAAACACATATGTGTTCTGGTTGCACATAATTCCTGCCTCCTGAGTTGCTGGTGTGGCAAAATTATCCAGCGCTTATTGAGAGTAGGTTGTGTGCCTTTCTTATCTCCAGGGTTCAACAAAATACTTGGAAAATAGTTGATTTTGAATAATTTTTTGATTAACTGAATTAAGTTTCTTTTTGTCTATTGGGTTATGGAAGAACGGCACACACATGAACAAAACATCTGCCATTTTCATACACTGCTGCTCATGATGTGAATTGGTTCAGTACTTTTGTAAATAAAGATATTTGGCAATAGATATAAAAGCTATAAAATTGCATATGCTGTTTTAAGTTATTAAAATCCATCTTTAAGACATCTCTATGAAGGAAATAATAAGAAAGAAGAAAATAGTACTCTTCATGAAACTCTTTATAAGAACTGTTGAAAATAAAAAAAGCTGCAATGAATAGAAGTAGCCATAATATCTAACAATGGAGAAGCATGCAAAAAAAATTACTAGTTTCAATATTATGGATACATTAAAAAGATATCTATGAATACTATATAAAATATGTAAAATGCATACTATTAAATATCAACAGAATACAATAGATAAATACTATAAAATTCCAACTATGTAAAATTCATAACTATCTAGAAGGCCATACAAAAGAAAATAGCTGTGTAGGGATGGAAGGTTTATAAACTCAGATGGATGCCGAGAAGGTGACTGTGCAAAATGAGCTTTATGCATAATCATAGTGAGTTGTGCGGTTTGGCAGATGAGAGGGTAGTGGTGAGGGCTTCAGGAATTAAGCTCCAGCTTTGCAACTCAGAGTCCAACAAGTAGAGGCAGATCTCAATGCCTTTTTGGGTAATCTATGTAATATAACTTATTTAACTTACAATGTTCTTATAGAAACGTGAGAATAGTGGGAAGAAAATCTTGAAAGTATAAAGCATGATGCAAATACTGAAGATTATCATCATTCTCACTGGTATTTATAACATTGACGATGATCTCATGGAATCTTGAAGGCTACAAATGTTGGGCCCGGAATCAGCAAGTACACAACCGTGATAGGGCACAGACTTTAAATGCTCTTGGGCTGCCAGTTCATATCAGCACCTGGCAGAGGCAGGAACAAGAGCCAGGCTGAATGTTCCAGAGTTGTGGAAAAGGGGAGGGAGGAGACAAACAGTGACTTTCTGCTGTTACAGTATCTTTCTATATGTCTGAGGGGCTGCCCTAAACATGTGAGTACACTCTGAAGATACAACACAAATCTCCAGTTAGTATTGGCTAGATATTTACTTTCTTTCTTGAAAAAGTATGTTCCAAGGGCCCAGTCTAAAATAATTATGTTTATATTATTGCTGCTACATACCTTTCTCATTTTTCTATTCCTGCATTATTTGTGCCTTTAGGTGATACATTCATTGGAACAAGAGTTATTCCTTGTCTGAGCCCAGTTTGTCCTACTTTTGTGCACTGGTTATAGAATTCTAGCAAAACTGAATACTAGAAATAGAAGGAATGCAGGATAGAAATAACCCAAAACCTTCAGGGAGAATATGAACTTGGTAATGTATATTGGAGGGTACAAAATTAGATTGTAGCTAAGCAGGGCTAAACTACATTTCCTATTTTACATTTGACTTTCTGTACAACCTTGGAAAATATGCCTGTATTCTATGCAATAGTACCACACTGGTTCAGACCTTTGGTTATTCAACCCAGGATTCTATTATTCTATTGCTTGAATAGCTGTGAGACGGCATGGCTGCCATTGTACTCATTAACCCTAAGATTCACTAGTATTAGTTTCATGGCACCATTTTGTAATTCTGCCATTAGCTATTTGTTTTCACCCTTCATATATATATATATGTGTGTGTGTGTGTGTGTGTGTATATATATATATACACACACATATATATGTATATATGTGTGTGTATATATATATACACACACACATATATATATACATATATATATATTTATATTTATATCTGGTGCATGACACTTGTGCACTGGGGGCAGGGAAGGGGGTCCCTCAGCCTGGCTTGTGCCCTCTTGCAGTCTGGGACCCCTTGGGGGATGCCCAACTGCCAGCTTAGGCCCGCTCCCCAGAATCAAGAAAATGTTGATGAACTCTTTTCTTGCCCCCACTTCCATTCCCCAAAATCATGATCATGCTACATTTCAGTCTGCTTCATAGTTGAACCCTTATTTTCTTATATAGTCTCCTTCCAACCAAGGTTTCTTAGGGGAGTGGGCCTAAGCCAGCAGTCAGGCATCCCCCGAGGGGTCCATAGTGCTGCCACGAGGCTTCTGGCTGAGCAGCGCTCCCCCTGTGGGAGTGCACTGAGCACCAGGGGGCAGCTCCTGCATTAAGCGTCTGCCCTCTGGTGGTCAGTGTGTAAAATAGTGACCGGTCTTTCCACCGTTCGGTTGATTTGCATATTAGCCTTTTATTATATAGGATTTTATTGATTATTTTACAGAGAGGAAGGGATAGGGATAGAGAGTTAGAAATATCAATGAAAGAGAAACATCAATCAGCTGCCTCCTGCACACCCCCTACTGGGGAGGTGCCCGCAACCAAGGTATATGCCCTAGATTGGAATTGAACCTGGAACCCTTCAGTCCATAGGCCGATGCGCCATCCACTGAGCCAAACCGGTTAGGGCTGTTCTCACTCTTCTTAATGCAGTAATATGGCCTGCCTATTCCACTTCTTGATATAATTAATATATTCCAAGGTGTATTATTATTTTGTTAATTTGTTTCTTAATCCTCATCAGAGGATATTTTTTCCATTGTTTTTTCAGAGAGAGGAAGGGGAGGAAGGAGAGAGAGAGAGAGAGAGAGGAGAGAGAGACTCATCGACTCGTTGCCTCCTGTATACTGCCTAATTGGGGGCAGGGAGCAAACTTACAACCCAGGTATGTATCCTTGACCAGAATCGAACCCTTGACCCTGTGGTGCCCAGACTGACACTCTAACCACTTAGCACACTGGCCAGGGCCCAAGTTTTATTTTTTTATATATGTTCTTTACTCATCCTAAATATGTCATTCAATTTCCAAGAGTACCCTCTCACATCATTTAAGCAAATAACTATTTAATAGAAAGAAGTCATGTACAAATTATTTAATAAAGTATTGCTTGCAAAATCTTTGAAATACTTATATTCATGCCTCATTAATAGAATTTGGGGAAATTGATTATCAAAAAGTCTGTAATATCAATTCACTAAATGCTAGTTTTTATCCTTTGCTTCTTTATCTGGTTTTTAGAATGCACTTGAGCTTTAGGTAGGCCATTTTCTGTTATCATTATTTTACACATTTAAGAAAACAAAAGGTTCAGAGAGCCTAATATTTAATTTGTCCAAGATCTATAGGCTATGGATAACTGTACTCAAATCTGTTTATTTATTAGTTCATCAACTCAATAAATAATATTTAATCAACCATATCAGCTACAGTTTTATGTTGAGGTAGTTTACATTCCAGTGATTATAAAACTTCTCATTGCACCATGTTGTCCAACATGGATCGTGATCTGACCCCTGAGGATCTTATCATCTGCAATGGCTAAATGAATTAATAATATTCATTTTTAATATGATTCAGTTATATATTCATCAAAAAGAAACAAGCTGCTTTTTATGTATATAATACTGTATCAAAGTAAGAAATATATTTCACCTATTTTTTTCTTCCATAATTTATAACAATTTGCATGTTTAACAAGGTCATTGTTAATAGAGGATACATAATATAGGAAGGACAAAGGGTATAATGAGTATTAAAAATAACATGGACTTTGGTAACGGAGTTGAAATGGAATATTGGCTCTTCTGTTTATTGGTTGTATGCATCAAGACAAATTATTTTAATTTCCTAAGTTTCAGTTGTCTCATTTGTTAAATTGGAGATAATCCTACCTTCATAAAGTTGTTAGAATCATGGAAGTATATTAAAAATCTGGATCATGACCTGGAGTCCAGAACTTCAAAAACATCAGCTCTCTCCCCTTCTGCAATGAAAGCTGCCATACTCTGGATCCTGCCCACCGCTGAGCAAAGTGTTTAGATTGCAGCACCTTCACCTCCACCCATCATGAGGTGTTGGATCCATATTCATCATCATCATCACCAGAAGTGCCAGGCTTCTAGGCCATTGACTATTTCCTGCACTGTCTCCCTCCCACAGTTCTGCAAGACTGAATCTGGTGCAAATCTTTGTCCATCACTGCCATTCCTTAGCCCCTCTCTCCATTCTCTCTGGATCAGCATTGATGAGCAGAGTCCCCTTTATGATCATTTACTTCTTGAGACAATCCCATTCTCTGCCGTCCTAAGAGACCTCTTCAGGAGTGATTGTTTTTCCATATTCCGTATTCATCAGGACCAAGAAGTGGGTTTGGATTCTGTTTTGAAATCTATTGCTACTTGGAAATCATTCCCATGCTTGTACTGTAGTTGATGAATAAGAAAAAGAAAAAATAACACTTAAAGTGTTAACCTATAGTCTTCCCCCTGCCCCCAACCCCTAGTGTTTGGCATACTTTATTATAAAAAATCATTAACACAAAAGTTTTATCTGAAGAAAATATTCAATAAATGTGACTTATAGGCTTTTCTTTAAAAATACAACTACCCCTTGAAAGCTACTATAGAACTCATTTTTAATTTTAATCATCTGCCCATTTCTCAACTCCTCTTTAGCAAACTTATCAAATGGTTGTGTATTTGTCTCTTCACTTAATTACCATATTCATGCTTTTTGATAAAAAGGAAGAGCACAGCAATATTGTAGCTCCTTTATTTCTTAGTCTAATTCACGACTCCAACACCCACTCCCCTCTGCATGGAGTGATGAGGTTAAAATGGTTTAATAAATTTTACTACAGTCACTTCTGATTTTTCTCAGTGCTTTTGCATAATTGCTCAAACTTTGAATTCCTCCCCTCATCCTGCTCCTATGATAGCAAATGGTTGTATGAAGGACCTTATAAGTCTACATGACTTGTAACAGAAATACTGTATGATCTCACCTACTAGCATATGTGAACTCTAAAAACATGATGGTTGCTAGGGGCAGAATTGGGTGGAGAAGAAATGGGGAAAATAGGAGGTCAAAGGGTACAAACTTCCAGTTGTAAAACGAATCAGTTCTAGAGATGTAATGCACAGCATAGTGCCTATAGCGTTGCATATTTGAAAGTTGCTGAGAGAGTAGATCTTAAAACTTCTCAACACACACACACACACACACACACACACACACACAATTGTAATTCTATGATGTGATGAATGTGTTAACTAACTTAATTATAGCAATCATTTCAACATACATATCATTATATTAAATACCTTAAACTTAGGCAATGTTATATGTCAAGTATATCTCAACAAAGCTGGGAAGAATAAATAAAAATTTTGCTTTCTATATATTGGAACCATTGCAGAAAAATGTAAAACTGTAGAAGTAAAGCTTATTACTTAGAACAAACAAACAAACAAACAAACAAGTCTGCATGGGCTTCTGAGGAAAGACTCCTTGGCCTCTAATGCTGTTCCTGGAATATGCCTGTCTGGCCACTGGGAATATCAGGTTCAGCCATTCCAGGCTTTGATTGTTTTGCTAACATCTACTGTCTGCAGCTGATGAATTCATGACACAGTCAGTTCTACGATAATGCTTATTTTGAAAACAATTGACATATTAGGGAACAATTTGAGCATAAATCCCAATTCCATTTGCCTATGCTCAATTTCTTGAGCAAGAAACACTAGGGGAATGCTGAAGACTGCACCATCAGAACTGAACCCTTGTAAGAGTACATAAGCCCACATATGTGCACACATAAAGCATCTCCCAACTGTCTCAGTTTACCCCATATACTATGAACCACTCCCATCTTCTCTGGTGTTGTAAATTTCTATCATTCCAGAACTTCCCAGTAACTCATAAGTTGCAGCCCTTCCAATGCCCACTTCCTCAGGTAAATTTCATGTTTCTTTGGAGGTAAACTGCCATATTTATTATAGTATTTATGTTGGTCTTAATCAAGTAACATGTTTAAACTGTGGTTCTATTTTTTTTAAATCCTCACCCGAAGATATGTTTCCATTGATTTTTAGAGAGAATGAAGTGGGGAGGGGAGAGAGAGAGAGAGAGAGAGAGAGAGAGAGAGAGAAAGAGAGACCTCAATGTGAGAAAGAGACATCAGTTGGTTGCCTCTCACATGCCAGGCTGAGATCGAGTCTGCAACTGAGGTATGTGCCCTTGACCAGGAATCGGACTGGTGACCCTTGTGTCCACAGGCTGACACTATAACCACTGAGCCAAATTGGTAGGGCTGTGGTTCTATTTTTATTAACTTCCAGCATTTTGTTAATGTGACACATAAAATTTTTGAATTTCACTTCCAAACTTCATTTTTCCAGTAAGCCCTGAAATATTTTTATTACACGATTTTGCCTAGCCTGGTGATTGGTGGGAACACACATGTCTCTTACAGCAGAGCTGACTGTATAAACCATTTAGGCTATGCCAGCTGACCTTCCCTTCTGACTTGCTTCCTTGTAGTGCTCATTGAGACCACAGATCACTTACAGCTTCTGCCTTATCTTTTATCCAAATCCTGTTCTAGACATGTGACCCGACAGGGCCTTTCACGCTTCCCTGTTCCCTTTCAGCGTTACCGGCCCAGTATCAGGTTTGAAATCCTAAACTAACTTTGTGCAATACAATGGGGCAGAAAAAGTCCCAGGAGGCACACTCGAATCTCTCTGTGTCACAACCGTATTAACACATCCATGCAGATGGTGCAAGGTCACCTGTCACAGTAGCCTTCTCCCAAAACCCGAACAGGGCCAAATAAAAGTCCCTCCATGCTGAGCCTCTCTGTACACTTGCTCTATGAACTTTCTCTCTCCTGGACTTTGAGGATTCAGGAGGAAGAGGTAAAGGCATATGCCTCCAATGTGTCCTTAGATGTTGCACTTTCTTCCCTTCTCCATTCCCTGTTCAATATACCTCAATCTATTTTTTACTCCAATATTCACCTAAACTTCTCTTGCCAATGTCTCCATGGCCCTTCCCTTTGCCCCAGGCGGTGAACATTTCTCTGTCTTTATTTGACTTTACTATCTTTTTGGCATCTGGTACCCAGATGTGTTTCCTAATTTCAAAGTGGTCCAATTTACCTCTCTGCTGTTCTTCCAAAGTTTGCTTGCAGACTCTCCTCCCCTAGGCAAATGTCTAAATTTGGAATTCCTCAAGGTTCAGGCCTGTTATTGCCTCTTCCTTTTCTCTATACTCTCTCATTTAATGTATCCTCCATTGCTGTAGGTTTAGGTAGCATCTATACGATGGCTTTCTCACATCTAGCCCACAGCTTTCATCTGACCTGTAGACATATGTCCAACTGTCTACTGGTAATCTATACTTGGACGTGATGGAGGCATCTTAAACTTAACATGTCCAAAACCAGATTCTAGTTTCACTGGATTTTATTCTCATCACTCCCCCTCAAAATTATACAGAACTCTTCCCATTACTGCCAGAATGAATTCTTTACAGCATCTAGTCTTTGTGTCACTACCTTCTCACTCAAAAATCTGGTTTTGGTGGCACTTGGTGTATATACATTGTTGTGTGAAGGCTTTCCCCAAATTCAAAAGAAAACAAGTAATAATGATAGTTGATGAGAATGTGGAGAGAAGTTTTTTCTCATGTAGTGCTAATAGCAATGGGAATTTTAATAGGTTTTTTGAAAAGCAATGTGGAGCTATTTACTCATCAGTTCCATTTCTGAGAATCTCTAATATAGAAATAAAAACACCAATCTCTATATATAAAAGGCTAATATGAAAAGTGTCCCGGCAGGAGTTCAACCAGGAAATCAGGAGTTCTATTGCTTGCTATAACATGCACTGACCATCGGGGGGCGGTGTGGAACAAAGGAAGGTCCCAGCTGGCAGCCAGAAGGCTCCGATCAGCCCTGATCGCTGGCCAGGCCTGAAGGAACCTACCTGTGCACAAATTTCATGCACCAGGCCTCTAGTATGTAATTAAGATATTTAAAGTAGCATTGTTTATCATGGCAAAAACTGGCAATAAAGTTGAAACTCATTCATGGGGAAGGAATGAATCAATTATAATAAAATCATATATAATTATCATATACCCAATTAAAAATGAGTGAAACTTACACAATGTACTTTGGAGAGATTCCCACAACGAACAAAGCAAGGAGGAAAAGGTGTGTCTGATATTAACTTGTGTGTCTTTGTGTGTGTTTATGAATGTTTCAATGTGATTGTTTGAATATGGAAAAAGGTATATGATTCAGGGTGCTAGAATTTGGGGTGTGTTTTTACTTACTCTTTCATTCAATGTGCACACACAACTGAATTAGTCACATAAATTTACACAAAAGTTATTTTATTTATAAAAAACAAACAAGAAAAGTCTCTCTTCTCCCCCTCTATTTCTCTCTCCCTCCTCCCACTTTCCTCTATCTCCTTCACTCCCACCTCATCCATGCCAGCACCATTTTTGTCAGTGCTACTGTAATAGCCTGGTATCTTTTCCAATCCATTCTCCACACTGCAGCTGGGATCAACATAGCAACATAAATCTCTCCTTCCCTCTTTTTTATTAGTCTCTCCTTGCACTTAGAATAAACCCCAGCACCCAGACAAGGCCTGGATGCCTGATCCAGCGAGAGTTCATCTCATGCTGCTCTTTCTATTTGTTCACTCTTCCAGCCATAGTGACTAATAGGATTTTTGAAAATGCCAAGCTCTTTTCTGTATTTCTTGGAATGCTTTTGTGTGCTAGTTCATTTCAGTACAGTTTTCTCCCTAAACATCGTGTTCCCTAAACACCAGGGAACAATATGTGGAAGGACTATAGTAAGAAACAAGTAATGTGAACTGAGCAGAATTGGCTGAACCAACCTCCTTCCCACATGCTCTCTACCACCTTGTTTCCGTCACAGGACAGGTCGGCTATTTTACTTGTTTGTTTTTGCATTGCCTGTTCTGCCCCTAGACTACAAACTCTGGAGTTCAGGGAAAATATCTCCCTTACTTATTACCCAGTACCTAATACAATTCTTGACACATAGTAGGTGAAATCCAAATCAATAATGATTGGAAAAATAAAAATGGTGAGTGAAAAAGAAATATTTTTTATTAAAAGAGAACAGGAATTGCCCGACCAGTGTGGCTCAGTGGTTGAGCATCAACCTATGAACCAGGAGGTCATGGTTAGATTCTAGGCCAGGACACATTCCCAGGTTGGGGGCTCAGTCCCCAGTAGGGGGCATGCAGGAGGCAGCCAATCAATGATTCACTCTCATTGTTGATGTTCCTCTCTCTCTCCCTCTCCCTTCCTCTCTGAAATCAATAAAAATATATTTTTGAAAAAGAGAACAGGAATATTTTAAAGAAATTGAGATTCATGACTATGAATATAACACACATACACACACATTCTATGTTATGTTTTATGTGTATGGAGTTAATTCTAATAGATTTAATTTAAAAATATGTTACACCCTGGTCAGCTCACTTGGTTGACTGTCATCTCAAGCACCAAAAGGTTGCCAGTTCGCTTACAAATTAGGGCACATGCCTGGGGTTTCAGGCTTGACCCCCAGTGGCAGGGTGCGAGGAGGCAGCCAATAGGTGTTTCTCTCTCACTCTGATATGATATATCTTTCTCTCTCCCTTCAATAAAAACATATAAAAGTGTTTTACATTCAGATGCATTTTTCACAAAATTAGGATTATGTTTGGAAGATTAATGATATATGACGTACTGTCTTACCTATGAGGTGAGACAGTACGTTAGAAAAATTTTAGGTCAAATTTTAATACATATTATTGCAGCTCTTAAAAGTCAGAGGACAGATACATTCTTTAACATTTTGACTACTTCATTCTGCCCATAGTATTACATTTCCTAAATAACAATAATTAAAGAAAAGATCAAGAGTTAAGATTAAAGTATGTGAAATGCCAAATATAGGCCAAAACCTCTAGGAAATTGATGAAATATTTCTGTCTGAAGACTGGAATCAAACACAATCTCATCCATAGAATTACTAATAAATCAGCAATGTTCTTCCTGACCTGCAGGAGAGGGGAATGATGTTTAATCAGTAAATGTTTAGTTGATAAAGGGTTTTTGCTAAAAATACCTATAGGAAGAAATGTAAAATGTGACATCTCCTAGTTCTGTTTACCCATCAACAACACTAATATTTGAAAGACATGCTTATATTAACACATCCTTCTCAACATAAAAACATACATACCTTTATCCTTACTAATATTTTATTATTTCAACTAGAGGCCCAGTGCATGAATGTTGTGCACTGGGAGGGTGTCCCTCAGCCCAGCCTGCACCCTCTCCAATCTGGGACCCCCTCAGGGGATGTCTGACTGACAGTTTAGGCCCAATGTCTGGCAGTCGGACATCCCTCTCACAATCCAGGACTGCTGCCTCCTAATCACTTGCCTGCCTGGCTGCCTGATTGCCCCTAACCACTCTGCCTGCCAGCTTGATAGCCCCCTAACCACTCCCCAGCTGACCTGATTGACACCTAACTGCTCCCCTGATGGCATGATTGACACCTAACTGCTCCCCTGCTGGCCCAATCACCCCCAACTGCCCTCCCCTGCAGGCCTGGTCACCCCCAACTTCCCTCCCCTGCCGGCCATCTTGTGACAATGTGAGGGTGGCCATCTTATGATGACATGGGGGTGGCCATTTTGTGATGATGTTGGAGTGGCCATCTTGTGATGATGTGGGGGTGACCATCTTGTGACAACATGGGGGCGGCCATCTTTTGACAACATGGGGTGGCCATCTTGTGACATGAGGGTGTGAGGGTCAATTTGCATATTATCACTTTATTATATAGGATAACTATAATGGATACAGTAAAATCCAGAATTATGATCAAGACACTAAGTAAAACATTCCTTGAGGGAAAGAATTCAACTCATAATACAGTGAGTTGAAAGAACCAGGATTTAGAAACCAATTAGATGTGTCTTTGAACTGTTAGACCACTGTTAGCTACCTAAATTTTAAAAAGCTATAAGACTTGTCTAAACCTGACTATTTATCTATAAAGTTGAAAAAGTAATACTTGTTTATTATATTGAGTGACAATTAAAATATAAAACATATACAAAATACCCTGTACAACAAGTATGTCAAACTCAAAGGCTAACACAGGCCAAATAAACAAGGTTTAAGTTTATGTGGGCTGCAAAAAAACAAAAGCTTCAATTTTCATAGAAATGTAGGTTTATATGCTGAATACAAAGGGCTGAAATAAATAAAATTTATTAATATAAAATATAGAACATTTTAATAAAAATTAATATTATTCTTGAACATTAACTTACCAATCATTGAATAACTGCACAAATTAATAAGCGTAATGCAAATAAACCTATTTTTCTTGTTCTCCAAAAGTGAACTATTGCACACACCAAACAAGTCAGGCCAAGACTAATGACGTGGCAATCAGCTACTAAAATATTCACTGCCAGTATTAGTGGAGAGAAATGGTGCGCCTGCGCATAAGGCGCATAAGGGAAATGAATACAACACGATTACAGTAATCAGTCATTAGCGAACATTGTAGTTCGTTATTAATAACTAGAGGCCTGTTGCACGATATTTATCTATTATTAGGTAAGGTTATACGTAACTGGATATTGTAAAAATTAAGTTACGAAATTTTTATTAAAACGTTTCTTACATACCGTTATATTGGGTGGGCCTCAAAAATATTCATTGTGGGCCACATGCAGTCCATTGGCCACGAGGTTGACATGCTTGCTGTACAACATCTACTTATAATGGGCACATGACAGAATAGTGTGGGTAATGGAAGCTCCCCTAGCATTTATCTAGTTAAATGTAGTCTAGCACAATTGGAGGATTACTAAGGATATTGACTTAGCTAGAATATTATTGGTTTTATTTGTTTTGCAAGACAAAAACATCTGGTTAAGTTAAACAAAAGGGTTTACTCAGGAGGACAAAAAGTAGCTTAGAGAATGAATGAGAATGCTGGAAAAACAGGCTTGAGGGGAAAGAAGAAAGAGACATAATAGCAGCCAATTTGGTTTGAGATTTCTGGACTCAAGAACTTGAGACTTACTCGGTTCTCACTGGATGAATGTACTTTACCATTTTATTTTTTTTCTATCCCATGCAGCTCAGCTCAAAATTTGGAGATTTAAAAGAAAAAGTCTGGTTGTTTTAGCTCAAATTACCTGACCATCTTTTCTCTATGGGAACTTCATTTTTCGGTCCTATGAATATTTCTTGCAAGGAAAGAAAAGGCAATTCCTCATACCAAAGATCAAGCTGTTAAGAAGGGCAAAATTTAAATGAATTAATTAAAATGAGAATTAAATGTAAAAATTGACATTAATTATTTAAAAATAAAATGTCACTACAAATTTCCAAGTGACCACACTACCTCTTGAACAAATTGGAAAAATCACTGAATAAAATTATTTAGGGGTCAAGTAAAGCTTCAGTATCAGAATAGAGAATCAGAAGTGGTGTTAATGTTGGAAATATGAGCCCAGGGAGTCATTCAACAATGACCAGCAGAGCCCTAGGACTCCTTGAGGTACCCCAGCAGTAGCTGTGATGGTGGGTGAGCTCAAGCCTATGGAACTCCCCTCCTATCTCATCTGGTTCACTGGATTTTTTTCTTTGTGTGTGTAATGATATTCCGCATAAGCGTCACTTTAAACAAAAAAAGAATTCTGCTGCTAACACCTATCCATAGGAAGAACAATAACCAAACAACTTGCTCAACACCACAGAACAAAGGAATAACTTCTTAGCTCTGAAGTCTTCACATTCTATAACATTGCTGATGCTGTGGAGGAAATGAGGTAAGGGTTAGCTTTCAACTTTACTATAGAACAGTTTTCGTAAAATAGGTGACATGCAGCCAGCTTAATGCGACAAATGCTGCATTTATACTGGTATAGTATTCTTCAATTTTGCAAAAACCTTTAATGAATATTGGCTCATTTTATCTCCTGGAGGGCAAGGAACCTAATGTGACCTCCATTTACAAATGAGAAACTGAAGTGCAGAAAGATGAAATCTCAATGACAGTGCTAGAACTCAGCTGCCCTGACTCTTAATGCAGCACTTGTTATCCTATAACAACATTTTCAATGACAAGGGCAGGTGGAATCCTTTTTCTCAGATAAAAGTTAAGTGGGGTCCTATTTAAACACAGAAAGAGTGGAGCTGCTGTGGTTAGATTGGGGTGAAGGGCCCGGGGCTCCATTCAATCCTCCCCCTTTCCCTTCCCCTGGAACGTGAGCAGGACCCCAGAGGTCCGAGAAAAGCGGTGTTCTGCATTGCACAGCACAAACACTCCTGCCAGCTTTATTTTCCCGGGATTTAGTTTGGTCCCTCTCCCTTCATTTGCTCCTCGTCGTGTAATTTTGTTCTGTGCAGCTTGGATCCCAGAGGTCAGCTCTAGTTAAGGAAGCAGTGCAGGTGGCACTGTTAAGAAAACGGGCTGGGGACCGGGAGGCAAGAGGCTTCTTTGGTTTTCTGTTCCTGAAGTTGACATTGATTTATGGTGCTGCCTAAAGCAAGGCATGGAGCTCATATGCCACCATTTCTGTGCTATGGAAAGACACCAGGGGGCCTTTTGTAGAGTGTTTCTGTGTTAACCTGAGAAAGTCCCTCAGGATCTAAAGTGCTCTCCTTCCAGTCATAATTACAATAGCATTTGAAAGAGCATCCATGGTCCTAACCAAAGTTGTT
Organism: Corynorhinus townsendii; assembly: GCA_026230045.1. Taxonomy (NCBI): domain Eukaryota; kingdom Metazoa; phylum Chordata; class Mammalia; order Chiroptera; family Vespertilionidae; genus Corynorhinus; species Corynorhinus townsendii. The sequence continues at coordinate 147,556,930 of JAPDVU010000002.1, read as the reverse complement.
CTCACTTTCACACTAATCCTCCAAGAGTTCTTCTGTGTGAATAGCCTCTAATGAAATTACATAAATGTTTCCATATTTGCTTTATCTGGGCAAGCCATATTATAATCCTCCTTGCATGTACCACATGTAGAGGTACCTATTTATATTAATATACATATTCATATGTACATACTATTCAGTTAAACCAAACACAGGCCTAAAGTGTCTTCAGTTTCATCAAAACCAGTGTCATCTTTGGTGGAGGACTCTGAACCTGGGGTTAAATGTTGATGGATTTCCATTACTACACAAAGAAGGGACAAACAGGAGTGAGAGAGAATCCTGGGGACTCTACACTTGTTGGATATACTAGTAAACAGTGAGGAGGCAAAGATAACTTGGGGTTATGAAGTAGGAACAATGGGGAAGAGTCCTTATTCATGGAAAACTGGTTGAAGTTTCATAGTCAAGGAGTGGTTAATAGAGATTAGGCAAGCTATGGTTAACAGAGTTAAGTTGAAGGAGGAAAATGAAAGAAAACTGGAAAAACATGATATTGCAGGTGGACTAGAAATGACTTTTCCTTTTATATATAAAATCAGTAACCTGATCATAAATTAAATTGATCAAATATTCAGGTATTTGTCTTGCATAATGTGTACGTATGTGTGTGTGTATTCATGATGACTTTTATTAACTGTTTTTCACCATTCTGTACTATAGGTAGATCTTGCTGAACATGTGTTAAATAAAAGAAAATGGAGGTTTTGAGAAGAATAATGAATTTGGGGTGGGATATAAGTCAGATTTTCATAGGGAAATAGGACAAATAGAATGTATCTCTATATAGAAAGAGATTTATTATAAGGAATGGACTCATGCAATTATGGAGGCTGGCAAATCCAAAGTTTGCAATGTGGGCTGCTTGACTCAGTTCCAGTAGATCCAATGGTGCAGTTCCTGTTGGAAGGGCAGACACTGGAGACCCAGGAGAGCCCATGGTACAGGTCAAGTCTGAGGCAGCCTCCTGGCGAATTTTTTCCTGCTCAGGGAGGCTGGTCTTGTTCTATTCAGACCTTCAACTGATTGGAATGACCCCCCATCCTCCCCCCCCTCCCGCCACACACACACACACACACACACACACACACACACACACACACACACATTATGGAGGGCAATCGACTCTACTCAAAAAATTTACCAATTGATATGTAAATCTCATCCAAAAATACCCTCTAAATTGACACATTAAATTAACCATCACAGGTAGGAGGAATGAAGATGTATAAATAGAGATTATTTTAGGTTCCAGGAAGAATGATGAATATTTGGGGAAAAGAAACATGTGTCCTATGAGTAGGCTATCCTTTTCTTTGAATACCAGTGTCCTTAGTCTTATATTTTTAATGGTATTCATAATATCTTGTTTATCTTTCTTTTCAAGGGGCCTACAAGATTACTGGTACATGGTAAGTACTCAATAAATACTGTTGGTTAAATTTTGAGTATATTATAATTTACAATGTTTGACAGTTTGCTGAAAAATTTTTTTTTCTCGAAAAGGAGACACATTCACTTGATTATAAATTTATGAAGCATGTATAGGGAGAAGAGAGCTAATTTGTACAAAGTGATGCCTTTGACTCAGGTTTTCTGATTCACTTTCTAAAATAAGGGTTATCTGGGTCTACAAGGGAGAACAGAGGAGAGTCAAACTATCCTTAATTATTTTGCATCTTCTTCTATTCCACCATCCTCAATCCAAATGCCCCTTGGAATTCTCTCATCATTTGAATTTTTTTTCTTTTCTTTTATTTATTTTTATTTTATTTTTTATTGTTTTAAGTATTACAAATAGTAGTACATATGTCTCCTTTTTTTTCCCCCCGTTGACCTCCCGCTGACCTCCCCTACCCCCCAAGTACATGCCTTCACCTGTCCGCCCTCCCCCCTCCCCCAGTGTCTTGTATCCATTGGTTGTGCTTATATGCATGCGTACAAGTCTTTCGGTTGGTCTCTTACAGCCCCCCCTCGCCCAACCTCCCCTGTCTTCCCAATGTAGTTTGACCGTCAGTTCAATGCTTCTTTGCCTCTGTATCTTTTCCCCACCATTTCTTTCCTTTAAAAAGTTTTGCCTTTGCAGACTAGAAATAAACATATAATAACAAAACAAAACAGAACAAAAAAATGTTTGAGTCCCAATTTCAATGTCCAACAGTTCTGAGTCCTCTTTTCAATGTCTAACAGTTCCTTATGTATACATGTCATCAATGATATCTGGATGGTGGGCACATGGTGGCAATGCAGGTCCGACCCTCTCTGGTTTGGTCCTAGGCAAACTGCAGCAGTGCACAGCTGCTGACTACTCGCGTGGCAAGGCGTTGTCAGTGTCTTCCATCTCCTGTAACAGAGAGGAATTGACAGGTGTGCTCCAACCACCTGTCAATTCCTCTCTGTTGCAGGAATCCACCTGGTCTTGGGGTTGTTTTCTGAAAATATACAAATATATTCTTGACCACAAGTTAATAAAGGAATCTTTTCTATATAATTGATTTGGGATCCTTTTTATTTTTGTTCAAACAATTTTCCTTTGTCTTTGTCCGGGGGATCCCTGCTCTTCCCGGCTGCAAACTGTCTCACCAGCTGTGTCTCCTTCGCCAATTCGGGCTGGATTCCACTCGTCTCAGCTGCTCCCTCTATTTGCTCTGGGACAAGGCTCAGGACACATCCTTCTATTCCGCCGCCATTTTGTCTCTCATCATTTGAAATTTAAGTGAGGAGAGAATTTAACATTTAGTATTGAAACTTGTTGGATGTATATATCATACATAGATCAATCATAATACTATCATAGCAAATGTAGGATATCTTATGCTATTTAAATTAGTACTAGTCAATAGTCAAATCACATGCTCCTGGAAATTACATAATGATTTTATGAATTTTCTCATATTAATGTGCTTCTCTTAGGTTTGCCCAAATCAGAATATTTTGCTCCTAATGCCCAAATGCTTCCTGTGTTCATGCATTCTTTCTGCTTCCTACTCCCCTCTGCATCTCCAATGGCACTGCTGTCATCCTCCCATCTGGATCATTGCAGCAATCCTCTGCCTCCAGTTTGCTCCTCTCAACTCAACACCCTCCTCTGCTTCCAGCTCAACATTCCCAAACTTGGAACTGCTTTTATTTCCTGTTCCAAATTCTGCTGTAAATGTTTATCTTCTACAGAGGGAAATCCAATTCTGGCCCCTTTCTCTGCTATTAGCCTCATCTGTTCAGCCTCAAGTTGTATCTTGCTGCTACTACAGGTCTGCTCATCTACTCATGTCCACGCTCTTCACTGGGCTACAATGCCTTCCCCTTGTTCAATCTGGCAAACTCCTATCTGTTTCAAATCTCAGTTCTAGTGTTCAATATATTTAACTTTTATATTTGAAGTTACATGCTTATAGCTAGATTTATATCTCTTTGACTTGACTGTGGCCCTGCTGAAATTGTACATAAGGCCACACCACTATAAAAAATATCTCCTCTTGCCATCCTTTTCGTTCTCTATTCCTGTGGCAGACTCTTTGGTTCAAGAAAGGATATTTTCCCCTTCAAAGTGGCAGTTTCTCCAACATTGCTTCACTACTGTGCAAAGAACTATTTGGGTGCAAGAAGGAATCCAAAGAAAACTCAATTACTGTACAGGATCTTTAAAGAGGAAGGAGAAAGAAAACAATAGGTCAGGTATACTACTAATAGTGCTTATTGCTGGACACTGGTTTTGGCTGTTAAACAAACAAAGTAAAATTCTAAAGTGGAATTTGGTTCCTCCTCACAATAATTCCCTTCCAGCTCTCAAGTGATTGCAGATTTGTGACATGAAAAAACTCAAAAGGACAGCCTGATGGTAACACAGGATTCTGTGCTTGCTCTTAGATTTCACTTGACTCACATTTTTTAATTTTCTCATTTTCTGTTTTAGGTATGTTAAATTTGTAGCAGAAATAAGTCATTGGAGCAGCATGTTTGAGTAAGCACCTAATTTCCTCCTTACTTTGTTAAAAATACATTTATATGTATTCACACAAAAAAATCATTGTTCTAGATTGGAGGTATTTAAGGATTCTAACTTACATAAAAGTGATAAAATGTTATGACTTTCTCTTTTGGGGGGAGTTAGTCGGGAAGGGTTGGAAGTGAGGCCGAACATATCACATTACCTTTGTCTGAGTCACAAGTTTGCTTGTGGGGGTTAGCGTGGGAACAAGATGGCTAAACACACTTTCGACTGACCAAATTCCCTGGAATATGTAGAGCAGAGACCTACCAGCTATCTTATAATTAACATTGAAACCTGGCTCCTGGCTCACTGCCTTCAGAGTGAGCTAATCTGCACTTGAATGTTGTACACCCTATTATAAATGATAGTCTCTAGCCTGCCTATATATTAGCTCAGCCTGGTCTCCATTTCCAAGTTAATATTTCTTGGTGTCTTCTGGGTTAAATTAAGCCTGTTTGTCTACTGCTCCTGAGGTAAGTCAACTTTATGGGTCATGAGTTTCTTTCCAGGCATCCTGCCAAAGGTGTCATGTATAAGGGATGAAAGACTGGAAATGAAGACGGGTGTGCGAATGAGGAGGAGTGAATCTCAAAGTTTCTGGCTGCTGCAAGTCCAGGATTTTTAAGGACATGAGTAATTCAGTATCTTTTAAAGGGCAATCTGTAAACATAGAAGTTTATGGCTAACAGATACAACTACAATTCAAGGATGAAACTCACAAACAGCAAGCCATGATTAGTTGCTTTTATAGAATAAGGTCAGCATGATTTCACTGTAGCCCTGAGCAAATGTATTTCATAAAAACCTTCTACTGTATTATAGGATTTGAAGAAAGATACTTCTTAAAGGTCATGGCCAGTCATTAATTTTAGGAAATTAATATACTAGGATTGAGGCCTCCAAATATATACACTTTCTTACTTATCACAGCCACTCTTTAATATTACTATTATTGTTCTCATTTTATATGTGATAAAATTAAGGTTTACACAGGCAAAGAGACTTGTCCATAGTAAATAAGTGGTAGGACTCGAATTCAATTTCTGTTTTGTTTTGACCTCAAAGCCAAACTCTTTATATCACACTGTTAGGGATTTGTCCCTCAAGTCACTTACTCTGGTTTCAAAAGTAATCTATATGTCTGGGGGAAATGGATCACTGGCCACAAGCCTACAAATTATTAATCACATCAGTGTCCAGAGTATTGGCTTTCCCATTCAGCCCTTCTCTGATGGGATAGGCTCTCACTCATTCAATGGGTGAGGTTGAAGAAGTTGGCTTTCAGATTATTTGAAACACAGATAGGCAATTCATGGTCAACTGTTTCTCACCAAATGACAAGTTCATAGACTCAAACCAGTGTTTCAACTCTGACTTGACATTAAAATGATCTGTAAAAACAAAACAAAAAAACTCAGTCTTCTCATCCTTCACCCCCTCCAAACTTCCACCAAGACAGATTTTCTGACATTTACTATGTATTTTTTTCTTTAAGTTTCCTACATGATTCTAAAATGCATCCAGGATTATAAACAGAGTTTTCCATTACAGCAGTAAATGCTCTTTTTCATTCCAAAGCAACTCTATTGGAAAATTAAAATGGAGTGAAAAATGGAAAAATATAGTATTTGATTTTAACTCTAACAGAAATTTGGAAATCCATGATATGTTATTTAGTTGCTTCCCCACACACATAAATAAAGCAATATTTTGGAAATTTTATTCAATTCAGTAAACATTTGTATGTGCCATAGAGGATACAAGAAACAATATAACTCTCTTTCTTTAAGAAACTTAAAAGCTAATAGAGTAGATAAAATGTGTACATAAATAACTACACTTCTGTATAAACTTTGTGAAGCCAGTCAACAATGGTTCCATGTATATAAGTTGGGCAATTATATTATTTCAAGCAGAAGGAATGGAATGTGTAAAGTATTAGTCATATTAGAAAGCAAGATGCATTTGGAAAAGGCAGATAGATCAGTATAACTAGAGTGTAGAGAACAAAGAAGAGAATGGTAGGAAGTGAGATGTGAAAGGAGCAACACCTAGCACACCAAGTATTGTCTTTTATCTTCTGGCTCGTATTTATTTACAAAAACACACTTCTTTCTTTCATTTGGTCTCTATTCCATCTATTCTCTCTCTTTCTTCTGATTGATTGAATATGTTATTTCTAACGAAAATAATAATAGTAGTAGTAGCTTTCCTTTTTGGGTTTTTCTAAACGCCATTCACTATTATCTCATTATATTTCTTATTTACAATAATCCTAAAATTATGCATTATTGTTTTCTTATTTTACATATAAGGAACTAGAAGCCCAAGGATGCAGATCTAGTAAGTAGAACTGAACAAGCAGGAAGTGTTTCAAGTGTTAGGGGACTTCATAGCGTAGGTATAGAACCTCAGAAAACTGGCAAGGTGGTCTAGGCAAAGGAGGGACTTTGGGAGGGTGAGGGAAGTGGTAGTAGAACTGTCTTACAATTGCGATATAAAACCATTCTCCTTTCTTCCTTGCTTCCCCTTCCATCTGACTTAGTAGGTCATGGTAAAAATCAAAATATGGAGTTCAGATGAAATCTAGTTTTCATAAATTATGAGTCAGTTTTGTTGCTGATCTTTGATTGTAAAGTATATCACTTTGTGTTACATTTGTGTATTGCATTGAAAGGAATAGTAAATTTTACCTTTTATGAGTAGCAATTAATAGAAAAGAATAATTTGGAAGTATGTTGAAATAAGTTACATCTGACTGAATGGTTGATAAATTATTTTATTAGTTTTGAAGAGGAAGGAATTTGTGGGGGATGCTGTCAGCCACCTATCTCCTACAGTGGGGTAGGGCACAACCTTCTAAACCACATAGCCCTCAAGACACTGTGCGGGGAGGAGGAGGGCAAATGCTGAGGAATAAGGGACGCCAGGGGGGAAAAAAGAGACATATGTACTACTAGTTGTAATACTTTAAACAATAAAATAAAAATTAATGGAAAAATATCCTCAGGTGAAGATTAAAAATATATATAATAAAAATAAATAAATAAAATAATAAACCACATAGTCCTGAGACTACATCCAATATTTACTAGGTCTTCAATCATTGACCAAGAACTTAAATTCACTAAACTTTGTTTTCACCTGTAAAATGGTGATGAAATGGGCCAGACTAACCATTTTCTAGTCATTGTGTCATAAAGCCACCACTGACATCTACCTCTAATGAAGGAATTAAGACACCTCTTACTACACTGCCAAATTTTTAGGTAGGAAAAGAACTGCTATCTTGCTGTTTAAGCTCAAATCTCTAGGCCAGTGAAGAGGTCTCAAAAAGAGCAAACAAAGTGCCTACAATTTTAAGAATTTCCCAGATGCCTTTTCTCTCCTTGTGAATGCTAAAAAACACTCTCCTCCCCCACACCCCACCTTCAGCTGAGCTCCTCTAATGCATTTGGTTCTAGATACTTCTAAAGTTTGACAAATTGATTGCTCCTGATTGCAGATCGGCTGGTTTTGATTTGCAGTGCATACCCTCTGTGGATTACAATCCCAGAGGAAGGAAATCTAGAAAGAAATAGTATGTGTCTTTTTCAAAAAAATAAAAAAAGAAAAGAAAAAAAGGATTTGACAAATGCCCCGGAAATAACCATGAAACTGTTATAACCTTGGATCTCTGCTTGATTAGCTCCAAAAGCCCTCAAGAATGAATGTGCCATTCAGACTTCCAGATAACTGAAATGTGGAAACATTTTACAAAGATAGATGGGCCATACAAAATGACCCATCAGATCGAACTTCTTTGTGACTACCTTCTATTTTTTTATAGTATCATACACATTACAAAAAGCCTGCGTATATATTATTGAATCCCCCAAATTACCAAGAGAAGCACGGGGTGTTTTCAAATGAAGAAACAGAGACTGGAGGGTTCATAGATGTTTTTAAAGTGACTCAGTACCTACTAAAGAACCTTGACAAGAATCTCTCATGTTTTAAAAACTATTGATTATATATAACTTTAAAGATTACAAGTCAAAATAAAACCAAACACACGTATTTTACTGTGATTTGTGTTAGACACTAGAAATAAGAGGCAGTTAAATTTATCTCAAATCAGTTTGCTAAAAGATCAACTTACTGATTTTTATCAAATACATCAATTGTGTTTTTTACCTAAAGGCCTTTTAAACTTAACAAAAATGATGCTTATATGCTCTCAGAGAAATCAGACAAAGCATTGTAAAAAATATAAATATATTAGTGTAACAAAACTCCATAAGAAATTTTCCCATATCTAATGCTATTTTTCCCCCTGGAATCCAACCTTTATAGAGAATGAAAAACATCTGAGCTATTTCTAACAAATTAAAATTCAATATAATTGGAGAACACAGGATTTATGTTCACAATATCTTTTAAAAACTAGAATTTTTATTTTAATGTAATGTAAATTTTAATTTTTAAGAGATTAGCTCAGTGATCTAGGAATACAATAAACAGGTTTAGTCCCTTCTTTCATAGACTAAAATATAGTGGGACAGGTAGAGCTTAATGACATAGTCACACTTGTGAATATAAAAGCACAAATGGAAAAAAACATGTAACAGTAATATGAAGAGAAAAGGGGATCAAGGAAGATTCCCTGCAGAAGGGACAGAAATGAAGATCTGAAGGAAGTGTAAAGTTAATCAAGGAAACTTTAGCAACACATAAATTTTTGTTATTTATTAATCCTTTACATTAGCAGATTCTGAGAGCTTCATTGCCATATTTATTTGTTAATTGTCACCTGAGGATATTTATTTCCATTACTTTTCAGAGAGATTGGAAGGGAGGGAGGGACATTGATGTGAGAGAGACACATCAACTGGTTTCTTCCCTCATGCCTGACCACACACTCCAGACCTAGGAGGGAACTTCACCCACATACATGCCCGTGACTGGGAATTGAACCCCTGACCTTTGGTGGGGGTGGAGGGTGGGATGGAGACAAAGCTCTAACCACTGAGTACACTGGCTAGGGCCACATTTATTTGTTTTTTATAACAAATGTAGTTTTTTCTATTATGACTAACACCACATGCTTTTCCATTTTCTTTTTACTGAGGATCTTAAAATGTAAATTCACTAATGATATTGTTCGAAATCACTTGCATTTCCACTTGTAGGTGTTTCAGAGTGTTGCACTAACTTAGTTAGTTGGGCATCAGTAAAAAAGGACACACTGGGGTTAGAGTCAGGGTTAAGGTTAGGGTTAAAAAAAAATAAGGACACACTGAACACACCCATTGGAGTGAATTAGATCCCGAAGTTTGATAATAACCAGCTTGATCACTGGTTTCTTTAAACCATTTTCAAAATTCAGAACTCCTACATTACTGCCTCTCACTTGAAAAATAGGTTAAATATGTTTGTCTTTCAATTTTCAAGTAAAAAAAATAACAATATATAGTAACCATAACAAAATAAAAGCAAGTCTTTATAAGAATGATAACCATGTTGCCACTGGGAAATTTTGTCTTTAATATTCAAATCCACAAATATTTTACTCATGAAAAGCACTGCATGTTTTTTTCTAACTTAACTTCTGGAAAATAAATTTTCTTTTATTTTCCCGAGTTCCAGGAACTCAAACAAAAAAGAATAATGGCACCTCGAGTACATTATTAAATTGCTTCATTTGGCAGATACACTAGTTCCCGTTTTAGCCTTTTCTTGAAGCTCTAAGTTGTCTTTAAAATAATCATCTTTCATCTCAAGATTAATGTTCACTGAAATTTGCATTCTTTTAGACTCACAGAGCATGTGAAATACATTTTGTTAGGGAAATGTTAGCACAATACCATAAAATATACTATTGTGTTCAACTAAGTCTTGTTATTGTGTAAAACTGCTTTTTTTCACTTTTGTGAACTAGATTTTTAACATTTATAAATGTTTCTTTAAATGAAATAACTTAAAAATTATCACGAGGCTGAAATTTTAAATCCCAAGCAAGACTACCAATTTGTGATATATTTCTTGAATTGTGCCTCGGGTTGAAGTTTGAAATTTTACATCATGTTCTTGATTTGGGCAAAGAAAGGACATTAATAACAACACAGAATACCCAAACGTCTTGCTACCAATAGTTGGCAATTGTTAATTAATTATGTGGGAGAGAGAGCACATAATAAAAAAGAAACCTGCTATATAACTGCAGACATTTTAGTTTAACTAAAAAACATCAATGTGAATTGCTGGGTGATGGATTGAGATAGAAAAGACAGTGAATAGCAAATGATATTGTACTACTTTTAGTACTGTTGGAATCATTTAACAAAAGTGTTCCATAACAATCCCACCGCAGAATCAAGATGCTAATGTTATACCTTATTCACTGCCAGCATATTCAGTGACATTTTATAATGTACATCTGTCAGCCAAAGATATAAATGAATGAGGTGAACCATGCAACTTACCCTCAGGAAGTTCCATTAGATCCCCCAAAGTATAATATTTATGAGGTCAGAATCAATTAATCAGATAACTGTGTTTGCTTTTCAGCTCAGCAGGCTCTCAGCTCCACCAAACTGTTGCATTTGAAAATCTTTCATATTTGGCAAGAGAGTGAATTTGTATGTGCTACATAAAAGCTATTCTGTAAATCAATGACTTTAATAACACAGAGTGTATTCAGTAGTAATTCATGGTCTAAGTGGAGAGTATAAAACATGTACCTATCAGAGATGTTTTACCTCAGTAGGAGTCCTAACTATGCTCTATGAGTTATGGTGGTCTTACCCAACCCACAGTTTACTGAATGAAAGGCAACTACGAAAGAAGGGCAAGCTCATACTTGTTATCTGTGGTCATCTAACTTTGGTGTGGATTAATCATAGTAGATAGTGGCAGAACAGAGCACATTGCTGTCAGAAACAACCTGGGCAGAAATGGACAAGGACCATAAAACTTTTACAGTAGCGATAGCTACTATTCTGATCCAGAAGGGGCATGCACAGTGAACCTCAGAGAATATGATAAATGATAGTTGCTATTCTCAGTGAGCTGTTAGTGCTTCTCCCCAGAAAGCAGATCTCAGAGCAATTTCAGAAATGGATGATGAACTAGAGGAATTGTGATAGTAAAAATATAATATCCTTTTTGTTTGTTTACATTAGAGAAGAGATACCATGAGGACTGGTACTCTATTAATACAATTCTGGTAAGCATTCTTTTCTATGATTTGGAAATCTACATAGACATTAGGAATTATTAGTGTAGGTAATACATAAACTTAGTCAAGAGACAATATACTAATTTTATCAAGTTTAGAATTTACATTAAACTCCTATTATTTGCCCAGACAAGTCCTAGGTACTGTGTGCATGCATGTAGAGGCCTGTACATGTAAAGAGTTGGTGGCTGAGTATGGTAAAATTAGTGAGCACTCATGGATAACTACTATGTGCAATGAATGAGGTTTGCTAATATGACTCAGATAATCCACTCAGCATGTCATTGCCATCAAACAAAACAAAAAACCTAAACACAACACCAGAGACTCACTAAAGACAACAAAATAATATTTCTCCCTCATATCCTTTCTGAAACAAGCTAAAAAGTTTTTAAAAAATAATGAAAAAAGCTCCTCCTTTTATAAAACTAGGAATCTGTGAACTACTAGTATACTTGCCACCATTACAGATTATACATTCCCCAAGAAGAGAAATTTTCACTTGTTTGGTTTATAAGCGCATCTCCCAAACCTACAAAGTGAGCAGAAAACATCTCTCAAATGAACTATACTTAGAATAGCATCATACGCACCTTTAACCTAATTGCATTCAACCAAGTTGGAGGAAAATCTTTCTTCTTATGTTCTTGCTTTTCTCTTCTTTAAACTCTATCTCTTGGTCTCCATTTTCCATAGAGAAAGGAGGGTTAATCCAAAATGCAGAGAGAATCACAGTCAATTATGTTCTTTAAAGAGTTCAAGGGGCATGTTCTGAATATTTAAAGATTGGGGATTTTTGAAGGGTCATTTGGATTATAACCAATTTTTGCCTAATATGTTGACTTTAACACCTAACCCCATTTAAGCCAAAACACCACTCTGAAATACAACAAGGATGGACAGACGCATGCCTATACATGCAGCAAACAGGTATCGCCAAAATTAGGTGGCAGGAGTCTGAAATCCCGAATATATTACTTTTTACTCGAAGTGACAAGGTTTAGAGGTTTATTGTAGCTCTTCCTACATAGAGACCAAGTTAAGAGTGGTGGGGCTGAGTGAGGGAAGGGCAGGGCATCTTCCAAAATAGAAGGCTGCCAACACTGCAGAGAAGAGAGATCCCAGGACCGCAGAAGCTGAAAAGAAAGAGTTAAGTGCTAACTCACCACACATACGCAATATACATAACGCTGGATACTCCTGGTCATCACATCTGCTGAACTGAGTTCATGCCAGCTCCCAGGGCAGAGGCTACTGAACACTTTGTACATATGACAAACATACCTGACATGAAGCACCCTTCTTTTAGCCCCAACTCATAACTTTGGCCTATTTCCACATCAAGAAGGGGCTTGGAGCCAAGTAATTCTATTTTGAAATGTGCATGCCAATTTGTTTTCCTTAGTAATATATTCTGACCTTGAGGTGCTATGATGTTTCTTTATACATTCAAGTTACTTGGTGTAAATTTAATTAGCTTTCAGAGATGTCAGTGTTTGCACAAGAAGGAACATCACATTTTATGAGCTGCTACGATTCAGAATGTGTGGATGGATGTCTTTCCTGATAAATTAGGTTATATTTCAATAGTTTTAACTTTTTTGAGATGACTGTATGTTTTATTTCTGCAGCATGTACTCAATAACCACAGATTTGGCATGTTTTAATCCATTAACATTTTTATTTGTTTACACTATAATTTTTTTATTTCTCTAAGCTGAATTCTTTTTGCTTGTACACATCCCAGAAAACTTCTGGGATGCATTAAATATATTTGAAATTAGTTGTAATGAAAATGGGAGATATCAAAATAAAAGGCAAATTTGGAATTGTACCTGGGCTGACTTCAGTAATCAAAATGGCATTGACAAAGTAATAAAAGAAAAGAAAAGAAAACAAAAAAACAACAAGATAAAAGTGGAGCTACAAGAAGAAAACCTTGAGAATGGTATTGCATGGTATTCCATGTATCAATATTGTCTTTAATTAAGTGAATAGAGCAACGATAGGCAAAGTCTTCTATACCTTTTTTACAGATTATCTGGTGTCCCCTGGGTTAGGTGCCATATTCACTTCCATTTTAAATCGGGTGAAGTATTTTCAGATGATATTGACAGAGAGAATCATCTTGATCTGTGTACTTTGGAGCCAGTTTCAAGATGCAATGACTGAGTGTCCACTTAAAGATGGGAAATTGAAAACTTTTTTAGTGAAAAAGGGGCTAGCTATAACACAGTGTATAGAATGGCACATTAAGAACAGTAGACAAAGGTGGAAAAAGTGGTAGTTTAAAGGCCTGACCAATATGATTATCAGCTTTTAAGTAATCTAAGTAAAGATAGAGGTAATTTGAAAATGTCAGCATCAACTGATAACCTAAAGGAAATATTCCTTTTATCATATTTTGGAGTTACTCTCTTATAGGTACTCAATGAAAATTATTTTCATGCCACTCTTGACCCTTAGTTTTTGAGCACTAATATAATTTGCTAAAGCAACCAGAACTCCTGGGAGAAAGCTAGTACTATATCTTGAGGCAAAGTAAATAAACATGAACTTGAAATATCTTATTGCAAGAAAGCAAATATATTTTTAGAATTATTTAGGTTTGTGTTGAAAAGGACAAAGGAACCAGCATAAAAAGAGGATTTGTAGTGGTCAAGATGTTAAAATTTGAGCATCAGAAAGATAAACATTATAGTCAATGGGAACAGATGAGATGTTAAAGAAGCTATATGTCTATAATTACATTAAAATAAGGAAACTAATGCAAAACAATAAAAAAGTATTTGAAATGCACTTGAGTTTCTACTTATTGTGTAATGAATTGGTATGTATCCTACACTGTAGTTTTAGTCACTCAAGAGATTATAAAACACAGAGATACATTTTTAAAATAGAAAATGGAAATCTAGAAAAAAATGTGTAAAATATGGAGAAATTTTGCATAAAGTGTTTAGCACTCCCTGTGTTTTTGGTAAAGAAATCGTGCCTTGTTTTGTGGACTAGTATGGTAACTTATACTTTGGTTACCCCGTATGTAAAATTGCGGTAGTCCTCCAATGAGACAGAATTTAATAGTATTGTGAAATGTCATGTGGTTGTCTGAAAATGAAAGTTTATAAAGAGAACTGGGACCAAGATTGTGGTGTGGCAAAAGCATAATAATCAGTGAAGGTTTCTGTAATTTCTGTCCCTTGTAAGGGGAAAGAGTAATTGCCTTTCATACATTACTGTGGAGAGTTGGAGTTGTGCCCCTAAATAACAATCTCTTTTCTCTGCAACCTCAAAGTTTGTTTGGTTTGTGTATGTCTTATAGCTGAGATTTTTGGCAACAGTTTATATGGAAAATTAGAGGACTTTTATTTTTTTGGGGGGCCAGGGGGTGAGGGAGTATGGGACAGGGAGGGATATTCATTCTTCATTCCTGATATTCTCTCCCATATGAAAGGAACAACTCTTGCTGGAATATTCCTGGCCTCTCTTTGCACTTCAGTCTTTCTTCGCCTGGGGCAGTGGATCAGGGAGGAGCTGATGGTTGAAATTTGAAGGAGAAATAGACTTTATAGCCCAGCATTCTTCTTTTGCATTCTAGCACAAGGAGCAGATTGCCAGAGAGGTGTGGGTGATTTCTACTCCTTAATGCAGAGTCTTACCTGGGCTGCACCAACCCGCTCTGCCCGTGGGGGAGGACTGCTCCAGCCCAGTGCCTGACTGCCTGGGAATCTGGTTCTGTGATTTCATTATTAGTAAGGACACCTTCCCAAAGATAGAAGTCACATTCTCCAGCCTATTCTTTATCAGGAATACAGGTGCTGGCACATTTCAACAACTGGGAAATGTACTTTTCACATTCATCATTTCTGAAATTGCAAAATGCTTTACAATTCATTAGATATTTTATTTTTTTTTGAAATGTAGTATTTTGTCTTTTCATCTACCACTTCTTTGTCTTATTTCCCAATTTGTTCAGATCCTGTATAGGAAAAAAAGGTTGATATTTATTGGAGCCCAAAGGATTCCAATATGTATATAAAAACCAAATAAAATGCTAATTAGAGAAGCCAAAGTATTTAACTTACAGGATATTTTTATTTCTACCTAGAGAATATTGCCAAGTAGGAATTACATTAAAGCCACCGAATAGCACAAAAGCTTGAATTTATTCTGACACAACAATGAAAAAATACACTGGGAACTATGGAAAGGAGCATGACACACTTAAATATAAGAAACAGAGGTGTAGGTCAGATCCCTGGGGTTTACAAAGTATTGCTTTCCAATGAAATACATGAGGCTTGTTATGAGTATACTATACTTTAGGGAGTTGATCTTTTATGTGGTTTAATAAGGGGATTAGAATAATAGTGAATTTTTTCTATTAGCATTGAAATAAAGTAACAATATAATATTGTAAAGAAGCATGAAGCAGGGACATGAAGATAAAAACCACAATGCACTCTTTTTTTATATATATAAAGAGACAATAAGGAATAAAAAGACATATTCAGGGGTTGAGGCATGTTGAATTGGGAGAACTGATCAGAAATGAAATTCAGAAGAGGAATATATTTTGCAGGGGGAATGAAAGGCATAAAGATTAGCTAGTAGAAATTAAAAAAAAAGTTAAAATATCATTAATAAATTCAGGGAGACTATATAGTTCAGCCCACCTTGAGGAAAAATAGAGAATAGGGAAAATAAAAACAAAATAATTATAATAACAAAAACACACAAATTAACAACAAAACAGAAAGAGAAAATAGGTACCCAGGATAGAATATTTCTGTACTTTTGATCACAGCATTTAAAAAAAAAATTTGTTTTAAATATATTTTATTAATTTTTTACAGAGGGGAAGGAAGAGGGATAGAGAGTTAGAAACATCAATGAGAGAGAAACATCGATCAGCTGCCTCCTGCACACCCCCTACTGAGGATGTGCCTGCAACCCAGGTACATGCGCTTGACCGGAATCGAACCCAGGACCCCTCAGTCCGCAGGCCGACGCTCTATCCACTGAGCCAAACTGGTTTCGGCTGATCACAGCATTTTTATAAGTCTAAAAACACAAGATAAGTTTAGTGAGATGAAGGTTGGATAGTGACTACACAGGCAGAATCCACAGGATGGTCTCCAGAGCAACAATAGTCTCCCTCGTGGAAATGTGGAAATTAGGAAAATCATTTGCAAACATTAATTGGTGGTGGAGAGCCAAGTGGTCTCTTGAAACCCACCTGAACAGAGGCCCAAGTTGGTGTTTGGGAAAGATTTGTATCACAGACAATGGGTGCAGTCATGAAGGAAAGATTTCTAGTGCTTGCATAATATGAGTATGTACTCAGAAAGAATCCAAATGTATAACTTGTCCTTGCATAATATGAGTGTGTACTCAGAAAGAATCCAAATGTATATTGAACGAATGGTGGAATGACTGGTTGCCATAAAGTGCAATGACCACTAGGGGGCAGATGCTCAATGCAGGAGCTGCCCCCTGATGGTCAGTGCAACCCCACAGGGCGAGTGCCATTCAGTCAGAAGTTGGGCTCATGCCTGGTGAGCGCAGTGGCAGTGGTGGGAGCCTCTCCCACCTCTGTGGCAGCACTAAGGACTCCTTGGGCCTAAGCCAACAGTTGAACATTCCCCAAGGGGTCCCAGACTGCGAGAGGACACAGGCTGGGTTAAGGGACCCCTCCCTCCCCCAGTGCACAAATGTCATGCACCAGGCCTCTAGTGTCTATATAAATACCCATTGTCCATCACAGACCAGGTCAAAATCACCATGTACCTGTGAGGTCATATTGTTTTAACTCTTCTAGTAACCAAGAAATTGTGATTAAAGAAATAAGATTTCTTTTCACTCACTTGATGCAGGACTAAAGGTATAATAGCCTGCTTTTGTCTAGGGCAGTGGTTGGCAAACTCAGTCAACAGAGCCAAATATCAACAGTACAACGATTGAAATTTTTTTTGAGAGACAAATTTTTTGAACTTAAACTTCTTCTAATGCCACTTCTTCAAAATAGACTCAACCAGGCCGTGGTATTTGGTGGAAGTGCCACACTCAAGGGGCCAAAGAGCCGCATATGGCTCGCAAACCGCAGTTTGCCGACCACTGATCTAGGGTATTGAGGCTACCAGAGAATTTCTTGAGCATAGAAAAGAAACTACCTTTTGCTTAAATTTGATGTTCCCAGAGTGGATATTCCATCCATATAATAGAGAGTTAGTCCATATCTCTTGATTTGAATTAGCTGACAGCAATTAGGGCAGTGATCAGAAGGCATCTGGAACAGGGTTCAGAGACATGATGAAAGATGAATGGACTTTGGTTGGAGATGCAGCGCCTCTGTTACCATGGGAGTAGTAAAAAAAGCCACTAAGTGAGGTATTCGTTATATGTACATTTAGTTCTGCCTACCTCACTCTTTAATTAGGGCCTGTTTACTCTGCTAGGTTAATTTAACTACTATGTTTAAATTACCATTTCATTTTTTTTTTAGAGATATCCATGAGCTTTTTATAGGCAAGATTGTAGGTGTTCTTGGTGAAAAACAGATGGCAAGGCCATAGTATAGACTAGAGGATGGGATTGTAGGCAAATCATTTAAGTTTATATCTGGGCAGAAAGAATTATTAGGAAAAAGAGGCTACAAAGAAGGATGATACATTCTTATGGTTCTTATTTTTCAGAAAATACAAGTTTAATATTGTGGGAAAGATGTGGTATTTTAGATGGTTTTTTAATTTTTTTATTTTGCAATGATCTGTGATAGGTCTTAGCAATTTCTTTTCTTACACTGATGCCTCTCTGCCACCTAAAAGGTTGATCAGTGGGATTTAGAAAGTGTAATCTTTGCTTGAACAGGGATTAATGCCTCCACCAAGTGACTTATGAATACTTAACTCTGAATTTGTTGGCATGCTGGAGAAACCAATACAATACTACTAGAAAGAGTGGCAAAGGGAGAGTCAAGTCAGACAAAATAATGAAACAGTAGAACTTGTGCCTACTGGCATGTGGAAAGGTGATGGCAGTGTATCAGCCTGGTGAAACTTGCACATTAAGTAAGTTTATAGAGAGTCAATGGATGCCTAAGCTTTGCTATTCAGGCCACATGTTGACATTTGTGCCATTCAGTCTGTGTTCAAATAGACAAATAAAAACTCAACAGATATCTTCTTTGGCTAGTTTAAGCATAAAATGACTTTATTAAAGAATACTAGGGGCCCGGTGCACAAAATTTGTGCACTCAGCGGGCGCAGGGAGAGTCCCTCAGCCTGGCCTGCATCCTCTCCCAGTCCAGGAGCTATCAGGGGATGTCCAACTTCTGGCTGAGTGGCGCTCCCCCTGTGGGGGCACACTGACCACCAGGGGAAGCTCCTGTATTGAGCATTTGTACCCTGGTGGTCAGTGCATGTCACAGAGACTGGTCGTTCCACCATCAGGCTGAAACTGGCTCTCTGACATCTGCCGAGGGGTCCAAGAATGCGAGAGAGCACAGGCCAGGCCAAGGGATCCCAACAGTGCATGATCAAGGCCAGGGAGGGACATGGGAGACTGGCCAGTCAGGGAGGGACTGCAGGAGAGCTCCAGGGCATGTCCAGCCCATCTCACTTAGTCCCAGTCAGCCAGACCTCAGGAGCAAGCTAACTTACCAGTCAGAGCATCTGCCCCCTGGTGGTCAGTGCACATCATAGCGACTGGTGGACCAGTCGACTGTCTGCCCCCTGGTGGTCAGTGCACATCATAGCAACTAGTCAATCGTATTACTGTCTGCCCCTTGGTGGTCCGTGCACGTCATAGCGAGCAGTTGAGAGACCTTAGCATATTATTAGCATATTACCCTTTGATTGGTTGAATAATTGACCAGACAACCAGACATTTAGCATAATAGGCTTTTATTATATAGGACTAGAGACCTGGTGCATGAAATTTATGCACAGGGGGGCAGGGGTAATCTCTCAACCTGCCTGCACCTTCTCCCAATCCAGGATCCCTCGGGGGATGTCTGACTGCTGGTTTAGGCCCAATCCCACAGGGATCCCTGAGGGATCAGACCTAAACCAGCAGTTGGACATCCCTCTTGCAATCCGGGACCACTGGCTCCTAACTGCTCACCTGCCTGCCCACCTAATTGCCCTTAACCACTCTGCCTGCCTGCCTCATCATCGACCCTAGCCGCTCACCTGCCTGCTTGATCACCCCTAACCACTCTGCCTGTCTGCCTGATCGCCCTTAACTGCCTCTGCCTCTGCCACAGCTTTTTTGGGAAGGACGTTTGGAATGATGCCTTGAAGGTTATTTGGCTGTCAAGTCTAATTAGCATATTACTCTTTTATTATTATAAATATCTATCTATCATCTATCTATCATCTATCATCTATCTATCTATCTATCTATCTATCTATCTATCTATCTATCTATCATCTATCATCTATTTATCTATCATCTATCTATCTATCTATCTATCTATCTATCTATCTATCTATCTATCTATCTATCTATCTATCTGAGGCCCAGTGCACAAATTCGTACACCTTGAAAGGATCTGTGGGCCTCGAGGCTGCTATGGGCTCAGGGCGGGTCTCGGCCCATCCTCCACACTCCTGCCTGGCCCTTCCTGCCGTGCTCCTGGTGCCCAGTCTGCCAGCAGGGCAGCCCCACTCCCACTGATGCTGCTCCTATGTGCTCACAGCGCCAGCCCCACTTGCACTTGCAGACAGTGTGGAGTGATTGGGGCTGGTGCCAGCAGCGGGTGTGAGGGGGGCTGGTGCCATCAGTGGGTGCAAGTGGTGGCTGCTCCCCAATCACCCCTCAGGAGCTGGGGGAGATGAAGAAGCCCTCAGGGGTGATCGGGGCCAGCAGCTGCCGCTCACACCTGCTGATGGTGCCAAGTGATTGGGACTGGCTCTGGGCACTGACAGTGGGTGTGAGCGGTGGCTCCTGTGCCTGCTGCAGGTGTGAGCGGGGCCAACGCTGGCAGCAGATGCAAGTGCCAGGTGAGACCCTGGCGTGTAGAAGCACAGAATTTTCAGTAATCACCAGAGGCTCCCCCCAATGACAGCAACTGGTGCCCTACTTTGGTCTGGGGCCCCCACTCAATTGCTCCACCATCCTGACACAGCCAACTCCCGCCATGTTCCTCACACACACCCTGGTGTCAGTGTACATCATAGAGACATGTTCAGTTGTTCTGGTTGTTCGGAGTTTGGTCTATTTGCATATTAGCCTTTTATTAAATAGTACATACAGTCATATTAAATCAAGTTGGGTCATTGTGTTTTTAAAATCTTCAATATCCTTATTGATTTTTTTTCCTGCTATTTTACCAATTGCTGAGAGAAGTGTGCTAAGTTCTGTTATTTACCATGATTGTGGATTTGTCTATTTCTCCTTGGACTTCTGTCCATTTTTTTCTCCATATACTTTTAGGCAACATTATAGAGTATACACATATTTATAATTGTTCTATCTTTCTGGTGATTTGAACATTTTATTATTGAGTGAATATCTTTATTTTATTTTTTAAATTTTATTTATTTTTTATTGTTTTAAGTATTACAAATAGTAGTACTTTTTTTCCCCCCATTGACTGCCCCCTGACCTCCCCTACCCCCCAGTACATGCCTTCACCTGCCCACACTCCCCCCCCTCCCAGCGTCTTGTATCCATTGGTTGTGCTTACATGCATGCTACAAGTACTTCGGTTGGTCTCTTACAGCCCCCCTCGCCCAACCTCCCGTGTCTTCCCAATGTAGTTTGACCGTCTGTTCAATGCTTCTTTGCCTCTGTATCTTTTTCCCACCATTTCTTTCCTTTAAAAAGTTTTGCCTTTGCAGATTAGAAATAAACATATAATAACAAAACAAAACAGAACAAAAAAATGTTTGAGTCCCAATTTCAATGTCCAACAGTTCTGAGTCACCGTTTCAATGTCTAACAGTTCCTTATGTGTACATGTCATCAATGATATCTGGATGGTGGGCACATGTTGACAATGCAGGTCCGACCCTCTCTGGTTTGGTCCTAGGCAACCTGCAGCGGTGCACAGCTGCTGACTGCTCGCGTGGCAAGGTGTTGTCAGCGTCTTCCATCTCTGGACTGTTTTTTCCTCTTGTCTTTGTGGTTGGAGCACACCTGTCAATTCCTCTCTGTTGCAGGAATCCACCTGGTCTTGGGGTTGTTTTCTGAAAATTTACAAATATATTCTCGACCACAAGTTAATAAAGGAATCTTTTCTATATAATTGATTTGGGATCCTTTTTATTTTCAGTGAATATCTTTACCTATAGTAATACTTATTGCTTTTTGATATATTTTTATTTGTAACAATATACTAATGTTGCACTAATATCTTTTGGCCAAAAATTGCCTGTCATATGTTTTTCTATCCTTTTATTTTCAAATTTCTATTTTCTTAAGTTTTAAATTGTGTCCCTCATAACAGCATTTGAAAGGATTTTTAAATTCTAGCTAAACAATCTTTGTCTTTTAATTGAAGCATTTAGTCTGCTTATATTAATTAATATAATTACTGATTTATTTAGAGTTCCATATAAGGTCTTATTCTATACTCCATTATATATACTGTTTTCTTTGTCCAAAGAATACTATGGTTCTTTTTTCTATCCTTTCTTTAAATCAATTATTTTCATCCCATTTCTCTCCTCTACTGTTTTGGAGATTCCACACATTTTCTCTTCATTAATTGGTTATCCTAAAATTAAACAAATTTAATATATCGGAGTCTAAATTTAATAACAAGGACTTTAGGAACATTGAATTTATTTATATATTTCCATATTACTTGCTTTTTGTATTTCAAATATTTCTTGTTGCTTTTAAACTCACACTAGATTATTTGCACTCAGTGTTATTTTAGTTTTCTTAACTTCTTACTCATCTTCATATTTTGTATGACTTGCCATCTGCTTGATATATATCTTTGATAAATTTTTTTAGTGAGTGTTGATAGTAAATTTTTTTCTTTTTTGAAAATTATATCTGCTTATTTCTTGAAGATAATATTTCTGGGTATAAAATTATTGAATGCAGTTACTTTGCCTCTCATTGAAGATTTATACACTGTCCCTAAATTATAGTATGACTATTGGAAAGATAGTTGTATATCTGTAACTTTTTTTAAAAAAGATAATATGTTTGTTCGCTTGGGAGCTTTAAAGATTTTCTCATTGTTTTGGGTGGTCTTCGGTTTCATGATAATAAGTCTTGACATGAATTTCTTTTAAAATATCTTGAGGTTCATTGGTTTCTCTGAATCTATGGATAATTTCTTTCATAAATTAATATTCGATATTTCTTGAAATATTCCATCTGCTGTTTATTTTCATCTAGACTTAAATTAAATGTATGCTACACCTTTATTCTTCAACTTCTTGTGTCTTAACTTCTGTTCTTTTATGATTTTGTTTTGTTTTGTTTTTCTAATGTTGCTTATTGCATAACTTCATAATAAACCCACCTCCAGTTTGTTAATTCTCTCTTCAGCTGTATCTAATCTGCCATAAAATTTTCTACTTAGTTTTCCATTTTAATTATAATTTTCCTTTCTAGAAGATCTGTTTTGTTATGTTAATTTTTAAAAATAATCTACACATTATTTTAACCTTGTTCTTTACTCCTTTAACAATTGTTAAATAAAATAACTTTGTATTGTATTCTTGACTATTCCAATGTTCAAAATATTTTCAGGGCCTCCTTTTGTCTGTTGTTTCTGTTGGCTGTCAGCCTAGAAAACGTTTTCTTCTTTGATTTCTGGTTTTTAATTAATAGGCACTAATTTTTCTTGGAAAAAAATTTTAGTGTTTATGACACCTCAGTATTTTCTGCAATTGATATTGTACTTATTTCTCGCTGGTGCTCTTTGGTCAATAAGTATTATTGAATCTCTTTGACTTAATGACTTGAAATCATCTTGAATGCCATGGGTAATTGACTTGGAACTGTAAATCTTTTTGAGGTTCCCAGCCTGTAGTTACAACTTTTCAGGTTTTAAGTTGTCTCTCAGACTGCACTCCATGTTCTTGTATCAAAGTCATTTTTTTTTGTTATTTCCTGGAAATGGAATGTCATCTGGTTTATTTCTGCTTCAAATTTATTCTGAGGATACAATCCTTTGGGAGCTCAGCTTTCTAATAGAGACTTTCCTGTTAAAACCACCAATTAGTGGGCACAAAACTTTGTCTTCACTCCTAAGTGCTATTAAAAACTATGAAAATTAGAAATAAATTTATCTGGATTTGAAAATGCTTTTAGATTATACCTGACTTCATAAATCTGCTTGTTTTACAAAATTTCCAGCTTTGCTTATATAGTACTAGTAATTTCTTATTTTAATAGCACTTTTAAACTTTGAAAAAAATATATGTTTTGTCTAATCTGGGATTGTTACTATCTTTACCAGTTAATTTTAACAGGTAAGGCTGAGAAAGAAGGAGGTAGAGGATAAAAAGTGCCATTTCACTAAAATGAAAATCTACATTCTAGGATAATTGGGGATTTCAGTCAGACTTGCTCTCTTCTTAATCCTGCATTATCATAGATAATTGAGTTTTGAAACATTTTTACTCACACAGAAACATCACCAGACAAAATGTGTCCTTCATCAATATTGGCCCATAATATGGAAGACTTTTTCTAAACTTCTTAATCAAAACCTATTTCTTTCTCTTAAGCATATATATACTGAGTGGCCAGATTATTGTGCCAGATTATTATTATTCATGCACTGGGCCTCTAATATTATATATTACATATTGTATATTATATATATAATATTAGAGGCCCAGTGCATGAATTCATGCATGGGTGGGGTCTGTCCAGCCTGGCCAGAGGGAGGGGACATGGGCGGTTGGCCGGTCTGCCTGATGGTTGACCTCCTGGTTGAGAGGAAATTTGCATAATAGCCTTTTATTATATAGGATGGCCAGATTATTATGTGTTCAGAGATCATAATAATCTGGCCACTCAGTATATATAGCATGAGTTTACCTGCATTTTTTCTCATGTTTGCCTTTGATTGTCTGTCACAATGAGATCACAAACCTGGAAAGAGGCAAAAATTCCAGTCAATATAGCATATTAGCACCAGTTAAATTAGCTTTATTGCCATAATGCCTGTTGTTTGTATGATTATTACTATTTTGAACAAGTGTTTTGTTTTTGTTACATGCTGGAAGCAAATTCCAGCAGGTCATAAATGCAAGAAGTTCATCAAAAGGTTGATGAATCTTGGGACTTCAGCAGGGCTGAAGATCTGCATATATTATTGCCTGCTGCCAGACAGCTGAAGGCAGTTCCCCCAACCTGATAATATTTAACTGTTTACCAAACCTTACCTTTGATATGTATATCTGCTTTGCTATAGAGAAAAAATTTGGTAATAAAAAGCTTTGGGCCCAGAGATTCAGGGAACTTAGTTACTAGAACTAAGCCTTCTCTGGCTCCCCCAAAATGCCTTCCAAATTCATATTTATTCTCTAGCCTCTTATTCAATTTATGCACAGGCCCTTTTCCAGATTCTTGAACCCTAGTAAATGCAGAGTAAGACCCCGGCAGGTACGTACTTCAATTAAAAAAAGCTCTTTTATTTGTTTGTTTATTTGCTTTTGCAACGAATTTTCCCAGAATATATGAGATCTCTTTTTTTTTCTGGGTTTTAAGGATTTCATTTAAAAATTATTTATTTCAATTGTGGTATATATTTTCTGTAATAAGTACATCTTGGACTTATTTATTTCTTGTTCTCAACATTGTAGATGTTTTAAAATAAACTTTAACTGCTAATATCTATGTGTCAAGGGCCATTGCTTTTCTGTTATTAATTTCTTTCTCCAAAGGAATCAAGTGGAACTAGCTTTATTCAATTCACTATTGTATTCAGTATCACTCTAGCATTCCTAGGAAATAAATTTTGGTATCTTACTTTTATTCAGTCTGGAAACTTTTAGCCTTTTTCAGTTGCCTTCTCCCTAGCCCTAAAATATTACAAGCTTATTTTATTGAATGTTCTGTATTACTTTCTTATTGCTGTTGTGATAAATTTCCACATACTCGGTTGCTTAGGACAACACACTTTTATTTTCTTACAATTCTAGAGGGAAGACTTCTGAGTCAGTTTCCTTGGGCTGAAATAAAGGATCTCCCTTGGAGTTTATAGGAGATACTCTATTTTCTTGTCTTTTCCACCTTCTAGAGCTTCATTCTTTGCATTGCTTGGTCCTAGCCCTTTGGTCCTTTTTCCAAGCCAATAGTGTCACTTTCACTTCCTTTGTATAAAATTTCCCTATGTCCTCCTCTTAAAAAATACATGTGGTATTGATACTATTATAATTTAACCTAGTTATAAATAACAGAAAAGGAACAAAGTGATGGCCAAATATTATAGTCACTTGTCCAGCTTTGCCAGGAAGCTGCAATTTAGACAAATGCCCAGTAAAATCTGGGTGAAATAGGGAAGGTACTTTTCTGTCAGACACACCTGGGAATAGGTCATTGACCAGAGAAGGCATGGCCACTGAAAGTAAGGGAAGATTTAAGATATTTAATCTCTTAAACAAAGGTGTCTGTTCTCTTGGTTTGCACAATCTCTTACTCTTGGTTGAATCCTGGTTTGTGAGACTCTCAGGCTCCTGCATTTGCCCACATGGCTTAGAGCTATTTGAACTCCACACACAATGGACTAATGGACTGTAACTAGCCTAATGCTAAACCAGACCCTCTCCATCATGGAATGGAAACTTTGAATGCTGACCTGCTGAATCCCCAGTTACACATCTTTCAGGACTGGATTAAAGGAAATTGGGCTTTGGAATGCCAGGGATGTAATTCCATGAAAATAAAACTTTCTACCACATTTCATTCTCCCTTTGGTGCATCTGGAAATTCTAATTCCAGTGGTACCCCAAGAACACTCACCCTAACAAAGGAGAAAAGCTATCCATGCATTTCTCTGGTAACAGTATCACATTTAAGGACTACTTGAATAAACCAGAATAATCTCCTCATCTCAAGATTCTTAGTTTACTCACATCTGGAAAGTCATTTTTGCTATATAAAGTAACATTTACAGTTTTCAAGGTTTAGGACCTCGATACATTTTTTGAATGGGTGGGGTGATCATTCAACTTACAGTATCAATGGTTCTTGCTCTGTCTTCTCACTTGTTAGTAATCCTTTCAGTCTGCTTTTCTCTAATAAGATATGAAAGCCATTACAAGAAAACTCAAACTTGTAATAGTAAAAATTGTTATGATACCTTCAGGATAGGCTTCAAAAAGTTAAAATAATAAATACTATCTAGTCAATGTTTCTGTTTCTATCTCCATTATTATTTAAAACTAAAAATGCGGTCCAGCAAATGCAGTTATTGTGTTCGTTTCCTCCTCAATTGAGATTCTGCAAACTAGGAGTGTGCATGAAGGGTTGTGATGTGTGTATGTGGGGGTGGCATGGGTGAGCAGAATGGGGCAAGGTATTGTTAATGGCAGAATATTAGGCATTGTGCCACATGTCAATAAACAGTACAGGATTGAAGGCTGATATGCAAACTAATGACAACAATGAAATGATCTACGTCCTTTTACATAGCAAAATACAAAAAACAACAGGAACTCAGGTGTCCTGAAACTCAGACAAGTTGTTTACCTTTCTTATAACACACACTTTTCTAGAATTTTCCAATAACTTCTAGTTTTAAAGTTCCACGATTTTGTAAAAACACACACACACACACACACACAAAACACACAACAACAAAAACCAAAGACTAGTCAGTCATGAGTTTTGGTTTGGTAACATCAATTGAGTGAAACACTAGGATCTGAAGTTCTTATGCAAGATCTGTGTCAGGCGAGGTTCTTGTGGTTTGCCCTCTGTGCTGAGATTCCTGCTGAGGGTTTTGTTAGGGTTGTCTTTTCTTGTTGTTGAGGACTTTTGGCTTTCCCAAAAATTATGTAATTGAAGTAATTTTTTATTAGAACTTTTCTTTCTTAATTGGAAGAAACTATCCAGTTTTTCCTTAACTTCCTTCAGGCAATGGTCATGTTTTACAAACACAAACCATTGAGTAAATTATAATTGTACAGAAACATAGAGTGACATGTTAACATTATAAAGTCAGTCAATGCCAGATTGAAGGGTAGACCCGAGTTTCTGGCTCGATAAGCCAGCATTTTCCAATATGCTCTTCCTAACTTCCTAATATCAAATGATGAAGAAAATGGATAAGTTCACTTCTTGCATTTGATAAAATGCAACCAGCACGGGGTGTTAGCATATGTGAAAAAATGACATTTAACATAGTAAGGAGCATATGGATCCTTGAATACATTATTTTGAGGTGCATTAGGAATTAACCCTGGATTTTCTTTTTCCTTAATTTACATAGTTTAAGGTTCCTGGCATTTCATTTCTATTTGAAATCCTTATGTAGATTGAAATACTGTTAAGATAATACATATATGAAAATAAAAGATTATTTCTTTATAATATTTTATTTTATTTTTTTTCCCCTGAGAAAGGCAGATTTAAAATTAGCATATCCTGGTAACACACGATGTGCTGTCTGATGTTTTCTGTGTTTTTTCACTCTAGTTAATCTGGCAAATCTGTTTTAAAGGTATTAGAGGTTATTCTAAGAAAATGAAACAAGTGCAATGATTGAAAAAGGATAAAATTATGTGGTTAAGGGTGTCATATTAGAAAAGTCCATTATTCTAGTCACCTACTGAATAAATAAGTTCCAGTAAGAGAAAGAATATTGTAAGTATAAGTGGATATCTTTGCTTCTCTAGCCAGAAAACTGTATGTCAAAGGGCCATGAGAATAAAATTACCCAGTGGATAGTTTCTTTAAAGAATTACAATATATTGGTCTCAGTTTGAAGCAAAGAAAAAAATGTGTGGATGTTTAGCATTACACTGACTCACAGAACACACTTAGATTATAAACAAAAATTTTCAGTTTAAGATATAATACTAGGAAATGCTTGTTTTATTTTAGTAAGTTAGGAGTGCTAACATAGGGAATTGAATAAATAAACAAATCTACCCTGACATGTTTATTTCATTTTTGTCTATATGATCAACAACAACAATAATAAAAGAAAATCATCACAGCAACCTACATCAAGTCAAACAAACATATTAACAAAATGGGATAAGTGTCTGAGTGAAGTATGTCAATACATAAAATATACATTAATATAGAGGAAATGTGGATAGATGTCATGAATGTACCATTGCTATTAGAAACACACATCAATTAATGCTAACGTTGACTCATTTGACTATCATTTTAAAAAATATATTTTTATTGATTTTAGAGAAGAGGGGAGAGGAAGAGAGAGATAGAAACATTAATTTTGAGAGAGAATCATTGATCGGCTGCCTCCTGCACAACCCACACTAGGGCATGTGCCTTGACCATGAATCGAACCGTGACCTTCTGATTCATAGGTCAATGCTCAACAATGCTGGCTGGGCTAGCTGTCATTTAATGAAACATTTATTTGCATAAAATAATTTAAAATAGTACTATACATTTAAGTTTTAAATAGTTTAGGTTTCAAAATATTAAATCACTTAAGAAAGTAAATATATTTAGCTGTTTATTTAGGGATCTTACGAAATTAATACCTTAGCTTTATGGAGCTCTTTTATTTCTAACTACAAGCATTTATCCAGTGTACTTTCTTATTTTCCCCTTAATCCAATTTTTCTTCTACTGGGCATTGTTTTTGCAAGAACACAGATTTTAGGTGGTTCTTCTTAAGGGGTTTTAAAGAGTGGTTTTTCTTCATTAAAATATAAAGTCCTGGTAGCCATGGAGACTTAAATGTGTTTTCTACCCTAGTTTCAGCTATCTAAAAACTTGCTTAAGAGAAATATTAGTAGACATTTTCTTGAGATGTACACTATGTTTCTGTCTTCAAAATATGACAAAATTTAACTGTAAGAAAATTATATAGAGCATAGTTTCCATTCTGAATGTGTCTCTATTTAAAGATCAGAATAATTGCATAATTTAAAACGGTCTCACAAATCATTTAATTTTACTAAGGCCATTTAATATTAAATTACATGCCTAAGCATATAAACTAGTTTGTGTTAGAGCTGGGAGCAAATCTCAAATTATCTCATGGTTTAATGCAACGCTTTCCCCACTATGTATGATTTGTACCTAAATTTATATGTGCATTTATGCATTTAACATTTTGATATGATTGAAATTACTTAATTGAAAAGTGTTCCTCATTCACATAAAATATTCAGAAGAAAGCAGAGTCTTTCAGGAATAAGAATTGAGTAGATTACAATAATTGAGCAATAGATTTGCCTCAAAATTTATTGACAACTAAAGCTGAGAAGGGAATTACATTAAATTATAGAGTTTTTGTTTTCTGACAACAGATAATGTACACATTTTAGTTTTTGAAAGTGAATTTAAAATGGAAGGTAGGAGAAAAGTGAAAAGACAACCAATTTTCAGAGCACCTACCATCTTCCTAGAATTGTATTAGCTACTCTACCTATGTCACTCATTTAATTTTTATAAACATCACACAAGGTAAGTACATGCACAGTGTTCTCCATGGAGAGAATGGGCCTCAGAGAGGTTAAATTAACCTCCAATTACTGGCCCTCAGCACCGCTAATCCCTACCTCCAGTAAGTGGCAAAACCAAGGATCTGATCCCACTTGTCCCAGGGGAGTAATGGGAAAGAGTGGAGGTAGTTCCGATGCTGTGAAGTTGTTTTCCTTAAGAAGTTCTTGGTATAATCAACTTGTGTCAAAGTATTGTCTGTTTATGAACAAAATAAATTTGTATGTACCATTTTTAAGGTTGTTTGGAGTTTTTTAGATTTTTTTTCTTAAAAGAAGAAATCAGAATTTTGGGTATAAGCAGTCTTGTAAAAGGGGCAGGGGAAGGGAAGGGAAGGGAAGGGAAGGGAAGGGAAGGGAAGGGAAGGGAAGGGAAGGGAAGGGAAGGGAAGGGAAGGGAAGGGAAGGGAAAGGAAGGGAGGAAGGAAGGAAGGAAGGAAGGAAGGAAGGAAGGAAGGAAGGAAGGAAGGAAGGAAGGAAGGAAGGAAGGAAGGAAGGAATTTTGAGTTTAGGGAGCTACTTGAGCAGAGGAGTAGCTGTAGGGCTGGGCATGAGATACAGAGGAATATACAGAAAAGAACACATTCTCAGTTGAATATCTGCCACATGGACATGATAAAGATGAGAGAACTGAGGCACCAGTCCTTGAAACCCCCTCTTGAAGCAAAGCCAGATAAGGCCATTCCACAGGGCTGAGCCATGTCACTATAATTGGATTTCTGCCGCTGACTCCAAAGCATTTGGGTGCTTTGAGACTTAGCCAAGGGTAGGCATGACTTGATTCTGAGTTATCTAACTGCCAGCTGCTGAGTGGATATTTGTAAAATACAGTAAGTACCTCTGGCAGTTTTCCTTGTTCTTTTTAGCAAAACTGCACTTGCTGCTAATTATGAAGGATGCAGTTGGCATGTTATTGGGGTGTCAACCATAGTACCATGGTCACTACAGGTCAAAAACTTTCTTCTTGTGTTTGGTCTTCTGGTTTTTCTTTTGACAGCATCAAAATAACACAAAGAAGGGAAATTTCAGGGAGGGATTTCCCCAAAGAGTTATGGTTTTGCAGTAGCATTGATTTATCATCCAAGTGACCAGTTCGTAAAATAAAGCTGTAATACAACATAATGGGACTGGTTTTTCCTCATCCCGCCACACAGCTCTTATTAACATTAATAGAAATTGTATGTGAGTTTGGAAAGGGGAGGATGCCTGGTGTGTCCAAAGGCTTTATATTTAGACCAATTCAGTGAGAAGGACTCATATGCTGTATTCAAGCACAGTGTAGATTGAGAGAGAGACACAATTTGATGGATTTTACTGTTCAGAAGTGTGGAGGCAGGGCAGGGGAACCATGGGACAGAAGGAGAGAGGGTGCTGCTTTATTATTAAAGCCTAATGCACTGTGAATAAGTTCACTTATAATAACTTCCAAACACAGCCTTTTAGAACGGATCTATTTTCTCTTGATTTAGTATTCCATGTGGTCTATTTTACTCAACCCCTAACTCCCTGACTCTGACAAGTATAAGAAACATCTCAGGGGGCGGGGGAAGTAATGATTTTTACTTAATTGAATCAGACCTTCAAGTCTCTCTGGAATTGTAGCAATTGCCCTGAGCAGCTGTTTTTCCTCACTGGGTGAGTGTTGTCCATGAGGTTGTGAGTGTTGCTGAGCAGGCAACACTAATATGTTTATTTTTTCTACTTAAAAAATTATAGAATACATTTTTATGGTGTAAAAGTTGAAAAACTGTAATATATAAAGAAAAAAATATTTATAATCTCACCATCCAGAAATAGCACTCTTTAGCTACATTGTAATATATGTATATTTATATATATATGATTGTTTATATGTGAATGTTTATGTTTTATTAAACTGTAGATAGATTTTTATACCTTTCCTTATAAAATTATTTTATGATGACTGTTTCCCCATGTCTTTATACAGTCTTTGAAAATATGGTTTTAAGGATTAAATAATTGTGTATTTATTTAATCACCCTCATATTGTGGGATATTTATATTTTTTGTTAATAGCAAAAGATCCTATTGTAGAAATTATTATGCATGTAAATGACATAGGGTATTACAAGTTTAAGATAATTTGCTATTTTGTTATATAAAAATGTTATAATGCTTTTTAACTTTCAATAGCTTGATCGATGGAGCCAATGAGCAATTATTTAAATGTTATTTGGCCATGCTGTCAAACTTTGGTGACTATGCAGCATATATTTAATACCACATACATCCTCTTATATGAGGCTGCAGTTCATTTTGATCTGTATTTATATGTTACCTGTGAGCAAATATTCTAGGGCTGGAAGTTAACAGATTATATTATAGAACATTTAGGAACAGCTTGTTTAAAAGAAAGACATAATTATTCATGGACTAGAGGCCTGGTGCATGAAATTCATGCATGGGGTAAAGGGGTCCCTCAGCCCAGCCTGCACCCTCTCCAATCCAGCACCACTCGGGGGATGTCCAACTGCCTCTCACAATCTGGGACTGCTGGCTCCTAACCACTCACTTGCCTGCTTGCCTGCTTGCCTGATTGCCCCTAACCCCTCTGCCTGCCTGCCTGATCACCCCTAACTACCTCTGCCTGCCTACCTGATCGCCCCTAACTGCTCCCCGGCTGGCCTGATTGCCCCTAACCACCTCTTCCTCTCCCTGCATCCAGGACCCAGGATTCCCTCCTCTGGCTGATCACAGGCACCTGGGACCCAGGCCGGCTTCGCCTGGGCCAGCCGCAGCTGCAAGGGACCGTGGGTGAGCGGCTTTACCTGGGCCGCAGGTGCAGCCACTGGTGCCCAGGACTGCAGGGACCAAGGGATGTGCAGATTGTCCTTCTCCCGGGCCACAGGTGCAGATGCAGGCATAGCCATTGGCACCCAGG
This sequence comes from Corynorhinus townsendii, assembly GCA_026230045.1. Classification (NCBI taxonomy): domain Eukaryota; kingdom Metazoa; phylum Chordata; class Mammalia; order Chiroptera; family Vespertilionidae; genus Corynorhinus; species Corynorhinus townsendii. The sequence continues at coordinate 147,524,153 of JAPDVU010000002.1, read as the reverse complement.
ACCATGGGGCAGGTGGCTTGTCCCTCTCCTGGGCCACAGCCCCAGCTGCTGGTGCCTGGGACCGTGGGGCAAGTGGCTTCTCCCTCTTCTGGGCCACAAGCGCAGCCGCAGGCACCCAGAACTGTGGGGTGGGCAGCTTGTCCCTCTCCTGGGCTATAGCCAGGCTGGTCCCCATTCCTCTCTCACAAGCTCATTTGTGCCTGGCTGGTCCCCATTCCTCTCTCCCCAGTGTTGAGTGTCTGAGCTGTTACAATGTTATGGTGTGAGGTCATAATGACCGTTTTCATATTAGCTATTTATTATATAGGATTAAGAAGGAAATTTTAGTGTCCATGCCCCAAAATGTCTGTGAAATATGTAGGCTATTGGCAAAAGCCTTGTTTTCTTAGCCATTTGAAAGTAAATATTTTATCTTGATAGTTTGTGTTGATATCAGATACTGCTCTGCTAAGTTTGACTGTGAAACTTGCTATGGGTCCTTCTGAGTTTGACAGCAAAATTCAAATGTGGAAAAATGCCTTTGGAATTCAGATGACTGTGATTATTACCTCTAGACAAATGGCATGGAATGAAAGCTTTTCTCTCAGGGACTCTAAACTCTTCTCTTTTTCTGCAAGGCAAATATCTTTACTCCTGCAGGAGGGTGTGAATGCACAGGCTCTGTCAGCACCCACACTGAGTGGGCAGTCAGCTTGGACTTTTATGTCTGACTGCCCACTAACTGCTCCCCTGCTGGCCTGATTGCCTCTAACTGCCTCTTCCTCGCCCTGCATCCAGGACCCAGGATTCCCTCCTCCAGCCAGTCACAGGCACCTGAGACCCAGGCCGGCTTCACCTGGGCCAGCCGCAGCTGCAGGGGACCATGGGCGGGCGGCTTCGCCTGGGCCTCAGGTGCAGCCACTGGTGCCCAGGACTGTGGGGACTATGCAGTGTTATCTGTTCCTCACTCTTGATTGGTCAGAGCTTAGGCTTATATTCTTGTGTGATTGGCTAATTTAAAGAGAAAAGGAAGGGGTTGACCTTTGCTGTTTCAAACTGGTGCCTGCAAATCACGCTAGCCAAAATGGCGGCTGCCTGAAGTCCTTTCTTTGACAGAAAAGATTACTTGTTCATTCTCACAATTCCCCTCTTTTCTTTATTTAACCCTTTTCTTCAGACTTGACTAACATTCATTGAATTTCAATGCTCTGCAGTGTCTAGGAGAAGATTATTTTGCTGTTTGGTCAATGCAGTTTCAATTAACCTTTGGATAAGACCTCTCATACATGGGATGATATAACATCCCATTACTGTAATGCCTTATCTGAGAGGTGAATATGGATACCACTATCTGAACCATTGTCCTAGTGAATCAGAGAAAGGATCCTCAATTCCAGGATTCTCAGCTAACAAATTAGCTGAAGTTGTTAATCCCTGTGGGGCCTTAGTGATGGTTCCATCTGGAGCTGTGTTGTCAGGGATGAATGTACAACTGTGGCCGCAACATTACACAAACTCCTCCTTTTTCTGTCAGAATCCTTTCCAAGGCCAGTCTATTCTCCCATGTCACCCTACTGGTGGCATCTAGTTGTTCAGTTATACCTTAAACTGCTTCTTGAGTATAGTTAGCAATCCTTTGCTGGTTCAGTAAATGTAATTAATCCCACCACGTTCTTGTTTACAGTCTGCCACCAGAACAGAAATGAAATCAGCAATATGATTTCTAGCCTTAAACTGGTTTGGCACTCCTCCTGGAACCCCAATGGGATCTGTGTAAATATGGGGATCAAAGGCGCCCCCTCGACGCTCTCTCTTCTTTCTAGTCTGTCTGTCCATTGAAAAAGATTTAAGATATGCCCAATTGGCAGGGATAGCCAATGGTATCAAAAGTGCAAGGTCTGCTCCAACTGCTGGGCAAGGCCACAAGTAATGGTCCCCCGCAACACACCAGGTATCAGCATGGGGTAACGACAGTGCAGAATGATTAACTTCTGGGGATACTCTGCCATTTGCACATCTGGATAATTTTCCCATAAACTCCAAGTACTGCCCCCCCCCCCCCCGCCCCTTCACACACACACCCTGAGAGGCAGGATGTATAATTTACATCAGAGAAAGAGAGCCAGATCATTTTGGGGGACCCTTTGCTCTTTACCTCTGTTGGATGGGAACAACAGGGCAAGAGTCTTACAGGAAGCGTTGGCCCAGGGGGGTTCCTCCTAGTACAGGGCAAGCACACATTCCATCCCGTTACTGTCTGAGGTTCATCTGAATGGAAATGGAACCACTTGGGCTTCTAGCCTTTCTGCCATGCAAGTGTAACAGTTGCTTTTATTTAGGGTGTGTGCAGAATAGTTCCATTCCACTTAGGCATTCGTTTTCTTATACCCTACTTCTATTTGCATGATGGTGGCAGTGGCCCAAGGGATCTTGTCCTGTGACATCTATTCCTAAATCAAGTCCTAGCCAATCTCTTGGCCTAAAGGCTGAAATAACCAAGTCATTCAAGATACCTATAAACAGTAACTTAACTGGATAAGCATGATCCGATTGTACACATTTCTCCAGCCCACACTGTAAGCCATCCCTACAATTTGCCAGAGCCCTAAAGCAAATAGACAGCTTACAGTTTCTTTAGCATTAATTTCAAGGGGCTAAGTCCTGGTATGGCCATCCAAGTTGAGGTGTCTCCACCTGGAGAAGCTGGTGGTTCTCCCTTAACTCATGTGTGATGGGTCTAAACTTGTTCTAGAATCTGAACAGCAGTTTCAGTGATAATTAAGACAAGGTAGGGTCCTTCCCAAGAGGTTTCCAACTTGTTTACCTCCAGGTCTTGACCAAAACATAGTCTTCTGGTCTATGGCGATAGCCAGGAATTCAAAAGTAGGGCCCAGGAGGCCTTCCAACCAGCCTTTAATGGCTTTAATGTGAATGTACTACTTTATTTTATTTTTCTTTATAAAAATCTAAACTCTCTTCTTTATCCATTTCCTAATCTCACTCTCCCTTGCTGAATTCTAAACTTGTAATGATTTCCAAACCTGCCAGCATTCGAATATTCTGATAAGCTTTACAGGCATACGGGTTCTGTGCCCATAACTCAGAACTACTGATTCAGAACCTTTTGGAGGTAGGAGCAAATTATTAGGCAGTATTTTCATTATATTCTTGTTACTTGGAATTCCAACAAAATAAATATGTTGCCTTACATAATAAACTACTCAACTCACAATTGTAAATTACCACTATTAGCTTGCAAAATTTAATCCTTTCAGCATTATTGGTTTGTTGACTGAAACACTAAGTCTAACAGCATACTACCTGCTATTTCTCAAAGTGTTTTGAGCAGGATATTTATTTGCTATGTAGGAATTCCCCACAAAGTGTGGGCTATGTAGGACAGTGACATCTACAGTAACAGGTACACTCCCAATATCACAACTCCCAAAAATATATGCTCACATTTCCAATAGCCCTTGGGAAGAGGTATGAAAGAGACATAAAAATATAAGGCATGACACTTCCCTTAAAGGAGCTTATGATCACTTAGTGAGACAAAATACACAGTTATAGCACAAAATGTAATAGGATGAGGATGTACAGACAGAGGTGTAGTAGGGTATAATCGGATGGAACGAAGGGATGAGTTGATATTTTGCCCGCCTTTTAAAATTAAGTTTTTGTTTTTTGCTTAGATATTACAGGCAGCTAGTTTAATGCAATATCATATAAAAACCTATAACAAAAGCACCAACTTCACTATTTGGCTCCCCAAAGGCAATCACTTTCAGTTTTGTTAACTACTTATTTTCCTGCACTTATTTCATATCTCTAAAAATGTACGTATACAGCTATTTCTTGATTTACTTTTAAAATGTTAAGCTACCAATTATGACATATTAGCATTTATTATTTTTACATCCTCATTTGTTACACCACTTAATATATTTATTCATTACATTTAATTTCTTTATGTATTTTCTTCCTATAGAGAATAACGCTTCCTTTTTTAATGCTTTCCTTATCATCATTTCTTCTGCTAAGCTCTCTGACAGAGCTGTACCTTCTTTTTTATTGAAGACAAAATTTCTCTCAAGTTGCTATATTCTGCCCTGTTCTTTCTTGTTTTGGGTTTTGACTTTTTATCTTTTACTGTGGTTTGAGGATGGTGCTGGAAGGAGGTAAAGATATATATTCAATCCTCTGCATTGAATCATTGAATTGCATCTCTCTGAAGTTGATTTTGACAGGAAGGTTTGGAGAAGGCCTCATAAAGCAGTGACTTTAGAGGTGGGCCTTTGTAATGACCTTCATTGGCACAAGAGGTGGGCTGAGAAGGAATCCCATTCAAAGGTGGAACCGACACAAAGGCAGGCTGGAGGAAAGGACCTGTCCACCCCTCACCTTGTGGAGGAGAAGGAAATTCAGGGAGATAACGATGCATCTGTGGGCAGCACTCCGCCAGGGAGAGCCTTTTATCACCCAGTAAAATGAGGGCAGCCAACAGTGGCTTTTACAAGAAATTTAACACAGTCATTAAAAGAGTCACCAAGTAGGAAAGAACAGATTATCTGAGGGTGACATTGAGGTTTTCTAATATCTCAAAATAGAGCCCTTTTTACTTTTCACAGAGACATAACAATTGTTCATCAGTGTTAGTTTGAATAACTATCAAGATGATTTGATTAGTGTTCAAATTAGTACTTCTAACTCTAAGTGGCGTATTGTTATCTCAAAAATAGTTAGTTTAACAATCCACACTGGAGGCTGTTTTCTTGGGCAAGTCCTATCTATGTTGACTGCAGCAAAGGCCTCTTTCTCCCCACAATGTTCCTGCAGCCCCACTGCCTCCCTTTTCTCTGAGGAGGGCAGTAGAGGCCCACAAATCATGCTTCACTCTGCACTGTTTCTCTTTCATCATTCATGCTCAGTTTTCTTTCTCTGAATCTCACTTTTGCATAATTCTGTCATCCATTCTCAGGGGAACAATGTTGTCTTTTGTGAGGTCCTCAAGGTTTGTAACTTTGTACACTTGTGTTTGAAAATCTTAGAATCACACAGATAGAAAGTAAGGGCTGAAAGCTGCCTTCCAGATCACTGTCTAACCTTTGCCCCTTACAGAATCTGAAAACTAGAAAAGTGACCTGACTTGCTCAAGGTCTCCACTTAGGTATTCATAGCTCTAGAATCCATGTCTCCAAGCTCCATGAGGTTTGCTGCTGACTTTACTGTCTTTTTGGCTCCTGGTGCCCACAATGTGTTTACTAACAAAGGGAGTACAGTTTATTATCATGAAATTAAAATGTTTGCTCAAGTCTTTTTTTTTTAAATATTGCCATTTCTATCCTATTTTAATTTTTAGCAAAATGAAGGTAGGATTTTTCTGCCCTTTATCAGGGGCTTTATTTATTTGTCTTAATAAATTTCATATATCGCATATCATGTTAGGTTCTGAGAGGTGTATAAAAAGATAAAAATATAATGTTTATATGGGAAACAAGATATAAAGAAAAAAGTAGCCAAGCAAGTTAAAATAATGTCACATCATGAAGGAAGGGTAATTATAACTAGTTGCCAGGTCAGTTATAAGTAGTTGCCAGGTGAGAATGATCTAAACTATAAGAGCTCTGAGTTTTGATGGGAAAACATTTGAGGGGAGATGAGGGAAGAGTGGGTTCATTTGGAATTGTGGAGCAAAGGGAGGGAACATTCCAGGTAGAATGGTGCATTCATGACACCTACACCCTCCCTTGTCAGATACTGGCCTGGTGCCCTGCAGGTAGGTACACTCTCTTGAGGAGTCTGGAATTGAGTACACACTACACTACAGCAGAACCGTGATGGGCCTGTGTAAAATGTGCAGGATGCAAATGGATAATAGCAACATACAGTTAATCAATCATATATTTAATATTTTCCAGGCATGGTACCCATGTTGTAGAATTAAAAATTCACAAAAACCCTTATAAGTAAGTCATCACTATCACTGAATTACAGGTGAGAAAAATTGAGGTTTCAATCGTAAGTGTACGTAGGATGAGAATCATATGAGGCACTTTTTAAAAAGTACTTATACCAGAACCCACTGCACAGGTTCTGATTTCAGTCTGCCAAGGATCCAAAATTGGAGGAGTTGTAGTCATGATTATGGTTGTTTAAACCTCCCAGGTGACATTCATGTGCAAACAGGGCTAAGCATTCATGGCTTCGAGGGACCAAGAAACAACTCCAAGTTCACACTTCAAATAAGTGGCAAGGTCAGTTTCAAGCACACGGGTCTGACTTGAACCTTTATCATTATATCAGGCTGCCCCCAGATGGATGGGACGGCTCAGTGGCAGAGAGCACTGGTAATAGGTGTGTGTGTGTGTGTGTGTGTGTGTGTGTGTGTGTGTGTGGACACAGAAAAGATGTGTCCAGGAGGTACTGAGTGCTACAGCTGGACTAACTGGAGGTGGAAGGTAGAGACAGGTAGGAGAAGATGCTTAGGTCTGCTTTTCAAAAGGCATATTCTGGGCACCACTGTAACACCTTGGGAATGGAAGCAGCCCTGCCAGTCCTTGTTAAGGATGCAGGCAATGCCTGCCCTTGTTCTGAGAATTCTGATTGAATAGGCTGTGAATGGTTGGTCCAGGGTCTAATGACTGATACTGAGAGGCTGAGCTCAGGGTTTCACTGTACATAATCTTCAAAAGGGAAGGGAAGACATAAATGAAGCCAAGGGAATGAGGCAGATAAGCTTTCAAGGCCCACTCCAGATGAACGATGGTGAGAATTAGAATGATCACATCCAAGCTACTCAGCACATGGCAGAACAGACTGTGTCTGCTTACTGGACCGCAGTGTTTAATTGTCACTATCACAAACAACACACAGATATGCCTGCCAGGGCCTCTGAACCCACTTTTCTGAGACAGGGGATGCCGCTTCATTAATATGAGACCTCATGCTAGGATCTCAGCTCTAGCATCTCCACTGAGGGAGTGATGTGACTTCACTTTAGGGCTGAGAGAGTTCACTGCTGAGTGAAGTGGGAATTCATGGGTTTTCCGCAGCATCTCGATTCCCAGTCGAAGTAGAGGTGGAGCTGTGTAGGAGGTCATTCTGTAGTAATTAGGATCCTGTTTCAGTGTCTTCCCTGTTTAATATTCTTAGTTCCTCCAGAGCCACATCTTACTACCTTGATAAATGTTCTACTGACTGTTGGTTGTGCACCCCCTTCTCTCTTCACCCCTTTCTGCTCGCCTTGCCTCACTGGTCCCCACCAGGAGCTCACACACAGGCATGTGGGAGCGGCAGGAATGCTCTCAGCTTCTGTGAAATGATGGTGGAGTGGGTGGTTGTGCCTATAATAGGTCTTTAGAAAAGAATGCATTGATTTCTCTGTGGATTTTTTAAAGGCTCCGGGACATGACTAAGGGAATGGCTAATTACTATTTATGACTGTTTCATTTGGAGCTAATTGCTGGAGCTGCTGCAGACGCTGGGCCTTCATTGCTGCTTTGCCCCAAATGTGCAAACAGTAATAAAATGGTCAATGGGGCTGACTCTTTGCACACCACTCCTGAGACAGGAGTGTGTGTGCATGTGCATATGTGTATGAATGCATATGTACACACACACCCACACACAAACACACACTTTCACAGGTTTCAGGAAGACTCCAGAGGTAATTGTTGAGAGCCCTCTATTGCTAATAGGCCACAGATGTATATTAAGGCCAAATTGTCGAGGTGTAATTAACAATGCTGGAAAACTGGACTTCATTTGGAAAACGAAATAACTAAGGGATTTTACACTTCTCTTTCTCCTTGGGCTGACCAAATGAACAGGGACAGTAAGTGGTATGAAAGACTTAGCTAGATTCATCAAAGAAAGTGTGATGAAAATAAAAGGAAAAGTGTGGAAATAGTAAATGGAGACTGGAGGGGTTTTCCCCACTTATGCTTTGGCTTTCCTCTAATTGATTTTCCTACTTAACACAAACTCAAGGTGGCTGCACTTTGTATGGGGTGGGTTCATGGAGGTGGTGCAGGCAGCGCTGTGCACATCTGCTGAGCAGCTTTTGGACCGGACTGTGAAAGATAGTCCCAATGTGTGTCCACCCTCCACGCACCAGCATCCTTCACAAGTGCATGACGACAACAAGCAAATGCATACACAGGCAGGGTTCAGGGACACTGGGGACTGGGATGGCCGAGGAGTGATTGCCACCTCTCTGCCTTGTCCTCAGGGAAATCCATCTTGCAGTCCCGTACTATGGCCCAGACAGTGTCATTGTTTTTCCTTCCACCATCACATCCTCGGAGAATCTTGCCTTTTTTGGGGGGTGGGGAGAGGAAAGTCTACAAATCAAGGGTTTATATAAGAGTCACATTGACATTCAAACGAATGTGTGTGAAAATGTTGGTCTGTTTAGCGGTGAGAGCTGCACATTGCATACAAGCTATGTAACAGCGTGAATGACTAAAGAACTAATAAGTGAGAGCCAGCCTTTTCTGCTGACATTTTTTTCAGAGAAGGCAGGACTGACCTTGATTTAGCTTCTGAATGAGCCTGAGAGAACTGCAGGACCCTGTCTTCAGGGCAATGATGGGAAGTGCTGGATGGAGTGCAGGAGCAGCTGGCTAGCCCTGGGGAAGAGAGGGACTATGAGGCTGGAAGGGGTTCCTGACAGAGACATTAAGGAAGCCTGGCACCCTGCTCCCACCCCGGTGCCCAGGACAGGAAATGTTGGGTGGACACCTGGAGATGAGTCCCAAACCCCTGGGCGTCCAGCCTGACCAAGGTCTCTGGTGTTCAACACGGACACAGGTGCAGAGTGGTCCTGGTCTGAGGAAAGCTTAGGGGCTGGGCCCGAGCCTCACAAAAGCAACCTTATGACAGATGCAGGGCCTCTCACTCAGTCCAGGGCAATGCCCAGCTCCGTTTGTGGTGATACCCCTTGAACAGAGGAAACATTCAACCGGAATGCAATTGTGTTTCTCTCCATCATTGAGTCAGGGTTTGAGAGTCAGAAATACATTTACATAGAAAATAATGTGATATTTTTTTTGCACCTGAGTGTGGTAGAAATGATTAGAATTTAAATGACAACAACAAGGAAATACATACACAGACCTGATTTAGAGTCACAGATGAACTGAAATAATGCTTCCTTGATGGTGGTCAGGTTCCTGATAATGATTATTCTCTCTTTTTCAATTCTCTCAGAATCATTTTGGGTTCTGTGCAACATGAAAGGATTACAAGGATCAATGTCCCTGGTAAGGCACATTCAGACTAGTGGGGAAGACAGATATATGAGCAGAAGATTTAAGTGCGATGTTATAAGCATAAGGTTTCAGAGCTGAACACTTACCTTTCTATTTCAGTTTCTATTGACACTTGAGTTTGAAGTACTCATATGTTAAATTTGCCTGGCTTTTTCTTAGGGAATAGATCCTATTATGTGTTATTTTAAAGTCTTATTTTATACCTTAACTGAGTTTATGTTGAAATGCTTTCATTATTTTTTCTAAGTTGGCTCTAAGAAAGGTTGTGTTACTTTGCTAGGGCTGCCGTAGAAGTGTCTGCGTGGCTTAAACAACAGAAATTTATTGTGTGGCTGTTCTGGAGGCTGGAAATCCAAAACCAAGGTGTCAGAAAGTCATGCTGTCTCTGAAAGCTCTGGGAGAAGACCTGCCCCGGCCTCTCTCATTGCTTCTGGTAATTCCTTGGTTTGTGTCAGTATAACTTCAGTCTTCACCTGGCATTCTCCTTGATCAGATGTCTCCTTTTAAAGAGGATACCAATCATATTGGATTAGGCACCCTACTCTAGTATGATCTCATTTTGATCTAATTACATCTTCAATAACCCTATTTCCAAATAAGGTCACATTTTGAGGTACTGGGGATTACAATTTCATCATATGAATATTGAAGGAACACAACTCAACCCCTAGCAAAAGGCATCATTTCTTCTCTCATATACTGAAAATATTTTGTTCCTCTGGAGAATTCTTCTTTGTGTCATCATTGTCTGAGTGGGTCCAACATTTATGTCACCTTTCCATATGAGATGCCTAACTAACATTCTTTACAAAGACACATGGTAGTGCCCATTCTAGAGGTCTGTAGATGAAGAGAGGGGGGTCTGTGTCTTCTGTTTTCCTACCTGTTCACCTGTGGTGACCCTCTGGTTGCTCATCTTCATTTCCTGGAACAGCTATGGGGAAGGGCATGAGATGACTCCTGGGAAGCAGCAGTTTAGGATGCCCAGGTAAGTGCAGTGGAAACAAAAGGTCAAATAAAAAGCGAGTATGCTGCTGTTCCAGGACCCTAATTCTTTGGTCTAGATAGGGTAGAAGAGTCACTCCTGATCACTGCATGGCACATCAAGTTCATTTCACTGATTGACTTTCCAACAGATTTACTGAACTCTGTTCTTTTGAGGAAATTAACAGGTCATTGTGCAGTTGTTCCCAAAATGCAATACTATTCTAAGTTTTAAGAATGCACTTGTATTGTGAGCTAATCCAAAAACAGGGAATTTGTCTTCTTTCTTCCCTTGCTTTTTTCCTCCTCTTTTCTTGCTTCATGACAATATTTATTTTAGTCCTTTGTATAATATAGGTGCTCAGTGACTGCTTACTAATAGCTTTGAATTTAAAAGCTTGGTATCTGACCAAGACTGTTTCTTGAGGTTCACAGTTTATTAAAAAAAAAACAACAACAACAACCACAAAAACACTGCCAGTAGTTGATGTATCAGAAGATAACATTATAACCAATTATGTATAACCAATGCATTAAATATGGATAATTAGAAATATAGTTGAGATAAAATTTCATTTTGTCTTCCTTGTCCCTCCATTTCAAATTTATTCAGGGTGAGATAGGCAGATGGATAATTTTCCACTGTCCCTTTATGGAAAGTTGGGTACACCTTGGGACTTCTCTGCTCACTCAGTGTAAACAGATATATACTCACATTGGGTTACTAAATACAGTGTTGTTTCAGTAAGTGGAATGTGTCTAGGCCAAAAATGTTAATAAATGATTCAGTCTGTATAAAAATGAAAGATTCCTTCCCCTTCATCAACTTTAGGTTGGTGGCTGCCTGGTCTCAGAAAAGGCACTGGGGTAGGTTTCTGCCTTTTGCTCCTTCTTCCATTCACCTTCTCCCACTCTGGCTAGCAGACTGCAGTCCTCTCCAATGTCTAATCTGTGAGGAGAGCATTATAGTGGGAATAGGGCAATCTTATTTGGTTAGATTTTTTTTTTCTGGGTCCCATTGATGCTTAAAATGGAGTCCTTCCCTCTCGGGGCACTTTTATTGGTTGTTGGTGATGGTCATTGTTGAGAGCCTTGCAAGTCAAGGAGAGCCTGGACTGGTGGAATGCATCTCTATCCCAGTGGTCCCTTTGATTCTTCCAGCAGCTCTTGGATATTTCACATACATTTCCAGTGACTTAGCATATGTTTCCTGCAAGTTAGTTCCCCCTAAGTGGTACTAACATAGGAAGCAAGAGCAGCCCACTTTGTCCATCCGTCACCGTGGGTCTACATCTACTCATTGCAAACACATGCCCATCTTCTGCTAAACCCAATGCAGTCTTCTCTATCCTCTTTCACAACCTGCTTTAGTTTTCTTAGGCTTAAGCCAGACACTAGATCCTGTGATCTCCCAAAAGAAATGAACTCATTAAGTTATGCTGAGTTGTCTCCTGGATGTTCTTCTCACCTGCCGAGAAGTAAAGGAGATAGTCCACTGTTTCTCCTGGGGTGGGAGATGGATTCACAGAAAACCAAAAGATTTCTCCCAAAATAATTATCTTCACAAATTTTTGCTTTCTGACATATTTTTATAATGTACAGTAGTTGGCTCTTAAACAAGGCAGGGGTTGGGGAGCTGATCCCTGCAAAATAAAAAATCTGAATATAACTTTGATGTCCCCAAAACTCAGTCAGTCCCTTGTTATCTGTGGCAGATTCATTCCAGGACCCCCGCTAGTACAAAAATCCAAAGATGTTCAAGTTGTTTGTATAAAATGGCAGCATAGAACAATACATAGAACTATACATGCAGTTGGCCCTTCACATCTGCAGAATCACAACCAGGAATAAAAAATACTATTTTTGATTCCTGGTTGATAGAATCTGTGGATACAAAAGCCAGAGATATGGAGAGCCAACTGTAAAGTTATTGGAAACTAGAGGCCTAGTGCACAGATTCATCCACATTGAGAGAAGATTAATTAGAAGGTAACTGGTGGGGTGGGAATGGGTGAGACGACAGGCTGGACACACCCTGGAGCCAACCTCCTGCAGTCCCTCCCTGGCTGGCCGCACCTGGGGCAGTGCCCGAGCTCGAAGGGTGTCTTTGAGTTAGCGGGTTCCCTCTGGCAGGAGAGGTCCCTCGGCCTGGCCTGCATGGATTGGGCCAAAACTAGCAGTCTGACATCCCCCAAGGGGTTCCAGAGTGCAAGAGGGCACTCTGCAAAGTTGCTGTCCTTCGGCAGCTCCTGTGTTGAGTATCTTCCCCCTGGTGATCAGTGTGTGTCATACCTACAGCTGGTCAGCTGGTCAGCCAGTCAGCTGGTCAGCCAGTTAGCCAGTCAGCCAATCGCTTAGCCTTTTATATATATGGTAGAGGCCCGGTGTATGAAATTCATGCACTCGGGTGAGGGAGGGGCCCTCAGTCCAGCCTGCACTTTCTCGCAGTCCAGGAGCCCTCAGGGGATGTCCGACTGCTGGCTTCTGGCTGAGCAGGGGTGGGGAGCACTGCTCAACCAGAAGCCAGGCTCGCAGCTCCTTAGCTCTGTCTCTGCTCCCTGCCCACTGGTGGAGGGGAGCCGATTGGGGGCTGGGCTGGCTTGGGGAGGGGCCGTGGGAAGTTGAGGTGCCATGGTGGTGCCCTGTTCTACCTCTGTGGAAGGACCAAGACTGTACCACCGCCTCTCTAATCACCTCTGCAGAAGTGGGGGATGGGGGAGAGGTGCCTCTGAGACCACCATGGCTGGCCTGGCAGCACTGGCTCACTGGCCCCGTCACCCACTGGTCATTCCAGAAGGTCATTCTGCCATCTGGTCTAATTAGCATATAAGCTTTTTATTATATAGGATAGATAATCTGTGTACAGTGGACCTGCATAGCTTAAACCTGTTTAGTTCAAGGTTCAACTGTATATACTTTTATTGTATGCTAGCTATGCTTCCATAACAAAGTTGAAGACCTTACACAATAACTACTATTAATTATTCTTTATTTACAAAGTGTCTTAAAGTATGTTTTAATTTTGAATTTCAATAACTCTGTAAGATACAAAAGCAAGTTATAGTATCTACATTCGACAGATGAGAAAATTGAGGTCCAGAGAATAGCAATTTGTGCAAAGTGCAGATAGCAGCTAAGGTAAAACAGATATGTGGCTAGAAACTAAGTTTTCTGATTATGTTCAAACAATGACTGGTTTTCAATAGGAATCACACAAACCCGGGAGGAGGTGATGTATAGGGACAAAATGATAGAATAGAAGGAAAATATGAAGCTTGGGGCGAAAAGCAGAGTTTTCCAATATTTTGATTTGCTTTTCATTGCATTCATGGTATTTCAAATAAAGGAATTTGTGAGTTTTTATATATTTCAAAAGAGAGCAGGGGTGGGGAACTAAGGAAAAATGCACTCAAAATACTCTCCTTCACTAGTCTCATTGTCTCCACTCAGCTCATTTGGTATGTCAGAGTTATGAACATTAATTGTACATCATGCACTTTACCAAGATGACATCTATATCTATACTGAGATAACATGTAAATATCTTATTTCATCAAAGTTTTTAAAATTATCAGCAGAAAAGGTATTTTAAAAATCAGTGCTGATGAAGACTTTAAGACTAAAATCCTCAGGAAGTTGCCTATTCAAGAAGCAAATATGCTAACCAAACAAAAATAAACCATAAACATGAACTTTTCCCCCTCCTGCTCTCCCTATCCTAAGCCCCCCTGACTTTTCTGGTTTATTTTAAGCCAGTGCAGAACAAAACCCTTGCTGTTCCTTAACAAGTGAGAACGACTTGCCCAGACACACAATAAAACATTTGTGACAAGCGAGCATGCATGCCCTGAGCCCAGAACTTGCTCAGCACAAGGTACTCTGGCTGCCCCATCCAACAAAGGGCCTTCTGTCCCTGCTCCTTGCCAAGGCTGAATGCCAATTGTCTTAAATCTGATTGCTCCCTGAACCCCAGGCCCCTCGTGGTGAGTGCATGAGAGTGCCACCCAGAAAACCAGGACCCATTAGGCTGAGCCAAGTGAGGATATTGTTTTAAATCAGGCTTCCTTTATTCTTCACTCTTTAAAAATGTTAGGTGTAGCCTTGTTTTGCTTCTCTCCAAGCCCTCAAGTGTTTGCTCTCAACTCTCTCCCCTGAACCCTGTTACCTAAAACAGCTGCTTTTTCCACCTTGTCAGGCTACCTGAACCAGTCTTAATTCTGTTAGATGTTTATCCCAGAGGCATATCATTGAAGGGTGCTTTAAAGAAGCATAAAGCCAGTTGAAACAAAATATCTGGGCATAAACGACGAACTGGAGAATGCTATGGAGAGGAGCAAGGAGAAAGCAAATTGAGGAGGTATTATAGTACCGAGAAGTGCAGAGGACACTAAAATGGCCTCTTGGTAACTTCTTGATAAATTTCTCCCACATCTTAAATTCTTCATGGGTCATCCTGTGTTCTTGTTCTTGTCACTCATTTTTTTAAAAGAAAACTTGAATACTTATTTATAATTATGAAGGCAATACATTTATTGTATATTTTTTTTAAAAAGAGAGCATTTTAAAAACCCATGATTTAGAGGTATAATGCAAAATTTCTCTCTCTTTATTTGTCACAAACATACACACAAAGTAATTTATTTGGTAATTGATGTATTTTTCTGTAATAATGCATTATAGAAATATTTTATTAGTAAAAAGTTAATAGCTTAGATTAAAATTTTATGTGGATATATCATAATTTATTTAAATAATCCCCTGTGTTTGGTCTTTTTTGGAATCAAAATTTTTAGATATAACTAAATGACATTGCAATGGAAAATTTTGTAGTTACATCCCTAATTTTATGGAAAATATCCAGAAGTGGAATTTTTAATTAAAAGACAATGGATGTTTTGAAATAGTTTGATTTTTATTGTAATCCAGGAAAATTATTGTATCTATATACATGAAATATGTGTGTGTGTGTGTGTGTGTGTGTGTGTGTGTGTGTACACACACATATATAATGTATATATATATTTCAGAGAAGAAGGGAGAGGGAGAGAGAGATAGAAACATCAATGACAAGAGAGAATCATTGATTGGCTGCCTCCTGCACATCCCACACTGGAGATCAAGCCCGCAACCCGGGCATATGGCCTGTGACTGGGAATTGAACTGTGACCGCCTGGTTCATGGTGAATGCTCAACCACTGAGCCATGCCAGCCAGGCCTGTATATGTTTTTTAACACACCAAGCAGTGTTCTTCATGGGCAGGGCTTTGAATAAACCCAGCATCTTATTAGTTCTTATTGTATCTTATTAGTTCTTTTTTTTTTTTTTGCATCTTATTAGTTCTAATGCAACTTCATTAACCTATCCTTAATTTAAAGTAGCTTGCATAAAGAGTACAAATAGAAAAATGCTTTCATGAGCTTATACTAGAAAATATTCATGTATTCAACATACATTTCTACCTGTTTTCTTTTTGTTCATGACTAGTTCAATGCTATACTCATAGTGGGAGTCAATACTTTATGTGTAGTGAAGCCCATTCATTTGAGGGTACCACATGGACTGCTAATGAAGAAAGTCTTGAGCACATTTAATTTTGAAATTCCCTGTATTCTGCTTGTAAATGTTTATCTTAAAAGAAACTAGACATTGTTATCTCCACAGGAGAGTTATTATTCTACTGGAAATGAGTGAAATTGTCTGGTTATTTGTAAGAGAGGCCATAAAATTACATTTTGTTAAGTTATTTAGCTTTAGGGGAGTTATGGTCATGTCTAAATTGAGTTTTTCTTTTCTCAGAGATTTTTTTCTGCCAGATGCTGTGTTTTGTCATACAATAATCATCATTGATTTCTTAATTGTGCTCTTGATAATTTCTTAGCAAAATTGGTCAGTAAATTTGATTGGAATCATTATAGCTAGGTTATCTGAATGTTTATTGTCAATACAAGCAGTTTCTTTCCAGTTTGTAGGCCAAGGACAAATAACCTCCTGAGATGATCATAACCTGCAGTACTCCTACACACACACACACACATACACACACACACACACACACACACACACACACAGGATCACAAGGCCTTATCAGGAATGGTTAGCCAAACTTCTGTTTTTTCATCATTCAAATACCTATTTATTTTTCAGAGTGCAAAATAAAAATGGTGGATAAATATTGTTCTCAATTTGAAACAGATGTCTTAAAGTAGTGTCTCTCATCGTTTTTTACTCTTTGGCTAAGTAAAACAAGGTATAGAAAGGTAGGGTTTGAAGTTAACTATTAGCTTGGTTTATGTACCAGAAAGACAGATGTTTTAATTCAATATCAAGATATCCAGCTCTCCATACTCAACTGCTGTATTAAATAAACTCATTCATCAAGTTTGTTAAACATTTGCACAGCAATTTGCTAGTTACCTTTGAATTGAAGCAACAAATGTAGCAGAGTATTGTGAGACATCACAGTAGATGAGACCAAGAAAAGAACTTCTAACAGCACCATTCATAGCATTATTTATTACTGTTTACATGTGAAGAGAGAATTAGTCTTTATCTCAAAAAACCTGTTTGCTTTAACCCCAGAATGAAGATAGCTTTTCCAGTTTTTTTAAAATTTCTTTATTGATTAAGGTATTACATATGTGTCCTTATTCCCCCATTACACCCCACCAATCCCCAAACAAGGCTCGATTTAGGGCTTTCTGACTTGAAAGAGGAGATCTGGTGGGAGCCGCAGAAGCCGTGGACATGGATGCTGCCATGACAATTAGATGATCAAACAAATCAGAGACTTGGTACTTGCACTGCCACAGCAGCTCTCAACCTAAGCCAGCGTCAGAGCCTATTGTCCTCCTCATTTTTGCATTCTAAATCTATGTACCTTTCTCATGGTCACCCGAACCCATAACCATCAGCGAGGGGGACTCTAGCAAACGCTCCTCCAGCCTAGTTCAGCTGCCACAATACAAAAGCAATACAAACAGCGATGATGCATTGAGACAAGTTTCCCATCATGCCTTAAACTTTATGGCTGAAAAGTCACCATACTGCTTGGAATTCACGGAAACTCAGACTGCTTTGTTTTACAGTTTCTTTTTATTTTTCATGATTCAAATTCAAATGTCTTTCCCCATTTTTTTTTAAAACCTGGTAAATTTCTAATAAGCCTCTAAAAACAGCGCAGATATGTACTACTCTGGGAAGTTTTCTTTACCCGTAAAGGCAAGGTTATTATTGTTTTATTATTGAAATATCAAGCACTTTGTATTGTGACTACTGTTTATATTGCTGTTTGTCCCAGCAGAAGAGTTCATCGTTGGCAGGGACTGCAGCCTTCTCATCAGCATGTTCTCACTGTGCAGCATATACACAAACATAAAAGTTAAATGTATTTGGCATAAATTAAAAAATAATCTTAGTTTTTATGTATGATGGAATGAAGATGAACGTTCTATTATTACTATCAATTTTCCAAGAATTACCACAGGAGCATACAATTCATTACCTTATCTTGATGAAATAGTTTCTAAGACATCAAATAACCAAAGAATTTAATCAAAAACTTTCGTTAAAGAAATATTTTGACATATGGAAGAAAATGTACACGAAACCAATAATGTGGACTGTCCTGGAAGAGGTTGCTGTAGGTTCACCTACACTCTATGAACTTCCTGTAAGCCAGATAGTGGCACTGCTAGGCATGTTCTAGACCCAGATAATATTTTGTTTCATTTTCGTAGTTCCAAAAATGCAAGTAGAAGTGCAATTGTAATGTAGCATGTCTATATACAGTAATTATAATCCTATATAATAAAAGAGAAACATGTAAATTTACTGTACCTCCACTAAACTCACCAGCCAATCAGGAGGAGTATGCAAATTAACCCGCCATACACAGGCACCAAGTGGCCTGTAGGCCCGCATAGGCATAGGCCCTGAGCAGCCTGGGTGCCAGAACAGCACCCCCCTCCCCCTTGGGCGCAGGCATAAAGAGTCTGGGGGCTGGGTGGAACGCCTGGGTTCCTCGCCAAGCCAGGAAGGCAGGCATCAGCCCTGCCCTGGCTGCTCTGGCCCGGTGGGCAGTGTGTGTAGGCAGGGGGCTGCCCACCTGCCTGCCCAGAGCACACTGCCCAAGGCAAGGAAGCCAGGCGCGGGTCTCCGCGCCTGTGGGCAGCGTGCACAGACATGGACAGGCCGGTGGGCGGGGTGGGGCCAGATGCCTGCCTTCATTGCCTTGTGCAGCGTTTGCAGGTGGAGAGTGGCCGGTGGGCAGCACACTTTGGGCCAGTGGGAAGCGTGCACAGGCATCCCACCCGGCCCAGGCTGCTCCGGGCCTGTGGGCAGCGCACAGAGAGCCTCTGGGAGGGCAGCCAGTACTCCCCATATGGCTGCGGTGGCAGCCGTGAGCATGCCAAGTGGAGCCTGCAGGCTGAGCTAAAGTAGGGCCTGCAGGTCAGCAGTGCCAAGGAGTGGCTGCGCAAGTCCTGCTCCTGGCCCAGAAGATGTGCGATCACAGGGACAGCCACCTTGGCGGGCCAGATTGATGTCCTTCTAGCGGCACCACAGGGGTTTGCAGATCTGCACAGCTGCAGGCCTCCGGTGCGGTGCGCGATTCCTCTTCTCCTCCGCCTGGCTTGCGAACCTCCTCCAGCGCTCCATCACCCACACACACCTGCAACAGTCCTAGACCACAGTGTGTGCAAATCACCCCCCTCCCCCAGGGCAGAGTGGTGATGCCCTGTTCCCGTGGAGGCCAATGCAGCTATGAGATCACCTCCATGGGGCTAATGCAGGTGTCCAGGCGGGAGCAGGTACAGACAGACACACCTGGTGGGTGCAGGCGGCCCTCGCTGAGGTGCCCTCAGTCAGCGTTTGAGGTCTGGAACCCAGAGGAGGAGAGGAGTTCCATCAGCTCAGTGAAATGGTGGGATGGTCAGGGCGACTGCAGAGGAGGAATGTGCACTTTGGGTGCCAGCACCCATGATCCAAGGCTGCCCTGACTGAGCCTTGCTTGCTTGGGGCCTGGCACACTCCTGCTGGGCAGCGGGTGACAGGACGTGCTTCTCTGAGTTAATGAGAGAAAACATTGATTCTCTTCCTGCCCGCGAAGGTGGAAAGTGGAGTGGGAGACATGCAGGGAGTGAGCGAGGTTCCCTGTCTGGGGGTGTTCCAAATCCGCAGTTGGTTCCTTTCACGGCTGACTAGAGACTAGAGATATACAGGGTGTCCCTCCAAAATGTATACACACTTTGAATACCTACTAATTCCAATGGGTTTAAGCACGAAAAGAAAGAAATAACAATGGAACTGTCATCTGTTAAAAGTGCGGGCACAAATGAGTAGTCAAGGGTCCTGAATTGGAGAGGGTGCAGGACAGACTGAGGTGTCCTCCTCCCCGCCCGCACCCCCCGCCCCCTCCCCCTGCACGAATATCATGCACTGAGCCTCTAGTTTTTAATAATAAAGATGAAAAATTGTTCTTATATAAGTCTTTCTATAAAAGCATTACTCTACAAAGATAATTGATGTTCAGATAGGACCATCAGTAATTTGTCAAATATTTAAATTTTTCAAATTATTTAGTTAATTTTAGATGAAAGAACTATAGTAGTTTAGATATGATTTTCAACAATAAGTAACACTATTTTTATCTCTTTTAGCCCTCTGTTAAAAATAGGTTAAGCAGGATAAAAAATCTTAATGAACATTATGATTAATGAAAAATTTCTGTGCTGATTAGTGTAGGAAAGGGCATCTGAAAACATGTATTTCAGAGGGCTTTTTTCTTGGAAGCCTCATCTTTTTTTTTTGTTTTGTTTTTTAGCACAGCACCAAATTAGGTATTCTATTTCAATAATTAATTCTGGTTTCTAGAACAGTTGTTTCTCTTCCTTTTCAGATAACTTTATATTTCCTGTGTGTATATTTATAAACTCTTATCTGTCATCTATCTACTTGTTACCTATTTATCTACCATCATCTATTATCTACCTATCATCTATCTATCTATCTATCTATCATCGCTTCTCTATGTGTTAATCTGAACCCTATGAAATTTCCATGTTTTTGGTTAAAAAATGTTTAATATTAAATTCATATGGTAAAGTATTGGCAATTTTATATAGTAAGCATATTGTAGGCAACCTTGACTTCTTTTTATAGGTAGACACAACTCATAAAATAATAAAAATATGTAGTGACCTTATTGATTTTACTGTGATAAACTAATGTGTGTGATGCATTGGACTATAGAAGGGCGTGGTGACTTAGTGCAAACAAGACAAGTAAACAACAACGATGACAGCAAAACTTTGTGTTTATGGTAACAATTAAGAAAAGCCATGCAGTTGATGTACCAAATTGAAAGAATTCTTTGGCATTACTTATTATAAAATGTAAAAGGGAAGTGAAAGTTGATTCATTATTAGATTTTAATAAATATAATAAAGGAAAATATAGTTTTTTTTAGGTTTTGATTTCTTTTTGAGAAAACTTGCCATTGTTGTTACTAAAATGCATTTTCCTTGTCAAAGAGAAAATAATTGCCCATTTTATATGAGATAAAATGGCTGGGTTGTCAGGAAATAAGGGATAATATCTCATTGGTATAATGCAAGCACAAATAATATTTTTTTAAAATATGGTAAGACTGACTTTATTTCTAACAATAGAAATAAAACACATGTTTATAAAGATAATTGGTTTAACAAGGTTAAATGAGTGAAATAAGACTGATTATTTCTTGGGGATGAAGAACACCTATGAGTAAATAAGAATTTAATTAAGAAAAAGTATACAATTTCTGGATGAAATATAACATGGACACCACATGACTCTTGCTATGTGAATGGCAATATAAGAATGGAATATAGGAGTAATGGCATATATTCCATACAAATACACTGAGTGGCTAAATTATTATGCTCTCTGAAAGCATAATAATCTGGCCACTCAGTGTATATCCTATATAATAAAAGGCTAATATGCAAATTGTCCCCTTGACCAGTAGTTCGACCAGCAGGCAGACCAGCCAACTGCCCATGTCCCCTTCCCCTGGCCAGGCTGGCCAGAACCCATCCATGCACGAATTCATGCACCAGGCCTCTAATACACACACACACACACACACACACACACACACACACACACACACATACACATACACTGAGTGGCCAGATTATTATGCGTTCAGGGATGATAATAATCTGGCAACTCAGTGTATATGGAATATTTAATGCTACATGTATAGACAATGACCAAATGTAATCACAGTTCTCAGAGTGATTAGGTAAAAGGAGATAGATGTTAAATATTTGCCTATCCATAGAACTCTTTAAAACACAATAGATCAAGTCAATTGATTTTTTAAAAGTACAAAAAAAGCATCCACAAAAACTTAAGAAAATAAAATCCTATAATATTCTTTACTTTAAAAGGAAATATTACTAATTGGAGCTTACTTAAGTCTTTGGTAGTGACTTTAATTAAAGTCATCTTACAGACATTGAGGATCACATATCATAGGTTGTTAAAATACTTTATGAAAAAAGTGTTAGTAATAGAGAAGATGGAACGAGACAATTTCTGAGGAGGCTCTACACACTCACATTCCTACAGTTTGCCTTTTAGCTCCACACTGCCATGTCACTCCTAGATGGCAATTTGAAGATTAAGCAATCAGTCCAGTCTATATAGTGGAATGACAGCTGAATGCCATTGATATGCAGGGGATCCCTGAACTAAAATTTAACTCTGCACATGCTCATACGTGATTGGTTGCCTCCCCATCATTGTACCATGCTGTTATTTTCTGTGTTCCAAGTGTGCTCTGAATCTCAGTCTCCTGGTAATGAAACAAGGCAATCCCTAAGTAAGCAGCCCATGATACAGAGCTCAAATCCTCCAAAATATGCTATCAGTTAAAAGCTGTTCTTTTAAATGGTGGCTCCTTTTCAAATGACTTTCATAAAGCAAGATCTCGGAAGTTGGTGCAATTTTTTTTTAAAAAAAAGCTGCACAAGGTGACTTCTAAGGTTAATTTCAGTTCCAAAAGTATTTTGTTGTTGTTGTTAATAAATCAAGCTTTCTCAAGATTTCAGAGAATCTGATAATTTTAACAGTTTTCTTTATATAATTGGATGACTTACATCACTTTTTCATGGTCTTATACCTGGGAAATAAAAAACCCTGAATTTATGTCTACTTTTTAAGATGCAAATTTATATTTGAAAGGATAAGAAGCTCTACTTCTGAGTATTGGTCCTAGCTCTAAAGAATACCTGGAGAGAGAGAGTGGTAAATTTAGTCTATGGAAGTATAAGAATGAAAGAAGCAAAATGCAACAGCAATAAAGGAAAATTAACATGAAATAAATTAAGGGAGATACATGTGAAAGTGATGGGGAGATGTAAGGGGAAAGGAGGTATGATTCTCAAACACAATCTAGGCAAGTGTGTCATAAGGGATGTGTGTAAATACATGGATCACATGGAATATGTTAATTCCTGGCTCTGAGCCCTCAGGGACAATCCTGCAAATATAACCTGATAAGCTCTGAGAATACCAGGTAAACCACAGGTGATTGTTACCGCAGGATTGTATGTCCTGGTTGCCGGGGCAACCTGTGTTTATGCATGCTGTCCCAACATCATTATTAAGAGCATGCTCTGTCACTCTTAAAAGTGTCTTGATAGTAAATTATATGATTCATCTGTGCATGCTTCATTACATTTTACATTGTTTAGTGTGTCTGTATGTGTGTATAAGGAAGAAATAGAACTTTTAAAAGATATCCCTGGAAATATTATTTTATGTTATTACTTGATCTCACTGGGTCTCCCATGTTTTTGTAATTCTTATCTACCTTCTAGAAGAAATGAACCAGGTGGTAAAAGTGCTCGAGCCTATAAAGCCGGAATAATATTATCTCTCCTTAGCTCTTTTGCTATTAACCCTGTTGTTTGAGCTGACTCTGACTGGTGTTTTAGTAAGTGTGCAACTATAAGTGCATTTTGATATATGATCTAAATTTACAACAATATAGACACACTTTATCCTTCTCCTTCACAAATGCCTAAGTTAATTTAACAAATGTGTATTGAGCACCTATTGTGTTGCAGATACGACACTGAAAAGATTTGATAGTACAGGAGGAACACTTCTCTCTTTATAGAAACTCATTCAACTAAAACAATTCAAGCAAGTTACATAAACAGTGGGTTGTGGTGAACCGGATGGTAATAATATACATAGATCCTTTGTTCCCTAGGAGTCACAGGAGACTGGGTATAAGACATCTACAGAAGGTCATGCTCAGTCAGCTGGTACAATGGTTAGGAAAATTAGGGGCATATTTAGAATGGAAGAACTGAGTTAGAATGAGTATACACAAGAGAGGCAGCAATGTAGATATAAAATTTGAGTTTACAAACAAGACGTGGAGATGTTTTCCCAAAGTTGCCACCACTAAAGATTTGAAGAAAACAGAATGATTCCTATCTCATCCTCATTAGACTTCACCTATTTGTCTTGAGCAAAACCCAGACATCTGAGATAATAATAGATTGATTTAAATTTAATCAAGCTGTGACTCCAATTCTAGATGTTGTTCCATATGTAGTTTCTTTACTAGAGCAAAGGGACTTACCCCCTGATATTTGGTAGCCAATTATTAATTTGTTGATTTTTTTCATTATGTTAGTAAAGAACCACCAAAAACAACAACAACCTCAATAATTGCTTACAAAGCCAAATATATATATATATACACACATATTTGTTCTATTTTAGAGCTATATCATTACTCCAGCCCTCTGTTATAACCTCATCTACAGGAGCATTGATCACATCTCCTCCATTCAACAAGACTTCAATCAGACCCTCCATTGATATCAGGCTGATAGAAATCAGGATAGGAAGTATCAACTCTCTCTTGGATATTTTGGAAAGAAAGAAGCAGGTGTGACAGAGGCTGAGAAGTAAATCCCTCTAAAATACATGGGCCTGGAAGCTTGGTGAAATAGTCAAGGCATGTTATAAGATGTTTTCCAAGCTTAAGAAAACAAGAAAACAAAACAAACAAAAAAGATTAAAGCAAAATTACTATACTTGATCCTTCTAGTTAAGTTACTAAGAAAGAGATTTAATGCCTAGTGAGCTTCTTTGGATTTTGAAAGCCACATTTACTCATTTTTGGTACAATTATTTTTTAAAATGGTAGTTTTGAGTGTGACCTAAAGTGAGAGAGAGCTTTGCCATAGGTCACACTTGCTATGTGAGCTGTTCTGTCACTCAGGCCATATCAGCCAGCTGGCTCAATGGTTCCCCAAGTGTCTATGGCTGACAGGTATGCTCTATGAAGCCTTTGTAGAGCTGAAACACTGTATGAATTTAAGAACAAAATCATGTCATCTTCAGAGAAAACTCTTCTCCTTTCAAGAAGCAACCTCTGGCTTATCACAAGGACCTAGTAGAGAAGGAACACTGTCTGTGTGGCCCTAAGTTTCTCTGTAATCTAGATGCCACAATGAACTGGATATGAGGTGATCTGCTAGGTGACAGAGTTGGATGTGCACAGCCATGTTCTGTCATCAGGTTGCAGCAGCACATGTGAGATTGGGGCTTGTGCAGTCACTGAAGGCACAGGTAAGTTGCATGAGGAAGTGGCTCAGATTCCCATGATTCTTACGCTTGTTACACTGCTTTATGTCTCTCAACAATCACCTACTGTCTCATGGATAGTTCCCAGGGGATGAACGGCCTAAAGAAGAGAAAATTGGGCCCTGATTTATAGATGACTGTGCATAATATGCTGAATCTATTTAACAGTAGGTTTTCCATTAATAAGTACTTATACCAGGGAGGCCCCAAAGGATAGTAAAGAAGATAAATCTTTCCAGTGGGCAAATTATTTAACATTAGACATGGTTTCTCACTTTACTTGGAAAGGAAGATGTCCAGATATATGATATATGTGAATTCATGGGCAGTGGTTAATAATTTGGCTGAAAGGTAAAGAAATAATAATAAAAAAATAGAAAGAACATGATTGAAATTGGGTAACAAGGACATCTATGAGAAAAGTGTATGCATAGATCTCTTCAAATAGACCCAGAGTACAAAGATATTTGTGTCCATTGTAAATGTTCATAAATAAAAATATGAGTAGATATTTGGACACCCTGGACAAGATGACTCATTCCATGAATGTCAGTCAGCCTGTTTCCCCAGTTACCTCTATCCTTATACAATGGGCTTGTGAAAGAAGTGGCCATGGAAGTAGAGATGGAGGTCATGCATGAGCTCAGCAAAACAGATATCTGTCCAACAGTTCTGTTCTGGCTACGCAGTGCTGAATTCCCAAACTGCCAACAGCAAAGATCAACCCTGAGCCCCCAATATGGCACAGAGTATGAGCCAGCCATCTGCTTGCAGATTGG
This sequence comes from Corynorhinus townsendii, assembly GCA_026230045.1. Taxonomy (NCBI): domain Eukaryota; kingdom Metazoa; phylum Chordata; class Mammalia; order Chiroptera; family Vespertilionidae; genus Corynorhinus; species Corynorhinus townsendii. The sequence goes on along the minus strand of JAPDVU010000002.1, from coordinate 147,498,480 downwards.
GTATGTTGGATGATTTCCATATGGAAGGGGAGGCATTCGTTCTCATGAGAATAAATCCTTACTCTGGATTTAGATTTGCCTGTTCTGCTCAAAATATTGCTTCCAAAGCAACTATATGTGGACTTAGAGAGAACGTGTGTTTGCTGTGATAATATCCCACGCAAATTGAATCTGACCAGCTGCAACACTAAGAGGCTGCAATGAGTTTATGCTCATGAAAGGCATTGATTTTTTTAAAATTTCTTTATTGATTAAGGTATCATATATTTGTCCTCATCCCCCCATTCCCATCCCAAACCCCTCCCCACACATGCCCCCATGCCCCCTGTTGTCTGTGACTGCTGGTTAGGCTTATATGCATGCATACAAGTCTTTTGGTTGTTCTCTCCCCTTTACCCCCACCCTCCCCTACCTTCCCTCTGAGGTTGGACAGTCTGATCGATGCTTCCCTGTCTCCGGGTCTGTTTTTGTTCATCAGTTTATATTGTTCATTATTTCCCCCAGATCATGTGACACTGGAAATATACTTATAAGAACCAAAAATGAGATAAGCAATAATGGTTTTGCTGAGAGACAAATGAATTCCAGTCTGTAGTGAGTTTCTTTCTGGGCCAACAGGTTCTTTTGAGTCCCAATTTCAATGTCAAACAGTTCCTTATGTGTACATGTCAGCAATGATATTTCAGTTCTGGATGGTGGACAAATGGTGGTAATGCAGGTCTGACCCTCTCTGGTTTGGTCCTGGGCAACCTGCAGTGACACACAGCTGCTGACTGCTAGTATGGCAAAGCATCATCAGCGCCTTCCATCTCTGGACTGTTTCTCTTGTTGTCATGGCTGGAGCAGTCCTGTCAATTCCTCTCTACTGCAGGAATCCACATGGTCTTGGAGTTGTTTTCTGAAAATTTACAAACATATTCTCAACCAAAAGTTAATAAAGGAATCTTATCTATAAATTTGACTTGGGATCCTTTTTCATTTTTGCCCAAATGATTTTCCTTTGGCTTGTTTTGACACCATGTGTGTTTTTTATGGGTGTCTTGCTGTGAGCATTACAAATGAAAGTTAATTTTCTAAAGTAAAATTTTTCTAGATGTAATTTACTTTCAGGATATTTTTCCTTACATGATATTCTTCTACTATCCCCCCTTTTTTTATTTAAATATTAGGAGGCTTTTGGAAATTTTATAATGTATTCTTGATAGCTTTTAAATTTTATTTTTTTTGCACTAAATTATGACTTCTTTAGGTTCATTACATGTTATGCAATTTTACCATGAGATGAACTACCAATAAAAATTTTAGTTAACACTTTAGGAACAGCTTTTTGTCCAGTATCATTAATTTTTCTAGATATTTGCTTATTTTAATTAGTCAATTTAAATTAGTCTGAGAACTTGACTACTATTTTACTGTCAAATTTAATACTCTATCAACAATCTTATTGTACCCTGTAAGTATTAGTGGGAAGGATTATTTGCCTTCTTGAGTAGGCCCTGAGCATTCCTGGTGCTAGGCTGGATTTGGATATCAAATACCCACTTCCCCACACCATGGGTACAAGACAAATCAAAAAAGTCTTGTTGCAGTGAGAGTGCAGCTGCTGTCGGCCAACTCTCTGTCTGTTACCTGGGTCCCGATTAGACCTATGCATGGGTAACGAAGCAGCCATGGGGGCAGGAGACCTCCCTCAGAAGGGGTGAGGGTTTAGGCCCCTGCAAAGTTGGGGGCATGAGGGTCTGTGCCCTACCTCTGTTGACCACCAAGTTCTCTCCTGATGGCCCCTCTGCGACTGTGCCTTTCTTAGGTTGTTCCTTCCCTGAGGAATCTTACCCATCTCTGGCTAACCAGCCATCCTCCAGGGCCAAGCAGGGTGAAGTGAGGTTCAGTTCTGTCTCCTTGTTAGCCTATGCCCCCGTGGCCTCCACGCCCAGCACCAAGGCATTGATTTTTACCATGTCTTCCGTCACCTGGATTAGCTGAACAGTTAAAATTATGAAATGGTCTTTTAAAGACTCAGTTACAGTGCCAGGTGTTTTGTGTCCTCCAGGCTACAGAGCATGTTTTGAACCAGCAACCTGTTGATGGTGCTGTTTCCTCCATAGCCAGTAGGCACAAGTCTGGGAATCAAAAAATGGAATGTGACTGATTATCTCACTATTATGGTTAATCTTCACCTAGCAAACATTTTGCCTCCTGTTTCCACAATATTAGGCTCTACTTGTTTAGAAATCTTTGTTTTCACAGAAGAAATGCTTTCACCAGAGGGCACATGCTGTTTCCATTAAACTGGAAGTTAAATTTGCCACCTTGCTATTCTGGGCTTCTCATACTGCTAAACTATGAGGCATGAGGCAGGGGCAATTGATATTTTTTTGAAAAACATTTTTATTGATTTCTAAGAGGAAGGGAGAAGGGGAGAGAGAGAGAGAAACATCAATGATAAGGGAGAATCATTGATTGGCTGCCTCCTGCACGCCCCTCACTGAAGATCAAGCCGGAAACCTGGGCCTGTGCCCTTGACCCTTCTGTCTGTAGGCTGACACTCTATCCACCGAGCCAAACTGGCTTGGGCAACAATTTATATTATTATGGGGAATTTGTCGCTACTACATAATAGACATAAAGAGGAATATGTTTGTGACAGAGGAATGTGTCTGGCACACCTCTTCTAACTACCATGTCTTGTGATGAGTTAATTGTAAACTACAAGCTAATGCAGGCAGAACTGGAAATTACAGATTCTTCAGTCAATGAAGGTTACAATAATCTCACAAAGAAAGCATCACCAGTAAGTTACTTTAAGAGGGCAAAGAGAATAAAAAAATGGGTATTAGGAGAATATTTTAAATACCAAATATGACTGCATGACCAAATGCAGAAATGATGACTATCGAATCAAAGGTATATTAGCAATTAATACAGTATATCTCAATAGTTCACTTATAAAATATCAAAACTGTTGTGTGACTTAGCTAGAAGAGAAACTAATATCATCCAAAGATGAATAAAAGAACTTGATCCTTTTTGGGGTAGACAGTAAATGAGTACTAGGAATAATTTATCATGTTAGAAAAATCTTGCTATTCTCTTTCTTTGTGAGTTAAATATGATTAAAAGAGGTGTGTAAGGGCGACAGGTTGACAGGGGACAGACTCTTCCAAATAGTGGTGTGTCAGTGTGGTTAGGCTGTGAGCTACATTTTCCAGATTCCTTTTCCCTTATGGTTCTAAATCAGAAGTGAAAAGGGAATGGTACACAAGACATGGAAGCAGCTATTGCTCAAGCGAGACCATTTCACTGAGAAACAGTGATGAGCAGACTGGTGCAGCCAGTAGATCCCAGGTGCTTTCAGTGTCCTGTGCTTCACATCCAGATCATCTTCCTGCCCCATAGGTTCTGTTCTGTAATAACAACCCTAGACCCAACACTGGACGCTTGGCTGCAAGCACATACATGTATGACTACACAGTGGCAAAAGCTTTCCATAGACCTCTTATTTCATGATCCCATTTGGTGAATAATATGCTTCACTCCCCTGCTTTCCCTGCAAGCCCCATATTGCTTCATGGATGCAGACAATTATAACCAGATTTCCCAACACTGAGGTGCTTCAAATGAACAGAGTTGTTTTGGGATGTGCCTAGAGCTGCATCCCACCTGTGGTGGCACCTGGTAATTCTCTATTTCTTACAATTTCCACGCTCTCCATATTCAAGTCTAGGCATTTAGCCACACAGCCAAGATACCTGCAGTTATTGTGGAATTCAAGTTTTTTTTATTTTTTTATTTAAGTGTGTGAATTAAGGGTTGGTAAATACATAAAACTCCGTATCTCTTGTTTCCAACTCCAAATTTCGCTTCAGCTGCCTGCCAGCTGTTTCCAATTGGCAATTCACTCCCAGGTGCCAGTTCACCTCATTGATCAGGTTGAAATAAGTTCACCAGGGACATCTCCTTCCTCTGGATGCTTTCAGAAGATTCTTCACTCTACTCCCAAGGTGGGGATAAATGCTTTACAGAGATTCTAAATAAAAATGATTATGATTCATGATATTTAAATATTAAACATATAGAATTATTTTTACTAGAATATGACAAGGCTCATTCTGTCAAAGCTTCCTTTACCTTTTAAAAGCATCCATAGCTATTTCATAATTTCATATATAAGCCCTATATACTGCAATCTAGGTAACGAGAAACTCTGACCAACTTGTAGGTTCAACTAGGGTATGATTAATAACAAAAAATTCTTTGTTTTCAAACCTTCTAGAATAATTGCTCTAATTTTCAGCCTACCCTTCCTGAGAGAATCCCCACATAGCTAGCCCCCTGTAACAGGCTTCTGATATTTTCTCCTGGAGCTTCTCTAGGCTTTGTTCTGATTGACTTTTCACAGCCATAGCTGCTGTTCTGGTCACACTGCCTTATGATTTCACTCTTCCCTTTATTGCTGCCAGTAGCCCCAGTGATGGCCTTTCTGAAAGAGCAGAAGGGCCCTCTCCCATATTATTGCAATGTTTTATCAAGCCATAAACAGAGATATTTTCTTTTACTCTGTTGTTTTGTATAGAACTCCAAATGGTTGATGAGCTCTGTCATTTGACTAATTTTAATTATATTGCATTGAGTCCTCAGAATCTTGCTTCAAAATCCCCCAGGGGCTAATTTGGAAGACAAGTTCCTTCTTGATAATCTCATCTCTTTCCCCATCTCTTTCCAATGCACAATTAGAATCAGCACATCCTAACAGTTGCCTCAGAGTGAATCTTTTCTCCATTCAGCTTGTTGTTTTACAAGTGCAGAGATACCCTTAATTTATTCTGTATTCTCCAAACCAGCTGTCTAAAAGCATATGCCTTTATCCAGTGCCCTAAAACATGGCTCTTTAATTGTCCAATGATTCATTCTCATTTTCCTTAACATGCCCTGACAAATCCTAAGTGCCAAAGTGCTAATAAGGGGCCCAGATTAATACTCCATTCTGGTGTCCTATATATAGTCATCAAATTGTAAGTCCTAACATTACTACACTGAGCTTAGAGCAGCCAGGTCCTGTGTTTCAAGGTACTTTACAATGCACTTCATGACATATATAGAGGAAAAGACTGTATTTTGGTGTTTATATGACATGTTTAACTAGATAATTAATATACATTATAAATATATACATTGAAAATATCAATTCTTTTATTTCATTTTTCCTAGCTGACAAAAGAGTAAATACCAAAACAGATACTGTGCTTGTGTAAGTGAAATATTCCTATTATGTGATGATATAAATCATTATGTGAGAAATAGTATTCCACGGCATGGAAAAATAACTTTATTCCCTTTGCTTTATTATTACAATCTGAAATGCTGACATTTTCTTCCAAAGTCTGAAAAGAAAATGCAACCCAAATTTTAAAAATAGAGCTCTCTTCTTCCATGATCTACAAAAAAACTTCCTTCTTTTAAGACTCATTGAAATAATTTATTATCAGCTGCTATTTAAATCCTTCCCATTCACTGAGTTTAGAAAGCCTGGAGTCAAAAGAACTAAAATCTCCCAGTTCTCCTCTCATTCTCCAAAAGCTAGAGAACTGTGGATTTAACTAAATAAAAAGTGGCATTGTAAAAGTTTCAGCAAATAATGGCTCTTAAATGAAGAGTCCAGACCGAGTCGTAGGGGCTGAGAAGAGTCAGCCTGTGATGGGAAGCTGCTTTGGCACAGTGGGGGCTGAGAGCTGTAAGGTTTGTGTCCCCTTTGTGGAGTCCAGGTGTTCTCAGAGCTGAAGAAGGACCTTTTTGTCCATATTTCTTTAGTGCTTTCCTCCCCCTTCCCATCCAGACACTCCAAATTGAGAAAGAAAACTGCTTTTCTATGGGATCATAGAATTTTCTGCACAATAGGAATACACTAGCTGAAGAGGTCAATCCAAAATTGAAAAACTAAATGAAGGGGTTTGGAAATATAAACTCGAAGTTGTGAGGCTTTGTCACCTGCTGCTGCTCTTCCATCTCATAATGGAGTAATTGCTAATTCATGACGATAAGCCAAAAGGAGGATGATTATGCATGTGCCTGTACAATGGTAAGAAGTGGCACTTTGTTTCCTGTGGCTGCCGCCCAACAAAGGCAGCAGTGAGAAGCAGGGTCTGGTTACCCTGGTAGCCGTGGTGCTGAAGCCGGCCATCCTGGCATCACTCACAGACTACCAGTGCCCTCCCCGTGGAAAAGATGAATATGTGGGCCTTTACACAATATCTCGGCTTAAATTAGTGGGATACATGGGGCCTCTTGCAGCACCTGCTCCCGTTCGCAGATCCCAGCTCTGCTGGGAATTATTATCTAGCTCCCTTCTCCTCTCTGCCGCTCCCTTTGCAATTATGTTTAATCCCACAGACACCTGCCTTGGCTTCGGGAAACTTCTGATAAAAAGAGATGAAAAGACCTTTTTTCCATTTGTATCCAAATCTACCAAATAAACACAACAGGCTCTGGCTAATTAAACATGTCTAAGGGGAAGGTGTGAGAAACCCCTGTGAATAAGATTCTGAGTGTGTACTCTAATTCTATGGGGTCATCTTCACTGGACTCGAAATTCAGAAAAAATATCTACCTATTTAAAACCTTCCATCCCTGAAGCTTCTAATAACAGTTCTACGTAGATCTTATGTGGTGTTCGGATTTTCAGTGCAGAATCATTTGAAAGCCTTGCATTCCCCAAATAGGAGACTTATATCTTCCGACCCTCCCTTATCACCCGGACTTAAAATTCATTTTATTAAAATTATGTGAAAATTACTTTTACATTACAAAATAGTAGGCATCTCAGGCTACCATCTCCTAAAATAGCAATGTTTGAAATAAAACATTTCAGAAAACTGTTCTGAGTTTTCATCAGCATGCTATATGGAAGCAAATGTTTGTGTTTTTTATAAATCTTTAAACAGTTATGAAATGAAAGGCTCCTGGGACATATGTGCTTTGATGAAGTTTAAATCAAAGATATGAGAGGAAAAAATGGAGAAACTGTTGTGGAATGCGAAAAGATTGTAAGTAATATAAAATTACTTACACAAAGTAATTAACAAAAAATAGAAATTTCCTTTCCTTTTCCACCCTGAGGGTGAATATAATTGACAAAACCATGCAGAAGTCTAAAGCAAGGCACTTTACGTTCCATGGGAATTTGTGGATAGAGGTGGGTAGAGCAGAGCATCTCTCTCTTGCATGAATGTAATAACATATATTTGTTTATTTGTTTAGGAACAAAGGTAAAGGAAGAACAATATAAATATACAAACAAGTTTACAGTCAAAATGAAAAATCATATGGACACACAAAAAATCCTGCTTAAAAACAAACATGCTATTAAAATACTCTAGTATCCTATCTAATAAAGAGGGAATATGCTAATTGATCCTCATGCTGTCGCAAAGATGGCTGCACCCAGTCAATAAGGAGGGAATATGCTAATTGACTGCCACACCCTCAAAGATGGCAGCACCCAGTCCACTCAGCCTCGCCGGGGCAGCCTTGCTGTGCGTCTGCCTCCAAAGTCCCCCAGTCCCCCCCACCCCCGAGCCACCCAGGGCCGGCCTGAGGCACAGGCAAGCCTTGGATGGTGGCTGCCCAGCCACCCAGGGGCACCTGAAGCTCAGGTAACCAGGGCCAGCCGAGGCTTGTGCTGCCGGCAGTGGCAGCAGCAGAGGTGTGATGGGGTATTGCCTTCCCCTGATTGCCAGGTCACCTCCCACTGCTGAGGGCTCCCGGACTGTGAGAGGGGGCAGGCCGTGCTGAGGGACCCCCCCTCCAGTGCATGAATTTTCATGCACCAGGCCTCTAGTATAAATAATAATTGTCATGAAATATTTTGAGTTTAAGCCTGGATTGAAAAAACCATACAAACATATGCATTTTGCTCCCCTTCATCAGATTTGGCAAAATCACAATGTCTACATAAATCTACCTAAATTTCATAATGACCAAACTCTACCTAAATCTGCCATAATATTATTCACGTTTTCTTGAACATATGTTGTTTCAAATCTGGATCAAGTAGTTCAGGAATATGTGATTCAGCATCACATAAAATTTTAGATTATCGTGGGAGAGTAATTGGAACATATTGAAAAACAATAATATTTTATTGGAAGAAGCAGAGCATCAGCTATGAGGCATAATATTAAGGGTTGTGGATGTCTTAATGGGGTTGACTTTGCCTTGAGATAGTTTATTTTCCAAGGTGATAATCTTTGAAGTTCAGTGTAGAAAAAAATAGAATCTCTATGCTCATTTATCTTTATCTAAAAACAAGAGAGGAATAAAATCCAATAGGGTAATGTACACAATAGATGTACTGATTTACTCTGGAACCCCATTCCATCCATCTGCTAATTACCCCATATATTACAGAGCCGGTGAGGTATCAGGATGAAGCATCCATCCCACTGAGGGCCTGCCAGTGGTAAATGCACACAGGTGACAGCTTTAAAAATTGTACGATATATTGCAAATTGCATGTCCCTGGTTAACTAGAATTTTAAATATTATCTTATTTTAACTAAAGAGGTCTGAGGAGCAAATCTGTGTGAAAAACAATACAAATCATGTAATTATAGCACACAATAAAACATGGCAGAGATGACCCTTTTGTACATTATATGAGCTCTTCCTCAATGGCTTCAGGAGGCAAGAACAATGATACAATCAGACCCAACGAGACATTAGCACCCTAGAATTAATATTACAAAGAAGATTATTTGAAATAGAGATATGTACCCACCATTAATAATGAGACTTTATATATTCTATTGTGAGATTTTAACTAAGAACACTGCAGCTATCACATTTAGCAAGACATTTGAAAATATCATTCATGTTATTTTTAATCTCATCCTTTAAGTTTTTCTTATTTTTGTGTGCATATAATAATTCATAGGAGCCTTAGTACATTATTTGATCTATATATTACATATGTACACTCTTACATTATCTTGTCTAAGAAGCTTGTATTTGATTGTTGGTTCTGTTCTGTGTTCTGTGTAATGTTGGTGAATCATATAACCTTACCAGACAGAAGTTACCTCAAGTAGAAAATATTACTCAATTACTATATCCAAGTTAATTGTTTGGGTTGGTAAAAACTTAATGATGCCTAGCCTCAGAAATCTTCTGCCAGAGTTTTAATGAAAAGTGAAAAAGTCCCATATGCTCTTTCCCAGAATCCTTGACCAACAGCCTATCTGTGAGACTACACTTCACAAACAAGATATCCATTAGTTGAGATTTCACAACTTAAGGAAAACATGAAGCTATCTTTGGGCTCTGACTCAAAAACATTCTACATGTATGGTTTCCAAGGTAGTGTTGCTACCCAAAGCATAAGTATGTTTAGGAAATCTTCCTGAACTTTGGGTGACCTGAAATCTACCAGCACACACTACAGGCTGGGACATCTGGTGGTCAATAAATTTATTTATTTATTTATTTTACATGAAGCAGCTGGACGTGAGCAGATGACCAGGGGCTGTGCAATCAGAGTGTGAATAGCTGAATTAGTAAATCATATTAGGCTTCTTAGGCACTTGCTTCAGCGCTGCATGTGCCTTTTTAATTTTCCTTTATTAAGGTTGTCCCCAAACATAGCAGTGTTAGCAGTGGGGTTATTAGTGACTTATTTGCTTCATTAAAATTTATGGCACTTTTTATATCCACCATCTGGGGCAATGTCTCCCCACCTCACTGTTAAAATGTAACTTAAAACTATGCCTGGCACTGATAATTCCTGAAAAAATACTCTATAGATGGAATTCTTTTTTCTAATGCCAGGATTATCCTGCCAGGAGCTCAATACACAAACACCATACAGCACAGGCGATATTTCTAGTCCAACCACACTCAATCACTGCCAGAACACAGTCTTATATTCAAGTTTTTTTTTCTGTAAGTTTCTTGTTTATAGGTAAAGAAAAAAAGGAAGGGAGTTGTTATTTTAAAAGTTGTAAACCTGGTGGAAAAATGGAAAAAACTTAAAATGCCTTTGGCAGAATACTGCATATCTTGATCTCCTATAGTTTAATTCAAGAATATTTGTGTTTAAGAGGTTACAAATATATAAATAACATGATAGATTTAAATTAAAAGACTGAGATATTTAAGAGTTGGTGGACTTTCAGGGCCTGCCTCATCCACAAAAACTGCCTGATTAAGTTTTGAGGAAAAAAAATATTAGCAATAGGACTGTCCACTTCCAAATTTAAGCTCTTGTCTCACCTTCAAATGCTTGTGATGAAAATATATGTGATTGGAATTGAAGAGTCTTCAATATAGAAACTGAAATGCATTACACTGGGGAGCCCGTAAGATGGGAAGGATGGTATCTGGGATAACACTGCGGGCCTACATTTACTGGGGGTATAAATTCTGTCGTCTAAATAATATTTGTTTTGTTCAAAACACACACACACACACACACACACACACACACACACACACGTTCACACATACACACACACTACTAGATTTCTTCATCTGGATATCATTCTTTTTAGTTTCCAAAATTTAACATCAAATTGTAAAAATACTACAGTAAAGAACTGAGTCAGGGTGTTCAAAGAGAGCATATTCTGTTCCTATTTGTGTCACTTACTTGTGCAATCTCAGTGTTTATGTTTGCTCACTATAAAAGGAGAGGGGAATATTTTCTAAACCTGTCACATGGAGTTTACAATTATCAAATCAGAACATAAAGATTAAACATTTTGGGAAAAAAAATAGTGTTAATAAGAAGCAAGCTTTGTATTACTTTTTCCAGTAAGAAAATAAAGTATTTTCATAAGAAAGGATCATATGAGGTTAGAATTTACCCTTCCAGATAATACTTAAAAAAACTTGAACAGAACTTATGAAAAAATAATTGAATCCATTCTCTAGTGATGAAAATTATGTTCACTTTGTCATTCACATTCACTTCAACTTTCTCTGTCATAATAAATCATAAACGTCCGGATGAGACTGGATCCAAGTGTGAAAATAAATTTGAGAATATCTGTTGCCCTCCTAAAATGGACATGTAGTGTGAGTATTAAAAGGACAGTAAACACTGTATAATCCATTATTAATGATAGAGATATGGATTACTTTTGATGCAAACAGAAAAAGGAGATAGGCTTAAATGTGAATATTAAAATTTTACACACATTTCCACTTACACTAAGGATGTAGAAAGCCACAAGAAAGCATCGCTCCTATCCTAATAAGAAAAACTGTCTGATCTTAAACATTCTTGTTTTTTAGTTTATCACAAGGAAGCTATGTAAACTAAATTCTAAAAGGGGATAAGACCCTGCAAGGAGAGGTGGGTCACATGAATATTTTACCTTTGCCAAGTATGAGAAGATAAGGCAGCTGCCATAAAAATGGGCAAGGAAACTCTGAATAAAAGATTAACTGATTATGAAAGCCTGAGTAAGAGTTAAAATGTTAGTTTAAACTCTCCAAAAGTATCACTCAAAAGGGGAGTCTGCACACACTAGCCTGCCATTATCCACTGACTTCCACTGGATTTTTATATAAAACATTAAGATAAAGGCAAGAGCACAGGTGTAGGGAGCAGCTATAGGGTCAAGCCTCAGACTGACTTGTGGCAGGGCCACAAACAAATCCCAGCTTAGAGGGCAGAGCCCTCCTAGCACAATTAAGCTTGTCCTTTTAGTCCTCCCTTGTTCCTAGGTAGCTAATGGGCTGTGGGAAGTGCAGCAAGTGCTGCCAAAACAAGGCTTGAGTAACGAAATAGATTTGAAACTCCCAAGAACATTGTAAATGTGTTGACCACTCCCTTTGGTTTGTTTTGTTTTGTGTGCTCTGACTATAAAATAAAGCTTTGGCCTATAAGCTGGGTCTCTCTGTGTCCTCATCCAGGCACAAGTGATCCACCTCGTCCCAACTGTATTCTCTTGTCTGTCTTCTTTAATCCTTCACTGCCCCTCCTCAGGTTTACCCCGGCCATGCTGGATGCAGTTCGCACAGGTGTGCAGGTCCAATCTTGGTTGAAAGATGGAGAAGTTCTACCTAAAGAAGCTTGTCTATGCATCTAGATGACAAAATGATGATCAGCTGCTGATACGCATCCATAGGTTCTACTTGGACATGAGAAAAAAACTATCAGCTTTTGGAGGAAGAGAAAAATATCCTTTCACTTCCCAGTCTCTAACATGATTTTAGACATAGATATGCTGTAATTGATGGAAACATACAAAACCAACCTTCACAGTGCACTGTAATGATGCAAAACATCTGTTACTGTAAAAGGACAGGAAAACAGCTGGTACCCAGAAGTCTGCTCTGGTACAAGGTGAAAATCTTCTGTTCCCAGGAGAAGGCCAGGAAAATCACTCTCATCAAAGATGCCCACCAAGATAGGGCAGATTTTGACTAACATGGGATGATAGTGGATTGCACACTCTCTACACCCTACATTTGATTACAAGGCAGAGCTTGTTTGCCAGTAACAAAAATGCTGACAATATTCCACCACTACCAGAGCCCTTAATCAAGTAAAAATTAGCAGAAATATACCCTGAGAAAAAGGCAAGAATGTAGTGAGAGACCTTGCTGAAATGTGGGAGTGAAGCAGAAATGCAAAAAAAATTAAAAATTAAAAAAAAATAGCACTCCAGGCCTCACAATAAGCAAAAGTGGCAGCAGTCTACCACTGGAAGTGTATGAAGTCTGATAGAGACTAATAGTAACTAGATCAAGAATAAAACCAAACACAGTCTAACTACAGACTAGAATGATTGAACCAAGTACAGTAATAGCTTCATAGAAGAATTTATAAGAATAAGTACTATTTTCTTCAGTCTTTGCTACTGATTTATATACCATGTATGAGAAACAGAATTTAAAAAAAGCTCATTGTCAAAAGGCAAAAAACAATAAACAGAAAGATAAATGACCCAGTTTTTGGAGCAGGGATTTAAAAATAACTGTAGCTAATATGTTAAATGATATGGTAGAAATGATAAATAGCATGCATGAACAGATGGTGAAGTTCAGCATAACTAGATAGAGTCAAATGGAAATGCTAAAAGTGAAAAACACAATATCAGAGATAAATAATTTCATCAGTTAGCTTAAAAGTAAACTGGACACAACACAGTAAAACAAATCAGTAAACTTGAAGATGGTTAAATAGAAATTATAAAAACTGCAACACAAAGAAAAAGCAATAAAAAAATGGAGCAGACTTTCTTGTTTTGTTGATGGTTTCTTTTGCTGTGCAGAAGCTTTGTATTTTGATGTAGTCCCATTTGTTTATTTTCTCCTTAGTCTCCATTGCCCTAGGAGCTGTGTCAGTAAAAATATTGCTACTACATATATCTGCTATTTTACTGCCTATGGCGTCTTGTAGGATTTTTATGGTGTCCCATCTTACATTTAAGTCCTTTAGTCATTTTGAGTTTGTTTTTGTGTATGGTGTAAGTTGGTGATCTAGTTTCATTTTTTTTTTTTTTTTGCATGTATCTGACCAAATTTTCCAGCACCATTTATTGAAGAGGCTGTCTTGAGTCCATTGTATGTTCTTACCTCCTTTGTCAAATATTAATTGAGCATAATGTCTTGGGTTAATTACTGGGTTCTCTGTTCCATTGGTTCTATATGTCTGTTCTTGCACCAGTACCAGGCAGTTTTGAGAACCATGGCTTGATAATATAGCTTGATATCTGATATTGTGATCCCTCCAACTTTGTTCTTCTTTCTCAGGTTTGCTGTGCACTTTCGAAGTCTTTTTTTTTATTCCAGAAGAATTTTTGGAGAGTTTGTTCTAGATCTTTGAAGTATGCCATTGGTATTTTAATGGGGATTGCATTTTAATGGGGATTGCATACCATTTGCAACAGCATGGATGGAACTGAAGAGCATTATGCTAAGCAAAATAAGCCAGTTGGAGAAAGATAAATATCACATGATCTCCCTCATATGTGGGATATAATGGTCAACATAATTTGATGAAGAATAGATCCAGATACAAATGGCAGGGAGGGGGGTGAGTTAGAGAGCAACCAAAGGACTTGTATGCATGCATATTAGCATAACCAATGGACACAGACACTGAGGCAATGGGGCCTTGCCTGGGGTGGGAATGGCTGGGAGGGGGAGGAGTCAATGGGGAAAAAAGGAGACGTATGTAAAATTTTAGACAATAAATAAATAAGAAAAAAAGAAAAAAAATGGAGCAAAGCTTTCAAGAGGTATAAGATAGTGAACAAACTTACAGACTTGAAATGGAAGTTACAAAAGAAGATAAAGAGAATGGGAAACATATAGATTTATTTCATTTTATTAAAATGAAATAAAAAGATATACTTTTTGGCTGCTTCCATGTTAGCTAGAGCAAATTAATAAAACTAGATGGCTTAAAAATAGAAATTTATTCTCTCACAATTCTGGAGAGCAGAAGTCTGAAATCAGTATTGCTGAACCAAAATCAAGAGGAGAATCTGTTCTTTGCCTCTTTGAGCTTCTGGTGATTCTGACAGTCATTGATTTGTGGCTGCACCACTCTAATAGCTGCCTCTGGGTCATCTTCTCTTCACATCTGTCTGTGTCAAATCTCCCTCTGTCTCTCTCTCTCATAAAGACAAATATGTTTACATTTAGGAATCAGATAATCCAGGATATATTCCTCTCTTAAGATTAATTACATTTGCAAGAACCGAAAATGGGATAAGCAATAATGGTTATGCTGAGAGGCAAATGAATCAGTCTGTAGTGAGTTTCTTTCTGGGCCAACAGTTGTTTTGAGTCCCAATTTCAATGTCAAACAGTTCCTTATGTGTACATGTCAGCAATGATATTTCAGTTCTGGATGGTGGACAAATGGTGGTAATGCAGGTCTGACCCTCTCTGGTTTGGTCCTGGGCAACCTGCAGTGACACACAGCTGCTGACTGCTAGTATGGCAAAGCATCATCAGCATCTTCCATCTCTGGACTGTTTCTCTTCTGTCTTCATGGCTGGAGCAATTCCTCTCTGTTGCAGGAATCCACATGGTCTTGGAGTTGTTTTCTGAAAATATACAAACATATTCTTGACCAAAAGTTAATAAAGGAATCTTTGCTATAAATTTGACTTGGGATCCTTTTTCATTTTTTTGCCCAAATGATTTCCTTTAGCTTGTTTTGATACCATGTGTGTTTTTTATGGGTGTCTTGCTGTGAGCATTACAAATGAAAGTTAATTTTCTAAAGTAAAAAATTTCTAGATGTAATTTACTTTCAGGATATTTTTCCTTACATGATATTCTTCTACTATCCCCCCTTTGATTTAAATATTAGGAGGCTTTTGGAGATTTTATAATGTAGTCTTGATAGCTTTTAATTTTAATTTTTTGCACTAAAATATGACTTCTTCAGGTTCATTACATGTTATGCAATTTTACCATGAGATGAACTACCAATAAAAATTTTAGTTAATGCTTTAGGAACAGCTTTTTGTCCAGTACCATTAATTTTTCTAGAATATTTGCTTATTTCAATTAGCCAATTTAAATTAGTCTGAGAACTTGACTACTATTTTACTGTCAAATTTAATACTCTATCAACAATCTTATTGTACCCTGTAAATATTAGTGGGAAGGATTATTTGCCTTCTTGAGTAGGCCCTGAGCATTCCTGTGCTAGGCTGGATTTGGATATCAAATACTTCCCCACACCATGGGTACAAGACAACTCAAACAAATCTTGTTGCAGTGAGAGGGCAGCTGCTGTCAGCCAAGTCTCTGTCTGTTACCTGGGTCCCGATTTGAGCTGGGCATGGGAAGCGAAGCAGCCATGGGGGCAGGAGACCTCCCTCAGAAGGGGTGAAGATTCAAGCCCCTGCAAAGTTGGGGGGTGAGGGTCTGTGCCCCACCTCTGTTGACCCCCAAGTTCTCTCCTGATGACCCCTCTGCGACTGTGCCTGTCTTAGGTTGTTCCTTCCTTGAGGAATCTTACCCATCTCTGGCTAACCAGCCATCCTCCGGGGCCAAGCAGGGTGCTGTGAGGTTCAGTTCTGTCTCCTTGGTAGCGTATGACCCTGTGGCCTCCACACCCAGCACCTGCCTTGGGAACCCCTGGCCTGCTGGCAGGGTCCCAGTGCTGATCACATATCTCGGGGAACTCGGGTTTCTTCTCCGGTGAGGGCCCAGCTCACACAATTGGATGTGAGACAGATCCATGGTACCAGCCCCCCCGAGGCTTCAAGCTCATCATGAACAGAAAGCTTAGGTAACAGCTGAGGGCAATTGGATTGTGAGAAGAGGGTCCCTCTTGGCACAAAGGGCAAGAGGGGCCAATATAGGATGCTCAAGTGCCTTCCCAGTGCCTTAATTCCTTCTGCAAGGGATTAAATCCTTTCATGTCCCCCCTTTTTTTTTTTTTAATTGCTGCCAACCATTCAAAGAATTAGTTTGTAAGTATGTTTGGGATAATTGTAAAATATGCTGTTGTAAAATATCTAAAATTATAATGGCATTGTAGAATAATATCATGTAAGGATATTCTTTGCCCTAGGCCCTGGCAATTCCATTTCAAACTGGCTGTCAATTTCTTTTTGTAGCTTTATATAAACTTTGTCAGGGAGGCAAAAACACAAATTACTTACTTTAGTTCAAGAGGCCAAATATGTTGACTTTCAATTACAATCCTTATGACTTTTGAAGGAAACTTCTCTTTGTTTCCTTCCAAAATAATTTTCAGTCTACAGAGAGTTTCATTTAAAAATTTTTGTCACATGAAACAATTTCTCTTAATGCTCTGCCCCCTTGTTGTCTGTGTCCATTGATTAGGTTCATATGCATGCATACAAGTCCCTTGGTTGATCTCTTTACCTTACCCCCACCCTCCCCTACCTTACCTGAGGTATGATGTTCTGATCGACATTTCTCAGCCTCTGGATCTGTTCTTGTTCATCCGTCTATGTCGTTCATTATATTCCACAAATGAGCGAGATCATGTGATATTTATCTTTCTCTGCCTGGCTTATTTCACTCAACATAATATTCTCCATCTCCATCCATATTGTTGCAAATGGTAGGAACTCCTTCTTTTTTACCACAGCATAGTATTCCATTGTATAGATATACCACAGTTTTTTTAATCCATTCATCTGCTGATGGGCAGTTAGGTTGTTTCCAAATCTTGGCTATGGTGAATTGTGCTGCTATGAACATAGGGGTGCATATTTCCTTTCTGATGCGTGTTTCTAGATTCTTGGGATATATTCCTAGAAGTGGGATCACTGGGTCAAATGGGAGTTCAATTTTTAGTTTTTTGAGGAAGCTCCATACTGTTCTCCACAGTGGCTGCATCAGTCTGCATTCCCACCAGCAGTGCAAAAGAGTTCCTTTTTCTCCGCATCCTTGCCAACACTTGTTGTTTGTTGATTTGTTGATAAGAGCCATTCTGACAGGTGTGAGATGATACCTCATTGTTGTTTTGATTTGCATCTGTCCGATGATTCGTGACTGTGAGCAGGTTTTCATATGTCTCTTGGCCTGCCTTCTGTCTTCTTTTGAAAAGTGTCTACTTAGATCAGTTGCCCATTTTTTGATTGGGTTGTTTATCTTCTTTTTGTTAAGTTGTATGAGTTCTCTGTATATGTTGGAGATTAAACCCTTATCATTGATATCATTGGCAAATATGTTCTCCCACGCAGTGGGCTTTCTTGTTGTTTTATTGATGGTCTCCTTTGCTGTGCAAAAGCTTTTTATTTTGATGTAGTCCCATTTGTTTATTTTCTCTTTAGCTTCCATTGCCCTAGGAGTAGTATCAGTGAAGAAGTTCTTTCGGCATATGTCCGAGATTTTGCTGCCTGTGGATTCCTCTAGTATTTTCATGAATTCCCGTCTTATGTTTAAGTCCTTTATCCATTTTGAATTTATTCTTGTGTATGGTGTAAGTTGGTGATCTAGCTTCATTCTTTTGCATGTATCTGTCCAATTTTCCCAACACCATTTTTTGAAGAGACTGTCTTGACTCCATTGAATGTTCATGCCTCCTTTGTCAAATATTAATTGAGCATATTGATTTGGGTCAATTTCTGGGTTCTCTATTCTATTCCGTTGATCTATATGTCTGTTCTTGTGCCAGTACCAGGCTGTTTTGAGAACAGTAGCTTTGTAATACAACTTGATATCTGGTATTGAGATCCCACCTACTTTGTTCTTCTTTCTCAGGATTGCTGTAGCTATTCGGGTTCTTTTTTTATTCCAGATAAATTTTTGGAAATTTCGTTCTAGGTCTGTGAAATATGTTGTTGGTATTTTAATGGGAAGTGCATTGAATTTATAGATTGCTTTGGGTAGTATGGACATTTTGATGATGTTGATTCTACCAATCCATGAACATGGTATGTTCTTCCATCTGTTTATGTCTTCCTCTATCTCTTTTTCCAGTGTCGTGTAGTTTTCTATGTATAGGTCTTTTACCTCTTTAGTTAAGTTTATTCCTAAGTATCTTAATTTTTTTGGTGCGATGGTAAATGGGATTGCTTTTTTAGTCTCTCTTTCTGTAAGTTCATTATTGGTGTATAGAAATGCCATAGATTTCTTGGCATTAATTTTGTATCCTGCTACATTACTGAATTCAGTTATTAAGTCTAATAATTTTTTTATGGAGTCTTTAGGGTTTTCTATGTACAGTATCATGTCATCTGCAAATAAGGACAGTTTTACTTCTTCTTTTCCAATTTGGATGCCTTTTATTTCTTCTTCTTGTCTGATCGCAATGGCTAGTACTTCCAGCACTATATTAAACAGGAGTGGTGAGAGTGGGCATCCCTGTCTTGTTCCTTTTCTTAGGGGAAATGGTTGTAGTTTTTGCCCATTGAGTATGATGTTGGCTGTGGGTTTGTCGTATATCGCTTTTATTATGTTCAGGTATGATCCTTCTATTCCCACCTTGCTGAGAGTTTTTATCAAGAAAGTGTGTTGGATTTTATCAAATGCTTTTTCTGCATCAATTGATATGACTATGTGATTTTTATCACTCAATTTGTTTATGTGATGTATCATGTTTATTGATTTGCGAATATTGTACCATCCTTGCATCCCTGGGATAAATCCTACTTCGTCATGGTGTATAATCTTTCTGATGTACTGCTGGATTCGATTTGCTAGAATTTTGTTGAGGATTTTGGCATTTATGTTCATGAGGGATATTGGCCTGTAATTCTCTTTCATTGTGTTGTCTTTGTCTGGTTTTGGTATTAGGGTGATGCTGGCCTCATAGAAGGAGCTTGGAAGTGTTCCTTCTTCTTGAATTTTCTGGAATAGTCTGAAGAGGATAGGTTGTAGTTCTTCCTTGAATGTTTGGTAAAACTCCCCTGTGAAGCCATCAGGCCCTGGGCTTTTGTTTGCTGGAAGCTTTTTGATGACTGCTTCAATTTCTTCCATAGTTATCAGCCTATTGAGATTCTTAGAATCTTCCTGTGTGAGTTTTGGAAGGTTGTATTTTTTTAGGAATGTGTCCATTTCCTCCAGATTGTGTAGTTTGTTAGAATAGAGTTGTTCATAGTATTTTTTAACAATCCTTTGTATTTCTGTGGGATCTGTTGTTATTTCACCTCTGTCATTTCTGATTTTGTTTATTTGGGTCCTCTCTCTTTGCTTCTTGGTGAGCCTGGCTAGAGGTTCATCAATCTTGTTTATCCTTTCAAAGAACCAGCTCTTGGTTTTGTTGATCCTGTGTATTGTTTTTTTGGTCTCTATGTCATTCATTTCTGCTCTGATCTTTATTATGTCATTCCTTCTGCTCACTGTGGGCTTTTCTTGTTGCTCTCTTTCTAATTCTTTGAGTTGTTGAGTTAGAAGATTTATTACCATTTTTTCTTGTTTTTTGAGGTAGGCCTGTAGAGCTATAAACTTCCCTCTCAAGACTGCTTTCATTGTGTCCCATAGCATTTGCATTGTTGTGTTTTTATTGTCATTATTCTCCAGGATGTTTTTAATTTCTTCTTTGATCTCGTTGATCACCCAATCATTGTTTAATAGCATGCTATTCAGTTTCCACGTGTTTGAATTTTTTGGAATGTTTTTATTATAGTTTATTTCTAATATTATGCCATTGTGGTCTGAGAAAATGCTTAATAAGATTTCAATCTTTTTGAATTTAGGGAGGCTTTGTTTGTGACCCAATATGTGGTCTATTTTTGTAAATGTCCCATGGGCACTTGAAAAGAATGTATATTCCGAGGCTTTGGGGTGAAATGCTCTGAAGATGTCAATTAGGTCCATCTGATCTAGTGTGTCATTTAGAATTGCTATTTCTTTGCTGATTTTTTGTCTGGAGGATTTATCCAGTGATGTCAGTGGTGTATTAAAGTCTCCTACTATGATTGTATTGTTGTCGATCTCTCCCTTGATCTCTTCCAGGAGTTTTTTTATGTATTTGGGTGCTCCTGCGTTGGGTGCATATATGTTTACCAGAGTTATATCTTCTTGTTGAATTGCTCCCTTTAGTATTATGTAGTGGCCTTCCTTATCTCTTGTTATGCCCTTTACTTTGAGGTCTATTTTATCAGATATAAGTATTGCTACCCCAGCTTTTTTCTCATTTCCATTTGCTTGAAAAATATTTTTCCATCCCTTCACTCTCAGTCTGTGTGAATCCTTTGCTCTGAGGTGGGTCTCTTGTAGACAGCAAATATATGGGTCATGTTTTCTTATCCATTCAGCTACCCTATGTCTTTTGATTGGTGCATTTAATCCATTGACATTTAATGTTATTATTGACAAGTACATGTTTGTTGTCATATTTTCCCCCTTAGTGTTTGTGTTTCTTTTTGCCTTTCTCTTTCTTCTTTTTACAGCAGTCCCTTTAGCATTTCTTGCATTGCTGGCTTGGTAGTGATAAACTCTCTTAGCCCTTTTTTTGCCTGTGAAGCTCCTGATTCCACCATCAATTTTGAATGATAACCTTGCTGGGTATAGTATTCTTGGATTCAGTCCCTTGCTTTGCATCACTTTGTATATTTCATTCCATTCCCTTCTGGCCTGGTGTGTTTCTGTTGAGAAATCAGTTGATATTCTAATAGGAGATCCCTTGTAGGTAACTTTCTGTCTCTCTCTGGCAGCCTTTAAGATTCTAACTTTGTCATTGGTATTCGCCAATTTAATTATGATGTGTCCTGGTGTTGGTCTTTTGGGGTTCAACTTGTTTGGGACTCTATGTACTTCTTGGACTTGCATAGTTTTTTTCTTGCCAATATCAGGGAAGTTTTCTGTCATTATTTCTTCAAACAGGTTTTCTATTCCTTGCTTCTCTTCCTCACCTTCTGGTATCCCTATTCTAATATTGTTTCATTTTGTGTTGTCCCAAAGCTCCCTTAGGCTCTCCTCTTGCTTTTTAAGTCTTCTTTCCATTTGCTGCTGTGTTTGTGTGTGTTTTCCTACCTTGTCTTCTAATTCACTGATGCAGTCCTCAGCCTCTTCTAGTCTACTGTTTAAGCCTTCCAATGTGTTCTTTATTGCAGCTATGTCGTTCTTCATCTCCTCTTGGTTTCTTTTCATGTTGGTGACATTTTCATTCAGCTCCTTATAGTTCTCATTGAGTTGTGTGTATTTGTCATCCATCCGTTTAAACATCCTTAGAACCATTACTCTGAATTCTCTCTCTGTTAAGCTGCTAGCCTCAATTTCATTTAACTCCCTTTCTGGTGATTCCTCTTTTTCTTTCCTTTGGGTATTGCTTTTTTGTCTCCCCATGTTTTCCTGAAATGTTTTAATTGTAGATCCAATTGCTTTGCTACCCAGGTTCTTTTGGTGATGGTGCTACTGGTGAAATCTTTCTGTTCTCCTGGGCTTGGTTATCTAGTGTAATTGAGGTGCTTAGCTTCTAAAGATTTCTCTTTAGAATAGATCCTATGGCCTCAGGGAGTATTCAGATTCCTTGGTGTTAATCAGGGTGGAATCTGGGTGTGGCTATATTGGTTGCCTGGAGACTGGGGGGAGGGGCTATCTCTCAGGAGAAAATGGATTCTGTGGGCTTAGATATGACTCAGCACCAGACTTGCTACCACTTCTCCTGGACCGTCCGTTGCCCACTCTGCCCAGGTTCCACAACTCTACCCCTTCTCCCGCACTTCTGTCATAGGTAAGCGCCTGTCTCCAAAAGGTCCCACGAACTAGGTTCAGTGGGGAAAGGCGCAGGCCCCAGTGCGAGGAAGGACCGCGTCTCTGCCAGTTCCTCTCTTGCCGGCACTCCGCGGTCCGGCAGCTCTTAAAGGCTGCCTTTGAGCTCAGATCCCAAATCCAGACTCTATGGTCTAAAATCCTTCAGACCTTGCCTGTCCTCAGGGATGTGGCTTGGCACTGTGTAGTTTCTCCCTGACCTTCTGGGCACAGAGGTCCAGGAGATTCTACTGCCTAGATCTTTGATTTTACCTTTATCCGGGGGATCCCTTCTCTTCCCAGCTGCAAACTGTCTCACCAGCTGTGCCTCCTTCACCAATTCTGGCTGGATTCTGCTCGTCTCAGCTGCCTCCTCTATTTGCTCTGGGAGAAGACTCAGGACACGTCCTTCTATTCTGCCGCCATTTTGTCTCCTCCCCCCTTTGTGTCCTTTTTAAATTGCTGCCAGACATTCAAAGAATTAGTTTGTAAGTTTGTTTGGGATAATTGTACATCATGCTGTTGTAATTCTAAAATATCAAGAGATGTGTTACCTTTGTCTCCAAGCACCAAAAAGATGATTTTTTATTGATTCCCAAAGGTGCAAGGTACTATCATAGGTAATGGGGGTAATACAAATTTGGGATAAATTATAATGAGATTGTAGAATAATATCATGTATGGATATTCTTTGCTCTAGGCCATGGCAATTCCATTTCAAACTGGCTGTCAATTTTTTTTGTATAGACAAGGTCTTAGTTACATTTTCTGCACCTCTCCCAGGAGCAAGTAGTGATAGCCCCTTCCTTTGGTGTCCACGCAAGCCAGAAACCTCTCTTTAATTTTACACACAAAGGAGCAGTGGTTTGATTTTGTGTCATACAAAAGGGAAGCTGGGTGGTGACCCCTGTGTAATTATACTTCCTAGCCCCACCCCTGGTCCTCCTGGATGACCAAGTTGTTTGGTATTATTGCTGACTACATTAGGCGGGGGATCAGCCCATGTAAGGGCTCTTACCCATGAAGGGTCAGGGACATAAGTCCAAAACACTTCCCCCTTTGTTATTGCTTATCCCATTTTCGGTTCTTATACGTGTATTTCTAGTATCACATGATCTCACCCATCTAGGGGAAATGATGAACAACATAAACTGATGAACAAAAACAGACTCAAAGACAGGGAAGCATCAATCAGACTGTCAAACCTCAGAGGAAAGGTAGGGGAGGGTGAGGGTCAGGGGGAGAAATCAACCAAAGGACTTGTATGCAAGCATATAAGCCTAACCAGTGGTCACGGACAACAGGGGGGTGGGGGTATGCGTGGGGAAAGGGTTCGGGAGGGGAATGGGGGGATGAGCACAAATATGTGATACCTCAATCAATAAAGAAATTTAAAAAAAAGATTGATTACATTTGCAAGGCCTTTGCCATATATGGTGATATTTACTGGTTTCAGAGATTAGTTCATGATTATAGAGGCTTAGCTAAGGACACCATATAATTATTAATAAATAGAAAACTTGAATGCCAACATTAATGTAAAATAGTAGATAAAATAAGAAGTAAAATTGTTAAGATAAATAAGGGACATCACATAATGATAAAGAGGTTAATATCAAGAAGTTATAATAACTAAAAATGTGTATGCTTCTAATAAAAGTACCTTAAAATACACAGAGCAAAATACAACAGAAATAAAATAAAAATAGAAAAATCCACAAATAAAGATTTCAACAAACCAAGCTCAGTAATTGTTAGAAAAAGTAAGCAAAAAATTAGCAAGAATATAAACTTCAAAAATACTGTCAGCATTTTTTACCTTTTTAACATTTATAAAACACTGCTCAACTGCTAAAAACAAATTCATTTTAAATACAATGGAATATTTTCCAAGATATATCTTATCTAATAAAGAGGGAATATGCTAATTGACCATCACTCCATCATAAAGATGGCTGCACCCACAGCTGAAGCCAAGTTCCCATAAGGAACCTTAATGAGCAATCAGCATGGACCTGAGGCTACATCCTCCCCTGCCCTGTGGGGCTCCAGAGAGGACCTCAGGCTGTGTTCCCCACCCGGCAGGGCTTGACAGGGATCTCAAGATGTGCTTCCCATCCTGGTGCTGGGCTAGGGGACCTCAGGCTGCTCCCCCTGCCCCAGCACCAGGCTGGAGGACCTTAGGCCATGCCCCCCACCAGGTGGGGCTTGACAGGGGACTTCAGGCCCCATTTCCAACCTGGTGGGGCTTGACCTCAAGGTGTGTTTCCTGTCCTGGTGCTGGGCTAGGGGACCTCAGGCTGCTCCCCCCAACCCAGTGCCAGGCCGGGGAACCTCAGACTGCACCCCCCTGCCTGGCTGGGCTTGACAGGGGACCTCAGGCCGTGCCCCCTACCCAGCAGGCTTGATGGGGGACCTCAGGTGCATCCCCAGTGTTGGGTCGAGGGAACTCAGGCTGTGCCCCTGCCCAGCGGGGCTTGACGGGGGACCTGAGACTGACCTGGTGGGGCTTGACAGAGGACCTCAAGGCATGCCCCCACCCCAGTCTGGACTGGGGGACCTCAGGCCATGCCCCCCGTCCTGGTGCCAGGCTAGGGGACCTGAGACTACACCCCCTGCCCAGCAGGGCTTGACAAGGGTGGGACTGGCCGGGTCTGGATCTAGCCCAATGTGGGGGGCCAGCTGGGTCTGGGTCTCATGTGAATTTGAGGTGCATGTGGGTGGGCAGGGGCTTGACTCTGGGTCCTGTGGTGAGCCCCAGACTCTTGACAGGAAGAAGGTTTTCATATATATTTTATTAATTTTCTTTTATCTCTGACACTTTTATTATAGAGAAAGGGCAAATAACAATATTAAATTATTTCCTCTAATTTATCCCCTTTTAATGTGCACGAATTTTGTGCACCAGGTCACTAGTGTGTGTGTGTGTGTGTGTGTGTGTGTATGTGTGTGTGTGTATATATATATATATATATATATATATATATATATATATATATAGACATAAAACAAAGTTCAAAATAAATTATACAAAATATGTTTTCTGACCCAAGAGAAATAAAACTAAAAGGCAAAACCTGAAAGGTATAAAGATATTAAAACAATCCATGGGACACATGCAGGCATGTGCACGCGTGCACACACACACACACCAGAAATACATTTTGTAAACTATAAGCAATGACTAAAGGGAAATTTATAAGATTAAATGCTTACATATGAAAAGAAAAAAATCTTCAAAAATAATTATGTAAGGCAGTGCCATTAGAAATTAGCAAAGGCAGAATAATTAAATATAAATTAAGCAGAAGGAAAGCAACAATAAAAAGATCCATGAAATGGAATACTGAGAAGCAATAGAGAAAAAAACATAGCAAGCAAAGTTGGTTCTGTGAAAATATCAATACAAATGAAAATTTTTATCCAGACTAATCAAGACAAAAAAAGTGAAAAGACAAAAATAAGCAATATTGGGATTGTAAGGAATAATTACAGAATATACAAATATTAGAAGGGTGATACTGGAATATTATAAACAATCTTTTTGCAAATAAATTCCACAATTCATATGAAAAAGACAAATTAATTGAAAGACACATATGAAAAAGCTTACTCAAGAAGAAATAGATAGTCCAAATAACCCAATTTATGTTTAATTGAATTCCTTTGGGGTTCAATTAAATAAATTGAATTCATAATTTAAAACATTTTCAAAATTTCAGGCCTGTATAATTTTATGTTGAATTATACCTAATATTTAAGAAATAAATAATTATAATTCTACATATTTTCCCCCAGAATATAAAAGATAATGGTAAACTTTTCAACTCATTTTTTAAGGCTAGAGTTACTCAGATAACAAAATGAGACAAAGGCATTACAAGAAATAAAAACTACATACCAATACCCCACAAGAAGAAAGATTTAAAAATTATTTATAAGTTCTAAAATCATAATCAGCCACTTGAAAATAAACCTTAATGTCTAAATGGGATTTATCCCAGAAATACAATTTAACATGTAAAAATTAATCAATTTATCATATTCACAGGCTAAGGAAAGAAATAGAAATAAATATAGTATTAGTAGAGAAAGAAAAAATCTTTGACAAAAATATCCAATATACATTTGTGATGAAAAAACTATAATTCTCAATAGACAAGAAATAGAAAATAGTCTTGTTGGGGCAGCATCATCCCAATACGCCACGGTTAAGGGTTTGTGCCCAGTCAGGGCACATTCAAGAATCAGCCAATGAATGCATAAATAAGTGGAATACAAATCTCTCTCTCTCACTCTCTCCCCCCTTCCACTCTCTCTCTCCCATTTTAATAAAGTGCATCTCTGAAAATTTAGTGCTGACATCATAATTAATGCTGAAGTGAGATTTTCTTCGTGTTAATTTTACTTGGGGTTTTCTGAATTTTTTTAAATCTGTAATTTTATTGAATTCAGTAAATTTCCAGCCATTATTTCTTCTAATATATTTTTGTTCTATTATTTCTTTGCTCTCATTTGACACTTTAATTGCATATTTGGTAGATCTTTTGAATCATCTCACAACTCCCTGAGGTGCTCTCATTTTTGTTCCTTTTATCTTCATATTCTTTATTTCTATTAAAATTGTTCAAATTTGTGGAATCTTTCCTATGTTATCTCCATTCTGGTGTCAAGTATATCCAGTAAATTTTTCATTTTAAATATTATATTTCTCAATTCTATAATTTTCATTAGATTTCTATAGTTTCTATTCTGTAAATATATTTCTTTTATAGTTCTGAGCATATAATAGCTGCTCATATGCTAATTCCAACATCTATGAATAGAGTTGGTCTCTATTCATTGTCTTTTCTGTATACAATGGTTTATGCTTTCTTATTTCTTCTTATATTGAGTCATTTTGAATTGTATCCTGGACATTGTGAATAACATCTCATTGAAAGTCTGGGTCTTATGTTCCTTTAAGGAGCTCTATGTTTGTTTTTGCAGGTTAAGTTGGCTTAATTCAAATTGAAAATCCTATTTTGTTTTCCTAGCTGTTCAGTTATTTTAATCTTGCTAAGGCTACTTGTTGTTTGCACAATACATGTATTTGAATCATACATGTGTCATACAAGGGTCATCCAGTGACTTGGGGAGAGTATATATGGAATATGAGCCTCCCCTTCTTCATTCTTTCCTTTCTGGAATTTATGCTTTCACTTTCCAAGGGGGATGTGGTGGCCCTAAACTTTGTTCTGATTCATCAATCCAGTAATGTAGAGGATTTTCTACTGGAATTATAGCTGTCCTGCATTGAATAGTTGTGACTATTCTCTGGACAAAAGTTGTAATATAGGAAACTCAGTATCATTTCTGTACTAGTTTTCTAGTATTGCCATACAAATTAGCTTAGACATGGTAGCTTAAAAAAAGTATTCTCTCACATTTCTGAAGGCTAGAAATCCCAAATCTAAGTGTCATCAGAAATATTCTCTCTCTGAATGCTCTAGGGGAGGATCTTTCTATGCCTTTTCCTAGCTTCTGGTGGCTCCCTGTAATCCTTGATGTGCATAGGCTTATAGAAGCATCACTCCAATCTTTGCCTCCAGCATCACATGCCATTCTCCCTGTGTGCCTTCATATAAAAAATTCTCTCTTCTTTCAAAGAAATCAGTAATTTAGCATGACTTCCTCTTAACTTGATTACCTCTGCAAAGACCCCATTTCTCAGGTACTGGAGATTAGAATGAATATGTCCTTGGAGGACACAATTCTACCAACTAAAATTCCTTTCCTCCAAGTTTTTCTTCCCCACTCTGTGTTTTTGTTAGTTTGTTTACTTTCTGGTACCTTAGGCAGTGGATTTGTTTTCTATAATTTATACTTATTATCTCTAGTAGGGTTGGTTTTATAGGAGCTGTTGGGCCATATCTGAAGACGAATTTCCTTCCCTCACACCTTTGTCTATCTATTATCTATCTATCTGCCTATCTATCATCCTCTATCATCTACCTATCACCTATCTTTCTATCTCAGTTGCTCTGGTACTTTCTAGCTGTTGATCATATACTTCCTTCTGAATCATGTTTGCTTCATTCTTTAAGAAAAATCAAATAGACAGAAATATAATAAAAAGGAGGGACATTTTCCTATATGTCTATATTTTTGTAGAATCTTTGCCTCAAATCTTTAAAAAGAGGATGGAGTATAAATAAAAGCACATATATTTCTTGATGAGTACACACCCCCTTCAGTAACCCCAAACTTAAAAAATGTCATGTTGATTTGGAAGACAGAAAGAAAACTAAGCAAAAATCTTCTTTATTTATAAATACTCATGATTTTCATAGAATTATTTGACTAAAATCAACTTTTAGATCTACATAAGGGTTATTGTGAGGACAAAATACATTATTTCAGTTACAATGTGTGACACATCCAAGCAAAAATAGACCTTGTTCACCAGAAGTTTTCCTTATGTTGTCATTCCTAGGTTTTTCCATGCTTTCACTTCCTCTTAAAAATTTTGATGGATTAACAAAATTACAACCTCATATATAACAAAATAGCTGAGATAAATGGAATCCATACTACATATAACTTGGACCTTCCATTGATTTTGATTTGGGTTTTTCCCTGAAAGTTGCCTTCAGAATCATCCTTGGGTCCTTATGCTGCATATAATCAACCAGTAACATGCACACAAATCTAAACTGCTCTCTCCAAAAATGTCAGTTTTTTCTCTTTTTCTCCCAAAGACTTACGTGCAGTTAACTTCTCTGTAAATTCTGCATTAGTAGAGGTACAGCAAGTCTTTTTTTAATTTGAGTATTCAAGCATTATAAGCACAGATGAACTATATTTTTTTAATCCCTAGGCACTCAACTTTGCTGTGCCTACAATGTGTATAATAGCATGTGCCTTATGCATGATTCTGAGAAATGCAAGAAGAGTTAATTAGAAAATGTCAAGAAAGCTCTCCAAGATCCTTAGGGGGAAGAACATGTGACTACACTGCATCCTTATAATAAAACTAAATTCATTCCCAATCCCATAGTACAGAAAAAGCGTTTTTACACATTGCTAGTGCTTTTAAGAAATAAAATTATAGACTCACTGAACTCGAAAGAATCTCAAGTAGTTATATGTTCCATTCCCTGCTTCAGGAAAGACAACAGTTCTACCATTCCATATGACGTCCTAACCTTTCTGAGACTTCTAAAGATAAACATTTCAAAACTTGATTTGATTATTTGTGTCTACTTCTTATATTTCCCATGCACACAAAAATATTAGTTAAATCTACTTTTTAGAAAATATAATGGAATTCAATTGAAGGAAATTTGATTCAAGATAGACTGGTATTTCTTTGTCAAGAATCATTGACCTCAACTATTTTTACACAATTGAAGTAAATATTGGCTATAAGAGAGAGAACAGAGGTGGAATTTAATCCTGATATCATGTTGATGTCTCTATTATAAACTTTTTACTTAACATAAATTCCTTATAAAATTTTAAAATTTATTAAAAATGTATTTAAAATACATTTTTGCAAAAGATGTCCATCTGCTCTATCCTGATTTCAGTTGCATCTACATTTATTATATAAATTAGAGAGTAAAAATCAGAATTTAAAAAGAAGTCATAATTGGAAGTGAGCTAAAAATGAGGAAAAATACTCTTATTAGTATTATAGTGTTACCAGAAATATTTATAAAAGACTCACTAATCCACTTTATACTGTAGCTTGGGATTCAGAATAATATATACACTAGCCAAATGGATTTATTTAAGAAAATGATATGTTCATCACAGTTTAACTTATAAGCATACATTATCTCAGGTGATATACATCTGAAAAAACATGTACAATTTGAATATTTTTATTTTTATAATTTTTTAGTAAAAGGTGAATCTAAAGAAAAACCAGAGTGTTATCATTATTTTCATAAATTAAAAAAACAGCGAGAGTTGTTCAGTAGTTAAGGAACTCATTTGAACATTTTTGGAAAATAAATAATTACCTTGCTCTTTTTATCAGATGATTGGTATGTACCTGCACTATGTATGACTTGGATCTGTTCTCTCATCTACCACTTTCTATTGCTCTTTTCTTTGCCAGTTTCATAATACCTCTGAACTCCATTTGACCTTGAGCCTGTTGAATTTAAAATCTATAATCTAAACAAGGAGAGATGTCAACCAGACAGTTGCAAAGAACTTCAAAAAATTTTAATAAATAATAAAAAAGAGGGATACTTTAATAAACAAAAATTATGGACAGTCTTATAATCCTATACCAAGAGCTTACACTTCGAGCTACCAGAATCTTGTTAGAAAAAATACCATTGTCACACAATTTTACATAACAAACTATATTCAAGACTTAGTAATAGCTATTGCTTATGAACAGTTTGATATAAAAACTACAATGCTACAACATATCTACAAATAAAGAAGTTTTTCAGAGTTTATGCTAACAAAATATGACCTTAAGTGGAATGTTTGATCCCAACTCTTTGCCTTTTATGCCTAGTTTGGATGTAAGGACATTAATTTAGAGGATCTAGACATTTATTTGATTACTTCCATGCACCCAAATCCTAGACAAAGCACATATTGAAGAAAAAAAGAAATGAAATAATTAGAAGCAGCAGGTCAACAGAAATGCATTGTATGTGATTTCTTTCCGATGATTTGGAAATGACTTTTTGCCCAAAAGGACATCAAAACTAAAGTCAAGCTTTTTTCAGTAGCAATGATTTAAACAAACATGTGCTGAGACTTATTTTTAGACATAAAGGTACACAGCCAGGGGTTTTATTCAGGATTGCTATTAAATAAACTCCCCTCAGGGCCTTGTAAAAGATGGTATTTGAATTATAAGTAGACATATCCTATTTTCCACATTCTGTAAGCCATGGAAGATTTCTCATTGCCTAGATTGTGGCCAGGGAACTGCCCCCTTTTGTATTTGTTGAGCCTTGTCTCTACAGTAATTATGAGTTTCAAGGATCATTAAAAGTCAAAAAAATTTTTTGTACACAAGACTGCTTTTGAAGCTCTGTGGCTGATCAAAAACATGTTCTAAAAGGCTTTTGATGTATACATGCCTCATTAAGTAAAGGTCAAAATTGGACAATGTCCTGTTAATTTCCTTTTGCTGGAAAAATCAATGTCTGCATCAACATTCATTAACTTTGACAGAGCTAAGAAAGTTAGATGTGAAATGTAAATCAATACTTATTCCTGATAGGATTAACTTGCTGTATAGAGAGTATAAAACATCAATTCTTTATACCTATTGTTCAACCCAATACTCCACTCTGGCTTTAGGGAGGCTGCTTTTTGCCTGTTTGGCCTTCACTTCTAATCTAGCTTTGGGTTTTTGTTGGCTGGAGCTGAATATTATCCTTGAACAAATTTTTCATCTTGTTAATGTATATTCAATGCAATCTTTCCTCTGTATTATTGTTTGCCACTTGTTAAGATTAAATCATGCCCCACCATCACCACCACATAAAAAATGTAGGTATTTTAAAGTTTTAGAATCTGTTTTATTTCCAAATGAAATTTGTAGATTAAAATGTTTCATTCCTCCTCCCCTCCCCTGTAAGAATCACCAAAGCCCAGAACAAATAGTTTAGAAAAGCGCATTTTATTTATACAAATATCTATGAGTTGTTTGGTCTGTTGTCATTATTGTTACCTTCAAGATTGTAAACTGTACAATTATGCATTTGCATGAATCCACTCTTATTTTAGTTGACACTGGTGCTCATAATTATAACTATGTTCTATTACAAGATTCTGAGACCCCTTTTGAAATGAAGACTGTTAAGTGATGTGCATTCTAGTTGGATTTTGTTACCTTTTGTTTATTTTAATAGAAAATGTATATATGGCTACCATCAATCCCCCACTTTAGTACTAAATAAGGACCTCTGGGTATGTTACCTTTGTCTGGAAGGCTGAACAAGAAATTATTGCTCTTTTCCTTCACACAAGTTATCAACAGAGGACAGATGCCAGCCAGCACTGTACCCTCCTGTGTCCTCTTCATTTACTGGTTCTTTGGATATCTCAGAATTTCTCTGTAGTATCAGAACTAGACTTGGTTTGCAATAGGACAAGATTCAAACCAGAGAGAACTGGACTGCAGAGGTTGTACAGACTCATCAGGTTGAAAGTGGTTATCTAGAAAGATTATAACAGAAACTAAAGGGAAGTACCAGTCATGGGCTATAGAAAGAAGGATGCTGATTATTGCAGAAGTTAGTGTAATAATTTTGAAGAGTATATAGGTTTCTATCACTTTCCTGCTTTAAAACTTTCAATACATTCTTAGGCAATTAAAATAAAGTGCCCATTTCTTAACTTGGTGTCTAAAGTTAGAGGAAATTTGATCCCATGTCTCCTTCTCTACACTTTTCTTCTAACACTTTATGCATGAATTTCTGCACGTTTAGTCTTGTTTCTGTCCCTGAAACATGCCAAGGGCCAGAAGGTTTGCATTTTGTCTTTCTCCTGTCTGAAACACTCTTCCCTTAGGACTTTGTATGGCTGACTCTCTCATCACTTGTGTCTTGGCTTAAGTTTCATCTCCTCACACACCCCTTTCATGATCATTACCCTAGGGGAGGTAATCTCCCCACCGTGAATGTGTCTTACGTTATTACTGCTATTCTCTTCACAACACTTATCAGCATCTGAAACGATTCATTTTGGTTATTCATATTTATATACCTTCTCACCAGATTATAAACTCCAAGTGTGAGAGATTTTGTAACTAGAACAGAGCTTGACATAACAAGCACTTAAAGTATCTTCATTGTTTAATAAAGGAATTAACAGGCAAAAGTCAGGTCTCCTGTCCAGTAGAGCAATATGGATACTATATGGGTCCAAAAGGCAGAGATTCAGTCACAGGAGACAGAAAGAGGGAGCCATCAGCCCCAACTTGGCGTGAAATGGAACCCTCTTAGGTTGTACTTGTAGTTGAGTTAACAGAGTCCTATCTAGTTCCCTGTGATAGACTCCTTCTCCTGGGAGGAAAATCTCTGAGGACAAGAGGCTACACTTGCTTCCTAATTCCAGCTTTGTGCTTCCACCAATTCTCTGCTCTTCTAACAGACTCACCTGGTTCCATGCTCTGTTATGCAGCCCAGAGACTGGCAACTCCCCACAGGCTCTCTGAGACCTCCACCTTCCAGTCCATCTTTTGGGACTTCTGCCTACCTCTGGCTTCTAATGCTGACTGATCCCCAGTAACAAGGTCTGCCTCCTTCTATATACCATCTCCTATGACATTCTCATAAGATGCCTGATGAGAACTATCCAGTTCCCAAGGTTACAGGTCAGCCTGGTTTTGTCTACATGCTTAAACAAAGAGCTTCCTAAGTTCCACTTGATAGGATCATTCCTGATCTGAGAAGTCTATTCTTTTGAGCCTTGGCATCAGTGCCTTCACAAATCTCTATTTTAGACATGAGAAATGAGAACTTATCAATAAGACCACTTGGCACACTTGAAAAGTCAGATCTGTCTCATTTGGATTATAATTTCTAGAATAACCTGAGTATACATCTTCTACAAATATCATAAAATCAGAAGCAAATCTACTATAAAACTGAGATGCTTAAACTTCAAGACGTCCTTTTACATAAGAGCTTTCCATGGTCTAGAGAAAGGGCCTAAAATTTGTTAACATGGTCACATATTTATATAAAATATAATATTTCCTTTCTGAATCCCCTTCTATCACATTTATACTCATGTTAGTTGATGTTGGGGTAATATTGAGCATTTTGGGGTAGTGTCATTAAGATGTTTGTTTAGGAATGCATTTATGGTGAATTTATTGGGATATATTTATGTGGTCTGTAATTTTTATGTATACTGAAGTTAGCTAGGCATCTTGATAATGCCTCAGGTTTTCTTCCAAGTGAGATATGCTCATTGGCTATTTGATACTGATACCAATACTTTTTACCCTAAGGAAATAATGCTGATAATAATCTTGGTCTTGTTTTGAAAAAGTAGTGGCTACTGAAGTGTATGGTTTTGTGGGTAGTGAGACCCACATGTTGGATGATGAACTTGTATTTGACTGCCATTGTGTGTCTTTTTATTAGCGTCCAATGGAAGTTCAAAGATAGAAGTATGAGATATAGGGGCTTTTAATAAATTTTCTGTAAAAGTTCATTATTTTTCATAGACTACTGCCTAATGTATGAACTATGAAACCACTGGGCAGTGATTTCTTAATAAAGTTTGTAAAATCATGTCTGTTTATTAGAGAAAACTATCTCCTTCAACAATCAAATTTGAACTATGAAGTATGAAGACAGGTTTTTTGGTGTTTTGGGTGTGTTGTTTTTTTGCTTGATCAAAATAACACGCTAGGCAGACTTGATTTGTGGTTTCATTATTGACGTTGGGCAAGGGAGAAGACAAAGAAGTGAGTAATGTGCTGCTGGGTATCTTTGATTGAGGCTTGATTAGGGCGGTGGGAGCACAGGGATTTTATAGCCTGATGGCTCTCGGCAGCAGCAGCTGGGACTGGGGTCAGTTTTGAGTTGAAGCATGTCTCCATCAGGACGCTGGCTTTCACAGCTGGTACTAATCGGGGCTGTGCAGCCTGGGCTCAGCAGATGGGGTGAAGAACAGACGGCACTTCCACTTGGCCAATTTACCCCAAGCCAGGAGTGTAGGCTGGTGTCCCGCTGCTGACCCAGGCTATGCTTGCCCTTTGGCTCATCCGACTATCTATGTCTCCTGAGCTGTCAGGTTCACATCTTCCAAGATCATTATTTCATTAAAAACATTCTACAGGAAGATGTGGGTTTTCTTTCTACTGCACTGACAGGCTTAAATGGCTTTGAGCCTTCAGCAAAATGCTGAAATTCTGAACTTGGTACGAAAGATCACTCAGGACTAAGTATTTTACAAATGAAAGTCTTTGTTTTTCATGTTAATCTTTGACTTACAGTGAGAAATGCTCCAGCAAATAAGATTTTATATTTTAAAATAGAATAATGGCCTTGCATTGTGATGGAGAAGTTGGAGATAGGAAAAAGGGAGAGAGGCAGAGAGAGAGATAGAGATTAATGGAAGGAAAAGAATCCAAAGGAAACAAAAAGGCATGCAAGGGTGAGGAGCATTTGGAAAATGAGAGGAATACATAATGCTTTTTATTTTTATTTGAGAGAGAGAGAGAAATTGGTCTGTAGTTTATTCATTCATTTATTCTTGTATGTGCCCTGACACAGGGGATCAAACTGGCAACCTTGGCATATCCTGATGATGCATTAACCAACTGAGCTATGGGGCCAGGTCTCAGAAAGTTGTGTTTTTGTGTTTTTTTACTCAAGTACAGATGAAACTAAGGTAGAAAAATTATAACATTTTTGCCAATTCTAATATAGTAGTCCCTCTTAATCTGGGGTTTCACTTTCTGCAGTCTGAAAATATTAAATGGAAAATTTCAGAAATAAACAATTTATAGGTTGTAAGTTGCATGCTATTCCCAGTAGTGTGATGAAATCTCTAGCGCTGTTCCCCTCTATCCCACCCAGGTCATGAATTACCTTTTTGGCCAGCATCTCCACACTATAGATGCTCCCTGCCCCTGACTTAGAAGCTGTCTCAGTTATCAGATTGCTTATCAGAGTAACCACATTCACATAACTTTTATTACAGTATTAGAGCCCGATGCATGAAATTTGTGCAAGGGGTTCAGCCCTGGCAGCCCCGGCTTCATCCGGAAGGTCATCCAGAAGGACGTCTAGAAGGTCGTTCAGCTATCTGGTCTAATTAGCATATTACGCTTTTATTATTATAGATATTATAATTATTCTTTTATTATAATTGTTGCCACTATCTTATTGTGTCTAATTTATAAATTAAACTTTATCCTAGGTATGTATGTAGAGCAGTGGTTCTCAACCTTCCTAAAGCCGCGACCCTTTAATATGGTTCCTCGTGTAGTGGTGACCCCCAACCATAAAATTACTTTCGTTGCTGCTTCATAACTGTGATTTTGCTGCTGTTAATGAATCATAATGTAAATATCTGTGTTTTCTGATGGTCGTGATCCACAGGTTGAGAACCACTGCTGTAGAGCCTAAGACCCATCAGAAAACACAGATATTTACATTACGATTCATTAACAGCAGCAAAATCACAGTTATGAAGCAGCAACGAAAGTAATTTTATGGTTGGGGGTCACCACTACACGAGGAGCCATATTAAAGGGTCGCGGCATTAGGAAGGTTGAGAACCACTGCTCTAGAGGAAAAAACATAGTATATATAGGGTTCTGCACTTTCCACAGTGTAGGCATCCACTAAAGGATGTTGGAACATGTGCCCAGCAGACCTGGGGGGATCAATGTACATATTTAATAGAAACACTTATATTTGGACCTTTTTTAGGAGATACAACTTTTTAAATAAAATATAAGAATATACTCTAAAGAAACAAGTAGTTCTGCTATTGAAATAGAAACTGAATGAGCCCAGCAGGTGTGGCTCATTTGGTTGAACATTGCCCTATGCACCAAGAGGTCACTGGTTTGATTCCTGTTCAGGGCACATGCCTGCGTTTCAGGCTCTATCCCCCATGGGGGGCATGCAGAAGGGAGCCAATCAATGTTTCGCTCTCACATCCATATTTCTTCTCTCTCCCTCTCGCTTCCTCTCTCTCTAAAATCAATAAAACATATTAAAAAAAGAAATATGAACTGAATGAAACAGAGGTTCATATTCCAGGCCCGTTATCGTGGTAGCTTTTATTTCATTTCCAGTGAAAAAAGCAAAGCATATCCCCCTTCCCCCCGTTCTACCTTCTCACATGATCCTGTGGGATAAAAAAAAATCTGAAGATTAATGAGTTCTTAATGACCTAGTTACCTCTTAATTATTGAGACAACATGTGCTAATAATCATCAGCCTCTCCAAATGAAGGTTTTAAATATGTGCCAAGCGAATATGCATTTTATGCACCCTAACAAATATGTCATTTTAAAAATGGCAACAATAAAATGTGGGACAGCAACCATATTGTGCTTATGTTGGGAGCCTTCGGGGGTGAGGCAGGGAGGGGGAATGTCTACCTTTGTGGGAAATTTGAAAATCCAGGGAGCGATCAGGGGGTTCTTCCCATGAGCCTAGTGATAGAATGCCGTGCTCCATGGGACTAAGAATAAAATAATATGCACTTTTTAAATGGCAGCACTTTTAATTCCACATTGGTTGTTCAGTAGCTACCAGTAACCCTGGAATGATTGTGTTTTTGACATTGCAAAAGATAGCATATACCTTTGTGTGTGTGTGTTTCCAACTTTTTATTCTTTGCTTTAGGCCATTTGAAATTGGATATGGGGGGAAATTGTGATGTTCTTCCCATTATTGTAAAATGAATTCTTGGAGAGCTTGAGGGGATCTGCTCACAATTGTTAATGAGGCTTTATTAACCCAGGACACCGCCCTGTGAAATAACAGCATAGTAAAATAGATGTCCTCCCAGGACTCACTTGGTCTATTAATAGTGCAGCAGGGACCTGTGCAAGGCTCTGGGGAGTGAAAATGACCAGGTGAATAGGGTATGAGGCTTTTCCTTCTACATCAACAATTCACCTCTGGCTTAAGTCAGTCTAGCCCCAGTTGTCCATTACAAGTATTAAGTCAATCCTCATAGATTTATTTTCTGCTAAAACTGTCAGCCTTTCTTTATAATCAACTTAATATTACTTCCATATCTATAAGTTCATAGATGTTTCATTGGAAGATAATGTAATTTCTCTACTTTTAAGAACTCAAGGTTTGAAAACAAAGGTACAAAATAAGTATCTATTATGATATATTGTATCAGTTTTTGTGGTTTTCAACTTGAGACACAGTGCTATTTGTTTTTTGTTTCTAAAAATTTCGGAAGGTCAGAGAAAGTCCAAGAAAAGAGAAATGAATACTAAAAGGTATTTGAGCAATGAATGGTTTTGAGGAGGAAGACTGTGAAGGACAAGATTCACTGGAAGCAGGTAGAGAAAAGCAGACACCCGACGAGGGTAGACACAGCTGTGAGGAGGCACAGTCACACAGGTACAGACAACCCAATGTACACATGCGGTTCTCTCTCAACATCCTGAGTCCTCACAGAAACGGTATTACACTTCCTTGGAGGTTTTCAAGACAAAGATTCTTTCTCTGTCTCCCTGACCCCACCCCACCCCACCCCAGCTAAATTGAAAACTACAGCAATAGCAAACAGGCAACTATCATTCTGGTTCTGGTATTGGTTCCTCCCAGGCTGAATTTTCTTTATCATATTGCTGGTGTTTGCCTCCCTTTTGCCCTCTGATGACCTGGGTCTTAACTACAGTCAAGGTCTGCTCTGAGAGGCAGAGAGAGCCTGTTAACTCACAATGGTTTACTGGTAAACAAACAGACGTTGAAGGAGTGTGGAGCAATTTGCAGTCTCTGCCACCTAGAAAGAATTTGAATTGGTGACCAATTTGGGTGCAGGGATTTCTCTGTGTGTTTAAATATCATTTATCCTGAGACGTGCACATTACTGAAATGAACAGGAGACCCCACAGGGACTTAATTAGGGAAGGCTGAACTGGGAAGTGACAGTTTCCATGCTGTTTTGGACCTGCACTCCAGCCCTTGTTTCTATCTCCTATAGTATTACAATTAATATCCTGTATCTAGTTTTAATAGAGGCAGTAACTCTAGTAAGACACATTATTGCTTCTTGGCCCAAAGAGAAATGTTCATATATTTCTCTCCTTGCTGTTATCTGTCAAGCCGACTGGCTTCGTCTGCACTCTGAGACATTACACATTCAGGAAAGCAGTTGTTTCCATATGTCTAGGGAGAAAGCTATCATTTTTCAGAAAGGCATGAGGTGCATGGAACATTTTTTGTACTGGTTTCCCTCTGCATATATCAGGTGGTAGCCATTATAGCATTCCCAGTACATACCACTGATGTGAGAAGTGGAACTACTATAACCTACAGTTTGTATTTATTTCATTGGGAGGCATAGTTATAAAGCTGCTTCCTGACATACAGCAACAGCTGCTAAGCATCTGTCCACTATCTTATGAAAGAATTTGAAGGGAGCAAGAAAAAATTGGTTAAGGATTGCTACTAGGAAACCAAATAGTCACCTGAAAAGTAAATTAATG
Source organism: Corynorhinus townsendii (assembly GCA_026230045.1). Lineage (NCBI taxonomy): Eukaryota > Metazoa > Chordata > Mammalia > Chiroptera > Vespertilionidae > Corynorhinus > Corynorhinus townsendii. Next base: position 147,459,164 of record JAPDVU010000002.1, on the reverse strand, counting down.
ACTAAATTCTCAGTAGTCTATTTTTAATTTACTCAGCAACAACAGTAGAGAACAAATATTCTATTGCTTTTATTTTTAACCAACTTTTTATTGACACTGTTTTCTCAAGGCTACTTTCACATCTTTTATTCACGATTCTAGCTCAGACACACTAATTTATGTAGCCCATTTGGACCATAACAATTTCAGTGCTAAGTGGTAAATAATTTCTTTTTTTCCTCTATGTTACATACAGTCTATTTAAATATAATTGTTTCCTGTATCATTTTTTATTAATAGACTTTATTTTTAAGGACAGTTTTAGGTTTACAGAATAATTGAGCCAAAAGTACAGAGAGTTCCCATATACACCATTCTCAACACCACTTCCACAGACAGTTTTCCCTATTAGTAGCATCTAATGTGGTACATTTGTTACATATGATGAGCCAATACTTTTATATTATTATTAACTAAGTTTATGATTTATTAGGGTTCACTTGGTACAGTGTACATTCTATGAGTTTTGACAGACTTAAAATGGCACATAGCCACCATTACAGCATCCTAGAGAGAATAATTTCACCACCTAAAAATCCATTTCATTCCTTTCACTTTTCCATAGAACCCCTTGTACCCGCTGGTCTTTTTACTATTTCCACAGTTTTGTCTTTTTCAGAATGTCATATAGTTGGAAGCATCCAATATGCAGCTTTGTTAATATACATTTAAGTTCCCTTTGTTTCTTTTGGTAAGTTGATAGCTCACTTGTTTTTATCATTGAATAATATTCTATTTTATAGATGTACCTCTGTTTGTTTATCCATTTACTGATTGAAAGCTTTCAAGTTTTGGCAATTATAAGGTGCTATAAACATTTAATTTGTGTGAAGGTTTTTGTGTGGACATAAGTTTTTGACTCATTTGGGTAAATACCAAGTAGTGTGACTGCTGGATTATATGGTAAATGTATGTTTAACTTCATAAAAAAATGATGCCAAGTTGTCTTTCAATGGTGTTGTATCATTTTTCATTCCCAACAGCAAGAATGAAATAGGGGTATATCATTGTGGTTTTAATTTATAATCCCCTAATAATGTGTGATGTTGAGCATCTTTCTTAGTGCTTATTTTCATCTGTCTATACTTTTTTGGGGGAAGTCTCTACTCAGAATTTTTTCCCATTTTTAAATCACACTTAATTTTTTTTTTATTACTGAGTTTTAAAAGTTCTTTGTATATTAGGGATACCTGTCTTCTATCAATTACATATTTTGCAAATATTTTCCTCCCACTCTGTTTCTAGTTTTTTGATTCTCTTGATATTACTTTTTAAAATGTATGCTACACTGCTTACTCTAAGAACATTATGAACTTAAGAACATGCTTATAGTGTTGATTTTAACCTTTAAGTTCTAAGGAAGCATGGGTTTCATTTTCTGTACTTAGCACACACAAAGAATATTCAGGAGTTCTGGACTATATATGGTAAAAAACTATCTGATTTAATGAAATTGGAATGTTTCTTTAATCTCCTTGGAATTACATGGAGGAAGAATCCAGAAAGAATTCAAGCTAAAGGTTAAGGGTTAAAGGAGATTACTCTAATGTCCTTTAAGTATCATTCTAACACTAATGTCCTGTGATAATCTAGGATTTTTTAATTTACTCAATAAATCAATAAATATTTATTCATTATTTATTAAGTACCAGGAACTGCTCTAGACACTGAGTGCCAGAGATATAGAAATAAAACAGACAGAAATGGTCTTTGTCTACATACTCCTCACATTCTATTTCTAGAAGAAGAGTGCAGGTGTGTGTGTGTGTGTGGGGGGGGTGGAGTACATAAACAATACAATTGGTAATTTAGTCACAATTTTTCTAAGAGTCTTGAAGACGTGTAGAATGCTATGAGATTATAATGAGATGATTTGTGAAGGATGAATAAATAGCCAGTTGAGAAAGGGAAAAACAGTCATTCTAAAAGAACTTTTAGAGAAACAAAAGAAAGATTAGCATAGATTAGCACAAAACAAAACAAAGAAAGAGGCACAAGAGAAGCTGTTGAAGTTATTTAAATAATTTAAGAGTGTGTATGTGTATTGTCAATGGGCAGGATCAATAGAAACAATTCCTTTTAGAAAAAATAAAGGGTACATTTTTTAAATAGATTTGAGTTTGGTGAGACAAAGTTGATGTGGAGTTAAACTTTCCAGAGGCTATTGTGATAGTGCAGTCAAGAGATGGTGGTAGCTTGGAATTTTATGTGGGTCTGGAGGTTAAAAAATTGGTGGGGGGAGCCTAAAATGAATTTAAATTTTTGAGGAATTATATTTTCATGGAAGCAGTTAAGAAAAAGGAGGTATTAAGTATACACTTGGTTTTCTTGATCATACGAATTGGTGAATAGCTATGTTCTTCATTGAGATAGGGAATAATGAAGGAGGATGAAAGCTGACAAGGAAGATAATTGTGAATACGCAAATGTTGAAGACTCTGGAAAAAACAAGGGGAATTGTCATGTGGACAATTGCATATATAGGCTGAATTAGGAGGAAATTCTGAGCTGGAGGTTTTTTTTTTTAAAAAAATGTATTTTATTGTTTTTTTACAGAGAGGAAGGGAGAGGGAGGGATAGAGAGTTTGAAACATCGATTCAGCTGCCTCCTGCACACTACCTTACTGGGGATGTGCCCGCAACCAAGGTACATGCCCTTGATCAGAATCGAACCTGGGACCCTTCAGTCTGCAGGCCGAAGCTCTATCCACTGAGCCAAACAAGTCAGGGCTGAGCTGGAGGTTAAATATTGAGAGTCATTAGTCATAAATATATAACTAAGATAGAAGATAGAAGATTATATCACTATTCATCAAACCTCTACCTCCCATACTCACTGCCATGAAAAGAATTTATTTCCTTCTTCCAAGTCTTAGGGCTTGCTATATGATTTGCCTTGATCCATGGCATGTTAACAAATAGGATAGAGTCAAAGCCTGGAAATGTGCTTATACAGTTAGTTGGGCTTCCTCTATTGTCTTATGGCCTTTCACCAGCCTCAGAGAGCTGCTGATCCAAGGAATATAAAGATATGCACCGACCTGGATCCAACTTGGAGAATGAAACCAAACCAAGTCAAGTTCAGTCTAGATTAGCTAGAATCTAGCTGATCTATAGATGCATTGCAAGATATATGCCACTGGTATTATATTTATAATTTATGCATCAATAGCTATCTAAGACATGGCTGTGAACCCACTTAAGAAGATAATAAAAGGTAAAGTGGGAAAAGGGATGAGGGGAAATCTTGAAGAGTGTCAACATTCAAAGGTTAGGGAGATTAGCCGGATAAGAAAGGGAAAGATCAAAAGCTCCTAATGCCACAAAAGTCAAAGAGGTAGGCCTTAATTAACAGTGAAAACATCTATGAAGTTCAGAAAAGGTGATTTAGCATCATGGAAATTATTCATAATATCAACAAGAGTCATGTCAGTGGTGAGAGTGGAAACTATGTGTGGAAACTATGTAAACTGAAGAATCCTGTAAGTTAAAAATGTAGAAGTAGCTAGCACAGTGCAAATAACCCATGTTAACTTGCTGATTGAAAGTTTCCAGTGAGGAGAGAGAAGACACTAGAGCATGAAAAGAAAAGGCATATTCATGAGTACAATTTTTGAGAATTTTGTAGGTGTTGAGATACAGACCATCAGTTGACAATATAAAGATGGAGGAACTCTCATTTATTATAACTGGTGGGGAAAATGATTAGTAACAAGAAGTTGAGGAAATTCCAGTTGGGGGCTTTATTTTTTTCCATACAAGTGCTATTGAGGTACTGAGAGTAAACAAACAAACAAAAAATTTACTGAGAGAAAGGAAGTAGGGGATTCAAGGCTTATGTTGTACAAGAGGTTTAAACCCCTTTGCAATAAATGAGTAAAACTCACTTGTCTTTAAGAATTTTCACTTAAAATTTTGCAAGTTTTTGGTGTGTTTTTTAATCAAAAAAACGTAATAAGCACATTCCTATATGAGTGAAAATGTCTGCATTAAATATAAGTGGGATACTTCTGTTTTTCTCTTCACTTCTCTGACTTATCATCAGTTATTTTTCATTGCAAATAAGCACATACTAAACCTCGAGTTGAAAACTTGGCTCTTCTTCCCCTTTCATTATGGAGTAGTACTCCAGATTTCACAATCTCAACTCAAAGAATAGACATATGAAGCTTATGTAGATTCACAAAGAGGGGATAAAAGGTGATAGAAGAGGAAGAGAGAGTTTTCCACATTAGTACTCTGGATCATCTGCAGCACTGAGTTTTAACCTTGAAACTTCCAGGATTTTCTTTTCATGGGCTTTATGGCCAATTGCCTCCAGATAGGCACACTTCTTTCTGCAAATATCCTTTTAAATCTGACAGCTGGGCCATACATCATGCTGTTTCACTCTGATTTTCAGGCAGAACTCTCCCAAACTACATTTAATTATGTGGAGCAATTGGCTTGCTAAGGGCTTACAACTCTACCAGAACCCCTGGAATTTATTATGTCTCCCAGATCAGAGGAAGCATGGATGTTAACTAGATCTGCAACATGGTGTGTAGCTACTCAAAGTATATAAAGATGTGTTCAGAACCATTGTTTCAAGCAGAGTTATGCCATTCTAACTCTAATTACTATAGAATAAACTTGCTACAGAAGAAAATATACCCTACTCTGGAAAGCTATTGGCAGCTTTTTTCTTTGAAAAGGTGAAGGTGAAGGCAGTTCTGCCTCATTGATTGACTATGAGGGATCTCTAATAGAATTTGAATGTGAAAGCTCTTTGGGGCACAGGTACAGTCTGAGGCACAGTTAGTACAGATGACCTGGTTTTCTTTATTGCAGGATGTCACCTGTTGCTTTGATGTCATAGTGAATGCCCTGCTTTGCTATCAAGATTCACTCTTGAGGTATGGAGCCCTTATTTCTCCATTGGCTGAAGACTGGTGCTGGCTGACAGTTCACATCTGACTCTTATCCCAGGAATTGGCCTCAGCCAAAAGGAGTAGTTTTACCTAATATTACACCCTCACTCAAGAGGCAGGCCACATGCAATACATTGTCAATGTAGAACTATAATTCGGGGTTTCCCTTGCCTCTATTAGGGACATCTCTGTTGGACCATCTTAGCTTCAGAGCTTTTTGTGAGATCACCTGAGGCCTCTGTTACAATTACATCTAATTTCAACTTTTCTCTCTGGGCAATCCTGATTTCCTCATTCTGTTACAGGTGTTTCTGAGAGCACACCCCAATTAATAATCTGAATACAGATTTCTATATCAGTGTTTGTTTCTCAGGAAACCAACTTAAGACACTGAGTGCCAGGAGTGGTCCTAGAACACAGACTCTAAAAGAGATTAGAATTAGATCATCTTCCAGCCTGCCAACAACAGGGTCTCTATTACTCCATATATATAGAATACTGAGAACTCCTGGAATGATACCAGTGGAAGTGAAATATGTGTGTGTGTGTGTGTGTGTGTGTGTGTGTGTGTGTGTGTGTGTGTGTGTGTATTAGAGGCCTGGTGCATGGAATTCATGTTGCGGGGGGGGGGGGGGGGCAGTCCCTCAGCCCAGCCTGCACCCTCTCCAATCCAGAACCTCATGGGTCAATGCTGGTTGGGATTGGGCCTAAACCAGCAGTCAGACATGCCTCTCACAATCTGGGACTGTTGGCTCCTAACTGCTTGCCTGCCTGCCTGCCTGATCGCCCTTAACCATCTCTACCTCAGCCCTGTAACCGGGAAACAGGATTCCTTCCTCCAGCTAACCACAAGCACCTGGGACCTGGGCTTCCCTCTCTCTGGCCAGCTGCAGGCACCCAGGACCCTGGCTGATTTTGCCCAGGTTGGCCACAGCCGCAGGGGACCATGCTGGGGGAGCTGGGAGGAGGTGGCTTCTCTGTTTCCGAGGTCTCAGGCGCAGGTGCAGGTGCTAGTGCCCGGGACTGCAGAGCGGGTGGCTATGCCCAGGCCCGGCTTTGTCAGGAAGGACGTTGGGATAGTAGTCTGGAAGACACCTGGTCTAATTAGCATATTACCCTTTTATTAGTGTGGATATATTCAGGCATTTGAGAAGTTCCAGGGATTATAAGATTACATGGCTGTTACTGAGGGCTAGCTGCACTGGAGATGTAAGGATGAGGGAGATTAATCAGTTTAAAGCAAGAGTGATTGCCAGAAGACTTCCTTGACAATATATACAAAGATTCTTATCTTATGCAGAAAGAGGTAGGAAAACTGAAGACCAGACTCAGGATGCTATTATATGAGCAACTATGTCTTAGAGCAGTGGTTCTCAACCTTTCTAATGTCGCGACCCTTAATACAGTTCCTCATGTTGTGGTGACCCCCAACCATAAAATTATTTTTGTTGCTACTTCATGACTGTAATTTTGCTACTGTTATGAATTGTAATGTAAATATCTGTGTTTTCCGATGGTTTTAGGCTCTATAGCAGCGGTTCTCAACCTGTGGCCCACAGGTTGAGAACTGCTAACAGGGTTAGCAAAAAGTCTGCTATGCCAAAATAAAGACCCTGACTAGAAAGGAGTGGCAATGTAAGACTTGGGATGGAAATGTATGGGTCAATGCATTCAGACTCCTGAATCTTTAGATAGTTCTGAATCTCTTGGGCCTGTAGAAGTGGCCCATTTTTCATGTTCAAGAATAGTGTCTCTTCTTCTTTATTTGAATACAATGAAAAGACTTCCGCTTTTTGAGACAATGTGTGCCCCCTCAGTATCTGCCCACAGAGTTCCCCTTGGCCACCAGAAAATTAACTAGGATTAAGTAAGTCAAATCTTACCTGACTGAGAAAATGCTGATCTGCTGGTCCATACTCTAAAGGAACTGCAAGATGTAGCTATCATATACCAGAATGAGCCAGAAGAATGCACCTGAGATTGCATTTTCAGAGTGCTTAATCAAAGTGAACATTTCCCCTTAACACAAGAGTGCCAAGAGACAGTGCTAACATGCTTCTAGAATGGCTTTTGGAAGTTTCAAGAAAGTGATGGTCTCAGGAAATAAAATAAAGGTCCCATTATTGTTGCCGAGGATGGTAGAAGAAGGGATCAAAAGGCACACAATAGTGGGTATTCCAGAATGCACTTACACTACCCAAGACCAGAGAACCCATCAACTGACTATATTCCATAGAAGGGCCCACAGTGTACTCTATTCTTCAAAGCAACAAGGAATGAGCTTCTGAGATAAACATCTACATCCTTGAGAAGATCAGTGGTAGCTGTCCACAGGTTGATATAAAGGAGATACTGTTAAAGAACCAGGCTCCCTTTGTAATGAAGATGATAGAATTTGAAAACACGAGGCCAGGTAGCAGTGCTTAACTATTATAAACAAGGTGGGTGCAATTATCATAAGGATCTATGCGATTGGAGTGGCAGCCATGGAAACCTGACCTGCAGAAAGCTATAAAGATGGTTATCAGAATATAACCTTTCTGAAGGCAAAAGAGATGGTCAGCCAGTATGAATGTTACTCAGTATATACAATCAAAAGAAATAAAGAAAGGATGATCAGGAGACCGAGGGCAGCCATTCTAATAAAAATATAACTTAATCTTTAAATCAAAAACCCATTAACTGAAAGAGAGGCCAGGCTTCCAGGAGTTCCAGATCATCTCCAAATAACCAGACACTAGGAAAAAAGAAACAACTGATTATTTTGAAAAAAATAGTGAACTATGGAGATTCTAGGTAATAAATAGAGTTCTGGCTCAGGTTCAAGTCACAGAAAATTCACTGAGTCCACGGACACACCCTGTATTTATTTTCCCAATACCCAAATATATAATAGGTATGTTTATATTTGGGAATTGGCAGAATCATTGTACTAATCTTTTGGTCTATAGAATAAATCTGCCACAGTGGGGAAGGCCAATATAAAGCTTCTAAAACTAACCCCCTTCTTTGCCCACACAAAACAGTACATAAAAAGACACATTACATATTGGAAGATATTACTGCCACCCTTAGTAACCTAAAGGATTCAAAAATTATTGCTTTCATCATACCCCTAATTAATTCACCGCACTGGCCCTTACAAAAGTCCAAAAGCTCTTGGAAGGTCACAGTACACCACCACTACTTAAAAAAACAGCCTGTTTGCAACTGTCCAGATGTGGTATATTTATTAGGTATATATTGCACCTGTCACCACTAAGCAGGAAAGATAGACCTCTTCAAAGTGATGGAGGAATCATATTTAACACTCAAAGGTACTTCAACCAATTTACTAAGTGGCACAGAAGGCTCTGAACTTGAGTGGAACCTAGAGTTGGAGGGGCTCTACATTGGGTACAGCTATAATATGGTATCCCTACCATGTGGGCGATAGGACTCAGAAAACCCCATGGCATTAGAAAGAACTGTGCTGGAGGGAAAACAACAACAATGAAGTACACGTAAAGTTTCAGGGAAGCCCATAGAAAATCACCATATGGACCTGTAGACTTATCAGATTATACAATTATGGATTGAGCAGCAATCTCTATTAACATGGAAGATGCTAAGATCTCCCAGCACAGATATCTTAATGCAAAATTTGGCATAGACAGGTACTTGACCCACAAGAGATAGGGCTGCTACTACACAATGGGATAGAAGGAATAACTTTGACATCAAAGGCTATCCTCTTGACCAATTTTAAAAGTAAATGGACGGTGCGGCAACCACAGTGGGAAGGACATGGTGATGAGAGACATAACCTCCCAGGGATGACAGTCTGGATCACCATACAAGGTAAGCAACCTTAGGCAGGTTAAGGTTAAGGAGAATCTAGCTAGTAGAGGAGGAAGATGATGCATATTAATTTTGGCCCTGATATAAGCTATAGCAGCAGGAAATTTATTTAATTCTACTAAACTCCTTCTTACAAGATTCTCCAGGAAAAGAGACTGATATAAATCCTGTAGGATTAATCTGAAGATACACTGAACTTAAAGCAAGTTGGTCCAAGAGGCACAGGGGTGGACTAAGTGAACGTAACTATCTGCCATTAAAAAATGAGTGAGGCACACATTTCCTCAGCTACAGGAAGTGTTGTCTGCAGACTGTTCACATCCAAGTCCCTCTGAGGAATTGCCTTGGATCCAAAGAGGGCCACCTTGACCCTCCCAAGAACACCTTAGGTCCAATAACTTCTCAATGCAGTGGTTTCAAGTCCTTACCGCCTCAATTTGGATAACTCTACAGTTCAGGATTAAGGTTCCTATGGGATTAAGTGAGGATTCTGATTAAATTGCATCATAGTTATCTTTTCCTTCTACCTAATCCTCCTTTTCCACTCCCTTTATACACGATATTTCCTGATTGCATGTTCTGTTATCCGATCTCTAAGTCTATTTCCTGAGGAAACTAACTTAAAATGAATGCTGGACTTTTATTGGACTGAGAGTTTTTTTTCTGGTTGCCTTTTCCATCTTGTGACTTATATTGTGGGTTTTTTTGCAACAATAGCTGTTCTGGATGTGTAACAAATAGTTGGATTTTCCCCCAGTAAGTATTTTTTGTTGTTGTTGTTAATCCTCACCAGAGGATATATTTCCATTGATTTTTTTTTACATTTTTTTCTTTATTAATTAAGGTATTACATATGTGTCCTTATCTCCCCTTTCCCCACTCCCACCTCCTCGCTCATGCCCTCACCCCCTTAGTGTCTATGTCCATTGGTTAGGCTTATACACATGCATACAAGTCCTTTGGTTGATCTCTCCCCTTTCCTCCCACCCTTCTCTGCCTTCTCTCTGAGGTTTGACAGTCTGATCGATGCTTCTCTGTCTCTGGATCTGTTTTGTTCATCAGTTTATGTTGTTCATTATATTCCACAAATGAGTGAGATCATGTGATATTTATCTTTCTCTGACTGGTTTATTTTGCTTAGCATAATGCTCTCCAGGTCCATCCATGCTGTTGCAAATGGCTGGAGTTCCTTCCTTTTTACAGCAGCCTGGTATTCCATTGTGTAGATGTACCACAGTTTTTTAATCCACTCAGCTGCTGATGGGCACTTAGGTGTTTCCAAATCTTAGTTATTGTAAATTGTGCTGCTACGAACATAGGGGTGCATTTATCCTTTCGGACTGGTGTTTCTAGTTTCTTGTTTCCCATTGATTTTTAAAGAGAGTGGAAGGGAGGGGGAGAGACAGAGAGAGAAACTTTAATGTGAGAAAAACACATTGATTGGTTGCCTCCCACATGTCCCCAACCAGGGCCAGGGATTGAGCATGCAACCGAGTTACATTCCCTTGACTGGAATCGAACCAGGGACCCATCAGTCCATGAATTGATGCTCTATCCACTGAGCCAAACTGGCCAGGGCATCCCAGTATTTTTAATATTAATTAGAATTATATTGTTTGGTTGTGTGCTAGTGTGTAGTTCTTGAAATAGGAATTCTTAAATATAGTTCTTGTTACTTGGTTACTTCCTTCTCAAAAACTGTGCCTAAAATTTAGAAATTATCATTAGGTATTATTAGGGGTGGGGATAGCTTAGTAATTAATCTTAATCTTAATCTTAAATAACTAAGATTATGGAGGTAAAAAAATCAACAAAACCCAAACCATAAAAAATTAGGAAAAAACAACCAACCTCTTTTGATACATCATTATCCTTTTTTAACACAATATTATGCTGCCAAAATGCTAATAGATATTTTAGAACACTTTTTTGGGTTGTTTGCTACAGTGATGAAAATACTTTATTAGCCCACTGCCACTAAATAATGAACTATAAAATAATATAATAATAAGGCATAATATAAATATCATTTCCCTTGTCATCAATTACTATTTGAGTTCATCTAATTCTGGTTTTTATTTCCTTATCTGAATAGTTTCTAAGCTTTATTAGTTAGAACAATTCCATGAGTCAGTTTAGTAGCTAGCTCTGTGATTTAAAATTTTAATTTTTCTCAATGTCTTCAACAACTGACTCGAAACTAACAAAACACTGAAAGGTTGCTAAATACACTGAGGTTGCATCTTTTCTACCTTATATTGTCTTTCCCAGGGAGTTCAATGTTCAGCATTGCTTTTTCCTTTTTGATTATCATAAGATGAAAGCATCATATAGTCTGGAAGCAATGCATGTTTTTTTCTCTGTTCTTTGTTCTGGTCGCTCAGATAATCTCAGCATCCCATCTCCATACTGTTATCTGAGTGCTTAACATACAAGCTTAATGTAGTTGTTTGTGTTCAAACTCATTTTTCTTTTTTATGTCTTGTATCCCTCACTACTCTGCCATTTTGTAAATAGTTAAATTATGTTTTCCCATTATATACATGAACAATTTTTGACATCTTACATCTATGATGATTCTATTCTTAAGTAGGCTAACCTTTCTCTCTCTCTCTTTTTTTTTTTTTACATTTATATTTTTAATGTGATTTTTCCCTTGATTTCTAAGCTGAGATCTTCAGATTTGCTATTTCCTGCTGCAGGAGAAAACCCAGTGTGCAGAATGAAGTCATGGCAGATGGCATAGGACCAGGCTTCTGCAACTGTCTGTGATATGAAAAGCCTTTCAATGAACAGACCTTTGGATCATGGGCATAAGGGACACCTCTCCCTTATTCCCTGTTTTTGTAATGGCAGCTTACTTTATTGATGAAGGCAGGGTATTGAGCTGATGTAAATAGCTCCTATTCTGTGCTCATATGTTGTGCTACTCTTATACTCAATAAAAAAAAAATCACAGTGTCCCTGACCATCTTTAAGAAGTATAATTTATTCTAACCAAGATTGATCATATTTTATGTAAATCATCCATTTTCCATCCCTATAATCCCTATTCTTTGGGTGGTATTAATTAAAAGCCATCGATTTTCACCTAATGTCAATCCACTCATTCTTTCAATTACCCTGAAAATCCCACTCATTCTTACTTAGCAGGAGCTTTCATTGCAGGCACTGCTAGTCTTTCTTTCTATTCATCTTTCTTTCTCCTGCCAAATCTTCTTCTTTCAGAAGAGTCTGTCCTTGACCCACTAGCTTCCTTCCCTTTTTTCACATCTCTTAGTGGCCTCTTTTGGCTGAATGCTTTAGTGACAATCACGACATTGACAATTCTGAAACCTTTCTGCCCACCTTTAACCTCTGTCCCAATATATATCTTGTCTGTCAATCAGAGCTCCCCTCTAGACAGTCAAATACATACTCAATCTATTTAAGAATAAAAGAATCCTTCATTTTGTCCCTCTTCCATTCCATCATTTAGAATCACCTTTAGGCATCACTCTCCTAAAGCCTGAATATGCATTTTGATGCATGTCAAGATTAAGACGCATCATTAATGACAGACTGTTCCATGGTCAGAGGTCTTTCACTGGGAGGTGTTGAAGCTCACAGATGTCAAATTGGGGCGGGGGGCGGGGAAGGCTGGATAAAGGACACAGCCTAGGAGATGACACAGGAATGGAGTTTCCTCCTCTCTGCAAGTCCAAAATATCCATTTATCCACTTACTCAGAGGTGATTAAATTTTGGATCACAAGTTTAAGCCAAACAAACACACACAAAAAGCCGATTTGGAAACCAGAATATTAGACTATGAATTTAAGGTGAAAGATAGGCTGAGATGAATTAGTAATTTCTTCTGGTCAAGAAGAAACTGCTGCTTAAGTTAGTTCAGTAGGGGGAAAAAAATAGAGCTCTGAAAGATGCTTAAATACATCAGAACCTCAGGGTGTCACTCCCTGTGCAAGTCCTCCCAGGGAGGCGCCCGGGCTCTGCTTCATAAACTAGAGTCAAATTCAAACCCCGACCTCAAGCCCCACGCTCTCCTCTTGTACTAAGCCAGTCATTTCTTCAGGTGGTCTTTTATGTTGAATTCTACTAATTTTAATTTCAGAGAGTAATATTTTCTTCACCTTGATTCCTCTTCACCAAATGGAGGGTAACATATTGTAGACCCTTCCACTAATCACAGGAAGTATTTTTATCCCAGCCAAAAAGACCTTTTAGATAATCTGTATTTCACTGAGGAAGAGAATCATATCTAAAAAGCATGGCAGTAAGTAGTTAATTTCTCCTATCAACAGCTCTTGAAATGAGATTCTTGACAGCTTTTTTGATGACTATTGGGACTAGTTCATTTGAGGTGTAACTGATACAATCCAGGAAGAGTTAATCCTTTCAGAACAGCAGTCCTTAATTGAAAAGTGACATTAGCTTATATTAAACATAGTTAAATCCAAAACTTTAAAAAATGCAATTGTTTCAAATAAAGGAAAATATTAGCCTGGTTTAGTAAAATGCACAATTTAACAACAATGTTTTTATTTTAATTACTACTTTAATAATTACCTTTATTATTTATTTATTTATTTACTTATTTATTTATTTATTGCATATGCCCTTAGAAGCATCATTGTATATCGTGAAGAATATCTGGTCTCTGGGGCCAGACTGTCCATATTCAAATTCAAACCACTACTTTCTAGCTATGCGACATTAGCTTGTCCCCTAATGACCCTGCACCTCAGTTTCATCATCTATAAAAAAAGTGTTTTCAGTAGAATTGACCTCATTGGTGTGAGATTAAATAATTTAATATATGCATCAGTAAAGTGATACCTGTGTGTCACTTCAGAATAAGCTACCCCAAGACGAGTCTCAGTGGTATGCAGATTTCTTTGAGCTAAAGACAATTTTAGCTTCAAGTTCAAGACAAACTTCAGCCTCTGTCTTTAACTGCTATCTAGAGGGCAGGACCAACTTCTATTTACTAAATGTCTATTCTTGTCATCCTGTGATGACCCTTTGAAGCCTCCAAAGAGCATTACCCCATACCTAGCTCAGATGTCTTATATACCTCAGTCCCCATTTCTATCTCTGAGCCTCTCCTGCAAGTAACGTCTCAGACTCTCATTTCTGTGGGGTTCCTGTACATTTGTATGCATTAAGTTCGGTTATTTTCTCTTGCTAATCTTTCTCATGTCTAGTTAACTATTAGACCAGTCAGATGAAACTTGAGGGTAGAGGAAAGGTGGTTCCTTCTCCACACCTGGTATAGATTATGAACTATCTAAGTGTTTGTTAACATTTTTATAGTAATGGATGAATGCATTTATTTATGTGCCTTTTCAAAAAGTAGCTTTTTGGGGGTGAGGGCTTCTCTCTTTCTTCCACTAATCACGTAAAAGCCACTGTTCTCGATGCTATTTATACTTCAAGTAACCCATGATCTAATGTCCACATCTAATAAAAGGTTATCTGATTTCTTTCTTTGTACTCATATCATCTATAAATAATGTATGTTGATAATTAATTCATTCTACAGAAGTTACATCACCATATGCAAGCTTTTCTACAGCCTGCTTCTTTTATTCAATAATCCCATCAAAGAATCTGGTAGAGCATGAATTCAAGTTGTACCATGATGTAGATATACAATCATTTATCAAACTATTTGTCCTCTGATGAACAATTTATTACCAGTTTTCTAAACCACTATAAGCAATGACATAATAAACACCCTTTTATGTAGACTTCTAATATATTGCCACTTTTATTTCTGTGGCAGAGTCCCACATTTGAAGCACTGGCTGGAGAGTGTATGTATATTCATTTTAATTGATGCTATCAGATTAGAAATGGGATAGTTACTGCACATATAGTTTTGTTCCAGTATCTGATACTTGTTCTTTTTTTTTTTTGAGGTATAACAAAATAGAACTATTTCCAAATTCCAGGAAATTCTGGGATAATTTTTTTATATTGATAGCCTGATTCTATTATTTTTCCAGGAAAAGAGTGAAAGGACCTGAAGATAACTGAATACTCATTTCGAAGAGGTAGGGTTGGTAATCTTGGCAGTGCAATGCCATGAGGCCAGAGAAAGGTTGTCATAGTAACTATTTTTCAGATGCTCATCAGAATTATAGGAAATTGTACTGGGAAAGGCTTTTATAAATTAGAAAGTAATTGGTGAGCTTGGACAATATTTTTGTCATAATTCAATGGGCAAAAGGCAGATTCTAGGGAGACCTATGAAGCAATTGAGCTGTGTGAAAGAGGGGACCTAAAATCCTAAAATGTAGACTATACTGTTTCAAGTTCTTGTAGTTATAGTAAGAAAAGTAATGAAAGAGAAGAGAAGTGATTTAAAGAAAAAAATTTAAAAGACAGTAAGGTCTAAGCATATCAACAGGAAGATAGAAAAGAGACAATGAAATTGAATATTAAAGGACATGGAGCATGTCCGAAGGAAAAAACAAGGTTGGATCATGGGTAGAGATGGGAGACTTAGTCTGAAATGACCATAAGGAGACTTGGAAATTTCTGCTTCTAGAATTATTTCTGCTTCTAGAGTGTTTGACAATGCACATGCATACACACAGAAACTGTGACAGCAGTATCACTGAAAATTATTTGTTTCTAAAAAATAGTTTGTGTGTATGTAGACAATATGTGAAAGATTTACCCTAAAGTATTAATACAAGTTACTTTTGTCAGTGAATTTCACTCAATGAATATTCAATGCCCCTCTTGTCAGATGCTGTCTATCCCAGTGCTGGGAATATACAGTTGACCCCTGAGCAATGCAGAGTTTGGGGCCTGGACCCTGTGCAGTAGAAAATTGTATACAACTTTGACTTGATGAATATATAAGTTGTCTCTTAGCATCCACAGGGGATTGGTTCCAGAACACCTCTCCTCCTGGATACCAAAATCCTTGGACATGGAAATGCCCCATATAAAATGGACACAGTGGCCCTCTGATATGAGGACTACTATCTCCAGGTCAAAAACAGTACATGTATTTATTGAAGAAAAAAAACACATGTATAAGTGAACTTGTGCAGTGAAAACTTGTGTTGTTCAAGGGTCAACTCTAGTTGCAGACAAGTCCTGGCTCTTGCAAAATTCAAATTCTAAGAATGAGGAAAATAACAAACAAATATAAAATTCAGACTTCATAATGAATGATATTAGAAAAACATTAAGCAAGGTAACAGAATAGGGAATGACAGGGACTGTTATTTTTTTATTATTTTATTTTTATATTTTTCTTTTTCTTTTTTAAATTTTTTAAAATTTAACAAATCTTTATTCAGATTATTACAATTGTTTCTCCTTTTTCCCCCCATAGCTCTCCTCCACCTGGTTCCACCCCACCCTCTGCCCTTACCTCCCCTGCACTGTCCTCATCCATAGGTGTACGATTTTTGTCCAGTCTCTTCCTGCACACCCCCCCCCCCATCCTCCTTTCCCCCTGAAAATTATTAGTCCACTCCCTTTCTATGCCCCTGATTCTATTATATTCACCAGTTTATTCTGTTCCTCAGATTTTTAATTCACTTGATTTTTTGGTTCACTTGTTGATAGATATGTATTTGTTGTTGATAATTTTTTTCTTTACTTTTTTCTTTTTCTTCTTCTTAAAGAATACCCTTCGGCATTTCATATAATACTGGTTTGGTGGTGATGAACTTCTTTAGCTTTTTCGTATCTGTGAAGCTTTTTATCTGACCTTCAATTCTGAATAATAGCTTTGCTGGGTAGAGTAATCTTGGTTGTAGGTTCTTGCTGTTCATCACTTTGAATATTTCTTGCCACTCCCGTCTGGCCTGCATAGTTTCTGTTGAGAAATCAGCTGACAATCGTATGGGTGCTCCCTTGTAGGTAACTAACCGTTTTTCTCTTGCTGCTTTTAATATTCTCTCTTTGTCTTTTGCCCTTGGCATTTTAATTATGATGTGTCTTGGTGTGGTCCTCCTTGGATTCCTTTTGTTTGGGGTTCTATGTGCTTTCTGGACTTGTAGGTCGATTTCTTTCACCAGGTGGGGGAAGTTTTCAGTCATTATTTCTTCAAATAGGTTTTCAGTATCTTGCTCTTTCTCTTCTTCTGGCACCCCCATAATTCTGATGTTGGTATGCTTGAAGTTGTCCCAGAGCCTTCTTACACTATCTTCAACTTTTTGGATTCTTTTTTCTTTTTGCTTTTCCGGTTGAGTGTTTTTTGCTTCTTTGTGTTTCAGTTCTTTGACTTGATTCTTGCATTCTTCTAGTCTGTTGTTGGGTCTCTGTATAATATTTTTTATTTCAGTCAGTGTATGTTTAATTTCTAGTTGGTCTTTTTTCATATCTTCGAGGTCTTGTTATATTTATCAGCCTTTTCTAGGATATTCTTGAAAAGCCTTATAACTGTGGTTTTGAATTTTATATCCAGTCATTTGTTTTCCTCCATTTCTTTCATTTGTGATCTGTTTCTTTGTCTCCACATTTTCACTGCTTCCCTGAGTTGGTAGGGTAGCTTTGTGTGCTAGGTTTCCTATATGGTCCAGTGGGTCGGCCTCCCCAGTTAACCTGAGGTGGAGACTCTTGGTGCACCCCTTTGTGGACTGTGTGTACAGCCTGTTGTAGTTAAGTCTTGATTGTCGTTGGTATCACTGAGAGGAATTGAGCTGCAGGCCAGTTGGCTGTGAGGATCAGCTGTGTCTACGCTGGGAGAAGTTCGGTGCTGGAGTCAGCCTTATAGGATTAGACTTGCCAAATTGCAAAAGCCTCTGTGCTCAGCTTGGAAGGGGTGGAGTCCCAGGGTGGAGCAGACAGTCTTGGCTTCCCGTCAGCCCTGCCCTTGTGTGAGTGCCTCCAGACCTCTGCTTTTCACGTTTCCCGAGTTTCCCGTGGGTCCCCAGGGGCTTGCTTAGAACTGGTGATCATTGCAGTCAGAACTGGGGTTCAGTGCAGTCAGGAGCTTCTGACTCTCTTCTGCTAGGGAAAGCCTGTGGCAACCTCCGCAGCCTTTGTGCGCATTCACGTGCGTGTGTGCGCGCCTCCAGGCCCCTGTCCGCCGTGGCTCCCCCTCCGAGTGCCTTTCTCTCTACCTGACAGTTCAGACTCCCCCTGTATGAGCCTGGGCCCACGGGGTTTCTCCCAGAACTGGGGTTCAGTGCAGTTGGAATTGGGGTTCAATGCAGTCAGGGGCTTCCTTCCCCCTCCCGCCAGAGAAAGTCAGCCAGGCTCTCAGTTGCCCTTCCTCTTTGCACGCGTGTCTCCGTACCTCAATCCTTTTCTGTTCCTCCAATTCTCCGTGAGCTTTTCTCTTTCCTCCTAGTTGTAGAATTTCCACTCAGCCAGCTTTCCTGTGGTTCTGGATGGTGTCTGTTCTGTCTTTTAGTTGTAGTTTTGAAATTGTTGTGCAAGGCAGCAGTTTAGGTGCTTACCTATGCCGCCATCTTGGTTTCTCCAGGGACTGTTATTTTAGATAAACAGACTTCTTTGAGCAGGAGCCTGAATGCAGTGAGAGAACAAGTAAATATCGTATTTGTCTGTGTATAAGACACCACCATGTATAAGACATCTCTCACTTTTCCAACCCAAAATTAAGAAATCAATATTTTAAACATAAAACAGAACACATTTTTATTTAGTAATTACCACAGGTAATGTTACATACTAGTACTATGATATTATGCAGCATATCACTTTATTCAGACTCTGTTGCATCACTGCTCTCTTCTTCATCACTATTAGTTCCAGTCATATCAATTTCTTCAACTTCTATGGTATCACTGTTGTCTTCTGAGTCACTGTCTATATATGTGAGATCATCCTCATAAACTGGAGGCATTTTCTGAGCTAACTTTGTTCATATTCTCCTGGCCAACCTTCTTTCCTCATGAAATTGAATCACCATTTTGCCTTTCCTGTAAATCAACAATGTTCATTTCGCTTGCAAACATTCTTGCCTGACAATGAATAAGTTTGGTTGACAAACAGAAGCCACTCTGGTGATGCTCCATAATCCAAGTCTTACGTCTCTGCTCCAAGTCTGCCCATTTTGCTGGTTTTCTTCTTAAGGTCTTCTTCATTTTTGGCATCTTAAGGAGTTGTTCTTCCTGTTTTCTCCACTGTCTGATCATACATTCATTGGGAGGAGGTCCAAATGGTCTCTCTGCAGCTCTATTTCCATGCTCTTTTGCATAGCTGATTATATTCCGTTTGAATTTTGCAGAGTAAGACAATAGCTTACCAGTATTTATCTTTTTATTTTTTGACATCTTTATGTGCTCAGAGCACTCCAGTTCCTGTTGCATCTGCACACTCTCCACCTCCACCTCCACCTCCACCTCCAATTACAGGCATCAGCTGACATCAGTTACAATAAGGCTCCTGATTAGAGGAAGCCTATTTGACAAGATATGGGCAGCTATGCATCCAAGCAGTTCCCTCCTCAGTTGACTTCTGTGTATAAGATGTCCCTCAATTTTCAGTCTAATGATTTTAGAAAAAAATAGCATCTTATACACAGAAAAATATGGTATCTGTAAGAAGATCTTTCAGGCAAGGAGTGAATGACAAAGACCCTAGGCCAGGAAAGGAGGGGGATGAGACCGGGGAAATACAAGGAGTGAGTATGACTGAATTAAGGTGAGAAAGGAGTAGGGGGAGCTGTTTATGTAAAGATTTATTAGTAGCAAAAAGAGCTTTAGATTCCATCCCCGTGCTGAAGAATAGGAAGCCCGGGGAATGAAAGGAGCATGGGAGAGAGGTAGGAGGCTACAAAAGCCCAGGGGGGGGGGGGGGAGGTGGTGGTGGTGGTAGTGGTAGAGAGGTTAAAATGAGATGGAATTCAACATACCTAGATTCACTGATTTGACTTTTCTGTTATTTAGATTATTTTCTTTGCAATGGGAATGTATTATTTTTATAATTTAGGTCAAACAACCTATATAATGTTATAACATTGCTAAATATCAAGCTGACCAGCATAGTCAGGCAAATAGCTCAAACAATGATATCATATAAAACAAAAAAGAATTCTAATAATAAAATGATAGGCAAAAATGCAACTCTTTTCAGTGGGGTTAAAGTTGAAAGTTAAGTTAACTCCAATTCTAGGAACCAGAGGTGGGCCTTAAAGAACTAAGCTGTTTTCTCTCTAACTCTCCCACATGTTACATTGAAATTATGACTGTGTTTTCCAACGTGCCTACATCAAGGCCCATGAGTTATTAATCAAATCAACTGGTTAGCTATAAAGTTATTTTTATGCAAACAGTTGCAAACTTTGTTTTTGCATGCAAATCATTTGGGCTGTTTTGAATTTTGGAGTTTTTAAAATCAACATCTGGGTAGTCATTGCTGGTGACTTTCCTGGGGTCTAAGTGCACATTCAGAGTCCCAATTTTCTATATGTTTTGATAACACGGAGGAGGGGGGAAGCACATTAAAAAACATTAAATATCTAATGTTACTAATAAAAAAATAACATTGAAATATCTTATGCCATCAACAGAACAATTACAATGCTGTCTGCTGACCAATCAGAAAAAAAAAAAGGCAAAACAAGTTTACTTTTTCTTGTCCTGACTTAAACTTTCCATTTGAAGATTGCTAAGGGATTGATTTTCTCTCTGCCTGCGAGATAAAACCAGGGAGAGCGCTATCACTGACAGGCCAACTGCTGCTTAAATTACAGCCTGACCTTTGGCTTGCTGGTGGAACAGCTTTTCCTTGACATGGCCTTGTCAAACTGTCCTCTCCCTTTTGCAAACCTCAAGATAGGACACAATGTGCCAGCAAACTCTTCCAAAAATCTTGCAGAAAATATACTGGCAACTTTCCTGGTAAATTGTGGTTGTGCAATATGAATGTAGACATTTCAGGGAAGGGAAGCTTCGCAGGGCACCGGGTTGTGTAGATAGCCACTTCTGAAATGGAAATCTCTGTCTTGAGGTGTGTGTGGATTTATTTCAAATTTTAGTCTGATGGCTTGAAAACTGAAATTGGCCATTTAAAGTGGAATACTTTAGGTGTCTTTCATACTTCTGTTTATACATTGAAAAATGGGACTATTCCTGTCACTCACCCTAACTATAGAGATGTGTACAATTATTTCCTTATTTGGACCTGCCATCAAATAGGAATATGAACTCTACACCTAAACCTTAGAGCTGAATTTTTTTTTAAGTGTTTACCAGTGGCAGCTCACTTATTCCCCTAACTTTAAGGGAAAAAATTACTTGGGTGATCAGGACTTCTTTGTTGGCTTTCCAATGCATTTCATAAAGTCTGAACCTCATTTATTTTAAACAGGAGGAACAGCTACCTTTCATGTTGAGTTGGGCATAGCTAATGCTCTATTACCAGTGGGGATGTTGCAGATAAGCTGCCAGCTGACGCAGGAGAATTAATCAGCTGAGCACTCTGAGAATATTCAGAAAAGTTGCCTTTATTACAGATTCCACTAGTGCCGTGACTCAGGGGAGTCAGTCTCCAAATCCTGAGTGATGAATATGGATGAAGCTTTCCCTTTATACTCTTAGTTTCTTGGTCCCCAAAATATGGATCAGGCTTCCGGACCCTTCTAGGGCTTTGCAGACCCTCATGAGTTGAGATGGGGGAAGTGAGACCACACCCAGAGGCCTGCCAGCACCGGCACCAGCCCCTCCGGGGATTGTATATGGTTCATGGTTTATGGCCTCTGTAAAATGGGAGTATTCTGGGAAAAAGGTTCTGCAAGGCAGGACAGGCATCACAGATAAAAATGGAGTTTATCAGCAAGCGAGAGTGCACATCAGAAGGCAGGTTACTGGCACAGATTCAGATAGCTAGCCCAACAAATGTCTTCTTTTCCCCTCAGGGAGAGGTCATTGTTTCCACCTCTTGCTCATGGGAGTGGAATTCTTGAAATATCCCAAGAAAAGTAGTTTCTGAGACTCACATGGGATGATGAGGTATTGTAGAAAGCTTTATTTCTGTGGCATTACATCACTGAGTTTCCAAGGTCCCATTTTCCTTAATCCAGTCATAGGGGCAGTATAGCTGTGGTTTCAATAGGGCTAGAATCAGGGTCAGTGCCCGGAGTTTCTGTTCCATGTCAGCACAGTCCAGTGCAGCATTAGGCTAGCTTAATTTGCATGTGGAGGGTGCCCAGGGCCGCATGGCTATGCAGGAAACATGGGCAAATGAGAGGAAGCAGGAACGACAGAGCCCCACAAGCCAAGCGCCAGGAGAACCAACTCCTTTGTTAGGGTCTTCTATCTTCCTGGGTCATTGTAGGCTTGCAGTGGCAACACCCATTCTGGCCAATGATCTCTGTTTCCAGGTGTGACTGACAGACACCTTCTCCAATCATCCCACCTGCACTGCACATGCGTCTCTCTCCCCTTTGTGGGAACCCTCCCCCAGTGATCTGTTAGAAATGGGCTTGCAGTTCTCTGGGAAGCGTGACATTGAAGCTTCCTGGTAAAGCTGCCTAAATGAAATGCATATAATGTCTGGCCTTCCCTTTGCTCCTTTTCTATTATTAATAACTAACTAATTACAATGGTACCAGATCCACCTTCTTAGAAATGCTAAAATTTTAATCCTGGGGGTTTTGCCAATATCTACCTTTCCTCCCCTTTCTTTCTTTTCCTAGACACTGTCCCAGCAACTAGCATTACTGAAGGCTTTCATGTGACATATACTAAGAAAATGTCTTTATCTGCAACATCTCATTTAAACCTTGTAACGACCCAAGGACAGGTAATGGGGGTATAATTACCCTCCATTTATCAATGAAGAAATGGAAAAGATGTTGGTGAAGTAGCAAAGTTGAAATTTAAACCCAACCTGTTTGTAATTCTGCTCTTCCATTCTCAGGAAATACATTTAGTTTCAGCACATTTTTTCCCCCAAAGTTAATTTTGTTAGGTTATTTTAAGGACTTGCTCTCCCAATGTCTGGATGAGGTATTTTTGTCCCATAAAATAATCAAAGAGTTTGAGCAGTAACAGTATCTTCCTCTATGTGTTTCATTTAACATATCAAATTTCTGTTATGTAATTTATGCCACTTTACTTTAAATTTGAACTTGAAAGTGTAGTTAATTCTCTGACCCAACAAGCATGAAAAAATCAAGAATCTGGCCCTCCAAACCACCAAACCTCACCCCTAATCTTATTTCCCTCTGATGCAATCATCTTCAATTTTGGTTTGAAAAAAATAGAAAGAGAGAGAAAAAAGGAAAAATAACTGCCTGGTAATGAGATCTATATAACAAAGTTGAATCTTTAAAGTGGCACCTATTATTCAATGGAAGAGTTGGACAGTGCACTCATGAACACATGTGCGCACACACACATGCACACAGATGTATGTCTTTTTTTCTTATTTGGTTTAAGGGAGAGTGAAGAGCAAACCCCCTGTTTAATGGGCTGGTGTGGATGTTGCTCCAAACTCCTTACAAGGTCATCATCCTTGAGGAGGGGGGTTGAGACTGATTTGCATTCTGCATGTGTGGAAGGTGACACACTTCTAAGGAGGAGTTCAAGAACGTAATTGGCTTATTTTTATTCCAAGGCAGGAACATAACTCATGCTTTTCTTGGTACATGTATGGTACTTAAAATTTTTGAATATATGAATAAATGAATGGATAATTTCAGGGATAGTCTAATTTATTATATTATTAGCAGTTTTTCATAGTGCAATCTGGAACTTTCAGCTAGTGCACAAATAAATAATTGTTGAATTTTATGTTTAATTATAGAATTCTGAATTATTCTGTAAGCTCAGTATTTATATTCAGGTAAATAAAAATGCCATTAGTGACACATCATAATAATATGCATCACCTAAAAGTATGAATTAACTAGAGGCCCGGTGCACGATATTCATGCATGGGAGGTGGGGGTCCCTCAGCCCAGTCTGCACCCTCTCGCAACCTGGGACCCATTGGGCATCCCATGCGCAATCCGGAACTGATGGCTTCTAACCACTCACCTGCCTGCCTGCCTGCCTTATCGCCCCTAATGACTCACCTGCCTGCCTGATCACCCTTAACCACTTGTCTGCCTGACTGACCACCCATAACTGCTTACCTACCTACCTGATTGCTCCAACTGCTCACCTGCTTGCCTGATCACCCCTAACCTCCTCCCTCTGCCTCAGCCCCCACCATTGCAGCTTCATACGGAAGGATGTCAGGAATGACGTCTGGAAAGTTGTTTGGCTGTCTGGTCTAATTAGCATATTATGCTTTTATTATTATAGATTAAGTTTGTTAGGACTTTATTTTTTGACATTTTAAAGTACAGGGGTGGGAAAAGTAGGTTTACAATTGTTCACATGGACAATAATGCAATAATCTTATATAATAAAAGGCTGATATGCAAATTGTCCCCTCTACCGGGAGTTTGACCTGGAGTTCAATCAGGAGTTCGACCAGGGGGTGGGGCTGGCCAACCTACCTACTGCGACCCCTCCCTCCCTACCCTGGCCCCTCCGTTTGTCCGGCCCCACCCCCAATCAGCCCCCGCCACCTCAATTAGGGCAGGCCAGCTAGACCCTACCCAGGCACGAATTCGTGCACCAGGCCTCTAGTTAATAAAATAATAACACAAGAATAAACGCTGTGTTTTTCATGCTCACAACTGTAAAACAACTTTTCCCCCTGTATATGTCCCATATGACTGTCATATTTAGTAAATTTTAATTTAATTTTAAGTGGTCCACTAAAAAAAACCTCTTTATGGATTATACTTTAATAGAAATAATCATAGAAGATTGGTCACCTGTTCATGATGTACCCTCTAATGCAATCAGAAAGGTTCCAACTCATTGAGTTGATTAGGCAATAGTTAGCCCACATTTAAAATGTGCTGTTCTATAGCATTTAGTTAGAACATATTTTCAACTATAAGTCAACCTGGTGATATTTCTCTTTCTTTTCTGGTATAATATATATTTTTTTTCCTTTCTGCCAAAACTATTGCTCTATGAATTTCAAATCATGTTAGTTCCTATATTCAACCTTCTATATTTAGAGTCTTCTGCAACCTTCTAAGATTGTAGGAAGTCTGCACATTTTTTTCTCATTAGGAAACAGGAGTTATTTTTACATTTTGAATAAATTAATGCATATGTAATCTAGCTTGGTAACTTTTCAAAGAAATCAAAATTGTACAAAGATGATTTAATTTGAGTTGGTATTTTCCTGATAGGCTATAAAATCATATGCCATTAATGAAATGTTATGTTTTTATTCAAAAATATTACAGGGAACACTACTATGTCCTAGGTGCTGTTCTAGATACCTAAGGGATAAAAAAGTGAGTGACACATGACTCTGCCTTCCAGGAGCACATAGTAATTGGTAAAAAGTAAGCTTATAGGGCTCTCATTACAGGTAACATGGAATAAGCACACATTTTCTTGTCTTAACCACAGAGCACAACTGTAAAACTTGGACAAAATGTATGGAACAGCTATTTAAGGACTGTGAGAAGTAAATAGTAGCAAGCAGAAGGGTAAGACACCAGAATTTTAAGGACCACCAAATTGGTGAGTTTATCAAGTTGACTCTCTCTGGCACCCCTAGAAACTGGAATTAACAGTGGTGCAGACAGAGAGTTCCAGGAGAATCCCTCTGGCTGTGTTTAAGAAAAGGGAAAGAAGATTAGTTTCATAGACAGCATAGATATCTGCTTCTCTTATTATCTTTCTCCATTATGTGTGCAGAAATGACCATGATAGCCCTAGATGGTTTGGCTCAGTGGATAGAGCGTGGGCCTGTGGACTGAAGGGTCCTAAGTTCCATTCTGCTCAAGGGCACATGCCCAGGTTGCAGGCTCGATCCCCAGAAGAGGGCGTGCAGGAGACAGCCAATCAATGATTCTCTCTCATCGTTGATGTTTCTCTCTCTCTCTCCCTCTCCCTTCCTCTCTGAAATCAATAAAAATATACCATATATATATATATATATATATATATATATATATATATATATGATGACCATGATAGTTCTAGAAAACCCCAAGAGTCAAAACTCTAAGGAAGGTGACCCTTCCTCTTTGTTGGATAAAGCTGTGACTTTAAGAGGGTGAGGTGGCCTTGACTGGTGCTGCTCTGCAGTTATGGCATTGGCCACCCAAAAAAAAAAAAGGGTCCAGGTTCAATTCTGGTCAAGGGCACATACCTGGGTTGCAAGTTCAAACCCGGCCTGGTCCAGGTGCATGTGGGAAGTCATCCATGTCTCTTCTCTCTTGCTCTCTCTCTTTCTTTCTTTATCTCTCTCTTCCCTTCTACTCTTCCCCCATCTCCTCCTCTCTTCCTCCCTTCTACTCTCTGTAAAAATCAGTGGAAAAAATATCCTCAGGTGAGGATTAAAAAAAAAAAAGATGGTCAGGTGGTTAACCAGTTGACCCTGGCCAGTAACTCAGTTGGTTAGGGGTCCACCTGATATGCCAATGTTGCAGGGTTGATCCCCAGTAAGGGCACATACAAGAATCAACCAATGAATGAACAAGAAATAATTGGAACAACAAATCAATGTCTCTCTGTCTCTCTCTGTCTCTTCCTTCCTCTCTCTCTCTTTAAAAATCAATAAATTAAAAAAAGAGGGTGAAATCAAAATTAAAATAAAATAAAGTATGAGGTAATTACTGGTTACATGTGTTTTCTCAGTCTGTCCTGCATTACCAGAGATAAAAGTGATTACATAATAATGAATCTTCTGTATGAAGACATAGCAATTCTAAATGTGTATGTAACTAAGAGACATTAAAAATGCATGAAGCAAAAAGGAGACAAAACTGAAAGGATAAATAGACAAATTCATAATTATCGTTGGAGAAATCCTCTGCTATCCCAGTAATAGAACAAGTAGACAGAATCAGCAAGGATAGAAAAGACTAAACAGCACCATTAAACCTATTGAATCTAGTTGCAATTTAAAGACACTACTCAAAAACATCAGAATAAATATTTTAAGTGTATATGTGACACATACACCAACATTGACCATAGCTTAGGTCACAAAATAAAACTTTAGATATTAAATCATACCAGCTATGTTGTCAGAATTACATAAGCACAACTGTCACCTTTAAGATGTCATTGAACTGGGCCAGCATGGCTCAGTGGTTGAACTTTGACCTATGAACCAAGAAGTCACCTTTTGATTCCAGGTCTGCACACATGACCAAATTGTACACTCGATCCCCAGTGTGGGGTGTACAGGATGTAGCCTATCAGTGATTCTCTCTCATCATTGATGTTTCTATCTCTCTCTCCCTCTCCTTTCCTCTATGAAACCAATAAAAAAAATATTTTTTAAAAAAGAGATGTCACTTAAATCACACCATCTTGAATGACTTTCCATAATACTTCATAAGAGTGTAAGGTTAGAACTTCTCTCTCTCTTCACAGGGGAGTTTTATCAAACATTCCAGGAAGAATGAACACCTATACTCCTCACAATACTCTAAAAAATCCAAGGGGAAGGAACACTTTCAAGCTCTTTTTATGAGGCCGGTATTATCCTAATTCCAAAACCAGATAAAGACACTACAAAGAAAGAGAATTACAGGCCAATATCCTTGATGAACATAGATGCTAAAAACCTCAACAAAATATTAGCAAATTGGATCCAGTAATATATTAAAAAGATCATACACCATAACCTATTGGGATTTATTCCAGGGATGCAAGGCTGTTACAATATTTGCAAATCAGTAAATGTGATACATCACATTAACAAATTCAAAAACAAAAATCATATGATCATATTAATAGACACAGAACAATTATTTGACAAAATCTAAGACCCATTTTTGATAACTTTCAGCAAAGTAGGAATAAAGGGAGCATATATCAACATGATAAAGGCCATATATAAAAAACATACAGTGAACATCACACTCAATGGGAAAAAACTAAAACCATTTCCCCTAAGAATAGGAACAAGACAGGGATGTCTGTTTTCCCCACTCTTATTCAACACTAGAGGCCTGATGCACAAAATCATGCATGGGTGGGGTCCCTTCGGGTGTCCTGCAGAGATAGGGCCTCAGCTCATGCCCCCAGCCTTGTAGTCCTGCAGCCCTGCATGGCACCATGCCTTGGCCTGGAGCTGCCCCCTCATCTGCTCCACCATTCTGTTGTGGTCCCTCTCTCTCAGGGCCCACTAGAGCCAGCAGTGCCTCCACTGCCACCCACTGCCAGCACCGCATCTCAGACAACTGCCATATTCCACACTTCCCCCTGGTGGTCAGCACACATTATAGTGAGAGGTTGAACTCCCAGTCTCTCTGTCAAATGACCGCCCAAGAGGACAATTTGAACATTAGACTTTTATTGTATAAGATAGTACTGGAAGTTCTAGCCACAGCAATCAGACAGAAAAAGGAAATGAAAGGCATCCAAATTGGAAAGGAGGAAATAAAATTCTCATTATTTGCAGATGACATGATATTGTACTTAAAAAACCCTAAAGACTTCACCAAAAAACTACTAGATGTAATAAATGAATTTGGCAATGTGGCAGAATACAAAATTAACACCCCCAAAATTGATGGCTTTTTCATACAACAGCAATGAATTCTCAGAAAGAGAAACTAAAAAAATAATCCCATTTACCATTGCAACAAAAAATTAAAATACTTAGGAATAAACTTAACCAAGAAGGTAAAATACTTGTACTCAGAAAATTACAGGACATTGAAAAAAACAGAAGAAGATATAAACAAGTGGACGAATATTCTATGTTCATGGATTAGTAGAATGAACATTATTAAAATGTCCATATTTCTCAAAGCAATCTACAGACTCAGTGCAATCCCTATTAAAATACAAAGAGAATATTTCACAGATCTAGAACAAATATTCCAAAAACTTATATGGAACCAAGAAAGATCCAGAATAGCAACAGTAATCTTGAGAAAGAAGAACAATATTGGAGGAATCACAATACCAGATATCAAGGTATACTACAAAGCCACTGTAATCAAAACAGCCTGGTACTGGCACAAGAACAGGCATATAAATCAAGGAAACAGAACAGAGACCCTAGAAATTGACCCGATCCATTATGTTCAATTAATATTTGACAAAGGAGAGAGAGCATACAATGGAGTCAAGACAGTCTATTCAATAAATGGTGCTGGGAAAATTGGACAGATTCATGCAAAAAAGTGAAACTATACCACCAAGTTACACCATACACAAGAATAAACTCAAAATGGATAAAAGACATAATGTAAGTTGGGAAACCATAAAAATCCTAGAAGAAACCACAAGTAGCAAAATCGCAGACATCTCTCATAATAATTTATTTATGGGTACATCTCTGAGGGCAAAGGAAACTAGGGGTAAAATAAACAAATGGGCTACATCAAAATTAAAAGCTTCTGCACACACAAAAAAGGAACTCACTGTATGGGAGAACGTATTTGGCAATGATACAGATGATAAAGGGTTAATATACAAACTATATAAGGAACTCATACAACTTAACAAAAGGAAGACAAACATAATACAATAAAAAATGCAATTTAAAAATGGGCAAAGGACCTAAATAAACACTTCTCCAAAGTGAATATACAGATGGCCAAGAGACATATGAAAAAATGCTCAAAGTCACTGATCATCAGAGAGATGCAAATTAAAATGACAATGAGGTATCACCTCACACTTGTCAGAATGGCTACCATTATCAAATCAACAAATGACAAGTGCTGGTGAGGATGCAAAGAAAAGGGAACCCTAGTACACTGTTGGTGGGAAAGCAGACTGTTGCAGTCATTATGAAAAACAGTATGGAGTTTCCTCAAAAAATTAAATATGGAACTGCCAGTTGACCCAGTGATCCCACTTCTAGGAATATATCATAAGAAATACAATACAGCAATCAGAAAGAATGTATGCATCCCTATGTTCATAGCAGCACAAGGTACAATAGCTAAGATCTGAAACAGCCCAAGTGCCCATCAGTAGATAAATGGATAAAAAATTTGTGGTACATTTATACCATGGAATACTATACAGCAGTAAAAAAGAAGAATCTCTTACCTTTTGAGACAGCAAGGAGGGACCTGGAGAATATCATACTAAGTGAAATAAGTCAGTCAGAGAAAGTCAAGTATCACATGGTCTCACTCATATGTGGAATCTAAGTAACAAAATAAATTGATGAATGTAGTGAATCCAGAGACATGAAAGCATTGAACAGAGTGCAGAATCGTGAAGGGAAGGTGGGGGAGGGTTGGTGGGTTGAAAATAATCAACCAAAGAACTTGTATGCATATATGCATAACCCATAGACACAGATAGTGGGGTGGTGAGGGCAGGAAGGAGTGTGGGGATGAGGTGAAGGGAGTCCATGAGGGGAAAAAGGGGGACAGATGTTAAAAAAAAAAAGAACTTTTCTCTCTGAAAATCTAAAGGCATCATTCTCTTCCTAATTTTAGAATCTTCACTTGTTCTGGACTTTCACTCACATTGTTACACATTAAACTTGTTTTTTATTTTTTAAAAATTTCTTTGTTGATTAAGGTATCACTTATTTGTCCTCATCCCTCCATTCTCATCCCAAACCCCTCTCCACACATGTCCCTACCCTCCTGTTGTCCATGACCCCTGGTTAGACTTATATGCATGCATACAAATACTTTGGTTGATCTCTCTCCCTTACCCCCACCCTCCCCTACCTTCCCTCTGAGGTTTGACAGTCTGATTGATGCTTCCCTGTCTCCGGGTCTATTTTTGTTCATCAGTTTATGTTGTTCATTTTTCCCCCAGATGAGTGAGATCGTGTGACACTATAAATACACTTATAAGAACCAAAAATGAGATAAGCAATAATGGTTATGCTGAGAGACAAATGAATTACAGTCTGTAGTGAGTTTCTTTCTGGGCCAACAGGTTCTTTTGAGTCCCAATTTCAATGTCAAACAGTTCCTTATGTGTACATGCCAGCAATGATATTTCAGTTCTGGATGGTGGACAAATGGTGGTAATGCAGGTCTGAACCTCTCTGGTTTGGTCCTGGGCAACCTGCAGTGATACACAGCTGCTGACTGCTAGTATGGCAAGGCGTCATTAGCCTCTTCCATCTCTGGACTGTTTCTCTTCTGTCTTCATGGCTGGAGCAGTCCTGTCAATTTCTCTCTGTTGCAGGAATCCACATGGTCTTGGAGTTGTTTTCTGAAAATATACAAACATATTCTGGACCAAAAGTTAATAAAGGAATCTTATCTATAAATTTGACTTGGGATCCTTTTTCATTTTTTGCTCAAATGATTTTCTTTTGGCTTGTTTGACACCA
Organism: Corynorhinus townsendii; assembly: GCA_026230045.1. Taxonomy (NCBI): domain Eukaryota; kingdom Metazoa; phylum Chordata; class Mammalia; order Chiroptera; family Vespertilionidae; genus Corynorhinus; species Corynorhinus townsendii. The sequence goes on along the minus strand of JAPDVU010000002.1, from coordinate 147,428,077 downwards.
TGTGTGTTTTTCATGGGTGTCTTGCTGTTAGCATTACAAATGAAAGTTAATTTTCTAAAGTAAAAATTTTCTAGATGTAATTTACTTACAGGATATTTTTCCTTACATGATATTCTTCTACTATCCCTGCCCCCCTTTTTTGATTTAAATATTAGAAGGCTTTTGGAAATTTTATAATGTAGTCTTGATAGCTTTTAAATTTTATTTTTTTGCACTAAAATATGATTGCTTTAGGTTCATTACATGTTTCACATTTTTTGCCATGAGATGGACTACCAATAAAAATTTTGGTTAACACTTTAGGTACACCTTTTTGTCCAGTACCATTATTTTTTCTAGAATATTTGCTTATTTTAGTTACTCAATTTAACTTAGTCTGAAAACTTGACTACTATTTTACTGTCAAATTTAATACTCTATCAACAATCTTATTGTACCCTGTAAATATTAATGAAAGGATTATTTGTCTTCTTGAGTAGGCCCTAAGCATTCCTGGTGCTAGGCTGGATTTGGATATCAAATACCCACTTCCCCACACCATGGGTACAAGACAAGTCAAAAAAGTCTTGTTGCAGTGAGAGTGCAGCTGCTGTCAGCCAAGTCTCTGTCTGTTACCTGGGTCCCAATTTGAGCTAGGCATGGGAAGTGAAGCAGCCATGGGGGCAGGAGACCTCCCTCAGAAGGGATGAGGGTTCAGACCTCTGCAAAGTTGGGGGGGTGGGGTGAGGATCTGTGCCCCACCTCTGTTGACCCCCAAGTTCTCTCCTGATGGCCCCTCTGTGACTGTGCCTTTCTTAGGTTGTTCCTTCCCTGAGGAATCTTACCCATCTCTGGCTAACCAGTCATCCTCCGGGGCCAAGCAGGGTGATGTGAGGTTCAGTTCTGTCTCCTTGGTGGCCTATGCCCCCATGGCCTCTATGCCCAGCACCAAGGCATTAATTCTTACCATGTCTTCTGTCACCTGGATTAGCTGAACAGTTAAAATTATGAAATGTTCTTTTAAAGACTCAGTTACAGTGCCAGCTGTTTTGTGTCCTCCAGGCTACAGAGCATGTTTTGATCCAGCAACCTGTTGATAGTGCTGTTTCTTCCATAGTCAGTAGGCACAAGTCTAGGAATCAAGAAATGGAATGTGACTGATTATCTCACTATTATTGTTAACCTTCTCCTAGCAAACATTTTGCCTCCTGTTTCCACAATATTAGGCTCTGCTAGTTTAGAAATCTTTGTTTTCACAGAAGAAATGCTTTCACCAGAGGGCACATGCTGTTTCCATTAAACTGGAAGTTAAATTTGCCACCTGGCTATTCTGGCTTCTCATACTGCTAAACTATGAGGCATGAGGCAGGGACAATTGATATTTTTATGAAAAACATTTTTATTGATTTCAAAGAGGAAGGGAGAAGGGGAGAGAGAGATAGAAACATCAATGATGAGAGAGAATCGTTGATTGGCTGCCTCCTGCATGCCCCTCACTGAGGATCAAGTTGGAAACCTGGGCCTGTGCCCTTGACCCTTCAGTCTGTAGGCTGACACTCTATCCACGGAGCATCCACGCCCAGCACCTGCCTTGGGATCCCCTCGCCTGTGGATGGGGTCCTGGCACTGACCGCATATCTTGGGGAACCCAGGTTTCTTCTCCAGGAAGGGCCCCGCTCATCCCACTGGGTGAGAGACAGATCCATGGTACCAGCCACCACGAGGTTTCAACCTCGACATGAACAGAAAGCTCAGGGAACAGCTGTGGGCAATTGGATTGTGAGAAGAGGGTTCCTCTTGGCCAAAAGGGCAAGAGGGGCCAATATAGAATGCTCAGGTGCCTTCCCAGGGGGCCCTCTACACAGTGGAAGGGATTAAATCCTTTCATGTCCTTTTTAAATTGCTGCCAGACATTCAAAGACTTCGTTTGTAAGTTTGTTTGGGATAATTGTACATCATGCTGTTGTAATTCTAAAATATCAAGAGATATGTTACCTTTGTCTCCAAGCACCAAAAAGATGATTTTTTATTGATTCCCAAGGGTGCGAGGTACTATTATAGGTAATGGGGGTAACACAAATCTGGGGAAAATTATAATGACATTGTAGAATAATATCATGTAAGTATATTCTTTGCTCTAGGCCATGGAAATTCGATTTCAAACTGGCTGTCAATTTCTTTTTGTATAGACAAGGTCTTAGTTACATTTTCTGCACCTCTCCCAGGAGCAAGTAGTGATAGCCCCTTCCTTTGGTGTCCACGCAAGCCAGAAACTTCTCTTTAATTTTACACACAAAGGAGCAGTGGTTTGATTTTGTGTCATACAAAAGGGAAGCTGGGTGGTGACCCCTGTGTAATTATGCTTCCTTGCCCCACCGATGGTCCTCCTGGATTACCAAGGTGTTTGGTATTATTGGTGACTACATTAGGCAGGGGATCAGCCCACATAAGGGCTCTTACCCATGATGGGTCAGGAACATAAGTCCAAAATACTTGCCCATTTGCCCCAGGTGATATTACCGTATAGCTGATGACTGCTAGCATAGCAAGAAAGATGTTCTCAGCCGTTCTTGGGGTTCTGGTTACCTCACAATTTCTTTTTTTTATTTTTATTTTTATTTTTTTATTACTATTTTTTTTACATATGTGTCCTTATTCCCCCATTACCCCCACCCCTCACTTATGCCCCACCCCCCTTTTGTCTGTGTCCATTGATTAGGCTCATATGCATGCACACAAGTCCCTTGGTTAATCAGCATAGAGCAGCTATTTTGAACAGGTGAGCTGCAAGAATTTTTAAAACATGCAAAACCTGACTACTTAGTCAGGGGCATGACCTCTTTTCCCTTAGATTATTAACTAAAAAATGACCACAGTTGCTGTCTGGTGTGAATGAATTGAAATTATTCTTATTTTTTTCAGACCAGAAAAAGATATATATATTTTTGGTGTACCACAGAATATTAGTAATTAGTTTATGTGCACCATGAGATGAAAAAGGTTGAAAATAGCTGGCATAGAGTAAAATTGACTTTTGTTTTCTTTTGGTGTACAATTCTATGAATTTTAATACACATAAAGATTTGTAGAATTGCCACCAGAAATAGATATAAACCAGTTTCATCATTCAAAAATCTCCTCCTGACATTCCTTTGCATGAGCCCTTTCTCTGATTCCAGTCCCCCATCCCTATAGTGTCTTTGGGAGAATATTGTGTAAATATAAACAAACTATATGCAACCTTTAGAGAATGGCTTCCTTCACTCAGCAAAATGTCTTTGAGATTCATTCAGGTTGTTGCATAATTAATTATTACTTCCTTTGTATGGCTGAGTATTATTTCATTGTGTGAATATATTACAGTTGTAATTTTTCAAGAGGAGTCTACATATATTTATCTAGAATATAAATGTATCCTATGTAATAAAAGCCTAATATGCTAAATATAATATACTAATGATATGCTAAGGCTGCTCCACTGCTCGCTATGATGTGCACTGACCACCAGGAGACTGATAGTTGACAGACCGGTCAACCAGTCACTATGACATGCATTGACCACTAGGGGGCAGAAGCTCCAACTAATAGCTTAGCTTGCTGCTGGGGTCCAGCCAATCGGGACTGAGTGAAATGGGCCGGACAACCCTAGAGCCCTCCCGCGGTCCCTCCCCAGCTGGCCAACTTCTGTGTCCTTCCCCGGCTCCAATTGTGCACCAGTGGGGTCCCTGGGCCTGGCCTGCACCCTCACACAATCCAGGCTAAGGAACCCCCCCTCTGAGTGCACAAATTTCACACACTGGGCCTCTAGTATAATAATAAAATGCTGTTATGGAAATAGACAGAACAGCAGAATGACTGGTCACTATGATGCGCGCTGACCATCAAGGGGCAGACACTCAACACAGGAGCTGCCCCCTGGTGGTCAATGCACTCCCACAGGGGGAGCGCCGCTCATCCAGAAGCTGGGCTCATGGCTGGTGAGTGCAGCAGTGGTAGTGGGAGCCTCTCTTGCCTCCACCACAGCACTAAGGATGTCCCACTGCCGGCTTAGGCCCACTCACCATGGAGAGCGGGCCTAAGCCGTCAGTTGGACATCTCCCAAGGGCTCCTGGACTGCGAGGGGGTGCAGGCTGGGCTGAGGGGTCCCCCCCCACTCCACCCTGAGTGCATGAATTTCGTATATGGGGCCACTAGTAAATATATAAAGCTTATAAAATATCCATGTGCATAACAGTTTGAGTGTTCTTTAAGAATTTTAAGCACTTGTTTCCTTACCTTACATTATGAACTGTGATATAATGCAATTCAAGTTTATTATATTTATGAGCATATATTTCATTGAAATACTCTGTACATGCTCATAAGCATACAAACACACATATATACACAGTGTGAAAATAGGCATTTATTCAGTGTTGATTCAGTGAATATTCCCTATCATCTAACTCTGACAGTCTGGATGTTTTTAATATACAAGTAAGATCCAGGGTGTAGTTTGGCATCTGGCCCAAACTCTGTGACTTTGGGGAACAATGAAGTCTCATTAAATCAGGAATTGTGGAGATGGGGGAAGAGGCTCTGAGAAAGAGTGTGACCAAGTCTCCCAGTTTGCCTGGGACTGAGGGGTTTTCAAGATTTGGGACTTTCAATACTAAAACTGGGGAAAATACCAGGAAAACAAGGATGAATCGATCACTCCTTCTAAGTACTAAGGAAGACATTTGGAATGCAGTGGGGCATATATGGTTTTCAAAAGCTTATTCAGAAACATATTATTTGTATTATATGAATCTTAGAAAACTTTTTTGATTAAAGAAAACATGCAGATGATCACTATAACAATAGTACCATGTATTAAACCTATTTAAACATTATGTGTATATCAACTCATTTACTTTTCATAGCAACTTTTTTCTAGTTCTCCAGACTTTTACAATATATGCCTATTAGGCATCCTTCTGGAAATTTTGCATATACAATGTCACATAATCATGACTCAGACAAACCTATGATATTAAAGGTTACCACAAAGTTAAAACCATTGTTGATTAAAAATAATTGAGAGACATTGTATGAAGTATTCATTAAAGTTCTTGCTAAGCTAATCATTCTAAGAATATTTTCAAAATTTAATAGACATTAATTAAGTAAAAATGTAAACATGCAATAGATCTCCCCAATAAGCAGTGATTTAAATAAATAAACTAATTAAATTGTATAAAGAAAAGAAGTAAGCTAAAAACTCTAAGATGTCACATCCAATTATGCCAACTTATTGAAGAAATAAGAAAGTATTGTTCAATCCTCAAAAAACACTAGTCAGTCTTTCTGTGGAAAGAAAATTAAAATACACTAAAAATACATTCTTCGTTATTTTAAAAACTTTTAGAAACATATACAGCAGGACATTAATTAATGAAGCATTAGTCAATTTTATATCTAAAATTTTTATCTTTTCTTCAACTCTTAGAAATATCTGAATTATATGTTTAACTGCGGACCAATATTTTGAGGTTTCACAATTTTTTTTTATTCCTTTCTTTTTTGTTTACTTAATATTCGTCATTAAGGAGACTAATCTACCAAAAAAACAGAAAATATAAAACTAAATCATAAGGAGATGATACATATTGAAAACACTGGTCCACAGTTCAATAAAATAAGATGAAGCTAATTATTTTATAAACTACAACACTACTAAAATATTGTAATTATTTAAAGACGAATGTAAAGAGCATGTTCGTTCATTCATTCATGACCTCTCTCTCTCTCTCTTTCTCTCCCTCTCACTTCCTCCCCATCTAATTCATTAGTAAATTCTAGCATCTCTCCCTTCAAGTGTGTAGTCATTTTCATTATTACCTTTTATATAGTGACCTATTTGCTTCCATTCTTGTCTTTCAAGAGTCCATTTTAAACATTCATCCAAATAGGTCAAGTTTCAATGGACATGAGATTCTTCATGGCTCTGCTTAAAACCTCCAGTGTCTTCTTATTGCACTTGGAGTAGAAGGTAATAATGTGTATAACAAAGGTCTAATGTGTATATTGCCCACACCTTTTAGCTTCCTGGCCTTGTCTCCTGTCTCTTTTTCTTACTGCCCACTTCTTTTTTATAGCAAAATTAATTCTTTGCTGTTACTCAAATATGCAAAATGAGGAGTATCCCTCAGGAATTTAGCTCTGTTGTGCTCTCAGCCTGGCAGGCTTTATCCCAATGTGGCTTACTCCTGTCCTCCTTCAGAGCTTTGTCCAAATATCAGTCAATTATTGCACCACTTCTTGACCACCTTATTTAAATAGCAAGTCTCCTATCTCCATTCTGTATTCCCTTTCCTCATCCTTGCTTTATCTCCATATTATCTGTCAACATCTAACATACTATATAAATTACTTGCTAATTTATTTATTGAGTATCATTCCTATTGATTAAAAGCTGCATGAAAATTAGAGATTTTTATTGGTTTTGTTTCAGGCTATATTTCTAGTGTCTAAGATCACAAGTGCTAAATAATAGGTTCTCAACAATAAGTATCAAACAAATTGCATTTTTTATTGAATATTGACTTGTGTGATGTTTTAGGAAGTAGGAATTTGAATGTAAAGTAGACAGAAAAAAGGTTATTCTCAGAGACTTTACCTTTAAAATTTTGGATTGAGAAATTTAGGATAAAAATATAGGCTCCTGCAAGAGCCTAAATAAGTCATAGAATCTCTCAGGTTCTCAACTTCGTCATTTGTAAAATGGAGCTCCTAGTCATACCCACCTCACAGGTGGCTGGAAAGATTAAAGGAGATAATAATGAATACCAGAACAGATAGTGAATTATTAATACTAAGTGCATTGGAAAAATAACTATGATTTTTTAAATTGAGGAGGCAAAAAAAAGGGGAGAAAATGATGACTTAAATGTGAGAATAACATTTAAAACATTTTGCTAGGTCGCCAGTAAATGAGATCCATGAATTAAAAGAATAACGTTTGTAGGTAAATAAGAGATATGCCATTGTGTGAAGGGAAGGATAATTTTGAAAAATAAGTTGCAGTTAAGGAAAAGTGCTAAGTGCCATTTCAGGTATATGTTCTCTTCTTTCCAGAGCCACCATATATGGTTGTTCAGGATGCTTACTGAACAAAAGGGTCTGGACAAGTGTATGGGAAAGGAGCTAAAATCCAGCCTATGCTTTGTTTGGCAAGCCACAGAGTTGTAGGGTTGCATCTGCCTGGGAAAGGGGTTTCATTTACAAATAGACACAAAGGCACTGTATGATCTATGTATAGCACTTTGCCTTCCAGCCCGGGTAACCCCAGAAAAGGTCAGATTATCCATATCTCTCTCTCATAAGAAAGCCTACTGTTTCTAAAACCCACATTGCTCTTGTGGCACTATCATATGATGCAATTTATTGTTAGTATTAATTTATTGCTGTCACCTGTCAATAAAACGTTTATTATGCAATAAACATTTATTGAGCATCTGGAATGTGTGGGCTGAGATATTAGAGATGAATGTGTTTATAACTAATCTCTCAAAGAACCTAAAATACATCTTGAGTATAGGAATAGGTAGAATCTATTTGGGCTTCTTGTATAATGTTCTGTTTAGATAATTATTAAAGACATTTACTGATTAAGTTATGTGTTTTTGAAGACATTTACTGATTGATTGATTGACTGATTGACTAGGATCAAAATAGTCTGAGGAAAGCCAAATGCCAATGATATTAGAGAGTGAAAAATAAGAATGTAAAATAATTGCTAAAATTGGAAGTGTAAATGTGGTTTGTAGCAGGTGAAAACTAAAGCCACATCAAGAAATCTTAGGATGTTTCATTTCCATGTCCTCATCTGTTGATCATCTTATTTTTAGTTTTAGTATTTTTGTCTTCTGACTTTTTCTATGTTAACATTTAATTTTAAAATCTGTTTTGCATTAGAAATATACTTAGAATGACTTTGACATACTTTTTAATGTGACTTTACTTGTTCAAATAAATGAACAAGAAGAGGGAATATATTATCCTAAGGTTTAGCTTACAGTCAGTCTTTGAGGACTATATCTACTTCCTATACAGAGATATTATGCCAGTTAATACTCTTCAACAATATGAACATATAAAGCTAAATTCTTAAATTCAAATGCCAATTTTATTAAGACTTTTGCCTGGCCACAGAAATTCTAAAATGCCATCCATTGTGAGGCAGATTTTGATTTCAGAGATTTTAAAATGAGAAAACTGCATATCTTAGATTTGATGGGTTATGGCATTGGGTGAGAAACAATTGGTTTTGCCCTGGTTGGAGTGAGTGGATGGAAGTGCTCAGTTCTGCAGATGTTGAGGTTAAAGAACCTGGGAGACCAACGTATTAAGACCTCACTCTGGACCCCAGTAGGTTCAGGTCTGAGTGAGAAGGACACAACATCAGGAAGCTCAAAGGAGTGACTTATAAGGGTGCTGGCTGATGAGAAGGCAGCAAACTGACGTGGCAAGCAACGGGAAGCTAGAGGTGTTCTGAGGATGGAGATGTGTAAGAGGCTTATGTGAGTTAGGTCTAATGAGATCCAGCATCATGTATATGTAGATTTATTAAAACTGCTCATGCAACCAAAGTAAACATTGTTATTCTCCCTCACAAAACCTCCACAGGAATTTAAGGTTACATTTGACTTTCCCTATACTATACCAGTATTTGTAAGGAAGAATAAAAATGAAAACTATATTTTGCTTTAATAAAAATAAAGAGAAAATTAACCAATCTAATATGGTATCCCTCTTCTCTAAATAGATAGGTAAAAGATTAAGACATAGCACAACAAAACAAAAATACCTTGATGGTTATACATTTGATGGTCACAGTATTATTTTAATTCCACTGCTTTTCACTTTGTCCTCTGGTTTTACACAGCATAACTGGTTTCTACTTTCATTGCCCTATCAAAAGCCATGGTTGTATTATTTATCTATAGCCCTGGGGAAAAGCATGAAAATAGGTTTTATGAGAATGCAACTGGAAGAAAATGTATTTACAAAGGATAATATTGCTCCAATTATGAATATTAACTTTAAATTTATGTAACAAAAACATACTTTACTGAGATATTATATAATTATTATCATTTAAAGTAAAGCTCCAACAGAACTGAATTTGATCCTACCTCTATTTAGAATCAAATTACATGGGCTTTTTCCAATAAGGAGAGTCTAGAGGTGTAATGAGAAAATATGCAGATTTCCTCTTACATGGCCACATGAGAGTAAGATGATTTACCTGTGTGGCATGTGACCTGGGCTAATGGGGGCTGGGAGACCTGAAGAGTGATACTGCAGTCTAGAGATGGAGGAAAGAAATTGTGTTCACTTAGGGATGGAGAGTTGTCTGGTTTGTATATGTCTCCCCATAATCTTCAAGTTAAATTGTGACTGCCTGTTTGTAAGATTATAGGTGCTATAAAAGCCCTCATAACCTAGCTCCTCAATCTCATTGCATACTATATGCCCCACTCTTTCTGTAGTCCAGAAATTTGTTTTTTAAATAAAATTTTATGTATCAGTCATGTGATACTCTGTGGTTCTCTCATAATGTCACACCCTTCAAGCAGGCTGAGATATTGTGTGTGTGTGTGTGTGTGTGTGTTTTAAACCCTTAATTCCTCTCTCCTTCCTCCCCCAACTAGAAAAATTACTATTTATCTTTTATTTTTTATATATGCCTCCTCTTGGAAGCCTTCCAGACCTCTACAGGCCAGGATAGATTATTTATTTTGTTCTTAACATCTTGCTGTGTTTACATCTGTCATAGCCCTTAACCAACTATTTATAATTACCCATTAATCCTGAATGTTTCTCCAATAAGACTGGAATGCAATATGCAAATGACGTATTATAGAATTGTACATTTGAAATGTACATAATCTTGCTAATCAATGTCACCCCAATACATTTAATAACCTGGAAAATAGACAATATGCCTAAACACCCTTGGATCTAAAGGAAGCAGTTCATATTATCTCTGTGTTAAATATTTCTTGCTGATTATGTTAAGGAATTATAAGAATGATGAACTCAGGCAATGATTAGCTGGTTTGCAAGAAAAGATCTAACAAAATAGAGAGCATGTAAAAATCAGGAGTCCCGCAGGATTGGAAAAACCAATGGTTTCTCTCACTAAACAACTGGCTATAACTGTTATTATTCAAAATCTTTTTTTCCAAGGATGACTAATAGTTCAAAAAGTAATTCAATACTCTAGGTTAGGGATTCTTTGTAATTCCTGATCTTCAGGATTAGAAATGTATCACTAGTCTACTTTGCTTATTCCATACTTTGATTTTCAGAATAGTAGTTTTTACTGAATTAATTTTTGTACAACTGAGATCCATGTCCAAACCTGAGAGAAAATAGAAAATCACCCCAAAAATAAATTTAAAAAATGTGTAAGATAAATAACCAGTGGAATTTTTAGAGATTTCCCTTGATTGGGATTAATGGTGGTGTACTGTACACAAATTTAGTGACAAAATGGGCAGCCTGTGGTGGTGACTGCTACCTATTGCCATAAAACATCCTTTTTGCCCTTTTTACCTACTGATAGAATTGAACTCTAGCTGGGACATAATTTCCCAGCTTGGGGCTACATATTTCAGCCCTTCCTGTGGCTCTTTGTGCCTCTGTGGTTAATCTCCCCAGTGTGACTTGGGAGCAATAATGAGTTCCCCCTGTAGGCTTCTATTCCATGCACAGCATTCATGTGGCATCCACTGAGCCAACCATTGTTGTTTCTGTCAACTGTCTATGCAGGTGTGATTCTTGATGCCCCAACATGACATCCTTACACACATGAGACACTGGAAATCCCAACAAAGCTGTGTACCAATCACGTCACATAGACATTGTAGGAAACATTTCTTGTCCCTGGGCTGTAACTGCATCCTTGGCATCTACCCAGGAATCAAGGATTTTCTTTACCCTCTCATGCCCCAAAACCTAGCTGAGAATATGTTGCCTCCCCAAAGCTCAGCATCGGAAGTGATGAAACACCAATTTGCTTTTTTGGGTACCCACCAACCTCTTCAATCTCTGTCTGTCTGTCTGTCTTTCTCTCGCTCTTTCTTTTTCTTCTATTCTGAGTGTTTCTCCTCTTCTTGGCCCAAGAAATTACTTTCTATTATTGGAAAGCTCTGATTGGAGAAAACAATCTGATGCTTTTTGTTCCCAAAACTGTATGTACAGGCCATGAGTCTTTTTAATCATCCTATTAGATGAATATTTTGACATTCAACCAGGGAAAAATGTCTTTTTCCCTCTCTGTTCCTTCATTACAAATACTTTTCCTAACACAACAAACACAGGAGAACCTTGTTATGAAAATAAAAGATAAGAAAGGAAAGAAAATGTCAATACCCACCCAACAAATACTACTGTATTGAGATATATCTTATGAGAAACTTGATTTCTAGAAGTGAAAATTTCTCCCAGAATTTCTAATATATTAGTGTGTCTTGATTTTTTCACTATAATAAATACATGACTCTTTCACAACCCTTATTCAGGTAGTCTTGTTTTTTAATTAGTAAAAGATTAAACATTAAGTACCTATTTGAACTTTCTGTTTTAACATATTTCAAAGAAACGTTCTAGCTACACCCCTTCCCTATATTATTACACAGGGCACACTATCAACAACTCCATTATTTTCTACATAATTTTCCAAACCACATTTTTTCCAATAAACTTAGATGAGTAGCTATTAATTAGCGTTATTTCAAATACTAGGGAGTGCTTTAAAGATAAAGAAAATTTTATCCCTATTTAAGATAAGGTTAGGGAGTATTTTTCATAGTTCAAGCAAGTCTGTGAGAAGTCGTGTGAAAGAGGTGACAGTGCTGTAAGGTTCATTACCAGATGGAGATGTGCAGAGATCCTGCCTCCAGTCCATGTGCTGGTGGAATTTACTTTTCAGAAAAAGCTTCAGGTTTCATTTTCTAATCATTGTAATCTACTTAAAGGTGTATTTGACATTTTGAACAGTGGACATGGCTGATTTTCTTCACTCTGGAACAATGAAACAAAGGCTTAAAAGCTATTTATCTGGTTTTCTCAACTTCCAAAAAAGATCCCCTTCATTGTGATTGGTGCTTTTGACTTTTGAGCACTATAAAGTATCTCTTCTAATTCCTGCAGCAGCAAAACAGGGCCATGGGTGACCTCTTCTAAGTTTGTACTCACCTACTCCTAATGTGGTATTTTTTAAAGATTTTTTTATTGATTTCAGAGAGGAAGGGAGAGGGAGAAAGAGAGAAAGAGAAACATCAGTGATGAGAGAGAACCATTGATCGGTTGCCTCCTGCATGCCCCCATGGGGATCGAGCCTAAAACCTGAGCATGTGCCCCAACCATGACCTCCAGGTTCATAGATCAACACTCAACCACTGAGCCAAGCTGGCCAAGCACCTAATTTGATTTTTGTGGTCAAGACACTCACTTGATTCTGAGCTTTGAGTTATTGTGAAATATCAATGGATATGGGAAACTGGTAATTATGTAATAAAATCTTTTAGACAAAAATAAAATAAAATAAAACCATTGGTTTATATTTCATATTTTAATAGGACAAATTACATGACGCATACTTGTTTGTGAACCTAAATCTGGTTCCAATAAAACACATGATAATATAATGAGAAATTATCCTAATTTTAATTATACATAGTTTGATTTCAAATAGAGCAAAACAGATCATGAAAATTTCACGGAGGAACATAACCTTCTTATCAGTGATAGAATCCTATTTCTCTGAAAACTTGATTGATTTCAGAGAAGAAAGTAACATGGGAAACAATTATCAACACCTAAGGTCCAAGATGAAGGTCCTACTTAAAAACCAGGGAGAAGTTGGTAGACAAAAGAGTTTTGAGATGTTCAGGCCAGGACCCAGATACTAGTTCTCACACTGTCAAGTGTCCTCCCACCCCGTTTCAGGTTCTTAAAAATAGATGTGGGATCCTAGTGATTTTCCATGTCAGAGCATGGGGAACAAAACTGTCTTTGTTATCATTGTGACTAATATGTTTAGTCCTCTTCTCACAGCTTGGTGAAATTCAGAGAAGAAAGATTACAAAGTTACCAACCACAAGCCATCATGAAATAAACAGGTAGAATGGTACAATCTGTTTTTTTTTTTTTTCTCTAAAAGATAAGTAGACTCTTTGGAAGGCCTCATATAGAATGGGAGTGTACCTCAGTATAAGGAAAACAAAGCATTTATTTAGAGGTCAAAAGAAAGATACCAAGTATCATAGATATCGTTCTACCAGCCAGTGCAAACTGTCTCATCCTGTGACACATAAAGACAGACAGGGGGTAGGGAACTGAGTACTACAATTTTCTAACATGCTTTTGTGACTTAATGTGGCCTGCTTGCCAGAAAACTGCCCAGAATAGCATCTGATAAAATAGCTACTTTGTGGAAGCTGTCTCCACACATCACCAATGTCCACCAGTGCAAATCCCTACTGCCTCTTCTATGACATCACTGTAATGAATGTTTCTATACTATTTGAAGCTGACCAACTTCCTGAAATTCTCTCCATTTTGGTCACTGAGAGACCCTGCCTCTTGATTCTTCTAATCCTCTCTGATTGTATTTTTTTTTTCACAATTTTCCCCCCTAACACTCTGCTTCCATTGGATCCTTAAAATGTAGGTTTCCCCTTATATTCTGCACTGTTTTCTTATCTTCCATCTCTGTACTATTTCCCTGGCAAATGTCACCTATCATGGATATATAGAGGATGTCCATCTAAATCTTTTGTGAAACCCTTTTGTGCTGCCACTGAAATTTGATTGTAGCTCCATTAGGTCAAGGGACATTTCCATTCACTCACTCTTCTATAAATAGCTCCTAGCACAGTGCCTGCCATACAGTGTTATTTAGTGTGTATAAATAATACATGCATGAATGAATGAATGTTTATTAGCATCTACATGTGTTATAAAATAGGTTTTAGTGCAGCCATTTTTGGTATCAATTTAAAGCAATTCCCTAGTCTCAAAAGTGAATCCACGTAACTTGCTGAACAAGCTTATTTAGTTCCCTGGCCTTCAGCCCTTCTTCATCAAATGGCTTTCTACTCAATTAGATTTTTTAAAATATGTTTAAAAACATGTTTACTACAACACTAAACACATATTTTAGGATAATGAAGGAAACAGCTAAATATAAAAAGTTTTCTAGAAAGAGCAATCAAGCTAATAGCAATGCCCTTTAATATATTAATTTTAAATAACTGGCATGTTATAGAGTGATGGAGAAGCCATCAGTCTGGTGCAATATTTTGGTTCTGGTAACAGTTACCTTTTTTATTTTCTACACAGACACAGCACAAAAAAAGTTACAACTAAAACTTATCTCAAAATTAAATGATTGATTGAGACTCAGGATACAAAATTTCAACATGGAAGCTGCCCTTTTGCTAACTTACATTGCAATGGTAATTTGTTTATGTTCAATGAATACACCAATTGCCCATTTATGTTAATACTAACATTTCAAAATATCACGGAACTATTACCATGTCATTTACAAGTGTCATTTGCTGACTTTTCCCCAAGAATCACAGATATTTTATTCTAAGAGGAAATCAAGAGATCATCTTGTCCGGTTCTCTACTTTTAGACAGGCAGGTAAGGTATTGATATTCTCCTCTTAGGAAGGAACCACTTTGAATGACATGACCAAAGTTCGCTGCTAATTAGTGCTGAAATTCTAGGTTTCACATCTCCCAAATGCAGTGTACTTGTTACTTTCTGTATTGCCATTTCCACCTGCAGCATTTATTGCACTGAACTCACTTCATAAAATGCCATTTTGTTATGGTATATTTAGAGGTCCACTATACTGAGATTCAAGGAGGAAGGTTACTTGTAGACCATATAGGGCCAAATAAAAGAAAAGAAGTACTGATATTCAGGCTCAACCATTATACTATAAAAATTTGAGACACAAAAACAAAAAAATAAATCACTGATTTTGAAGAAAAACACAACTATGATTTTAAATAATCATTTTTAAAATGTAAAGTAAAGGTCAGAGTAATGTCAGTAGTTGGAAAGAAATTCTAAGTCTTTCGCTTTATCCTTTCTCCCATCCAGAATTCTGTGAATAACCAGTAAAATCCAACTGTTCTTCAACTTGAGGTATGCCTATATATAAAGATAAAAGTAAGTAGAAAAAACACCAATTATGTGTGATTCTTGCTATTCACTACTGATATCTTCAAGTAAGAGATTTGTAGAAAGCATCTGTAAGTTATTGCATTTGTGTGATAAAAACAAAACAAAACAATGCAAGTCCTTGTCAACACTCTTTCCAAAACTCCCTCAACTAAAACAACCATTTTACTCCTTCTGCCATGGAGAGATATATTACCCAGCACTACAAAACTCGCCATCTTAGGATCCAGTTGCAGCTATCTTCCTCAGGCCTTGTCCAATGTTCTGATTTTATCATCTTCTCTCCTATTTCCTATTACCACAGCAATTCTTATTTCTTTACAATATCTAGTGCAATATATTCTGTGATGGTTGTCCCAGAAATCATCCATCTCTGCCCCTTGCAGTTAAAACACCTCAGTTCTAGGTGCTGGGCACAATCAGACCTAGCCAATCATAACAGTCCATTCTCCAAGCCACAGTGATTGGTTTAGGGAAGGACATGTATAGGGATTTGCTTCAATAAAAGTGAATCTCATGATTTGTTCAGAGATAGAGGAGGAGACAAAATGATGTCTCTTGCTATGAGTGGTGTGGTTTGTAAATATGAGACCTGGATCTTTCCTGGCCATTGTGTTCATATGAGGAAGCAATTCTGAAAATGCAGCTAAGTCAGCAAAAGGGAAAGATGTAAGAATCATACAGAAAGAATGCAATGACAAAATCACACTTGAAACTTGCTTGTCCTCTTCATCTTTCAGCTACAAACCCCAAAATCTGAGATGAATACAGAGGCAAGAAAGACAGTTGAGTTGGTTACCCATTTACTTATAACTAAAGACATCTTAAAAGGTAACTGGGGGAAATTATTGTGTTGCAATATACCATGCAATGTGAAACTTCCTGAGGATGTTGGTCTCAAAGCAACAGAAAGCCCCGTTCAGTAGTGAAATAATTGGTAATTTTGTTTTGTGTCACCTCATTAAAAGTGTGTTCACTATGTTATGAACTACTCATGTTATAATTATGTGACTTGACAAAATAACTCTTTCAAATTATTTCACTTTTAAGGCCAGCTTTTTAAACCCAAGAGAGTGATTTTCTTATACTGCAATCCTATATAATAAAGAGGTAATATGCAAATTGACCCTCACACCCTCACAAGATGGCTGCCTATGACCAGGCCAGCAAGAGGGTTAGTGAGGGACAACCAAACAACTGAACAAGCAGGCTGTGTGGGGTGACCAGGCCAGCGGGGGACTGTGAGGGGCAACCAGGACAACACGGGGGGGCAGTAAGAGGCCACCAGGCTGGAGAGGGGGCAGTTAAGGGTAACCAGGCTGGCAGGGGGGTGCAGTTGGGGGTGACCAGGCCACAGGGAGGGCAGTTGGGGGCAATTAGGCTGGCAGGGGGAGCAGTGAGGGGTGACTAGGCTGGCAGGGAGGCAGTTTGGGGAGACCAGGCCAGCAGGGGGGCAGTAAGGGCTGACCAGGCCAGCAGGGGGGTGGGTGCAGTTGGGGGTGACCAGGCTGGCAGGGGGGGGCAATTAGGGATGATCAGGCTGGCAGGGGGGGCAGTAAGGAGTGACCAGGCTGGCAGGGGAGGGTGAAGTTGGGGGTGACCAGGATGGCAGAGGGGGCAATTAGGGGCAGTCAGGCTGGCACCCAGAGGCAGTGAGAGGCGATCAAGCTGGCGGGGGGGAGGGGATGGCAATTAGGGGCAACCAGGCAGACAGGCAGGTGAGTGATTAGGAGCCAGCGGTCCAAGATTGTGAGAGGGATTGGGCCTAAACCAGCAGTTAGACATCCCCCAAAGGGTCCCAGATTAGGGAGGGTGCAGGCTGGGCTGAGGAGACCCTCCCCCCCTCATGCATGAATTTCATGTACCGGGCCTCTAGTTTATAATAAGTTAGTTTGGGGGCCAACAGAGTTACCTATTTGTCTCTCAAATCATACAAATCTGTTAGTGATACAGGCAGAGTGAACAAAAACAATATGACCATACTATGGATTTAAATAAAAAGGGAATGCTATTCCTTTAACATATACCATGATTCTTCTTAATTCTCTTCTGTACCATTACTCTTTTTTCCCAAACACCCCACAATGTTAAAACTTGTACTTATTTTATAATTAAGGAACATCTAATAAAGTTTCAGGTAAAACCTTGATGTTCCCAAACCTCAAGTTTTTGTCAGGGTTGTTATTTTGTGCTGTCCTTAATTTATTATTTATTTATTTATTTATTTATTTATTTATTTATTTAGTTAGTTAGTTAGTTAGTTATTTTGTAGAAACAAAACATAACTGAATTACTACATAGGACAACATGGCTATCCAGAACTTTAGTCTCAGCTACATAACCAAGGCAGATGGGGAGAGGCAGCATCTGCTACACATTCTGGATAAACATTCTGCAGCCTCTTAAATTAATATAAATTCAAGGTGCCCTGTGCTTCTGCCTGGGCCATTGGCTGGCGCCCAGAAAACCTGGTGAGCCATCTGTCCATTCACATTTACACTGAATTGTCGAAGCCATCCATGATGTTGCCTCATTTTGTCTTGTTTACAAATGTGGTTCATATTGTGCACTTAGAGGAGCCCAGGGCTGGAACTATGGAATACTGGTTTCTACTCATTGTTTTGTATCTAACCAGCAATGTAACTTTAGGTAGAATGTTTCACCTTTGATGGCTCATTTTCTCATCTGTCAATCATGGAATTGAACTAGATGTCATCTAAGATGACTTTCAGATTCCGTGAAGAGATTTTCTGCAAAGCAAAGTATAATCTCCTTTCCCTGTGCACAAGGCCTAAGTACTATGTTTTGACAGAATCCTTTAAAAACTGAAGAAATAACTTTGGACTTATGAGGAAGCCATGTGGACTAAATAAGCTGTGGTAGTGACTCCAATAAAGTACTAGTTTAAAATAGACACTCTCTTCGGGCACAGCTGAGCATCCATCCTTCCATCCACCCATCCATCCATTAATCCAACATGTCTTAAGTTTTCATAGTCATGGGGATGCCTGTATTTGCTCTGTGAGAGGGGGGGATGTTAGGGAAGGGCAGTTTTTCTGTGCTCAAGAGTGAAACTCACAATCTAAAGAAGGAACAGACATAAATGATTAATGTACTACCTTCTTTTGTGGATTGGGGACTAAGGATCAGAAAGTGAAGGTAAGTATGAGGCTAAAGGAGAAAAGACGTAAGTAGACAACACTCTGGATGCAGAAGAAAGATTGCTTTCAGTTGCTTACCTTTCCCCACCACAGTTAGAAAACTACCCAAAGTAAATTCACCCCATAATTGCCTAAGGAATGTAGATGATTAAGTATGTATTTTATAAATCAATTTACTGGGTAAAAGTGAAGCCGCTGAGGACTGGAACTATAACTGCTTGTTCCCTGCTGCATCCCCTCCCATTAGCAGAGAGTCTCTATGTAGTGGACACTCAATAAGAACCTGCTCAATGGCTATTGGATCAGTTCATTTGAACTAATTCTAATTGAAGGGGTGTGATATTTTCTTCATTAATTTTAGGTAGAAGGCCCAATGTGTCATAAGAAGGAAAGGAATTGGGCTGGCTTGTGAACAACAAAACATTACCGTTATGAAGTTAGGAAGAATACGATGAGATGACTACATACTTTTAAAGAATTTGATACCGAAAATGATTCATTAGAGAAGGTAGAAATAAGAACTTTGTGTAGTCATGGAGCTTTAACAATCCTGTCTAATACAGAATATGCTGAAACCTGATTATGACTACATTTACTCCAAAAGCCCTACTACGCTCCAAAAGCCAAGAGCAGTTGGAGGAGCCTCCCAGGGGATGGCAGTCAGAGCCAGAGTGGCCATTTGAGCAAAGATTTGAGCAGCGTGAGAAACAAAAATCCTGAGAGGCCTTGGAAATTGAAGTGGTAGCCACAGACCAAAGGGTGTGTATGTGTCTCTGTGACTGTCCATCATCCAGGCAGTGAGTCTTCTACTGTCACCCAGAGAGAAACATTAACAACGTCATCAACATTGTAACAACTACTATAGATCTTTCTTTTCCAACAAAGGAGATCAATATACGTTGGAAGTACTTACTTTTTATTTACATATAAAATAAAACATTTTTTAATGCAAACTACTGCTTTTATGTAATTTTTACTGATGGGCCCTATTCTTTTGGCAAAGGAAATCACAGGCCTGAACCTTCTCAAGAGAAAATAATTTTGGTTTTTATAGGAGCAGTAGAGTCATTTGAAGCAGTAGGAACATCTTAATGACTAAGGACCAATATTTTTCATTGTGTAGGGGGACTGAAGGAATAGAGGCTGCCAGTCAGATTTGTGTGGGATAGAACAGAGTCAAGTGATCAGAAGCTTTCAGAACATTTTGTGATTTGAAGGGAAAAGTTTTCAAAGCATAAAAATTGCTTTGCACTAAGGCATTTCAGGGCCCACTTCCCTTTCAGATTCAACCATTACAAAAATGGGAAGCATTGAAATCATTCCAAATGGCCATGGTGTGCTGAAGGTAAGAGCAGAATTAGGGGTATTCGAGTACTTTCTAATGGTCTGTTCTCCCTCAGTCACTCAGCTAATCTATTCACAATGATTCTAAAACTCTAAAGCTACATGTTGTTGGCCAAGAATTGTATTAGATCTCTTCATAGGAAAAAAATCTGAAGGAAATGGTATTTGAGAAAGAATGATGGAAGCCAGATGAGATAAAAGTGCTAGTATGTCCTCTGTCTTCCTAGTCGCATAGACAATTCACTGACACTCTGAATGAAGTTTGCGAGGGAAGAGGCAGTCCTTCCATTAGAAGTTAACTTTTCATCATACCTGCTCCCATGTGATTGACACTTGCTAAAGCTGCTGAACATGAGCTTTTCCTTTCATTTAAAAAATGGAGTAGTCAGACAAATGAGCTTAATAGTATTTCACCTAGGTATATGTGTGTGGCAGCCATATTCAGTTGTCAATCAGAGCGTCTGCATCCGCATGGTCAGAGCTCAGATGCCCTCAATGATGGGCAGAGCCCGCGTGACCAGAGAGTCTGTGCCTAGAGATGCTGCTGCCAGCCAGGCTCCAAACACGTTTAACTTACTCCATTCTACCAGGAAAAAAAATAGCATTTTATGTTCACTCAACATTAAAATTTTTAGGAAGTACTGATTTCTCTAACATCTATTCTCCCCTGCTTTATTATCTTAAAAATTCTGATTTTGGTGAGGGGCAGTACTGTTCTCAATGACAATATTTAATATTCTGTTTCTCTGTGGATATTGACGTTCAGGTGACACAGTGATTGCCGAGAAAATGTAAGCAGAGTCTGCTCAGGTGGACCTTCTGGGAAACCCAGAATTTACTAGAGTGTTGGGTCTCAAATTCCACGGATTGGTAACAGCAACATGTCCTTCACCCTTGTTAGATATGCAAATCCTTTTCCTAGACTAGTTCATCAGAAACTGGGGTGAGACCCAGAAAGCTCTGTATTAAGTGTCCAGAGATCCTGATGCAGGATCAAGTTTGAGAACTAATGACTTAGACCTAGTGTAATGGTTCTTAAATGTGGCTGAAAATTGGAGTTGTTGAAGGTAACCAATGCTTGTGTATTAACCCCAGAGAGTCTCATTTGATTGGTCTGGGATGTGGGATGAAACAATGCCAATCTCCTGACTGTAATACTGCACTTCAGGTTTGCAAGGTGTCACCCACTTGTTTCCTAGGTAATTCCATAGTATGTAAAGGTTGGAAGAGCCTGGTCCCCTGATGGCACATTCCATGCTTTGCTGAGTTACTCAGTGATGGCAAAGACTGCAATGGTGTCTGCATTTTTGCTTCTGTTAACTTATTTGTTAAAACCCTCACATAAAAGTAAGTGATAAGGAGAGCAATGCCAAGAATCTCCAGTGTTTCCTACTATCCATCTCCCCATCCTCAGTTGTCCTAGAAAATAAAAAGTGGGTTAGATCCGAAAAGTACTGAGGAACTTCTAAGTATGGTAGTAATGACAATAGAGCCATGAAGCAATAAAATGATCTTTGTCTTATGTTCACTGCAAGATCCCTGAACAGGGCAGACAATGTTTTTATATATGTTATTGTGAGACATTTCCAGCCTTCTCAGGAGGTTCACTGGAGGCCCTCAGCCAAGGCTAACAATGGATTTGTCCCGGCTTGAGGTATGCCAACTAAGCAAACTCTGTAGTTTAGGCTTGGGGCACTGTGGTTTGTGGCTCTCCAAGCGTACTTGTTTATTGGCCTCTCGGTTTTCCTAAATTGTTGGGGAAGCCAGCCCAAGTGGGCACAAGTGGTTGAAGCAGGAATCTGAGCAGTGTTTAAAGGCTGGGTTGTGGTAAACGAGCAAGAATGGGTGGAGTTGAGTTCAGTAAAACACACCATTAGCAGCTGATGATGGCTTTGTTTCATGATGCGGGAGGGTGTGCACAACTGAGAATAATGCTTGGAGAGAGAACTCAACATAGTACGTGGCTTCATCTCTGAGGTAACATAGCTGCACTGAAAAAACAATTTACTTGGAGTAAATTGATTATAAATGTTGGAAGTGATTTCCCCTGGCTCCCCTCAGTTACAGAGAAGTGTAGCAGGTTAATGTTTAGCTAGGGTATCTTTTCAAACTTGAATGACAAACACAAAAGTCTTCATTTTTCTTAGTAGTGACATAAGATTACTTTAAAATGTTATTTATAAACATCAAAAATCAATAACCAATATTAAAATTATCATCAATTTAATATAAGTGGTGTCTGTGGGAGAAAAACAAATCTCATTTTCAACCACCATGCTATAATGTTTTATTGACCCATGTGTCAGTGTGGGCCCTCTGAAAAGCAGACAGCAAGATGAACATGCAATTGATTAAGAGAAACACCTGTAAGAAGAATGGGGAGAGAGCTAGGAAGTCTGATAGAAGTTTGACCCCTTCTGAGGGAAGGGCAGAGGGAAGGTTGCCTCAAAGTGCTGGTGAGCAGCCTAAGGAGGCTTGTCCAGGCCATCAGGGAGTTAGGCTAAGGTATGTCATCAGAGAATTTTTGATTCTCAGGAAAGAGCCTGTTTTAGTATCCCAACTAGTGTCTTATGTGCTATTGCACTTACCAGTAGCATTATTATAAATTAATACATCGACGGGATATGTTCAAGCCAGTACTAACCCCGAAGCATGAGAATATTTTGAGATGGAGAAGCCTATGCAACCATGTGATGTTTGATGATTCAGTTCTTCCACCCCTTTCACACATTGTGAAATATTACTGATACCACACATTCAAAGGTCATGGGCCTCCCCTTGCCAAAATTTCTTCATTTTCACATTAAATATTTCTGTTCCTTTCTCAGTTGCCAGGAATGATTAAAGAGCAATATATTTTTACTTTATGATGTTCTTGTGATCACTAGTCTATTTTTTTAAAGTCATTTGTTAAACTGCAGTGTTGTTTTTATGAAAATGTATTGTATTTGTTAAAGACTAGCACATAAGATTTGTTTTCACAACCAGGAAAGTAATTCAACATAAGTAAATGGCTGCCTTTACAAAACAGCCCTTTGGAGAATAGAAGAGTACAGCTTCATGACAGCCAGTTGCACTTAATAGCACATGAAAAGTTAAATATCATCATGTTACTAGATTGTTTGCCACTCTCATAAGTGCGAATATACATGCAATGGCAGCACTGCATTCATGTTGTGGTGTGAGATTATTAGGCAGCTGCCCAATCACCAGCCCCAATGAGTCTCAATCCCAGCTACCTAATAGAATCAGGGAACTCGGGAAATATATAGTAGTGCCTGGGTATCACTCTTCAAAGATTCTAACCAATTGGATTTGAGTGGAGCTGGGTGTTTACATGTTTTAAATGCAAACAACCGGTAAACTTATAATGAATTCTTAAATCACTTTTAAAATGAGAAAATAATTATCATAGAGGGTTCTTACATCTTTTAAAATCTGATCTTGGTTGGTGCAGCCACTTTGGAAAACAGTCTGGCAATTTTTTACAAAACTAAGCACAGGCAGTCCTCGGGTTACGTCAGACTCCACGTACATCATTTTGTGGTTACGTTGCCATCTCCCATTTATTTATTAAAAAAAAAAAAAGTTCCGTCATTTTGACATATGTACATATGTGCTTCATGTCTTTTATTATTTATTTACCACAAGTAAAGGTGAGGAATTGTTATCCTTCTTTTATTTTTTTTACTGTTTCACTTCATTACTTCTGTGTATGTGCTCCACATGAGCGGACGTAGGTGCTTATGTAGGTGGGTTCCCACTTACGGCAAAAATCACGTTACCTCACGCTGTAGGGACGGATCTCTGACGTAACCCGGGGACCTACTGTATACTGTTACCATATGATCCAGAAATAGTGTTCCTTGGTGTTTACCCAAATGAACTGAAAACTGATGTCCACAACAAAAACCTTCACGCGAATGTTCATAGCAGCTTTATTCCTAACCGCCCAAACTTGGAAGCAACCAAGATGTCCTTCAGTAGGTGAGTGGATGAACTGTGTTACAAGAGGACAATGCAGAGAAGCCATGAACTATAGAGCCATAAAAATACATGGAGGAACTTTAAATGCATATTAGTAAGTGAAAGAAGTCAATCTGGGAAGGCTACAGACTTTGTGACTCCAACTATGTGACATTCTGAAAAAGACAAACTATGGAGACAGAAAAAAGATTAGTGGTTAAATAGGCATAGCACAGATGATTTTTAGGACAGTGAAATTATCCTGTTCTACACCACCGTGATAGGTACATGACGCTACATATTTGTCGAAACTTATAGAATGTACAACCTCAAGATTGAGCCCTAATGTAAACTATTGACTTTAGGTGATAAGGATGTGCCAATGTAGGTTAATGACTACAACAAATGTACAATTGTGATGGGGCATATGGATGGTGGGAGGGCTTGTGCATGTGTGAAAATAGGGGTGTTATGAGAAACTTTCATATTTTCAACTCAATTTTTCTGTGAGCCTAAAACTACTATAAAAATAAAATTTATTAATAAAAATATATAATCATAGTCTAATGCTAGATTAAGGTAAATAATAGCTTCATTTAAGAAAAATAACTGATTATAAATGCTCTAATTTCTAGTTTTTCCTTGCACCTACCATGTAACATATTTTTTCAGATTATTTTTAAAATGCAAATTTTAAGGCAGTTTGCTTTAAAGAAGACTTTTTAATGACACAGTCAGATGATTTATTTTGATTCACAATACTTCCTAAGTAAAAGAATGTCCAGCGCTTCAGTGGCATTGGGAAATATCAACCTGCCCCCAAATAGATTAGTGTCAATTTCAACTAGTTACTTACATCAATGCAATTTGTACAACAGAAAAAAAAAATTGTGTAGCAAAGGATTGTATCATCATTTGCGATGAGGAAGCTGGAAATTTCCTAATAATGAAAACTGGTAAATTTCCTTCAAAACTGTTTGCTGAAATTAATTTGTTTTACTCACAGATACCAGGCAAAGAGACAACTACCCAAAGTTACTAGAACCTCTGAAAAATAAAACTTTATAGTGTTAAGGCGAGTATGTGTTTTTGTTTTAATTTAAGTAGATTTGCAGTAAAGTATTAAGTTTCAAAGAGTATCTTTAACTGTTACAGAAAACTGGAGAAAAACCAAGCAACGCTTAGAGAGATGGAGTTACATTGATTACACATGTCTCTCAAATTCTGGACCCCAACATGGAGGAGCTTTTCCTATTTATATGTTTTTACCTTCTTTGTCTCCCAAACATGGGGTGTTTCTGGCCCCCTTTGCAAATTCTTAAATAGCCGCTGGGGCCTTGAGACCTCAACTGGCCTGGTGCCAGCACTGATAATTTTGTCTGGGGAAGTTTAATGGCCTCTCTGAAGAGGGAGTAGTCTTATTTTCCTTGTTATTTAAGCAAGCAAGCATTTACAGAAGCCAAATAGCAGGGTTAAAATTTCAAACAGCAGTTTTTATATAAGATGGATGTTTCATTACCTGGCCACATGGCTCAGTGATTGAGCATCACCCATGAACCAAGAGGTCACAGATTTGATTCCCAGTCAGGACACATGTTCAGGTTTTAGGCTCAGTCCCAGTAGGGGGCGTGCAGGAGGCAGCTGATGAATTATGTTCCATCGATGTTTCCACCTCTCTATCTCCCTTTCCCTCTGCTCTCTCTCAAATCAATAAAAAAAAAAAAAGAAAAAAAAAAAGAAAAAATAGAGTAGCTTGATGTAATTCAATAGTCAATGGCTTAGGAATCATAGAGAATACTAATCCTGGCTTTATCTCTTAGCCGCTTTGTAATCCAGGAAGGAAATAAACCTCTTTCAACCTCAGTTTTTCAAACTGCAACACAGAGATAGTAACAACTCATAGACTATTGTGGGTGCTAGATGAAATAATGTTGTGAAGCAACTGGCAATTGGTGCACAGTTGTGGCTCAGTTGGTGAGTTGTTACTATTCCTAACAAAAATATATGAGATAAATCCAACAACTCTTGTTATTTTTCCAGTCAAGGGATGGTTCATATGGTTCTTCATTTGCTTTTTTTTTTCCTGGTTCACTGAAAACTGGGGCTGCTATAATTCAAAATCCAGAAGCATAGACATAGTCTTGGATATAAAATTGTGTATAAAATACCTGAGATTGCAAGACCCTCCCCCAAATCTACCCAGGAGCCCTTTAGTTTTAGAGCATTCTATCTCAAATGTGTTCTGAAAATGGTGTCATAGAAAATGCAGATTTGGGAAGAATCCTGGGCAATTCTGTCTTAGAGACCACAAGGGCCAGATGAAAACACACATCGATTGAACTCTATGCATGTGGGTGCAGTTTTTTCTCTGGTAGCTTGGACTCTACCCACCCAGACTTCTTGTTCCTGTGGATTCTGCTTTCTTATCCCCAACATCTTTAGTTTAGACTTTTATTTTGACCAGACCCAGAGTACCTCATTCACATCCTTTTGAACAAACTACTAGTAAATATCAGACCCTGAAGCTCACTGTCAAGCTTCCTTCTCCCTTTTCAAACTTCCAGCACAAAAATTAGTGGTAATCATGGTCATTTTATTTTCCTTCACACAACACTGCAACCCATGGAATCTGTATCCTTCAGCCTCACACATGCACTCACCTGGCATGATCATCTCAGCAGCTCTGATCAAGGAAGTTAGTTTTAGGAGGTCTGTGCCTTCTCCCGCCAGCAGCCCTTTCCGGGTTCTAGATAAGGCACAGCTCCTGCTGGCTCACCAATGGCTGCTGGTATGAGGAGCTCCCATCTTGGTTTGTTATGTTAAGGCTGCCTTCTATTTGTTAATTTAGTAATCACAACTCAGTATCTCATGACTGTGTTGCTTTTGGAAAGTACTGAGGAATTATTATTATTTTTACATATTCCTCAATTTGGGTTAGACACATGCTTTCTTATGATTGCATTGAGTTTATACATTTTTATCAAAAATTACCACAAAAATAGTTTTATGCCTTTTACCATACATCATATCAAGGGATACATGATGTCTATGTATATTACTAATGATGTTCACAGTTAGATACAATATGGGATAATGGAACAGTAAAAGGACATTAGTAGAAAAACTGGTGAAATTTGAATAATGTTTGTAATTTAGTTAATAATACTTTATTAATGTTAATTTTCTTTTTTTAAATTGTACTATGATGTAAAGTAGGTTAAGGGATATACAGGATCTTCTTGTAGTATTTTTGCAATATTTCTGTAATACTTAAATTTTTCAAAATAAAAAAATTTAAATACCAAGTGTTAACAAGATGTTCAAGAAAGATGATATCAATAGATGAATGGATAAGAAAAGCTGTGGTACATTTACACAGTGAAACATTATGTGGCTGTTAAAAAGAAGAATCTCTTACCCTTTGCAACAGCATGGATGGACCTGGAAAGCATTATGCTAAGTGAAATAAACTAGTCAGAGAAAGACAAATATCACATGATCTCACTTGAACGTGGAATCTAATGAACAAAATAAACTGACAAACAAAATAAGTCCAGAAGTATGGATGCATGGAACAGAATAACAGCTCTCAGTGGTGCAGAGGGCTTGGGTAGGAAGAGACAGGAAAAGATTAACTAAAGAACATATATGCATATATGCATAACCCTTGGACACAGACAATAGCATGGAAAGACCTCCAATGGGGCGGGGGTTGGGTGGGGTGAGAAAAGGGAGAAAATGTGAGATAACTGCAATACTGTGAGCAATACATTTTAAAAAATTAATTTAAAAAAGAAAGATGATAAAAGGGCCTGGTAATCTATCAGTGAATAATACATTCCTATCTAACTAAGTGTTGATTGAAATTGCTTAATTTACATACTTAGCATATTCTCCAGTAAAAGAGATAAAACCTGGCCACATAGAATATAGGGATGCAATTGTTATCTTTAGGTAAGATGCTTTAAACATAGTTTGATAGGTAACTAAACATATTACTTTACATCTCTTCCAGAACTAAAAATGGATTACAGTAGGAATTTTCTTTTTCAGGTTTACAAATATTTTCTGAGATTACTTGTTGAGAGTTCAGTGCTATGACAGTTTCAAAGTCTACATATATGGCTATACTCCAAATGCTAAAAAATAATTTTAAACATTTCATCTCCCTGTTTCAAAATCTTAGAGTTTCTCTTTTGTAATATAACTCTGGATCAATTCAATTACATCTGAAATCAGAAGAGGTTCAGGAAAATAGAGTAAGATTAAATAACTTTTTGTTAAGGCAGCTGGAGTTTATTAAATTGAAAGATTCCAAAAGCTTGACTCAGAATGTTTTTAAAGATTTGCATTTGAAAATAACTTAGGAAAAAATGAATATTATTTGTTTCAAAAATGTGTTGCTATTGATATTAAAACAAACGTTAAAAATAAACAAAGAATCTTGTTTACCATTTGTGGATTGTTTGTGGTTTTTAAAAAAATCTTGGTACTTTTACTAACTTTGTGTTACTGCTTTTTATATGAACTGTTTGAATCAAAGCAGCTGTTTTTGCTGGGACAATATGCCAATTTTGCTAGAGATTTTAAGGACATGCTTTAAATGGCAAATCCATCCAAGAAGTTGTAGCAGGGCTAACCAGGCTAAATTAAATAGATCCTGTCATCCCCTGTAGCTTCAATAAATTCCAATTAAGGATAAATAGCATCAGTATTTGTGTATCTGAAATATAGTCCTATCCATGTGGGTGAGCATGATCGAAAAGCCCAGGGTTTCTTTCTGACTTCTCTTTTTTTCACATGGGCATACTTGATTTCTCTCATTTTTTTCAACCAACACTTAAAACATTTTTCAAGTTTTAAAGGACATATCATCTTGTTATCACTACAATTGTCTTTTTAAATTCATTTTTATTGGATTACTTATGGCTCTCAGCATTCATTAATTCAGTCAAAAATTTTTTATTATTTTTCAGATTATAATGCCCAATTAGCATTCTAACTGAATAACACAAACCTGCAATTGAGCCCAGTGAGAGCAGCTCAGTTGGTTGAGTGTTGTCCTGGGTACTGAAGGGTTGCTGGTTTGATTCTCGGTCAGGACACATACCTGAGTTGCTGGAGGGGCACATATGGAAGGCAACCAACAGATGTTTCTCACATCAATGTTTCTTTCTCTCTCTCTTATAGCATGTCCTCGGGTAAGAATTTAAAAAAAAAAAAAAATTGAGCCCTATCTGGTTTGGCTCAGAGGATAGTATTGGCCTGCAGACTGAAAGGTCCCAGGTTCGATTCCGGTCAAGGGCATGTACTTTGGTTGCGGGCACATCCCCTAGTAGGAGGTGTGCAGGAGGCAGCTGATCGATGTTTCTCTCTCATCGATGTTTCTGGTTCTCTATCCCTCTCCTTCCTCTCTGTAAAAAAATCAATAAAATATATTTTTTTAAAAATTGAGAATCAAAGTGAATCTAAAAATCAAGTGAATAAAAAATCTGAAGAACAGAATGGACTGGTGAATATAGTAGAATCAGGGACATAGAAAGAGAGTGGACTGACGATTCTCAGGGGAAGCAAGTGTGAGGGGTGCGGGAAGAGATTGGACAAAAATCTTACTCCTATGGATGAAGACAGTGGCGGGGGGTAAGGGCATGGGGTGGGGTGGGGAATCAGGTGGAGGGGAGATATGGGGGGAAAAAAAGTGGAACACCTGTAATAATCTGAACAATAAAGATTTAATTAAGAAAAAAGAAAAAGGACTTCTTTAAGAAAAGAAAGATAATAATATGAATAATAAAATGGCAATAACTATGTAACTATCAATAATTACTTTAAATGAAAATGGATTAAATGCTCTAATCAAAAGACATAGGGTGGTTGAGTGGATAAGAAAAACAATACCCATACATATACTGCCTATAAGAGATCCACTTCAGATCTGGAAGTAAAAGGATAGAAAAAGATATTTAATACAAATGAAAATATGCTGGGGTATCAATACTTATATTAGACAAAATAGACTTTAAAACCAAGACTATAACAGGAGACAAAGAAGGACCCAGCAATTCCACTCTGGATATTCACCCCCCAAAAACCAAACACATTAATTTGAAAAGACACGCATTCCTGTGTTCATTCCAGCATTATTTACAATAGCCAAGATATGGAAGCAACCTAAATATCCATTGATAGAAGAATGGATGAGATAATACATATATACAATGGAATATTTGCTCAGCTATAAAAAAAAATGAAATCTTGCCATCGGCAACAACATGGATAGACCTAGAGAGTATTATATTAAGTGAAATAAGTCAGACAAAGAGAAATACCATATGATTTCACTTATATATGGAATCTGAAAAACAAACAAAACAGAAACAAACTCATAGATACAGAGAACCTTTCAATGGTTGCCAAATGGGAGGAGGTTTGGAAGAGGATGAAAGATGCAAAAGGATAAAGATGTGACTATTGCTAGCTCTAAAAACAATCATGGGGATGTAAAATAAAGCATAAGTAATATAATCAATAATATTATAAAAATGTGTATAGTGTCAGGTGGGTACTACACTTTTATTTATTGAGGTGATCACTTTGTATCTTACATAAATGTCTAATCACTGTTATATACCTAAAACAAATATAATAATGTATGCCAACTATAATTGAAAAAATTTTTTAAAATTTTTATTGATTGATTGATTTGAGGGGGAGAGAGAGAGAGAGATTTGTTGTTCTACTTATTGATTCTTGTATGTGCCCTCATGGGATCAAACCTACAACCTTGATGTATCAGGACAATGCTCTAACCAACCAAGCTATCAGCCAGGGCCTAAAATATTATTTAAAAAATGTTTGCATAGTTTTCACCTTCTAGATATGTGACAAATTTATTTAACTATTTATTTATTCCCTATCGCCTTACCCTGATTTATTTATTTTTAATTGTACTCACCACAGTCTGGGGAATTATTTATTCTTTTGTTTACTATTTCATTATTTCTTCACTAGCTTCATGTTAGATGAACAATAAACACTTGTTGAATAAGAATTTTTCCTACCTTGATCCCTTCCCTATCTCCCTCCATTCAATATTTAAGTATCTCTTATGTCTATTGTGCACACAGCATTCCATGCTCATCCCTGTCAGAACATTAAAAGATTTTAAAAAATGAAAAAAAAATTGAGAATCAATTATAGTTCAGCTTCCTAGAGGGATTCTTTCTAAAATGAAAAATTGTTCATGTATCTTTATGTTGTTCAATAAGTTCTCTAATTTTCAAATTAGAGAAAGCCTCAGCTCTAATATGGAAAGGAAGGCCCATCATGGCTAGGTGTTGCTATAACCAGTAAACCTTCTCCTCCAACCCCCAACATTGCTATGGTTCAACACATATCAGATATACCTGTGGTGTCTTAAACTCGTGCTTTTGCACATGATCATCCCCAACATAAAATTCTTCCCAACAAAACCAAGCTGTCTTTTGAACATTCTTCAAAAGTCAGTTTAAGGGCCACCTTCTCTGGGAAGCTCTATCTTGTATAAGAAAAAGTAATGACTAACCTTCTAATTCTGTTTCTGATGCATTCTGGATTTGCTCTGAGATATTCTGGAATCCTTGTTCCTTGTACCTATCTTAATATCACAAATACCTTCACCAAAAAGAGGAAAATCACTGAAAAGATAGAATACTCATCCCAAACTAGGATTTTTAAGCACTAAATAAGAAATACTTCTAGAAAATTGTTAAGTAAGAACTTAGAATAATTCTTGAGCATTGAGTTAGTCTAGAGTGAGACCCCCACTGAAGAATCCTCTCCCACTTTTTTTATGTTGGGTTTCAATGCTAGGTTTCTTCCATTATTGAGACCACAGGGCCCATGGTTATTCTCATGAGCAATTAGTCCTTGGCAGGGAAGGTCAGACACCCTCTAGTTAGCGGAGTTATTTCTTTCAAGTAAGTTTCATTATCTTCTCTCTCAAATTTATTCTTCTACAAAGGTTCTTTTAAAAAATGGTAGCAACTCCCTCTCCTCCACCCAAAGTTAGCTTGACATACAACTCTCAGCAGTTTGCAGAAAGCCCATTATGCGTCAGGAAGTGATAACTCTTGGCAGCGTTCTAACATAGACAGTTGTTAACATTGATTTGTTGCTGTTTACACAGTAATGGGGCCCCAAGAATACTTGTGTTTTAATTTACATATATTTTCTATCTTTGCTATTAATCTCTAAATATCTTGAAAGGCCACCTATTATATTTGAACCATCAATTTATCCTCTATAGCAACTTGCACCATATTTACAGATAGAGGTAAATAAATATGGGTTAAGTTACTGATGGAATGAAACAAAATTCATATTTATGGCTTTAGAGAATAGAGTACAATGTGACTTCCTGTAAATTCTTTCTATTGTAAAAGTTTACTCCATGTCAGTTTTATCCTTCTGTCAACTTTGAGCAAAATGTTAGTTTTTTACTTGATCATAACCACCAACAATAATAGAATAATAAAAAAAATTAGGTTCTATTGAACAAACAATATGAATCAGTTTTCTTACATTTAAAAATGTTTCAGCATTTACAATTATTTTTATTTCAGTAACTTTGTATAAATATTGGGATGGCATATTTTGGGACATTTTCAGAGTGAAGTTGGGCTTTCTCATGTTGATGGAAAGCACTCTACAAAGTTAGCCTGTATGACTTTTATATTTGACTAGAGGCCTGGTGCACAGATTCATGCACTGGTGGGGTCCCTCAGTCTGGATTGCACCCTCTTGCAATCTGGGACCCCTCAGGAGTTGTCGGATGGCCGGTTTCAGCCCAATCCCTGAAGGCATGATCCAGACAGGAGGGAGCCTTACCCTGTGCATTAAGTGTCTGTCCCCTGGTGGTCAGTGAGCCTCATAGCCACAGGTTGTTTGGTCTTTCAGTCGGTCAGTCATTTAGGCTTTTATATATATAGATAACTTTAATTCAAAGTAATAATTTCACTTGGTATGTGGGAAACCATTATTTTTAATTGTGCAATAGAATATATAGAATATTTGTCATTTACCTAACATTTTAAAAACTACAATTAGCATTTTAACTGAATACACAAACTTCCAGAATTAATAGGAGTAATAAAAAATGATTACACAGGAGGAAACAACTGCTTTTTCTGGACCAAAGATATTTGAAACCCTAGAAGTATTCACTAAAGGTTCTGTTTTGCTTTCAAAAAGTGATATTGAAGTTTAACTGAGATGGTAAAACCAAATCAGGTCCTACTTGCTAGCATTCTATGGAGAGCTTTGACTTTTTAAGTTCCATTTTACTTATAATCAAGTATAATTAAATGTTATTATTTTTCAGATATAATGCCCATTCATTTAGCTTAGCCACTTTCAATATGCAGAAAGCACTAGATTAGATACCCACAGATACAAATTCTCAGCCTATCTCCGTGTTATTCTGTGAATTTATCTTTTACTTCTTCCATGTGTGTCTAATATGCATATGATTGTATGTGTCTGGCACATAATGAAAGCTTAGCCAATGTTTGTTGAATGGATTAATTTAAAAAAAGCTTAAAAGGACTTTGGTCATGATCTTTTCATCTCTAAAACCAAATATAGAGATATCCAACTTTCCTTCTAACTCAATGATTCTAATCCAAATTATTAAATACACATATCAATCTCAAGGTATTTCAGAGTATAACAAAGTAGGCTACTTTGTGCTATTATTTGAGGTGTACATTCACCTTTCATCAGTAGTTTCATCTTCATATAAATGAAGGCATATAAAACTTGCATTTTCTATATTCTTAATGATAAAGGCATTTCCTTTACAAACTACTTTTCCATAAGTGTCAGGTTGGAAAAGGGCTGAATAGCAAGCAAAATCAGAGTCTTTATATTTATGCTGCCCCATAGACTGAATTTATTATTTTAAAGTATATTTCACAACTCGGTGTTTCTCCTTTGTTACAGTTCTCCTAAGTTGGTCCCTTACCAACAGTACACAGGTTTCTAAATTACATCACCATTTAAAAATCACAGTCACTGGCTTTCCACTCTTAGGAACACACTGTTCTATAATACCTCTTTCACAGCAATGTCTGGTGATGCTCAAGAAGTTTTTTTGGCTTAAGGAAATAAATCAGTGGACTAGTGTCCATGTAAACTAAGACCATGATTACAGAGATGATCCTTAAAAGAAGAACTTTCTGATTTTCTTTTTAACTCTTGGCCAGCTGTTGATCCCACCTAGGGGGACATGAACGTGCCCACAGCCTCCATTTCCCCACTCCTCTTTGTCTCAGATGAGTGCGCTCAGTGAACCTGAGATTTAAATTTTCAAGTTGTGCTGGAAACAATGTGAGCTAAACTTTTTTTTCCCTACTGAGGTAGATGTTTAATAGCCTACTAGGAAAATATCAAGGTAATGTAACCTATTGGTTACATACAGATCCTATAAATATAGTTAGATGGGTTTAAATGCAAATCCTCCTCCTCTGCTGCCTGGTGATCTTGAGCCTGGGCTCTCTATTTTTAACTCTTAATATAGCTTTTTTTTTAAATCTCTAACATTAAGTCAGTTATAATATATACATGTTTGTGATTTTTTATGAATTCAGTGAATTGATATATCTAAAGCATTTGGAACACTACCTGACAAATCAAAACACTCAATAAGTTAACAATTATAATTATAGTTATCATTATTTTGAAATAAGATCTTTTAAATAATCTTTACCAGGCACAATACCAATACATTTTTCTATTCAATGTTGCCCAGTATTGAATTTT
Source organism: Corynorhinus townsendii (assembly GCA_026230045.1). Classification (NCBI taxonomy): domain Eukaryota; kingdom Metazoa; phylum Chordata; class Mammalia; order Chiroptera; family Vespertilionidae; genus Corynorhinus; species Corynorhinus townsendii. The sequence continues at coordinate 147,393,593 of JAPDVU010000002.1, read as the reverse complement.
AAATATTTATTCTTCAGTGTATAGCTTGAGAATATTATATTATAACAGTAGCATGTAAAAAATCAATAAAGTGTTCTTCCTTAGGAAATGTCCAGAAATCTTTTATTGGTCTTATGCTCTGATAAATATTTTAAAGAATAACCCAAAGAATATTTAAAATTCAATGCCAGGAAATGCTCAACAAGGAAGTGTATTGGTATTGTTGGTATTTGTATGTTGAAAAACATAAATTTAAACATTCAAGAGGCTCAGCAAATCCCAAGCAGAATAAATACAAGGAAAATGACACCTAAGCAATCCCACTCAACTGCTAAAAATCAAAGATAAAGAGAAATTTTTGAAAAGATCCAGATAGAAACAAAACATTAGAAAGAGGAAGTCCTGAAGTTAGTGGGATGCCATCTTTAGAATAAAAACGTATCTCAAGAATAAAGACAAAAATACAGACATTTCTATATAAAACAAAACTGAAAATTTGTTACCATGAGCTCTGAACATGAAATTCTAAAGGAAATGTTCAGATTGAAGGAAAAGAATACCAGATGGAAACTGGTTCTCAGAAAAAAACAAAGAACACAAAAAATGTTTTTTTAAAAGCACACAATAATGTAATATTTTTAAACTCATACAACCAGATTAAAAATAAAAATGTTTTATTTTCCCCCTTTACTGCTTTCAACCAAGTTTTGAAAAATACCTACCCTATTGACCCTAAAATGTCTCAGCTAACCATCATGACTCTTCAGTCTCTTGTAACAATTCAAAAATTCTATCTACTTGATTTTTTAAATTATTATTATTTATTTTAGAGAGAAAGGAAGAGAGAGGGAGGGAGGAAGGGAGAGAGTTGATGCAAGAAACAATGATCGGTTGCCTCCCACACAAGCCCCATCTGGGGATTGAATTCCCAACCTGGGTATGTGCCCTGACTGGGAATGAAACCCTGAACCCTTCAGTGCACAAGAAAGATGTGCCAACCAACTGTGCCATACCATCCAGGGTGATCTACTTGACTTTTTAATTTTATATCTAATCAATGTTTACTCTTCCCCTTTCATTCCTGCCAGTCAAATTTTAGCTGACAATTAGAAATGGTCTATATATGGCCTATTCTATCACACTTCTTTCTCTTTTCTGTATCCCTTTCTCTGATGTGGTAAGATGAAAGGAGGAAAATTAAATAAAACCATCAAATATATTTTTATTAGCAAGTGCAATCACTGTCCTTTTCAGGTTCCCCATGATTCAGGTATGCCACTTCTGGGCATATCACAGGGCCTCTGTCCTAGGTATCCAGACTTTGATCATGTCTTGTGACCTGTGCCACAGGTATTTAGAACTTGATCATGACTTAGGGCCTATGAGACATTGCATGGTACATCTCATGAGCTCATTCTCTGATGGGCCTTGGGAAAACTCTTCATTTTTGACAGTAGCAATACCTCCTCAGCTACCTTTTCTAGTCCTTCTGGGGAACCCTCATTGCCCAGGTTTTGTATAACATAGACCTGCTCAAGACTGGGCTCACCTGGTGTGTTTAAAATTGTCTTCTTTCTTATATGTCTACTTAAGCTGCAGAAAATCTCTCAAAATTTGTGGAATTACCGATTATTCCACTGTGGCCTCCTTTCTCTATTCAGCCATTTATTCTTATCCCTTACCTAACCCTTTTCTCAAAAGGACAGAAGGCTGATCAAAACTCCTTTCCTAAGCAGGTGAACAACGCAGTATGAGATGCTAGTCTACCCTTAAGCTTTCTTACTTGGCTGTAAATAGAGGGCAAAAACATGTCCCCATCATACTACATCACAGAAACAGGGAGACAAGCCATAGGTCTATGCCTCTAACCCAATAACACACCACTGTCATTTATATCCTTGAGTCTCTTCTTATTTAAAAAAAAATGCTATAACAAAATTAATAGGAAATGCCTGAGAAAGCAGAATAATTTTGACTGTTTCTGTTTAAATCTTAGGGAGCTAAGTGGACCTATAAATATTGACTACTTTTAGAATGTAGGAGTAATCATCACTTATTTGTGTTCATCTTTGGACCCCATTTACTAATTCAGGGGTGACAGGAAAGGATCTACTCAGCATTCTGTTACAATTGCTTATATAGAAATCTCCTAAATATAAAATCCAATTTTGCATAATTTATTTTTTTAATTTAGAAGATGAAACAAGAGAAGAGAACACTTGTTTAGTATTCTTGGGAATTCTTAATTCCTATGTGTCCTGTCTTTGAAATTAGACATTAAAAGGTATGTATATTGTGAGGTTCAATTTAAATGACCTAAGAGCTCTTAACTCTTGGTCCTGTAGCCTCCATTTTTTCAATAGCCAAGTTACTTGGGCATGTCCGTAAGAGGAGTCATATGCTTAAGGTCAATGCCAAGGTCTATAATTGTTTAACTGTGAGGCAGTGTTATATTAATGATAAACTATGTACTCTATATCCATATTTATGGCTTCACTATCACTTGTATTAATGCCTTCTAAATCTATATCCAGCTGGTCTTCTCCTAAACTCCAGAAAAATATATATGTACTGATCATGTAAAATTACACCATGATCAAAGCTAAATATATCATCTTTTTTGTAAATGTTCTATGTTTTTATTGATTTCTTCAAAATACATATTTTAAGCATTACTCTCTTGGATTAGTCAGTCTCAGGGAGCTAAATCAATAATAAACAAATGCTATGTGAGATAAAAATTACTATCAAGAATAAAGCAGAGAAGAAATTATCCAAAGAGCTTATATGCATATATGCATTGCCCAATAATACTGACAATAGGGTGGTAAAGGCCTGGGATGGGACAGGAACTGGGGTGGGGTGGGGCGGGGGGCGGGCAAAAGGGAGAAAGAGGAGGACCTGTAATACTCTCAACAATAAAGATTTTTTAAAAAGAATAAAGCACGGAAAATGGGATGAAGGCAGTGCTATTTTACATAAGTTGGTCAGTGAAGTCCTCTATGATAAGGTGCTATACTGGTTGAGATGTGAAGGAACCACAACAGTAAAACATGTGTCTGTCTATCTGGAGGAAGAGCAGCCTACAGACAGGATCTGGGCTGGAGTGTTTAGAACCAGTCAGGGAGGCAAGTGTACCTAGAGCAGAGTGATCAAGGGAGGAAGTGGTAGGAAGTGAGGTCAGAAAGTTGTATGGGTCTACTCACATGTGGTTCTACAAACTGTTATAGGGGCCATGGTTTTTACATAACATAATGTGTGAAGTCATCAGGATTCTGAGCATTGAGGTGATAAAATCATTATTTTATAATATACTAGAGGCCCGGTGCATAAATTTGTGCATGGGTGGGATCCCTTGGTCTGGCCAGCAATCAAGGCCTATGGGGTGGGACAGCCAGCAGGAGGGAAAGACCACGGGAGGTTGGCTGTCCAGTTGAGGGGCCAGTAGGGGGAGCGACCGTGGGAGGTTGGCCAGCTGGGGGGAGGGACTGCGGGAGGTTGCCCAGACAGTGAGGGGAGAGGGGCCGCAGGAGATTGGCTGGCGAGGGGTGGGGGAAGGGCCACAGGAGGTTAGCTGGTGGTGGGGGGAGGGCAGGGGAGGTTGGCCCGCTTGGGGAGGTTGTGGGAGGTTGGCTATAGGAACATACTGACTACCAGAGGGAAGCTCCTGAATTGAGCTTCTGTCTCCTGGTGGTCAGTACATGTCATAGTGACTGGTTGACTGGTCATCCGGTCATTCTGGTTGTTTGGTTCTTACAGTCACTTAGGCTTTTATATATATACACTAGAGGCCTGGTACACGAATTCGTGCATGGGTGGAATCCCTCAGCCTGGCCAGTGATTGGGTCCAATCGGGGCCATCACGCCCAGTCCTGATCAGGGCTGATTGGGGCTGGCCGGGGGAGGGACCGTGGAAGGTTGGCCGGTCGTGGGAGGTTGGCTGTGGGTGCACACTGACCACCAGGGGGCAGCTTCTGTATTGAGCATCTGCTCCCTCGTGGTCAGTTCATGTCATAGCGACCGGTCGACTGGTCATTCGGTTAACGGGACAGAATAGTCACTTAGGCTTTTATATATATAGATAGATAAAGAACCAATATATGTAGCAATGCAAGGGTGCAAGAATTGACTATGGTAGAGGTGATATACAGACGGTCACATAGTTCATTCCTGACTTTAATCTCTCTCACAAGAAGACCAACTAGCAACTATCCTCAATTTTCATTGTGAAAAATCCCAGAATTCTGGGAATGAAGCAGAAGCACCCCTTGGACCCGTAAGCCTGAGCAGGAACACATGGGTAAGAGAAGCAGTTCCACTTTGACCACATCACCCCTCCCCTAAGTCTGCATAGCCCCACACTGAGAGGGACCCCCCAGGTCTATGGGGAGAACAGAGACCAAGGTTAACATCAGTTTTCTGGAGACTGTGAGATGTTTTCCAGAAGATCCACTCTGGTCAGGACTCATGGTGTTCACTGAAGGAATCCGTCAGACTCAACCACTGGGAAATCAGATGTAAATGGAGAAGGGGGCCAGGACTTACCAGTGCTCTGAACCTGGGAGATTACATTCTCTGCTTGCAGCAAGGCCTAGGTAGAGATCATAACCAGCAGCTCTGCCACTCTGCATAGCCAAGCTGTTGGTCCTGTCTGGCGAGAGAGCTTAGTTGACTGTTCTGTATGATATAGGTCCCCATTCTATGATCTCTCTCAGGCAGGAAATAAAATTCCAAACTCTATCCTACTTTTGAGTATAACCTGTCTTCCCACCCCATGGGGAAGCAAAGTCACAAACACCCAGTAGCCACAGAGTGTATCCTATGGCCTCCCTGGGCACAGAAGCAAATTTGCAGACCTGTCCACCTGCTAAGCATAGTTTCCAGTCCTGCACATACTCTTCCTACTTCCTGATGTCTTGCTATCAGCTTGATTCTATCTTCCTTATCTACAACCCATCATATGTCCCTTCCCTAAGATGCCTGCCTTATCTCCCATTTAGATTCAGGCACACTTTTTTTTTTTAATGTATTTTTATTTATTTCAGAGAGGAAGGGCAAAGGAGAGAGAGCTAGAAACATCAATGATGAGAGGGAGTCATTGATCAGCTGCCTCCTGAACGCCCCCTACTGGGGATTAAGCCCATAACCCAAGCATGTGCCCCTGACTGGAATCAAACCCTTCAGTCCGCAGGCCAATGATCTGTTCACTGAACCAAACTGGCCAGGGCCAGGCACACTTTCCATTGCTTGCTTTAATCAAAATACAATATAATGTTCTTTTTACACTTTGCCATCTCTTTTATATTGTGATCTCCTGAAGGTCAATGGTTATCTCTCTGTCTGATTGTTTCTTTATTCATTTTTATTGTAATTTATTCCCTAACACTAGCCCAGTGCCTGAAATGGAGTAGGTGCTTATGAAATAAATAATGCAGAATCATCAAATATATTGCAAGTTATAACTTATTGTGATTATTAAGGAAAAACTTTTAGTGAGAGTATGAAAAGATAATACAAAGAATGGGAAAATATTTATAAGTCATATATCTGATAAAAGTTTAGAATCTAACATAAGAACAATTACAACTCAACAGTGAGAAAAACAATCCAAATCAGAAAATAGAAAAAGCAAAAAATTGGAAGATGTTTCTCCATAGAAATATACAAATGTCCAACAAGCATATGTAATGATACTCAACATCATTGTAGTTATCAAGGAACTCAAATCAAAGTTTCATAGCACTTCTCATCCACTAGGATTATTATAATAAAAATATTTTAAAATGATGTGTGTTGCTAAAGATGTGGAGAATTGTGGCTCTACTATTTTGCTGATAGGAATGTAAAATGGTGTAACTGATGTCAAAAAATAGTTTTTCAGATCCTCAATATATTAAATATAGAATTACTAGTCAAATATTACTTACCAATTCCACACCTAAGTATATATTCAAAATAATTGGAACCAGGAGTTCAAATAACAATTGTACATGAATGTCCATGGCAGCACTGTTAACAATAGCCAAAAGATAGAAATAAGCCAAATTCTAACAATCAAGGAATAGATAAACAAAACATACTATGCCAAGAGAATCCAAGATGGCAGCGTAGGTAAACACCTAAACTGCTGCCTCCTACAACAATTTAAACTGCAACTAAAAGACAAAACGTCTATCACCCAGAACCACGGGAAAGCTGGCTGAGTGGAAGTTCTACAACTAGAAGGAAAGAGAAAAGAGCATTGAGACGTGCACGAGCACTGAAAAGCTGAGGTACAGAGGCACGTGATCTGGACTGGCTGCGGGCGACTGGGTGTGTTGCTTTTTTCAACCCCAACGGAGGCAAGCCCCCGATTACTCTGAAATCCAGTCTCTGGGGAGACACGGGGGACCCAAACTCCTACGGGGAGAAGCTGGACTGTCTGCCAGAGAGGGTGGCTTGCTTGCAGAGCTGCACGCAGGAATAATTGTTTACGGCACTGGGGCATGGGACTCGCGGATGCCGTTGGAGACTCAGAGCCGGCTAACTAGCAGCCATTGCTGTTTGCCACGCCCTAACCTAGTGACACCCTGAGGCCCCGCCCTACAAACCCACCCAAGCTCCAAGCAGCTCAATTAGCATAAGAAAGCCCTGCCCTATCACAGCTTAACCTAGCAAACTTGCAGCCTGGGTCAGACAGCTCCAAAACCTCCAAACCCCAAGCAAAGAGGAGAAAACTGCAGCTCTCACTGTAGCTTCTGCTGGGTGGCCTCAGACAGTAGCTGACCTGCACCCCATTGGAGATCCAGAAGCCAGTGTACCTAGTGGTCAGTGTGAGACACCAGATTTCAACTCCTCACATCCATTAGTGACACATTCAAGAGGCAGACTCAGTGAGCACCAAAGCCTCACTGAAACAAGTCCTGCCCCATAAGCGTGTCTTCAGCGCAGCAGTTCTTCCATTATAGACACAGGGAGTGCTCACAGCTAATTGGCCTGGAGGTCAATTCCTCCCAGCGTAACAACAGCAATTAAGGCTTAACTGCACCAAGACTTTGCACTCAGCCCACAAAGGGGTGTACCAAGAACGTCCACATCAGGAGATTGGGGAGGCTGAGCTACTGCCCCCTATAGGTCACCTACCACACAAAGCCACTCCATCAACACAGGGAAGCAGCCAAAATGCAGAAACAAAGAAACATGTCACGAATGAAAGAAACGGAGGAAAGCAAACTACTGGATGACATAGAGTTCAGAACCACATGTATAAGGTTACTCAAGAATCTTCTAAAAACTGCTGAGAAACTTGATAACACTTCTGAGGAGCTTAGTGAGACCTTCAAGGACCTTAATGAGAATGCCAAAAAAATGGAAAAGGACCAGTCAGAAATGAAGCATACACTGTCTAAAATAAATATACAGAAACTCAACTGTAGATCAACATACCCCAAGAATCAAACCAAAGATCTGAAATATGTGGAAACAAAAAACATCCAACCGGAAAAACAAAAAGAAAAAAGAATCCAAAAATATGAAGATAGTGTAAGGAGCCTCTGGGACAACTTCAAGCGAACCAACATCCGAATTTTTGGGGTGCCAGAAGAAGGGAGAGAGCAAAATATTGAAAACCTATTAGAAGAAATAATGACAGAAAACTTTCCCTACCTGGTGAAAGAAATAGACTTACAAGTTCAGGAAGCGCACAGAACCCCATACAAGAGGAATCCAAAGAGGACCACACCAAGACACATCATAATTAAAATGCCCAGGGCAAAAGACAAAGAGAGAATATTAAAAGCAGCAAGAGAAAAACAGTTAATTACCTACAAGGGGGTACCCATACGACTGTCAGCTGATTTCTCAACAGAAACTATGCAGGCCAGAAGAGAGTGGCAAGAAATATTCAAAGTGATGAACAGCAAGAACCTACAACCAAGATTACTCTACCCAGCAAAGCTATCATTCAGAGTTGAAGGTCAGATAAAGAGCTTCACAGACAAGAGAAAGCTAAAGGAGTTCATCACCACCAAACCAGGATTACACGAAATGCTGAAGGGTATCCTTTAAGAAGAGGAAGAAGAAGAAAAAGGTAAAGACAAAAATTATGAACAACAAAATGACATCAAACACATACCTACCAACAAGTGAATCTAAAAATCAAGTGAATGAAAAATCTGAAGAACAGAATGGACTGGTGAATATAATAGAATCAGGGACATAGAAAGGGAGTGGACTGACGATTCTCAGGGGAAGCAGGTGTGAGGGGTGCGGGAAGAGATTGGACAAAAATCTTACTCCTATGGATGAAGACAGTGGCGGGGGGTAAGGGCATGGGGTGGGGTGGGGAATCAGGTGGAGGGGAGCTATGGGGAAAAATAAAAGAGGAACACCTGTAATAATCTGAACAATAAAGATTTATTAAAAAAAACAAAAAAAACATAATATGCCTATGAAATGGGATATTGCCACAAAAAGGAACAAAGTACTGATATATGTTACAATATGCATGAACTTTTAAAATATGTTAAATGGAAGAAGCCATACACAAAAGGTCATTTATTGAATGATTCTATTTATAGGAAATATTTAGAACAGGCAAATCCATAACGAAAAAAGATTAATGGTTGCCAGGGGCTCATGGGAGGTGAGAATAGAGAGTAAGCACTTAACATAGGTTATCTGTTTGGGTGATGAAGGTCTAGAATTAGATAGTGAATTGCAAAAACGAATGTATTTATTGTCACTGAGTGATATACTTTAAAATTGTTATCTGTATCTACCACAAGAAAAGAGTTTCCTGCAAAGTGAAAAGAAACTCGAGGCTATATATTTGTTAGAATGGGGATATTTAGTTAGTGTTCTGTTTTTCACAAAAAAGTAAACTAAGAGAACTATTTAATCATGGTTATAGGAAGTTACTTTCTAACTGAGGTAAATACATATGTTTCTATTTTAGATACTAGAGAATAATTTAGGCATGAAAAAAGGTGGCCATTGTTTCAATTAAAACTATAGAAATATAAAATGTTTGCTTTGGTAACTAAATTATACATTTTATAAAAGAAGAAATTAAAACTTGAGATAAATTGCATATATCCAATAGCATATTATTAAATGACCGAGAATGAAATAGAAGTCACATTTCAAGACTCTGTTTCCACCTATTGCTAATAATATAAATATAAACTATTCTACCACATCAGTGAAATGCCATATGTCTATGTATCTTACTATGTAATAATTCAACCTGTATTAAAGTAAAATAAGCACATCTGATTGCAAACCCTGGTTAATATAATTATCATTAGGTCAACTCTAGCTCCCTTTAAAAAAAAGCAAACTCTAGAACAAAGACGTTTTAATATATTCTAATCAGCATAAACAAGCATTATAATTACAATATGCTTTTCCAGCCATATGCCTGAGTGTTCATCCTAAAAATATGTCTGACCAGGTGGCTCAGTTGGTTGGAGTATTGTGTCATATACCAAAATGGTTGTAGGTTCATTTCTACTCAGGGCACATACCTAGGTTGCAAGTTTGAACCCTGGTTAAGGCACCTACTGGAGGCAACCAATCAAAATGTTTCTCTTTCACCTCTCTCTCTCTTTTTCCCTCCCTCCCTCCCTTCCTCTCTAACATCAATAAACATATCCTCAGATGAGAATAAAAAAAAAATATATCTCCTGACTCAAAACACATACAAAATATATCAAATATTTTAAATAATGTATAGCTAAGGGCATATGAAATATTGGAACTTGAGACTCCTAATTAAAATTGAATTTTAAAAGAAAGCATAGACCCACTAGGTTAAGGAAAATGAGAGCGGGAACAACAGCATTGGGAAAAAGGGAAGCATTATACTTGTGATAATGAAATTAACAGCCCTTAAACAAAGCTAAAATCTAAGATGGCCATGGATGAAGCCAAGAAATGACTTTATGTATACTGCAGAATTCTGCCTCAAAAGGTTCAAGCTGTAGCAACACTAGGTACCTGGTAACATGGGTAAATTTAGATAAATATATAGAGATTTGTTGAAATATGTATGAGAAACAGAGCTCCAAACTTTTCCCCACACTTTGGCAGTGGGCTGGAGGTTTACACTGTGAAGTCATAACAGAGTCGCTGGCTTGGGCAGCACCTGGCTCAGTTGTAATTGGGGTAAGTGTTGAAAAACACTCTTCCCTTATTCAGCTCTCAGAACGCTGTCAGCCAGGTCCCTGAGTTCCCAGCAGATGTTTATAGGTACTTTGCAGAACCTAACCAGCCAAAGAACAAGGTAAAGATGCTAACATGCAGGGCTTCCTATTTGTATTGTTTTTTGGATGCCACTGTAACAAAGTACCACAAACTGGGTAATTAAAACAACACATATTTATTGTCTCACAGCTCTGGAGGCTGGGATTCTGAGATCAAGGCATCTGCAAGGTGTATTCCTTCTGAGGGCCTTGGGAGAAGAATTTGTCCCTGGTCTCTCTCCTTGGTTTATAGATGGCCATCTTTTCCCTGTCTTCACACATCTGCTTTCTTCTATGCATGTCTCTGTGTTCATATTTTCCCTTTTTATAGGGACACTTGTCTTACTGGATTAGAGCCCGCCATAATGGCCTCATTTTAACTTGATACATCTATAAAGACTCTTTCCAAATAAGGCTACACTGTGAGGTACTAGGGTAGTCTTAGGACTCCAACATATCTATTTTGGGATAGACCCAATCCAAATCCTTACGTCAATAAAGCTGCCAAACTCCCTAAACATATACAGAGTTTCCAACCTACTTATTAATGCTCACTTGGAAATATGAGTAGAGAAAAAGATTGAGAAAAGAATAATTTTGAGGACACAGATATACAGGTTGAAGGCAATTATGAAACACTTTTCAGATAGTTACAATAAGAATGAGCAAATACAAACAGGTGCTCTACTGGAGACAGGGCCTTGCATCAATTCTATTCCTACGTGGGGTTTTTTTTTTTTTTTTTTTCATTTTTATAGACCTAAGAGCTAAGAAACTTCTTACACATAATCTGTAGATGAGAATGGAAGAAATTTTCTGGTAGCACTTAAGTACTTGAACTCCCTCTGTTACATCTCAAAAACCACGTAAAGATCTATTACTAAATTTTTTTAAAACATAAATTCACTAACAAAGGATTCGATCTTCCAACAATTTTGTTGAAAGTTAAGCATTATAAACCACATACACTGCATAAAGTCAAGTTATCCAGTCACTGGAGTGATTGAGGTCCTCTAAGTGAACTACACTATTTCAAACTATCATTGTGGTATTCCAGGGGATTTATAGTGTAGAGCAGTGTTCCAGGGTGAAGTTCCGTTTTCATTTTACTTTCGTTTTGGTTTAACTTAACATATAGAAACATTTACAGTTCTGTGAGTACAATTCTGTGAATTTTAACGCAGGTATGAATTCATGTAACCACCACCACAGTGAGGAAACAGAGTGGTTGCAATCGCCCCTCCCAGCCAAAAGCTTCTGAGTGCTGCCTGATGTCTTGGTAGCCACCTTCCTCCTGCTACCCTCACTGTGCCCTCAGCAAACACTGATCTGCTCTCCATTACTACATATCTGTGTTTTGCAGAATATTATATAAATGAATTCATGTAGTATATAACCTTTTGAGATTGTTTTCCTTTTAGACGAATGCCTTGAGTTTTATATACTAAATGTATCCCTTTTTGTTGCTGAGCAGTATTCAATTGTATGGCTGTATCACAGTTCTTTATCCATTAAAGGACATTAGGAGGTTCCCAATTTGGGGCAATCATGAATAGAGCTGCTTAAATTTGTGGGTGTTGGTTTTGTGTGAACATAGGTTTTTATTTATCCAAGATAAATATGTAGGGGTGGGGTTATTGGGTCATATATTAAGAATATTTTAATGTTTTAAGAAACTTCCAAAACATTTCCAAAATGGCTATATAATTTTGCATTATATTAAAATGCAATTTATAAGAGTTCCCATTGTTTTACATCTCACTAGCACTTGATATTGTCAGTATTGTTTACCTTAGCCATTTTAATAGGTTTCTGTTAAATGAGGAAATGATAGTTTTGAAAGGAAAAATGGGAAAGGAGAAACAGCAAGACATTTCAACCACAAGCACCTTCTCAAGAAAATCTCTTAGGAAAAATAATGTGGAAGTTGAAATGAATTGCTCCCATTTAATATATTTATGCTAACATGCCTCATAGAGACATTATGTCTATTTCTAAAGGTATCTTTACTAAATCTATAAACTTGCTCATAGATAAACTTGAATGTAACCTGAATATCCATAAACTAAAAAACCCCACACAAATTATATTCTATTCATATAGTCGAAAATATTGTCATCATAAAAATAAATAATATAGAGCTACATTTATTAATCTGGATGAATTTCACAACATTGAGCAAAGATGCAAAATGTTTAAAGTATCATATCAATTATAAAATGTTTAAAAACTAAGCTAATATTATGAATTACTTAGAAAATCATGTATATATAGTAAAATATAAGTACACATGTGTAAATTAAAAATAAATAAATTACTGATTTTTGTTCTTTGTTTTTTCATCTTTGGTAAAATGATGAAAAATATGCACTCTGTCCTTACAAACAAATAAAAAGCTGAGCAAACAGAAAAATCAGCAACTCTTCTTAGATCCAGCAGAGAAGTGATGTCAAAGGGAAAATTATTGGCCCCAAACTGAAGAAACAGAGAAGTCAGTTCAGAATATCACAACCACCAGAGCAGAAAACTATGAGCAGGAACCTTCTTGAGAGAAGGTGCTTGGGGCAGGGGGAAATAGGATCTGAGATAGATAAATTGCTGGAGGCAGGGTGATAATTCTGAAATTAAAAACTTCAGACAGAATGACCTAGAAGAAATGGATAAATTCCTAGAATCATGAATACATGGAAAATTGAATTAATAGTCAAAAGCTCTTAACAAACAGTTTTTCAGGACCAGATGGCTTCACTGATGAATTCTACCAAACATTCAAAGAAACATTAATATCAATACTTTTAAACTAATAAAAAAAATAGAAGAGGAGGGAACACTTCCAAACTAATTTTATAAAGATAACATTACCCTGATACCAAAATAGGACAAGGATGCCACAAGAACAGAAAATTATAAAAATCTTCAACAATATATTGGCTAATATAATTCAATAGCAGCATGTTAAAAGATCATATACCATGTTCAAGCTCTTCATTTACTTCAGGAATGCAAGTATGGTTCAACATCCTTAAATCAGTGTGACATACCACATGAATAAAACCAAAGGTAAAAATCATAAATTAATCTCAATAGGTGCCCAAAAAGGCATTTGACAAAATTCAATATCCATTTAAAATAAAACTCTTAATGAAGTGGATATCTGGGAAAGAACATCAACATAATAAAGGCTTTCTATGAAAAACCCACAACTAACATCATACTCCATGATGAAAAGCTGAAAGCTTTTCCTCTAAGATCAGGAACAAGACAAGGATGCCCAATCTCACCACTTTTATTCAACAAAATATTAGAATTCCTAGCAGGAGCAATTAGGTAAGAAGAGGAAATAGAAGGTATTTAAATAGGGAAGGAAGAAATAAACTGTCATTATTTGCAAGCATGATATTATATATAGAAAACCCTAAAGACTCCACCAAAAACTATTAAAACTAATGCATGAATTCAGCAAAGTTGCAGGATACAAAATCAATATGCAGAACTCTGTTGCATTTCCAGACACTAATAATGAACCACTGAGAAAAAAATAAGAAAACGACCCAATTTACAATTATATCAAAAAGGATAAAATGCTTATGAATAAATTTAACCAAGGAGGTGAAAGACTTGTACACTGAAAACCAAAAGACACTGATGAAAGAAAGTAAAGAAGTCACAAATAAATGGAAAGAATTGGCATTGTTCAAATATCCATACTATCCAAAGAAATCTACAGACCTAATGCAATCCCGACCAAAATTTCCATGACATCTTTCACAAAACCAGAACACTGAACCTAACATTTGTATTGACCCATGAAAGACGCCACATCCTCAAAGCAATCTTGAGATAGAAAGTTGAGGGGATCATGCTCTCTAATTTCAATTTATATCACTAAGCTATAGTAATCAAAACAGTATTATATTTGCATAAAAGCAGACACATAGGTCAATGAGAAAGATTAGAGATATCAGAAATAAAACCATGCTTATATGGTCATTTAATTTATGACAAAGGAGCCAATAATATAGAGTAAATACCATAAACTTTCATTTTTCTTAATTGATTTAAAAGTTAACATTTTGTTCAACATAATTGAGCAACAATGTATGCCTGTGTGTGTGTGTTGTGTGTGTCAGATAATTGCATTATCCATTAAGTGATATAAAGTTATTTGAAAGTAGAATTGTATTAGTTACAAATGTACATTGAAAACTCTAGAGCAATCACTAAAATGGTTAAAATTACTATGATAAGGAGGAAAATAAAATCATATAAAGTGCTCAATTAAAGCCACTAAGACAAAAAAAAGTGTAAGACAAAAGTAAGAACACTGAAAACAGTCAACAGAAAACAGTAAAGAATATGGTGAAGAATACTTCAATTATATCTCTAATTACTTTAAATATCAATGGTGTAAATATACCAATGAAAAGAGTTTATCAAAGTGGATCAATAAACAAGAACCAACTATAAATTACTTACAAAAACCCACTTTAAATATAAAGATATACATAGATAAAAAAATAAAGAGATGGAAACAAATACATGATGTTAACATTAATCAAAAGTAAGCAGGAGTAGACATGTCAATTTTAGATAGAGCAGACTTCAGAACAAGGAATGCCATCAGGGATAAAGAGGGCTATCACATCATGATAAGGTAGTCGATGTTCCAAGAAGTTTTAACAATCCCTAACTTGTATACACCTAACAAGAGAGTGTCAAATATGTGAGTCAAAATTGGAGAGAACTGCAGATAAATAGATGAATTATTTATTATAGTTGGAGCCTTAGAATTAAATGGATCTTTTATCAGAAATGGACACTTCCAGAAGGCAGAAAATCAGTAAGAATACAGTTGAACTCAAGGGTATCATCAATCAACTGGATATAATTGGCATCTATAGACTACTCCTTCCAACGACATTAGAATACACATTCTTCTCAAGCACACATTAAACATTCACCAAAGCAGATTGCATTTTTAGCCATAAAACAGAACTTAGTACATTTAAAGAAATAAAAATCATACAATATCTGCTCTCAGAACACAATAGAGTTATACTATAAATTAACAATAAAAAGATAACTGGAAAATGCCAATATACTTGGAGATTAAAAAAATACATACTTCAAACAAGGTCAAAAACAGAATCTCAGAAGAATTAAAAAATATTTTAAACTAAATGAAAGTGAAAATACAACTTATCAAACTTTGTGGGATGTGCAGTAGAAGCAGTATTTAGAGGGAAATGTATAGCACTGAATCAATATATTGGAGAAGAAAAATTCTCTAAATCAGTAATATAGGCTTTCATCTTACAAAATTAGAAAAGAAAAGAGCAAATTAAATCTGAAATAAGCAGAAGAAAGAAAATAATAAAAGTTAGAAAAGGAATATAATTAATTTAATTAATGAAAATTAGTAGAACAATTAACAAATCCAAAATCTGCTTCTTTGAAAATATTCGGTAAAATCAATAAACTCCTAACCAGGACAACTATGTAAAAAAGTGAGAAAACACAATTTACTAATATCAGAAATAAAAGAAGGGACTTCACTACAAATCTAATTCTCATTAAAAGGATAATAAGGGAATATTATGAATAACTGCATGCCTACACATTTGATAATCTAGATGAAATGGGCCAATTCCTTGAATGATTCAATTCGCCAAAACTCACACAAGAAGAAATAAACAATCTGAATAAGACTGCATTTATTAAATAAATTTAATCAATAATAAATAGCCTTCAAAAACAGAAAGATTCGGGTGCAGATGGGTTCACTGGTGAATTCTACTAAACACTTAAGGAATAAATTATACGAGTTCTCTGCAATCTTTTTCAGAACATATTAGCAGAGGGAGTGTTTCTATCTCATTCTATAAGGCCAGCATTACCCTAAAACCAAAACCAGACAGAGTTTATATGAAAAGAAAGCTACTGATAGCTTCCATAAATATTGATGTAAAAATCCTGGACAAAATATTAATAAATCAAATTCAGTGTATATAACAATAATTATGTACCATGACTAAGAGTAATTTATTTTAGATATGCAAGCTAGTTCAACATTCAAAAACCATTTAATTTAGTTTATCATATTTACAGGTTAAAGAAGAAAAATCAATAAGCATATCAATAGACGCAGAAAAAATATGTGACAAATCTAACATTCATAATACTAACTCTCAGCAAACTAGGAATACAGGGCAAATTCCTTAACTTAATACAGAATATCTACAAAATCTATAACCTTGTATTTAATGTTAAGAAATGCCAAGCTTTCCCACTATAAGAAGCAAGACAAGGATGCCCTCTCTTATCACTCTTTTTCAGCATGATCCTGGAAGTCCTATTTAATGCAACAAGACAAAAGGAGATAGTAGCTATGCTGAATGGGAAGGAAAGAATAAAACTGTATTTGTTCCCAGATGACATGATCATCCACATAGAAAATAAAAAAGATATGGAGACAACCTAAATGCACATGGCTAATTGAAAAAGCCAATCTGAGAAGGCTATGTGATGCATGATTCCAATTGTACTACACTAGAGGCCTGGCCCACAAAATTCATGTAGTTACAGTTCCTAGGCGTGGCCTGTGAGCAGGGCCATCTTCCCAGCTGCCCATGCCGGCCCTACCCCCTGCCGCCACCCACTCCCGGTTCCCTGTTCACCATCAGGTGCTCGGTGCCTGAAGGCCAGGGGAAGGGACCGAGAAGTTGGCTGTTCCCGCTCACTTGCCAGCCTGTCCCCGCTGCAGGTGGCCATCAGGCTATGGGAGCCTGCCGGCCGGGGAAAGGGACAAAGAGGTGGTCAGTGTGCCTCATAGTGACTGATCCAGTGGTCTTTCTGGTGGTTCTGCTATTAGGATAAATTTGCATATTACCATCCTATCTAATAAGAGTAATATGCAAATTGACTGTCACTCCAAGACACAAGATGGTTGCCCCCATGTGGTCAAAGATGGATGCCCCCATGTGGACACAAGATGGCCACTACAAGATGATCTGCAGGGGAGGGCAGTTGTGGGCAGTTGGGGGTGACCAGGCTGGCAGAAGAGGACAGTTGGAGCAGACCAGGCCGCAAGGGAGGCAGTGGGGGGGACCCAGGCCTGCAGGGGAGGGCAGTTGGGAGCGATCAGGCCAGCAGGGAGGGCAGTTAGGGGTGACTGGGCCAGCAGAGGAGGGCAGTTGGGGGAAACCAGACCAGCAGGGGAGGGCAGTTGTGGGCAATCAGGCCAGCAGGGAGGGAAGTTAGGGGTGACTGAGACAGCAGGGGAGGGCAGTTGGGGGATATCAGGCCTGCAGGGGAGGGCAGAGGGGGGGGGCGGGCTTGCAAGGGAGGTCAGTTAGGAGTGACCAGGCCAGCAGGGGAGGGCAGTTGGGGGAGACCAGGCCAGCAGGGGAGGGCAGTTGGGGGAGACCAGGCCAGTAGGGGAGGGCAGTTAGGGCAATCGGGCCAGCTGGGGAGCAGTTAGGCGTCGATCAGGCTGGCAGGGGAGTGGTTAGGGGGTGATCAGGCTGGCAGACAGAAGTGGTTAGGGGCAATCAGGCAGAGGCAGGTGATCAGTTTGGAGCCAGCAGTCCTGGATTGTTAGAGGGATGTCCAATCACCCATTTAAATGGGTGGTTAGACATCCTTCAATGGGTCCCAGATTGGAAAAGGTGCAGGCTCGGCTGAGGGACAACCACCCCTCCCTTGTGCACAAATTTTGTGCACTGGGCCTCTAGTCTACATTAAAAAAGGCCAGGGGCCATCATGACCTAAACGACCAGACAGATGAATGGTCACCAGGAAGTGCATGGAGTACCTCTCAGTCCCTTCCCCGTGGCCCACAGGCTCCTATCACAGCAAGGCTGGTGGCGGGTGGGCGGGGGGCTTGGCGGAGGTGTGGGCAGGACGATGTGGGTGCAGGGCCGGAGGCCTAATGACCTCGCCACTGCTACGGTGGCTGCAGATCAAGCCTGGAGAAAGGCCTGGATAGATCGGGATTGTGGGATCAGGCCTAAACTGGCAGTCAGACATCCTCCAAAGGGTCCCTGATTGGAGAGAGTGCAGGCTGGGCTGAGGGGAACCCCCCCCCCCCCCCGTGCACAAATTTTGTGCACCAGGCCTCTAGTTTTATTATACAGGATAGAGGCCTGGTGCGTAGGTGGGGGCTGGCTGGCCTGCCCTGAAGATGGCCCCAGATTAGGGTGGGGGTCCCCTATGGGGGGCGGAGCTGGCCTGGGAGAGGGGCCTCAGGTGGTTTGCAGGCCATCCACACCCCCATTGGGGTGGGGGTCCCCGCTAGGGGAAGGACCAGCCTGGGAGAGGGGCCACAGGCAGTTTGCAGGCTGGCCATGCCCCCCATCAGGGTGAGGGTCCCTGCTGGAGGGTGGGGCTGGCCTGGGCAAGGGGCTGAGGGTGGTTTGCAGGCCAGCCACGCCTCCGGCTTTGTCAGAAAGGACATCCAGAATGATGTCTGGAAGATGTCGGTTTATCCAATCTAATTAGCATATTACCCTTTTATTAGTATATATTAGTATAGATTCTGGAAAAGACGAAACTATGGAAATAATTTTTTAAATATAAGTGGTTGCCAGTGGGTGGGGAGAGAGGATGGATAGACAGAAAGAATACAAAGGATTTTTAGGTCAGTGAAACAACTCTGTATGATTCTATAGTGGTGGAAACATGTCTTTGCACATTTGTCACAACACCTAGAATAAACCCGAATGTAAACTGTGGGCTTTGGAGATAATGATGTATAGGGTTATAGATTGTAACAAGTGTTCCACTCGGGTGCAGGATGTTGGTTGTAGAAGAGGTTGTGCATGTGTGGGAACAGGGGATATATGGGAACTCTCTGTGCATTCCATGCAATTTTGCTATAAACATAAACTGTTTATATTTCTTTAAAAAGATTTCTTTAAAAAATAAATGCATTAGTGATTGGTAGGAAGGTTTCTACAGTTTTAATATTTTTAAGCTCAGTTGTGAATCCACAAATATTACATAATACTTTATGTTTTTTTGCTTACCTGAAATATTTAATAAAAATTTTAAAAAGATATTCATCTCATCTTTTTTTTTACTATCAACTTTCTTCAGGTTCATTAAATGATGTGATTCAATTTCAACTCTTCTGCTCATGTATCACATTCCATTGAAGTCTCTGGATCATAGAACTTATTTGAAAAAAGGAAACATTAATTATTGATCACAGCTTCCAAGGATGTTGATATTCTTTACTTCCAAAAATGTATTTTTCAGATTTATAATGCAATGTAATAATTCTGACATCAACTATTGAAGGTAATCTTAGTGAATTTCAAATGATAAATCAGATGTGCACAATAAGTTTTCAATAACTGATTATTCAGCAAGCTAATTTCTTGTTTATTAAGAAGTGAGTTATACCAAAAACAGTTGCTCTGGTTTAGTTAAAACAATAGTATAGTGGATTAATTGCAGGATGTATAATATTCTTGTCATTTTCTTCATCTGTATACTATATATTCTATGTGACTTGGATTTCTTTGAGCATTGTTACATAAGAAAAATTAATATAAATTGATTAGCTGTGAAAAAGGTAAAATTCCATCTTATCATAGAAATACTGATTGCTACTATGTTTGTCTTTTTCATACACCGCCCAGAAGCTAATCTTTGAACTCCCAAACACAGTGCCTGGTTCAGCCATGTAGTCAGGTGTTTGCTGAATGCCTGAATAAATGAGCACATGAGTGACGCTTATTGTTGTAGGTTTTTTAAGAATTCATTTGCCTTGTTTTTATAGCACCATAATCACAACTTACGCATAGTTCAATACATTGTTCATTTAATTATTTTATACATTTCAGCATTTCATTTTTTCTACATACTATTTTTAGATGGTTTTTCCCATTCACGTTGCTTAACTTTTTAACAACTGTATTAAGAGCTTGCTGTCTGTTTATCAATGTTAGACATGGTTTTAGATGTGGGTGAGCTTCACCTCACTTCTGGGGCTCTGCCAATTACAGACAGAAATGGCCCGAGACAGTAATTTGTAAATGCCAATAAAATGATTCTGGTTTTGCAGATGTTTAGATTTATCTGTAACAAAATTAACTGTGAATGCATGTCTCCAAGTAAAAGGATGAAAGCTGCTTTTAAAAGAGAGAGAAAAAAGACATTCTGAATCTTTATTGTAAATTATACACCATACAAAATCAGTCCAAATTGTTCAAACCCTTGGACACTCACAGTGTTATTATGCTCCCCGCTCACAGTACTGTATAATTATCCCAGTTAACAGTGGTTGCGAGTGAGCGAGGCTCTCTCAAGAAGAGATGCTAGGCTTATAGAACTCAAATTGGTACAGATGTGAGTCCCTGTTTTTGTTCTCTGACTCTGCATGTGAAAAACAACCACTTAATCCCAGGCTTTTTTTCATTTCCCCGGTTAAGATGTTAAGCTAGATGGATCAAGTGGTTGCCTGGTAAGTAAGAATTTCAACAGTGAGCTGTGAGGCAAAGGGCTATATGTGTCTCAAATGCTAAATTCACTTAATGCACATGGATTTGCATATTCTTTGTTAATGAAGAAAATTTATTCCATTGCATCCTGTTCCTTTCTCAACATGGGAAAGTTATTCTTAAAAATATGTTAGATTTTGTTGACACTTTATTGTAATTTATTATGTATATCGTTTCAGAAAATAATGAGGGGGGAAAAACAAACTAATGGGAAACTGGATAAGAACTAGGTAAGTCTGCAGCCACATCCCTACCTGTAAAAAGAAATGAGAACTTAAAACAGTGCTTGGGTTTAAGGGCATAACAATAAAATGGGTGACACTGGTTTTGGTAGCACTCATGCTGTTGGTTACACTCTTGCCCTCGCTTTTTCACTGATGGAGAGAAGAATTGGGGTATTGGGAAGGCAGGCATTGCAGAGTATGCAAAACCCTCTCCCAGTGCATAAACCTCACTCATCCAGCAGCTCCTCTGGGTCTTATAAATCATTCTTCTCTCTTAATTGTGTCGATTAACAGTGCCCTGAGTAAGCCACAGGGGCCAAGCGGAGACATCAGAGAAGGAGGCAAGGACCTGACAATTCTCTTGACATAATGGAGACTAACCGAAATTACACACTTTATTATAACAGCATCACTAACCTAAATATCACTGCGGCTGACTCATTCCTCTCATAATTAGGGGGGAATCCTGGGAGTTAGCCTGAAAGAGAACTGGCTCCTCATTTTCTATCATTTCGTTTGACACATTCTGCCTTAAACATAATAGCAAGTTAAGAGTCTGTGGCATTTTAATCCATTTCCAAAGGGTTTCTCTTTTAAACCCTGCCTGGATCAATGTGACCAAAAACCATGGACATGGAAACACAGTGAAAAAGGAATTGTTAGGAATGAAGCTGCCTTAACTCTGAGCATATTTCTGAGATAGTTACTCAGTGGTAACTGGAGCTAAGAGTTTGAAGCAGTGACATAGATAATCCAGGCAAACCACCCATTTTTGCCTGGAGTGTCAGGAAAATTGCTCTAATTCCCCCACTCCGCTTTGATAGTGGAAGCCCAGTCCGTTTTCTTCAGTGTCCTATTAGGCTCTGAGCTGTTCTCAGTCCATAGGATGGGGCTGAGTGTGACAGTGGGGGCTCATGCTCTGCAGCTTCGGCTTTGATTGCTATTGAACTGGATGGGACTGAAATCATAATTCCGCTGAACTCAGGGGAGCCATATGGCCTTGCTACACAGAACGATCACCCTTGAGTCATTTAAAATGATGCTGTGTGAATAGCAATAACTGGATGCGTCAGTTCCTGGTCATTCTTTGTTATTTCTTTCATGCTACAGATAATTACTGTGTTTATTACCTCCGTTACAGTCCACAGTAACTGGATGTACACAGCTGTAGTAGAAATTGGTCATCCAGCCCCGGAGCATTTTTCATGCATTTGGGAAATTTCCCAAATTGTTTGCTCCCTGTTCCTGTCTGGGGAATCCATTTACTCACTTGTCCAGCCTCACTCTTTAGTTATGATACAGGTGAGATTTGGAAGAGGGAGATAGTGAAACAAAGAACCAAGCATTGTGTGCATGGTGACAGCTCTAATTTCCAGAAGCAGCAGAGGGTGGAGAAATACCTTTAAGTGGCCAACATTGTCAGTTGGCAGAAGCTGAAGGGTCTCCGGGTAGGGAAGCTGCAGTAATATCTCAACTGAACTAGTTCTACCATGTGCTTGGGTCATTTGTTTCGGCTGTGCAGCCTCTGTAAATATTTCCTGTAACACAAAGGATCCATAAGCTACCTAATATAATTTAATACATACATTTTTTTTCTGAATAAATTATGTAGAGTTGGTTGCCGTTGAGATTAAATGGTTCAATGGGGAGCTCAGAACAGAGTGGTCAGTTTTACTGAGGGAAGAAGGGTGTCATGAATGTGATTATATATGAGGCCTCCCTTGAGCTGATTCAAAAGATGGTTCTCCATCCCTTCCAGTTTGGCCAGGATTGCCTGGACATGTACAAATTTGATTTTTTAATAAGGGCTGATTAAGACACAGATACGTACAAGAATGGATAAACAGATGTCAAAATCTCTAATTTCAATGATGAAGTATAGTGCTTTGATATGTTTGAAAATTCAAGGATTTAAAATTTAAAAATTGGGGATTTGGTTCCCCTTATTAGTCAGAGTGATTAATACAATGGACAGGCCCTCAAATCTCAGTGGTTTAATGCAATAGAAGTTTAATTTTCTATTCTTGTGGGGTCCTTCCCTAGGAAAGTTCTAATTCAAGAGGGGACACAGGCCACATCATTCAGAACATGTGGCCCAAGGAGGAAGGGACAGAATAGCTTTTAACTGCCTAAGATCAGTGAGATCAGAAATTACTTCCTTTCTACTATCTTAGCCAGGTTTGCTCTCATATTTCCCACATAATTTTCAGGAAGGTTGGGGAATATAGAGAAGCCTCAACAGTCTCTGCCAAGCTATGCTTTGGTCATTCAATAGTCAGTCAATCTTTTTCCATACACAGAACACACACACACACACACACACACACACACACACACACACACACATACACACACACACCTCCTCAAAGGGGACAGCCCAAAGTCTACTGATTTTTAACTTCTGATTAAGGTATATTGACAACACAGATAAAGAGGTTTTCAGATCAAAACATTTTTTTAGACTATAAGATGTCATTAATTGTAATGCTTTGTGACTGGACATTTTTTCATATGCCTCTTGGCCATCTGTATGTCCTCTTTGGAGAAGTGTCTATTTAGGTCTTTTGTCCATTTCTTTTAAATTGGATTGTTTGTGTTCCTTTTTTTAAGTTGTATGAGTTCCTTATATATTTTAGAAATTAACTCCTTATCAGATGTATCATCGGAAAATATATTCTCCCATACAGTGGGCTCCCTTTTCATTTTGTTGATAGTTTATTTTTCTGTGCAGAATTTTTTTTTTTATTTTGATGTAGTCCCATTTGTTTATTCTCTCCTTAGTTTCCTTTGCCCTAGGAGATGTATGGGTAAATGTATTGCTACAAGCAATGTCTGAGATTTTGCTGCCTAGGATTTTTATGGTTTCCCAACTTACATTTAGGTCTTCTATCCATTTTTGAGTTTATTCTTGTGTATGGTGTAAGTAATGTTCAAAGTCACTAATCATCAGAGAGATGCAAATTAAAACAACAATGAGGTATCACCTCACACCTACCAGAATGGCTACCATCAACAAATCAGCTTGTAAGGATGTGGAAAAAAAGAAACCTTAGTACACTGCTGGTGGGAATGCAGACTGGGGCAGCCACTATAGAAAACAATATGGAGTTCTCCTCAAAAAATTAAAAATGGAACTTCCATTTTATCCAATGGTTCCACTTCTAGGAATATATCTTAAGAATCCTGAAACAACAATCAAGGAGAATATATGCACCACTATGTTCATGGCAGCACAATTTACAATAGCTTATATCTGAAAACAGCCTAAGTGCCCACCAGTATATGAGTGGATAAAGAAACTATGGTACATTTACACCATGGAATACTGTGCAGTTGTAAAAAAGAAGAATCTCTTACCCTTTGAGACAGTATGGAGGGACCTGGAAAGTATTATGCTAAGCAAACTAAGTCAATCAGAGAAAGATAAGTGTCAGGTGATCTCACTCATATGTGAAATCTAAAGAACAAAATAAACTGATGAACAAAATAGATCTAGAGACATAGAAGCATAGAACAGACTGCAGAATCTCAGAGGGAAGGGGGAGGGGAGGGTGGGAAGAGATTAATGAAAGAACTTATATGCATAAATGCATAAACCATGGATACAGACAATATTGTGGTGATAGTTGGGGGAGTCGGGAGTACGGGTTGGAGGAGGAGCCACGGGAGGAAAAAAGGGACATCGGCTATACTTTCAACAATAAAGATAAATTTAAAAAATTTTTAAAAATTGTGAAGCTTTGTAACACATAAAGTCTCTCCTCTTTGCAACTCTGCTGGCCCAGGAATATGCACCCACTTGGAATTGTTTTGTGTGATAAAGAGAAGTGGGGTAGGGGAGAGTATGTTTTCACTCAGTTGCCATATATACATATCTGTAGACAAATGCAGGGGGACCACACACAGGACATATGAAGAAATTTGATGTAGCATGGGATATTTACTTCTGACTACACAATTAATCACTCAGGACAGCCAAATTAGCCTAGCCAAGGGATATGAATAAACTGGGACCTAAAAATAAGAAAAGATGGGGGGAAAGAAACTGAAAAGCTATGTGACTTCCTGGCATTGGGTGAAAAATTCTAATCAAAGTAGTCACTAAATAGAATGTAAAAAGGCCTCTTTTCTCTCTCAGCACTTCCTCCTAGACACTGGCTTGGAGAACATGGTGAAGGGAGTGCATAGCCACTGAGCAGTTTTTCAACCAATACGACATGGGATGTAAGATTCAATGTTCTAGAATTTATCAAAATATCAAGTCATTTGATTGATGGCATACATTAATTTTCAATTTTTCAGGAGTTCAAAGCAATAGAAAAACATCCAAGTTTATTGTTGAGAAAAAAAAGTAGCTTTACACATATTTTTAAAGAGAAATAGTACTTACACGTTTTTAATTTGTACACTTTCAACAATATTTTGAGGAACTTGTTTGCTATTCAAAAACCAATTAATCTCTGTTCTGGAATTGTTTATTTAATGAAAAATGCAATCTAGATATAGAGATTGTGTCAATTACAGAGATTTTAACTCTTGAGAAGCTTACTCTAAATTGAAGTCCAAAATGTCTCCAGTGAAATGAACACTCTGATAAGCTAAACAAATCTATACAAATTTAATATGTGTTTTCTAATTGTTGACTGTGATTGCCTGAATAACCCAGATGTCTCCTGGATTAGTAGGACCATTCCTTTCCCCAGTCTGTCACCCTGAATCTTCTCTACTTACCAGTGCTTATGCATAATAGTACTCAGAGGTTAAATCTTATAGGAACCCATATTTCTATTAATTTAAAGCCATTTTTTCTTTTATTTGAAGAATTAATATTTTCATTTATATTCCATAGAAAAGCAGTTAAAACATATTTCTTTCTCAGTCTAACTACAAAACTAATATATCTTCAGGATCAATTTTCTGATGAACTTGAATAAAGAAGCAGGCTGTTGTTTCAAATGAGTAATAATAGCATAGGGCCAACTTGTGCCTAATATAAAATAACTAGAGGCCAGGTGCATGAAATTTGTGCATGGGTGCGGTCCTTAGGCCTGGCTGGTGATCGAAGTGTGAGTGTCTGGCATGGAAGAGCAGGTCCAGCTGACTGCTGGGCCCTGGGCAGCACCTGGGCCCCTGGGCCCCCACTCGCACCCCTCCACCTGAGTCACGGTGCCCGAGTCCCCATGTGGAGATGTGGTGAGCACGGACACCGTGGGCCAGGGTGCAGTGTGGGCCTCTGGGCCACCCAGCGGCGCCGCACGGAAACTGGATGGGCAGCATGCTCTCTCCCAGCCAGCCTCAGGAGACCGGCTCCTGCATGAACACACAGTGAGCCCAACCAGCCCCTGTGGTCCCAGCAGCTGCAGCCCTGCTCACCCAGAAGCCCACTGGGGCCGGCAGCACTTCCACTGCCAGTGCCTCATCGCCGACACCCGCCATATTCTACACCATCTCTGGTGGTCAGTGCATGTCATAGCAAGTGGTCAAACTCCTGGTCGAGGCGACAATATGCATATTAGGCTTTTATTATATAGGGTATCTTCCATTGATTTCAGAGAGGAAGGGAGAGGAAGAGAGAGATAGAACATCAATGATGAGAGAGAATCATGGATCGGCTGCCTCTTACACCCCCTACACTGGGGATCAAGACCACAACCTCGGCATGTGCCCTGACAGGGAGTCAAACCTTGACCTCCTGAGTCATACATAGGTCAACATTCAACCACTGAGCCACACCCGCCGGGCTCTTGTTCTCATTTTAAAGGAGAGAGAATTAACATTCCAGAGGTCGACTTGCCCAAAACAGCCAAGTTATGCAGTGACAGAGTCAGAGGGAGAGAGGGGGATATCTTCTAAACATGCACTCATGAGGCCTCTGTGTTAATGGGTTCATCAAAGGGGGCGGGTGGACAGACACTATCTCTGGCTCTTCAAGCAGCACTTCCTCGAGGGCTTCAGATTCCCTGCATGACCCCCCACCCTCCCTACCTGCCATTGGAGCTGAGGAGGGTGGAGGATGGGAAGGGCAATCTGCGGTTCACCTGGGAAGGAACGTGTGAGGGGGAGGGAGGGGCAGAGCTGGGAGCACCACAGACCCTGGGTGGGAGTTAGAGGGAGCAATCTGGATGCTGACTGCCCTGTTCCAGCATCTCAGGAGTGTTTCTTTCTCTGGAAGCACTGCAAGCATTGCCTTAGGCTGCGGGAGTTGGAAACTGGAGTCGGGGATTGGAGTCGGACCACCTAAGCAAGCCCTTTGCATTGGACCCTGAGCCTTTTTGTGTCATGGGTGACCCAGTTCTGGGCACAGCTGATCTGTGTCCAAAAGGGAGCTTCATTTTCCTAGTTTTCAACTTTTGCTTTCCATAATACTGTACATTCTGTTTTTTTTTTTTGTACCAAAAATAAAATCATTTGCTTGTTTCCAATAAGTACTTGTCATCCCTGAAGAGGGCTTGGGGGCGGGGCGTGGAGGGATTAAGCAGCCAGCTAGGAATGACCCGCATCCTGGATCAGGGTGGGAGGCTGGTTGTGAACTTTCCACGTCCCTCGTGTGGAGCACAAACTAAGGTCTGGGTTTTACAGTCAAACCCTCAAAACAGACGGCCCCCTGCCAGCAGCTGCCGGAGACCCTGCCTTCCCAGGGGCTGAGCGGAGCATGGGGCCTGCTCTCCTCCCTCCCACCCCCTCCCCCCCCCCCCCCCACACACACACACATTGTTCCTGGTGCTCTGGCTTCCCTCCAGCACACCCCAAAGCCGCCACCTCGGCTGCCAGTTTCCACTGTCTCGCATCGCCCTCAGGGAGGGTGCTGTGGCCTCCTGCTGTCTCCCTGCTTCCTCTTCCCCCTCAGTCTGCTCCTGACACTGAAGCCAGCGGGTCCTCAGTGCCTCCCCCTTCACTCAGGGGATGCCAAGTTCTCACGGGCCCTCAATCCCTGCAGGATGTGCCCCCCCGACCCAGCCTTGACCCCCTTCCACTTGGCCTCTTGCTTGTGCTGCTGCCCGTCTGTGGGCTGTCCCCTCTGCCCCATGCCCTTCTCCAGGCATCCACCTGGCTCTCCTCCATCAGTCCAGTTTCCTTCAGCAAGCCTCTTTTTGTCCCTCCCCTCGCGGAGCCCCTATGTGGTTTCATTCCCATGTTTTCATGGTGCCCATGCCCTCTAACTGCTGCACCTCACTTCTGTCCGAGGCTGTTTCCTCCCCGCACCCCTGTCTTCTCCTGGTGGAACGCATGCTCTGTAGGACAGGGCGGCTGGCTCCCTGCTGCTTTGCGAGCATCTGAGCACCGCCTAGGACACGGCGGGGTGCTCAGTCAGTGATGGGGGTTGAGTGAGATACTCAGGCAGCGGTGTTAGGTGTAAAGGCCATTGGAAGGCAGACTCTCTTGGAGCCCAGGGCCGGTGAGCTCTCCTAACAGCGCTCAGGGCGGGGCCTTGGGAGCCAGTTGTTCCTTTTCTTACAAGAAGTGGGGGGAAGAGAATGAAAAAGGAGCAGTGTGTGTTTTCCCTCAACTACTTAAAAGCTGAAAATCTCATTCCATTCTGGAAGCTATGAATAGAAACCCTTAGATCAACCCTGTGAGGCAGGTTCTGGGATTATTTGAGATTCTGTGGAAAGTATGCAGCCTTCGCCTGCCAGAAGGACAGTGCTTAGTAACCGCCAGCTTTTAGTGCTGGGATGCGGGCACTGGTAGGGGGCAGCCTTGGGGATCTGCCCTCAGTGGGAGCACCGCTTATCCCTGTCAGCCCCCCTTCTGTGGACCGGCCCTCTGAGCGGCTGTTACCGCTGTGGGAGGGCCGCACACTGACCACTAGGGGGCAGCTCCTGTGTTGAGCATCTGGTCAATTGGTCATTCTGATCTTTTCTCCCTTCGGTCCTGGGCTTTTATTATATAGGATGGAGGCACAGGCACACAACATTGAAAAGGAAGATAAAATGATATTCTCTTAAAATTGTTAGCAGCTAGGTCTCCAGAATAGGGTTAACTGCTGGAAGCTAATTCCAGCAGGTCATAATAAATGCAAGAAGTCCTCAAAAAGTTGATGGGCTTCTATATTCAGCAGGGCTGAATCATGTTATTATCTGCTGGAATAGCTGAAAGCATTTCCCCAAACCTAAAGATTTGCTTATATTATTACCTGCTGCTGGCCAAACAGCTGAATCACTGAGGGAAGTTCCCCCAACCTGACAATGCTTACCATTTACCAAAACCTTACCTTTGATATGTATATCTGCTTTGCTTTAGGACAATTTGTGTTAATAAAAAGGTAGGGGTCCAGAGATTCAGAGAACTTGGTGACTATAACTAAGTCTCCTCTGGCTCCCCCATGTATTCCAAATTTCTATTTCTATTCTCTTTATTAATTTACATGCAGCTCCTTCTCCAGATTCCTGAACCCTTCTAGATGCTGAGAAAGACTCCAGCAGTTAACTTTAAAGTATGAGAGTAACAAAATCATCATTTCATGTTGCACCAATAAGTGGAATTGGTGGAATGGCAGTGTCTATCAATTTTTCTTTCTGGCTTAACAGCAGGGTGGAACCCTGGAGCTGTTCATGGCTGATCTTGTCCCATCTCCAGGTGGCTGCCAGTCATGCAATTGATATTGTTGCCTAACTGTTCTGTTATCACCAAAGCATCCCAGACCTTTGCATTGCAACCTCTGCATCTACACTGTGCCAAAACCACCAGCTTTATGCAGACCGGTGGGTACTCAGCTGGGGCATCTGGAAGGACCAGGATTCCTCCTCAGCAAAGAAGTACCAGAGCTATCCCTGTTCTCTAAGCCCTGAGATGAGGCAGATCCACCCCCAACCAGTGGTCTTTCTCTGCTGCAGCTTTTCCTGACTGCTGCTTCTCTCCCATGTGTAAGGCACTGGGGGATGGGAGTGGGAGTCCGGGTGCTTCCTTTCTTTCCCTTTATCCTGTGAGAAACTCTGTCTGTCCTTACAAACTAAGAACAATCACCCATTGTCAGCAGAGGTGACATATTTCCTTCCCCTCCCATGAGAGGCATATGTCCATCTGCAGCAGCCAGGCTGCCCTTTAGGAACAACTGCTATTTCTATTTCCCAGCAGACTCCATGGCTGTTTGAGTCTGTGTTTATCTGAATCTTGATTTTTTAAATGTCCTCTGAGTAATTGATTATTCTGTGATGACACTGAGTTTTTTGTTTCTTTTTCCGCTACCACATTTACTTTATTTAAACATTACTTCCAAGAGTTTCTAAAAATGCTCTAATTTAATTTTCAACTATTAATATATCCCAATGAATTATTAATGATCATTCTCCAAAGGTTACATTTGTCTAAGATTTTTGGGTTGTTTACCTAAAAAATAGGATTCAACAACTCCTCTTTATTTTAAAAATATTTTATAAGGGTCATTTATAATAATAATATTCATTGTTTTGAAAATTCTTGTTTTCCTACTTTAAATATATTTTCAAAGAATGCAATAAATTGAAATATAATTTAGAAATATTTTTTTTGATAGTCTTATATGAAAAAGAAATGTCAGTTGTTCTATCTTAAAGTCCTTAAGAACCAAACTGGCATAAGAATAACCCAAAAGAAGCTAATAAAATCTTTCCAATATTTTCACTTAATGGGGCAATCTTTAAGTTCTCCTGGAAACTTTTTTTTCTAGATGTTATTACAGTAAACAAACAAAAAATATCCCTTACTAGAAATTTCTGGGTCCCACTCTAGAAAAGGGAAGTCACTAGGTAAAAAATATTGAGTGGTAACTTGAAGTGGTTGAACTTAATTCTTATCACTAAGATTATTTTACACTACAGGCCTAATGCATGAAATTCATGCAAGGGGCTTGGCCCTCACAGCCCCAGCTTCATCCAGAAAGTTGCCAGAAGGTTGTTCGTCTGTCCAGTCTGATTAGCATATTATTATAGATGATGGTAACTTTTACAGAACAACCACATTGTAAGACATTGAAAATGAATAATTGCAATTAATAATCACCCTTCTTAAAACTGTGAAGGGAGAGAAATGTATTTTGTATTTTTAAATTATTTAGGAACAACATTTCTTTTCATATGATCAATAAATATTTCCACATTTTAATGTATTTTTACTACAGTTGATTAACTCCTTTTTGAAGTATGTGTCCTTTTACATTGTCCAGGAAAAATCTCAGATGGCAAGAATTATTTTACTTTAATAGAGCACTAAATGGGAATATTCTAATTGAACAGCTATGAGTTCAGTGTCCACCTAAGGGCTGGGGGCTCAGCCGCACTCAATCAGCCACAGATCCAGTCTACCCAGCCTTCACTTTGCCAGAGGACTATCAATTTATACTTGGAGATGCATCCATGTACCTAGTTTAGTTTCATGCTTATTAAAATATGCCAATTTGCTCTAGCCAGTTTGGCTCAGTGGACAGAGTGTCGGCCTGCAGACTGAAAAGTCCCAGGTTCAATTCCGGTCAAGGGCACATGCCCGAGTTGCCCTCTCGATTCCCAGTAGAGGGTGTGCAGGAGGCAGCCAATCAATGATTTTCTCTCATCCTTGATATTTCTATCTCTCTCTCTCCCTCACCCTTCCTCTCTGAAATAAATAAAAATATATTTTAAAAAAACATGCCAATTTTTCTTGCCATTTTTCAGGTTGAAGTTTAACTAGCCTGTAGAACTACCTTTAGAAATGCTGATAGATTAGGATAACACAAGTGGAATGAGCATGAACTATTCCAACTGTGGTCTCATCAAGTAGTAATTTTTCTTAAAAATCCTTCAATATCAGTTGTCCAACAGAGGGATACTTGAAAATGGGTAAAAGTCATGACCCTAGAAAAAGGAATTTGACTAATGAGGGTGATCATCAGGCAACAATTACCAAGGACCTGTCCTTTTCTTTGCTTGAAGCCGCAAAGATGAAGGAAATGTTTCCTATGTGAGCTTCACAGAGCAGATGAACATCCCAGGATTCCATGACATTTGACACAAATTATACACATGCAATTGCATACACATATGTGAATACATATACATAGAGTCTGCAGGGAATTGAAAGTTATTTAGTAAGTTGTCAGGTGATTTAAAATTTCTTAAAGAAATTATAGAGACAAAAGCCCCACATTGAGCTGTATAGAACTTGTATTCCATTCCAGCATTGTTTGCTAGGTGTGCAAACTTAGTCATGCAATAACTCAATGACTTGTTGATTTCCATTTCCTCAGCAGTCCAATAAAAAAACTTGGACTAACTTATTCATACAGTTTCTTCAGTTCCTAAAATCTTGTGAATCTGATAACGTTTTCTGTTTGGGTAGCCAGCTAAGTATCCCTTATATGAGAAAAATTCTGAATAACTATGAGCAGATTTAAATCCACTGAAGATACACGTAAAGTCAAATATAAACCTTCGAACAAATTTGTTTTTCTCATATTTTTATTCTAATAATAATAATTAAGGATTTTTGAGACAAACTTTTATGACAATTATTCATTTGTAGAATGTAAACCTCAATTTTGTTTAATGATGAGGTAGTTGCAGAGAGAATAGCAATTAATATTAAGCAATAATAATAGCTACCATTTGAAGCTAACTATAAAGAGTATATATACCTACTGTTGCATGTATGACCTAGGAGGCATGGACAAAAGAAATCAAAAGAGAGGGTTTGAGAATTATGCTGACACATTTTTGAAGTGCTCAATTCATATTTTTAAATGACATTTCTATTCTAAGTGGAGCCAGTTTAGATGATTGGTAAACATCAAAACTAGTCCCTTCAGCATTTTGCTGAGTTAACCTTTGCTTTGACATCAAAAAAGCAGATAATTATTTTAAGTAGATGAAGCATACTTATGCATATAACTGACATGGACTTAATCAAGCTGGGAGGTCTAGAATATTTTCATCACCAACAAAATATCTGCAATTTCTTTCACCAGTTCAGGATTTGGTGTATAGTTTCAGGTCCTTCATTTGCACTCTTTGCCTGGGGAAACTAATCCAGGCTTATTCTTTGTCAAGTGTTGGGAGAATTCTTTCATCTCTGGCTCAAAATAGAAGGTCCTTGACACAAGACATTTTGGGAAAGTTCTCAGACTAAAAGAGAAAGATCATTATCTCAATGCCTTGCTGTCACAGTCTCTCTGACTCTCACTTTATTCACACCAGATGACTTTTCTGCTCTTTCAGGAAGAGATTTTAATTGATTTCCATTTTGGTTTATTGATTCAATGATTGGTATTTGTCTGGAAAAGTAAGAAACTCTTATTGTTCTGTAAGTTTTGTTAACCATTGCAGCAAATGTGAAGTGTTTTTGTGTGGGTGTCTTCTCAGGATGTAATGCATGGGTTCAGTAATGTTTGCAAATCCAATTAGGCCTATACTGAGATCTTGAAAATGTCTTCTCTTTGGTGCTTTAATGTAGAGAGAATTCAATTCACAACAGATCTATGAAATGATAGCCCAGAAAAATTCTGTCTTCATTCATTGAAATGATAGCTACAAAATCCAGGTATCCTAATATTTTTAGTTTAGCTAAATATTTAGTTCCATGATGAACAAAAAATCTCCACATTTTAAATTTCTTTAGTGCTGATTTATTTTAATATGAACACATATCACAATTGTATAAAAAGTGATCACATTATCTTCCTTACTCATGAGTTTAACATTGCTTACTCTTGACTAGCTTTTCATTGCAGAAAATCTGTTGGTTTTCACATAAACAATAAGATAATTTCTCCCCAAACATTTTTCTAGGCTTTTAGAATTTAAGTATTTTACTTTGGTTATATAACAATGATAAGAAATACTTATAGTATCATTTAATTTTATTTGTTAATATATTAATTATATTTCTAACAACATTTAAGTGAGTTGCTTTTTGATTAAATGAGTATTTGATTGTTATTTCAAGACAATGAGAAATTTAAAACAGATATATATATATATAATGTCTTAGCAATAAACTTAAAACACATAATCAATAGCAGTTAATTATAATCTTATTACTAGAGATTAAGTTTATAGAGTATGTCATTTATGTAGGCATTTAAAATAGTTCAGGCTAAATAGATATTAATTATTTAGGTAAGCAGTGATAATTACTGTATAAGTTGACATGCAACTTAAAGTGATTAGAATTATATGATTTTTATATAATATCATCAAATTTGAGAAAGAAAACCAGAAGAGAATTATGAAGAAAAGGGATTTTGTGGCTTGTAGATTACCTGCTAATGCTATGCAATATTGAGTGTCTGGTGTGAGATTTTCTTCTAGTTCCTTGTGCTACTCCTCACTGTCTTTTAGAGATAGATTGATTTCCACCAGCCTACTGGATATTATAAAATTCTCCAAGGTTAATTCATTTATATTAATTCATTTTAAGGTCACATACTGAGTAGACTTTCTTCTCATAGAGAGAAAATTTGAATGTGAAGACACAGAAGAACATGATCATGAAAGTGGGAGCAGTGTCAGGGTTGGCTGTGCGACAGGTGATGAAAGCTGGCATCAGCAGGGGCCAGGGAAAACCAGTGGCAGTAGGAGCATGATGCAGGCTAATCAGCAATGATAAGCATGTCTATCTTCAGGGAAAATGCCAAACGAAGAAACTTGTAATGGAAAAAATAAATGCAATGGAGATTGGCAATGTCCAAGATGAATCACTGATAGCCAGGAGATCTGCTGCTGAGATCCTCATTTCACTAAATTAGACTACACAAACCAGCATCAGGTTATCTAATGAACAGTTTTTTGTTTTGGGTTTTTATTGTCTACAGTTTTACATATGTCTCCTTTTTCCCAATTGACCCTCCTCCTCCCACCCTGGGCAAGCCCCACCGCCCCAGTGTCTGTCCATTGATTATGCTAATATGCCTGCATACAAGTCCTTTGGTTGCTCTCTAACCGCCCCCCAACCCACCATTTGTCACTAGATTGATCTATTCTTGTTCCTAATGAACAGTTTTAATGTCAATAATGAAAAGGCAACCAAAATTCACCAAATATTAATAAAAAGGCCAAACAATCAAAGGGAATGTCAAAGTCACTAAAAGCAATAATTTACACCTGAGGAAGGAGGGATTAGGGAAATAAGAACAAGATTTAAAAATATTATGGAAAGATCTGATTTTTAATAAATACACATTCAATGAAAAAGAGATAACAAATGGCACTAGACAAATTGGATAAGCCTATTAAAAACAATGCTCAATTCATCCCTTGCTTCACATAAGAATGATGAACTCAATGTGAATCATAAACCTGAATGTAAAATCTAAAGCCATAAAACTTCCAGAAGACCACAGAGGAGAAAAAGGTATAATATGGGGGCTACAGAGAGATTTCTTAGGTGTGACATCAAACCAGAAACCATTAGGAATATAAATTGCTAATTTTGACTTTGTCAGGTATCTGAATATCTGCTCTTTGAAAGACTTTACTAAAAAAACAAGCCATAGAAAGAGGCAAATCAGAGATCTATAATCACATATTGATTTGTGGGAAGCCACCGCTTGCCAATACTGTCCTGAGAGTGCACCAAGGACAGTGCACCAAGGAGCGCGAAAGGCCAATGGACGCTGGGCATTAGCAGGGCTGTCACTAAGCACCAGTAATCTGTGTTGAGATAGTGGTGGCTCAAGGCAATTCCCTAACCCAGTGGTCGGCAAACTCATTAGTCAACAGAGCCAAATATCAACAGTACAACGATTGAAATTTCTTTTGAGAGCCAAATTTTTTAAACTTAGCTTCTTCTAATGCCACTTCTTCAAAATAGACTCGCCCAGGCCATGGTATTATGGGGCCAAAGAGCTGCATGTGGCTCATGAACCATGGTTTGCCGACCACTGCCCTAACCTGATAATCCTTTTACTGTTTACCAAACTTTACTTTTAATATGCCTGTATGCATTGCTAAAGGGCAAATGTGCATTCAAGTAAATAAATAGTTTACCAGACCAGAAGTTGGTGTGTCCTTTCAAGAAAGGGGCTCCTCCTGGCCCCAATGCCTTCTAAATTCATATTTCTTGAATAGCATTTTTATTTGTGCATCGGCCCCTCCTTCAGATCCTGAACCCCGCTGCAGAGGTCACGGCATTGATTAAAGAACTAGTTTTCAGAATATATACAGACCGATCAAAACTTAATAATAAGAAGAAAAAAATAGTAATGAACAAAAGATTTGTCCAGTCTCTTACTAAGTTAGCTCTGTAGATAATAAATAACCATTTAAATAGGTGTTCAACATCATTAGTCACTAGGAAAATACAAATTAAAACCTCAATGAAACTCCAGTACACACCTATTAGAATAGCAAACAAAACAAAACAGGCATTGCCAAAAGCTAATAAGGATGTAGAACAACTAGAACTCCTATATATAAATAAATATAGCTGATGGGAATATAAAATGGTATGAACACTGGAAAACATTTGATGTCTCTTGTCAGGTTAGCAATCTCAATCTTGCATGTTTACACAAGAAAAATTAAGATTTATGTTCACACCTGCACCCAATTGTTTATAGCAGCTTTATTCAAACTAGCCAAACTGGAAACAATTCCAAAACCCCTAAACTGGGGACTGAGTAAAAAAACTGGGTGCCGTCAACAAGCCTCTGTTACAATCAGAAGCATGGATGGATCTCAAGTGCATTATGTTTAGGGAAAGAAACAGACTCCAGGGGCTGTCTAGTGTATGATATCATTTATATGAAACTCTTGCATAGGAAAAAAGTATCGGTGGTCACCAAGGAATAGGAGTAAAAATAGGAGTTACTTTCAAAGAGAATAGGAGGAATTTTTTGAGTGGTGAGTATTTTCCTTGAAGTGACGAATATCTTACACAACTACCTATTTGTTAAACTTGCAGAATTGCACATTAAAAAGGTACAATTTCACTGTATGTAAATTATATTTTAATTAGATGCCCGGTGCATGAAATTCGTGCACAGGGGTGTGTGTCGCTCAGCCCAGCCTGCACCCTATCCAATCTGGGACCCCTCTAGGGATGTCCGACTGCCCTAATAGGCAGTCGGACATCCCTTTCACAATCCAGGACTGCTGGCTCCCAACTGCTAGCCTGCCTGCCTTCCTGATTGGCCCTAACCACTTCTGCCTGCCAACCTGATCACCCCCTAACCCACTGGTTCTCAACCTTTCTATTGCCACAACACTTTAATACTGTTCCTCATGTTGTGGTGACCCCAAACCATAAAATTATTTTTGTTGCTACTTCAAAACTAATTTTTCTACTGTTATGAATTGTAATGTAAATATCTGTGTTTTCCGATGGTCTTAGGTGACCCTGCTAGCAGTTCTAAACCTGTGGGTAGGGTCTAACCACTCACCTGCCAGCCTGATTGATGCCTAAATGCTCCCCTGCCAGCCTGATTGCCCCTAATTGCCCTCCCCTGCAGGCCTGGTCACCCCCAACTTCCCTCCCCTGCAGGCCTGGTCCATCCCCCCCAACTGCTATCCCCTGCAGGCCTGGTCACCCCCAACTGCCCTTCCCTGCAGGCCCGGTTGCCCCCAACTTCCCTCCTCTGCCAGCCTGGTCACCCCTAACTGTCTTCCCATGCAGGCTTGATCGCCCCCAACTGCACTCCCTTGCAGGCCCTGGTCCCTTCCAACTACTCTCCCCTGCTGGCCATCTTGTGTCCATATGTGGACAGCCATCTTTGACCACATGGGGATAGCCATCTTGTGTTTTGGAGTGATGGTCAATTTGCATATTACTCTTTTATTAGATAGGATAGAGGTCTGGTGCACGGGTGGGAGCCAGCTGGTTTGCCCTGAAGGGTTTACTGGGACAGGGTGAGGGTTCCCTTGGGGCATGGGGCAGCCTGGGTGAGGGCCTGTGGTGGTTTGCAGGCCGGCCACGCCCCCTGGCGATCCAAGCAGAGGCCCTGGTATCTGGGATTTATTTATCTTCTATAATTGAAACTTTGTAGCCTTGAGTGGAGGCCAGGGCCAGTCAGGGTGGGCAGGAAACTAGGCTTCCTCCATCGCCGGGAGCAATCCAAGTCTCTTGTTCTCTCCAGCTTCTGGCTGCCACCATTTTTGTTGGTATTTATTTATCTTCTATAACTGAAACCTTGTAGCCTTGAGCAGAGGCCAGGGCTGGCCAGTATGGGCAGGAAGCTTGGCTTCCTCCATTGCCAGGGAAACCCAAGCCTCCTGCTTGCTCCATGGCTGGCAGCCATCTTGGTTTAGTTAATTTCCATACTCACTCTTGATTGGCTGGTAGGTGTGGCTTGTGGGCGTAGCGGAGGTATGGTCAATTTTCATGTTTCTCTTTTATTTGTGTAGATACAAACAAGAAGAAACAAATGCAAAACTTAGGGAAATAATAAAGCATATAAAGAAGTGAATATAATTTATTTTTAAAAATATGGCATATAAGAAAGACCTACAGTTCTTAGAGATCTTAGAATAAAAAATAAATGTTGATTTTTAAAATGAGTATATGGATTGACTAAGGGAATATAGTGGCAAAAGAAAATTGCCATTTATTAAATTCTACATATGAGTGAAATCAGGTGTTGGGGGTGGTGGTGGAGGGACTTTGGAACAAAAGAGAGAGAACTCATGGACATGGACAACAGTGTGGTGATTATGGAGGTAGAAGAGAGAATAAATGGTGATGGAAAAAATAAAATAAAAAATAAATAATAAGGAAAAAAAAGAAGGAAAGAAGAAAGAAAAGAAAATTAATGTTGGCCAGCTGGCATGGCTCAGTTGTTGAGTGTTGACCTATGAACCAGCAGGTCATGGTTCCATTCCCAGTCAGGGCACATACCCTGGTTGAGGGCACAATCCCTAGTGTGGGGTGTGCAGGAGGAGCTGATCAATGATTCTCTCTCATCATTGATGTTTCTATCTCTCTGTCTTCCTTCCTCTCTGAAATTAATAAAAATATATATTTAAAAAAATGAAATTAATGTCACATAGAGTTCAAATAAGTAATCAGGAGCTATATCATATTTATAAAATATATACTACTAGAGACTCGGTGCACAAAATTCATGCTGGGGAGTGGGGGTTGTCTCAGCCTGACCTGCACCCTCTCCAATCTGGGAGCCCTCAGAGGATGTCCAACTGCCAGTCTAAATCCGGGACCTCTGGCTCCTAACCGTTCACCTGCCTGCCTGCCCTAACCACTCTAACTGCCTGCCTGATCCCCCTAACTACCTTCCCCTGCTGGCCTGGTCACCACTATTAACTTTTTTTTTTAAATCTTATCCCCTTCACACACAATTGTGTTTGACTTCCTTATTGGCTTCTCCTTCTCACACAATTTTTCTCTCTCCTTTATGTAACACTTTTTTCCTACTGACTCATCATTTGTAAATGTTTCTTTCCTCCTTATTTCCTACTTCTGTTCCATCAGCCTTCTTTCCATCTTTCTCCTACCCTGCCTCCCTCCCCACATTTCTTCTTTCCTTTATCTTTACCTCTTCTCTCCCTCTCCTTTTCCTTCCTTCTCACCTTAATTTTTTTCTTTACTTCCACCCTCAGACCTGCTTTTCTCCCTCCCCCATTTCTTCCTTCTTCTCATTCTCGTTTTAAGCTCTACCAGCTCCCCTTTAAAACTTTTCTTCCCTCCCTTTTTCTCTCTCATCCTACCTTTCCCATACATTCTTCTCTACTTACTTCCACTGTTTTAATATCTATCTACTTGCCTAATTATTCACTATCGTTTATCTTTTTTTTCTCCTACTTTTAAAATCTGTCCCCAATACACAACTATACTTGATTTTCTTTATAGCTCCTACAGTTCACTCACATAGCCTCTTTCTTTCTTTAACTCTGCTCTCTACTGACTCCTTTATAAAGTTCTTCCTTCCCTCCTTTCCTTTTTAAAGCTTCCATTTGGGGCGGGGGGCATTAACCCCCAGCCCAGGGCTCATCCCCAATCAGATGTTCACTGCCCCCCCTTCCCTGGCCTCACCACCGCTGTCCTGCTCCCATTTCTTGCCTGGGATGCCTGGCCCAGTGAGGGTGGCTGAGGTCCTCACAGCCCGGTTGCTGTTGCCACAAAGCAGGAGCACCTCCATCCAGAAGGCCTCGGACCATCCACCACTCTGTTCTAGATCCATGGGTGCCTCCCTGCTCTACTCCCGCATCTGGGCGGGGCTCCCCACTCCGAGCCGCCTGTACCCTGCTCCTCACCAGCCACACCTGCTCCACGCCCTCCTCCCACCATGGTCACCAACCCCTCTTGCGAGCAGCTCCACGCTTCCTTCCCTTTTCCATTCCTGCATCTTTTTCTTGTTCCCTTTCTGTATTCCTGTTTCTCCTCTCAGACTGTCTGCATGCAGGAATGCCTTACTCTCCCTCTCCCTTCTTATCCCTCCTATTGTATCCTATCCTACCCAGGGCCTTATATCTACCTGAGCCAAGGGTGGGGACTCAGCCTTCTGATCCAGTTGTGATGTGATGCTGTAACAGACAATTTGCATATTCCTCTATTATGTATATAGATTGACGACCAATGACTCAATAAGTAGAAAAGTGAACCGATGGAAAAGTTGTATCAGTGCAGATTAAAATAGGTCAGATTAAACTATTAAAATTGGAAAAGAAACTTAGATGTCATGCAGAACTAGTAATCTCAAACACTGAGTGAGGTTATGTGTGATATAGATGGTAAAATTAAAAGATAGAGGAGACTTGGAAGTTCCATTGGCTTGTCTGTGCAGCCATTTTTCTCCATCCTCACCAGGTCAGGATAAAGCCAACAGAACAGCATTCCCATTGTTAGTACCAGTTCCAGAAACAGCCCACTTCAATAAATGGCCATGCTCTGACTCTTGGTGATTATAAAGCAGTCACTTGGTTGCAGGTTTCTGCTAGGGAAACCAAAGGCTTCTATGACTGATGCTCAGCAACTAATGCAAAAGCACAAACCTCACTGCTGCCCCATTTCTCTTTGGAAATCCCACCTCACTGCATCACTAACTTGGAGGATAAAATGTATCTGGAAAGCTAGATGTCAGGAGTTCCACAGACTATAAGCTTTAACTTTCTAGCTTTCTGCACATGTGTCCAGCAAAAGTTTAAAGTGATGCTGAACACAATCTGCTACCCCATCAAAAAATCAACTAACTTGTTCTCAGTATATGTATAGATACATATGCAGAGAGTTACATATATACATATACATAATTATTTACATATACATACATACATATTCATATACATGATTATGCTTTTTTTTAACAGAACATTTATGGGCCTTCAGAAAAGTCAACTGGACATTTAGTTTGGAAGGAATATCTCCTTTTTATTATAAAACTTGTTTGTATTGTTTACACATATGCAGGTACTTTTTACCATATACCGGCACTGTAGTTTAATTAAAAGATTGAGTTTTGAAATAAAAACTTTCACAATGTATTTTCATGGAGAATATTCTATTTGCTCTTCATAGCATTTCTGTGCAGTAGATTTGGCAGACATTGTTCTTCTCATTTTATAATTGAGAATCATGAGCTGTAAAATTGTTTGGTCTTCAAGTTCACAAGACTTAAAGCATGCTGAAATTTACTTAAAAGCACAATATCAATGGGATAAGATAGGCTTTTCTTAGGATGAGTTAGCAGCATTTAGAAAATTAAAAATGCTTAGCATTTCTACTCTTTGGATTTTATTCTGCATACTAGAGGCCCAATGCACAAAATTCGTGCACAGTGGCTGCCTCTGCCTATGCCTTGGCCCCCTGCTGCCGCGGCTTCACACAGAAGGATGTCCGGTCTAATTAGCATATTACACTTTGATTATTATAGATACATTTCCATAAATGCTTGAAGAGACATCTATAAGAAAGTTTATTGTAATATCCTTTGTAAAGAGACCACTGTGAAGAATCTACACATCAAAATAAAACAGGTTAAATAACGAAGAACTACACAGCTCTTGAAAATAATGAAGTAGGTAATGTATAGCCAAGGGAAATATGCCCTAGATGTATTAAGTGAAAAATATTAAGTGAAAAAGTAATAAATACATTTTTATTCATACATAAAAGCAACAGTAATATTAATAATAAATATGTTAATACACAGGAAAAGCACTGTAGTTATATGCACCAAATTGAAGTGGTTTCCAATCAGTAATATATTCTTAAGTTTTTTGTTTCCAAGTTATGTTTATGTAATATTGGCATTTAATTAAAGATTTGTTTAATTATAATTCAAACAGCAAAGATATAAAAGTAAGGTGATAAAAATCCTAGATGATTAAATTAGATTATTTTTAAGATTCACTCGTTATGTAATATTTTATGAGCTTGGCCTACAAGTCTCTTGAAAGCCCAAACTGATTGATATAACAGGTGGTTATCCCTAATCCTGGTAAAAGAGAATTTCTGGGTAATTCAATGTTAGCAGATCTGTATTTGAATCAAAATTCTGTCATTTCTCAGCAAGTCACATAGTGTAGTTGAGACATAGTTTTCTCATCTATAAAATGAGAGTAATAAAAATACATAGAATGCTGCTCAGGGACTAGATAAGATGAAATAAAGATCAAATTGAAAACTACAAACCAGTATATTGTTAATGAGATAGATAAAATCTACTTTCTGAAGTGCTGTGACCATGCTTCTTTAAGAGCTACCTTTAAAATTTTCCAAAAATTAAAAATGCATAGATATCCTAAGATATCCTATGTGGAATGCCAGCAGGCAGGTTGGCCACCAACTTGAAGGTTGAGGACAAGGAGCTCCACATCTCAGAAGAGCAATTTGGAGCTCCTGGGTGAAACGCAAACTCAGGGTTGAGAAGACTTGAGGAGTGCAATGTGATTCATATACTTGTCCTTTAGTCCACGAGGCATAGTAAGATTATTTTGCCAGTTATTTGTTTCTAATTTAGCAACTCAAGTTTGGGGGTATAGTTGCCTGGCCCAGCCTGTTGTGGCAAGTAGATTTTGTCTGGAGTAATGAAAGCCAAGGATACATCACTAATTTGCATGTTAATGCTCCTACATCAAGTTAATGGAGTTTTCCCCTTACAAACAAAACAGCCCTATATTCCTGCAATTCAAACTTATAAAATTCATTTTCTTATGAAATATTTAGAGACTGAAGAGGTATGATACAACTTAGCTACTTTAATATTTATTAATATAAAAGAGCATTCCTTTTTATTGTGATATTAATCCAATTTATTTTATGATAATTTTAACCTTTATTCCATTCTAAATATGAGGCATTTCATATATTTGAAAACTATAGAGAATAATAAAATGACATCTATATATCCAATACCCAGACCTATCAAATCCTAATGTTTTTCTATGGCTTCCCTAGATATTTTAAAAAACAAAATATTTCAGAAGCATTAGAAGATCTCTGTATACCCAATAAAAATCTGCTTCTTTCTTACTCAGAGATGATGACCACCTTGAATTTGGTGCTCATTTTTGTCATACATTTCTCCAAACTACTACCATACATAGGTATCTATATACAATATATCGTAACTAGAGGCCCAGTGCATGAAATTCATGCATGGGGAGGGGTATCAGGGAGGGGTCTCCTCAGTCTGGCCTGAACCCTCTCCAATCAGGGATCTCTCAGGGAATGTTCTGCTGCTGGTTTGTGCCCGCACTTTTAACAGATGACAGTTCCATTGTTATTTCTTTCTTTTCATGCTTAAACCCATTGGAATTAGTAGGTATTCAAAGTGTGTGTACATTTTGGGGGGACACCCTGTATATCTCTAGTCAGTGGTAAAAGGAACCAATGGTGGGTTTGGAACTCCCAGACAGGGAACCTCGGCTCACTCCCCGCATGTCTTCCCACTCCACTTTCTACCTTCGCAGGCAGCAAGAGAATCGATGTTTTCTCTCATTAAATCAGAAAAGCACGTTCTGTCACCCACTGCCCAGCAGGAGTGTGCCAGGCCCCAAGCAAGCAAGGCTCAGTCAGGGCAGCCTTGGCTCATGAGTGCCAGGACCCAAAGTGCACATTCTTCCTCTGCAGTCACCCAGACTATCCCACCGTTTCACTGAGAGTATGGAACTCCTCGCCTCCTCTGGGTTCCCGATCTTGAACACTGATTGAAGGCACCTCAGCAAGGGCTGCCTGCGCCCACCAGGTGTGTCTCTCTGTACCTGCTCCCATCTCAGCACCTGCATTAGTCCCTTGGAGGTGATCTCATCTCTGCACTGGCGTCCACGGGAACAGGGCATCACCACTCTGCCCTCTCACTGTCATCTCACAAGCACCCACTCTCAGCACCCAGATGACCCAGACACTTTCCAAAGGACGTAGGTGTGCTGGAGGGGACATGCGTATGGTACATCCTATGGGGGATGTAGGCATGCTGGGGTTGATGGAAGTGTGGTGGAGGGGCAGGGGAGAACTTGCTGTGCCATGGTCTGGGACTGATGCAGGTGCACGTGGGTGACAGCGCGCTGGGCGATGTTTGCATGCCGGTGGGGCGGGCGGAGGAGAGGATGCACGCACCGGAGGCCTGTGGCTGTGCAGATTCA
The DNA here is from genome assembly GCA_026230045.1 of Corynorhinus townsendii. NCBI lineage: Eukaryota > Metazoa > Chordata > Mammalia > Chiroptera > Vespertilionidae > Corynorhinus > Corynorhinus townsendii. The sequence continues at coordinate 147,349,182 of JAPDVU010000002.1, read as the reverse complement.
CAGTCCCCCGTGGCTCAGCCAGGAGGACATCAATCTGGCTCACTACGGTGGCTGTCCCTGTGATCGCACACCTTCTGGGCCAGGATACAGAACTAGCGCAGCTACTCCTCAGTGCTGATGGCCTGCAGGCACTACTTCAGCTCAGCCCACAGGCTCCGCTTGGTGCCCTCACAGCTGCCACCTCCACCATGTGGGGTGTACAGGCCAGCCTCCAATGGCCCACCTCCCCCGCACAGAGGCTCTCTGCATGTGCTGCCCACAGGCCCAGAGCGCACTGCCCACTGGCCCAGAGTTTGGTGACAAAGCCAGGCGTCCCGGCCCGCCCCAGCTGCTCTGTGCCTCTGTGCCTGCGTGCTGCCCATAGGCCCTCCATGGGCGGGGCAGAGTGACCCTCAATTTGCATATTCCCTCCTTTTTGGCTGTGGGCTCTGCCATCTTTGTCACAGAGTTGCCGTCAATTTGCATATTCCCTCTTTATTAGATAGGGTTGCTGGCAAATTTTGAAAATGTATATACATTGTATTTATTCTTGTGCAGTTTGTTTTCTTTACTCATTATAATATTTTGACATTATTTATATTAATATATGTAGTTGTGTTTCAATCATTTAAATTTTATTTAATATTTCATTGTGTATATGTACCAAAAATTTAAAAATTGTCATTGAATATTTTTAATTATTTCATTTACTTGTCCTATTATAAGAAACTAGAGGCCTGGTGGATGGATTCATGCACACTGAAATTAATTAGAAGGTGGCTGGCAAGGCAGGATTGGGCAAGACGGGCCAGACACACCCTAGAGCCAACCTCCCATGGTCCCTTCGCTGGCTCCTAACTGCTCACATGCCTGCCTGCCTGATCACCCCTAACTGACCCCCTGCCAGCCTTGTCACCCCCAACTGCCTGCCCCTGCTGGCCTGGTCACCCCCAACTGCCCCCCACCAGCCTGGTTGCCCCTAAATGCCCCCCCCACCAGCCTGGTCACCCCCAATTGCCCTCTCTGTTGACCTTATTGCCCTTCATTGCTCCCCTACTGGCCTGGTTGCCCCCAACTGCCCCCCTGTCAGCCTGGTCACCCTCAACTGCCCCCTGCTGGCCTGGTCTCCCCCACTGTCCCCCTGCAAGCTTACTTGCCCCCAACTGCCTCCCCCCACTGGCCTTGTTGCCCCCAACTGCCACCCCTGCTGGCCTGGTTGCCCCATGCAGCCTGCTGTTCAGTCATTTGGTTGTTCCTCACTAACATCCCTGCTAGCCTTGTTGCTCCACATAGCCTGCTGTTCAGTTGTTACTGTTACTATGATGGTTTCCTGGACAATTTGCATATTTCTCTATTATTGGAATAGATAATAAAAACCTAATATGCAAATCAACTGAAGAGCAGAATAACTGGTCACTATGATGTGCACTCACCACCATGGGGCGGATGCTCAGCACAGGAGCTGCCCCCTGGTGGTCAGTGCACTCCAACAGGGGAAGCACCACTCAGCCAGAAGCCAGGCTCATGGCTGGTGAGCACAGCGGTGGTGGTGGGATCCTCTCCTGCCTCTACAGTAGCACTAAGGATCCCTCGGGGGATGTCTGTCTGCTGGTTTAGGCCCACTTCCTGTGAGAGGGTGCAGACTGGGCTAAGGGACCCCCCTCCAGTGTTCGAATCTTATATACCAGGCCTCTAGTTCTCAATAATTTCCCAATTCCTATTGGAGTGATTGTCTATTAATTTAAATTTGGAGAAGATAATGGCAAAATCTGAATGCTAATCCTTTGTAGATTAGGTAGTTGCATATATATGCTTTTAAGTTTTAGCTTGCATTTTCACTTTCTTAAATGAACCAGTATTTTCACTTTTAATGCAGTCAACTCTATCTTTTTTGCTAGTTTTTAATTGTCATGTCTTGTTATGTACAAACAATGCACAGATATCTATAATAATAAAAAACATAATATGCTAATTAGACCCGACGACTTTCCAGAAGAAGCTGGGGCTGTGAGGGCCAAGGCAGAGGCGGCAGAGGCCCCTGGATTCCACAGCGGGCAGGGGCCGAGGCTGCGGCCCTGGCAGTGGGGGCCAAGCCCCTTGCTTGAATTTTGTGCATCAGGCCTCTAGTTGTATGATAAAAGCTGAATGACTTTGCTTTTCAAACTTAAGTTTTAGCTCCACTTACATTTCAGTTTTTGCATGGTGTAAAGTCAAATTGTAATTATTCCTCCTGTATGGCCAGTTATCCTAGCAACATGCATCTTTTTTCTACTGCTTTTTTATTTCACCTCTGCTATCTATCAAGTTTTCACATGGTGAGTGTGGGACTTTTGGCTTCATATTTTGTTTCACTTACTGTTTTTTCTCTCCCTATAGTTAATAATAAGAAAGTATGATTTCTTATTTATTAAGTCTGCTCATCTTGTTATATGACTAGGGCCAAAAATATGGCAGGCTGACTTTACTTTTGCCATTTTAGATAAGGGATAAAGAGCAAATTTGAAAGTATTTAGTTTACAGTATTTATAGGTATTTTGTTGGGGTAAGATATTATGTTGCATCTTCAATTCTTCCTTATTTTATAATGGAGGGTCTCTTTCAAGTGGGGATTAGAGAGATAGAAAAAGAGAAGTGGTCTTGAGTCAGAATATGGTCCTGTGTTTGGACATATCATTCTGTTTTCTTTGTTGAAAAGGTACATAAAATCAGCACTGTCTACTCTATGAAGTGTTACCTCAAGTGAATATCACTCTCATGCACTGAGCACCCTTTATGTACATGGAACCCCATGCTGGTTATTTATCAGAGGTAGAAGTCATTGTAGCAACAATGATAGGTGTCTACTAATATAGTAGTAAAATAAGTAGTAATGTTTAATAACAGTTTAGCTGCTAAATCATTTGCTCCTTGGGATAAATAAAGTTTTTTTAAGACCTGGTTTCACTGGAGGGATTAATTTATGATATTGAAATGAGGTGGAGAAGCACCAAGTACAATATTCTCTTGCTTCTCAGTTTGGACAAGGATTGGGAGTGAGCCCATGGATAGGGGCTTTGGCTTCTTGGCTGGCACCTTTGACAGTCTTCAATGATCAATTCTATGACAATACTTCGAAATAGTGCAATCCCTCTAATTTTCTTCTCTGAATGAACCACTGGCCTATACTCATTATGCTTCCCCATCTCTGCATGTAGGATTTCTCTCAATAGCAAACATGCTTTTGGGTGGCATTATTAGAGCACCTTCCCTGCTCTCTGTTCTACCCTTGGGAATAGTTGTGCTCCCTTTAAGGGAATAGTATCTTGCCCTTCTTTGATTAGCATTGTTAATTAATTAAAATGAGAATCACTGACATTTTTCAATTGGGTCTGCAATTTAGTTTGACTAAGCAAACAAAGAAATATGAAGTGAGAGGTTCTCTTTCAAAATGTGTTCCATATTGCAGTTCTTTATTACAATGTATGTGATATTTGGTAATGAAAAATAAGAATTTCCTCTCCCATATGGGCCACTTATATAAAGCAAAGAAAATGAAATTATATGAAAGTGCTTGATATGTGTCACATGATTCTAATGCTCGTTAAATAGTGTTTACAAAGAGCCATAGGGTGCTTTGAGCAGAAGACAAAAAGCAGATATTCCATATCCTTTAGACTAAAAAGAAAATGTGATAGGAATACCAACTTTCTTGTTTATTTTTGTGGCTTTTTGAGAGTTTTATGTACACACACATTTTCTTTCTCTCTCCCCATACACACACACACACACACACACACACACACACACATTCACACATGTGCATATACATATTTACATGTTGAGATGTTAAAATTGGTACAATTATTATACAGACAAAAGCAATACAGAAAAGTGGCCAAAATGTAATAATTGAATGCTTGGAATGTGCTTAGTCCAAAATGAAACAAATGCATTTTTTCCCTAGGCCTGCATAATATACTCAGGCACTAAGAAATTATAGTAAACTCTTTCAGAACAAAAGATTAGAACTCAGTGTACCCCTGGGTCAGTGATCGGAGGGTCAGTGAGCTTGTTTACTCAGTGAATGTTTGTGGAGGGTTTCCTCTATGCCTGGCATTGTGGTTGGCCCTGGGTTGCAGTTATATACAGAAAAGTAGAGTTTTAGAATTCTGTGTAATTAAAGGTTGGCAGAATAGGTATTTTTAAAAAATCCTACTATAGGTACAAAACACTACAAAATAGGTGTATATTTTAAAAATTTTACTATAAATATGATATGTAATTTTGCAAAATGGTAAATTCTGTGAAAACTATGATGTGTGATGAGAATGAAGACCTCTATGGGGAAGTGACATTTAGATGCAAATTAAAAGATGAGGATCAGTTCTCCAGGAAAAAAGTGGCAAGGAATTGATCTGGGAAGAATAGAATTGTGCAAAACTCTGGAATGGGGAAGGTAATTGTTATGACAAAGAGAAAGCAAGAAAGATAATGTGGCTCATTGAGGAAAAGATTGGCAAGATATAAGGTCGGTATGGTAGGTAGGTGAGGTGCCAAGCATGCTGGGATTTATTAAGGGTTTTAGATATTTCCTAAGCATAATACAAAATTACTAAAATGTTTCATGCAATGAAGAATTATTTAGTTTAGAATTAAAGTTACTTTTTATTCTAATCGCCATCATTCCTTGAGTACTTATCATATATTAGGTTTGGGCCAAGAGTCTTATCTATACTTAATTCACATTCACAAAAACCCTGGAATCATACCCTCAATAAGAAAAGTGAATCTGAGAACTTATACTATTAAATACTGCAGATCTGAAATTAGAACTTAGGTCTCTATCTCTGAAGCTCACCTTTTTAAACATTCCACTAATTGATTTTCCAATGTACTTAATTAGGTCACTAGTATATATCTTGGGAGATAGAAGTATTAGGCAGTACCTACTTTTGCCTACGAATTTTCTAGAGCAGTGGCTAGTAAGTGTTACTTGAACAATCTTCTGTGGTTGCACTTAAGGCCAAATGAAATGGTACCTCCTGGATGACAGTCACCTCCCAGCTGTGCCCACCATTGGTTTGGTTAACATGAGAAAAAATGAAATGTTAATCTCCTTCCAGTTAGCATTTAACTGTGTAATGATCTGTAATTAAATGGCACCTCTAGGGCTATCCTCAAATGGGATTTCCCCAGCTCATTCTTAGCTTGTTGGCTTGTTTTGGGCCATTTTTCACAGCCACCGTCTCTGCTTCCCAGATTAAAAAAAAAAAAAAGTATGCTAATCTAAAAACTGGCCCTGATGTTTTTTCTCTTCTTTATCAGCAACCTTCATTCATATTACTCACCATTAGTCTAAGGGTACACCTATTTTTATATAGGGCAGAGATCTTGTTCTCAATAATTCATTCACAATATAATATACAGTGTGAGGCAAAATTTGGCTTACAGTTGTGAGTATATTGACACAGTTTATTCTTATACTAGGGGCCCAGTGCATGAATTTGTGCACCTTGAAAGGAACTGTGGGCCACTAGTCTGAGGCAGGCACAGGGGCGGGTCTCGGTCCATCCTCCATGCCCCCACCCATACCTTCCTGCCATGGCCCCCTGCCCCCCGTCTGCTGGCAGCCCCGCTCCCAAATACCACCATTCCCACACCCTGATGGCGCTGGCCCTGCTCACACCCGCTGATAGCATGGAGTTATTGGGGCCAGCGCCAGCAGTGGGTACAAGAGGTGTCTGCTGGCCCTGATTGCCCTTCAGGAGCAAGGGAAGGAGAGAAGCCCTCAGGAGCAATCGGGGCTGGCAGCCGCCGCTCGCACCACTGATGGTGCCAAGCAATCGGGGCCACAACCAGGTACCAACTGTGGGTTTGAGTGGTGGCTCTGGAGCAGGCAGCAGATGCAAGTGGGGCCAGCGCCGGCTGCAGGTGTGAGCGATGGGCAGGACCACAGTGTGTGGGAGCAAAGAATTTTCATTAACCACTAGAGGCTCTCCCCGATGAGTGACCAACACCCCACCTTGATTTTGCACCCCCAAGCACCTGTTCCACCATTCCACCGGGGCTGATGCCCACCATGCTCCATGCTCTGCCGCTTGCTGCCAACACCTGCCATGTTTCGCGCACACCCCCTCGTGCCCAGCGCACCTCATAGCGACCTGTTGTTTGGTTGTTCAGTTGTTCCACAGTTCGGTCTATTTGCCTATTAGGGTTATATATATACATATACATATAGATTATTATTTATTAATTATTATATTACTTCCTAATCAAATGACTATACTTTTTCCCCACTCTGTTATATGGGTTCAAATTACTTTGATTTAGTAAATGTTTAAAATATTAACTCCAGCCCAGCTGGTGTAGCTCAGTGGTTGAACATTGAGCCAGGAACCAAGAGGCCATTGGTTCAATTCCCAGTCAGGGCACATGCCCAGGTTGTGGGCTCAATCCCCTTTGTGGGGGTGTGCAGGAGGCAGCCATTTAATGATGTTTCTGTCTCATCATTAATGTTTCTATCTCTCCCTCCCTCTCCTTCTCTCTCTCTCTTTACTCAATTTCTTAATCTAAATCTTAATATCTTTACCCTGCTCTTCTTTTTTGCTCTTTTTTTTCACTTTAATCTCATCCTTTTCTAAATCCACATCTACCTTCCTGAATTGACTTTATTCTCCTTTCCCATGGAAAGTGTAGAAGACTCAATTGTATTTTCTATTGAGGTAATGTTAATTAATAACATTGTATAAGTTTCAGGTGTACATTATAATTTGATATCTGTATACTCTATTGCATGCTCCAAACCAAAAGTCTAGTTTCTCTCCATTAACATCTATTTGACCCACTACCCAATTGCTTTTTTTTTTAACAAAAACTTTTCTGTGACTGGTTACAATGAAATTTTATTTTTCTTAAGACAGAGTGTGAGATCTACTTATTGCTAATCTTATGGACCCCCAAAAAAACTCTTCCCCTCAAATTATGATGATAAACAAGACCTGTTGGCCATGTAACTGAAGTATAGGTGTTCTCTTCCTCAATGTTAATAGTAGGTAAAATGAGCTGTGAAGATTAGAAATTTACCATCTTCCTTATCTTCTCTAATTGCATCCAGTCTCCCCAGATCTGAGAGAACCCCTTTGAAATTCCATGTGCTTGCTTTATCTAATACATGTTTAAATGGAGGTCTCTCAGAGTAAGAGGGATCACATCAACCAAACCAATAAACTCTGAGGTAAGTGGGATGTTATTAATAACTACTCCAAGATAAAGTAAGTAAAAGGTGCTTTCCTGGAACAAAGAAATATAATCCACCTAAAAATAAATAACATGTCAAGAGTTCAGGTGGTAGAAGGACATTTAGATTAGTTAACTTTTCTTTTGCTTTTATCGTTTCTACTCACCATTCTCCTTCTCCCTAAACAATAGTTAAAAATTAACTCATACTAGCCCTAGCTGGTTTGGCTCAGTGGATAGAGTGTCAGCCTGCAAACTGAAGGGTCCCAGGTTCAATTCTGGTCAAGGCACCTACCTGGGTTGCAAGCTTGATCCCCAGTAGGGGGCATGTAGGAGGTGGCTGATCAATGATTCTCTCTCATCATTGATGTTTTTAACTCTCTCTCCCTCTTCCTTCTTCTCTGAAACTATATATATATATATATATATATATATATATATATATATATATACTCATACTAGTTTTAAGCATCTGCTTTATTAACTCATACTAGTTTTAAGCATCTGCTTTATTAACTCATACTAGTTTTAAGCATCTGCTTTATTAACTCATACTAGTTTTAAGCATCTGCTTTATTAATTCATACTAGTTTTAAGCATCTGCTTTTGGGATATAATTTTTAAATTATTTTTAAAAATATTTTCTTTGCTCTCTGGATCCTTATTTTGTGGGGAAATGGACTAAGAAGGTTTTCTTTAACTGGGCTTCTTTTTCAAATGGAAGATTTGTTATGACCCTTATAATTTTCTTTCCTGGTCCAGCGACTATTATTACTCATATCATCCAACCATAATTTAGTTTTTTTACTTGAGGCAAATACACTAGGCAGTTCTCATTATTTTTAATTAAAAATATTAAACATCAAACTGTAAAATACTGTATATCTCAATTTTATAATATGTGTAGTGTAGCTCTTTTGGGAAAAGACATCCAGATCTTAGTGTGATTTATTTAATAAATACATATAATAAAAAATATTATTGTATGGGGAGAGACAATATCTCTTTGTTAAAATGTAAGGGTGATTTTGACAAAGGGATTTCCAGAATACTATAATAGTATGCAATTTTCAAGTTAAAAAAAGAGGAGAGAAAATAAATATTTCTAAAATGGTGTTTGATTCAATTTTAAAAAATGGAAAGAATATTAAATTGGAAATCCAGATGTTAGTATTAAGTTCTTGGTTTGGCCTATGATATGAACAATTAACTTTTCTGATCCTCAGGTTTTTTGTTTGTTTGTTTGTTTTTAAAGGTTATATTTTACTATGTCACTGGAAAAGTTCTCTAAAATTATTTTCAGTGATATCTATCTATATATAAAAGGCTAAGTGACCATTGCATCCGAAACAACTGAATGGATGACCGAACAGGTTGTGTAGGGTGACCAGGCTGGCAGGGGGGTTAGAGAGGGGCGACCAAATGACTGAGCAGCAGGCTGCATGGGGCGACCAGGCCAGCAGGGAGGTTAGTGATGGGCGACCAAATGACTGAGCAGCAGGCTACATGCGGTGACCAGGCCTGCAGGGGGGGCAGTTGAGGGAGACCAGGCTGTCAGGAAGGGGCAGTGAGGGATGACCAGGCCAATGGGGGCCTGTTGGGGGTGACAAAGCTGTCAGGGGAGGACAGTTAGGGGCAATCAGGCTTGTGGGGGGCTGTTGGGGGTGATCAGGCCAGCAGGGGGGCAGTTAGGGGTGATCAGGCAGGCCAGCAGATGAGCAGTTAGGAGCCAGTGGTCCCGGATTGTGAGAGGGATGTCCTGGGGATGGGGCCTAAACTGCCAGTCAGACACCCTCTGAGGGGTCCCGGATTGGAGAAGGTACAGGTTGGGCTGAGGGGACCCCCCAGGGCATGAATTTTGTGCACCTGGCCTCTAGTTATTTAATAAGTCTATAAACTTCCATGTGTTTTGACAACTAGCATTTCACTTGAGTCTGGCTCCATCTTTGATGTAGCTCTCAAAAGTCCAGTCACATTAGGAAGCAGTCATATCTGGTGGGAAAGCATGGGGATTGCTTTCCATGTGGTCCTGATTAAGATTAAGATGTTAATTTGTAAACCTTAGTTGCCTTAACTGCAAAATATATGTAACAGTACTCTTTTGCTATTGTTGTGAAGATTACGTGAAATGGTGCATGTGCTTAGTGTCCTAATTAGCAAACAGTGCCTTGCAACTATCACTGTTATCATCACTTTTATTTTCATTCATATACAATTTGTGGTGATTATCATAGCATTACAATAATTCAGGAATCATAGGTCCCCAAAATGGAATCCTTCTCTCAACAAAAATACCCCTTCACTGACCACCGGGCTTGCTGTGCTCATTCCTATGGCTCTGTGTCTGCCTAGGCAGACCACTCACCTTGAGTCCTCTTGACTTTTTTTCTGCCTCTACAGTGCAACCCATCCTTTGAAGCTTGCCTCAAATTCCACCTCTTTCCAAGAAGTCTGTCCCTACTGTGTCAACCCACATGGGTTATTTCCTGTGACTTGCAATACAAAATGTCACACCTAAGGAAGTGACACCTTGTGTTGTTATCAGTGAATGTAAGGGAAAGAACTTTAGCTGTGGAGTTTACATAGCTAGCTCCATAAACGTTTTTTATGACTAGGAAATGAGCTAAGCCATTTTGGAATATTCTTTAACTTCTCTCATTGTGTTTCCTAATATTACCATGGAAACCATACTACATACCTCCAAGGGTTGTTCAGAATACTAAATAAAATAAACATGTCAAGTACCTGATATACATTGCAAGCTTAGTAAATGTTTATTTCTCCCTATTGCCTACTATTGTAATCTATAGGACATGTTGAGTTGAATACTATAAAAATATTATCCTCCCCAAAGAGGATACAAGTAATTTAAAATAGAGATGATTCTTTTTCATTTTTATTACTATTTATAAATTTTGAATACATCATAAGGATTAAGTAAACAATTACACTAAAATACTGGTGAGTTATACAAAGTATTTTGCTTGAATATAGAAATAATAAAATGGAGCAAAGTTTACTGTGAATAAATGTACTTATTTCCCTAATTATATTAAAAAAAGATGTGAGAAGCTTGATAATAATGCTCATATAATATAATAGAATAGCATAAGTAAAGAGATTTTGTAAAGACAAAATCTGAGCATACTTATACAAATAGGTAAACTTTTTTACTTATATTTCTGCCTACAGTTTTCTATTGGTCATGGAAGACTTCCTTGGGTTACCAGGGAAAAACATCTTGGCACTTCAAAATCAATGATTTTTGCCCAGGCCTACCTATGTGTAATGAACAACATCTATCAAGTCCCTCTGGAGTTTATCTATCTGCTCTCCTATACAAGATTAGATCAGCCAGTAGCATTCAAGTGTGCAAAGTTCCAATGAAAGTGGCTCCAGAGATTTAAATCAAGTTTTTGAAATAGCATTTCTTAACCCTTATAGAAAAGAATCAAGGGGCTAAACTTGTGTGAAAATAAGTAGCTTTAGAAAGAGTCAACTTAACTTTTCTGCCAGGATATAGTAGAGAAAAATCAGCGATGTCCAATCCTAACTGGTCTCATTGACTATTTTTTAAATAAGTACTGATATAATATCTATAGAATATGTTGTTATTTCCTCTAAAGAATACTTGTCTTAGACTTTTCCTTCCATGATAGAAGTCTTTTCTGGGATACTATAAATATACTTTATTTCCTTTATGCATTCTGTATCCTAAAACTGTAGCTGTGTACATGCGTTAACATACCTCTTTATTTTATATAAGCTGTGGCAGGGTGCTAAGATATTTAAAGTGCAATCTTGGTTAATTAAACTTCAGCTTATCCTAATTATTATTTTAATAATTTAATTTCAACAAAATGAGCAAGATCTCAAAATGCAAGTCAGTTTGGGGTGTTTTACAATATGCCCTGAGATGAGTATAAAGTCTGTTTATTTTGCTAATTTTAAAATGTATAATTCTTTAATACTCTAATTATCAACATCAGCAAGTGATGACACCTTAGTCATATTTTTCTTAGCTGTCAAAGAAAAATTAAATTACTTTTAGTGTCTTTACTGAAGAAAGAAAGTGGACTAACTCAGTATTTTCCATGTGTGACAGAAAAAAAAAAAAAGTGTTTTGTGGTCAAGTATGTTTAAGACATAGGGATTAAAACAAGATAGAGATTTATTTTATCTTTAGAAATTCCCAGAGCTTAAATTCCTTGGCTAATCAGAGGCTTCTTCTCACCAAAACCACACATTTCTTGAATATGCTGATTAAGCTTTCTTGGGTAGGTTTTCCCTATGGTTGAAACTTGTTGACTTTAGGCAAAATGACTTCTGAATGTTTTTAGTATTTTCTTAGCATAGGGGATTCAGAAGACTTTGACATATTTTTATAGGAATGGTCATTATTTGAGAGACACTGTTGCTGTCATCTTAACATCTAGAACTGTGTGGATAGTTCTCAGAAATAAGATTGACCAGCTAGACACGGAGATCTGATACCTGGGACTAAGAAGCCTTAGAGAAGATACAGTCAAGTTAATCAGAGGGTCAGAATCAGAGGGTAGCAATGATTTTGAGGTGAATGAATCTTTCACTCTTTTCTTCCAACCCAGCCAACCAGAACTCTTTCCTGAGGTTTAAGAAGTTTTGTTTTAGTCCTTTATGGACTGCTATAACAATTACTACAGATGGGTTGTTTATAAATCTAGTTCTTAAAGTTCTGGAGGAGCAAGTTCAAGATCAGGGTGTCAGCATGGTTGAGTGAGGGTCCTGGTGACAGACTTATTGGTGTATCCTCACTGGTGGAAGGGACTGAGATCTATCCGGAGTCTCTTTTATAAGGCACTAATCCAATTCATGAGGGCTTCTCACCCATGACCTAATGTATCTCCTAAGTCCTCACCTCCCAATACCATCATCTTGGGCATTAAGTTTTCACCACATGAATTTTGAGGGGACACAAACAGTCAGATCATAGCAAGGGCTAAAGGAAAACACTACAATGTGAATAAAATCTTAAAGTAACTGTTTTATAGAATTTTTCTATAACACTGAAGACTTAAATTTGTGGCTTTGTAACAAGAATGATTGATGAGCATTGTCCTCACTGGGGATTTTGGATCCATAGAATGGACCATGGAGAGACACAGTAACCCAAATGGTGTTTCAGAGGGACTTACATGTGCCCTACAGAATTGGTAAGTGTATAGCTTCAGTATAAACACCAAATAATTATCTTTATATATGTTTGCAGTTGGTACTTTGACCCACAGGTTAATCACAAATAGAATTTTTAAAAAAATTATGCAGACTTGAATCTCATTATTCTAAGTTGCTTTATTGCTCTTTTCTCTCCCGCTTACTCCTGATATCTGGAGAACAAAAAGGAGGGAGATAAGGGATGGGGATTTTTATTGATCTGCTTATAATTGGCTAGAGAAGTCCTTGTGGTAAAAAACTCAAGTCAACATGTGAGTGGCAGAAAAAAATTCTCATTGAAATTCTCATGTGTTCATTCATTCAACAAATATATTGAAAGCTTCTCTTAGCTGTGCACTTTTCTAGGCAGTGGGAAAAATGTTATAGCACAAAGGCCTTAATTTACAGATTTTCTATGATAGTGTGAGGAGACAAACAATAAAGATTATATATATAGATAGATGAATAGTCAGTTGATGGATTTTGAAAAATATATCATGATAAGAGAATTGAATACAAAGTAATATTTATTTATTTATTTGTTATAATTAAGGGAAAGTCCTCTCCCTATTGTAGTAAATGAGAAAGCCAGTCATCCAGGTATCTGTAACATCAAATACAACAGAACTGAGGCTTACTCTCTGGGTCTGCAAGGAATTCTGTATGATTGAAAGAGTATATGCAAGGGAAAAACAAATGACAGCTGATATTAGACCTATAATCAGAGACAGATCATGTAGGGTCTTTTAGGCAAAGTGAAAACTTTGTATTTTGCTTCAGATGAGATAGGAAACCACTTAAGATTTTGTGCTGAGGAATAGTATTTGACTAATGTTACAGTTCCAGGGTTCACATTAAAACAAATTTTAACCAAAGACTAGTCAGATGGAACTAGAATTACTTTATCACAAGTCAAAATTCTTGAGGAAGAATTCTAATTTTTTTTTTTTTACTTTTGCCTCACAAATAAAAGATGGCCAACCTAGCACCAAGTATCACATAATACATATCAAAGTCCGAAGGCAGGAAGGAAGGGAGACTCCTTCCAGTACTTTTTTCTTTGGATTGTGGAAGAAAATCTTTCCCAGTGCACCTTCACACACATTCCCTAAGGTCACATTAGTAAAAATCCAGCCATATGCCACTTCAAACCCATAAATAGCAAAAGGGAGCAGGACTCACATGACTGACAGGTTAAATATGTTCATCTCTTGAAGCTGAGCCTACCTTTCTTGAACGCAATGCCTCCCAGGCACTTTTGAATAGGCAACCAGCAGTGGCTAACACATAACTAAAATGAGATCAGTATCTACTGAACAGATGAAGAAATGAAAACATGCTATGAAGTCTCAATACATTCCATAAAAGGAGAAGGCTGCAAGCAAATGTTGCCTACTTGTCCTTTCTTTCTTCATTTTCCCACATCCTGATTCTGTGGCTTTGTGTAGTCTTTCATGGTTATTAAGCTTTTCGGAAATCTGCTATTCCCTAAGTTATTAGTCTTTCCCAACTCAGTTGGTTTGCAGGGATTTCTAAATATTAAAGTGTAAAATGTCTGTTTATTTACTTAACTTTAGGTATTTTGTTATTGGGTCATCCCTCTGCTCATTCTAAATTGGCCTAAAAGATATTTCAAATTTAATGCATTCTTCCTGTTTAGGAAGTGAGTTATAAAAATAATAAAACCAATTATAACAAGATAAAAACATGCTCAACCCAGAAACCAATACAGAAAAACAATAGTATTTCTTTTTGAATAACATGGATGATTATCTTCAGACTCGGACCCCTTATAAATTTCATGAAATACACATGTGACCATATTCCTCCATTTGGTTCTCTTTCATTTCTTAGAGAGGCCTCTATTTTTTATTTTCTACTGTCATAGGGCACTAATGCTATTTTTTTCTCTGTCTCCACTCTTTCAAAATTTTAGTAAAGAGTTCAATAATGCAAACTCACTACATATAAGTGTAGAGTAAGGTTTAATTAACTATCTTTCCCCTGGGCATTTTAGTTGAAGAGTAACTCTTACATCCAAAGAATGCTTACTCTAAATTATAGAATTCTAAGCTCCAGGAAGCCCTGAAAGATATGTGTGGACTACGGAGGAGCTGAAGCAATTGACTTCACACCATATACCTTTTATTTATTTATTTATTATTATTTTTTATAATTCTTTATTGTTGAAAGTATTACATATGTCCCCTTTTTCTCCCCATTGACTCCCTCCAGCCAGCCCACACATTCTGCCCCAGACCCTCACTGCCCCATTGTCAGTGTCCTTGGACAATGAATATATGTATACAAAGTTCTTGGTGGATTACTTCCCACCCAACCACCCTCCCCCACCTTCCCTCTGAGATTCCCCACTCTGTTCCATGCTTCCATGTCTCTGGATCCACTTTGTTCATCAGTTTATTTTGTTACTTAGATTCCACATATGAGTAAGTTCATGTGATACTTGTCTTTCTCTGACTGACTTATTTCACTTAGTATGATACTCTCCAGGTCCCTTCATGTTGCCTCAATGGGTAAGCTACAATTCTTTTTTACTGCTGCATAGTATTCCACAGTATAAATATACCACAGCTTTTTTATTCACTTATCTACTGATGGGCACTTGGGCTGTTTCCCGAGCTTAGCTATTGTACCTTGTGTTGCTATGAACATAGGGGTGCATACATTCTTTCTGAATTGTGTTTTGTGTTTCTTAGAATATATTCCTGGAATATATTTTGATAAAGTCCTGTTTGTGGGATCACTGGGTTAAATAGCAGTTCTATATTTAATTTTTTGAGGAAACTCCATACTGCTGTTTTCCACAATGGCTGCACCAGTCTGCATTCCCACCAGCAGTTTACTAGGGTTCTCTTTTCTCCACATCCTCACCAGCACTTGTCATTTGTTGATTTGATGATGGTAGCCATTCTGAGAAGTGCAAGGTGATACCTCGTTGTTGTTTTAATTTGCATCTCTCTGATGATCAGTGACTTTGAGCATTTTTTTCACATGTCTCTTGGCCATCTGTATGTCCACTTTGGAAAAGTGTCTATTTAGGTCATTTGCCCATTTTTTAATTGGATTGTTGGTCTTCTTTCTGTTAAGTTGTATGAGTTCCTTATATATTTTAGATATTTACTTTTTATCAGATGTATCATTGCCAAATATTTTCTCCCATAAGCTGAGCTCCCTTTTCATTTTGTTGATGGTTTCTTTTGCTGTGCAGAAGCTTTTTATTTTGATGTAGTCCCATTTGTTTATTTTATCCCTAGTTTCCTTTGCCCTAAGGGAAGTATCCATAAGCATACTGCTATGAGAGATGTCTGAGATTTTGTTGCCTATGGTTTCTTCTAGGATTTTTATGGTTTCATGACTTACATTTAAATCCTTTATCCATTTTGGGTTTATTACTGTGTATGGTGTAATTTGATGGTCTAGTTTTATTTTTGTGCATGTATCTGTCCAATTTTCCTAACACCACTTATTGAGGAGACTGTCCTAACTCCATTGTATGTTCATGCCTCCTTTGTCAAATATTAATTGAACATAATGACTTGGGCTGATTTCTGGGGTCTCTGTTCTGTTCCATTGATCTATATGCCTGTTCTTGTGCCAGTACCAGGCTGTTTTGATTACAGTGGCTTTGCAGTATAACTTGAAGTCTGGTATTATAATTCCTCCAACTTTGGTTTCCTTTCTCAAGATTGCTACAGCTATTCAGGGTATTTTTTGATGCCATTTAAATTTTTGATGTATTTATTCTAGATCTGTGAAATATGCTTTTGGTATTTTAATAAGGATTGCATTAAATCTGTACATTACCTAGGGTGGTATGGACATTTTAGTGAAGTTGATTCTACCAATCCATGAGCAGAGTATATTCTTCCACTTGTTTATATATTTTTTATATCTTTTTTCAATGTCC
The DNA here is from genome assembly GCA_026230045.1 of Corynorhinus townsendii. Classification (NCBI taxonomy): domain Eukaryota; kingdom Metazoa; phylum Chordata; class Mammalia; order Chiroptera; family Vespertilionidae; genus Corynorhinus; species Corynorhinus townsendii. The sequence goes on along the minus strand of JAPDVU010000002.1, from coordinate 147,332,867 downwards.
TGTAATTTTCTGAGTATAGGTCTTTTGCTTCCTTGGTTAAGTTTATTCCTAAGTATTTTAATTTTTTTGTTGCAATGGTAAATGGGATTGCTTATTTAGTTTCATTTTTTTTGAGAATTCATTATTGGTGTATAAAAAATCCATTGATTTTTTTGGTGTTGATTTTGTATCCTGCAACATTGCTAAATTCATTTATTAAATCCAGTAGTTTTTTTTTGGTGGAGTCTTTAGGGTTTTCTATGTATAATATCATGTCATCTGCAAATAATGAGAGTTTTATTTCCTCCTTTCCAATTTGGATGTCTTTTTATTTCTTCTTGTTTGATCACTGTGGCTAGGACTTCCAGTACTATGTTGAATAAGAGTGGTGAAAGCAGACACCCTGTCTTGTTTCTGTTCTTAGGGGAAATGCTTTTAATTTTGCCCAGTGAGTATGATGTTGGCTGTAGGTTTGTCATATATGGACTACTTTATCATGTTGATATATGCTCCCTCTATTCTTACTTTACTGAGAGTTTTTTATCAAAAATGAGTGTTGGATTTTGTTGAATGCTTTTTCTGAGTCTATTGATAACGATCATGTGATTTTTGTCTTTCAGTTTGCTTATGTGATGTATCATGTTTATTGATTTGCAAATATTGTTCCAGCCTTGCATCCCTGGAATAAATCCCATTTGATCATGGTGTTTTTTATTTTTAATGTAATGCTGGATCTGATTTGCTAATATTTTGTTGATGGTTTTAGCATCTATGTTCATCAAGGATATTGGGCTGTAATTATCTTTCTTTGTAGTGTATTTCTTTATCTGGTTTTGGAGTTAGGGTAATTCTGGCCTCATAAAAAGAACTTGGAAGTGTTCCTTCCTCTTGGAGTTTTTGGAATAGTTTGAGGATTATAGGTTTTAGTTCTTTGAATGTTCGCTAAAACTCCCCTGTCACACTATATACTTTTTGTATTTACTTGTGAGGCCAGACTTAATGTGACATTTGCCTTAGGATTAAGTCATTCAGTTTCTTTTTTGAGAAACTAAAGGACAGATATACTATCATCTTGAAAAACACATATGAGATCATTAAATTGGTTAGCAATGCTAACTATGGAAGAATCTTAAAAATGAACTGAAAATTGGGAGAACAGGATTCTAAACCAAACTTTCTGTGGTAAATTCTAAGGCTGTGAGCTAATCTCTCAGCATTTTTTAATGTATTGCCTCATTCTTCAGTTGAAGAGCTAGACTGAATAGTTTCAAATACTCTTCTAATTCTTCTGATTCTCTACATAGGCTAGTTCAGAAACCCATGCTCTGTAAAGAAAATAAAAATTAATAAATGGAATAAAAATGTACGGATCATTCTAATTAACTGATAAATTTGCAAATTGATTGGAGAGACACAATGAGAAAACAATGAATAACCATGTGTAATCAAAAGGAAATTGTATGGTACTAACAAAAAACTACTATAATAGAATGTTGTTCAAAGACAGTCAATGTAGTAGAAATAGGAGTACTATGGGAAAACATAGAGGATAAAGATGGAAAATGAAGGATGGATAGGTGTGTAGCCATGAAGGAGGAAAATGGGTGTTCCACTGTAGTCAGATTAGATGCAGTCCTAAGAATGAGCACAAGCTGGGGCAGAGGTCAGGAAAATGACAACCACAGGGTCTTATATCAGGATGCAGAGCAGATAAATTGAAATGGATTTGGAAGAACCTGACTATGAATTTCCTCATAAACAGGGTAGCCATACATTTTATCATTTTAACTGGTATACTCTAGTCAAACTGTGGCATATATTCATCCACTAATAAGAATTGCACTTCTTTTCCTTATACATGTGGAAACTAGAAAATCATAAATTGGAATTGCAAGGCCTTTGTTTAGGTATTGTAAGTGGAGCTTGCTTGGATATGGTCTGCTCTAAATTTTAGTTCTCTTTCAGTCAACTCCTTACAGACAGAAACATATGATATTGCATTTGTTTTGTTGCACATATTTCCTGTGTGGGATTGCTAATTATACCTAGGGGAACTAAAGACCTCCCTGAGAGTAGAAACACAATGTGGTGAGAGTGATAAGCTATTGATAGACCTACACATAGAGGAGATAGGAAAAAAAATCAAAGACCGTAAACAATTCTAAAAGTTGTCTTAAAAATATACACTGACATTTCAAGACAGATCTCTTAGCTCCAACTTTCTTGACATTTATGTGCCCAGATCATTCCTTTGAAATCTCTACATTTTGCACATGTGGGACATGCACAGCTATTTCCAACAGCACGGACTCTCACCATCAACACTGCTCCAAGCCACATGTTCTTCTTTGCCCAAAACACTGCTCTGAAATCAGCTGGTTGAATACACACTAATTTTTCAGCATCTAAATGTGAAAGATGGGCTTTGAAGATATGATGATGAATAAGATAAATATGGTCCTTGTCCTCATGAAGCTTTATTTCTGACACAGAAGAATCGTGACTTTAAATATGATACAGTGAAGGAGAAGTTTAGAATTCTATGGCTGCTTGTAATTAGGTGATCTCCACTTAGTGAGGACACCAGATAAACCAGTTTATGTATTAACTAGAGGCCCAGTGCGCGAAATTCATGCACGGGGTGGGGGGTGTCCCTCAGCCCAGCCTGCACCCTCTCCAATCTGGGACCCTTCAAGGGATGTCCGACTGCCCATTTAGGCTAGATCCTGGTCAGACATCCCTCTCACAATCCAGGACTGCTGGCTCCCAACCACTTGCCTGCCTGCCTGATTGCCCCTAACCGCTTCTGCCTGCCAGTCTTATCACCCCCTAATGACTACCTTGTCAGCCAGATCGATGCTTAATTGCTCCCCTGCTGGCCTGATTGCCCCTAACTGCCCTCCTCTGCAGGTGTGGTCCCCTTCAACTGTCCTCCCCTGCAGGCCATCTTGTGTCCACATGGGGACGGCCATCTTGTGTTTGGAGTAATGGTCAATTTGCATATACAGGATGATTATAACACAGCAATAGAAATAACTATAGTTTATTGAAAGGCTATAATACGTGAAGTACATTTCAAGGGCTTATGTAAGAATCTTGAATTGCTACAAGACTCAGAGTTATAGGTAGTCTTATCACCACCTTACACAAGAAAAGTCTGTGGCTCTAAAAGGTAATATGACTTCCACAATACCATAGGACAGTAAGTAGAAGAGCTAGGATTAAAACATGTATTTGTATGGATCCATAGCCCTCATGTGTTCCACTTAGTTTTTCTGAACCTCAGTCTCTTCATGGGTAAAGTGAGGGTGTGAAGATCTATCTCATGAGTTTGCAGTGCAGATTGCATGCTATAATGTATGTATTAAATAAGCCTGGTGCAGTGTCTTACACACATCAGGTTAGACCTCCCAAACCTCTTTGATGTCTATATCCAAGAAAAAATCTATTCTGGGGCATTTTTCTTAATACTTTTCATGACTTTTCCATCTTTCAAATTATAGCCCTGATAAAATTTCTACAATTTACTTCTTCCCTTTTACCACCATGGCTCTAATAATAATAATAATAATAATAATAATAGGAAGGAAGAAGGTGAAAAAAGAATACTATAGATGTCATCAATTAAGCACTTGCTGTTTTATATATTTAATAAATATCTAGTTTAATCTAAGCACCTATATGGCAGGCACTTTATTCATACTACAGATGAGGGAAATAAGGAGTTGCCCATGGTTCTATCACAGTTATATGTCAGGCCTGGGTCGGCATCCAGGCTGGTCCAGCTGCAGACCCCATATTCTTCATAACCATGTTGGTCACTTCTGTTCCTCTTAGACTGAGATAATTCAAGAAACATCCCATGAGTTTGAAATTTACTGATACCAGAGATTTTCAACTGGTGTGCAGCAAGAAATTTTAAAACATGCAATACCTATTAGTCAGGGACACTGACCTCTTTTCCCTTAGATTGTCAAGTGAAAAAAAAAAAATGACAACAGCTAACACAATAGCCATCCGATGAGAATGCTCTGTCTTAAACCATAAATATATAGGTCATATAATAGAATTTCATCTTATTGGTCAAATTGCATAATAAGGTTGTGTCTGATTGGTTAATTCTTGGTACCAGAAATCCTTATATACAAATATAGGCACCTGATTTTTTAAAGTCATTTTGGAGCAAAAAGGGTAGGTAATTACTATTATTGTTTCTTTGTAAATAAATCAAAATCATACCTATTTTTTTTGTGTGCCACAGATTTTTAGTAATTAGTTTATTGTGTACAATGAGATGAGAAAGGTTGACAATTGCTATCTTACACATTAGAAAGGTGATCCTCAATATTAGACAACTGAAATAGATAGGGCAATAAAAGGAAGGAAGAAATATCTATCTCCCCTAAGCAAGCTTACCTAAATACACTCTGGTCTACAGTCATAAGTGTCATTTTAAATGGAAATAAAAGCTTTGAGAAATTTAAAAAAAAGCATCTCAGAGCAGAGTCAAATATCCTTGACAAAAAAAAAGCATAAAACACATTTTTATGTATAAAAATGACAATACAGGGTGGGACAAAAGTAGGTTTACAGTTTTGAGTATATGAACCACAGAGTTTATTTTTGTGTTATTATTTATTGTATTATTATCCATACAAACAACTGTAAACCTACTTTTGCCTCACCCTGTATAAAGGAAATAAAAGGGAACCACCGTTTTGGTGAACAAATTAGGTAATTTGATGCAATGCCCTATCTGTAGGAGCAGAAAGACAATGATGGTCAGTGAATCTCAAGTTCCAAAACCATGAAATTAGGCAGGCCACAGAAAAATTCCCTGAGTGTGCAGGGAAAGAAAGTTTGTTTTTACAGTTATTTTTTTAAACAAAAAACTAAAAGTATACCAAGCTCTGAATGCCACATTCTGAGTGTTCTAAGGTGATGGGAAATGTCCTTTGATCATAACCTAGGAAAGTACCTGTAGGAATCACAGAAGAAGGAAAGATATTTATCCACAGTTACTGGGTAATTAAGAGGGAACAAGGAAATAAACCACAAATTTATTTGTAAACTTTTATTACAATAATCTATTCTATATCAAGTCAAAAGACATAATATGTAACTATACAGTTTTCTCCAGAAATTGTCATATTTTAATAAGGTTAGTGTGTCTCCCATAGTTTTAAACTTACTGGATGCCTACTCTAGGCAGGTGACCCTGTCCCCTGGGCTCCAGAAATTTCATAGTAATTTTCTGTCTCCTTATCTCTCTAGCTTCCTGCTATTGTTAATCTGTAATTACCTCACTGGATCCATGTTCCACTCTCAACGACTCTTATCATCTTTGTAATTGAGTCCCTACATATAATTTCCTCTGTTGTAACTTTAGTGTCCATAAACTGTTTCTTTGTTAGATGCATTCGTGTTCAAGGGCTGCTATAACAAATTGCCAAAAACTAGCATAACCAATGGACACAGACAGTGAGGGGGGTGTGTGAAAGCATGTGCTGGGGGGTGGGAGACGGCGGGGAGAGGTCAAGGGTGAAAAAAGAAGACATATGTAATACTTTAAACAATAAGAATTTAAATAAAAAAAATCAATAACTTAAAAAAACAACAACTAGGTGGCTTAAAACAACAGACATTTATTTATTCTCTGACAGTCAGGACATCGCAAGTCTGACCAAGAAGTCAGTAGAGTGGCTCCTTCTTGAGATTCTGAGGAAGAATCTGTTCCATGCTTCTGTCCTAGCCCTTGGTGGTTGCTCACAATCCTTGGCATTCTTGGCTGGTGGGTACATCATTCTGATCTGTTTCTATCTTCACATAGCCTTCTCTTCCATGTCCCTTTCTCTCAACTACTCCTCATCTCTCTCTTATAATGACATTTAGTCACTGAATTAAGGGTCTAACCTAAATTCAGGGTGATTTCTTCTTGAGATTATTAATCACATCTGAAATTCCACATAAGGTCACATACCCAAGTACTGGGAGTCAGGACTTGACCATATCTTTTTGGGGTCATTATTAAACTCACAAAAGGGTTTCCTCTGTTTTTCTGCTTGGACTATAAGAGATACATGATAGTCCCTGAACTTATCCTTTAAAGTGACATTGTCCAAGGGAACTTTTTATGATGAGGCTGCAAAGGAAAATTGCAGATAACTCAATTACCCTGCTGGAGAATGTGACCTAGGTCCACAGGTGTAAAATAGGGGAGTCAGATTTTAAATTGTTTTCCTAGCTTTATTGGGGTATAATTAGCAAACAGAAGTTGTGTGCTTACAGTGTACAACATGATGATTTAATATATGTGTACATTGTGAAATAATTACCACAATCAATCTAAATAACATATTCATCATTTCACGTAGTTACCATTGTGTGTGTGTGAGTGTGTGCGAGAGGGGGAGAGGAAGAGGGGGGGAGGGAGAGAGAGAGAGAGAGAGAGAGAGAGAGAGAGAGAGAGAGAGAGAGAGAGAAGGAACACTTAAGATATACTCTTTAGCACATTTCAAATATGCAATACAGTGCAATTAACTATTTACTTTGGACTCATCGTAGGGTTTTCAAGACAAAGAGAAAAAAGAATAAGAACGGAAAATGTAGCCATGGTTTATCATGCCTTCTCCTGCACCGTGTGTAGGGACCAAACCACATGTGCTCAAGCCCATGTTGTCACATCACCGAACACCTACAAAAAGCACCCTGCAAGTCTTTTTCCTTCAGACGAAACTGAAGGAACGTCTAGTGGCTGATGTGAAAGACAAAAGGAAAGTATGATACTGTACCACACATACAATCCAAACATGGAATGTAAGCAGCATGAACCAGGTTAACTGGAAATTCTAAAGGAAGACATGGAACGTCTAAGCATTGCAATGCTTGGTGTTAGCAAACTAAGACTAAAATGAGACATTTACAGTCAGGCAACCACAAAGCAGTCTAGCCTGGAAAGGCAATCTCAGAATAAATGGAGTGGTTGCTACCAAACCAGGATGTAGACAGCTAGGGGCTACACTGCAAGGTCTTACCAAATAATATCAATCATACTTCTAAGAAATCCTATTAACATGACCATCATGCAAGTGTATTTTTTAACTACAGAGGCTGAAGAAGATGGAAGTGAAAGCTTTAACTCAAGTATCCAAGAAGAAACTGATCATGCAGCCAAATAAGACATGCTGATAATGACAGGTGACTGGAAGGAAAAATAGGAAATAAAACAAAATCAAATTCATCATACAATTAGTACTGGGGGTTAGAAATGAAGTAGGAGATCAGCTCGTGGATTTCTGAGAAGCCGACAACATATCCATTGCAAACACATGCTTCAAATAACCATATAGATAACTGTATACATGAACATCATCCAATGACCAATATAGAAATTGGAAGCAGGATATGGAGAAGGTTTATTCTTTCTGCCAAAACAAGACCAGAAGCAAGCAATGGTTCTCACCACAAATTTAATATCGAACATTGGGTTAAAGCTAAAGAAGGACACCAAAAATGCGTAGTGTCAAAATATAACATAAATAATAGCCCTGATGGATTTAAAGTCCACATCAAAACAGATCTGCATTGTTAAATTTAATTGGCTAAGAACTTAATGGACTGAAAATAAGGATATTAAGAAAGGATGTGAAAAGACAATGCCAGAAGTGTTAAAAAAAAAAATCAAGGTGAATGACAGAAGAAACACAAAAAGTTGTTAAAGACAGGTGAGAAGCAAAAGGAAAAGGTGACAAAAGCGGATTATCATTCTGAAAGCAATTTTTAATGACTATCATATAGAGTTAAAGAGAAAGATTATAATAGTCAATGAAAGGAGATAAAAGAAAACAACAAAAATAAAGGAGGGACAAAAAGAGATTTCCACCAGAAGATTGAAAAAAATAAAAGGGAAAGTCAAATCTAGCTTGGGAATGCTGAATGACCAACAAGGAAGCACATGATTTAACCTGGAGAAAATATATACAGAGCCTTGGTCAGTGTGGATCAGTTTGTTGGGTGTTGTCCTTTGCACCAAAAGTTTGCTGGAAGCATCCCACTGATGTTTTTCTATCACATCAATGTTTCTCTTTCTCTTCCCCTCCCCATTTTTCTCTCTCTGAAATCAATAAAAAATATTTTTTAAAAATCTATAGAGAGACAAAATTATGACAGATACCTTTGAAGAAGATTCTTATAAAGAAGAACCTATAATTCCAGAAAACCAGCTGGAAACTGCTCTGAAAGTATTGGGAAGAAATAAATCACCAGGGGAAGATGCAATGCTGAGAAAATTATTTCAAACCACAGAAACTGAATTTGCCAAAATCCTAAGAAGAACATGTCAACAAATACGAAAAATGAGACAAAGGCCTACAGACTAGAAACATTCAATAAGCATACCAATCTTCAAGATAGGAGATGCCAAGAGTGTGGAAATTATAGGCCCATTTCACATGCAAGTAAAGTTATGACCAAGATTTTACAACAAAGTCTTCTACCGTATATGAAGCAAGAAATGCTGGATGTTAAAGCTGGATTCAGAAAAGGAAGAGGAACTTGAGATCTAATTGTGAACACTTATTGGGCACTGCAGTGCTCCAAAGAATGTTAGAAGAAGAATACTAATCTATGTCTTAGACTAAAACCTCTGACTGCATGGATCATGAAAAGCTTTGGGTTGCTTTGAAAGAAATTGACATGCCTTATCACTTGATCGTCTGATGCATAACCTCTACAATGCACAGAAAGCCACTGTCAGGACAGAATATGGAGAGAGAGGATGGCTTCCTATAGACACAGGCATCAGACAAGGGTTCATTTTACCTCCCTATTTGCTTAATGTATATGCAGAACACATCATACAAAAAGCAGGGCTTGTCTCAGAAGAAGGAGGATTGAAAATTGGTGGAAGAAATATCAATAACTTATGATATGCAGATGACACCGAGTTACTGGCAGAAAGTAGCAATGATTTGAAATGAGTACTGAGGAAAGTTAAAGAAGAAATTGCCAAAGGAGGATAGCAGTTGAACATCAAGAAGACAAAATTCATAACTACAGTAGAATCACAACTTTAACGTAGACATTAAAGACATTAAAATGGTTAAAGGTTTTGCTTATTTTGGTTCAGTCATCAATTTAAATGGAGACTACTGCCAAGAACTAAAGAAAAGTCTGAGAAATGGATAAATCAGGAAAGGTCACCAAGCACAAAATGTGTCGTTGGAGACCAATAATAAGATCATCCACACCTTCATATTTCCAATCTTATCTAATAAAAGAGTAACATTCAAATTGACTGTACCTCCACTACACCCACAAGCCACGCCCACCAGCCAATCAGGAGCAAGTATGCAAATTAACCCAACCAAGATGGTTGCAGTCACAGAGCTGCAGCAAGCAGGAGGCTTGGGTTTCCCTGGCAATGGAGGAAGCCAAGCTTCCCTGCCACCCTGGCCGGCCCAGGCCTACCCTCAAGGCTACAAAGTTTCAATTATAGAAGATAAACAAATCCCAACAAAAATGGTGGCAGCCACAGAGCTGGAGAGAGCAGGAGGCTTGAATTGACCCCGGTGATTGAGGAAGCCAAGCTCCTGCAGCCCTGGCCTGCCTTGGCCTCTGCTACAAAGTTTCAACTATAGAAGATAAATAAATCCCAACAAAAATGGTTGCCTCCAGGGAGCGAGCAGGAGGCTTGGCTTTGCTCAAGGCTACACTGTTTCAGTTATAGAAGATAAATAAACCCCAAATACCAGGGACTCTACTTGGGTTGCCAGGGGGTGTGGCCAACCTGCAAACCACCACAGGTCCCTCACCCAGGCTGCCCCATGCCCCAAGGGAACCCCCACCCTGATCCAGGACACCCTTCAGGGCAAACCTGCTGGCCTCCACCAATGCACCAGGCCTCTATCCTATCTAATAAAAGAGCAATATGCAAATTGACCATCACTCCAACACACAAGATGGCTGCCCCCATGTGGTCAAAGATGACTGCCCCCCTGTGGACACAAGATGGCCACCACAAGATGGCCAGCAAGGGATGGCAGTTGGGAGGGACCAGGCCTGCAGGAGAGGGCAGTTAGGAGCAAACAGGCTGGCAGGGGAGCAGTTAGGCATCAATTAGGCTGTCAGGGGAGTGGTTAAGGGGTGATCAGGCTGGCAGGCAGAAGCAGTTAGGGGCAATCAGGAAGGCAAATAGGCAAGCAGTTGGGAGCCAGCAGTCCTGGATTGTGAGAGGAATGTCCGACTGCCCGTTTAGGCCCGATCTTACCTGGATCCTACCTGACCCAGGTAGGATCGGGCCTAAACAGGCAGTCGGACATCCCTTGTGGGGTCCCAAATTGGAGAGGGTGCAGGCTGGCCTGAGGGACACCCCCCCATGCACGAATTTCATGCACCAGGCCTCTAGTTACTATATAAGATGCAAAAGTTGGACTGTGGGTAATGTTGATAGAAAAAAAAATATTGGAATAATGATATTAGAGAAGAGCTCTATGAAGGAATTCTGTGCCAGAAAAATGAACTAGTAAGATTTAGAACACATTAAGCCTGAGACATCACTAATGGCAAAAATGACAAAGCTGAAGCTGTCCTATTTTGGGGCACATCATGAGAAGACAGGGTTCTTTGGAAAAGACAACAGTGCTGGGGAAAATAGAAGGTAGCAGGGAAAGGGAAAACCAAGTATGAGATGGACTGACTCCATAAAAGAGCCATATGTGTGAGTTTATAGAAGCTGAGCAAGCCAGTTGAGGACAGTACTGTGTGGACATCACCCATTCACAGGAGTCAGAGATGACTCAACAGCACATAACACACACACATGCGTGCGCACGCACACACACACTACACTATTGACTATGGTCACCATGCGGTATGTTAGATCTTCAGAGCTTATTCATCCTGTATAGCTGAAACTTTGACCCTTTGATCACCATCTTCCCATTTCTTTTACTCCTAGCCCCTGGAAACTACCATTCTACTTCTGCTTTTATGAGTATGAGTCTTTTAGATTCCACCTATAAGAACATATTTATTTTTAATAGGTAGCCTTACCTGGAAACAGAATGAAGGATGAATTGGAGCAGAAAGCTCAAAACAAAGTTTTCTGTTCTGATTCTCCACTAAGAATCTATAAGGTATGTGCCACACATTATCATCATCTAACTCGGAGAGAAAAGGAAACTGTCCTGAGTTTACATAAATCATGTACATGTTTCCATTCTGTATGTGCAAGCTGGTTAGTAAAACCATTACATTCTGTAAAGCATTAAAGCATTTAAAAAATATTTGCTAATCTCTTAGGCACTTTAAAGTATTACATATAATATGTAAAAAAGGAATAAAAAGACCCCCTGTGGTTGTTCACCTTCTACCCAGAATCACTTTGGGAGAAAGCAAAGCTGTGCATCTTTCAGTTGTAGGCCTTTTGCATTTGGGTGACAGCAGTAATTCCTCTTGTAATTCTTGGCTAATGCATTAGCATTCCCGGTCCTTTCTGCCATTAGACAGGCTCCACCGTGCACTCTGATGGTTTCTACTCTGTAATTGTAGGGATCCTCATTAATCTAAAAGAATATTATGACATTGCAAGCTTACAGGAGAGACAATTCATGACTGACACAAAAAAGGCTTAAATTATGCTGCTTTTGATGATGAGAGATGCAGAGCTGCATTTTTTTTTTAACTTTGGCAAAATTAGGATTTAGCAGCTGTAAAAAAATTTTTCTTGTATAATAAAAGTGGATGGCATTCAGATACAACCAATTCTAGGCCTGCCTTAAAGGAAACCTTTAATTCCAAGAAGAGATGAAAATTTCAAAGCTGCTTTCTGGTGGCATTTTTATTGATAAACCTGCATTTAAAGCAGAGCTTTAAAAAATGCATGAGATGCACGTAGTCAGAACATACTGTGTTAGAAGCTGCTGCCCGGAGTCTGAAAGCTCAAGGAATTTTACAGATTGCTCTGGATGGTCTCCAAGATGTGTTTTGACATATGATAAATTTTTCACATTCAAGTCTACTTGATGAGAAAGAGTTGACTTTGGGAAGTAGGTTTTCCTTTGTTATTAAGTAGGTAAAAACTGTTTGCTGTTTTAAATGTAAAATGAGGAAAAAATACAGCTTTAAATTTAGACAAAATAGATAGCAAAAGAACTTCCCTATAATATTTCCCTCTGTATATAAACTCTCACCCATATAGTTCAATAGATTATTTGCCATGGATACAGTCTTAAACATTTAGACTTGCTTTATTTTTATCAATAAGGACAATGAAGCCCAGAAAGGTAATGACTCTTTCAGGAACACTGATTCTTGGTGGCAATTTAGAGGGAAAATGAGCCTCGTTTTTCTCTTCTCTAGGCCAGTACATTTTTGCAACATTGTGCCAAAATAAATGAGTCAATATTTAATATCTACAGTGCCTATCATCGTACTGGACATCAGAAATGGCTTCTACAACAAGAAATTTTTAATTCTTTTTGGAAAACAAAACCAGCACACATGAAATTATGCTCAACATCTCTAATCATCAGAAAAATGCAAATGAAAACCACAATGAGGTATTTTAACTCATGCCTCATTAGAATGACTATCTTCAAGACAAAAGGTAACATAGGTTGGCAAGTATGTGGAAAAAGGGAACCTTGTGCACTGTTGATGGAAATGTATATTGGTTCGGCCACTATGCCAAACAGGAGGAGGTTCCTCAAAGAATTAAAAATAGAGCTATCATCTGATCTAGCCATTCCACTTCTGAGTATATATCCAAAGGAAATAAAAACAAAATCTTTAGGAGAAATCTGTACTCCCTTGTTTATTGCAACATTATGCACAATAGCCAAGATGGAAACAACCTAAGTGTGCATTTATTCATGAAATATATATGGAATATTATTTAGTCATTAGAAAGAAGGGAATCCTGTCATTTGGGACAACATGGATGGAACCTGAAGGTATTATGCTAAGTAGGGTAAGTCAGACATAAAAAGACAAATCTAAAAAAGCCAAACTCCTAACAATAGAGAGTAGAATGGTGGTTATCAGGAACTGGGGGGAGAGGAGTGAATTGGAGATATGTTTAAAGGTACAAACTTGCAACTAGTGGGTAAATAGCTTCTGGGGATCTAATGCACAGCATTGTGATTATAGTCAATAACACTGTATTACAAACTTCACAGTTGCTGAGACTAGATCTTAATTGTTCTTACCACACACACACAAAAAGCAGTGATAATTAAGTTATGTGATAGAGGTATCAGCTGATGCTATAGTGGTAATTATATTGCAATACATAAATACATCAATCAATAGATTGCATACCTTAAACTTACACAATGTAATATGTCAATTACATTTCAATTACAACATGGTGGTAACAACAACAATGCTTTACAGATACAATTCCATTTAGTTATGAAAACTGTTCTGGACTACACTTTACAGTTGAGGAAACAAACACAAACACATCAAATAATTGATGAAGGTCAAAAGCTAGAAAATATAGTGCTGGCCATATAAATCTGGGCCATCCGATACAGAGCCCAAACACTTAACCTATTATCTCCTGATACCTGATGGAATGTGGGGTCCTAAAGGGGAAGGCATCAGTCCAAACTGGAACTGTAGAAATAGCATAAGTGCACAGGACTTAAGCAGAGTCTTAAAGGTAGAAAGCAAGTATTAAGCCTCAGAAAGGAGGAGTTTATTCCATGTTGGGAGAAGGGAATGATGCTATCTGAGCAACATGCTATTATGGGGGAAAAGGAGTTAAACTCAGGGCAAGGCAAATAAGCATATGGAAATGAGGAACAGTGTCTCTTAGCTGCATGGCGGATATGACCTCACCATAAGGACAGACTCAGAATAAAGTCTTGAGGGACTTGTTGAATTTCACATCCTCAGTACTGTCAGAGTTCTCTAGTTGACAGGGCTTCTCTAAGAATAGCTGCCCTTTTGCCACTCCAGAATCATTTTATTCTAAAGAAGGTTAAAAATATTCTCCCTCCTTAGTAAATCGGTTTTGTGTTGATATGTCCTGATGCCAGTGGTTATCTACTAAATTAGTTCCTATCCAACTCTGAATATTTGAAAACATAACTCAAAATGGATACTCTACATACACTCTAAAGAAGCATGCCTGGAGAAAAATTAATATTCTAAACAATGCTGTATACTTGCACTCAAGTCTTAGCTCATTACAGGGACTTCCTTTCCAAAATAATATATTTTATTGACATTGTATTGTTCACTCCTTGTCATACATCACACTTTTATCACTGTCTCAAAAAAGGAAGTGTATGGTTTTTCTCCCTTAACTTTTCTTTTAAATGTATCTTCATCGTTGAAAGTATTACAGATGTCCCTTTTCCCCCCATTGACCCCATCTATCCTGCACCCACCCGTCCCAGACCTTCACCACACTATTGTCTATGTTCATGAGCTATGCATATATGCATGTAAATTCCTGGGTTAATACCTACCACCCTCTTTTCCCTCTGAGATTGCTCAGCTTCTGTGTCTCCGGACCTATTTTATTCATTAGATTCCACATAGGAGTGATATCATGTGATACTTATCTTTCTCTGACTGGCTTATTTTGCTTAACATAACTCTTAATGACAATGGCCCATGATCCCTTGTATATATAACACAAAGAAAGCAATACGTTTTCTCAATTTTCTAATCATAGTCAATATTAGCACATGGTTTCAGAAAGTTTTGCTATCTAAAGACATGGGTGGATAGATAAATAAAAATAACTTTATAAAAACAATTGTTACTACACATACTTTTAAAAAAATAAGAGGTGGTAGACATAATGTTTACTTGCATTTAACAGTAGAAAATGTTTTAATAAAAGACTTGTACTCTCAAAATTCCAAATACACATTTTTTTTTTCTTTTCTTTTTGCTGCAAGAGCTAATTCTAGCCCTGACTGATGGGGCTCAGGCGGCTGAGTGTTGTCCTGTATACTAAAGGGTTGTAGTCCGGGCACATGCCCATGTTGTGGGCTTGATCCTATGTGCAAGAGGCAGCTGATGGCTGTTTTACTCTCTAATTGATGCTTCTCTCTCTCTCTACCTCTCCCTTCCTCTCTAAAAATCCATAAAACACCTTTTTTTTATATTACTTTTCTATTTGTACTTACAAAATTTTCATTTTATTCTTATAATCATAATTCCTATCCTTGTTTATTGCTAATTCCATGGTTAAAAGAAATAATGTTCCCTGCCAGCTTCTCAATATTTGTGTTATTTATTTTTGATTTAACTACTTGTTCGATGAATTTTATCACCTTCCCTTTCCTAATCGTCTGCAAAGGCTTACATATACTATATTCATTCCCTGATTTTTTATTTTTATTTTCTGTCTGGATGATCTAGTCATTGTTGAAAGAGTATTCAAGTCCCCTACTATTATTGTATTGCTGTCTATTTTTCTTTTCAGATCTTTTAATATTTGTTTTATATATTTAGGTGGGCTGTACCTATGTTGGGTGCATAAATATGCACAATTTTATATCTCTTGATGAGTTGACTCCTTTATGATTATTTAATTACCTTATCTCTTGTCTTAACGTCGCTCTGGTGGCTGTCACAAAAGCTGGGGAATCAGATGAGTGTACTAGCTCCTTTTAGGGAGATACTGGTGACATGGCCTTTTATTGGAATGGGCTGGAGGGAGGGAAAAGGCATGAGAGATGGCCACCAGTTTCCCCAGCACCTGGGGAAAATCATAGCATGATGCTGGATGCTTGCTAAATTACAAGCCTGGCCCTCAGGTAGTGACTTTTAAAGTGTGCAGATGAACCTCTTTCAGTGAAAGACTGGGAAATGGGCCATTTTGCCTTCTCCCTCTGTGCTGAGCCCTGAGTATTGGTGCAGTGAGTGTTTATCAATAATATTGTAATATGATTACATGGTGACAGATGATTGCTAAAATTAGTGGGGTGATTACATTGTAAAGTATAAAAATGTCAAATCGCTATATTGTACACACCTAAAACTAATGAAACCAATGTAAGGTCGTATACCAACTATCCTATCTAATAAAGAGGGAATATGCAAATTGACCATCACACCATCACAAAGATGGAGGTGCCCATAGCCACAAAATGGTGGCACCTAGTCCTCTCAGCCCCACCTGAGTCCCACAGTCCTTTCAGCCCAGCCAGGGCGGCAGCAGGCGCACGGGGTGGCTGGACCTGCCCTCAGCCCTCTAGCTGCCCAGGGCTGGCCTGAGGTGCAGGCAAGCTTCAGATGGCGGCTGCCCAGTCACCCAGGGCTGCCCGAGGCTCAGGTAACCAGGGCCGGCTGAGGCTTGCGCTGCCAGCAGTGGCAGCAGCAGAGGTGTGATGGGGGCGTCGCCTTCCCCTGATCGCTTCCTGCCCCTGAGGGCTCCCAGACTATGAGAGGGAGCAGGCTGGGCTGAGGGAACCCCCACTCCAGTGCATGACTTTTCATGAACCGGGCCTCTAGTACCTAAATAAAAAATCAAATTTAGTGAAAGTGACATTGAAGAAAAAGAACCGCTTCTTTGTTTTCTACAGTCTTGTGGGTCTTCTAACACACATCCTGTTGGCTTTCAGAGCAAGTGTGTCAGGATCTCATGATTTTGATGGGAGTCTGAAAAGTCGGGGCACTACACATGGGGTTCAAACCCTTTGTTCCTCAGGGAGAAGCTAAGAGTTGAGGATTCCCTCCCTACTGTATAGTGATATGTTGGGTTCATGGCAAGAATGTGTCTCATCCTTTCCTACCTATTTCAATGTGGGTATTTTCTTATTCATTCAATGTGTAGGAGTTCCTCAACTAGGTCCTGTATCTCCTTTAGAGGAATTGCCCATGTGAGCTGTACATTCAGCATATCTGTAAGGAGGGACACTCAGGAGTCTCCGGTGTCACCATCTTGGTTGACTTGTAATGTCTCACAATTGCCCCTTCCTATCCATTGAAAGTATAGGAAAAGCATCAAATATATAAATATCTTTTTTTTAATCCTGGAAGTTATTTTTAATTACTTTTTTCAAAAGTATGTATTATCTTCTCACTGTACTAACTGGCTGTCTTTTATATTGCTCCTAAGAAAATTAATGTACTATTCATGTAGGTTGAACTCTCTTTTGGAGATCTTCTATACCTAGGTCTCCCAATATTCAAATATATGGTTATTGTCGTTCTCTGGATGATTCAGAGATGTTCAGTTTTTAATTTTTAGTTAAATTGAGAAAAATTTATAAAAATACTTAAAAACCACAGTGCAATTAAAATGTGCCTTACAAATTTCTAATAACATTAGTAGACCAGTTTTATTACATGTATTTTAAGCAGAAAATTTGAGACTCAGAGAAGATAAGCCACATATCTAAGTTATTTTCATCAGTAAGGAGTTGAGTGAAATTTAAAGGCAAATCTATTATTCTCAAGAATTCTTACATAACTTTCCCACTATATTGTAAAGCATTATACTAGAAAAAGTTACACTCACATAAAACACTTTAATAAAGAAATTAGATTGTCAATATTATTCTTTCATTTCAGGGTTTTTTTATTCCTTTAAATATTAAAAAACACACAAAACTATCCAGTAGCTTCTGAACTCTTGAAGAAAAGCATCATTAAAAAGATATAAAAGGCAAACACCTGAATTTGATCTCCAAGTCATGAAATTTCTAAATATTATTTTAAAGCCTGCTATCCTTAGGTACACATTTATTTTCCCCAGTCAACACTTACTATGCTTTTAAATAAGTCAGTGGTATCTAGACTGTACTTTGTCTTATATGTTATGAATTTTATCTCTTTTGTTAGCTAGCACTTTATTGTGTGAGGAAAAATAGTTGTATCTTAAGGAATGTAAAACTACACTTGTTTTTTGTTAATGTAGATACTCAGGTTGGTTAATTTTAATAGCCCATTTCTTTTTTTAAAATTGTATTAAAATTCACATTACATGACATTTACCATGTTAACTATTTTTAGAGTGACAGTTCAGTGGCATTAAGTATGTTCACAATTTTACGTTACCATCTGTCCAAGGACTCTTTCATATTGCAAAACTGAAATTCTGTACCTATTCAATAATAAGTCCCCATTTCCTTCTCCCTACAGGTGCAGATAAGCATCATTTTATTTTCTATTTGTATGACTACTCTTGGAACCTCATATACAAGGAATCACAGTGTTTGTCCTTTTAAGACAGGTTATTTCCCTTAGCATAATATCCTCAAAGTTCATCCATGTTATAACATGTGTCATAATTCCTTTCTTTTTAAGGCTTAATAATATTCCATTTACACTTTATCATTCATCTATCCATGGACACTTGGGTTGCTTCCACCTTTTGGCGACTTCAAATAATGCTGCTACAAACATAAGTGTACAAACATCTCTTCAATTTCTTGCTTTCAATTCTTTTGGGAAAAAATCCAAAAGCAAAATGTCAGATCATATGGTAGTTCTATTTTAAATACATATTTTGTGGAACTACCATATTTGTCCCATAATGATTGCACCATTCTATATTCTGACCAGCAGTGTGCCAATGTTCCAATTTCCTCACATCCTTGTTAATTTTGTTATTGCTTGTGTGTGTGTGTGTGTGTGTGCTCGCGCGCGCACGCACGTATGCTTTATTGTAGTTATCCTAATGGGGGAAGGTAGTTAAGAGCCCATTTGTCACTGAAATACATTTGGCAATATGCGTGAATTTGTACTATTGAATTTAGTTGTGGCATTTTACAGGGTTCAAGATTTAGAGATGTGGTGATATGTAATATTACCAGTTGGTAGTAAGTTTAATCAAAATCAAAGGAAGACCGAGTTTACAGAACATTTAAGAACATCAGATATCCTATATAATCCACAACAGAGAGGCTATTAATTCTAGGAAATGTTACTAATTTTATCAACATGTACATATCCTTTATTTACAAAATAAAATTTTGTTTTTAAATATTACATACATTTATAAAAGAAAATTTAGAAAATTCCGAAAAGCAATGTAAGGAAAGTAATTTCACCATTAAGCTATAACTATTTTAATATTTGTCCATTTTTAATAACATGTTTATTCTTGCATACACACTCAGATTTATATTCACTTTTATATGTTGCTTAGTCACATAATATTATATAAGATGTTTTCCTGTCTTATCCAACTGACAAAATATACATTGAAAATATGTTTCTCAGAATATCTGAGTGCTCTTCAATCAATGCAGAATATATAACTATCTCCCAATGGTTTCACAATTAGTTTTTAATATTTCATTATTAATAATAACAGCATGATAATTATCCAAATATTTACATCAGTGTCCCCACAAATAATTATATCCTAGAAGTCAAATTAGTCGGTCAATAGGTACAAATATGTCTAAACCATTCATATTTCTCATATTGACCTATCATAGAAACTCCACATCCTGGATCTGTTAGATTATTTGTAAGATTCAGGCTAATCATTTTGCAAGAATATTACATAAATTATATTTTGTATATCTTTTGCCTCTCATCCAGAGGCTTCATAAATCTATTCACTATGTGACCCTAACTACTGGGTCAAAGAGGCCTCAATTTGCTCATCTGTCAAAAAACAAAGAGAGGAGAAGGAGGGAAAGATTATATATTTTCAAATATTTCAACTATATTGATGATAAATAAATTATAGAATTAATGGATAAATATAGCATTATTTGCTGATTTTGCCATGCTATTACCAAAGTCTAAGGATTTCTTTTTTCTTTTTTTCTAATTTTGTAGAATAAAAATCTTTATATATCTATACCATTGAGCATTTAATTTTTTCCTCTCAAAAAGTCTGTTATGAATTTAAAAAAAAACTTATATTACTTGATTTATAGTAAAAATGATATAGTTTAAAATGGCATTTGAATAAGATTACCTTACTCCAGTGTCAAAATGGAATACTATATAGGGAAATTATCTTTACATAAAAATATATTAGAAATAATTTTTCTTCACTTGTTTTTATAGTATAAATAATGAACTCTGATTCTCTGATTGTTAACACTTAGTAGAATTACATTTTTATTACCACATTTACTGTGTAATAAAAAGACCTTAATATTAAGACTATCCAACTTTATTTTTACTAGCAGAGGCCCAGTGCACTAATTCGTGCATGGGTGGGGCCAGGCCGGCCACCGCAGTGAGTGTCCTTCTATTGTTTTGGTTGCTTGGTTTTCATATATATAGATAGTATGTCAACATATCCATATTGAATTTTGTTTTATATGTATTTAAAAATTAGCAACAACACATTGCTTCCTACAGTGAATATTTTCAAATCTAACTTGAAGGGATGACAAATTACCTAAGGAGAAAATTAGAAAAGAAACATTTGGAAAACTGGGTCAAAGAAATTATTGCTGGCAAGAATATTTGATTTGTTTAACTAAAAACATAGTTTAAGATAAACAAGCAAATTTAGTTGCATTCCAAGGAATTAAATATCTTATAACTGATGCCTGTAGTTTAAAAACCATTATGGAATTCCTATCTAATAAAAGAGTAATATGCAAATTGACCATCCCTCCAAGACTCAAGATGGCTCTCCCCATGTGGATACAAGATGACCGCCACAAGATGGCCAGCAGGGGAAGGCAGTTGTGGGCAGTTGGGGGTGACCAGGTCAGCAGAGGAGGGCAGTTAGGGGTGACCAGACCAGCAGGGGAGGGCAGTTAGGAGCAATTGGGTTGGCCAGGGAGCAGTTAGGTGTCAATCAGGCTGGCAGGGGAGTGGTTAGTGGGTGATCAGGCTGGCAGACAGAAGCAGTTAAGGGCAATCAGGCAGAGGCAGGCGAGCAGTTGGGAGCCAGCAGTTCTAGACTGTGATAGGGATGTCCCAGATTGGAGAGAGTGCAGGCTGGGCTGAGGGACAGTCTCCCCTCCCCCCCATGTACACAAATTTCATGCACCGGGCCTCTAGTTTATTTAATAAACACATAAATGTGGGATTTTTTTCAAACCTGATTCTCTTTATATGGAAAAATTTTCTTATTTTTTCCAAAGGTGATTCTTTGGAAATTATATTTTCAGAAAATTTTAGAATCCATTATAACACAATGTTCTTCAATTCTTGTTTTTACTATTCATATCAATTGTTCCTCAGCATTTTCCTCACTCTCTCTACATTGTTTAAGAAGGAGACCTTTGTCTATTGTTGGTTTAAAGTAAAACGCATTACATATTAATAAGCAGAGCTTTGTTGGCTGTGGAGGAGCTGTATGTTGTTCCACAGATGCCTAACAGTGGAGCCAGAAAGAGAAAGATAACTCACAAGATAGAAAAATATTTGAACTTGACTGCTAACCATAGATTTATGGGAGGAAGAGGGGAATTGCTGCTCTATTGGGAAAAATATTTCTCTGTACTGTTTATTCTTGGGAGCCCTAGTCAGAGGAGTGTTCTGGAATTTTTCAAATTCAATTCAGTTTTTAGTTCAGCAAATAGACTATGGGTAGAAGTCAGTAAGATATAGATGGGTAAATGAGTCCTGCCCTTAAAAAGCTTCCATTAAGGTATTGTGTTGGGGAGGGGGTGGGAAAGCAATAAGGAACCCTTATCATACATTAGGAAAATTAAAATGATTTACAAGAAAACAGGTGGGTAATACTGAGGAAAAGGGTGGGTGATAAAAGTTTCTCAAAAGAAATACATGCCCAAGCATGTTCTGAAGGGCATTTAAGTTAAAGAATTACAAGCTGATAGGTGGAAGTAAGGGACCTTTCAAATAAAAGAGAACAACATAGATAATATGAGAGAGTTATAAAATAACAGCAATTAAAACACACACACACACACACACACACACACACACACACACACACAGGCACACACACACAAGTATTTTACCGTGTGGCTTAACATACAAAAGGAAAGTTAGTTGAAATAAGACTGGGAAACTAATTTCCTGTGTTACTATTCAAGGCTATAGATATTATGCTAAGCATCTTGGACTTGCCCTGGAGACTATAAAAAGCCACTAAAATTGGTAAGTCAGGATACAAAGTCCTTATCCTGTGGGACCAGAAGGAAAGACAAACCTTCAACAAGGTTTTGCAATAATAGTTAAACTGGTAAATTAACAGATCATGAATTGGAAAACAGTGCAAAGAATAAAAAAAAATATATAGTTAAGAAGTAAGGATTGAAGGGATAATTTCTTTTATATAAAAATGTTTAAAAATCACCACCATCTTCTAACTTTATGACTTAGAATAGAAGCCCGATGCACAAAGATTCATGCAAGAATGGGCCTTTCTTACCCTGGCTGGCGGCACTGCCCTTGCTCCAGCCAGAGCCACCTTTTTGCTCCAGCTTAGAACTACCTTTCCACCTTCCCACGCTGCCCAGAGGCCCAGAGCTGCTGGGCCAGTGCAGAATGCCTGTGTCATCGCCATGGCAACAACACAAGTGTCCTACCCCACCCCCAGCTGCTCGGCACCTGCATATGCAAATTAACCTGTCATATTTGTTGGGTTAATTTACATTCTCACTCCTGACTGGCTGGTGGGCCTTGTGAAGGTACGGTCAATTTGCATCTTACTCTTTTATTAGTGTAGCTGATTAGATGTTTAATAGTTGGTAACAACCAAAGTAGGGACTACAGGATGAAGCTCAACTTTGCAGGGCATGGATGACAACTTGAATTTTAAATTCTTGGCATTGAGGCATTAATTTACATTTATAAAGAGGTATTGAACAGATTATTGTTTAAAATTTTAAAATGAAGTAACAGGATAGCAGTGTTCTGTGTTTTCTTGGAGTCTATATTTGCCTATGTGGCATCCATTAATTAATTACATAACCTAACCAAGGCTAACATTTTTTTTAACCTCCTGTGATCTAGAGTTCATACTCTGAAACTCTTCCTAATTCACATACCATGCTAGTATCCTCCCTGCCCTCAATCAATCTAGGGCCAGGTACCACACAACTAGGGACAGCTCTTGTACCTGAAGGCCAACCAGAACTATTCAAACTAATCAATCCTAAACTGTTTATTCCATGATTACCCCAACAAAAGCTCTGATTTGGGCTTTCACGTAACTCGACTTTCTCTTAACAAAATCTGGTTTTGTTCCCTGTGGCCCTGAGTGGCATGGCATGCCCCTTCTCCTTGGGAAATGTAAGGAACAAATTATTCTTTCAAAGGCAGTTGTCTCCATGTGAGTCATACTACTGATTAGAACAAATCATGATTAAGTTCTGATTAAAATAAATCCTGGGTATAAATATTGAAGCAAGTAGTCATTGGAGAAGGTAAGAAGAAAGCATGGATCCAAAATGCAAACTTGGAGAATAGAGGGCATCAGGGCATCAGGGCATCAGAGAATAGAATTAATGATAAGAGAAAGACTAGAAGTTCAAGGCCTTATTAGCATTATTATTTTAAAATAAAGATACTTATTTACCATATCAGTTAAAATATGGATTGAAAAAATGTCCACTGCTTTGCAAAAAAATGTTATTAGCAATGAATTTAGGAAGCATTTCATGGATATGGTAGGATTCAAAGACAGATTAGAGATTATTTATGGACTAGGGGCCCAGTGCACGAATTTATGCACTTCGAAAGGAACTGTGGGCCATGAGGCTGTGGTGGGCACAGGGGCAGGTCTCAGCTCATCTTCTGTGCCCTTGCCCGGCCCCTCCTGCCACGACCCCCGTCCCCTGTCTGCCAGCAGCCCCACTCCTGCCGTTGCCACTCCCATGCGCTGATGATGCCAGCCTTCTTGCACCTGCTGACAATGCTGAGCGAAAAGTACTGGCGTTGGGTGTTGGAGGCAAGTGAGAGTGGCAGCTCCATTGCCAGCTGCGGGTGCAAGTGCAGCTGGTGCCGGCAATGGGTACAAGTGGCGGCTCCAGTGCTAGCAGCGGAGGCGAGTGAGGCTGTCTCCAACAGTGGGTGCAAGCAGCAGCTACTGGCCCCAATCACATCAGGAGCAGGGGGAGGTGGAGAAGCCCTAAGGAGCAATTGGGGCTGGCAGCTGCTGCTCACACCCACTGACAGCACCAAACGATCAGGGCCGGCTACGAGAGCTGGCAGCGGATACAAGTGGGGCTGGTGCCAGTAGCAGGTGTGAGCACTGGGTGGGAATGTGGCACATGGGAACAAAGAATTTTCAGTTACTGCCAGAGTTTCGTCCTGATGACAGCGACCATCGCCCCACCTTGGTCTGGCGCCTCTGCTCACCTGCTCCACCATCCTGCAACAGCCAACACCTGCCATGTTCCACACTCTGCTGCCTGCTGCTATTGCCCACCATATTGCACACGCCCTCTGGTGGTCAATGCACGTCATAGTGACTGGTTGTTTGGTTGTTCTGCCATTCATCTATTTGCATATTAGGATTTTATATATATATAGACTATAGGCTTGGTGCATGAATTCGTGCATGGGTGGGGTCCCTCTGGGTGGCCTGCAGGGATTGGGCTGAAACCCGCAGCCCAACACTGCCTGCAGCTCCTACCTGCCATTCTGCTCATCCCAGCCCCACTGTGCCTGCTGCAAGCTCACGCCCAATCAGTCCTGATCGGGAGAGGCTTGCACTGCCACAGCATCACTCGCCAGCCATGAGCCCTGCATTTGGTGCCCTCCCAAGGGGAGTGGCCTGTGGGGTCAGGCTGAAACTGGCTCTCTGACATCCCCTGAGGGGTCCTGAATCGCAAGAGAGTGCAGGCCAGGCTGAGAGATCCTACCGGTGCACAATCGGGCCGGGAAAGGACCACTGGAGGGCTCCAGGGTGTGTCTGGCCCATTTTGCTCAGTCCCGATCAGCCAGACCCCAGCAGCAAGCTAACCTACCAGTCAGAGCATCTACCCGCTGGTGGTCAGTGCACATCATAGCAACTGGTCCACTGGTGGACTCTCTGCCCCCTGGTGGTCAATGAACATCATAGAGAGCGGTTGAGCAGCCTTAGCATATCATTAGCATATTACACTTTGATTGGTTGTTCAGTTCTGTCAGTTGGTCTGTTTGCATATTATCCTTTTATTATATAGGACTAGAGGCCCAGCACATGAAATTCATGTGTGAGTACGGTCTCTAGGCCTGGCATGCGGTCAGGGCCATCTTTCCCTGCTGCCCACAGCTGGCCCTGCCCCCCACAGCCACCTACCCCCAGTTCCCCTTTTGCTATAGGGTGATCAGTGCCTGATGGCTGGAGAAGGGACTGAGAGGTCGGCTGTTACCACTGGCCCGCCAGCCCCACTCCCGCTGTGGGTTGCCTTCTGTGTGGGGTGCAACCAGTGGGGTGAGGGCCATGGCCTGGCACTGCCTGCATCCCCCACTACCCACCCTCAGTTCCCCATTTGCCATTAGGCAATCAGAGCCTGCCAGCCGGGGAAAGGAACTGAGAGGTGGTGAGTGCTTCTCATAGTGACTGCTCCAGCAGTCATTCTGATCGTTCTGCCTTTAAGGTCAATTTGCATATTACCCTTTTATTGTAGAGGCTGGCCAGAGGGAGGGGCTGGGTTCACTGGCCACAGTGGGCATCATAGTGACCGATCATTCCGGCCTTATGGTCGCTGGCTTTTTATATATATAGATATCAGTTTCCCTTGCTAGTCTTTTCTTTCTTCAGATAAAACTCATCAAAACCTGTGATTTCTGATCTTTAAGAACATAACTCAACATATAATTTGTAATTGTCAGAATATTAGATAAGCGCACTTTATATAATATGTGCCTTCACTCTATATATTTAGAAACAGAATTTCTCAACTACAGTGCAATGATTAAGGAAAGAAAAAATATGAGAACTGAATCATAGAAATAAAAAAAAGTTTTATGAAAGAATCGAATACATGAGTAAATTATTACTTAACATGAAGTCAAATTCAATAGACATTGAAATTCACAAATTTATAGATCTGGACAAAATTTAGCAATATAATTATACTTCCTAATTTTAAGGGGGGAAATGAAATTTGAAAAAGCTAAGACCCACTACCCTAAGTGTTCTGGTTATTTGCACAATGCCTTCCTACTACTGCATGGCACATGGCCTTTAGGTCATTTTCCATTAGTTCTTTTATCTAGTTTGCTCCCCTTCATGAAAAATGCCTGACATTACCCTGTAATTATATGATATGATAGATGAGTCCTTACTTACTATTCCATTTGGCAATAGATTCTTATTTTCTTCAGGAGAAAAAAACAGTCTCCTAGTGTTTTGTTTTATTTTTTATTTTTTGACTATGAAATTGTCCTGTTTTATCTGATTGTAGTAAAAGCAATTGTGGGTAGTGAGGTAATGACATATATAGAATTTCTTTTTTAGGATAGTTGTGGTGATAGTAAGGTGGTTAAAAAATTTTACAAGGGTTAGTAATAGACAGACAATTGACCTCAGAATTTACCACAAATACACTGACCACAAAAAAGAATAATGTATCTCGACCTAAAATTTTATAAGTTAAGTAATACAAAAAGTGTTAGTGATATATATTTCAGAGATTGTACATTTTTAAGACCCCCATACTGCAAAAGAATCTATGATAATTTTTGCAAATTGTCTACCTTAAAGTAAATATTAAGAAAAAAAAAACACTTCTGAAATAAATTTTTATTGGCCTTTCTCTTTCTTAAAAATCTGTCCCTATTCCAATATTCTTTCCATTATATGTTTCTTTCCCATTTTCCTCTGCTTAGTGAAAGCACAAGCTATTGATTACAGCTGCCCCTAACAGTCTGAGGAGCAGAGTTAGACCAGGCTCAGAGAAAAGAAATTGTTTGTCAAATGGACATAAATGACTTCCAGGCTTGATGTTAATCAGAGAATTGTTTCCTGTATCCTTCTAATGAGGCCTTTGAAAGTGTTTTGAGATCACAACAAGATGGAACAAACAGCCTGCTATGGGGTGTGTTTCCTCAAGAAGCCTACTGGGGGGGGGGGGGGTTGGTGAAAGAGGGGAGGAGGAGGAAGGAAGTGGGTGGAGAGAGAGAGAGAGAGAGAGAGAGAGAGAGAGAGAGAGAGAGAGAGAGAGAGAGAGAGAGAGAGGGAGGGAGGGAGGGGAAGGAAGGAACTTTACACTCTGGCATTATTGATTGCTTTTGTACATGTGTTTTTAGGTTCACTGTTTGGGAAACTACATTATTTTCACCTTTGTTTTTGTTTGTTTGTGTGTTCAATTATAAAAAAAAACAATGTTTTATTTTGAACTAAATTGAGACATTGCAAAAATGGTACAACTTCCCTCAACCAGCTTTCACTAAAGCTAACATCTAACATAATCAAAGTACAATGATCAGAACCAGGTAATGAACATTTGCACAATATTATTACTACCCTAACTGCTATATTTAAATATCACTAATATTTCTTCCAATGTTTTTTCTTCTGTTCCAAGATCATATTGAGGCTTTACCTTGTGATTGGTTATTTCTTTTTAATCTCCTGCAGTCTGTAAGAACTCCTTAATATCCCCTTGTCTTTCATGACCTTGATACTTTAAAGATTATTAATCAGTTATTTTCAGGTATTCCTTAAACTGAGGTTAACTTGAACATGTTTTCTAATGTATGGCTGAAATATTCATTATTGAATATCAATAGTAGTAGCTGTGTTTTTTAATTTTTTGGTATCTTCTTAAGATATTTTATACTTTGAAATCCTTTCTCTGCAGTTGTTGCTCTGATTTGCCCAGTTGCTTTTTCCTCCAGGTTTTGAAAGGGTTTACTTTTTCTGGTGAGAACACTAACTCACACACAGGCCTTTGGCTTGTGTCTCTGCTCTGATCTCCTTGGTTTTTGTTGTTGGTTTTTTAATTTTTTTTTTTGGGGGGGGGGTGTCAATCTGTGCTGCTGGATATACAGAGGGCAGAGATGGGGTGGGAACATTTGAGACTGTGGCATTTGTCTTTATTTTCTTTTCTTTACATCCAATTATTTTTTGTTTTTGTTTTTGATTTCCATGTCTTCAAGTAATTTTGAAGTTTGGCTTTGAATTTTCAAAGGTGAGAAATTATTTCATATCGTTGAGGAGAATGGGGAAGCTGTTTATTACACATCTGATGTTTCCTGTAGCTATCTATAATCCTTTATAATGACATTGTGTGTTCCCAAGTGATATACAACCAAACTAATAAACAACTTCCAAATGTGTCAAGCACTGTTCATCTGCAATATCTAAAGCTACCTGAAAACTGTGGCTGAGATCTTGGTGTCTGAAACTAGGCAGAAGAGGTACAGTGGTCCCTATAAGGGAGTGATAACAAGACATGCAGGTTTGTGTTTGATATCCTCATGAGGGTGTGTCTTTTGAAATTAACCATATCTCTGAATTGTTAGATGCATGATCCTGAACAAGTTTACTACTTGTTAAGTCTCAGATTCTTCCTCTATAAAATCTCCAGGTTGTGGAGAGAAATAATGGGATAATGTGCTAAAAGTATCTAACAAGAGTTCCTGATATAGTGGGTATTCAACAATGTTCTTTAACTTATCATTTTATTTTTTCTTCTTCACAATTTTTGTTGCTATAATGCATGATCTGGAATATTCCTTCTTTCTCACATTCCTATGTGTTTTTCCCATTATAACACAAATTTCTCATCATGCTCCAATTCTGGCCAATATTAAGGCACCAATGTTAGCACATTCTGAGATCCATAATTCTCAATATACAGAATCAACTTTACTTCTCATTGTAAGGTTTTTACTGTATAAAAGTTGCATTCTGATTACCAATTACCAGCTCAATCTATTGATACTGAATCTAGTTAGGCTCAGTTGAGATTTGTGGTATTTAAAAGTTATTTTCAACCTGGCCCATGTGGTTTAGTGGTTAGAAAATTGGTCCACATACCAAAGAATTGCTGGTTTGAATCCTAGTCAAGGACGTGTACCTGGGTTGCAGGTTAGAACACTAGCCCTGGTTGGATTGTGTGCAGGAGGCAACAATCAATATGTCTCTCTCATATTGATGTTTCCCTCTCTCTCTCTCTCTCTTTCCCCTCCCTCATTCCCTCCCTTCCACACTCCCTAAAAATCAATAGATGATGCAGATTAACAAAATAAAAATAAATAAATACATTAATTAATTAATTAACACATAAAAATAAGTTATTTCCATTTTCCGGTCATTTGAATGCAAAAAATCCATTAACTTACCTCATTGCAATTCTGCACCATTCTGGTTTGAGCTTACACCCTTTCTTAGAAATTTTTTCCCTAGTTCTTTTTTAAACTCTCCATTCAGTCAACTCAACCCTATTAAATACAAATCAAGTTAATTCAAATTAATTCAGTTAAGTCAGACATTTCAGTTTCTTCTTACAGAGCAAATCCCATAGACCAGACATTGTGCTTATCACTGAGAAAATAAAGTTGGTAAAGAAGCGAAAATTCTCTTAGACACCTATTTAAACACAAAGCAATATTGTCATACTAGTGAGACTGGTGTGATGCAATGGTCTCACAGAGGATGAATGATGAATTCTAACTGGGTTTTGGGGTAGGGTCCAAGAGGGAGTGATTTTGGAACTGGTTCCTATAAAATAAGTAGGATTTTACCAAAAATAAAATGGTGGTGGAAGTAGGCATTCTGATAAGAGCATTATATACATTATTAGGGGCTCAGTGCATGAATTCATGCACCTTGAAAGGAACTATGGGCCTCTAGGCTGCAGTGGGCACAGGGGCGGGTCTCAGCCCCTGCCTCTCCCGCCTCATCTCCCAGTCCCCTGTCTCCCGGCAGCCCCGCTTCTGTCGTCGCTGCTCCCACACGCTGAGGCACTGGCCCCACTTGTACCCGCTGATGGCAAAGAGCGATTGGGGACGGTGCCAGCAGTGGATGCAAAGCGGTGGTTCTGGAACCAGCAGAGGGTAAGAGTTGGGCTGGTGCCTGCAGCAGGTGTGAGCGCCCGGCGGGACCTTTGGCACGTGGGAGCAAAGAATTTTCAGTAATCACCAGAGGCTTGCCCCGATGTCAGGGACCAGCACCCTGCCTTGGTCTGGTGCCCCTGCTCACCTGCTCCACCATCCCGCCATGGCTGATGCCCACCATGTTCTGTGCTCAGCTGCCTGCTGCCAATGCCTGCCATGTTCCATGCATGTCCCCTGGTGGTCAGCGCATGTCATAGCCACCAGTTGTTCGGTTGTTCCGCCATTCAGTCTATTTGCCTATTAGGCATATACACACACACACACACACACACACACAGATGGTCACAGGTTCTGTATCAGTCAGTGGTTTATAAACACAGCCTTTAAAGGTCTAAGCTTTTCCTGAAGACTTCAGAAGTTATCAAAAGGGCATTGCCTAAAGGGAAAAAATAAAAAAAGATAGTTTCAAGACTGGACATGGTTGAAATAAGCCAATTATATATATATACTAGAGGCGCAATGCATGAAATTTGTGCAAGGGGCTCAGCCCTCGCAGCCCCAGCTCCATCCAGAAGGTTGCCTGGATGTTCTTCTGGAATGTCATCCAAATGGTCGTTCTACTCTTTGGTCTAATTAGCATATTAGCTCTTTATTATATAGGATTTTTTAATTGATTTCAGAGAGGAAGGAAGAGGGAAAGAGAGATAGAAACATCAGCGATGAGAGAGAATCATTGATTGGCTGCCTCCTGCACACCCCCCACTGGGGATTGAGCCTGCAACCTGAGCATGTGCCCTTGATCAGAATCAAACCTGAGACCCTTTAGTCCACAGGCCAATTCTCTATCCACTGAGCCAAACCAGCTAAGGCTAAACCAATTATTTTATATTAGAAAAGAAACCAAAAAAATAAAACCTACTGAACCATAAGTTTCAAAGATCTAGCTGATTTTTAACCCTCATAAAATAGTCCCCTTTCTTTGAAGTCCGACTGTTACTTAATATATTCATGCTTTATTTTCTTCTATATCATTTTTATGATTTGTCTTCATATCTTAGTCTTGGCTCAATTTGTCTTTCATTTATTGTTTAGCTTGTGTTATGCCCTTCATTCTAATCATTCTGGCTTCCCACTGTCCATCAACTATCTGCTTGCCTCATATATATATGAGCACTTTCAATTATGTAGACTAATTGGATTGAGAAAGCATTGTTGGTATTAAAAAGGATATGAATTAGATGGGTTATTATGGAAATTCTTACCTAGAGCAGCTTATTAAAGCTCAGCATTTTCCTTCTTTTGTAATAAACCTACCTCATGCCTATTTTTTCTTCTTCTCCTTAGTCTTTTTTTTTTTAAGCATGACTCTGTAGAGACTTTAGAGGAAGAGCAACTCAGATTTCATCATGTTACTTTCCCTCTAGAAGTGAAGGCAAAGATTTTAGAAGCTCTGGCTGAAGACAAAAGAGCCTTATCAGCCGACTTTCCTGAAAGGCTGGGTAGTTCTTCCCTATCCTAACCCACTGGACTCAAAGTGACTGAATAATAAAGTTGTGTTGTGTTAAGTCATAGGAATTTGAAGGCTTATTACAGCAGCCAGCATTATAAGTCACCAGATACTAGAGACATATACCTCTGTGCCTTTTTACCTATGTTCTTTGTTTTAAGGTCCATAAAAAAAGTCTTGAAATATTTCTAGGAAAATTATGTGGTAAAGAGACTTAAACAAACAAATATACATAGCTCTGAATAAATATGCCATTTGTTTGTTTGTTTGTTTTTTTGGGAATTATCTCCAAGGAAACACCAAAATGACTGGATTTATAAATAGGCTTTTTAGGTAAAAAGATAAGAACAGTTATTTAAAGTACAAAATACTAGACTTGCTTCAGCAGCACATATACTGAAACTGCTGTGATACAGAGAAGATTAGCATGGCCCCGTGCAAGAATGACACATACATTTGTGAAGTGTCCCATATTTTTTTTAAAAATATTAAAAAAAATGAAGTGCTGGCTACTACTCCTGGCAGTGTGGGTGTATAAAAGCAGAAAGATTGTCTTGGAAAATTAGAGCATAATCTGAATACATTATGGCAAAGTATGCCAGGGCTGACCAGCAGATCCTGAGTGACGGATGAATGGATTACTCCAACACATTTGCTGTGAAAGAGAGGGTTAAGGTACTGCCTGGCTAAAGTAACCAGACAGCCTTGATTGCCTGCCTCGTTGGCCTTTTATTGTTGCAAAAGTTTGAGATAAAGTTTATCTTTTAGATACAATCAGCAGAGTAAGTAATATTGGGTTTTAGTGTCCTTTAAGCAAGGACACCCAAAAGATTAAGCATAAGGATTCCAGTAAACATTCAAGGAGTCTGCTCATACACAGACTTGTTTGGAAAGGTCAAGGAATAATTAGGGGCACTGCCTTCAGCACTCCCCTAAGTCAGAATTCTGATAAACAGGGCAGGTGGCCTTCCACATACTTCCCTTTTCTCAGAATGTCTTCCTTACAAACTTTCCAACCAAGTCTCATGGCCTCCCCAACAAAAGTATATCTTTAAATTAAAAGGAAAACAATAATACTTTATTTATTTTTTAATATATCTTATTGATTTTTTACTGAGAGGAAGGGAGAGGGATAGAGAGTTAGAAACATCGATGAGAGAGAAACATTGATCAGCTGCCTCCTGCACACTCCCTGCTGGGTATGTGCCTGCAACCAAGGTATATGCCCTTGACCAGAATTGAACCTGGGACCTTTCAGTCCTCAGATCAACGCTCTATCCACTGAGCCAAACCAGTCAGGGCACAATAATACTTTATATTTATTAACATATTTATCATTTTCAGTGCTTTACATTCTTTCCAGCAGATCTGAGTGTTTATCTGAAATTATTTTGCTTCAGCCCAAAAAACCTCCTTAATTATATCTTACTAGTGGACCAGTGCATGAAATTTGTGCACGGGGTGGGGGTGGGGGGGTCCCTCAGCCCCGTCCTGCACCCTCTCCAATCTGGGACCCTCAGGAGATGTCTGACCACCAGGGGATATCCCTGTGAGATTGGGCCTAAAATGGCAGTCGGACATTCTCTCGCAATCCAGGACCACTGGCTCCTAACTGCTCACCTGCCTGCCTATCCAATCGCCCCTAACCACTCTGCCTGCCAGCCTGCTCACCCCCAACTTCCCCCACTGCCAGCCTGCTCACCCCCAACTTCCCCCACTGCCTCCCCTCCCCCCGCTGGCCTGATCACCCCCAAATGCCCTCCCCTGCCAGCCTCATGGCCGCCTACTGCCCTCCCCTGCTGGCCACAGCGACAAAGTAAGCATTCCGCCAGGTCACTCACACTGCCCCCTCTCAGCGGCCAACTCCGGCGGGCTGAGGGGACTAGGAGCTGCCATCTGGTGGCTATGGTCACCATCATCTTTGTGATGGAGTGATGGTCAATTTGCATATTCCCTCTTTATTAGATAGGATAGTGCAGAACTGTAGGCATCAAATTCTCTTAGTTTTAAAAATGAAAATGTTTGCGGGCACATCCCCAGTGCGGGGTGTGCAGGAGGCAGCTGATCGATGTTTCTAACTCTCTATCCCTCTTCCTTTCTCTTTGTAAAAAAATCAATAAAATATATTTTAAAAAATTAATAAAAATGATAATGTATTTTACCTGAATCTTTGAAGGATATTTTTGCTATGTATAGAATTCCGTATTGACAGTTGATTTTTGTTTTGTTTTGTTTTTTTTAAACCTTTCACTTTTCAAAGATGTCTGGTCTCCAGTGTTTCAATTAAGAACTTTTGAATTATTTACATCATTGTTGACCTATTATTTTGTGTTTCTGGGAACTATTAATATCATCTTATTACCTTAGATTCATCAGTTTCTGGTTAATATGTCTAGATGTGTTTTCTTTTTATTTGTCCTATTTAAAATTTAGTAGACATTTAAAGTCTGTAAATCTATGCCTCTCTCCACATTTGAAAATTCAGGGCCATTATTAATTTGAAACTTTTTCTTCCCCATTGTTTCTCTTCTCTCTTTTGGGGATATTTGCTATTATTCTACAGGTCCCCAAGAATATTCATTTAGAAAAAAAAAATTCCTACCTTTGTTCCCATTTTTTAAATTTCTTCTTACCTTGGTGAATGGGTAGAATCTTTAGCAAAATGTTGAATCAAGTGGTGAAAGCAAATATTCTTATCCTTTTCCTGATAATAGAGAGAAAATTAGGTTTTTTTGTCATTAAATATGATGTTAGCTATAGGTTTTTCATATATTTTTTAATCATATTGGGGATATTACTTTCCATTATTAGTGTGCTGTGAGTTTTTGTGTGTGTTTTTAATCAGAATTAATGTTGGATTTTTAAAAAATGATTTTTCTATTTTATTTATCATATTTATTTATTTATTAGTTTGATAATAGGGTGAATTACAGTGATTGATTTCCTAATATTAGGTGGAGACTCATTTCTAATATAAAATGACTTAATCATGGTATATTAATACTCTCATATACTAGTACACATTATATATTTGATTTGCTAAAATTTGCCTATAATTTTTACATCTATATTCATGAGGGATATTAGTCTGTATATTACTTTTTAAATAATGTATTTATATAATATTTTTGTCACAGGGTAATGCAAGAATCATAGCATGAGTTGGAAAAAATAACATCTTAAGTTTTTCAGACTTTGTGTGTAATGCTAATATTTCTTACTTCAATGTTTGGTTACTTGGAAAGCCACCTGAATTGAAAATTTCTTTGTGGAAAGAATTTTAAATACAAATTAAATTTCTTTAAAAGATGTAGGGCTACTTATGTTATCTACTTCTTTCATTGTAGTTTAATTATTTTATAAAATGTATCTATTTCATTTAAGATGCCAAACTCATAGGCATAAAGATGTCCATAATATTAATTTATTATCCTTTTCAATTTATGGAATCGATAGTGACAACACCTCTTTCATTCCGGATACCTGTAATCTGTCTATTCTCTTTTTTCTTAATCTGTTTTACTAAAGGTCTATTGGTTTTCTCAAAGAAATAGCTTTTTCTCTGTCCTTACTTTTTATTTTTTCTCTTTTCTATAACATTGATGTCTGCTCTGATGTTTATTATTCCATTTTCTACTTACTTTTTACTTAATTAGTTTTATTTTTTTCTTGTTTCTTAAGGTAGAAGCTAAAATCATTTCTTCATCAACCTTTCATCCTAGTTGAGGGAACCAGACAATCAATAATAAACACAACACATTATATGTGCATTATATAATAGGTCAGAAAGTTAGAAATGCTATATGAAAAAAAGTGAACAATGTGAAGGATGTTTAGAATTGCCTAGAAGCATGGTCTTTGAGGTGGAGGTTGCAATTTTAAATGAGGTGTACAGTTTAGTCATCATTAAAAAGTGACATTTGGAAAGACTTGATGGGGATAGAAAGTTAAAGATTTAAACCTACACATTTTTTGAGTCAGGAATATGCAGGAAGAGGAAGGAATCAATGCAAAAGCTTTAAAATGACACATAACAGGAATGTATGGGTAGCAGAAAGGAGGCCAGTATGTCTGGAAAGGGAAAGAGGAATGAGAATAGTAGGAGAGTAGTAGAAGGATAAGGAAGAGAGTCCTCTTACATTGTAGAACATGTATTTCTCTACTAATAGTATTCTAACTGGTCCCATTACAGTAATTTTTAGGATAAACCCTTGGAATACATAATCAACTTCTTGAGAGCTGGCCTTCCATCTAAACCTAAAAAGAAAGAAAAATGAATGTGCATGTGCAAATTGGAAAATAGAAAGAGAAATGCCAAATATCCCTATTGACATTAACCACAATGTAGTTATAATTTTACCACTCATCCTGTTTCCTCTCATTTTCACTATCTCTTCCTACTAAACCATGATCCTCATGTGGCATATTTAAGTCTCAGCTTTCTAGGTAAATAACCAATTTCCTCAATTAAAAGGAGAAAGAAACCAAACTTGCCCAGATTATGCTGAAATATACATGGGTGTTTTCATAGATGAAGTGGCATAGTTGATACTTGGAGAAACGCATTAAAAATGTTTTTCAAGAAGTACATGAATGTTTTTGAAGAAATAAATCCTGGTGTCTGAAAGAATATAAGTATTTTTTATTACTGACCTTATAAAAATGGGTAAGATATTTAAAAATAATTTTATGTACACCTGAGCATTGTCTTTCTAGTATTTTCTGACATTCTTCTAAGTTTTGGTTATTACCAAATAAGTTCCTAAATAGAGCAGACTTTGCAGTGCTTTAATTACAGCCAGATGACAAAAAATTATCTTTAAATTGTTGCTCCTAAAAACTGCATGTCCCTTTTAGTTTATATTCATCTATACACCTCTTTCTATTCTTAAAGTGTCTTATAATGTCATTTGTAACTGTGAAGGAGAAACAACCGTGATAACAGAAACAAAATCAAACATAAAAGCAACCAAACCTTTTCTAATTTTTTTATAGACTGCATGCTTAAGTAGGGTCTTCCACTGGTGGTCTTTCAAACCAGCAGCTTAATCATACATACAGAAACATTTACCTTAGAAATAAGATACTTCCGTGATAGAGCAAGGAGAACATGCGGGCTTGCATGCTGTTTGTTTTATCTCCCTATCCTGCTTGCATCTCCAATAGCACTATTTACCTACTTTGTGATATGTACATGAAAATACTGCCTTTAGGCTGAGTTTAAGAAAATAAAGTGGGTGAATGTAAAAAATGCTATATCCACAATTATTAGCATTTGTCATCACTTGCACATGGCTTAATTCTTTTTCTCCAAAATATTAGAAACAGTGCTGTAGGGGAAAGTGAGCATGTGCAAATAGCATTCATTCTCCTGAATTGATAACAATCATGATAGTGATAGTAGGAAACACAATTTGAAAAACATAATTAGGTTTAGTGGTTGAAATTTGTCAGAGATTGACATATCATTATAATAATATTAATAAATAAATAATACTAATGAACTCATATAAAATTTTTGATGTTGTGAAAATCTTTCCAAATTGAAAAATTTAGTAAGCATCAGTTGGATTTTTGGATTAAGTGAATTTCAAACCATGTTTATACTCTTGCCACCCAGGTCTGCAGGTTAGTAGGTAACACTAGTGTCCATCTTTGTCAGTAATATAGTCTGTGAGATACAAAGGATGCAAAGTCCTCAGAAATGAGTATATTGCTTAGAATACTATATATAACTATTTTCTCTCTTTTCCACATCCAGCACGGCTAGAGAGTGGGTCCAATTCCTGAGTAGAGGCAGCTGGGCATTGAGAAATAAAAGAAAGAGACAAGACACAGAGATAGAAAGAAAAGCTGGGGCCCGGTGGACCACTGCCCTCTTCTGATGGAGAGACAGTGACCCAGAGCCGAGGCAGCATGTTTATTTATACCTCCAAATACCAGGTAGTTTCACCAAAAGGTCAAGACAAAAGGAGATTATTTGCATTCTTGAGTAGACCCTGAGCATTCCTGGTGCTAGGGTGGATTTAGATATCAAAACCCACTTCCCTACACCGTGGGCTGAAATGAAGGTCAAGCTGACAACACCCTTGCCCTTTTGACAAGGTGTGTTCCCAGGGCGTGGCTTTGCTGATGCTACTGGGTTCAGCTGACAATAATTAAAGAATGCCCATGTGCCTTCCCAGGGGGCCCTCTACAACTATACCCTTATTATGCAATCTCCCCATCCTTGAAACAGTGCTAGAAGGCCAGTACAATTCTTGTTTTCATCCTGAGAATAACAACTAGAAAATTCAGAGTGAAAAAAATGACTTGTACATAATCACTCAGCCATTATGTGTGAACATCAGGACTTGAACCAAAGTGGGCTTTTTTGTGTTTATTTTTTGTTGTTGTTGTTTGTTTTTACTAAACCCTGTGTTCTTTCTATTGCATCATAACAACTTAAAAAATTGCTGGCCTTTTTACCCACTTCAGACACTGGAAATGACCATTGTGTTCTCGGAACTCTTATTTTTTGTCTGACTTTCCTCAACCAAATATTCACAAAGTTCAAATCATGTGTAATTATGGGTTCCCAGAGCTCCAGGAGAGAAATTGGCTACAAGCATTGGGCATATATAATTATCTCCATTGGTATATTGCTGTTTGAAATATCTTGTTTTAGGATTTCCACATCTTTAGGTATCATAACAAAATAATTTGGGACATATGTGGTATCTTGTTACCATGTCTTGTTCCACAGGATATGCTATAGCAAGAGACGTGTGGAACCAGAGGTAGGTGCTCATTTCCGGCATGGAATAGGAAGGTGGAGATGAATTGCTAGGGTGGAACTGGAGGTGGTTTTCAAATATGCTCCTAATTGTCTCCAGATCTTGAGAAGCATCTTCTTACCTCAGCTCCCCACCACACCTCCAAACACCCCATTCCACCTCACCCAAATGAATTTCTTATTCACCCATTCTATATGGTAAGTTTCCAATAAGATTTATTTTTAATAAGATATCTGGCTAAACAAAAGTTTGTAAACCACGAGAGAAGGGTTGGGGAGGGGGGTGAGTGATTACTAGAGAATTCATGGAACCCTCCTGATTGGGCTTTTACTTTGCCGATTCAATCCATGCTCCACCATTCCTGATCTCCTCACTTCCACCTCTCATTTCAAGGGAGGTGAGAAAATATAAATGTAACTTGCAAAAACAAGGGCTTTTAATCCAAAGGTATATAACTAGTATTCCAAGAGTATTCATCAAGCACTGGAAGCAACTTGATTCTAAGAAATTTATAAATATCTGTCTTCGATCATGAGAGTGATAGCTCTGAGCTTTTTAAGTACACCACAGCTTTGAAACAATTATGAACAACTTGTAAAAGCTGGATATTCTTCCCTTCAAGTATATGATAAAGAAAAACATAATTTGTCAGTACTCTCCAAGAATGTCACTGCCCAACACAGTGATGGAGCAAACTGCAGTAGGAGATCTCTAGTCTATGAACACCCTACATTACTCACCTTGAGAAAAGACAGAATCTGACCTTTATTAAATATATTTTTATTGATTTAATAGAGGAATGGAGAGGGAGAGAGAGATAGAAACATTAACGATGAGAGGGAACCATTGATCTGCTGCCTCCTGCACACCCACACTGGGCATCAAGCCTGCAACCCAGGCATATGCCCTAAACTGGAATCAAACTATGACCTCCTGCTTCATAGGTCAATACTCAACCACTGAGCCACGTGGACTGGGCCAGAATCTGACCTTTTGTATTTTTTTTTCTTCTAAATAATGACCAGTGTCACAGGATAAGGTGCAGGATCTTTATGATTCCTCTGGTGCTGTCTGATTGTTGGAGGACATTGTATCTACTCTTCATGATCCACCATGGCATCTTTTTTAAATGTTTTTTCATTGATTTCAGAGAGGAAAAAGGATGGAGAAAGAGATAGAAACATCAATGATGAGAGAGAATCACTGATTGGCTGTCTCCTGCACACCCCATTCTGGGGATCAAGCCAGCAACCCTGGCATATGCCCTGACCAGGAATGGAACAGTGACCTCTTGGTTCAAAGGTCCATGCTCAACCACTGAGTCACCATGTCATCTTTATGAGCATCATCTTCAACTTTCTTTCATTCAGAAGTGATGTAAGCCATTCTGATGTAACAGTATTGAAATTGTCTTCTCCCTCCAACCCGGTCTTTGCATCCTCAATTCTTTCCAGTTCCTGGCTGCAAGCTTGACATGCTTCATCTGCTATTGGCAGCAGCAATTTCTGTTATAATAGTCTATCTATCCTCTTCTCAAAGCTCACTCAATGCCAAGTATAGGCTAGGAAGCAATATGAATCCTAGTTAATAGCTAATTTTTTTAAATGACTACTTTCAAGGATACATAGTGGCAAGAATATTTAGAATTTTATGCTTTCCTTTTTCTGAAACTACATACTGTCTTTCTTCATTCATTTTCACTCTGAATATATACATGGTGCCAGAAATTACCTTTAAACTACTTGCTTATTGAAGTAGTTACTGTAATCTTCATGCTTTTAATGTGAAGGCATTTTAGGTGTGGTATATTTAAGGGTTTGAAAGCAGCAACAGCACACTCTTCATATCTCTGCGGCCTGTTTCTGCCTCAAAATTTGAAAACCACCTTCCTTCTTGTGTAGAAGGACAAAAAGGCAGCAGGTCACCTGCCTGTGCCTTGTGCTTAAATTGAGGTGGGATCTTTTTCTTTTTCCTTGAAGATAACTGCTATTTTCACCACAGAGAGGGAAAAGGATTTTACTGTACATTTTTATAGTGGAACTAAAAGAGTTCAGCAGCCTGTCTGAATTGAAAGGTCTAATTAGATTCTACTTTAATGTAAGATCTTGGCTTGAAGGTACTTAACCACTAAAAGAGAGAGAGGGCTTTAAAAGAGGAAGCTATAAAATGTTTAAATGTAAGCATCTTAGGAATATAACTAGGAAATGAAAATACAATGCACCGTATAAACTGGAAATTTTCCAATCCATTCTGAAAACTCCCTTTCGTGCTTGTTTTCATTCAACATAAACCCTGATCTCATAAAGGAAGTGGTGGTAAAAGGAGGTGAGCTATAAGAGGAAAGATCCTAGCAAGATCTCCAAGTTTAAAATAGAAGCCAGCTGTTCTAACATCATTAGAGATACAGAGAGATTTGTGCCTTCTTGCTCCAGCCCCTTCCAAAGGGCAATATTCCCACATTTAATTCTGCATGAAAGATTTGGAAGATCATTTTCTTTTCTTATTTTCTAATTTCTTCCAGCCTGGCAAAATATAAACTCTTGATGAATTCACCATATTTAAGTATCCTGCGGTTCATATAAAATTTGGGGAAAAATGTTCTTGAAATATATCTGCATATTGAGCTTGACCACTTGGATTATTCAATTACTCTGTGATTGCATGCCCTGAAATCCTAATTCTTTTAGGCCCTTTGTGAATTGGGATTTGGTTGAGGCAGGTGAAACCTGTAACTCCCGTACTTACCTCAGCCACTAGAAGTCACTTAGTTAAAACAGCTGCCTTTTGATGACAGAGTTAAGCTCCAGGGAAAAGGAAGTTTCTCAGACATGAGCACACAAATTTGTAATTCTCTTCTACACCAGGACTAATTTTATAATTGAAAGTCACTTCAATTTAGCAATTTTATAAACTCACTTGTATTGTTCTTTTGTTTTCTCCCATTTAAAAGTGTCCCATGCCTTTACTTATGATTCTGATAGAATCAAAAAGGAAGTTTTGTGAAAGAACATGATTTTGGCCTCTATGCCATCATTCTTAAATAGAGATTAACTTGATTCTTTCTCTGTTTTCAAATAAACTAAATCTTAAAAGGTGCTTTTAAATGAATGCAATGTTGAATAAATTCTGTTTTGTTAGTGCCTGTAGCTTTGTTCCTTTAAAATAATATTTATTGTTTGGTCTGGGAACTTAAGGAAGGACACTCTGCTAGCATTCGGGGAATATTGACTATTATGAACCCAACATTCAGGAAAGAATAAAATGTAATATCAAATAAATATAGATTTCTACATTGACACATTAAAAAACACCCCCTGGATGAGTTGAGGCAGGCTAGTGTGTTGTGCTATGCCCTTTTTATTTTTTTGTAGTAAAGTTGCAAAAATATCACAGAATCCTTGTATTCCCAGCTGCCGGTTTCCTCTGTTGCTGATATTACTTGTCCATTTGCTGCCACTAAGGAATCAATGTTTATATATTATCATAACTAAAGACTACACTTTATTCAAATATCACTATTTTTTCCTGAATATCCTTTTTCTGTTTCATGATCCCATCCAAGACCATATTATACAGGGTGGGGCAAAAGTAGCCATATAGTTGTGAGTATGAAAAACACAGACTTTATCCTTGTATGTACTGTTATTTTATTATTGCATTACTAGAGGCCTATTGCAGGAAGATTCCTGTAAGAATAGGGCTTCCTGTGGCCAGAGCGAAGCAGAGAAGGGAGCGAAGCCCCCAGGGCGGGCTTCCCTCCTATCTCTGCCACTGCCTCGCTGCTTCACTCCGTTCTCCGCAGCTTCGCTCCTTTCTGCAGCGCTTGGCTTCCTTCTACACTGTCTTCAGTCTTCACTACATGCCTGCATATGCAAATTAACCACCATCTTTGTTGGGTTAATTTGCATACTCGCTCTGATTCGCTGGTGGGTGAAGTGGAGGGATGGTCAATTTGCATGTTTCTCTTTTATAAGTATAGATTTTACATATGAACAACTGTAAAACTACTTTTTCCCCACCCTATACAGTATTTAGTCATCATGCTTCTTAGGCTCCTCTAGACTGAAAATTTGTCACCATTATTTTGGTTTTGAAGAGCTTAACAGTTTTGAGGATTACTGGTCAGATACTTAGTGGAACGTCCCTCAATTTGTCAAAAGACTCTCTTTTTTTGTATTGCCTTTGCACCTTTGACAAATATCAGTTGACTAAATTTGTGTGGGTGTATTTCTGGCTTCTATATACTGTTGTATTTATTAATGCCTTTTCTTTTTGCATCACACTATCTTGATTCTGGTGGCTTTATAATAAGTCATGAAACTGGTGATATGACTCCTCCAAGTTCTCTTACAGAAGACAAAAAATATGGGAAAAGACTATTATAAGTCATTGAAGTCTTTTATTGAAGGTTAAAAGATTAATAACAAAACTAAGACTGATGAATCTCAGAGGGAAGGCAAGGGTGGGTGGGTGATGATTGATTAACCAAGGAACTTATATGCATACTAGTGGCCCAGTGCATGGATTCGTGCACCAATGGGGTCCCTCAGCCTAGCCTGTGCCCTCTTGAAATCCTGGACCCATTGGGGGATGTCAGACTGCCAGTTTCTGCCTAATCCCCACAGGCCAGGCCAAGGGACCCCACTGGTGCACGAATCCATGCACTGGGCCTCTAGTATGCATATAAAATCATTGGTTAATATCTTCCCACCCTCCCCCTTTCCCTCTGAGATTCATTAGTCTGTTCCATGTTTCCATGCCTGTGTGTTGAGCATCTGCCCCCTGGTGGTCAGTGCACGTCATAGCTACCAGTGAAAAGGTCAAATGGTCACTTAGGCTTTTATATATATATATATATATATATATATAGATATGCATAGCCCATGAACACAGACAACAATGTGGTGAAGGTCTGGGAAGGGCAGGTGCCAGGTGGAGGGGGTCAATGGGAAAAACAAAGAAGTAAACAAAGGGGATATTTATCTACTTTCAACAATAAAGATAAATTTAAAAAGTAATCATGACTACAATAATTTTTTAATGCAAGGTAAATGGTGAAAATTGTATATGAAAAACATAAAATGTGGTTGGAGAGTAAAATATAGAATTTTAGTATGTAATTGTATTTAAGTTATCAGGATTTTTTAAAAAAAATAAATTATTTGGAGTTATT
Source organism: Corynorhinus townsendii (assembly GCA_026230045.1). Taxonomy (NCBI): domain Eukaryota; kingdom Metazoa; phylum Chordata; class Mammalia; order Chiroptera; family Vespertilionidae; genus Corynorhinus; species Corynorhinus townsendii. The sequence continues at coordinate 147,289,576 of JAPDVU010000002.1, read as the reverse complement.
AGATATACCAGTGATTTTCAACTGGTAGGCTGCTAGAATTTTTAAAACAAACAATACCCGACTATTTAGTCAGGGGCACTGAACTCTTTTCCCTTAGATTGTCAAATGGAAAAATGACAACAGCCAACACAACAATAGGCATCTGGTAAGATTGGTGTGCCACAGAATTTTGGTAATTACTTTATGTATGCATGAGATGAAAAAGGTTAAAAAATCACTGACATAGACAACCATGTCATCTGCAAGAGAATACAGTTTTATTTTTATTTTTGCCTTATTTCACTAGCTATGACATCTAGTAAGAACTTTAATAGTACTGAAAAGAGAAAACATTTTAGACTTATTTCTATTTTCAGTAGGAAAGTGTTCAGTCTCTCATAATTAAGTATTATGTTAGCTGTATTTTTGTATGTAACCTTCATGTTGTGAATATTCCCTTCTATTCTCAGTTTATTATAAATCCATGTTTGATTTTGTCAAATGATCTTTCTGAATATATTAATATGATCATGTTATTTTTCTTGGTCAGTTAGTATGATGAAGTATGTTGATTAATTATTGAACGGTGAACCAGCCTTGCATTTCTGCAATGAACTCAACTTGGTGGTGGTGCCTATCCTGTTATGCTAGGTTAGATTAGCTCAGATTTGTTAAAGATTTTTGTTGTTATCATCATTAGAAATTCCTCTGTGGTTTTATTTTCTAATAATAGCCTTATTTGATTTTGGGATTAGGTAATGCTGTTCTTATAAAATTAGTTGGGGAAAAGATTGTGGAGAATTAATATATTTTTTACATAAATTTTTTTAAAAGAAACTCATCAATATACCATCTGGGTCAACTATTTTCTTTTTCTGAAGATTTTTAATGTCTATTTTAACTTCTTCAGTAAATATAAAACTATTCAGGTTAACTATATACTTGAATGAATTTTGGTAGTTTGTGTTATCAAGTACGGGGTTCATTACATCAAAAGTATCAAATTTATGTTTATAACATTGTTTGTAGTATCCCTTTATTATCCTTTTACTTTCCATGAGATTAGTAGTGATTACTCCCTCCATCATTCCTGGTGTGGCACAGTGCTCTTTTTTCTCTTTTTCTTGGTTAGCCTGGCTGGAGGTTTATCACTGTTATTCATCTTTTCAAAGAAGCAATATTTGGGTTCATTGATTTTTTTAGTCCTTTTCTATTTTTAATTTCATTGATTTCTGCTCTAAATTTTATTTATTTTCTTTTGCTTTCATTAGGTTTGTTTTGCTCTTCTTTCTCTAGTCTTCTAAAATGAAAGCTGAGATTATTGATTACAGATGTCTTCTTTTCTAATATATATTATTATTAAGAATTATAAGCCACGTTCCAAAAATTTTGAGAGTATAGGTTTATTTTCATTTATTTTAAAGTGCTTTTTACATTCCTTTGAGCCTTTTTCTTTGCCCCATATTATTTAGAAGTGTGTTGTTTAGTGTCCAAATATATGGGAATAGTCTAGTTGTTTTTCTGTTCTTGATTTCTAGCTTAAGTCTGTTGTGGTCTGAAAACACGTTATGTGTGATTACTATTGTTTTAAATTTATTAAGGTGAATTTTATGGAACAGAATGTAGTTTATCTTGGTGAATGTTTCATGAGAGCTTGAGAAGAATGTGTATTCTGCTGTTGTTGAATAAAGTATTTTATAAATGTCAATTAGATCAAGTTGATTGATAGTGTTATTCGGGTTATCTATTATCTTACTGATTTTCTGCCTGCTTGATCTTTCAATTACTGACAGGGATGTTGAAGCCTCTAACTATAAATGTGTGTCTTTCAGCTGTCATCCACTGCTATTATATTGGAGACTTGTTGGTGTTGTGGTAGGATGGGGAGCATGAGGGGGCATTCTTTAACCCTCTCATTAAGTCTCAGTCTTTTTAATGGGCCTGTGTCTTAGCGGTGAAGGCTTCACAAATGTGTGTGCCCCTTCTCCAGGAGTGCAGATTTTTATCTCCATTCTCCTATTCCCTTCCCTGCCTGCAGCTCTCCCTATCTATTTACTTGAAGTTTAGTACCACATTGAAATTTTTGTTTCCTAAGTGAGACAGGAAGGCTGGAGTTGGGTAGGATTCCTTTTCCTAAACTGGGATAAAGTTTCTAGTTTGCCCTCTGGTGAATCCCTTCTCTCTGGAGATAAGGCTTTTATAAACTCTGTTTAGATTGTAAGATTGGTACTCTTTCCTTCCCCCAGCCTGGGCCTGGAGGCCCATTCTCAAGCTTTTACCATGAGGTCTTGGTGAGTTTTCTCGAATGAAAACTTAGGTAAGTATGGGACTTCTCTAAGACTGCCATCCCCAAGAATTTTGCACTCTCACACTAGTCTAAACACAATCTCTATCAATTTATCAAAATAGTAATTCACCTGTTCCTACCAGCTAAAGACGCCAGTGGCTTTTGCTCCAGATAAGCAGACCTCAGTAGCTGTGTCCCTCTGGATGCACCTGTCTCTTTAGATTTCAGGGTTGTGGTTTATCCTATAATCACAGTTCTTGGGTTTGTTCAAGAAAATCAATTATTTTTAGTTAGTTCAGCAACTTTTTCTTTCTGTAAGTTTGGGAGTGACAAATTACAAGCTCCATATATGCTGGAGCTTAAACTGGATGTTCTGCCACTGAGAATCAGTATCATTATCTAATTTTTTAAAAAAGTATGATTGGATTATACATTTGAGATTCCCTTTTGACAAAGTAGGATTCCAAAAAAATTAATGAATATGGAATCCTAAATAAACATGGGTCTCAGCAACATAGATATTTTAGAGCCCCTGACAGGCCCTAGAAATTTAACTTAACATGGCTTAGTTATTGTCAGTATTAAAATGTCATCAATCCTGAGCGTTCTCTTTCAAACTGTTCCTACTGGGGGTCTGAAAGTTACTGACAAAATAATTAGAATTCAAAATAAAGGTTAAAACTTGGCTCCAGTGATTAAAATTTACAGGTCACCTATGAATTCACTTTTTCTTCCTTGCCTCCTCACTCCCAAACAATATGGTACATTCAATTAATTTGTTGAATGGTTATGCTATCTTCATGACAAAAGTTATCCGATTAACTGGAGAAAACAAAGGCAAAATAAACCAAATAAGTTTTTTCTTGCTTATTTATGTTACATAAGGGTTCCATGACTTGGCATGATTACCCAAGATGCTCACCCATCCTCATATGTGTCTATGAATGGAGATTAATAATTAGAATAGTGCAAATGAAACCATACCAAACAACAGCATCAGAAAAATGATCATTTATTAAATGTAATATCACCAAGTCTTAAGACATGGGAACTTACGAAGGATTCAGTTAGACAAGTCATAATTATTGTATTGTTTATTTGTCCATGTCTACCTAATAATGACATCCTCTACCTCATCATCAGACTCAAATGGAATTTTGGGTGTTTTGTGTTTGTTCTTTGGAACCAAATAATTTAATGCTTTTAGTGGTCTCTTCAAATTAAACAGGGTTCAAAGGTAACTTACATTTTGTTGTCCTATGGACCTTTCTCTCATCTCAGTTCTAGGGACAATTTCTCTTATTTGCCCAGCTAAATACCTTAGCACTATATTTAAGGCTATCATTCAAAAGTGAAGGAGAAAGAATGAGCTTCACAGACAAAAAAAAAAAAGGGCTAAGGAAGTTTATCACTATCAAGCCAGTAATGCAATAAATGCTAAAGGGACTGGTGTAAAAAGAAGAAATAAAAAGGGAAGAAGGAAGACAGGCACATAAAATTAAAATGGCTACAAACAAGTACCTATCAATAATAACTTTAAACGTAAATGGACTAAATGCTCCAATCAAAAAACATCGAGTGTCTGAATGGGTAAGAAAACATGACCCATATATATGATTTCTACAGGAGACTTTGTATTCTTCTCTATCCTTTATTTAGTTTACCACAAAGCCTTATAATAATTTCTGTCCAAATATCTCTGCTTCTCCTTCTTCTCCATTCAGACCTGTTACCACCTCTGAGGCAAAATACAATGAAAAATTACATTAACCCTTTTTCCCTTCAATCTGTAAAAACACTAAACTATAAAGCGCAAAATTGATGAAGCAACATAAAAAAATAGTTTTGTGAAATCTTTGATAAATTAATCACAGTTGAAATTTACCCCTTTTTGTTGTTGTTAATCCCTGCATTGCTGGTGCCCAAAATATATGGTTTGCCTCTATAGGCATGAAATAAAAATTTAGTAGGAGCTAAAGCTAACAGATGACAAGATAATTGTGTACATGGGAGATACTTGCTGTGTAATGACCTCAATACAGAGGAGATTTGACAATCTTTCTATTATCCCTCCTTTTAAATCCTGGGCTGTGAATAATTCTTTGTTGAAAGAATATTTTATAAAAATATGCTAAAAGGGTTAAGAATCTAAAATAATTTATAAATTAATGTTTGTTTCTATTTTAGATGCTATTACTCTATATTTCTTCCTAGACTACTTTCAACAGAACAGTGGCACAGCAGACCAAAATGACCTACATTTTTAGGAGAACTCATTAACACATTACAAAGTCTCATTTTTAAACATTCTATGGCACATTTCTACATTAACATTATTGCCATAATGGATTTGTGTTTTATTAAACTGTGAAAATGGCACTTTCTATAATAAGAGATTGATTAATTTATCATTTTACTGAAATGGCTAATTGGGAAGATTTTCATATTGAGTTAGCATTATCACATCATAGACTTTAAAACACATACTGACTCTCCATAATGCTTCTGTGATTGCTTGTTTATTCTTTGACTACTGGCCCAGTGCATGAAAATTCATGCATTAGAGGAGGGGTCCCTCAGCTCAGCCTGCCCCCTCTCACAGTCCGGGAGTCCTCAGGGGCAAGAGGCGACCCAGCAATCAGGGGAAGGCAATGTCCCATCACACCTCTGCTGCTGCCACTGCCGGCAGTGCAAGCCTCAGCCAGCCCTGGTTACCTGAGCCTCAGGCAGCCCAGGTGGCTGGGCAGCTGCCATCTGAGGCTTGCCTGCACCTCAGGCCAGCGGGGCTGAGGAGACTGGGCACCACCATCTTGTGGCTGTGGGCACCGCCATCTTTGAGGGTGGGGCAGTCAATTAGCATATTCCCTTCTTATTGACTGCGGGTGCCGCCATCTTTGCAATGGCCTGAGGGTCAATTAGCATATTTCCTCTTTATTAGTTAGGATGGTTTCTGTGACAAAGTGGACTGTCTCAAGGTCCGATGATTCCAGATAACCTATAAAGATGTTGATGTTCTTCCTTTATCACTTTGCCCTTTGGTTTCAAAAAACATTTTGGATATTTTTTTTTATTCTTGCCATTTGGTTTTAATGTTTGAGACAATTAAATCCTTCTGAATTTTATGAAATATCCTGTTGTTCTTCCAGTTTAAGGAGATGTTTACTGGTAAAACCAACTGCTTAAACTGTTACTTTTACTGAGCTTTTTTGAAGATTGAAAATAAAAATCATCCAAAAACTAGTACAATTGAAACACTGCTTTATACTTATAAATGCATGCATGTACATTGCTATCCATTTATATATATGCTTTTATAAATGATATATCCTTAATATATGATACACTTTTGATTTTTCAATAAAAGAAGTAAATATGTAAAATAATAAACCCTAAATAAGATGAACTGGCAACATTGAAAAACAGGATAGAAAAAATGAAAATTATACAGTTTACTAACAGCACAACTGAGGCAGTTCTTGTGTATTTTCAAGTATTTTTTATGCCTAGATGTTAATATAGTTATAATCATAATTTATTCAAGGTATACTCTACTCTTTCAAGTAGTATTAAATCCAAGGCATCTTCTCTTGTTATTACTTTCCTTAAATTTCCTTTGATGCTCAGCAGCCCTTTCCAAGGCCATTCTAGTATAATAATAAGGTAATAACTAAAGAACTGATTGCATACCTGCAAATAAAGAACAACATTTGAGAAATAACATTTGAGTGTGTTCTAATTAAAAGCTTAAGATTGGTCTATTGTACATTAAAAACAACACATTTGTGTAAATAAGAATGGAGGGTAAATAAAAGATTAATAATCTCAGGTCAGAGCTGAGTAAAGGCCAAGGCATATAATTGCTCTTATTGTAGTATTAACTGGATTATACGGAAAATGATCTTTGAATTATTTACCTGTGCATTTAATAGAAAATGACTATAGTTATGTTCCTCTTTTTATCAAATTATTAATTTCATACAGATGGCGATTATTGCTTCTATAATATGTTTTTGAGGATAATGTTTTCTTAATGATTATGATGTAGGATAAGTTGAAAAGACTATTTAAAATATAATCTCAGCAGGGAAGCATCGATCAGACTGTCAAACCTCAGAGGGAAGGTAGGGGAGGGTGAGGGTAAGGGAGAGAGATCAACCAAGGACTTGTATGCATGCATATAAGCCTAACCAGTGGTCACAGACAACAGGGGGGTGGGGACATGTGTGGGGAAGGGTTTGGGATGGGAATGGGGGATGAGGACAAATATGTGATACCTTAATCAATAAAGAAATTAATTAAAAAATAAATAAAATATAATCTCAGGTTTTATAGATCCATGTTTTATGGATTTGAATAAACTTCAATCAAAACAATGTCATACTTGCTTATTGTAGTAGACCTTGTGAGATCAAATGTTTGTCAATTTCAAACAGTTTATATGGATTGTTATTGCTTCTACTTTAACTTTATATCTTACATGAGGAATTATTTGTTATATTTTTAATAGAAATAAATAAGTTTAGCGAGAATCCAAGATGGCGGCGTAGGTAAACACCTAAACTGCTGCCTCCCACAACAATTTAAACTGCAACTAAAAGACAAAACGTCTATCACCCAGAACCACGGGAAAGCTGGCTGAGTGGAAGTTCTACAACTAGAAGGAAAGAGAAAAGAGCATTGAGACGAGCACGAGCGCTGAAAAGCTGAGGTACGGAGGCGCGTGATCTGGGCTGGCTGCGGGCGACTGGGTGCGTTGCTTTTTTCAACCCAAAGGGAGACAAGCTCCTGACTACTCTGAAATCCAGTTTCTGGGGAGACGCGGGGGACCCAAACTCCTACGGGGAGAAGCTGGACTGTCTGCCAGCCAGGGTGGCTTGCTTGCAGAGCTGCGCGCAGGAATAATTGTTTACTGCACTGGGGCACGGGACTCGCGGATGCCTTTGGGGACACAGACCCGGCTAACTAGCAGCCATTGCTGTTTGCCACGCCCTAACCTAGTGACGCCCTGAGGCCCCGCCCTGCACAACCTACAAACCCACCCAAGCTCCAAGCAACCGAGTTAGCATAAGAAAAGCCTGCCCTATCGCAGCTTAACCTAGCAAACTTGCAGCCCGGGTCAGACATTTCCAAAACCTCCAAACCCCAAGCAAAGAGGAGAAAACTGCAGCTCTCACTGTAGCTCCTGCTGAGTGGCCTCAGACAGTAGCTGACCTGCACCCCATTGGAGATCCAGAAGACAGTGTACCTAGTGGTCAGTGTGAGACACCAGATTTCAACTCCTCACATCCATAAGTGACACATTCAAGAGGCAAACTCAGTGAGCACCAAAGCCCCACTGAAACAAGTCCTACGTGTCTTCAGCACAGCAGTTCTTCCATTATAGACACAGGGAGTGCTCACAGCTAATTGGCCTGGAGGTCAATTCCTCCCAGCGTACCAACAGCAATTCAGGCTTAACTACACCAAGACTTTGCACTCAGCCCACAAAGGGGTGTACCAAGAGCATCCACATCAGGTGATTGGGGAGGCTGAGCTACTGCCCCCTATAGGTCACCTACCACACAAAGCTACTCCATCAACACAGGGAAGCAGCCAAAATGCAGAAACAAAGAAACATGTCACGAATGAAAGAAACGGAGGAAAGCAAACTACTGGATGACATAGAGTTCAGAACCACATGTATAAGGTTACTCAAGAATCTTCTAAAAACTACTGAGAAACTTGATGACACTTCTGAGGAGCTTAGTAAGACCTTCAAGGAGCTTAATGAGAATGCCAAAAAAATGGAAAAGGATCAGTCAGAAATGAAGCATACACTGTCTGAAATAAAAAATATACAGAAACTCAACTGTAGATCAACGTACCCCAAGAATCAAACCAAAGATCTGAAATATGTGGAAACAAAAAACATCCAACCAGAAAAACAAAAAGAAAAAAGAATCCAAAAATATGAAGATAGTGTAAGGAGCCTCTGGGACAACTTCAAGCGAACCAACATCCGAATTTTTGGGGTGCCAGAAGAAGGGAGAGAGCAAAATATTGAAAATCTATTAGAAGAAATAATGACAGAAAACTTTCCCTACCTGGTGAAAGAAATAGACTTACAAGTTCAGGAAGTACACAGAACCCCATACAAGAGGAACCCAAAGAGGACCACACCAAGACACATCATAATTAAAATGCCAAGGGCAAAAGACAAAGAGAGAATATTAAAAGCAGCAAGACAAAAACAGTTAATTACCTACAAGGGAGTACCCATACGACTGTCAGCTGATTTCTCAACAGAAACTATGCAGGCCAGAAGGGAGTGGCAAGAAATATTCAAAGTGATGAACAGCAAGAACCTACAACCAAGATTACTCTACCCAGCAAAGCTATCATTCAGACTTGAAGGTCAGATAAAGAGCTTCACAGACAAGAAAAAGCTAAAGGAGTTCATCGCCACCAAACCAGGATTACATGAAATGCTGAAGGGTATTCTTTAAGAAGAGGAAGAAGAAGAAAAAGGTAAAGATAAAAATTATGAACAACAAAATGACATCAAATACATACCTACCAACAAGTGAATCTAAAAATCAAGTGAATAAAAAAAATCTGAAGAACAGAATGGACTGGTGAATATAATAGAATCAGGGACATAGAAAGGGAGTGGACGGACGATTCTCAGGGGAAGCAAGTGTGAGGGGTGCGGGAAGAGACTGGACAAAAATCTTACTCCTATGGATGAAGACAGTGGCGGGGGGTAAGGGCATGGGGTGGGGTGGGGAATCAGGTGGAGGGGAGCTATGGGGGGGGAAAAAGTGGAACACCTGTAATAATCTGAACAATAAAGATTTATAAGAAAAAAATAAAAAAAAATAAAGAGAACAGTAAAAAAATAAAAAATTAAAAATTAAAAAAAAAGAAATAAGTTTATACTGAAATTATATGTCATTAGAAGGAAGTATCAACTCAATTAAAAAGCTAATTTGTCTTATGATTATTTGTCTGCTACTTGAAAGAAGATTTCATTGACCAAAATTTCTTCAATAAAAGTACAGTGTAAATGTGCCACGCCAGCACAGCCAAGGGTTTGGTGAGCCTGAGGAAGGCCGGTGAAGGTTGAAGAAAAGACAGACAAAGAGAATAAGCTGGGTCTAGGTGGATCTTCTGTGTGTGACTGAGACCACGGAACAGATCCAGACTGCAAGCTGATGCTTTGTTTTATAGTCAGAGGTCAACAAGGTAGTGGTCACCATAGTTACAATGTTCTTGTGAGTTTCACTTGTTTTGGCAGCACTTGCTGCACCTCCCACAGCCCATTAGCTACCCAGGAAAGATCTAGGGAGTAGTCACAAGATTAAGCTTAATTATGCTAAGAGGGCTGTACCCTCTAAGCTGGGACTTGTTTGCAGCTTTGCCAGCAGGTCAGTCTGAGGCTTAACCCTATAACCGCTCCCTACATATAAATTCATGGAGACTGCAGGATATATGAAACTGAAGAAGCAGGTGGGGGAATAATGAGTGATATATTCTTTTTAGGACTATGTTATTACTCCTAAATCAAAAACAAATGTTTGAAATTTACTAATATCTGTTCTGAGTTCCTGGAGTGCTATCATTCCTACAGTGAAAGTCTCATCCTTCTCACGTGGATAAAACATTTTAATTAATGACTTTAAAAAAATTATGTTAGTAGATATAAGGCCACTGAGCTATTCAGAAGACCAAAGTGAAATGCTTTATTTCTAGTTAATGTTTAAATATTATTGCTCAGGTAGATTTATACATTTCAACATTTAAATGTTGACTCACTAGACATGTACATGAGGTAGCATGATAATTCTAAAGCATTTGGTGTAATTTGTTTTTAAAGCTTTGTTTAGGTATTTTGGGTACTTAGTTTGGTTGTTTAATAAATGCACTATACTTCTAAGTTGAGCTTGATGGACTTCATATTTCTTTAACAAATATCCTATTTAAGTCTGATACAATGTCATGAAAATTTCACAGATTCACCTTTGGAGATAGAGCTTGCCCAGATCCTCCTCTCTGGTCTTTTAAAAGCAAAAGACTATGTATTATGAGGTGGATTTCATCCTCGTTGGTAATAGGGACTAAAATGATATGATAAAACAACACTTCTTATAATTCTCTTAAAATCAATATCCTTTTTTTCTGAAACTCACAAAACGAGCTTGACTTGGGGGAATGCCATTAATCTTTGTCCACAGTTTTATATTATGATTAACTAGAGGCCCGGTGCACGAAATTCATGCACGGGGAGGGGGGAGGTGTCCCTAAGCCCAGCCTGCACCCTCTCCAATCTGGGACCCCTCGAGAGATGTCTGACTGCCCTCTCAAAATCCAGGACTGCTGGCTCCCAACTGCTCTCCTGCTTGCCTTCCTGATTGCCCCTAACCACTTCTGCCTGCCAGCCTGATCACCCCCTAACCATTCCCCTGCCAGCCTGATTGATGCCTAACTGCTCCCCTGCCAGGTTGTTTGCCCCTAACTGCCCTCCCCTGCAGGCCTGGTCACCCCTAACTGCCCTCCCCTGCAGGCCTGGTACCCCCCAACTGCTCTCCACTGCAGGCCTGGGTCTCCCCCAACTTCCCTTCCCTGCAGACCCAGTCACCCCCAACTTCCCTTCACTGCTGGCCGGGTCACCCCTAACTGCCCTCCCTGCAGGCTTGATTGCCCCCAATAGCCCTCCCCTGTGGGCCTGATTCCTTCCAACTGCCCTCCCCTGCTGGCCATCTTGTGTTGGCCATCTTGTGTCCACATGGGGGCAGGATCTTTGACCACAGGGGGGCAGCCATTTTGTGTGTTGGAGTGATGGTCAATCTGCATCTTACTCTTCTATTAGATAGGATAGAGGCCTGGTGCATGGGTGGGAGCCAGCTGGTTTGCCCTGAAGGTTGTCCGGGATCAGAGTGGGGGTTCCCTTGGGGTGTGGGGCAGCCTGGGTGAGGGGCCTGTGGTGGTTTGCAGGCCAGCCATGTCCCCTGGTGACCCAAGAGGAGGCCCTGGGATCTGGGATTTATTTACCTTCTAAAATTGAAACTTTGTAGCCTGGTGTGGAGCCAAGCCTTCTGCTCACTCTGTGGCGGCAGCCATTTCTGTTGGGATTTATGTATCTTCTATAATTGAAACTTTGTAGCCTTAAGTGGAGGCCAAAGCAGGCCAGGGCTGCAGAAGCTTGGTTTCCTCCTTCACTGTGGGCAACCCTAGCCCCTGCTCTCTCCAGCTCTATGGCTGTGGCCATTTCTGTTTGGATTTATTTATCTTATAATTGAAACTTTTTTTTAAATATATTTTATTGATTTTTTACAGAGAGGAAGGGAGAGGTATAAAGAGTTAGAAACATCAATAAGAGAGAAACCGATTCAGCTGCCTCTTGCACATTCCTCTCTGGGGATGTGCCTGCAACCAAGGTACATGCCCTTGACCGGAACGAACCTGGGACCCTTCAGTCCACAGACCGATGCTCTATCCACTGAGCCAAACCGGTTAGGGCTATAATTGAAACTTTGTAGCCTGGAGGGGAGGCCTGGGCAGGCAAGGGCAGGTGGAAAGCTTGGCTTCCTCCATTGCCAGGGAAACCCAAGCCTCCCTCCTGCTCTCTGTGGCCACAGCCATCTTGGTTGGGTTTATTTGCATATTTGCTCCTGATTGGCTGGTGGGCGTGGCTTGTGGGCATGGCTTGTGGATATAGCCGGAGGTGTAGTCAATTTGCATATTACTCTTTTATTAGATATTTATAAGGTTTATTTAAGAAATATTACATATATTTAGACAATATTATATATTTTAAATATATTTTTCCAATATTTTTGTCCCCTTTGCATGAAATCTGTATTTGTTTTTCTCAGCAACACTATCTCTGGAAAGAGTGATAAGATGGAAAGCACTGGAAAGAGCTCAATAGCTGTTGCCGTCTATCTAGCATTGATCAAAACTCACCAATATGTGGTTCTAGAACTTGTAATAATTGCAAATATACTGCCTCAGATATTGGTTTATGTTGACCTCAATGGCCAACTAACTGGCTGCTTAGAACAGAAATACAAAATATTGTGCACATATTTCCTTTGAGGTTTGTGGCTTTAACATTGAAAAATATTGACTTTAATTTTGAAGAAAAATAATTTTTAAATAAACAATTTGTTTGCGGCTAATATTTACATTATTTCACAATATTCTGTAGAATCTATTTCTAAGGCTATAGTGTAAGCTTCAGAATAGCTTGCAATTACACTTCTTACACCTTAGGACATTCTTGTGATTTTTTCATGAAAAAATTATTATAGAAAATCAAGTTACTTTTTTTTAATTGGCTTCTTAGAAAGCCAAATTTTGAAAGAAAATGGGTGCATATTATTCATCAGGCTACATTATTTTTAATCTTGGTAAATTTGATAAAACCGTGCCCATGTTCCCTGTATAAGCAAAGAAGAAAATTTGGCAGTCTGTTCCATGCTTTTATGTCTCTGAATCTATTTTGTTGATCAGTTTATTTTGTTAACCAAAAAATTTATATGCATATATACATAACCCATGGACACAGACAATAGTGTGGAGGAAAAGGGAATGCAGGGGGAAGGGGGCCAATGGAAAAAAAGGGGGACAGACGTAATACTTTAAACAATAAAGGTAAGTTCCCAATATTTAGTCTGTCATTATCCATTTATGTATCAACCAATCTCATTTTGCTCTCAAAAATTGATTACATTGCCTATGTCGTCATTTCATTTGAATTTAATAGTTTAAGCTATTTTGTCACTCGTGTCATTGTCATCCAAAGAATTTCCCAACTATCTAAACTGTACATGGTTCCATGTTTTGGGGTTTAAAATCAAGTAATGTGATATGGTCTCTGCTCTCTAGGAGTTTATAATCTTAGAAAAAATTGATTAAAGCAAACTTGCAGACTTCTGAGATTTTTTTTCAGTGATCTAGCCTGTGAATTTTTACTGAGCTTATTTCCAGTCTTTCTCTCCAGATACATTACCTTTAACTAGAAGAGCTAAAGATTGGTAGCAGTGTGTGTGTGTGTGTGTGTGTGTGTGTGTGTTTGCGCGCGCGCGCGCACGCCTGTGCTCACATGCACACAGAAGGGCATGGGTCCATATCCTCATTATGTGGAAACATTTTTTAAGTCCTATACCTGGTATGATTAATTGACTTAAGAAAAAAAAATGGTGGAAATATATTCACAATTTTTCAATTCAACTCTAAACTCAATGATGTGCTCAGTACACCACTGGGGACCAGAGAGGAGTTGACAAACAGAAATATATCTTTTCCCGATGTCACCCAGTTGCTACTATGTAAGAGGCACCCATCCCTCTCCTTCCAGGGCGTGGAGGTGTAGATCACAAGGCCCTAGTGATTTTTATACCCCTGATCACACTGAGGAAACCTGAGAGAGGTCTGAGGGGATGCAGGACTATTTCTGCTCCTTATCTCATGTCTTTCCAGACACAGCTACCTTTCAGACTGTGCACATTATTAATAGCTGTCATTTCTCTTTCTGAACAAATTACCTCCATGCAGTTTTCACTCGAGGGTACTGGAGAGTGTCCTGCCTATCTCTGTACATTAAATAACCTTATTGTGGTGCTGAGCCTGGCCATGTCTCTCCCTTTCTCCGTGGCAGGTGTATTTATCATTTCCCCCACACTGACATTCCTAGCTGCAGCTGCCAGACCAGGCCTGGCGCCTTTCTCTCTGTAGATTAGCTTGCATTCTACAGGATTAAAAAGGTTTAGAGAGCAACTGGAAGTTGGCAAGAAGAGCCCGAGTTGTTTAGAAATGTCAGAAAAGTGTCAAGTCTGCCAGTTTTCTGGGAGCTAGAAGGAGGGAGAAACAGAAGCACTTTTCAATCAGATTCTAGCAGGCAAAACACCACGAAAAAGCAACAGCAAATATCCCTAAGATAATAAGAAAATTTTGCATTCAGAATAGAGTAGAAAGGGATAGAAGGGGGAGGATGGCAGAAGGGACAAACAACTCTGCTTTTTCACCAGGCCATTGAACATTGACCAATCGGACAGCACAGTACATCACACCCCAGTGTCACTCAGTGTTAGTCAACCCTGAAAAGCAGCCCTGGAGAGAAGACAGCAAGAGATGGGTGCTCTGAAAACATACATGTGCCTAATGCATTTAGCAGCATCTCACTTTTCCACTTCATTTTTTGCTTGTATTTAGATTTTGTTCATTTGTGGAGGAGGAGGTTTTTGTCTTTGATGCATTTCCTTGGAGAGAGGAGGCATTTCCTTGGGCTCAGAAAGAAGTCTTGATTGCCCAGAGATTCTGTGCAGGTGACAAGGGAAATGTATGAGTGATGTTTTTTAATGCTGTATCTATCGTACGCATAATCACAACTACTGAGAACAAAAAGGAATTGTTGTATCTGAAAGCCCTAAAGGCTGGATGAAGCATGAAGAGGAAATCAGAGACTGTTATCATTGCACTGTATGTATGGATAGACTGGCTACACCATCCTGCCAGTGCTTTCTGCTTTCACTGGAGGATGTGTCAGAGCAGCCTTGGGAAGTGTATGACTCAGTGCACCAAGAAAAAGGACAGAGACCTGAGAAACTTGGCAAGGAATTGCTCCGGGTTTGGCTGAATTTGAATTGAAACACTCAAGTCATTTGGCAGAACTCCACAGAAGTGATTTCCACCATATCATGTGCCAGCTTATATCACACTTTGGAACCTTCTTAGCAAGAGAAAGAAGAGCAGGGGAGAGCAAAATTTTTGCTTCTTCTTATGGTACAGAGCATGAGAATAGTCTTAAAATTAGAAATCAAAAGGTTTTAGTCAAACTCTTGGGCTTTTTTCCTCATTTGTAATACAAGTTGGTTGGTTCATTTGAATTTTTCAAGTTCCTTCCAACATAAAATCCTGTAATTCACTTATTAAACTCAGCCCCAACCTTAACAGATGAACTAGGCGAGTGAATTCTACCTTGACCCCAACTGTTCTCTGAACATATGTGCTGTTTAAAGGTGGTGTGTTAAGGAAGAAGTAAACTCTTTTTCTCTGCTATGATTAGTACTTAATCAGATGTTGAGAATTCAGAGGCCAAGGTCAGGGGCATCTAAACATATATAAACAATCAACAGGAAAATTCCTTTTGGTCCAAGTGTTGTTTTCAAGTGCAGCAAACTTAATCACTTGTAATAGAGAGCAGATTCCCAAGGCAGTGCAGACACATCTCCTGCCTGAGAGAAAGAAATGGATGTTGTCTTCTCAGGATAAATTCCTACTCTTTTTACTAGGTTCTTCACTTCCTTCATGTATGAAGTCTTGTTCCATCAATATATCTCTATTTTCTTATTCGGTTGGGGACAGGGGGAACAGCTCACCTTCCTTGCTTCTATTTTGTAGGAATTTATTTAGACTGATGCTGTTGACTTGTCTCTGTCCCTCACTCACACACCTCCTCCAATCCCAGGAAAAAGAAATGAATTATTTCATTAGAACATTAATAAATAAGAATTGGAATGCTTAGTTCTGCGCCCTTTCCATACTCTTCTCATTGAGATTTGCCTTCACTTGAGTTCAGAGTTGAATTCTGTGGCCATTCACATTCATTGTCACATTTATTCCATGTGCACATTCATTCATCAATGCGCCATCTTGATTCTTTCAGTTACAACTCTTGTGGCTCTTATTTCCTGTGATGCTCCAGGTATGAGTCCTCATGACTGCCAACCTAGCCTCTTCCCATATAATGTTAGATGCACATTTTGTATCAATACTTTTCTATGGTTTTGGCTAAAAGAAATAAGTCAAACTCCCTTAGGCTGTTCACAATTTGGCCTCAGTCAATTCTTTTCCAATTTATGATCTTAAAAATAGTGTCTCCATTTCTCAATACCACTTTATGCTATCTGGCCTCCATAAATCATGCATGCTATCCTCCCAGCCTAAAAGCCTCTGACACTTCTGCAAGACCCAATTCTTTCTGGTATGTAAGATCCAGCCTCAATAACACCAAATAAAATATCTTCCTATCGATATCCCTAGACAGAGATAATTTCTCACTTCAAGCATTGTATTGGGATACGATCTACAACCCAACCCAAGTACAATGAGAACTTCATAGAAACTTTTGTCTGTATATACATCATCCACTGACCTTCAACTCTTTATTTTAAATTGTTCTTACCATGGTGCTTGTAAGAGCACATTTTCAAATAGAAATTGTCAGATTAAAAAACAAAGAGTAGTCTAAGAGAATTTATGATGTTTTGAAATTTGATGAACATAATGAAAGTAAAGTCATCTAAAGGGAAATGTGAGTGAACTGGTAAGAAATGGAGAATGAGACAGAGGCCAAGATAAACATTACTCTGTTCAATGTAATCTGTTTTTTCCCTTCTCTGGAACTTCTAGCAGAGTGTCAAGGGATCTCACGAGCACATTTTAATGCCTTTTGTGGATCAAAATCATAGATTCTACACTCCCTGTCCCACAATTTGCTATTTACCTGGCCTTTAGCTCAATTATATTAGATAACTGGCATTCTTGAGCTTATAAAACACTGGTGAGTAGTTTTTGTTTTTTGGTAAATATGGAGCTTTCTGGTATTTACCCAAAGCCACTGATCTCCTTTTGAGTAGCACTGAGTGCTATATGTATCAAGATAATACTTTATATTTTACAACATAGCATTTCTTGAAGAACACAGAGCTCAGCACAAACAATGGTTCTGATACCATCAACAAAAAGGATATTGAAATTGCAATGCTCCTTAAAAATTAAAATTGGCAGCATTTTTTAATATGCTTTAAAGAATAGTGAGTGACCTAGTGACTTGCTATCAATATCATATTATTACTTTTACCAAACACTTTCAATTACAGAACACTACCTGAATCTCATAATAAGATTTTAATGTAAGTTGGACCAGTGCTTTAAATTCACATTTGTACAGATGAAGTCACTGAGGCTCAGAAGGAAGAACTGGCCCAATGTCACCATGTTAGTAAATGGTACAGCATGAACCTGAATCACCATTTGTGAGTTTTACACAAATGCCCCTTCACTGCTTTACAAACTAGTATTTGGTAACATCACAGAATTAATTAGTCAGACCCAGGGAAATTAATGCAGGTTTACACACACACACACACACACACACACACACACACACACACACACAATTTGTAGTACCAAAAAAGTGCAATACTCTTCTTTTGCTACATTCCGCTATAATTAATAGTTATGTCAATTTTTGTTTCATAATGAAATGCTAAAACAGAGGCAACAGCTAAATGAAATAAAATACTACTTATATTACAGAACTTCCAATTTTTTAGAATCTTGGTGTTCATGAGAGCTAGTCAAATATCATATAGTGTAGGAATAATTTTTTTCAGAACTATCTTTTTATCTCACCCATTTCTTTTTTCATCTTTATTTTCATCTGTGTCCAAAGCTCATTTAAATACCAAATTTGTGAGTGTTTGGGGAGGGGGGATTTACAGTAGAAATCAATTAAGATCGAAGGTTTTCTGTTTCATATAAAATCAGGATTAAAGCTACAGGAATGGCAATTTTGGGGATATAGGAGTCACAGGTTTGCACCTCTGGCATCTTACATTGGTACTCAGAAGTCCACCATGACTTCCCACTGTGTCCTTGCTAATCCTGCCTCAGCCTCCTGAGGAGTCTTTCCTCTGCCCACTGGTATTCTAGCCTGCATTTTATGCATAAAGTACCAGATCCAGTCAACAATACTCGTCCAGAGTCGGTATGAGTTTTCTAGAGCTGCTATAACAGAGTTCTACAAAATGTGTGGCTTAAGCAATGCATATTTACTCTCACAGTTCTGGAGGTTAGAAGTCCAAGGCCAAGATGTCAGCAATGTTGGTTTCTTCTGAGGGCTGTGTGGGAAGAAGCAGTTCCACGCCTCTTGCCTCATAGATGGCTGTCCTCTTCCTGTATCTTCAGATCACCTTCCCTCTATACCTTCTGAAATGAATGCCTTGTTCTCTGCTACTGCCTCTATTTTGTTGTTGTTTGTTTGAAATGTGTTTTTATTATTTTTTTTAGAGAGAGAGAGAGAGAGAGAGGGATAGAGAGATAGAAACATTGATGAGAGAGGAACATCATCAATCAGCTGCCTCCTGCACACACCCCCACTGGGTATCGAGCCCGCAGCCCAGGCATGTGCCCTGACCAGGAATTGAACCAGCAAACTCCTGGTTCATGGTCCAGTGTTCAACCACTGAGCCACACTGGCTGGGCTGTTGGTTTTTTAAATGATAGCCCATGTATTCTTTATCCCTGTATCTTCTATGAAAGCTGGGACATAGACTATTTTCTTCATTCCTTCATGCCCCAATCTAGAAACATGACCTCTGTGTAGAGGGTTCAAAGGAATAGATTAATGAATATACACAATGAAACACTGAGGCAGAGGTCTTTGAAATCAGAAACTGAATCCCTTTGTGATATTACATTTCCTAAACTTTGCATTGGTCATCCTAACATCTGAAAGTGTCTCATTAGTTAAAAGCTCATCAGTATTACCTGTATATAGATAGATACAGATGTAGATAGATATAGATATAGATATAGATATAGATATAGATATAGATATAGATATAGATATAGATATAGATATGCAAAGGTAAACTTTGCAAGAATATTTGAGCTGGTAGCAACGATTGGGACTATAGCCTGGTTTCCCCTCATTCATACTCCTTCCTTTAATTCAGATTTACTTTCCATCAGAGCACTGATTTACCTTTTTTTAGACTGTTCTCACCTTGGTCTTCATAAGCCCTTTGTTGGCTTTCTAAGTTATTGCCACTGAATTAGATTTTAATGGAGTTAATATATCAGTATGTTTTTTAGGGTTTCAGTCTGTGATTAATCCTAGGAAAGCCGGGTGAGTGTTTTACCAGAGGGCTGTGTTTTCTCCAGGTTGCAGCATTATTCATGTCAGATGCAAATGGACAAATACAGAGCAGCAGAAAAAACGAGGAAAGGAAATAAGGAATCTGGGCTTTGGCACTAGAGAAAAGGAGTACTTTTTTTTTCCGCATAGCTCAATTTTTAATTTGAGGGTCTCTGATGAGGCAGGTAGACTTGAATCCTTTGTTATTTATTTCTGATGCATGTTAAATGGGGAATTAACAAATTTGCCTTTACATTCAACTATACATGTTAAATCTAAACAAAGGCCAGATCCTTAGGTTTAGTGACTGACATTTGTAGTTCTATTTGTTCCTCCTCTTTTTGCCAGGTGAAAAGGAGTTTAATCTTTATATAATTTCTGTAAATAATATTCAGAACCAGTTAAATCTGATCCCCACTTTTTATGCATGTTATCAAGTATGCATTTGACTCATGCCCTCATATCTATGCGTCTCCTCTCACCAGGGAGCTCCTGTCCCTGCATTGCTTTTTTGATTCACTGGCCAAGAGAACACCAGCAGACAATTTACCTGAAGTGTACTCTCCCACACAGATGACCGCAAAAACCTGAGAATAGTTAGATAGACGATCCCATTTACCATTTTCTATTTAAAAGATGGCCTGCAAGTTGGAGATTCTGCCAGTTGGGCTATGAATTCAGCAGGTCCCCCTGGATATATTTTAAGTACCAAGAGCATGGCTGGCAATGGATCTCCTCCTTCAGTGTGTCTGGGCCTAGTGTGGGACAGCAATGCTTTTATCGTTCAAGATATCTGGAGCCATATATTTTTGAATGACCAAAAATGCCCTGTATTTCTAGATTACTTTGACATCAGTCATGCCTTCAAATTCCTCTGAGCTTAGATTTTACACTTACAATTCTCCAAATTAGTTCTTGCTTAATCCTCTAGGTTCTGCCTTTTGAGCTTTTAAAGTTGTAAATTTCTAATATACCAGGGCACAAAAGTCTTGACTTACAAGGTCAAACGTCTCTGCAGAGTGGAGATGGGGATGTGTGTCTGTGTTAGCAGGGGCAGGGGAGTATAGTTAGTGAAATAGATATTGAAGAATTGTCCCATTACCTGGTAGAAGAGATGGTGTTTGATATCTACTCCAAAGACACAAGCTAATAACTAATAGAACCTGTACCACAACTGCACAAAAATGAAAAGTAAGGAGAATTATGGAAGGTCAGAGAAGGACAGCGTTTCTCCCCTCATCTTTCTGACATTTTATGTATATTCTTGTGCCATGTGAAGCAACAATAAATAAAAATACTTGGCCAGGTTTTTATGTATTATTTCTCATGTTTAGAATCCCATACAGTGAGTGTTCACCAATGTCATATATCTATCGGCAACAAATATATTATGCCTGGTTTATGGGCATGAATGACATATATTATTTTCATTTCATATAATCAGAGGGCTTGAAGGGAAAACGAAGATGCCAACAAAGCTGTCTGCCCAGCTCTGTGCAGACGTGACCATCCTTAAGAAAGCTGTGGACATATGAGGATCTGGCCTGTTTTCGAAGGATGTGGACATTCCCCTCTTGAATAAATCATTCCTGGTGTTTAACAGCCTTTAGAGTTGAGACGTGCCTTCTCATAAAGAACTTGCTTTTAGAATTGACCAGAGTTTTTCCATTTTGCTGGAAGAAATAGACCAGTTTGGATTGTTTGACCATACTATGCCTTTGCAGCAAAGGAATTCATTACATTACATGGTGCATGCACCAGTGTGGTGATATTTCTTCCGAGCAACCTTCTCTTCCCTCCTTCTAAACTCTGCAATTTTAAATAGGATTGTCTCAGAGATACTTGTTTTCTTCCCCTCTGGGTTACACTATGTCACACTAGATGGCAGTAATACCCCAGTTTAGGGATCCATTTTACATCTCCCCTACCCCCACAGGAAACCTTTTCCTGTCCAAAATAATAGGGAATAAAACATGCAAATAAATTTGTTCATTTTGTACAAGGTTCATTTAGAAAAGCTGATATACAATTAAGGCTGGTAAGAAAAAAATGTATTAAACTATGTTAAAAACTCAGGTGTTGTGTTTTGTGGGGGGATTTTTAGCAGGGGGTGGTGGGGGTGGTCCTCTGGTTTGTGTTTTTAGATATAGTTTAATTATAAAAGGAAATTTGTTGGGCCAAAAATCTAAGCTTACATGGAAAGGTAAAAAGTGTATTTGGGAAGAAAAGAAAGAATTTCAGCCATGCCCGTTGCTTATGTTTTCTCAAACCCAATGCTTCTTCCAGCAGATTGGCTATGATTTTTTGCAACATTAACCTGGATTTTCCAGACAGAGATGGTCAGAGGCAATCTTAGAGTCCTATGTATTGCTCATTAACAGTGAGTAGAATGATTGGAAGGAAAATAAAATCAAACCCAAAGCTCCTGATATAAGGAAGACCCTTTTTCATTGTGTTAGTGTAAATCTGGAAATCTGCTGAGGATTTGCAGAGAGATAAATTCAGTTTCTGTGAAATAATCATGGTCAGCTAATCCAGAGCCCCAGAATGCCCTACCAAGCGGGAGACATCTGAGAAAAACATGTAAAAAAAAAAATGGCTCTACTCTGATTGGCACTCATTCATTTTGCATATAGAATAGTAAAATGGTAAATTGATTTTATCCAAACAAACGTGTCAGACATTTATTTAACTTGATATTGCAGGAATGTTATTTTCCCTCTCTCAGGTCACAGCCTAGGCTTTAAACTGGAATTCACGGGCACTATGCTCTCATTTTAAAGGGAAGCAGGTAATTACCTGTGAATCGTTACTACACAGAAAAGTGGAGCAGCATCATGAGGAGCAGCATGAACTGAAGAGCAAATATGAAGAATGTTACTCGGCCTGCATGTGAAAATGCTAATGCATTGTTTATAGACATTGTTTTACCACGGAGATCAAGGTCATGCATTGGACTCCTGAGCAATGGGTCAAGTCTTGAGAGGCCATCCTGATAATCCCAGCTGACAGCTTCTTGGATGGGGTTAGTGTACTTTAGCTAGATGTATTTTCCAACTTGAAGGGGATAGGAAATTTTTTTTTTCTTAATTAGCTAGCTACTCATTTATCCAACTTGATCACAACTCATTACATTTGATAAAAAACAGTGCATAGAATTGGGAGGTGTTGCTATGTTCACATTCTTTCTCCCTAAAATCTATGAATCATTCTACTAAGAGAACTATGCAATTAACCTTTTTTTTCCCCCTAGCAACTGCTTCTTGCCTTCTACCCTTTGCCAATAACGTTTCCATATATTACACTGTCCAGAGGAAAGCAGACTCAATAATCATGTGACTTATAAAAAAAATTCTGGCATCTTAGGACCATTACTTTAGAATTTTTAAAATGGAAAATTACTTCTAAATGCTTTTCCAGATCAATATATATATTGCATATTACAGAATCCCATACCTTATGTTGTTAGTCATACTGGGCTGTTTTGTGTGTGTCTCCCTTGGGTTCTCCTGTACAATACAGAAGATGTAGATCCCCTTCTTCAAGTTATCTTGAGATATGACATTAATCTTGGGTTATAATCCTGACCTAACATTAAATAGGCAATGGCATTCAGTGGTGGGATTAGGGGAAGACAACTACTCCAGTGCAGGCAATAAGGGGGTGCATTGTCTGTAGAGAATTTACAACAGTAAAATTTACTAACAATAAGTCTGTTTTTTATTAGCATCATGAACCAGCAATTATGAACAATGTCCATCATGAAATAGCCCTCCAAGCCAAGCAGATGCTTTCTGCTCTCTGTTTCGCCCTTGATGGCTGCTGTAAAAGAGAAGGCTCTTGATGCCTTCATACTCGATCAAAGAGGCTGGAGTTGCTACTAGGGCTTAGATGTAAAAACACAAAACAAAAGCACAAAAGTTCTCTCCTCTTTCCTTTGAATAGTCTTTTTTTTAATCCTACTCTCCTATATTTTGATGTGTTTTGATTGAAAAAGTTCCCATATTATTCTTGTGAGCATGGAAGGTTTTGAGGCATTCATCACTTTCCATGAATACTGAACATTTCTAGTTTGGCCTGGGTTTTCCTCAAATCTTGGACCACTTATTTCTTTTTGTCTTTCCCTACATCCAGGATCAATAGGTCAGAAATCTGTCAAAATAACAAAAATCCTTCATATTAACAAATTACTGTAAAATCAAAACATTCAGAAAGAAGCATCTATCTATCTATATATCTATAGTAATAAAAGCATAATTAGACCAGATATCCCCCTGTCCTTTCAGATGAAGCTGGGGCTGCAAGGGAAACCTAGTTCCTGAGTGCTTGCCAGTGGCCGGATCAAAGCCCAGTTCCCAGGTGCCAGAGGGAAGCCGGTGCTGGCAGCCCGGGTGAAGGAAGGCCTACTCTTGCATGAATTTCATGCATAGGGTCTCTCGTATATATATGTAAGCTTAATATGCAAAGTGTCCCCTCAGGAGTTCAACTGACCAGGAGTTCAATGGTACGCTATGACGTGCGCTGACCACTGGGGGAGGCGCGTAATGAAGGAAGACTCCGGCTGGCAGCTGGCAGCCGGGGAAGGGAGGCCCTGGCCGGCAGCCACTAGGGACCCTACCCTTGCATAAATTTCATGCACTGAACATCTAGTACCTATATAATAGGCAATGGAATTTAAGATAATAAAAAGTGGCAAAAGGACCTTCTGTGGGAAGTCTATGGATAAGAACTTATCTCCAAACCAATGTGATTCAGCATAGCTCTTAAGCAAGCATCTCGGGACATCTCTGTTTTGATTCTACACCTCTGCATCAAGATCTCTGTAGGCCAATTAAAAAGATTCATAATTGAATTTATAGCAAAACCAATATATGAATACAAAGCAGTATTGCTATCATTTGTTCATCCTAGAAAAGTGTATAAGTACAATCCATAATTATAAGCATAGATTTTCAAACCTAGGATTTGCTCCTGGCCCCGCTACTTATTAAATGTAATACAGTGCTTAAGTTTCTCTTAAAATTGTGTTTTCTCATCTGCCAAATAAGTATAAAAATAGTATAATAATGACATATTACAGGGTTACCATTAGGTTTTAATGATATGATATAGGAAAGGATTATGTCATTTCTTGACACACAGAAAACTTTTAACATTTTTTAGTATTTGATTCCACATAGAGTTCCATATGCACAGTAGGTGATCTATACATATAAAAGCCTAAGCAACCTTTACAACCAAATGACTGGAAGGACCAGTCGATCAGTTGTTATGATGCACACTGACCACCAGGGGGCAGATGCTCAATGAAGGAGCTTCCCCCTGGTGGTCTGTATGCTCCCACAGACAATCTCCCGTGGCTGCAAACCTCTGTGGTCCCTCCCTCTGGTCAGCCTTGCCCATCACCCGGATCAGAACCTCCCGGAGCCCCTACCCCACCCCCTTTGCTGGCCGGCCCCAAGGGACCCCACCCATGCACGAATTCATTCACTGGGCCTCTAGGCCTAGCTAATAAAAGGGTAATATGCAAATTAATCAGCACTCCACGACAAATATGATGGCACCCATGGCCACAAATATGGCAGCACCCATAGCCACAAAGATGGCAATGTTTGCCAGAGCCATGGAGCCAGTGGAGAGGGCGGGAGGCTTGGCTTCCTTTGTCACGGGGCAACAAAGGAAGCCAAGCCTCCCGCATGTCCAGGCCAGCTGCTGAGGGAGACATGCAGGGAGCGAGCGAGGTTCCCAGTCTGGGGGTTCCAAATCCACCATTGTGTCCTTTCACTGCTGATTCCCCTCCTTACAGGTATCCTCCACGCAAAAGCCGTTCAAATATGTCATGTCCTAATGGGTGAATCCTAAACTGAATGGCTGTCACATCTGAATAACCTAACTCCATTAGAAAAAGGACCTAGGAGGAGGGATTTAGGAATCATGAAGCCATCGTGACCTGCTTGGTCTCCAGAACTGCTGTCAAACACAGGCAGTCTGAGACCCTCCCAAATACCACCTGAGCTAAACCTGAGAACCAAGTTACTTTCAAGGCCCAAAGTTGACGGGGGTAAGGGGCAGGGGAGCAAAACAAGCAGAACAGCCAACTCAACCAAAGATGCAGGAGCCTAAGATAAGGCAGAGAAATGTCCTTGGCCATCAATGCTCTCCCGCAGACGTGGTGCCACACCCAGCTGGGGGTAGGGGGTGTGGCATTTAAGGCCACAGGCAGGAGGGAAAGTCGAAGCATGCCTAAGGATTTTTTGTACATGCCCCACAGTTGAGAAGCAGAGTCAGAATCAAGAAGCGAAGTCTTACCTGAGCGCTGGGGTGTTGAAAAGTATCTAAAAATAGTTCCATCGCTGAGTCCACTGCCATGTTTGCCCAGGACAGGAGGCTTGCAGAGGACTTTCAGGGCAGCCCTATAACCTCCCGGGGGACAGAGGCTTGGGAGAGGGAGCGACTGCAGCCATTCGGTGTCCAAAGACCTAGCGCTGCAAACCTTGGCCTATCCCGAAGCGAGGTGTGGACAGAAGCCTCCGCCCAGCCTTCTCCAGCGTAGTAGAGAAAGGCTGAGAGGGGACAGGCAGGTACGGTGGCTCCAGTGGTCCAAATCCTGTCCTTGTCTCAGTTACCTAGCCTCTGCACCTTCCAGGACAGCCTCAGTACCAGTGCAGAGGAGGCTTTGGAGAGGGTAGTGGTGAGGAGAATGCTTCTGACTCTGAATACCCAGTGAAACCGCTGTCAAGAGCCTTTCTAGGGCTCAGTCTCTGCAGCCGCCAGCTCTCTGCTCCTCTCTGCTCTGCTCGCTCTCGCTCTCTGCACCCCGCCGCCCTCCCAGGTAGCCATGGAAGAAGAGATTGTGGCACTGGTCATGACAATGGCTCCGGCATGTACAAGGCCGGCTTTGCTGGGGATGACGCCCCCCGGGCCATGTTCCCTTCTATCGTCGGCCGCCCCCGTCACCAGGGCATCATGGTGGGCATGGGGCAGAAGGACAGTTACGTGGGCGACGAGGCCTAGAGAAAGCACAGCATCCTGACCCTCAAGTACCCCATCTAGCACGGCATCATCACCAACTGGGTCGACATGGAGAAGATCTGGCATCACACTTTCTATGAGCTGCTCGTGGCCCCCGAGGAACACCCGGTGCTGCTGACCGAGGCTCCTCTGAACCTCAAGGCCAACCGTGAGAAGATGACCCAGAATCTGTCCCAGATCATGTTCAAGACCTTCAACACTCCCGCCATGTACGTGGCCATCCAGGCAGTGCTGTCCCTGTACGCCTCTGGCCTCACCACAGGCATCATCATGGACTCTGGGGATAGGGTGCCCATCTATTAAGGCTACGCCCTCACCCACACCATCCTGCGTCTGGACCTGGCGGGACGGAACCTGACCTACTACTTCATGAAGATCCTCACTGATCGGGGCTTCAGCTTCACCACCGCCGCCGAGCGGGAGATGGTGCAGCTGTAGCTGTGCTACGTCGGACTTCGCGCAGGAGATGGCCACGTTTGCGTTCTCCTCCTCCCTGGAGAAGAGCTATGAGCTGCCCGTCGGGTAGGTGATCACCATCAGCAACGAGCGGATCCGGTGTCCAGAGGCGCTCTGCCAGCCCCCCTTCCTGGGCTTGGAGTCCTGCGGCATCCACCAGACGACCTTCAACTCCATCATGAAGTGTGACATGGACATCCGGAAGAACCTCTACGCCAACACGGTGCTGTCTGGCGGAACCACCATGTACCCGGGCATCTCGGACAGGACGCAGAAGGAGATCACGGTCTTGGCCCACAGCACAATGAAGATCAAGATCATCGCCCGGCCGGAGCGCAAGTACTCGGTGTGGGTCGGCGGCTCCATCCTTCCAGCAGATGTGGATCAGCAAACAGGAATTCGACGAGTCGGGCCCCTCCATCGTCCACCGCAAATGCTTCCAAACAGACTGCGGGCAGATGCGTAGCATTTGCTGCATGAGTGGATGAGTCTCCATTTGCAAAGACACACCTCATGCCGGCCCCGAAACTGGAAAGCGCCTTCGAAAAGAAATTGTCCTTGAAGCCTGTATCTGAGCTCAGCACTGGATTGTAGGTCTGGTTGCTGATGTTGACCTGTATTCAAGTTACCTGTTCCCTTGGTATATGTTTAATGCCCTGTACATACCTTTCATTTAAACCCCTGTTTGTACACGTGCCGATCACTTGGTGGCCAAGTCGAGAACATGTTTCTGCCGGAGAAACCCAGTGGGCCCAGGAGCCCGCAGGGCCTCGTGTGCGGGAGACTGGCCTGTGGGAGCTGCCTTTTCCAGGAGCTTTTGAGTTTGGCACGGCCCTGCACCCTGCTCCCTGCACCATTACCATTCTGCCCTGCCATCCAATGGGATGGGGTTGGGAGGGCCTCTCTTAGTTGATGTTCCTGCCAGAACAACTGGGCTGTTACTTGCCTTGAGTTGGAAAACAGTTTGCATTTCCACCTGTATATCTTCATCCTTTTAATTTATGTAAGGTTTTTGTACGCAATTCTTGAAGAAATGACAAATTTTCTACTGACACGTGAGAACATTAGGCCCCCAGCAACATGTCATTGTGAGGAAAATAAAAGTGCTACAGAAAAAAAAAAAAAAAAAAAAAAAAGAGCCTTTCTAGGGCTGGCAGGAAAACTCAGCAATGAGGGAAAAATAATGTCTTAAAACGAAGAGGTTGTTTTTTGTGTGTTTTTTTCTCATCAGCAAAATGTGAATATTACCGAAACCACAAACTTTGCGAGCATTAATTGAAATAAAATTCCAGAAATTGTATAACAGCCAGGCTGAAGTGGATAGGTTGGTTGAGCTTGAGTGTGGTCCTTTGCATGGAAAGGTTGCAGGTTCGATTCCCAGTCAGGGAACATGCCTGGCACATACCTGGGTTTCAAGTTGGATCCCTGGTCAGGGCTCCTAAGGAAGGCAATTGAAAGGATGTTTTTTACATTGATGTGTCTCTCTCTAGATCCCTCTCCTTTCCACTCTCTCTAAAAATCAATGGAAAAATGAATTAATGCCATATCTACAAATGTGGACAATCTAAAAAGAAAAAAAAAAAGAAGTGGGGGGCCCTAACCATTGGCTCGGTGGATAGAGCATTGGCCTGCGAACTGAAGAGTCCCAGGTTCGATTCCGGTCAAGGGCATGTACCTTGGATGTGGGCACATCCCCAGTTGGGGGTGTGCAGGAGGCAGCTGTTTGATGTTTCTCTCTCATCAATGTTTCTAACTCTCTATTCCTCTCCATGAAAAAAAATCAATAAGATATATTTAGAAAAAAAAAGAAAAACAGGGTTGAATATGTACCATACAATTTAAAGCGTGTAAAATAATATAACTTTTTAGGGGCATATATGTTATCTATACTAATAAAATACTAATAAAAGGGTAATATGCTAATTAGACCAGACATCTTTTGGACATCCATCCGAACGTCCTTCCGGACAAAGCCAGGGTGGTGGGGGCCAAGGCAGAGGCTGTTAGGGGTAATCAGGCTGGCAGGGGAGGGCACTTAGGGACAACCAGGTCAGCAGGGGAGCAGTTAGGCATCAATCAGGCTGCCAGGGGAGTGGTTAGGGGCAATCAGGCAGGCATGTAGTCAAGCAATTGGGAGCCTGCAGTTCCAGATTATGCGAGGGATGTCCAACTGCTGGTTAGTCGGATATCCCCTGAAGGGTCCCAGATTGGAGAGGGTTCAGGTTGAGCTGAGGGACACCCCTCCCTCCCCCAATGCATGAATTTCATGCACTGGGCCTCTAGTAGAATAATAATTCTCTTTGGTCCAGAGTAGTTAACAATTTGGCCAATAGTGGCTATAAAACACTTTAGCAAGTGATCCCTATATCTACTCATTTGTCTATATTTACCCACTTACTTACAAATTAGTTCCAATTATTTAGTCCATCTCTGGTTATTTAGAAGATGATTCCCCAAGCCCTCTCACCTCCGAACATGGGTGGTGAATTTTCACCAGAGAAGTAAGAGAAAGCAAGATCAGTGTTACCTGAGGTAAAAGGGGTTTCCATGGGAAGAGAGTAACTCAAGGTCAGCCTCAAAGGACAGAATGGGTTTAAAGGGAGGGTATCAGGAAGATGGTTCAAGGTTGGGGGGGTAGCATGATGAAAGTATTGAAGATAGGGAGAGAAAAGGTGCACATAACAAGGAAGGAACCAGCATCATTAGAAGATGTGTGATTAAATCAGGCTGGATAGGTAGCAAGCTTGATAATGCAGAGCCTTTCATATGGACAGAACCCTTACTGACTGAAAGCAGGAACTCACTTGGGATTTGAGAGTCAAGGTTGGGGCTGAGATGTAAAATCGGAGCTAAGGCTAAGGTTGGAGCTAGAAGTTCTAGATAGGGTCTGAAATTGCAGCTGTGGATATGGATAGATTTGGAGCCACTCATGTGTGAAAGTGAAAATGTATACATATATGGATGCATAAATTTCAGAGGACCCAAACCTCTTGAAGCTAACTAACCAATGGATTTCTATTTAAGATTCTATCTCTTTCTCCCCCTCATTCTCTCTGTCTCTATCTCTATCTCTCTGTTTCTCTCTCTCTCTCTCTCTCCATATATATAAATATATATATATATATATATATATATATATACTGTATATATATGTACATACATATATATACTAGTGGCCCAGTGAACAGATTCATGCACCAGTGGGGTCCCTCACCCTGGCCTGCACCCTCTCCCAACCTGGGACCCCTGGGGGGATGTCGGAGAGCTGGTTTCAGTCCGATCCCTGCAGGCCTGATCCAGACAGGAGGGAACCAGATCCTATGCATTGAGCATGTGCCCCCTGGTGGTCAGTGCATGTCATAGTGACTGGTCGAACAGTTGACCAGTCGACAGATTGCTTAAGCTTTTATATATACAGATATATGTAATATATATATATATATATATATGTATATATATATATATATATATATATATATTACTAAATAATTTACCTTTATTCAATTCAGGCACTGTGATAAACACTTCATATAAGTTTTTTAATTTAATTTGAATCTCATAGAAATGGAAGAGAGAGATTATAGTTGAGGTGGAAAGTGGACTGGGATCAAGGAAACCAGCTAGCAATCTGTTGCCAAAATACAATGTGAATTGATTGCCTCTGGAGTATGACAAATAGAAATGGGAATGGAAAGAAAGGAGGAAAATGTGAAAAAATATTTGAAAAAGGAGTAGTTATTTCACTTTTAGAGAGTCCAGATAGAGGACGTTTTAGAGAGGAAACATTGGGAGGTGTTTATGAATTGAACTTGGGAGTTACAGGAATGAGAAATACACCGACATGTTTATCAACTGCAATGTGCTTATTAATGCAAAATATGATTATATTATTTTACCTATCCATGCAATTCTTCAAGAAGAACACTTTACTTCCTGATGCACATTACCCTATTCCTCTGTGGTCTCCTTTAATTGATATCCTTTCAGTCCTTCTCTGACTTTGCTCCTCTTTCCAAGCAGATGAGAGGGAAAACAGGACTATGGACTGGCTTGCTTCAGTGATATCAAAGGCCATGACTGGCTCTTTTTCAA
The DNA here is from genome assembly GCA_026230045.1 of Corynorhinus townsendii. NCBI lineage: Eukaryota > Metazoa > Chordata > Mammalia > Chiroptera > Vespertilionidae > Corynorhinus > Corynorhinus townsendii. Next base: position 147,258,824 of record JAPDVU010000002.1, on the reverse strand, counting down.
TCAGGACATTGTCACCCTAGCAACCAGCTTCTCTGTTTTTTACATTTTCTCTCCCAAGAAGTTCAAGTTAGTTTACATAGATTAACTGAAGAAAACTCTTCACTATATCTTGTATTTTACAATTTGGCTTGTCTAAAGATATATCAGTGTATCTATTTTTTCCCCCATTTCTTTCCTTTAAAAAATTTTGCCTCTGCAGACTAGAAATAAACATATAATAACAAAAAAAATGTTTGAGTCCCAATTTCAGTGTCCAACAGTTCTGAGTCCCCATTTCAATGTCAAACAGTTCCTTATGTGTACATGTCAGCAATGGATACAGAGGCAAAGAAGCATTGAACAGACTGTCAAACTGCAGCGGGAAGGCAGAAGAGGTTGGTCGGGGTGGGGAGGGTGCTGTAAGAGATCAACCGAAGGATTTGTACGCATGCATATAAGCATAACCAATGGATACAAGACACTGGGGGGGGCAGGGGCAGGCAGGTGAAGGCATGTACTGGGGGGTAGGGGAGGCCGGGGGGAGGTCAATGGGGGGAAAAAAAGGAGACATATGTGCTACTATTTGTAATACTTCAAACAATAATAAAGAAAGAAAGAAAGAAAGAGAGAGAGAAAGAAAGAAAATGAAAAATAAAATATAAAGATATATCAGTGTTTCTCTTCCTTAAATAGCTCAAGATCTTTTTATTTTTTTCTGAATATTTTAAGGCACATTTTCAGCAAAATGGACTAGGTCACAGAAAAAGTGATATCTTCATGAAAGCAAAAGAATTCACTCTATCATTTTTTAACACTGACATTGTAATAGGTGATTTGGTGATATCAGAAAATATTAACAATGGCCTTCTGAACTTTAAGTTTAAATCAATATAATAAAATTATATTGATATACTTTTTTGTGTTTTGAAATCTTTGATGCACTTTTTGAAATCTTTCACTCTCCTTTGTTGTCATTCCTCAGATAGAAACATCATGGTCATTTCTGCACTTTTCAGTGTAAGACTGACATTTAGCTAACAGAGAAAATGTGTAGAATTCAGGGATGAGGTGGGATAGGAATGATGTTTTCCTAGTGTGGAGCAGAGCTAATTGCTAAGGTTAGCCAACTACATGTCAGGCATTATATGAAAGAATAGCCCTTTGGTATAAAAAAAAAAAAAAAGATATCGCTGACCCCTTTGGACTTTTTGTCCTAAGTTTTTTCTTTAGTACTAATCCAATTTATATTTTAGAGCTACCAATAGAAGAGTTACAGAAAAAAAATAACTAGAAAAAAATTCAAGACCATGACTTAATTGTTTTGTTACTTGTATCAACTCATATTTTAGCAGTTGCATAGCACTTGAAGAATTTAGGTTTTGTGCAGCAAAGGGAGCTTTTAAATTATTTAAAATGACTAAACTTAAACTCGGGGATAATAAAGTCTAGGAATCCATGTTTGTAGCATTGTTACTATAATTTGTTAAAGGGTTTATGAAATTCAAATGTTCTAGCACTTGGGAATTCTCAACATTTTAGAGAATAGAATTTCTTAAATATAATAAAAATAGTTTTCATGAAGACTTCATGGACTTCTTAAAGAAATAATGAAGGCAGTTTGAACACAGAATTGAAGGAAATGAGGGAATAGTCATGGCAATATTTGAAGGAAAATTTCAGCCAGAGGAAATCTTCAGAGAAAGCTCCCAAAAAGGAAATGTGTCTGAATATTAAATGAAGAGCAAGGAGGCTGACATGGAGTGAACGATAACATATGAATAAGTCATGAGGTCAGAGAGATATTAGGGAAAGTAAGATGGAAGTGAGATAGTGGGTGGGGTAGGTCAATATGAGGAACTGAAAGGATGTTGGTATTTATTTTAAAGAAATGTTTTTGCTAAATACCCCTGCATGTAAATTACCAATAGTATGTCATTCATATGCTTAGACTTATCTACAGCAAGATTGGTATTCTTTTGAATAAAGAACTGAATAATAACTATTTAGACTCCTGGGCCGTATGGTATCTGCTGTAAGTAGTCTGCCACTATAGTGCAAAGGCAGCCATAAGCAATATGTACAAAATGGTGATGGCTATGTCCCAATAAAACTTTATTTACAACAAACATGCAAGCAGCCCACCTGTAATCTAGAGAAATAGTCTGATTTATTTATAATTTTTCCAGGAAAATTATGCCAAGGGAAAATGCAAAAGAAACTAACACTGACTATCGATCATGTACCAGCTTGCATCCCAGTTATTACATGCACACAGTTATCTATTTCCATCCCTATTATTAGCTGCTTCTCTAAGACAGCTTTATCTCTCAGCAACGTAACTTCAATGGCCTCTTCTTCCCTGATTCTGCTTTGCTTGTACACCTCCTCAATTTATTCCCCCATAGTGATCTTTTAAAACATAATCATGAAAACCATTTAAATAAAGAATAACACCAAGTCTATGTAATCCCTTCCAGAAGATAGAATAGAAGGAATCCGATCCCATTTCATATTATAAGGTCAGAATTACTTTGATATCAAAACAGACAAAAACAAAAGACATAAGGAAACTACATAACAACATTATTTATTATCATAAACACAAAAATTATTAATAAAATATTAGCAAATTGAGTCTAACAATAGATAAAAAGAATAGTACACTAATACAAAGTGAAATTCATTCCAGTAATACAAGAATGAGTCAATATTTTAAAAATCATTCAAAGTAATCTTTAAATTAAAATTCAAAAGAAGCAAATCACATAATCATATAAATTGATACAAAACAGTCTTTTGAGAGAGCTTAACACTCATTCATGATATAATCTCTCAGTAAATTAGAAATGGAAGGGAGCATTCTTAATCTGATAAAAAACATCTACAAAAAAACCCTACAATTATTCTCATACTTAATGGTGGAAGACTGAAATTTTTTTTCATCAGATAGGGAACAAATAAAAAATTTTCATTCCCACCATTTTTGCTATCATATTCCTAGAATACTAGCCCTTATATTGAAGCAAGAAAATAAAATGCATACTGGTACATATCAAAAAGAAAGGAAAGTTTTATGTCACTATTTGAAGATGACAATCATATTTTCATGAACAATGAGCAATTATAAACTGATATTAAAAATAAATGTAATTTAGAGTAGTTCCAAAAAGTGAAATACTTAAGCATAAACCTACAAAAACCATGCACAGAATCTGTATAATTAAAATTACACAATGATGGAAAAAATCAAAAGCCCTAATTAAATGGAGAGATATAAAGTAGTTGGGGATTGGAATATCCAACATAATGAAGATGATAAAACTTCCCACAAAGATCTCTAGATTTAACTCAGTTGTTGTCACAATCCCAACAGGATTTTTTTGAAGATGATTCTAAAATGGATATGGAAATAAAAAAAAAAAAAAAAAAAAGAGGATAGATAGAATAATTTTTAAAAAGAACAATAATATTAGAGAAATACAATACTCAATGTCAAGACTTATTTATGGCTACAGTCACCAAAACCATGTGGTCCTGGCAGAAGGATAGACAGATGGACCAATGGAACAGAATAAATAAATATGGATACATACAACTGATTTTCAAAAGAGGAAGAACTGATCTTCACAAAGTCTTTCCTTATGATAATTAATTATATCTGTATCCTTTTAATTGGTTGTAGTATAAGTGCCTGACATTAAGCATTCATTTCAAAAGACATCTTTTGAAAAAAGCATATTGCCAGCTGTATGACACAGCTACTAGTAAAACAACCAAATAACCTGCCTCAACCCACAAAGTTGCCCTTTCCGAAAACCCTGAGTGATATAAATAATCGACTGTTTGAGTGACCTTGCTGCCAGTCTTCCATGCTCTAATTTTTGGTCCTGTGCTTCAAATTAGCCCATAATAAGTGACCCCAGAAATCCCAGACTTCCTATCCCCGTACTCTAATAAAGGCGGAGCCCCAGGTCTTTCCTTCTGGCCCCAACCCCCAGATTGCTACGTGGTCCTCAGACATGCAGTGTACCCTTCAGGAACTGTGAGTAATCAGTCTTGTTCTGCAACGTTCCCTGCTAAAGTGCATCTTGTGGTAATAGTAAGAAGCATAGTGCTGGCCCTGGTGGGGGAAATGTTTTGGGGGGCTCACAATGAGTACGTGGGCCAAGCCAGTGCTTCAGGCATTCTCAGCTGATAGCATTACTATCCATAGGTTGACACACATTGATCATGCCCCAAACTATAGTTATCTTTGATTCTGCTCTTTCTCTAGCCTGGCTATATTACACCTTTTTTTTTTTTAATCTGTTAGGACATTCTTTACTTAATCTGTCAGCTCTGTCTTTGAGGCATATACCGAATCCGACTACTTCTTACTTCTGCTGTTATCACCACAGTCTGGAACATCATCTCTTGTCTAAACTGTTGCAATAGACTTCTAACTGATCTCAATACTTCTACACTTTCCCACTCTATAATCTATTATCCATAGAGTTGTCAAAGGAGTTATTTTAAAAGTTAAGACCAATCATATCAATCTTTGACTCAGTCCTCAAATGCCTCCTCATCTATTGAGACTATAAATCAAAATCATGACCATGAGCTTAAGAGATCCTGCATAATTGGATCTGGCCCCCACCATCACTCTGCTCTCAAATTCCTTCTCTCTCTCTCTCTCTCTCCCCCCCATCTCTCTCTCTCTCTCATTAACTCTTCTGTAGTCATTGTGGCTTCCTTGATATTTCTTAAAAATCTTAAATATCCCTACCATCGTAGTTTTTGCACTTGCTGTTTTGTTTTTCTTTGTGCTAGAGATTGTCTTGTCCCATGGTTGTATAATATTCATTTCCTCACTTCCTTCAGATCTCTTCTAATAAGGCATCATATCAGAGAGATTGCCTGACTACCCTATGTAAAAGTAAATGGCTCATGCTGACATTTCCAACTCCTCCTACCTGCTCTATCTTTCTCTTTATTTTTCCCATATACGACCTACTAATAAATTATATATTTTTAATTAAATTAGTTCATAAGTAGAATTTAACTTTCATGATGGCAGAGATTTTTGTGTTTTTTGTTTATTGTAACATCTACATAATCTAGAAGAGTATCTGCCATATCACAGGTACTCAATACATAAGTTATTAATAAAATTTAATAAAGGTATGGCATTTATGTCTAATTCAGTATTTATAAATATACTTGGTAAATTAATAAAGCTCTCACTTGTATTACTATAAATTTTGAAAGTTATTTTAATAAATAATTTAGGCTGTGTGAAGTATTTATTCTTTTCCTGTTTAACATAAGCCAATATTTTCATCCATTTTCCCAAATTTCTTTTTAGGATAAATTCATTATGAAACTCCATAATGCATATCTTCTATGATTTATCATTATAACATTGAGAGTCTGGATTGAATGCTTGATAGGCTGTTTATTTTATCCTTAGTTGTCTGCCAAACATTAATAAATGCGATTTCTAGGCATGTGCTGGTTTTGCCATGTGTTCCAACTAGTCAGTTTTAGTACAGTGTATTTAATTCAAAGAGAAATCAATGAGTAGATTTGGGGTTTTTGCCCCATTCAGATGTATTTTTTGTAGCTTGGATTGACAAGATCATGCATTTCCATTTTGAAAATAAGATGGAAATATTTAATAACAAATACCTGTTTTCTTTTTAATAAATTAAAAGACAAATACAAACTTAAAATCATAACTGACAATTACCACACTAAATAGAACTCGTGTCAAAGGACTAAATGGAATGGACAGCTTTTGACTATTTTATGGAAGTTCAAACTAAGAAAATGTTTGGAGTGTCCCAATTAATGTATATAGTGCACAGGCCAACAGTTGGCTCTTTTCTCCTCAATGATAATGAGACTACAACAGTAAATAAAACAAGACAAATTATAAAACAAATGAGTAAGTATCCATGATATACCCAATTCTGGAGAAAATTATTATAAGCAAATAAATGATTTTTAAGCAAATAAATATGTTTACCCTTAAGTTGTCTACAATCTAGGTTATAGTAGAAGCCAAACCCACAACTCCCACCACACAACAGCAGATAAAAGAGAAACAAATTATTACTGAATTTTTGGTTCCATAACCTCTTAAGAACATGGGGAATTTGTGGGGAATCCAAAGAAAAGCCACAGAGATGATTAAAGAGTATAAAATGGGACCTTTGAGGGTAGGTTAAAGGAATTGGGATTATTTAGTTTGGAAGTGAGGTGTGTTTCATAATAATCTTTAAAAAATACATTTTTATTAGCTAATTGATGATGGTAATTAGCTATTTTCTAGAATGAGGAGAAATGGGAAAAATATGCTACTTGAGGGATTTGGGTTAGGCATATACTAAGGAGGAGTTTTTAGAGATTGAAGATAGAATGGGTGGTCAAATTATAAAATCTTTTCTTTTTGGTTTCTTTAATCTTTAAAAATAAAGAGATCCATATAGCTGACATGCAAAAGGAGAGAGTGAAAGTTAGTCATGTTTAAAGGCTAGAGCACCAGATGACTTCTCAAAATATTTTCCAGATAAATTACCTTTTGACATTATTCAGCATTTACCATGTTTTATAATAGGCTTAATGTCAATTTTGAATAGGAAATCCTGCACCTTTCTGCTCATCCATAATTTTTATACAACGTTAATTATCTCTACAGATTGAAATTTTAAGTGATTAGCATTTTGTATTCAATTTTAATCAGGCACACTAAAATAACACAAAGGAATGCATTGATTGTTTTCTTTAGGAAGTTGATTGGTAGATGATGTATAGTGTTCTGGCATGTGAAGCCAGGTTGGCAATAAAAATTACTTCCTCAGGTATTGCAATTTATCTTACATTTAGTTTTTCCAAAAAGTTTTTATAGAAAAATATTAAGTAATCAGGCTGAGTTTCACTTTTTACTTATTAAAGACTAGTTATAATATAAGAAATTGTTAATGCAATGATTATGAAAATAAATTTTTCCAGTCCAAAGGCAACAATTCACTTAAAAGCTCATAAAAGGGGCACTCTGACACAAATCATCTCTCTCAGAGCTTGAATAATGTTTGATTTCTTCCAAAGCAATTTTTAAACAGCCTAAGCAAACCCAAATTTGTTTGAAAACCCAACTCTCATTGTTTGCTTTTTTAGTGGGTTTCCTTCTTGGCAACAAAGAGCCTGAAGTTTTAATAAAGTTGGGAACTTACTTAAATGCAGTGATGAAGAAATTGATCCAATGCTTAGGGAAACTATGTGCCAAGAAATTTTAGAATGATTGCATTTTAAGTATTGTTCTATTTAAGAGATGGAATTAAACTTCCATGGAGCAAAACTGCTGTGTATGCCTTATCATTGGAGTATGCTTTGGATAATCTTAAATGAAATTAGGTTTCTCATTAATGAAACAAATATATCTGAACTTATTTCCTGAGAAGACAAGATATTTCAGTAATAGTGTTTTACAATACAGCCCTGTGCACTTACCTACATTATAGTATTTTAAAATAATATAAATTTTGGCCATAAAACATATCTTTTTTTTCCCCAAAAATATATTTTATTGATTTTTTTACAGAGAAGAAGGGAGAGGGATCAAGAGTTAGAAACATTGATGAGAGAGAAACATCTATCAGCTGCCTCCTGCACACCTCCTACCGGGGATGTTCCTGCAACCAAGGTACATGCCCTTGACCGGAATTGAACCTGGGACCTTTCAGTCCGCAGGCTGATGCTCTATCCACTGAGCCAAACCAGTCAGGGAAAACATATCTTTATTAATTTCACACTGTACATATATAAATAAATAGCTAAGTTCAGACTAAGTTTTTAAACCCCATCCATTTACCTATTCTTTTTGCTTCATTTACTGTGATGTCAGAACCAGCTCTTTGACCATATTTTTGGTGATATGAATAAATGCATGTAAGAGATAATTTTTTTTTATTACATGAAACTGCTTACATTTAAGCTGCAAAAGAATTTTTTAAAGGAAAGGAAATAAAATAAAGTACCATCACTTTATCTTTATCTATCTCCTATTCAGAAGTCTTACTCTTGTAATTTAAAAGTAATAAAAAAAAACAACACCCAGTATTAAAGGAATGAGATAGGCATAGTGATGATGGGATATACACGATATTTAAATAGGTCTTAAGAGGAAAGTTTAACTGACTTTTATAATTCCATTTACAAATGCCCTTTCTGTAGCATATTGTTGCCTAATTATAAAATAATATTTCTAAGAAAATTGGGGGTTCTGTTCAACAATACAGATAAATCTTGGAAAACTGTGACACTTCCTGAATGGAACACCTACAATGAAACTAACCTATTTAAAGACATTTACTCTACATTTGTTGGGATTAAATAAAAAGGCCACCTGAATAAAATTATTCTCAACAAGCACTTTACCTGTGAAGTTTTCAGATATAGACTCTCCCCATAAGGTTCCAGTTAAGTAAAAATGAAATTTCCATCCTTATCAGCTATGCAGGCTTCCAGGGAGTCATGCCAACAGAGCTTAATCCAGACAGCAGTGTTTTGTCATCCACAAATCTATTTCTTAATCTTTTGTGTGTTTAGAAATATTAATATGGTAATTTCATAGGCCAGGGCTGCAAATTGGAGGCATTCCATGTGGCAGAAAATATAAGTTCTTAATACTTAGGTATTTTAGTCTAAATTGACAAATAAGATGTTTCTCGTATCAAAGGAATTATATGGCTCACTATTGAATTGTTATTAAAAATGTATTACTGAGAAAACAGACACAAATTGAGATCCTTTAGGGAATAGAATTTAACTATATTTTCTGTTATTCACAGTAATAACACCACTGAATGAAATGTAATGCAAAATGAATTAAGTTAAAACAGTCTTTATTCTTGGGAAATGTATGATGAAGAACACTGATGCAAAAAGAAACATAAAAGAAGTCAGGTCCAAGATGGCAGCACAGGAAAACCCAAAACTCAACTCTTCACACCAAATATATACCTACATGTGCAGCAATTCCTCCTAAAGAAAAACTGATGGTGGATTAAACAGCTTCTGCACAACAAATGAGAGAGACCTCATGGGGAAGAGGAGGAAAGATGAAGACATGGTAACCACAAGAACCTTACCCTAAAGGGCCAACCTGGAATAGGGAAGGATATCACTAAGGGGTTTGTATGCAGACTTGACTACCCTGAAACACAGCAATAAAACAGCAATTTAAATAGCTCCTAGACCAGTGGTTCTCAACCTTTTTAATGCTGTGACCCTTTAATATAGTTCCTCATGTTGTGGTGACCCCCAAACATAAAATTATTTTCGTTGCTACTTCATAACTGTAATTTTGCTACTTTTATGAATCGTAATGTAAATATTTGTGTTTTCCGATGGTCTTAGGCAACCCTGCTTAGCGGTTCTCAACCTGTGGGTTGTGACCCACAGGTTGAGAACCGCTGCTGTAGAGCCTAACATGAAAGTAATTTTATGGTTGGGGGTCACCACAACATGAGGAACTGTATTAAAGGGTCATGGCATTAGAAAGGTTGAGAACCACTGTCTAGACTATATGTGAAAAAATCCATTTACTAGCCCCAAGGCAACTGCCAAATGGTGGGTAACTATGAGAATTCAAATAAAGACGAATATAAAGAGATTCACATCAAGACATGTAATCAAAATAGTAAAAGTTTAAGAGAAACAAATGTTTGAATGAAGCAAGAGGAAAACAATTAATCACATACAAGAGCGACCCCATGAGTTAATAAGCTGATTTCTCAACAGAGACTTTTCAGACCAGAAGGGAGTGGCAGGATATAATGAAAGTGCTGAAGGCAAATAATCTACAACTTAAAATGGTCTGCCAGCAAGGTTATTATTCAAAATGAAGGAGAGCTAAAGAGTTTCCCAGGATACAAAAGTTTCAGGATACAAAATGAATATAAGAAAATCTGTTGCTTTTCTATATACTAAGAATGAACTATCAGGAGGTGAAACTGATAAAACAATTAAATTTACAATTGCATCCAAAGAATATAATACAATGGAACAAACGTAACTGAGGAGATAAAAGAATCATACTCTAAAAACTATAAAACATTGATAAATTAAATATGACACAAACAAATGAAGGATTTACCATAGATAGAAAGAATTAATATTGTTAAAATGTTCATACTACTCAAAGCAATCTACAGATTCAATGCAATGCCTATTAAAATACCAATGACATTTTTCACAGAACCAGAACAAAAAATCCTTAACTTTACATAAAATCACAATAGACCCCCCAACTAGCCAAAGCAATCTTGAGTAAGAAGAACAAAGTTGGGCATACTATGCTCCCTGATTTTAAACCATATTACAAAACTATAGTGATGAAAAAAAGAATGGTGCTGGCACAAAAAGAAGCACATATATCAATGGAATAAAATAGAAAGATCAGAAATAAACCCATACTTATATGGTCAATTAATCCATGACAAAAAGGCAAAAATAAACAGTGTTTGGGAAAAGACATTCTCCTCAATACATAAGATTAGGAAAACTGGATAGGTACACAGGAAAAAATATAAATGAGACCACTTTCTTATACTATACTATTATATAAAAATAAACTCAAATGCAATTAAAGACTTAAATGTAAGACCTAAAAGCATAAAACTCCTATAAGAAAACATAGGTAGTAAATTCTTTGGTATCCTTCTTAGCAACAATTTTTGGATATGTCTTCCCATACAATAGCAATATAAGCAAAAAGAAGCAAATGGGATTGTATCAAACTAAAAAGCTTTTGAATTGCAAAGGAAACCATCAACAAGGCAAAAATACAACCAAATGAATGAAAGAAAATATTTTCAAGTGATATATCTGATAAGAGGTTAATTTCAAAAATATACAGAGGTGGGCAAAAGTAGGTCTACAATTGTTCATATGGAAAGATGTATAATACAAGAAGAAATCTAAACTAATAAAAGGGTAATATGCTAATGAGACTGGACATCTTCTGGGTGACCTTCTGGACAAAGCCACAGTGGCGGGGCTGAGGCAGAGGCAGTTAGGGTGATCAGGCTGGCAGGGGAGAGCAGTTAGGGGGATCAGGCTGCCAGGGAGAACAGTTAGGGGGATCAGGCAGGCAGGCAGAGGTGGTTAGGGGCAATCAGGCAGGCAGGCAAGTGACCGGTTAGGAGTCAGCAGTCCCAGATTGTGAGAGGGATATCTGACTGCCAGTTTAGGCCTGATCCCGCAGGGGTTGGACATCCCCCAAGGGGTCCCAGATTAGAGAGGTGCAGGCTGGGCTGAGGGACACCCTCCTCCTCCATGCACAAATTTTATGCACTGGGCCTCTAGCAATAATATAAGAATAAACTCTGTTTCACATATTCACAACTATAAAGCTACTTTTGGCAACCTCTGTATAAGAAATTAATACAACTCAACTATAAGAAAAAAATAATCCAATCAACCATGGGCTGAGGTACTCAATAGACATTTTTTCCAAAAAAAGAGATACACATGGCTATCAGACATGAAAAGATGCTCAACATCACATCATGAAAATGCAAATACAAACTATAATGAGATATCTTCTCACACATGTCAGAATACCTTTTATCAAAAAGTCAACAAACAAGTGTTGGCAGGTATGTGAAGTAAAGGAAACCCTCATACTCTGTTGGTATGATTGTAAATTGGTGGAGCCATTATGGAAGACAATATGAAGGTTCTTCAAAGATTAAAAATAAAACTATGATGAGAACCAGTGATTCCACTTTGGGATATTTATTTGAAGAAAATGAAAACAATAATTTCTAAAGATATATTTGTCCTTATGATAATTGCAGCATTATTTATAATAACCAAGATATGAAATTAACCTAGATGTCCATCAATAGATTAATATATAAAGATGTGCTACATATATACCATGGAATATTACTCAGCTATAGAAAAAAATAAAATGTTGTCATTTATGACAACTTGGAGTGATGTAGAGGATATTATGCTAAGTGAAATAAGTCATACAGAGAAGGACAAATACTGTATGATTTCACTTACATGTGGAAACTGGAAAAAACAAACAAACAAAAGCAAACCAGAAACAGACTCAAATATGGAAACAAACTGCTGGTGACCAGAGGGGTATTAAGGTATTGGTGAAAAAGGTGAAGGGGATTAAGAGTTGCAGAATTTCAGTAATGGAATAAATAAGTTATCATGATGTAATGTACAGCACAGGGAATACACTAAATAATATTATAATAACTTTATACAGTGACAGATGGTTACTAGACATATTGTGGTGATCACATTGTAATAAATCACTTTGTTGTAAACCTGAAACTAACATAATATTACATGTCAACATACTTTAATAAAAATAACTTCAAAAGAAATAAAAACCAAATGTAATCAAATCAAAGAAAGAAAGAAACATGAGGAATAGAATATCATTTGTTTTATGTAGATAGTAAGGGGAGAGAGAAAGCTATAGTAATATGTATAGACTGAAGCCTTCTTGAGAAATTGCCAAATAGCCTAGAGATAAAGTTTAATTTGGGATTAATTCAACTGATACCTAGATGCACAAGATAGGAGCTTACTGCACAGTGGTGCATGGGGCATTGCAGGATTATGGTGGAAACAGAAAGGAGGCTCAAAAAGTGTATTGCAATGACTGGGAAATGAGTGAACGGGAAGCAAATGAATGTGTACAGAAAAAACAAAAGTGACTAGTCTTTTATCCCTTGAAATAATGCTCTTATGGAGTATTTAATAAATGTTCTGAGTAGAAATACAAGATGATCAGTCATATATATATGCTAAAAAAGTTTTGGTCAATTCCTGATTGTTAAAGCTAAATCTTCATGCTCTTATTTAAGTCACTTGGGTGGAAAAGTAGATTTTAGCTGTCATTACTTCCTGACTACTTTTGGTCTCTGAATATACTTGGCACCAGCACATTACTATATTATGAATCTTTTCAGAGAGCAGTTTTTATAGGCATCCAAGTAAGGAAACATGTGTGACACATACATATAATCTACAATCCACGAGTCCCTTTTAAGCTGATGCTAACTTCAACCTCTAATTTTTATTATCTTTGAAGTATCTGTGACATTTTATTGTTGTATATGAATTAAGTAATAAAAATTTAATACTATAGCCCTAACTGGTTTGGCTCAGTGGATAGAGCGTTGGCCTGTGGACTGAAAGGTCCCAGGTTTGATTCCGGTCAAGAGCATGTACCTTGGTTGTGGGCACATCCCCAGTAGGAGGTGTGCAGGAGACAGCTGATCGATGTTTCTCTCTCATTGATGTTTCTAACTCTCTATCCCTCTCCCTTCCTTTCTGTAAAAAAAAAAATTAATAAAATATATTTTAAAAATTTAATACTATAGTTATAATAGAGTGTGAGTAGAGTACAATTGTATGTAAAAATATTGAAAACAGTTTCTTTGGATATATGGCAGTTATAACATAAACCCTCTCACATACATTTACTTGGTTCTATTTTAAAATTCCTTAGTTAAGTTGGTAAACCATCTATCTAAAACCCTAATATGCAAATTGACTGAAAGGCAGAATGACCAGCAGAATGACCGGTCACTATGACAGGCACTGACCACCAGGGGTCAGACACTCAATGCAGGAGCTGCCCCCATCCTGCAAGCCCCAACCAGCAATGGCAGCAGGGGGTGGGGTGGGCAAGCGGGTGGCACCAGGCCAACCAAGGCAGGTGTGAGTGGAGGCCCCGATCATCCCACTGGTCACCCCACACAGATCAGCCTTGATTGCCAGCCAGGCCTAAGGACCCTACCTGTTCATGGATTTTATGCACCAGTCCTCTAATTTATAATAAAATGGCAAACCTTATAATCAAATAAAACAGTGGTTGTTGATGGGTTGTAATCTATATATATAAAAGGTTAAGCAACCATTGCATCCAAAACAACTGAACAGGTGACTGAACAGTCTGTGTGGGTCAACCAGGCCGGCATGGGGGTTAGTGGGGGGCAACCAAACGACTGAGCAGCAGGCTGCATGGGGTGACCAGGCCCCCCTGGGGGGGGGCAGTTGGGGGCGACCAGACTGGCACAGGGGACAGTGAGGGGTGACCAGGTTGGTGGGCAGCAGTTGGGGGTTACCAGGCCAGCAGGGGGGCACTATGGGGTGACCAGGCCAGTGGTGGGGGGGCAGTTTGGAGTGACCAGACCAGCAGGGGAGGGCAGTTAGGTGCGATCAGGCAGGCAAGCATATATATAGCTTTCTCTCTCCCCTTAATATCTACATAAAACCAATGATATTCTTTTCCTCATGTTTCTTTCTTTCTTTGATTACATTTGGTTTTTGTTTCTTTTGAGCAGTTAGGAGCCAGTGGTCCCGAATTGTGAGAGGGATCCCAGATTGGAAAGGGTACAGGTTGGGCTGAGGGGACCACCCCGCTATGCACAAATTTTGTGCACCAGGCCTCTAGTAATTTAATAATCTTGTCTATTTAATATATTATTTATTTAATAACATTTTTAACCATTCATTCCAGGAATTCAAAAATAGAAATGAACCATTAGGACAACTTGTTCTTTTCTGCTTTTTCTATACTTAACATATGTGTTTTGTCCATCCTTGGTTTCAGTTTTTCTAGAGTTTGATCAGCTTTTATATCCTGTGGGAAAATAGTTCACACACTGATAGTTCTAAATGTTTACATATTTTCTTTCCCAATAACATTAGAAATTAGTTCTTAATGTATATTAAAATATTTTGGTTGCAGGTTGTACAGAATAGTCTCTAGAGAAATAAATGCATAGTACATTTTCAGATTTATAAGCTATTTCTAAATGCCTTCAAAAATCCATGGCAATATGCTTTAAACTGTTTTGTTAACATGAAGTCTCAATTTTATTGATATATATATATAACACAATATATATATTTCAACTCAGAGCGTTATATCTCTTATTAGTCACCTGGTGAGATACAAATATAAAAGATTACTTCAGGGACTCTCCATCATTCTGCCTTCTTACATCTCTCATTTACACATGTAGCTCTTTAAATGGAGATATTGGCTCTTTTACTCACAAGAGGTTGTATGTATTTATTTGTATTTGTCCCATCTCTGACATCAAACATTAATCATTACAAGGGTCACCCTCTCATGTCCAATAGCACAATTAGAGAAAAAAAATTTCATACAATTGTAATTCACCCTAATAAAATCTAAATGGAAACAAATACACTGAACCAAAACTGAATTTGAGACATTCAAGATGATTTATTGCCTTGCATGCTGTTTTGCATTCTTTTTGGAAAGCAACTGTACTGTTGAGTTAAAAAGTTTTGTATCTGCTGCTGTAGTCTCCAGGTCCAAATTCTATCCATGTGTCATTTGGAAATCTAGATATTAAGTGTCTAAGTTTTCTCATCTGTAAAATGGAACTAAAAACTGTGGTAGATCATAGTTTTTATATTATTGAATGAGATAATGTACTTAGAATAATTATTATAGTATCTAGCACATAGTTAGCATTCAGTATTAATTATAATTTTATTAACAATTATTATAATATTATAACAATTATTATAATTACAATTTTATTAGCAATGAAATAAATTGCTAGTAATGGACATGAAGATGTTCCATGCAGATCTCTGTCAAGGAAGGGTGTATGTCCCCATTGCTGTATGTGTGGTCAGGATACTACATTTGGCTGGCTGTGCCTCCTAGGATTGCTTCAGCTGCAGAGAGCTATCTTCCTCAAGATCATATCAAAAGTCACTTGCATCGATTATTAAAGCATATGTATAAGAGTCTACCCATTTTGGTCCAGACCAGGACAATTGTGACAAGCCATTTAGCTCCAGAGCTGCCAGTGGAGTTGGCTGAAGGTGCCAACTTCGCCCTCTGCCCACATCTGCTTTTCTTTCCCATCTTCACAGAAGTTGGACTAATGTCCTGGCTACTCCCTTACGAACATCTTGAACATGAAACGCTGTCTCAGAGAACCCAAACTGCAGCCTTGCTTTGCAAAATATATTTTTTTAATATCAGTTTTTCTAACGAATACATATTAATTTACAAAAAAAATTATTCACAACCAAAAGGATTATTTCAAGTTAGGTTCCTTGCAAAGTTATATAAATTTAAAGAGATAAGTCTCTTAAATAGTTTTATACCATGAATTTTCATTCTTGACTAAAATGTGTGATATCCAAAATTCTAAGGAATTAGCAAAACAATGTATTTATTAGGTTATAACTGATACAATTGTTCAGTGGAGCATGCCATTTTTCAAAGTATTCATTAATGACTTGTTTTGTAGCAGAACATATTTATTTAATTCAATTTATAGAAAAGATTATACAGGTGCTTGGCAGTCCTGTGATGCCTCTAAAAGTCAAAGAAGTCCTGAAAGAAAGTAGGGGAAGATCTCCTGAATATATAAGGATCTGAATGGAAGACCAGGCAAATTTACAATTTATTTATTTACTCATCAAGTAAGTATTTATTGAGCAAGCATTAGATAACAGATCCTGTTCTAATACCAGTGGTAAGAAAAAAGAAAACAACAGATGTGTTCTGTGTCTTGATTCAGCTACTATATGGTGCAACTGTGATTAATGCTATGGGGAATGGTGGTGGTATTTCTTTGACAGATTGTATTATGAGGATTTACCCAGTAATGACTTGATGAAGGAAATGGAAAGATATGCAGAATGAGTGCCATTAGGACATGTAGGTTTTCTACACTGTGACATAGTCATACTGAGCCATGACCTGTAAATTCAGTAACTACATTAAATTATGAAAAAAGGGGGAGGAAACCGATGTGATTTGTGATCTTCCTTGACCATATTTCATATTATTTATTTTATTTTTTCTCCATTACCATGTATTTCCCCTTTATATTCTCTTCCACCTCCACCACTCCCTCCCCCCTCTCCACTGCAATCACCAAGCTGTTGTCCCTGTCCATGAGTTCTTTCTTTCTTTTTTTATTTTTTGCTCAACCCCTCCACTCACTACCCACCTCCCCCCCAATGCCCTCCCTCACCAGACTACATTTTAAATGTATCATTTCTTTTGTGACTCAAGGTCACTTTTTGTTGATTAATGTTTAAAAATACATCTGTATACTTTGATGAACTGAGCTGAAAACAGTTTCTACTTTTCCTATCACTGATTTGCACTGGCATTTGTCAGTTTTTGTTCTAGAGAAGGCTTTTCAAATTGCTATCTGATTGAATTACAGCATTCAAAAAGAGGCTAAGGATCAGGGACCAAAATATTTGTGGTTCAAACTCAATCATATAACCAGTTTGTGTCTGCTTTTTTTCCTACTTCTTGCATTCTAGTAGAGAGTGAGTAAAGATATTGCTTTTTAAATCTCTGGATCCATTTGTAACATGAATAAAGAAAAATAATTGTGAGCTACAAGCCTTTATTCACACATTCACAAATACTCTGTGCTTTGTTGTAAGAAAATTTTAGGTGCTAATCTGCCAAGATGATGGTCACAGAAAAGAGAGCCCCTATATCAGTGGTTCTCAACCTTTCTAATGCTGCAGCCCTTTAATACAGTTCCTCATGTTGTGGTGACCCCCAAATATAAGATTATTTTCCTGGCTACTTCATAACTGTAATTTTGCTACTGTTAATGAATCGTAATGTAAATATCTGTGTTGTCTGATGGTCTTAGGTTCTACAGCAGGGGTTCTCAACCTGTGGGTCGCAACCTGCAGGTTGAGAACAGCTAGCAGGGTTGCCTAAGGCCATCAGAAAACACAGATATTTACATTATGATTCATAACAGTAGCAAAATTACAGTTATGAAGTAGCCACGAAAATAATTTTATGTTTGGGGGTCACCACAACATGAGGAACTGTATTAAAGGGCCGCAGCATTAGAAAGGTAGAGAACCACCGCCCTATATCTAGAGTTAATGAATATCGCTTTAACAGAATTAATGACTATGGATTGTGCTCATTTTTCAAAGGTCATCTTCACTCTTTAATGCCTCTCACATATAAAATGTAAACTAAGACAGATCCAAGTTAATCAATTAACATGGATGAAATGTGTGTGTTTGGAAAAAACTGAGCTTATTGGTAACTTAAGAGAAAAACCTGACCCAAATTTTAATCATCCAAGTCATTTATTAGATGCTAAAACATATTTTAGAACAACCTGGTCTGAATATCTTCCAGTTTTAAAAAGAAACTATAGAGGCAGTGAGGATTCCTAATTGATCAAATGTCATTTATCTCACAATCCCTAAAAATTTTTATCTCATTTTTTAAAAAATCTGTATATTAGTTTGATAAGAAAGTGCTCTTTTTGTGTATGTTGTACCCCACTGACTGCTTTGGCCCAAACCAATATGGCTAAATAAATGCAGGTGAAAGAATGTTACTCTGTCACTAAGTTCTGCCCAGATCACTGACAATGAAAATAAGTAATAATTTTTTAAAATCAATTTAGATAAAATTAGGATATTAAAATTCTTAAGATAGAGTTATTATTCATTGGATTTTTATATTCATTTTGCATTCTCTGCCTTTATTTTTTCTTTTCTTTTTTTCATTATTTAATTAATTAGTTTAATTTTTTTTTTCTTTTTACATTTCCTGATAGGTAACTGAAACTTTGGCATGTTAGAAGTGAAATATACTTCTATAAACTTTTGGAGAAGGTATAAGATGGCAGAGTAAGTGAAAGCTTCAATCACCTCCTTTTATGACCACATAAAAATTACGACTAAATTATAGAACAGTCAACCTGGATAACGACCTAAACACCGGCAGAACAGAAATCATAAAGGAAGAGACTGAGTTGTGTGGCTTTGAGGCTAGGGATGGAGGAACAGCCTCCAATGTTAAGTCCTACCAAAAGGCCCACAGGCACATCTTTCTTGTGTTAACCTCTAACTCCATGTGGCCAAATCTTAATCTGTTTTAGCCTGGTGAATGCTACTAATTCCATACTGATGATTCCCTTAGACCTCACCCCACCACAAAAGCTCTTGGTGATTGGTGGCTAGCCAGGGTTTATCCCAAAACTTTTGCTAAGTGGTCTCAGACCCAGCAATGGCATAGAATTTAATACTGTATTAATCTGGTGAACATCATTCTCCACTAACTGATGACTCACTGGGAATATGCCTTACATAACTACCCCAGGCTCTTCCAGGAGCTGAGATTAACAGCAACTGGCAGGCAATGACAAGTCTCAGGGTGCCTTGGACCTTTTGCTGACCTGTCCCAGGACCAGTACTGGTGGCACTTGACATTGGTTCAAAGCTTAGGCACTTTCACGCACACTGAGGCCCAGCAAAGGCACTTACCACCTATGGATTACTTTGTGGTTCCTAATAGGTAGCCCAAGGCAGTATCTAACATTGACATGCACTGGAGTACCACTCAAGAGGTTTAAGAACCAATACACCTTGGGGTTGGCTTCATATTGCAGCAAAGCACCACCTAATTAGTTCCATAAATGGCATACCAAAAGGAAGGTCTTTGTGGGCACAAGACCCTGTTGGGGCAAATTTCACTTTGTGAAGTCATCCCCTGCACAGCAGCTCACATACTGTGGTCGTGCCCAATTCTCATAGCCTGAGAGTCAGCCTCACCCACAGATATACTAGTAACAACAACAACCATACATAACCCACACAAGGGCCACTCCAGAAGCACCTGGCTCAAGTGATCAGAGCTGTGCCAGTGAGCTCCACAGGACACCTGCTACATAAGGCTATCCTACCCAGAATGGGAAACATAGTAGATATACCCAATACACAGAAATAAACACAAAGAGGCAGCCAACAGGGGAGAAAAAGAAATATGCCACAAATGAAAGAGCATGAGCAGGGGTCCTCAAACTTTTTAAACAGGGGCCAGTTCACTGTCCCTCAGACCGTTGTAGGGCCGGACTATAGTTTAAAAAAAAAAACATTCCACACATGCGCACTGTGGGCCCAGGACAAGTCAGCTGCTAAGCAGGACAGGCCGCAGCGGCAAAAACACCCAGCGGGCCGATAAATGTCCTCAGTGGGCCGCATGTGGCCCACGGGCCATAGTTTGAGGACCCCTGAACATGAGAAATATTCAGAAAAGAATTAAATAAAACAGAGGCAAGCAATCTATCAGAGTTCAAAACAATAGTTATAAGGATGCTCACAGAACCAAGTGAGAATTTCAACAGCATAAAAACACACACATAGAAACCATAAAAAGAATCAATCAGAAATTAAGAATACAATAACTGAAATGAAGAATACATTAGAAGGAATCAATAGCAAATTAGATGAAGTAGAAGATCAAATCAGCAATTTCAAAGCCGAGGTAGCAGAAAACACCCAATCAGAACAGTAAGAAGAAAAATGAATTTTAAAAAATCAGGATAGTTTAAGAGACCTCTAGGATAACATCATATAACCATATAACCTCTAGGATACCATAACAACATCTGCATCATAGGGGTACCACAAAAGCAAAAGAGAAAGCAAGAGATTATGAACCTATTTGAGTCCTGGCCAGTGTGGCTCAGTTGGTTGGGCATCATCTTGTGCAACAATGGGTTGCTGATTCAATTTCTGGTGAGGGAACATGCCAGAGTTACAGAGTTACAGATTTCATACCCAGTACATGGCATGAAGGAGGCAGCTGATCAATAATTCACTCTCACATTGACGTTTCTCTCTAATAAACAATCAATAAATAACAAGTAAATAAATAAATAAGCTTTTAAAAAGAACCTATTTGAAAAAAATAATGACTGAAAATATCCTTAAACTGGTAAAGAAAAACGATATACAAGTCCAGGAAGCACAGAGAATCTGAAACAAGAAGAAACAATGAAGTTCACATTAAGACACATAATAATTAAAATAGCAAAGATTAAAAATAAAGAGAGAATCTTAAAAGTAACAAGAGAAAGATGGTAAATTACCTAAGAGGGAGCTCACAGAAGACTGTCAGCTGATTTCTCAACAGAAACTTTTCAGGACAGAAGGGATTAGCACAAAATATTCAAAAGTTATGTAAAGCAAGGACCTACAACCAAGACCACTCTATCTAGAAAGGCTATTTTTTAAAAAACTGGAGAGATAAAGAGCTTCCCAGGTAAGAAAAAGCTAAAGAAGTTCATTACCAACAAACCAGTCCTATAAGAAATGTTAAAAAGATATCTTTAAGAAAAAGAAGGAAAAAGAAACAAACACGAATGATAATATGGCAATAACTACATATCTATCGACAATCACTTTAAATATAAATATAAATTCACCAATCAATAGACATAGGGTAGCTGAAAAGATCTCTATATATAAAAGCCTAAGTGAATGAACGACTGGTCAACTGGTTGCTATGACACACATTGACCACCAGGGGACAGAGGCTCAATGCACAGGATCTGGCTCCCTCCTGTCTGGATCGGGCCTGCAAGGATCGGCAAAAACTGGCTATCCAACATTCCCGAGGGGTCCCAGATTACAAGAGGGTGCAGGCCAGGCTGAGGGACCCCACAGGTGCATGAATTTGTGCACCAGGATTATAGTAAGAAAATAAGACCCATATATACACTATCTACATGAGACCTACTTCATATCGAAAGACACATACAGCCCAGCTGGCATGGCTCAGTGGCTGAGCAACAACCTGTAAACCTGGAGATTACAGTTCCATTCCTGGTCAGGGCACATGCCTGGGTTGAGGGCTTGACCTCTGGTAGGGGGCATGCAGGAGGTAGCCAATCAAGATTCTCTCTCATCATTGATGTTTCTATCTCTCCCTCTCCCATCCTCTCTGAAATCAATAAAAAAATACATATTAAAAATTAAAAAGACACACAAAGACTGCAAGTAAAGGGATGGAATAAAGATATTTCATGCAAATGCAAATCTTTTAAAAAAGCTGGAGTATTATTATATCAGAGAAAATAGGTTTTAAAACAAAGACTGTAATAGGAGACAAAGAAGAACATTACATAATCATAAAATGATCCATCCAATAAGAGGATATAACACTTGTAAACATTTATGCCCCCAACATAGAAGCTCCTAAATATAGGATGTCCCAAAAATTATATACACACTTTGAATAATTATAAAGGCAGTGTTTATTAAAATACATTTAATTTTCAAAATTGAAACTGTCCAACTTATGAGGGAAGGTGGCAGGTGAGGGGGTAAGAGGTCAACTGAAGGACTTGTATCCATGCATATGAACATAACCAATGGACACAGACAGTAGGAAGTGAAAGTATGTGCTGGGGGGTGGGGGTGGCCGGGGAGACGTCAATGGGGGAAAAGGAGACTCTTGTAATACTTTAAAAAATAAAGAATTTATTATTTTTTTTAAATTGAGGTGTTAGCTGTTAAAGTGTGTATACATTTTTTAAGACATCCTGTATATAACACAAATACTTATGAACATAAAGGGATAGATCAAGAATAATGTAGTCATAGTAGGGGACTTTAATACCCCATTGACATCAATTGATATATATTCCAGACAGAAAGTCAATAAGGAAACAGCAGCCTTAAATCACACATTATACCAGATAGAATTGTTATTTCTAGAGCATTTTACCCCAAAGCAGCAGAATATACATTGTTTACAGTTTCACATGGAACACTTTTCAGGGTAGACTACATGTTAGGCCACAAAACAAGTCTCAATAAGTTTAGGAAGATGAATTGATATTAAACATTTTTCTAACCACAATAGTATGAAAATAGAAATCCATTACATAAAGAAAAAAAAAAACTGAACAACACATTAACACACAAAGTCTAAATAACATGTTGTGAACAATGAATGAGTTAACAATGACATCAAGGAAGAAGTCAAAAAGTATCTTGAAACAAATAAAAATCAGAACACAAAAACTCAAAATCTATGGATACAGTGAATGTAATCCTAATAAGGAAATTGATAGCAATACAGGCTTATCTCAAGAAACAAACAAACAAAAAAACTCTCTAACAATCTAACCTTAAGCCTAAAAAAGAACAAAAGAACAATAAGCAAAGCCCAAAGTGAGCAGAAAGAAGAAAATAAAAAGTGATCAGAGCAGAAACAAAATAGCCAAATAAATACAATTAATGCAACCATGAGCTGATTCTTTGAAAAGACAATGATAATTGGATCATTAAGAAAAAAATAAAGAGAGGACTCAAATAAAATCAGAAGTAAAAGAGAAGTGACAAATGACATCATAGAAATGCAATGGATTATAAGAAAATGCTGCAAACAGTTATATGCCAAAAGTTATATAATGTTAAAGAAATTGATACATTTCTAGAAACATAGAATCTCTCATATTGAATCAGGAAGCATAAAATCTGAACAGAACAATTATAACCAACAAAATTGAGTAATAATAAGGAAGGAGAACCAGGATGGCGGCTAGGTAAACACCTGTACTTGCTGCCTCTCACAAGCACATCAAAACTACAATTAAAAGACAAAACAACTATCATTCAGAACCACGAGAAAGCTGGCTGACTGGAAGTTCTACAACGAGAAGGAAAGAAAAAAGCACACTGAGACTGGTAGGAGGTGCAGAGGTGAGGAGGCATGCACGGAATGGGCAGGCAACCAGTGTGCAGTTTTTGTTTTCGTTTTGTGTGTGTTTTTTTTTTTCATTTGAGAGGGAGATACAAGCTCCCTTTGGCTCTGAACTCCAGTTCCGGGCTAGACTCTGGGGACCCAGACTCATACGGGGAGAAACTGGATTGTCTGGCATTGGGTCAGAATGCGAGGGGAGCTTTCTCTCATGGGTGCTTGCAGCGATTATTGTTCCTGCATGGGGGCTCATGACGTGGAGACATGGGGACCTCTCTGGTGCAGGGCTGACTGGCAGCCATTGCTGTTTGCTCCACCCTGGTGATTCTCTGAGACCTCACCCCACACAATTTACAACCCCTCAAGCACTGCACAGTGGCTTTTGCATATTAATAGCCTGTCCTTTCAAACTGCAACTGGGTCAGAGAGCTCCAAAGCTTCCAAAAGAAGGCCCAAGGCCAGGTAGTAGCAGCCTGCCTTACTTCACAGCTGGGCTTCATCTGGGCACTTCTGAACCCCATACAAAGAGGAGGAATCTACAGATCTCTCTGTAGCTCCTGCTGGGTGACATCAGGCAGTGGCTAACTTTGCACCTCCTTGGAGATCCAAGAGCCAATGTACCCAGTGGTCAGTGTGAAACCATACCTGATTTCAACTTTACACATCTGTACGTGACACACTCAAGGAGCAGACTCAGTGAGCACCAAAGTCCCATTGAAGCAAGTCCTGCCTTATAAAGGTGTCTCCCGCACAGCAGCTCTTCCATTGTAGACACAGCTGGTCCTCACAGCCAATTGGCCTCAAGGTCAATTCCTCCCAGTGATACCCACAGCAATCAAGATTCGACAAGACTGTGCACACAGCCCACAAAGGGGTACACCAAGAGTATCCTCCTCAGGTGATTGGGGAGGCTGAGCCACGGGGCCCTATAAGGACACCTAGCACACAAGGCCACTCTATCAACACAGGGAAGCAGCCAAAATGTAGAGACAAAGAAACATGTCACTAATAAAAGAAATGGAGGAAAGCAAACTATTGGGTATAGAGTTCAAAACTACAGTTATAAGGTTACTCAAGAATCTTCTAGAAACCTCTGAGAAACTTAGTGAGAACTTCAAGGATCTTAGTGAGAATGCCAAAAAAATGGAAAAGTACATTTCAGAAATTAAGCATACACTGACTGAAATAAAGAATAATATACAGAGATTCAACAGTAGACTAGAGGATCCCAAAAATAAAGTTAAAGATTTGAAATACAAAGAAGCAAAAAACACCCAAACAGAAGAGCAAAAAACAATCCAAAAATATGAAAATAGTATAAGGAGCCTCTGGGACAATTCAAGCATACCAATATCCAAATTATGGGGGTGCCAGAAGAAGAAAGAGAGCAAGATACTGAAAACCTATTTGAAGAAATAATGACAGAAAACTTCCCCTATCTGGTGAAAGGAATACACTTACAAGTCCAGGAAGTACAGAGAACCCCAAACAAGAGGAATCCAAAGAGGACCACACCAAGACACATCATAATTAAAATACCAAGGGCAAAGGACAAAAAGAGAATATTAAAAGCAGCAAGAGGAAAGCAGTTAGTTACCTACAAGGGAGCACCCATACGATTGCCAGCTGATTTCTCAACAGAAACTATGCAGGCCAGAAGGGAGTGGCAAGAAATATTCAAAGAGATGAATAGCAAGAACCTACAACCAAGATTACTCTACCCAGCAAAGCTATCATTCAGAGTTGAAGGTCAGATAAAGAGCTTCACAGACAAGAGAAAGCTAAAGGAGTTCATCACCACCAAACCAGGATTACACGAAATGCTGAAGGGTATTCTTTAAGAAGAGGAAGAAGAAGAAAAAGGTAAAGATAAAAATTATGAACAACAAAGTGACAACAAATACATATCTATCAACAAGTGAATCTAAAAATCAAATGAATAAAAAAATCTGATGAACAGAATAAACTGGTGAATGTAATAGAATCAGTGGCATAGAAAGGGAGCAGACTGATAATTCTCAGGGAGAAGGGGGATTGGGGGTGCGGAAAAAGATTGGACAAAAATTTTACACCTATGGATGAGTACAGTGGGGGGTAAAGTCATGGGGTGGGGTAGGAACCAGGTGGAGGGGGACTATGGGGGGAAAAGAGAGGAACATCTGTAATAATCTGAAAAATAAAGATTTAAAAAATTGAGTAATGAAAATACCCAACAAACAAAAGCCTTAAACTTTTGAATTTTACCAAACATTCAAAGAAGAATTAACACCTATTTTTCTCAAACTATTTTTTAAAATTTAAGAAGAAGAAAGGTTCCCCAGTTTATTTTAGGAGCTGAGCATTATATACTGATTTTAAAATCTGACAAAGTCATTACAAACAAAAAAATTATACGCCAATATCCCTTATGAATACAAATGTAAAAAATCCTCAACAAAATATTAGGAAAACAAATTCAGCAATACATTAAAAAGATCATACATCATAATCAAGTGGGGTTTATTTCTGGGATGCAAGATTTATTCAATATCCACAAATCAATTACTGTTATACACCATACCCCACGGGGCTGACCAGCATCCCCTGAACAATGGATGAACAGTTTACTCAGACAGTTTTACTGTGCCAGAGAGTGCTAAGGGACCCCTGGCTTTAGTAGCCAGAGCAGCCTCTTTTGCCTGCCTTGTTAGGCCTTTATTGGAATTTTTATCTTTAGATATAATCAGTAGGAGGAGTAATCTTGGGAGGACACATGTTTACATTGTCCTCTAGGCAAGGGCATTCAGAGATTAAGCATAAGGGTTCCAGTAAACACTCAGGGGTCTGTATGTGTACAGCCTTGTTTGGAAAGGTCAAGGAATAATTAGGGGCACTGCCTTCGACACTCCCCTAAATGTAAATTCTGATAAGCAGGGCAGGTAGCCTTCTACACACTTCCCTTTTCTCAGAATGCCCTCCTTACAACTTTCCAACCAAGTCTCTTGTGCTCCCCAACAATACCACATAAAGGAAAGGAAGAATAAAAATGATATGATTATATGAATAGATGCATAAAAAGCTTTTGACAAAATCCAGCACCCATTTATGATAAAACTTTTCAGTAAAGTTGGAATAGAGGGAACATACCTCAACATAATAAAGGCCATAGGAGACAAACCCACAGTTAACATACTCAATGGGAAAAATCTAAAAGCATTTTTCTTAAGATATGGAACAAGACCAAGATGTCCCATTTTACCATGCTTATTCAACATAGTACTGAAAGTCAATAAATTCACAACAGCAATCAGACAAGAAGAAGAAATCAAAGGCAACCAAACTGGAAAGGAAGAGATAAAACTGTCATTATTTGCAGAGAACATATACTATATATAGAGAACCTTAAAAATTCCACCAAAAAATCTACTAGAACTTACAAATGAACTCAGTAAAGTAGCAGGACACAAAATCAATATCCAGAAATCAGCTGCATTTTTATAAATGAACTAGAGGCCCGGTGCACAAAATTCAGGCACGGGAAGGGGGGTGTGTGTCCCTCAGCCCGGCCTGCACCCTCTCCAGTCTGGGACCCCTCGAGGGATCCCACTGGGATCGGGCCTAAATGGGCAGTTGGACATCCCTCTCACAATCCAGGACTGCTGACTCCCAACTGCTCGCCTGCCTGCCTTCATAATTGCCCCTAACTGCTTCTGCCTGCCAGCCTGATTGATGCCTAACTGCTCCCCTGCCAGCCTGTTTGTCCCTAACTGCCTTCCCCTGCAGGCCTGATCACCCCTAACTGCCCTCCCCTGCAGGCCTGTTCACCCCTAACTGCCCTCCCCTGCAGGCCTAGTATTCCCCAACTGCTCTCCCCTGCAAGCCTGGTCCCCCCCCAACTGCCCTTCCCTGCATACCCAGTCACTCCCAACTTCCCTCCTCTGCCAGCCGGGTCACTCCTAACTGCCCTCCCCTGCAGGCTTGATCACCCCCAACTGCCCTCCCTTGCAGGCCTGGTTCCTCCCAACTGCCCTCCCCTGCTGGCCATCCTGTGGTGGCCATCTTGCGTCCACATGGGGGAAACCATCTTTGACCACATGAGGACAGCCATCTTGTGTGTTGGAGTGATGGTCAATCTGCATATTACTCTTTTATTAGATAAGATAGAGGCCTGGTGCATGGGTGTGGGCCAGCTGGTTTGTCCTGAAGGGTGTCCTGGATCAGGGTGGGGATTCCCTTGGGGTGTAGGGCAGCCTGGGCGAGGGGCCTGTGGTGGTTTGCAGGCCAGTCACACCCCCCCCCGCCCCCGCCGTGGCCCAAGCGGAGGTCCTGGGATCTGGGATTTATTTATCTTCTCCAATTGAAACTTTGTAGCCTGGAGTGGAGCCAAGCCTTCTGCTCCCTCCATGGCGGAAGCCATTTCTGTTGGGATTTATGTATCTTCTATAATTGAAACTTTGTAGCCTTAAGCGGAGGCCAAGGCAGGCCAGGGCTGCAGAAGCTTAGCTTCCTCCATCACCACAGGCAACCCTAGTCTCCTGCTCTCTCCAGCTTTGTGGCTACCGCCATTTCTGTTGGGATTTATTTAAATTCTATAATTGAAACTTTGTGGCATTGAGTGAAGGCCTGGGCCAGCAAGGGCAGGTGGAAAGCTTGGCTTCCTCCATTGGCAGGGAAACCCAAGCCTCCCTCCTGCTCTCTGTGGCTGCAGACATCTTGGTTGGGTTTATTTGCATATTCCCTCCTGATTGGCTGGTGGGCGTGACTTGTGGGTGTAGTGGAGTTACGGTCAATTTGCATATTACTCTTTTATTAGATAGGATAATAAATTATCAGAAGAGAAACTGAAAAAATAAATCTCATATATAAGTGCATAAAAAAAAAAAACTAGAAATACATTTAACCAAGGAGGTAAATGACTTATATTCAGAAAATTATGACATTGAAGAAGATACAAATAAATGGAAGCATGCACTCACTCATGAGTAGGAGGAATTAACATTATTATAATGTTCATGCTATGCAAAGCAATCTACAGATTCAATGCAATCCCATCTAAATACCATGGCATTTTTTACAGAGCTAGATCAAATACTCTTAAGATTTATATGAAACCACAAAGGATTTTAAATAGTCTCAGCAATCTTGAGAGAACAAAGTTGGAGGCATCACATTATATGATATCAAACTGTACTACAAAAATATGTAATAACTTATTTTTATTATATGAGAAACAGACATATAGATCAACTGAAGAGAATAGAAAGCCCAGAAATAAACCCATACCATAATGGTTAATTAATATATGACCAATGGAAGAACATATAGTGGAGCGAAGACAATCTATTTAATAAATGGTGTTGGGAAAATTGAATAGATACATGCAAATAAATTCAAGTAAGCTACCTTTTTATACCATACACAAGAGTAAACTCAAAATGTAGTAAAGACTATAAGTCACCTATAAGATAACATAGGCAGTAAACTTTCTGGTATTTGTCTTAGCAATATTTATTTCTGATATATCTCCTAGGGCCATGGTCGGCAAATTGTGGCTCGTGAGCTACATGTGGCTCTTTGGCCCCTTGAGTGTGGCTCTTCCACAAAATACCACGGCCTGGGCGAGTCTATTTTGAAGAAGTGGCATTAGAAGAAGTTTAAGTTTAAAAAATTTGGCTCTCAAAAGAAATTTCAATCATTGTACTGTTGATATTTGGCTCTGTTGACTAATGAGTTTGCCGACCACTGTCCTAGGGCGAGGGAAACAAGAGAAAAAATTAAACAAGTGAGACTACACCAAATTGAGAAGTTTTTGCATAGCAAAGAAAACCATCAATAAAACAAAAAGACAACTTACTGAGTTGGAGAAGATATTCACCAATGATACATCAGATAAAAGGTTAATATTCAAAATTTATAAAGAATTCATACAACTTAACACCAAAAAACCCCCAAACAATTCAATTAAAAAAATGAGCAGAGAACCTGAATAAAGACACTTTTCCAAAGAGGACCTGTAGATGGCCAATAGACATGAAAAAATGCTCAATGTCACTAATCATGAGAGAAATACAAATTAAATCCACAATGAGATATTGCCTCATAACTGTCTGAATGGCACCATCAATAAATCAACAAACAAGTGTTGGTGAGGATGTGGGGGAAAAGGAACCCTCATGCATTGTTGGTGGGAATGCCAATTGATGTATCCACTGGGGAAAACAGTATTGAAGTTCTTCAAAAAATAAAAATGGGACTGTCTTATGAGCTAGCAATTGCACTTTTGGGTATATACCCAAAAAACCCCAATACACTATTTGGAAATATATGCACCTCTCTATTCATTGCAGCATGATTTATAACTAGGGGCCCAGTGCAGGAATTTTGCACCTTGAAAGGAACTGGGGGCCACAAGGCTGTGGTGGGCACAGGAGCAGGTCTCAGCTCACCCTCTGTGCCCCCACCAGCCCCTCCCGCCATGGTCCCCAGTCCCCTTACTGCTGACAGTCCTGCTCCCACCGCCTCTGCTCCCACACGCTGATGGTGCGGCTCTGCTTGCACCCGCTGAGGACGCATAGTGAGTGGGGCTAGCACCAGCAGCGGGTGTGAATGCAGGGTGCTGTCAGTGGATGCAAGCAGTGGCTGCTGCCCCTGATCAACCCTCGGCAGCAGGGGGAGATAGAGAATCCCTCAGGAAAGATTGGGGCCTGCAGCCACCTCTTGCACCCGCTGATGGCGCTGAGCGATCGGGGGTGGTGTCAGGCACCAGCAGAGGCTGTGAGCAGCGGCTCTGGTGTTGGCAGCAGATGTGAGTGGGGCCAGCACCGGCAGCAGATGTGAGCGCCGTGCAGGACCGAGGCGCACAGGAGCAAAGAATTTTCAGCAACCGGCACCCCGCCTTGATCTGGCGCTCCTGCTCAGGTGCTCCACCATCCTGCCAAGGCCGACGCCCGCCATGTTCGCGCATGCCCCCTGGTGTTCAGCACAAATCATAGCAACCAGTTGTTTAGTTGTTCTGCCATTGGGTCTATTTGCATATTAGGGTTTTATATCTATACTAATAAAAGGGTAATATGCTCATTAGACCGGACATTTTCCGGATGACCGTCCAGACGTCTTTCTGGACAAAGCCATTGTGGCAGGGCCGAGGCAGAGGCAGTTAGGAGTGATCAGGCCAGCGGGGGGAGCAATTAGGGGGAGCGGGCCAGCATGCAGAGTGGTTAGGGGCCATCGGCAGGCAGGCAAGCAGGTGAGTGGTTAGGAGCCAGCAGTTAGGAGCCACAGGGATCAGGACTAAACTGGCAGTCAGACATCCCTTGAGCAGTCCAGATTAGAGAGGGTGCAGGCCTGGCTGAGGGACACCCCGCATTCCGTTCACAAATTTCATGCACCAGGCCTCTAGTATATACATAACCAAGGTAGAGAAGCAACCCTAGTGTCCATTAATAGATAAGTGGATAAAGAAGTTGTGGTACCTACATGCAATATAATATTAGTTGGCCATAAAAAAGAATGAAATCTTACTATTTGCAAAACATGGATGGACTTACAGGGTATTAATGGTAAATGCAATAGGTCAGAGAAAGACAAATATATGATTTCATGTATATATGGAATCTAAAAAAATAAGTCCAGCCAGCATGGCTCAGTGATTGATAGTCCTTCTAGGAACCAGGAGGTCACAGTTCAATTCCAGCTCAGGACACATGCCTGGGTTGTGGGCTGGATCCCCAGTGGAGAGCGTGCAGTAGGCAGTGGATCAAAGATTCTCTCTCACCATTGATCTTTCTTTCTCCCTCTCCCACCCTTCTTCTCTGAAATCAATAAAATTATATTTTAAAAACAACAACAAAATAAACAAACAAAACAGAAACAGACTCATGGATACAGAGAACAAACTGATAGTTGCCAGAGAGGACTTGCAAAAAAGATGAAGGGATTAAGTATAAATTGGTAGTTGCAAAATTGTCCCATAGAGATGTACAGAGTTCAGCATGGAGAATACAGTCAATATTATTGCAATAATTATGTCAGGTGCAAAGTGGGTACTTTAGTTATTAGGGGATCACTTTGTAAACTATATAATTGTCAAGTTGCTATTCTGCACACCTGAAACTAATATAAAATAATATTGAAGGTCAAATTTAATTGAAAAATAAAATTTAAAAATAAAACAGCAACAAAATAAAAGTGGCATACAGTTCACTCATCCGCCAAACCCACTGGTAGCATTTACTTGAAAACTCTAGAAATGCAAATATATGTATATAGATTTTTATAACTGTTGGTTCACAACCTGTTTGGATTTTTCGTGTGTGGGGGAGGTGTGAAGGTGCCTTGGGGTCTGTGGAGGTTAGGAAAGGGACAGATGAATCAGTCGTACATGCTGAAAAACAAATAAACATGTACCTCCCTTTGTGTAGAGTGTTATGGTTGGGAACAATGAAAATCTGTCACCGCCAGGAAAACTAAGTAATTGCTTTAACCTGCTAAAGATCCCTTCTTACTCCTTAATCTATTTAAAACATGAAGTTTCATTTCCACCCACTACAGTATACTCACAGGTGCAAATGGCAACAAACACCACATTGCTTGAAGGCTCCTGGCAGTGTTCATTGGGAAGCTAGAAAAAAAAAAAGATGCTTAAAGTTATTTGTAAACCCAAATAAATAATCTAATATCCGTTATAATTTACTTCTCTAAGGAATGCTATAACCCATAATTCATTTATGAAATACAGCATTGATTTTGTCCCTGACATAATAAATATAGGGTGCCCCCAAAATGTCTATATACTTTGAATAATTATTAATTCCAATGGGTTAAATCCAAAAAGAAAGAAAGATCAATGGAGCTATCAGCTATTAAGGGGTATATACATTTTTGTGTATTCCATACGTAACCCACTTTGTGAACTTATTTCAGCAGATACTAAGATTTTTATGATATTGCATGATGGTGATTTCTCCATTTCAAATTTTTATTGTTATTTTTCTTGGAAACTAATGGAACCTGGGCTCTTTTTCTATATTTGTGTAGACACGACCTTCACAAACAGATCTCAAGGGTAGGAGAGGAAATAAACTATTTAATTGGTGGTAGTTTCCCATAAAACTTAGATATTGAACATAATCTTTATTAATACTTTCACAGATAGATATGTATAATTGTAATTACAGTTACATAGCAAGACTCCTAAACTTTAGTTAGCATTACAATTATCCAGAGACTTGGTGAATTTTTTAGACATAAGCTCTTCATATTTTTGTAAGGATATTAAATATTCTCCATTTTTTTAAATGTGGAATTCGTTTTGTTTTGTATTATTTCAGAGTAGAAGCCCTGTGGATAATTACTATATTTAACAAACATGGTAACTACTGAGTAACACCCTGCCGCCAGTGTTCATAGACTCGCCTAAATACACTCATTTATTCATTTGAAAAACATTCATTGACTACTGTGGTCTGTATATGACATAAAATTATTTTTAAAAATCAGTTTTTTCTTTAATGAGTAAACAAACTAGAAGGAGAGGAAAATAATTGAACAGAACATTTTACACCTATGCTATAAAAATTCTCATAGAAGAATATAGACTACAAAGGGATCCCATTAATCTGTCCCCTGAATACTAGACATTTATTTCCAACTGCTAACTTAACATCTACGTTGGCTGTGACATCTCATACTTAACATGTAGAAAACTGAGCCCCTCATATTTTCCAACCTAGTCCTCTTCCAGTCTTTTTAAATTCAGCTTTACCCAGGACAAAATATAAGCTTCTCTCTTTTTCTTATCTATCACATCAATTCTTCCGCAAGTCCTGTGGGCTCTACCTTATCCATTGCTGCAATTTTATTCCAACTCTTCATCTTCTCTAACTTGAATGATTGATTGCACTAGTCTCCAAACTAGTCTGTCACTTGATTGCCTTTATGTATTTCTAATACAGCAGCCAGAGTGAAACTGAGACAATATATTGATGAGACAATATATTGATAATATATATGGATAGCCTTATCATGTCATTACTCGACATAAAACTCTTCAGTGGCTTCCCATTTTCCTCTGAATAAACCGCACTCCTCTCCTCCACAACCCCCCAACACCCCCCCAAAAAAATGATCCATGAGGTCTTGGCCAACCTAGTTGCTTCTTTCTTCTATGACCTCAGATACTGATATTTTCCTGCTTGCTCATTTTAATGTGGCCATACCTCCCTCCTGTCTGTCCCTCAAACACTAGAGATGTGCTCCTGACTTAGGACCTCTGCATGGAACACTGCTCACTCAAGTATCTCTATGGCTTTCTCTCCTTCAGATGTGTGTTTAGCTGTCACTTTTGGGGAACCCTGTCTTACCTGTCCTTCTGTATTAGTTAGGGTAAGCTAGTTACTGTGTCCCATAGACCTAAACATATGGCCTGGCTCACATACAGTGGACATTTATTAGTCTCTTAATAGTCCAAGGCAGGTGAATCTGGTAGGAAGAATTTTGGTTGATGGAGCAGTTTTCTCCTTGTGAAGATTCATTTTCCATTCTATCTAATGGGTCAACCACCCACTAGGGTGGGAACCTACCTGCTTGCCAGATCTGGCCACAAATGTGTTTCTGTTTCTGTATGGCTCCATAATAAAAATGTGGTCTTAAAAAATTTTTTTTTATATTAAGGGATTGTAGAAAGAAAAATCACAGAAATATATGCAAATGTATAAGCCCCACAGAACTTAAAACATTCAATGTCTAATCCTTTAAAGAAAAAAAAATTGCTAATCCCATTTAAAGAATCTAGATCGAGATTAAATGCAGTTATCTGAAAGTCTTAAAATTGCATATTTTTCTTTCTTTCATGAAAACCTTTATTTATTATTATTTTTTAAAATTACATTTAATTTTTTCCATCACCATTTACCTCCTCTCTGCCCTCTACCACCTACACCCACCAGCAATCACCACACTGTTGTCCATGTCCATGAGTTCTCTCTTTTTTTGCTCAATCCTTCCACTCCTCCACCCCCCAGAGCTGTGTGCCAGCTCTCTATCTATGATTCTGTCTCTATTTTGCTTAAACGTAAAAGGAAAAGAAATCCTAGTTTGTGAGCCATACAAAAGGAGGTGAGAGAGGGACTTCATTTGGCCGGAAACCATAGTTTGTCACACCCTGCTCCAGGCCATTCACTCCCTTTGGAGATGAAGTTGCTTTCTAGGCTTCTGTCTCAAAAGACATAATGGAATTGTTGTTGTTTTTTATTAGCATTACAGAAACTGTCAACTTAATACCCTCACCCTTTGTTGAAAGAATGGGTTCCTTTAGGTAAGGGGAAGAGAAGAAAAACATTTGTTTATTCTTCAGAATCTTTTTGTTGCTTTGACTGGTACACCATCCAGTAGGAGGCTGGTGGCCCTGGGAACCCAGGATTGCACTAGTCAAAGGTATGGGCAGGCACTGGGGATCATTTTCACTTGAACTAAAGTTTAACTTTAGTGGCCAGCAGGGACCACTAAAGTGCAAGTCAGGACAATGAACTCTAAAAAGGGGACTTTCCCCAGTATGTCCTGATAAAGCTTAAGGAACAAAGCACCTGTCACTATCAATATGTATCTCTCTTCTGTGGGCTCTGTATTCATGCCAGCAACATTCACTGTGAATTGTAACATTTCCTTACATGTATGACTAGGATAATAAAAATAACAACCACGTGCTTATGGGGCTTATTTACTTTGTGTTGAATGTCAGGCACACTAGTACACAGTGAAGCTATGAAATTATAATGAGCTGAACCAGTGACTGACATTGTTTTGAAAACAGGAGAAAGAAAATTTTCCTGAGTGTTAGGGAGAGAAATATTTGGGTGGAAAAAAGGGACATGGAAATTGTGCTTGCCAAAACAAAAAAAGTCATGAGATGAAAGTTTCCTTTGTTCTCATGTGAATTGAGTTAATATCAGGTGATGTTTAACTTAACAATGAGGATACTGGAAAAGGAAAGAACTGGCCTGCTAGCATTAGGTCAGTTCATACCAGTCCTCATTTTCATTTTACTGTTTTGTACAAGATGGAGATTATGAAAATACCTGAGGTTATAATGCAGTTAAACCAGTGCAGGTAGAATGTTTCAATTCACTTCAACACATCTTTGTTTAGGGCCTGCTATGCACCAGACATGTTGCTAGTGGGTGTAGATATAATAATAATAATAACCACCCCTGCAATTAAGATCCTATAGTCTATTGGAGATGACAGCATCGGGAAGCCTATTGTGATATAATGTGGGCATCTCTGTAAATAAAGCCATCATCACAGAGAAAGATCCCATAGATGGGAATCAGCTGATGTGGGTTCAAGATCTCAATTGGCTCTGGTGTCCTTGGGCAAGGTATGATGGATTTTCTCTGCTGTAGTCTCGGGGAAATAAAACCTACCTCGCTGATATGAGACAATATATTGATAATATATACGAATAGATAGACTATTAGATAGATGATGGAGGGTGGTTGATAAGTGATAACATTTAGCACAGACAGTGCTCAATAGAGAAATGTTTTTTCTTTATTTTACCTAAATCTATTGCTAAACTAACCTAAAAATACCTCCAACAAAAAAAAGATTAAAACTACTCACTAATATGTTTTCATAGATAATATAGATGTTTGGCTTCAACACCACTTCATATTTTTATAGCTACTTTACAAAGTTTAAAACTATCACTGCATTTACCAACTTACCTTGTTTTTTTAAAAAAAATACATTTTTTTTTATTGATTTCAGAGAGAGAAAAGGAGGAGATATAGAAACATCAATGATAAGAATCAGTGACTGGCTGCCTGCTACACACCCCCTATTAGGGTTCGAACCCTGACCTCCTGGTTCATGGGTCAATGCTCAACCACTGAGCTACACTGGCCTGCCCCAACCTACCTTCTTGACAGAATTTCAATAATCAGAAACCCCCCCACATTTGTCAATTAAAGGCAGTTTACCACATTAGATTCAATCACCAGTCACAGACTCATTCAATGAAATAAAAAAAAACACATTTTGTTTTAGTGGTTCACAGGAAATGTATTTTTGTTATTTATTAAAGTAATTGGAATGTGACTCCCCCACCCCCCATCTATACCTTTGGCTATTGGGTTTTCTGAATTCCTTGTATGATCATGTATTTGCATAGATTTAACATCTACAAAGTACCTTTTAATTGATCATTGGCTATGCATACTACAGGAATTAGCATAGGTGTAAAAATACATGGTTTGAACATTCACTTGATAAAACTACAACAAATAGGTATCTTTTGTTTATTGGAAATGTGAAGGGGTCCTTGAAAAGCATGTTTTATTATAAACAGTATTAATTTATATTTCAGGTGTATTTTATTATACAATTTAGAATACTTAGAAGTGAATTCATTATGCAATCCCACATGATTTGAATTAGAAGAATCCCGCTAATAGCATGTATGAATGTTTCCTACCAGCTGTGTGTTTCCTGTGGCAGGATTAGACATGAGAATATATGTCACAATTATCAGTGAATTCAAAAGGGAAAAATGAGTAATGCTAGTGTGAAAAAAATAAATATAAAAGAAATTTTTAAAAAGCTGCTTTATCTCATCCTCTAGACAAGTATATGTCTAAACCGGCTAATGAGATAGCTTTCTTTCCTTTATGGTTATTTTATTTTCATGTGTAAAGGCGTCAGTGCAATTCTCCAGAGTATCAGAAGCCTGGTCATCATAGAAGTTCCGGGAGGTGTGTTTCTATCTAATTGCCTCCTTGAATGAAATGAGACTGTTGATAGTTTCTCAAGACTTGAGTGTTAAAAAATGAGACGAAATAAAAGAATGTGACCATGTTGAAGTGGGAGAGGAATGCTTGAATGTTGTGCATCTGGAAAAAAAATAGCAGTTTACTATAGCAGGAGAGTCAGTAGCATGACCTTAAATGATGCAGCCTCAGAACCCCAGGCATGGGAATGTGTGCTTAATCTTAAGGGCACAGGACTCTGCAGCATCTTTACTATCTTGTATGCTTATGAGCCAGAGAGTGAAAGGAAAATGGAGAAAAATTGGAACAAAAATGTGAATGTTCTGTTTTGCTATAAAAGAGTTTTTGGATAGTAGCAAGACTAAACATTTACAAGTATATCATAGCAAATGTGAAATGGTATTTGAAAGATGAGACAGAGGCCGGAGACCAGGTCACAGCCTTGATTAGAGGAGAAGACCCCTGCCTGCCTACCTTCCAAATGGGGAAAGAGCACATGTGCAGGGGTGAAGGCGCCTTTTGAGGGGAGGAAAGGGAAGGGATGGGGCTTAGGGTACTCGGCACACGCTGATTGGTGGTTTCATATAAGGCACATAATTAGGGACTTAGGAATCGGGGGCTTAGGGTATTTGGCAGGTGCTGATTGGTGGTTCAATGTACAGTCCATATAAGGTGCCTGGTTAGGTGTTCAGGAATGTTCGGGCTGCAGGTGGAGTTTACATCATTCTCCGTCCATCAGTTGGGGGAAGGGAGGATCTATCAGTATTCACATTTGGTATTGATATAGGAAAAATTTAGGGAAAGCAAGTGAACCAGGTTGAAGGCTTTGCACTGAAATGTTATCAGTGTTGTCAGCTGTCATATTAAGCAGATTTCATTTTCATATAGGAATACAGTTCCCCAATTTTTATAAATAAAGCCATTACATTAGTTATGATTCTGGAAAATGTAAGCACAGGATGCTTTGTTAACACACAGAATGGCACCTTAGCTGGCTGAAGCAGTCAAAAGTTTTCAGGAAGAGGCCAACCAGAGGTGAGTAATGAAAAAGTAACAGGAGTGGAGGGGAGTCGGGGGTGGTGATTGGGGAGTAGATGCCAAAGTGATGAGCATGCAGGAGACAGAGGAGATAGTAGGATGTTTCATAGAGAGAATTACAGCATGTCCATTCTGCTTAGATTTGTCCTGAATCTTTTTTTTTTTTTTTTTTTTAATGAAGGAACGAAGGCAGAAAGAATAGAAAGGTAGAGGGCAAAAGGAAGGGGAAAAAGTTAGATAAAAGAAGTAAGCAAATAGTACACTGTGTTAGGTCTGATCATATAATTGAATCGACACCTCCTCCCCTGGGACTGACCTTTAAGCCACTTCACAGTGGACATTTCACTTGCTTAGACTACATCCCACTTGCTAAGACCATTGTGTCTCCCCTCTGGAGTTTCCCAGAATCCAAACCTGCACAGAGAATTCTCCGCCCAGAAAAAGCCCGCCTAGAATCCTTTAATAAACTATGACTCCCTGTCTTTGGGTGCCATTTTGGGGCTTAGCCTATCCAGATAACCTAATAAATTTTCAATCCCTTACCATTTTGGCCTTGTGCGTTCCTCCTTCAGTGATCCTAACAGACGATTCTCTTTCACAGAATGAAAGTTATATTTAATTTTTAAAACTGAAAAAATTATCATCGCTTTTAAGTACACCATTTTGTTGAAGTTGTGTTTAAAAATATCAGCATGAATCACCCTCACATATATTGCCTGACACTGAATTTACCAATCAGGAGATGCAGGTAGTTAAATTAGTTTTGATATGGAATTTTTGGGCTGGAACCCAGATTATTTGTCCAGCCGAGTCGAAGAATGAATCCACAGACAGAAGTTGGTATAGCAAAGGTGGAAATTTATTGAAGAACAAGTATAGACTCCCACGTGGGGGTAGGGAAACGTTCTCACAGCACAGACTCCCATGTGGGTAGGGGGAAAGAGTCCCACAGACTTCCTTTTTCCATGGTTTATGAAGGATGTAGTTCCTATGTCCTGATATCCCCTTTGATTAGTCAATATTCCCTTTGGAACTGGTTACTATAGGAACTCCTGAGACCCTCCTCCCTCTATTTCTATTCCTTCTGGGCTTTCTTCCTCCTTCTTTATTTTGTAAATACAGACCTCTTGGCTGCTCCCAGTTCCCTTAGCTTATGGAAATGCCGCTGTTGCCTCTCCTTTGTGTTATGGAGATGTACCCGTTGGGGCTTCCTTATCTTATGGGGATGTAACTGCACCTGGCTTCCTTGTGTTTTGGAAATGTACCTTCTCCCAGACTGTAGCTCTGTGTTTTTTCCATGGACCCCAACTCTAAAAATCCCCTAAGCCTGCTTATATTTCCATAAAATCTCTGTTTCAGTCCCCCTTCCGATTAGGAAACCCCAACTGCCATTGGGGATAAGGGATGCCACGTCTTTCTGGCTGCTTCCTGCTGGCAAAGGGGTTGTAGTTTGGGGGCAGCAGTCAGGGTCCCATTAGAAGTGGGCGGTCTAAGGGTCCAAGGAAGATGGATGTAGCGGCCTCCATTTGCAGTTCCATGCAGAGGACCAGTTGTAGCTTTAGGGCTTCTAAATGGGAGGATATGAAACATACCAAAGGTTAAATAGGCAG
Source organism: Corynorhinus townsendii (assembly GCA_026230045.1). Taxonomy (NCBI): domain Eukaryota; kingdom Metazoa; phylum Chordata; class Mammalia; order Chiroptera; family Vespertilionidae; genus Corynorhinus; species Corynorhinus townsendii. The sequence goes on along the minus strand of JAPDVU010000002.1, from coordinate 147,218,877 downwards.
TGGTTAAAGATGAGTAATAGTAATTAATAATAATAATAATAATACAGTATAAACCAAGGTCTGTGAGAGGGAGTTAGCTAGTAGGGATGGCATTATATCTTTAATTGGTGCCCAGTCTTCTGGGGCAAGAGGCTACAAGGCCTTCCTTTTAGCTAAGCTGCTTGCATCAAGAAGTGTTATTCATGGCACAGAATGCCCAATCGAGGGCTTCTCTGTGAATAAAAATCTGTAGATGCTTAAGAAGTGGTTGTGGTCTGGTTGGTGGTAATGGTAGCATAAGTTGTCCTATAGACAAAGATTTAACACATTTTTACTCTAAAAGAGACGTGGGAGATATATATCTAATTGAAATTATTTGCCCCTGAATTGGGTTGCTTATAACATACTTAGTAGTTAGGGATTTGGGGAGCCAGTATGGCTGAAAAATTTGCTACATTAAGGATACTAAAAGGATCTATAAGTAGGAGCTATCTAATGGTGTTTCTGGGTCCAAGCAAGGGCAGAGAAAGTCTCCTCCAGGTAGCAGCCTAGGATTCAGGTGACACTTATAAAAAAAAAAACAACAGAATAAGAATTATTAAAAAATGAAAACACTGTTTATCTAGAAATACCAGAGTATGTTACTTATTTAGTGCTTATTGACTCTTCAGGATCCCTTCAAAAGAGAAGTTTCAGGTCCTTTAGAGGCTCACACAAATGGGAATCTGGCAATTCAGCTGATGGAATGCAGCTTCGTCCTTCTCCTGTGCTGGCATTCAAGACTTATTTGAGATACAGGGATCTAGGAGTTGATGCTGCTGACCTGTTGGGAACCTTAAAACCGGTGCTTGTAAAAAGGGCTTTTTGAGCTAAATATTTAGAGGCCTGCCTAAATAAATGAGGGCTATTCCCAAAAATCCTTGGGCAGTACTGTCCATATTAGCTGACTGCTTTAGTTACTGGGATCTTTCAAAGGCAAATAGGGACTGTGAGTTAGGAGGCAGGAGTATACAGAAAAGGCAACCTTGAGATCTAGTACTGTAAACCACTCTGTGTCCTCTGGAATCTGGGCAAGTAAAGCATATGGGACATTTGGCTGGATAGGAATCACTGCCTTATTTACTAATTATAAGTCCTGAACTAGTCCTCCCCCTCTATTAGGCTCTTGTACCCTAAGATGGGGGTATTGTAAGGACTATGACAAGGTTTCAATAAACCTTGGGCTTCTAAAACAGAAGGCCTATTAGAATATTGAGTCCTTCTAGAGCCTCAGAGTTGGGAGGATACTGTCTTTGATGTGTATGAGGCTTCCTGCAGGGTCAGGAATGCATGGGAAAGGAACAACTTACCCCAGCTATGCCCTAAAGGCTGAGAAAAAGATCTCTTTCTTGGCTTCCCAAACATGCCTGTAACAGCTACAGCCTCTAGAATGGTTTACTAGAGTTTGGGAGGAGTACAGAGAAGGTGACTCCAGCATCAGGGAGGAAATTAAGTTCCTTGCCCCTCACTGTCAGGCTTACCTGGGGCTCCTGGGTGGAGGTGGCAGTCCTCTGAGGATCCAGATTGAGAGACCCCTGGCCCCGTCAGTCCTGTTGAGCCAGCTGGGTCACCAGGCCCACTCCAAGGGACCTCAGTCTCTGGGGCAGTCTGACTTCCAATGGTTTCCTTGGCAGACTGGACAGGGACTGACAGGGGTCTAATATGCCTCTTGGGTCAATTCTGGCGCATATGTCCAACCTGTCTACAGTTGTAGCAGGTGACTTGGACTGACCTTTTGCCTTCGGCCTCTGACTGGGGGCTTCTGCTTTCCCTAAGCGTGACTTCTCTATTTCTGTAGCCTTAACTTGGTCTCTCGTGTTTATCCTCTTTTCCTCCTCCTGGTCTCTATTATAGAACACAGAGGTGGCAATCTTCAGGGGATTCTTTAAAATATTCTTGGGACTAATAGCCAATTTCTGCAATTTTCTCCTGATGTCTGAGACAGCCTGGGTGATAAATTTGTTCTTTAAAATTAGTTGCCCCAATTCTGAATTTGGGGTAATGTTGGTATGCTTGGCCAATGCCTCCTTGAGCCTTTCTAAAAAAGTTTTCGTCAGCCCCTTAATTAATGGTGGTTAATTTAGAGTAGTTGACAGGCTTTGTTTCACTACGTCTGAGGCCTTCTATAATACAAAACTGGAAGTGCTTCATTTCCCACCTCTCAGTTTCAGGATTCCATTGAGGGTCCACAGGGGAACTGCCTCTTGTCCTGTTAAGAAATCCCTGTTTCTTTCCTCTGAATTCTTTATTCTCCCAACATAAGTAAGAAAGTGATTATTCCCAAATTTTCTTGCTTTTTCTTATATATTTTGCTTTTCAGTGGCAGAGAGGGTCAGGTTTAATATGAGCATGATGTCTCCATATGAGAGATCAAATACTTGAATGAGGTTTTGGAAGACTTTAATCTATTTGTTAGGATCCTAAATCACTTTTAGTTTGTCTCATGTCCCAGGGTGAGAAGGGGATCTGGGCTAAAGTATGGCCAGATCCTTTATCTATCTTGGGGCAAGTTAAGGTTAGCTTAGTCCTGGGCAGGGGCATGGCCTCTGCCTTTTCCCTTGGTGGACTTGGGTTGCTATTGCTAGGAGCAAAGGATTAAATTCATAGTTTCCTACCTGCCTTTGGTTTGTCCCTTAGAGTAAAGAAAGCCTGGTTATTTGGGACTCGCAACTACTTCCCATTTTTCCTACTGAAAAGATTAAAAATTCTCTCTGGGGCTAGTTTTTACTATTTTCTCGTTGGCATTTGAGGCCAAACCTGAGGGCAGAGAGAGATCAGGCGTTATTTCTTTAAGGTTTGTGGGTCAAACTTATCCCAATTTTTGAGGGCCTGTATTTTATGTAATGTGGATGGCATGCTCTCCATTAGAAGAAAAGAAGAAAGAAAAGGAAATATACAAGGATGTCCAGCATCCTGTACCCACAAAGGATGCCCTGCATCCACTGTATATGCCCCTTTGGTGGGGGCAGGGGCACGTCCCCCTCCCAACTAAGGGTACCTTTGCCAACAATGCACCTCCTCTCCTGGCCAAGGGTGTATGTATTAGGGAGTGAAGACCTCACTCGTAAGTCTGGAGTGAGTGGCCCTTACTGCGCATGGTCGCAGATCAGGCTGTCTGGTGGATTAACCTCCTTACCACCGCACCTCGACAACCCGAGCTCACCCAGAGGTCGTGGGTTCCCCCTTATCTCATGGAGGAAGCGTGTATAACCCATGTCTTGTCTCAGATCCCTTGTCTGTGGTTAAAAGAGCCTGAGCTGGCTGTAATGTTTGAAGTACCAACTGAACTAAATTTCAGAGGGGCTTACTTTACTATGAGAACTCAAGAGAGTTTACACAGTACCTGGAACCGGGTCTGGCCAGAACCCAGAGATCCAAGGAAAGTATAAACAGCTCTGGTCCCACCCCTCGTCTGTCCTCATCATTAAAGGATTTATCCTCTGCCTGATTTTTCTGGGGGAAAGGATGAAATCTATTTCTAGCCAAATTTAGTACTTTAAACTTCCTGCTTACTGGCTTAACTTTTAGTTTTTACTGACCCTTAATTGTTGTTTTTGTTAATGTAAAAAGCCATTGAAATCTGTAAAGAATTTTTGTGAGTTTATTTGAGCCAAACTGTGGACATATGCCGGAAAGCAGAACCTCAACGAATTGAGATAATGCTCTGGAGAATGGCAGGTTACATCTGTATTTATACATTGCAATCAAAGAAAAGGGACGTAGGTGGATTACATGAAATCCATTGGTGATAGATTAGGGAGGTGGGATAAAGCAAAGAGGGGAAACCTCTGGGATAAGGTAAAAAGTGAAATGATGAACATATGCTTCTTTTACAGAGATGGATACAGGATACTTTAACCTAATTAACAGCTGACAATTAACTTGATAACAATAACAATGAGGGAATATACTGGTGCCATTTGTTGTATCCTGAGGAGTCCGGAAAAAAAGGGAAGTTAAAAGTTACTCATACATTTCACAGATATGTTAAGAATGCCCTGCATCCAGGGCATTCTTAACATATGTCTTAACATTTCACAGATATGTCTTAGAGGCAAAAAGACAAATGGGCTCAGTAAAGATCTAAGTTGATCTTTGTCAGGGAAAATACTGGCCTATGACATGACTACCCACTATAACCTGTTTGTAGTTAAATATTTAATTTTCAGACCATCTTTTGTAGTTATTTTAGGTCTCTGAGTTTGCAACACTGCCAAGCAGGTCTCCCCTTGTTGCAGAAGACCAAAGAAAAACCAAACAATGCTTTTAGAGAAAAGGGGGGACATTGTATTTACGCCAGTGGACCCAAAAAAATAACTTCCTAAATCTGAGTAAAGTAACATGCAGGGAGCTTCTCTTTTATATCTTTCTGGGGTCTTTGTCCTGCAAATATGAATTATGCTTCCAGTCTTTTCTTGGGTTTTATAAAAAGGCCCCAGGTGTTGGGGGTCTTGAGACCATATCTGATGGTCTGGCCTGGCGCCAGCGTAACCCCCCCACACCAGCCCCCCAGGGTTGTGCACTGTTCACAGTTTTATGGCCTCTGTATTTAGATAACAAATTCTGCAAGCCCAGTTTCTGGGACAGAGGTAGTGACTTAATTATAGGTTATCAAGAATGTACACTGGGCTTGCTAGCACAGATTCAGATTGCAACCCCCCCCCCCCCCCCCCCCAATATCAGGGTTACATTGGAATTAGCCTTTTAGCCTCCTTACCCTGATCTTGTCAGGTTTGCATGTGGTCCCTTTCGTCCACATTTTACTTGTACTAGTAAACCTTAAAATGCCCTCTTAGAGATTTTACTTTCTTTTAAACTGGGCAACCAACTTGGTTGTTCCCCCCAAAAACACCTGGGAGAGGGACATGCTAGTTGACTTTGCAGGGAACAGTTTAGGTAAAAGGCACACCTTCTTAGTTTTTATTAATGGTGAATATTGGTGGAAAAGATTTTTATTTCCCCCTTTTTAAGCTTAAATTTACCCCTGAATATTTAGTGCTCATCTGTATATTTCACTCAGGTATGCTGGAAGGGGGTACCACCTTCTATATATATATATATATATATATATAATTAATAGTTTCTTGAAGTTCTATAAACCCTCACTTGGTTTAAAGATATGACCTGCTTAGAAGCCTGCAATTTAGATTAAGTCAGAGTCCTTTCCATGGGTTTTTCTAAAGACAGAAATGTTCCAAAGTAAAGCAATGGCTATCTAATATGACAAAATTCAAAAATGACATGGTTATAGATTTGTTTAAAATGTAATTGAAAAAAACCTTTACAACATTCTGAGACAACAACCTTCTAGTACAACAAACAATTTGTATATATAACATGTGGCACATGGATTATTGCAGACAGTGCATTAAACATTGAAAACAATTTATAAAACCCAATAAATTAAATATAAAACACCCAGAGTGTCACTAGCAGACACAGAGAATTATCACGCTTGCCCTTTTTTCCTGACTGAAAGTTTCCTGTTTGAACTTGTCTTTGAATTTGTGTAAGTTTTTTTTTTCTTGAAGCAGACTGAAATTTCTATAACCTTCAAAGTATATGTATTTTAAATAGAATACTGCTATTAATTTCTTTTTAATTTGGCATAGTTTCCTTATGCAATTTCAAGTATATTGTATTGGTCTAATTTAGTTCAAAAATATTTTTTTTTAGGGAGAGAGAATAAATCTTTGCATCACCTCAGGGCCCTCAGGGTATCACAAAGGTGTCTCTCAGTTAAATTCTTGAAATATTACATTCGGAAAAGCTGTCAAATATACCCAAATTAAAGATATTAAAACTGAAACCGGTTTTACCATTAAAGATTTGGTACAGACAACTAAATTAATCCTTTTCAATCTGGCTCATAAATTGTTATATTCTAATAATGCCACAGTAAACTTTGAATTGTAGAGAAAATGCTGGGAGGACATGCCTACTGCCCAGCTACTAATATTCCCTTGTGTCGCATTCCCATGAGAGCAAAAACTGCCACCGCCCTCCCCAGAGCCAGTCTGCAAGGGTTTGTGATGTCACAGGCAGGCTCAGACCACCTCATCGCGCCTGAGGGCAGGGCTCTGCAAATTTCTCCACCCTGCCCTTCCAGAGTGCCTGCGCAAGTTTGGCAAGTGCCACCTCTCATTTTAAATCTAAAAGCTATTTTCAAAGCTACCTAAGAATCTTAAAACCTTAACCCAGCACAGCAAAGTAACCTTTGGTTCTGAGTGACACAAAGCCTACACAGAGGGTTCCCTATAAAAATGGCGAAGAGCAAACTAAGCTAGCAAAGAATATCAGTAAGCAAGGTACATTACAGACAAAAAGTCTCTCAAAATTCAAACCCTGCTACGTGTTCCACCTGTCCACAAGCAGCTGGGCCCCCAGCAGAGTGTGACATGCCCTATCTTTAAACAGAGTGATTCAAACATCAACAGAAAACATCAATAGAAACACTCTTATACACAATATTTACAAGTGTGCACAACGCACAGACACTACAGAAAGCACTCTATTAAAAAAGCAATGTCTCTTGTCCCTGGTTTGGGGACAGACCCTCCTCAGAAGGCAGCCCAAAGAGTCTGAGAAACACAGGAGTTTGCAAATCAGGTTTTAAGATCAAGGTGTTTGAGAGGGCTGTGGGCAATTTACAGCAATCCTTTTAGAATTTCTGTGGCAGTCAGAGCCTCACTATTCCAATTTGTTTAGGTCATCAAAAATATTAAAAAACAAGCAAGCAAACCTGTGATGAAGCTCTGCAGGTAGACCTTCAGTATGTTCATTCCTCCCAGAGGGAATGAGGATGGCTTTCCAACAACAGACCTGGGTACAGACAATTTCTGCTTCAGAGACAAGAATTTTTTTTAAATATATATATTTTTTTATTTTTTAAAGTATTACATATATTAGTATATATATCTCTTTTTTTTCCCCATTGACCTTCCCCCAGCCTCTCCTAACCCCTATCACATGCCCTCATGCCCCGCGTCCCCCAGTATCTTGTGTCCATTGGTGTGCTTATATGCATGCATACAAGTCCTTTGGTTGATCTATTTCCCTCCCTCCCAAACACTCCCCAGCCTGCCCGCTGTAATTTGACAGTCTGTTCGGTGCTTAACTGCCTCTGTATCAATCTTTTTATTCATCAGGTTATAATGTTCTTTATTTTCCATAAATGAGTGAGATCATGTGGTATTTTTCTTTCATTGCCTGGCTTATTTCACTTAACATAATGCTCTCCAGGTCCATCCATGCTGCTGCAAATGGTAAGAATTCCTTCTTTTTTATAGCAGGGGAGTATTCCATTGTGTAGATGTACCATAGTTTTCTAATCCACTCATCTGCTGATGGGCATTTAAGCTGTTCCAAATCTTAGCTATGGTGAATTGTGCTGCTATGAACATAGGGGTGCATATATCCTTTCTGATTGGTGTTTCTAGTTTCTTAGGATATATTCCTAGAAGTGGGATCACTGGGACAAATGGGAGCACCATTTTTGGTTATTTGAGGAAACTCCATACTGTTCTCCACAGTGACTGCACCAGTCTGCATTCCCACCAGCATTGCACGAAGGTTCCTTTTTCTCCGCATCCTCACCAGCACTTGTCATTTGTTGATTTGTTGATGATTGCCATTCTGACAAGTGTGAGATGGTACCGCATTGTTGTTTTGATTTGCATCTCTAGGATAATTAGTGACTTTGAGCATGTTTTCATGTGTCTCTTGGCCTTCCTTCTGTCTTCTTTCGAAAACATTCTATTTAGGTCCATTGCTCATTTTTTATTGGATCATTTATCATTCTTTTATTAAGTTGTATAAGTTCCCTGTAGATGTTGGAGATTAAACCTTTATCAGTGATAACATTTGCAAACATGTTCTCCCATACAGTGGGCTTTCTTGTTTTGTTAATGGTTTCTTTTGCTGTACAAAAGCTTTTTTATTTTGATATAGTCCCATTTGTTTATTTTTTCTTTAGCTTCCATTGCCCTAGAAGTCATATAGGTGAAGAAATTGCTTTGGCATATGTGTGAGATTTCTCTGCTTGTGGATTCCTCTAGTATTTTTATGGTTTCCCATCTTATGTTTGAGTCCTGTATCCATTTTGAGTTTATTTTTGTGTATGGTGTAAGTTGTTGGTCTAGTTTCATTTTTTTGCATGTATCTGTCCAATTTTCCCAACACCATTTATTGAAGAGACTGTCTTGACTCCATTGTATGTTCATGTCTCCTTTCTCAAATATTAATTGAGCGTAGTACTTTGGGTCAATATCTGGATTCTCTATTCTATTCCATTGATCTATATGTCTGTTCTTGTGCCAGTACCAGGCTGTTTTGAAAACAGTGGCCTTGTAATACAGCTTGAAATCTGGTATTGAGATTCCACCTACTTTATTCTTCTTTCTCAGGATTGCTGTGGCTATTCGGGGTCTTTTTTTATACTGGATGAATTTTTGGAGAGTTTTTTCTAGGTCTGTGAAATATGCAGTAAGTATTTTAATGGGGAGTGCATTGAATCTATAGATTGCTTTGGGTAGTATGGACATTTTAATGATGTTGATTCTACCAATCCATGAACATGGTATGTGCTTCCATCTGGTTATGTCATTTTCTATCTCTTTTTTCAGTGTCCTGTAGTTTTCTGCATATAGGTCTTTTACCTCCTTAGTTAAATTTATTCCTAGGTATCTTAATTTTTTTTGGTGTGATGGTAAATGGGATTGCTTTTTTAGTCTCTCTTTCTGTAAGTTCACTATTGGTGTATAGAAATGCCATAGATTTCTAGGCATTAATTTTGTATCCTGCTACATTGCCAAATTAATTTATTAAGTCTAATAATTTTTTATGGAGTCTTTTGGATTTTTATGTATAATATCATGTCATCTGCAAATAAGTACAGCTTTACTTATTTTCCATTTTGGATGCTTTTATTTCTTCTTCTTGTCTAATTGCAATGGCTAATACTTCCAGTACTATGTTGCACAGGAGTGGTGAGAATGGGCATCCCTGTTTTGTTCCTGTTCTTAGGGGAAATGATTTTAGTTTTTGCCCATTGAGTACGATGTTAGCTGTGGGTTTATCATATATGGCTTTTATTATGTTGAGGTATGATCCTTCTGTTCTCACCTTTTGAAAGTTTTTAAAAGAAAGGATGTTGGATTTTGTCAAATGCTTTTCCTGCATCAATTGATATGTCTATGTGATTTTTATCTCTCAATTTTTTTATGTGATGTATCATGTTTATTGATTTGTGGATATTGTACCATCCTTGCATTCCTGGAAGAAATCCTATTTGGTCATGGTGTATGATCTTTCTCATGTACTGCTGGATCCGATTTGCTAGAATATTGTTGAGGATTTTGGCATCTATATTCATGAGGGATATTGGCCTGTAATTCTCTTTCATTGTGTTGTTTTTATCTGGTTTTGGTATTAGGGTGATGCTGGCTTCATAGAAGGAGCTTGAAAGTGTTCCCTCCTCTTGAATTTTTTGGAATAGTCTGAGGAGGATAGGTTTTAGTTCTTCCTTGAATGTTTAGTAAAACTCCCCTGTGAAGCCGTCTGGCCCCGGGCTTTTGTTTGCTGGAAGCTTTTTGATGACTGCTTCAATTTCTTCCATAGCTGTTAGCCTATTGAGATGTTTAGATTCTTCCTGATTGAGTTTTGGAAGGTTATATTTTTCTAGGAATATGTCCATTTCCTCCAGGTTGTCCAGTTTGTTGGAATAGAGTTGTTCATAATATTTTTTAACAATCCTTTGTATTTCTGTGGGGTCTGTTGTTATTTCACCTCTTTCATTTCTGATTTTGTTTATTTGGGTCCTCTCTTTTTGCTTCTTGGTGAGCCTGGCTAGAGGTTCATCAATCTTGTTTATCCTTTCAAAGAACCAGCTCTTGGTTTTGTTCATCTTTTGTATTGTTTTTTTGGTTTCAATGTCTTTTATCTCCTCTCTGATCTTTATTATTTCCTTCCTTCTGCTTACAACTGGGATTTTCTTGTTTCTCTCTTTCTAACTCTTTGAGTTGTAGGGTTAGGTAATTTATTACCACTGTTTCTTGTTTTGTTGCAGTAGGCTTGTAGAGCTATGAACTTTCAAGACTGCTTTTGCTGTGTCCCATAGATTTTGGATTGTTGTGTTTTCATTGTCATTTGTTGCCATGGTATTTTTTATTTCTTCTTTGATCTCTGTGGTAACCCAGTCATTGTTTCATAGCATGCTGTTTAGTCTCCATGTGTTTGATTTTTTTGGATTGTTTTTATTGTAGTTGATTTTCAGTTTTATGCCACTGTGAACTGAGAAGATGCTTGATATGTTTCTATCATCTTGAATTTGAAGAGACTTTGCCTATGACCCAACATATGGTCTATCTTTGAAAATGACCCATGTGCACTTGAGAAGAATGTATATTCTGTGGCTTTGGGGTGAAATATTCTGAAGATGTCAATTAATTCCATCTGTTCTAGTGAGTCATTTAGGATTGATGTTTCTTTGCTGATTTTTTGTTTAGAGGATTTGTCCAATGGTGACAATGGGGTATTAAAGTCTCCTACTATGATTGTATTGCTGTCAATCTCTCCTTTGATTTCCTCCAGGGTTTTTTTTTTTTTTTTAATGTATTTGGGTGCTCCTGTATTGGGTGTGTATATGTTTACCAGAGTTATTTCTTCTTGTTGGATTGCTCCCTTTAGTATTATGAAGTGTCCTTCCTTATCTCTTGTTATGTCCTTCACTTTGAGATCTAATTCATCAGTTATAAATATTGCTACTCCAGCTTTTTTTTTCATTTCCATTCACCTGAAAAACCTTTTTCCATCACTTCACCCTCAGTGTGTGTGCGTCTTTTTTTTTTTGAGGTGGGTTTCTTGTAGACAGAAGATATATGGGTCATGTTTTCTTATCCAATCCATTACCCTATGTCTTTTGATTGGGGCATTTAATCCATTTACATATAAAGTTATTATTGACTAGCAGCCCGGTGCATGAAATTCGTGCATGGGGGGTGAGGGAAGGCCTAGTGGGTTTGGGCCTAAATGAGCAGTTGGACATCCCTCTCACAATCCAGGACTGCTGGCTCCCAATTGTTCGCCTGCCTGCCTTCCTGATTACTCCTAACTGCTTCTGCCTGCCCGTCTGATGACCCCCTAATGACTCCCCTGCCAGCCTGATTGCCCCTAATTGCACTCCCTTGCAGGCCTGGTCACTCCTAACTGCCATCCCTTGCAAGCCTGTTCTCCACCAACTGCTCTCCCATGCAGGTCTTGGTTCCCCCCTAACTGCCCTTTTCTGCAGGCCCAATCACCCACAACGTCCCTCCTCTACTGGCCTGGTCACTCCTAACTGCCCTCACCTGCTGGCCTGATTGCCCACAACTGCCCTCCCTTGTGAGCATGGTCCCTTCCAACTGCTCTCCTCTGCTAGCCATTTTGTGGTGGCTATGTTGTGTCCACATGGGGGCAGGATCTTTGACCACATGGGGGCAGCCATCTTGTGTGTTGGAGTGATGGTCAATCTGCATATTACTCTTTCATTAGATAAGATAGAGGCCTGGTGCATGGGTGGGGGCCGGCTGGCTTGCCCTGTAGGGTGTCCCGGATTGGGGTGGTGGTTTCCCTGGGGCAGGGGGCAGCCTGGGCAAGGGCCTGTGGTGGTAGCCAGGCCAGCCACGCCCCCCAGAGAACCAAGGGGAGGCCCTGGTATCTGGTATTTATTTATCTTCTACAACTGAAACTTTGTAGCCTGGAGCAGAGCCAAGCCTTCTGCTCACTCTGTATTGGCAGCCATTTCTGTTGGATTTATTTATCTTCTATAATTGAAACTTTGTAGTCTGGAGTGGGCTGGCCAGGGTGTGTGGAAAGCTTGGCTTCCTCCATCACTGGGGAAACCCAAGCCTCCCTCCTGCTCTCTCTGTGGCAGCAGCCATCTTGGTTGGGTTGATTTGCATATTCACTCTTGATTGGCTGGTGGGTGTGGCTTGTGTCTATAGCGGAGTGATGGTTAATTTGCATATTACTCTTTTATTAGATAGGGTAGGTACTTATTTGTTGCCATTTTTATTCTTTACCCCTGTGTTCCTTCTTTGCTTCCTATTTCTTTTTTTTTACAGCAGACCCTTTAGCATTTCTTGCATTGCTGGTTTGGTGGTAATACATTCCCTTAGTCCTTTTTTGTCTGTGAAGCTCCTGATTTCACCTTCAATTTTGATTGATAGCCTTGCTGCATATAGTATTCTTGGATTCAGCCCCTTCCTTTGCATGACTTTGTATATTTCATTCCATTCTCTTCTGGCCTGATGAGTTTCTGTTGAGAAATCAGTTGCTAGTCTAATGGGGGTTCCTTTGTAGGTAACTTTCTGTTTCTCTCTGTCCACTTTTAAAATTCTTACTTTGTCGTTGGTGTTCGCCAATTTAATTATAATGTGCCTTGGCGTTGGTCTTTTAGGGTTCATTTTGCTTGGGGCTCTGTGAGATTCTTGGATTTGTGGGGGTTTTTTCTTCCCTATATCAGGGAACTTTTCTGTTATTATTTATTCAAGCAGGTTTTCTATTCCTTGCTCAGTTTCCTCTCCTTCTGGCATCCCTATTATGCAGATGTTGTTTTGTTTTGTGTTGTCCCAAAGTTCCCTTAGGCTCTCCTCCTGATTTTTAATTTTTTTTTTCTAGAAGCTGCTCTACTTGGGTATTTTTTCCTACCTTGTCTTCTAGCTCACTGATGCAGTCCTCTGCTTATTCTAGTCTACTCTTGATGCTTTCTATTTTGTTCTTCACAGTAGCAATGTCATTTTTCATTTCTTCTTTGTTCTTCATTTCATCTTGGTTCTTACACATGTTGTTGAATTTGTCTTCCATTTTTTTCAGCCACCTGAAAAAAATGTCCATTTCTCTGAATTCTTTCTCTGACAGGTTTCTTGCCTTCATTTTGTTTACTTCCTTTTCTGGTGATGCCTGCTTTTCTTTCATATGCGGGCTGTTTCTTTGTTTCCCCCTGGTCTCTCTTCTCTGGGTGTCTGGTTATATAGTTCTCTCTCTCCTTATCCCAGGTGAAATCTAACCTTTCTGTGGTGGAGTGTAGAGCTCCTCTGAATCCACGTGTTTATGCCTATTGGGAACCAGTGTTCTGAGGTTTGCAGCTGTTCGGTGGGTGCCGTAGTTGTCAATTTTCAGGCTTCCGATAACATCTACTTTACCCTTCAAGATGGCATGGTCTCCATGTCTGAGTCTGTTGCTTCGGGAGAGAACCCAGCAGCAGTGGGGCTGCCTGGTTAGGGTAGTCCCGTCCAGCACTCCCCCACCATCTCCTGGAGTATAGCTGTCCCTCAACTCACCAACAAACACTCCCCGTGCGACCCTCAGCTCCTTTCTATCTGCTCCAGAACAAGTCTCGGGACACGTCTGTCTATTCTTCCGCCATTTTTTTGTGTCCAAAAGCACTGTCCAGAGACAAGTATTTTTTGTTTGTTTGTTTTTTAAATGTATTTTTATTGATTTCAGAGTGTAAGGGAGAGGGAGAGAGACAGAAACATCAATGATGAGAGAGAATCATTCATCGGCTGCCTCCTGCACACCCCCAGCTGGGGATTGAGCCTGTAATCCAGGCATGTGTCCTTTATCAGAATCAAACCTGGGACCCTTCAGTCCATAGGCTGACACTTTTTCTACTGAGCCAAACTGGCCAGGGCCAGAGACAAGGTTTTTGAGTGATAAAGGTGAAAGAAGACCAACTACATTTTTTAACTGGAAGGATATTATAGATTATCTAATGTGAATTCCTAATTTTGTCTCCCCCTGGTCTCCCAAAAATTTAAATGACTTACTTAATATCACAGAGTTAATGACAGTTTAGATTATAGCCTAAATTTTCTTACTCTTGAAACAATGTTCTTTTTTTTATCATGCCATGTCACTTCAAGTTATTTAGTGCAGATTTGGGGGAAAAAATAAAACAAAAAAAACACCTAATAAATTTCATAATTTATTTCTTTGGTTATCAGAGACAAGCTTGAGGAAAATAGTAATTGTGAATAAAATTTGATTCAACTATTTTTAACAGGTGCTTCCATTTGTAGCAAGAAAAAAGAACCTTTATTCAATTGAACAAGAATATTATGTGAACAGAAATGCAAATTAAAGCATCATTCAGTCCCCTTTCCCATCTTATTCTCTGAAAAAAGAAAAAGAAAAAAAGCCCTTTGTTTCTAAGTAGAGATTAGCTAGAGAAAAGAGCCCCTTTGCCTGAAAGGCATGGCACCTACATTATCAGACTTGCTTAGCTGCCTCCCTCTCTCCTCCTGCTCTTCCTTTCTGTATCAGGAAGGTATAATTGTATTTTCTTATTGGCATTGCTTTATTTAATTGTGCATTTTATTTTTATTCTGACTAACTCAAGGATACTTCTTCCTGCCCCCCCCCCCCACACATGAAAAAAAGGTTAAGGAAGAATGAACAAAGGGTAAAGCAAGAGGAAACACACATACACACACACATGAGAAATCATTTTTTTCAAGTTACTACTCTTGTACAAAGCCACAAAGGGCACAGAAGAAGGTGGAAAATTATTGTTAAGCACAGATATTCCAGAGTATACTGGGGATGGGGCATAAAATAAAAAGCTACCTGGTAGTAAAACAAGTAGACTGGAAAGAGTAATGGAATGAAAACTTAGGGAGGCATTTTAATAAGTCCTACAGGAGAGGGAAAAATGATGGATTTGATAATTTCTAGCTGAATGTATTGGATGGGCCAATATGAAATATAAAGTTCTTATGGCCATTTTTAGCAACTCCCTCTGACTTCCTGCTGTAATTCAAGAGCTATCTTTAGTGTCACAACCATCCTTTTTCTTCCTCCTTTTCTTTTAACCTTCTGCTGAATTTTCTACAGCTCAAGTCCCAGAAGATCTTATTGTCCAAATGGACTCTTCAGTGGTCACTCTGATTGGTACAAAGGGCTACTTTTATTTCAAACTCTAATCTTAGGTTCAAACATAAAGCCTATAGCTACAATCTGAAGACTAGATCAATGTCAAAGGTAGCAAAGGTGGTCAAACTGAATGCAGAGAGCTTGAGGCGACTGAAAATTGTACCAAGGTAGCAAGTCCTGGTAATTCCACTTCATGAATACTTTACAAAGCAGGGACTGGTGGTCCCCAAACCATTTAAGGCTTTTATTGCTTTGCCAAGCAGCCTGTATAGAATCTCCACTGTCAAACATTAACACCTTGAGGGCTCTCTAAGGTTGGTGGAATTTTTTCTTCATTTGTTCTATATAAAGAAAGTTGAGTTTATAATAGGCTTTAGTGCATCATGATCTCCATTCCTGATATGTGAGTCATATCTGTAACTCTGATGAAATAGGCACAAGATCCAGGATGCAGTGGGACACCAGCTGTGTGTGTATGTATAGCTAGAATTCAATACATTTCAATAAAGTATTGAACACCTTCAAATAAGTATAAAATGCATAATATTACTGAATAAAAGTGTAAAAATGGAAAAAAATACAGTAAGAATAAAGGAAAAAGAAAGGTAGACAGAAATGAAAAAGTTTGGGAGAAATAAAAAGTGCATAAAAGAAGAGAGTAAATAAACTTAAGAAATACTAGATAAGGAGATGAAAGCAATGGGTTTATTAGATTCAACCATAATGACACTGAGTAGTGGAATTTAATTTTTCAACAACAAAGTTATTTTTATAGTTAGTCATTGACATAAATGTCAATATTGAACGTGACATGGCTATAAAATTAATATAAATAGTGCATTTTGGGTTTTAGGGCAAGCAGTTAAGTTTTTAGCTTGTAAGCAAAATCCATAGTTTATTTTTCAAAGGGGGGAAAAAGGGACATTTTTCCCTTTTTCAACAATAAAGTTTAAAAAAAAAGTGATAGGGAAGAATGAGGAACAAGGAAGTAGGGATAGCCAAGCGAGGAACAGAGAGGCATGTGCAGAAAGGACACCATAGATGTAATAACAAGAGAAAATGTTTGGTGAAATGTTTTGAATTTAGATGTGATATTTTATAATAGTAAAAAAATTATTATGGGATATCTGTTTAGAAAGTGTTAACCTTTACTCGAGCTGACTGACCTTTATGGTCTTAGATGTACTTTTAAGTTAATTTTGACATTTCAACAAAAATAAAAGATCCACACAATGAGTGTCTTGAATGTGACACTTCCCCTAAATATCACACACACACATAATCAAAATCCATTACTTAATGAAGCAGTGCCCTTAATCAACTATTTCATTTCTCTCTATTTCTATCTCTGTTTATCATTATTTTTGAAATTCAAAAATTAATTATCTAATTTTCAATGGTATGGGAAATCTTATATAATAAAAGAGTAATATGCAAATTGACCATCACTCCAAGACACAAGATGGCTGCCCCCATGTGGACACAAGATGGCCACCACAAGGTGGCTGGCTGGGGAGGGCAGTTGTGGGAAGTTGGGGGAGACCAGGCCTGCAGGGGAGGGCAGTTGAGGGGGACCAGGACAGCAGGGGAGGGCAGTTAGGGGGACCAGGCCTGCAGGGGAGAACAGTTAGGGGGGGACCCAGGCCTTCAGGGAAAGGCAGTTGAGGGGGACCAGGCCTGCAGGGGAGGACAGTTAGGGGCAACCAGACTGTCAGGGGAGGGCAGTTAGGAGTACACAGGCTGCCTGGGGAGCAGTTAGGCATCCATCAGGCTGGCAGGGGAGTGGTTAGGGGGTGATCAGGTTGGTAGGTAGAAGCGGTTGGGGCAATCAGGCAGGCAGGCGAGCGGTCCTAGATTGTGAGAGGGATGTCCGACTGCCCATTTAGGCCCGATCCTGGTGGGACATCCCTCAAGGGGTCCCAGATTGGAGAGGGTGCAGGCTGGGCTAATGGACCCCCCTGCCCCGTGCATGAATTTAGTGCACCGGGCCTCTAGTGCTTTTATAATAATTTTAGTAAAAGAACGGAATATAGCCCTTTATAATTTTCAGAATTCTATGGAAATTATGCATCACAAAACATTGGAAGCAGGTATACAATGCCTAACATTAATAGGTGATGGATTGGAGGCAATTTTCATTTTTTCTTAATGCTTCTATGCATTTCCTACAATTTGGAAATTACTTTTGTAATATATCATTATTTAATGAGAATATATTGCCAGTGCTGTTATTCCTATCCAAGTGGAAACAAAAGTGAAACCTGCATTTCATACAACAGTGACTTCTTTTTAAGTCTCTTTGAAACCTTAGGTTTCAGTGAGGGTTCTCCATTTGTATCTTCTTTTAATTTCTTGCCCAGGTGAAGATTTTATCTTAGTAATGTCTCAACAATACCTCTAAGACTGATCAGTATTTTCTAGCAGCCTTGAAGAAGGTCAAGTTTCAGTACTAGTTTTACTTACAAAATGTGCTCAGACACATACGATGTTCTTATAACTAAAATTCTAATATACTTTTAAAAATTAAATTTATTGGGGTGACATTGGGTAATAAAATTATGTAGGCTTAAAATAAACCAACCCCATTTGAAACATGCTAACATGTTGGGACCAAATTGAAAATCTATAGTCACAATAATCTAATTACATAAATTGCATTTTTATAAAACATCTTTATTGATCCAAAATTGAAAATGGAAAACTTTGGTTCAGCTGTTTAGATAAATCTTAAAATGATAAAAAAATATGTCTGATATCTAACCCTTACAAACATTACTTCACTCAGGAAGCTAGCTATCATCTTTTAAAGTATTTATAATATTCATAAGGTAAAAAGGAAAGGAGAAAGAGAAAATCTTTAAACATGTAAGAGTTCAAACAATTTTTAAAAATTGCAATATTATTTTTTAATGAATTTAGGATTAATTAATAAGGCAGTAATTGGTAAAAATGCATCTATTTCTCTTTTTTTTCTAACTTAAGGGAAGATTGTAAGAAATCCTTCATCAGGGTGAAAGTTTCATCTTTCCTTTGTCCTCACACATGCAGCAATGTCCTCGTTTAATTTTTCCTTTTAGGGAAGCTCTCAAATTTCATTCCAGCTGGATTATATAGATAATATTCAACAGAGTAAGAAGGAGGTGAATCTAATGTAATTTTCCTTTAGAATATCCTTGGCTAAAGTCACAAGTTGAGTTATGGAATCAGAATACAGCCCCTTGCATCTGAGACACTGCACCACTCCTGAAGAAATGCTCGCTCCGACTGCATCTGTGGCAGAGCACCCAGTGGAGAAAGAAATGGCAAAAAGTCCTGGTAGGAGTTGAGGCACAGAGCTAAGGAGATGCACATGCTGAACTCCTGTATTCATATTACAGTCTGTACCATCCCTTGCCCACTTAAGCAGATGGTCCATGTAGCCACCAACAGTTCTGTGTGTGTCAGCCTCCACACAGGAATGCTCCATCCCAGATAGTTACAGAAGACGGGCTATACTCTGATTGTGCTCTTTAACTTAATGTTGCATAAGATTACATGATGTTGACCAGCAGGAATCACTGGCACGTTCACTATATAAAATATCCCATTTTTCTATATTTTTTCCATAACTAATGATATAATTAAATTAATAACTAGTAAAGGAAGATAAGGGGTGTACATTTTTTTACTAGAGATTCATGAAATAAGGGTTGTTGTTTTTTTTTTCCCCTAAAGTGCTTAAAAGCATGAGTTAAAAGCAATGAAAGTGACATGCAAGTAGGTGACATTCTGGGGCTACTATAACATCCAGGTGTCCTTGAACTGACCTGTTTCACTACTGTGGGGAAGAAAAATCACCAGGCATGTTTAGAAATGAATTGCTCTGCCAGGCTGCTGTGTCAGGATGATCTAGACATTATGCATATCTTTCTTTTCTTTAAAAAAGAAAAAAAAATGAAAGGATTGTTCTCTACCATTGGGGGAGATTAGGGTCAGTAAGTGGGCATTCTAGCCCAAGTTTCATAAGCTTTTCTTCAGAAACCAAGGGATGGCTTGCTTCAGGTGTGTTGGAGTGAATGTGGGAAGTGGGTTTTGCAGTTTTATCTGATGTGTGAGCAGTTTTCATTCCAAATCTGCCTTAGCAATTTTTCTTCTAGAATAGATGCAAATGTTATTTTATGCCATTGGAGTTCCTCAGATCTTAATACTTCTTTGTTTGAATTTCAACATTTATAAGAGCAGGTAATCACCCTTATTTATTCTGCCAGCAAACCACTGCTAGACAGCATACACCATCACACACTATGCACATGAATATGTGTATGGTTTGTGTGTGTGTGCATGTACACTTACTCTTAGAGTGGTTTCCAATAAAAATATAAACTTCGCTGCCTTTGTTTTCACATATCCCTTCTAATAAATCTTAAATCTAACATATACTAGTAGAATGTAGAATAGAAATAACTCATCGTTATATTGAGAGAAGAGAGCTTAGAAGAGTGTGGGTCTCGAATGTATTATTTAATTATGAGAAAAACAAATTGAAAGAAATAACTCTTCTTCATTATATCAAGAAAATAGGAGTTAGAAGAATGTGTGTCTCCAAATGAACTCTTATAATTATTTGTCCTCCACAAATCGCTATCTGAACCCATGTTTGTCTTTTGAGTTGACAAGAAATCCTTCACCATGCCAAATGGTGTCGGGAAGAGATTGGTACCTTAGAAACTTTTGTAGTCTTTTTTTTTTCTTCAAGTTTATGATTTAGTACCTGTGAAAATAGGAGGCTACTATCACAGCAACTTCCAAGATTGATTTCTTCAAGTTCATCCTTGCCAGCCTGATTTGACATGTACAAACACAGTCAATATAGTTACACCATAGATAATCACTCATTAGAAGAACTCCATCCATTCCCAGTGCTATGAGTATCAATTTATCATCTAATTTTTATGCATGCCAGAATGGTGTGTATACCTTTCAGTGGCATCATTTGGAAAGACAAGGCTAATACCAAATTAATTTTACTTTAATTGTAATTTAAATAAAATCCTATCTTAAATAAAAGAGTAATATGCAAATTAACCATCACTCTGCTACATCCACAAGCCACACTCACAAGCCACACCCACTAGCCAATCAGGAGTGAGTATGCAAATTAACCCCAAAAAGATGGCTGTTGCCACAGAGGGAACAGGAGGGAGGCTTGGGTTTCCCCAGCGATGGAGGAAGCCAAGCTTTCCCTGCACCGTGGCTGGCCCAGACCTCCACTCCAGGCTACAAAGTTTCAATTATAGAAGATAAATAAATCCCAACAAAAATGGCAGCAGCCATGGAGCTGGAGAGAGCAGGAGGATAGGGTTGCCCCCCATGATAGAGGAAGCCAAGCTTCTGCAGCCCTGGCAGGCCCAGGCCTTCACTCCAGGCTACAAAGTTTCAATTATAGAAGATACATAAATCCTAACAAAAATGGCTGCCGCCACTGAGTGAGTAGAAGGCTTGGCTCTGTTCCAGGCTACAAAGTTTCAGTTGTAGAAGATAAATAAATCCCAGATACCAGGGCCTCTGCTTGGGCCACTGGGGGGTGTGGCCGGCCTGCAAACCACCACAGGCCCCTCAGTTAGGCTGCCTCACACTCCAAGGGAACCCCCACCCTGATCCAGGACACCCTTCAGGGCAAACCAGCTGGTCCCTACCCATGCACCAGGTCTCTATCTTATCTAATGAAAGAGTAATATGCAAATTGACCATCACTCCAACACACAAGATGGCTGCCCCCATGTGGTCAAAGATCCTGCCTCCATGTGGACACAAGATGGCCACCACAAGATGGCCAGCAGGGGAGGGCAGTTGGGAGGGACCAGGCCTGCAGGGGAGGTCAGTTGTGGGCGATCAGGCCAGCAGGGGAGGGCAATTAGGGGTGACCAGGCTGGCAGAGAAGGGAAGTTGGGGGCAAACAGGCCAACAGGGGAGCAGTTAGACATCAATCAGGCTAGCAGGGGAGTGTTTAGGGGTTGATCAGGTTGGCAGGCCGAAGCGGTTAGGGGCAATCAGGAAGGCAGGCAGGAGAGCAGTTGGGATCCAGCAGTCCTGGATTGTGAGAGGGATGTCCAACTGCCCGTTTAGGCCGGATCCCACCAGGATTGGGTCTAAACGGGCAGTCACACATCCCTTGAGGGGTCCCAGATTGGAGAGGATGCATACTGGCCTGAGTGACACCCTATCTCCCCCCATGCACGAATTTCATGCACCGTGCCTCTAGTACTTTGATAAACATGAAGCTCTGGATAGTTAGTCTGCTGAGGAAATTCAACCACAAATTGTTTCACAACAGTCCTGGTTTTTCATACTATTTAACTTGGTCTTCTCCCTTTTATGTAGTACTAGTGGCCCGATGCATGAAATTTGTGCAACAGTAGGCCTTTGCAGCCCTGGCTGCCTCAGCCCTCACAGCCCCTGCTTCGTCCAGAAGGTCATCTGGACAGTTGTTCCGCTATTTGGCCATTCCGTCAATTTGCATATTATGCTTTTATTATTATAGCTAGTAGCTGACGAACATGGGGCCTGAGACATGTCGATGAAATCCACACATTCACACTGAACTGCATTTTCTTTTGGTCAAAGTCTGTTGCAAGGAGTGTCAGTTTTGTTATCTAGGACTTTTGACATTCTGTCTTTGTATAATAAAATCGGGGAAATTGAGCAGGTGAATTATTATTTTTATTACCTCTTTGCTCACTTCTCTGTGAAACTCTTTTCAGTATTAAAGAATCAGCCTTAGTATTACTAGCTAGAAGGCTTTCACTGGCTGTACTAGGGAGATCTAGTCACACCACTGTGGCCCTAGAGCACTTTCTCTGTATTTCTGCCATATCACTTACACATTGTGTTAGCATTATTGTGCAAGTGCCTATATGCCTTAATAACACTGGTCTGCCTGTTCTACAATAGCTGAACTATAGTCATGTCTCTTTGCTGCAGAAGACCAAAGAAAAACCAACCAACACTTTTAGAGAAAAGGAGTAACACTGTTTATTTACGGGAGGACCCAGAGGAATAACTTCCCAAATGGCTTCTATTTTATATCTTTCTGGGGTCTTTGTCCTGCAAATATGGATTATGCTTCCAGTCCTTTTCGAGGCTTTACAAGAAGGCCCCCAGGTGTTGGGAGTCTCCAGGCCATATCTGATGGTCTGGCCTGGTGACAGCATTAATAACGCCCTCTCCAGGGCAGTGCACTGTTAACAGTTTTATGGGCTCAGTATTTAGATAACAGATTCTTCAAGACCAGTTTCTGGGAAAGAGGCAATGACTTAATTATAGGTTTTTAAGAATGTACACTGGGCTTGCTGGTACACATCCAGATTGCTAGCCCCCACCAAATATCAAGTTTACATTGGAATTAGCCCTTTTTAGCCTTTCCATCTTACGCACATGCAAAGTTTAGTGGGTAGATAAAAAGCACTCTATTGATGTTAATAATCATTCATAATTTGTGTTTAATACATTTTTTCCTGTGGTGAACCTGTGTTTTTCTCTTCTATTATTTTTCTGATGTCCATAAGTTCCACACATCAACTACAACATTTGTTTTGGAGATCTGGGTCATGGTTCATCACTTGTGGAAATAAATTAGCTTACTTAGAGCTGACATCAACCTGTGAAAATAGAAACTGGAATCCCCATTAGGAAAAATGCCAGAGAATGGTGATAGAGTATAATTTAGATAGTTTACCTCAACACCCAGACAATCCCTGGGCATAGTGGATTCCCAATAAATAATTGTTGAATAAATTAACACATCCTATCTAATAAAAGAGTAATATGCAAATTAACCATCACTCTGCTACACCCA
This sequence comes from Corynorhinus townsendii, assembly GCA_026230045.1. Lineage (NCBI taxonomy): Eukaryota > Metazoa > Chordata > Mammalia > Chiroptera > Vespertilionidae > Corynorhinus > Corynorhinus townsendii. The sequence goes on along the minus strand of JAPDVU010000002.1, from coordinate 147,196,112 downwards.
CAAGCCACGCCCACCAGACAATGAGGACTGAGTATGCAAATTAACCCAACCAAGATGGCGGTTAATTTGCATATCTAAGAGTAGAGCGAAGACTAAAGACAGCTAGAAGGAAGCCAATCATTGCAGAAGGGAGCAAAGCAGCAGAGAAGCAAGCAAGTGGTACTGCGGAGAAGGCAGGGAAGCAGGCTTGGCAGGGGAGAAGGGAGGGAAGCTGACCCACAGGAAGCCCTATTGCAGGAATCTTCCTGCAATGGGCCTCTAGTATAGATATATACGAATGAGACAAATGTTTATTGTTCATTAAATCAAATCTCAGTCAAGCCTCCCTTGCTTTCTTGATTAATTTATCCTGCATTTTTTTCTCAGTGGCCTTCTAAGCCTTGCTCATTCTAATCAAGCCTTTCATGTCTCTCACTTCCCTTCAGCTGGAAATCACCTTGACAGAGAATAGAGAGACCTTTTTTGCAAAAATTCTCACCTTGCCTTCAAACGTCAAGAGAGCTCTATAACTTCATTTTCATCCTCCCACCTCCTCTTCCCCGCCCCGCCACTGCCTCCATCCAACTATAATCTTTGTTTCACTCCTCTAGTCTCTCCTGGACCGTTTCTCATTAAATATCCCATTTTCCCTGTATTTTAATCCATTTACTTTCTTCTGTTCCCCCCCCCCTCCTTTTTTTTACAAATGCTGAACATGATTAAGTCACTCTTACTATCTAAACAATATTTCCCCTCTTGATTTAATTACCAGACAATCAATGGGGCTGTGCTGCCTGTCCCTATTTGAGCCAATTCAGCAGAGATAGGCTTGAGTCATGTGGGCATTTATTCCAACACTGCTGGCAGTATGGGAGAGCAGCAGGTCACCCACAAAAACCTGCTCTGCAGCCCTCATAAATCAGCTGCTTATATAGGTGGAGATTTAAGGATTACATGGAGAAGTAAAATTGCAGGAATGGGGAAGTAGGCAAGGGGGGGGGGCAGTGGCTGGGGTGGGACTCCATTGTTTGGGCAACAAAGTTGTTAATCTTTCCATGATAATAGTTCTTGAATGAGAATGGACCACATTCCAAGGTTGACACCCAGATCCAAGGTTGACTCCCAGGTCCTAGAGGCATGCAACTTCCAGCCAGGTTAGAATGTCCTTTCTTTAACAAACACAAGGCAATCGTGGTTAACAGAGCATGATTAATATTTTCCATAACCATAGATAGTCCCCAATATTCTATTTTTGCCCCTATCAGTTTCAACGTCCCTCTCTTTCTTCAGAGACAAGACTCTTCTGCATTTATCCTTATGTGCATATGTTTTAACCTCATAGATTTCTCCCATGAGTTTACCTGGTTTCTACCCTCACCAATGCCACTATATCAATAATCTATAAACTCTTACTTACTGAAACCTTGGATACTTTCAATTCTTATCTTGTTTAGTTTTTCTGAAGTCTTGGGCTCTTTTGCATTTTAGAACACTTCCTTTTGTCACTGATTCTCCTTTCTGTGGTTCTACCTGTCTTCTAACTATTATATTTCTCCCTTTATATGTCTTTGGTGTTTCCTAATGTTTGTCTTTGTTTTTTTACTTTTTCTATTTGCCTCCTTGATAATATTATCTGTTCTCTTGCAGAAGACCAAAGAAATACCAAGCGCTCTTCCTAGAGAAAGGGAGGGACCCCATTTATTAACACTAGTGGACTCTGTGAATAATTTCCAAATCAGAGTGAAGAAACTCGAAGAGGGCTTCACTTTTTATAACCTTCTGGGGTTTTTGTCTTGTAGATATGGTTCCGCCCCTTTTGTGGGCTTTCAGGAAGGCCCTCAGGTGTTGGGGGTCCCCAGGCCATATCTGATGATCTGTCCTGGGGCCAGAGATAATGACCCTTCTCCTCCCCCCTCCCCCCTCAGGGCAGTGCATTGTTCACAGTATTTATGGCCTCACACTCCTTGCAAGACCAGTTTCCACCTCAGTTCCAGTGATTTGGTTACTATGGAAATGCTAATGACTCCTAAATCCAACTCTGATGACTTACTTTACTTCTAAATTATGAATCTCAAATTATAAAATGTCTAAAATTGAATTCATTATTTTCCCTGGAATCTGTTTAATTCTATAATTCTAGGTCTTTTTAAAATGAGTTCTATCATCAGAACTACTTAATTCAGTTGTTGCAGAAGACCAAAGAAAACCAAGGACACTTCAAAGAAGAAGAGGGACACTGTTTAATACACCAGCAGACACAGGAAACAGCCTTCCAAATCTGAGTAAAGGAACATGCATGGTGTCCTTCCTTACATCTCCCTGTGGTTCTTGTCCCACAAGCATGGATTATGCTTTGGGTCCTTTTGGACCTTGCAAGAAGGCCCCCAGGTGTTGGGGGTCTCCAGGACATATCTGATGGTCTGGCTGGGGCAGTGCACTGTTCATAGTAACAGGTTCTGCAAGACCAGTATCTGGGAAGGAGAGAGGGACTTAATTATAGGTTATCAGGAATGTACACTGAGCTTGCTGGCTTGGATTCAGATCATTAGCCCCAAATATCAGGGTTAGATTGGAATTAGACCTTTTTTAGCCTTCTCAAAGTCACCATTATTATTTCTTCCTTTTTTATGATCTACATATCATTGGTTATTAATTCCTCTCAAGTTATACTACTGAACAATTCTTCTTTCATTCGCTTTCTCTCCATTTCTACTTTTGCTGCTTTCATGCAAGTCTTTATTGTCTCTTCTCTAGACTATTGAAAAGGAAACATGATGGTGTTAACATAAAAGCATTCAAACCTGTAAAGAATTTTTGTGTTTATTTGAGCCAAGCTGTGGACAATTGGCAGGAAGCAGACTCTCAACTTATTGGGATAATGCTCTGGAGAATGGCAGTTACAATCAAAGGAGGAAACATGGGTGAGTTACATGAAATCCTTAGGTGATAGATTAGAGAAGTGGGAGGAAGCAAAGCAGGGAAACCTCTGGGATTGGAAAAAGAGTAAAATGATAGACACACACTTTTTTTTACCAAGGTGGGTATGGGATAGTTAACAGTCAACACTTAACATGATAACAATAACAATGAAGGAATTTATGGTATCTGTCCTGGTGCCCAGGGTATTTGGTTGTGCCCTGAGGGGGTCTGGAAAAAAGGCAAGTTAACAAGTTACCCTGAGGTTTCAATAATATGTTATCATAGATGCAAAAAGACAATAAACTCAGTTAAGGTAAAGATTGACCTTGTCAGGGACTATACCTGCCTAAGAAGTAACTACCCACTTAACTGCTATTAGTTAAAGTTTAATTTTACACCATTCTTTGTGGTTATTTTAGGTCTTGGAGTTTGCAAGACTGCCACGCAGGCCTTCCCTGAGCTTGTCAGGTTAACATGTGACCCCTTTCATCCGCAAGGGATAGCCCTGAATCTGGTTTTGCTTTTTATTATTCATCTACCCTTCATATTGTCCCTATAATTTTATTGATACAAAAAACTTCATATCATATATCCCTAATTTAATCTTTCAGTGCCTTTTATCACCACAGAGTAAATATTAAATTTCTTGGCCTGTTTTACAAAACTAAGATCTAACTTATTCCCATCAGCTTCATCACTTAAGAGGCACTGATATAGCTTTCCTCTCCTCATCCCCTGCTATCTCAATTACGTCTGTTCTAATAATGCTGAATAGAGTATATAAACCCCCTAACCATATCATATCTTTATACCTTTAAAAGTGTTTTTAGTTAGTCTAGAGCAGAGGTCCTCAAACTACGGCCTGCAGGCCACATGCAGCCCGCCGAGGACATTTATCGGCCCGCTGGGTGTTTTTGCCGCTGCTGCCTGTCCTGCTTAGCAGCCTACTCATCCTGGGCCCGCAGTGCGCATGTGTGGAATTTTTTTTTTAAACTATAGTCCGGCCCTCCAACGGTCTGAAGGACAGTGAACTGGCCCCCTGTTTAAAAAGTTTGAGGACCCCTGGTCTAGAGAGCCATTCATTTGCCAGTCCCTTTTTTACCTCTTAAGCTGGTCTTTACTTTTTAAGATTCAATTGTCAACAACACTGTTATCCTTCCCTGACTCCAACCCAAAAATATCTATTGTGATTTGTGCATCAATTTAAATTTCTTGAGCCAAAGATTATAATTTTTCATGTTCATGTTTCTAGTGTCTTTCAAAGAACGTAACAGTAACTGATTGGAAAATATTATTTGAATAAATTTTAAATGACCTATATAATAGAATATCATGCCTTATTATTTATTTTTATGTATGATTACTCATTAGTAATCAGTATTAATTAGTAATTAGTAGGTTAGTCTGACTTCCAAGACTTGATCTTTTTTTATTGTGTTATAAAAATAATTTTATTTTTAAGTTTTCAACAGTTAACATGAAATTTACCCTCTTAGATTTGGAGGTGTACAATTGAGTATTATTATGTATAGGTATAATGTAGTATGGATAATCTAGAACTTAGCTGCATAACTGAAATTTTATGCTCATTGATTAGCAACTCTTGGTTTCCCCCTCCTCCCAATCCTGGGTAACCACAATTCTCTTTGCTTCCATGAGTCTGATTATTTTAGATAATTCATATAAGCTGAATCATGCAGTATCTGTTTGTTAGTTATTGGCTTATTTTATTTAGCATAACATTCTTCAGTTTTATCCATGTTATCACATATTACAGGATTTCTTTCTTTGGAAATCAGGATCTCATAGAATTATTAGCATTTCCATATTAATTCCAACACTGTGCATTATAGCAAAAATATGAGAACAACCAAATAAAAATATGGTATATACATACAATGGAATATTATTCATCCTTTAAAAAGAAGAAGATCCTGTAATATAAAAATCTTGTGAAAGGAAAACCATGAAAATTATAGATTTGGATATATAAAAGTATATTATAGGCATAAGCTAACCTGTTCTTCCTCTAGAAAAATGAGGTCTTGAAAATTATAAACAAACTAATGTAATAGAAACAAATAAGGCCAAATAATGGTAATAGGAAGATTGATTTTTTTTTATGAAGTTCAGAAGGACATAAAAGTACAAGCAAAAGGGAAATCAATTGGTAAACATCTTTCTATTTGGGCTAAACTCACAGTGTTTGAAAATGGCTGTGGGTGTTTTGACAAACACCCTACATTCCATTTTATTCATCTTTGGTTTAATTTATTGTAATGTACACCGAAAGCTGGGACACAGCAGGTCTCTGATCATTTATTTTACTACTAGGGGCCCAGTGCATGAATTCGTGCACCTTGAAAGGAACTGTGGACCACGAGGCTACGGTGAGCACAGGGGCAGGTCTTGGCCTATCCCCTATGCCCTCATGCCCAGCCACTCCTGCTGTGACCCCCAGTCCCTTTTCTGCTGGCAGCTCTGCTCCTGCCACCATTCCCACATGCTGACAGCGCCAGCCCTGCTCACACCTGCTGATGGCACGAAGCAATTGGGGCCAGCACCAGAGGCTCACCCCGATGACAGCAACTGGCACCCTTCCTTGGTCTGGTGCTTCCGCTCACCTGCTCCACCATCCCACCACAGCCGACGCCCACCACGTTCCGAGCTCTGCTGTCTGCTGCTGACACCCACCTTGTTCTGCATGGGACCCCTGGTGGCCAGCATACATCATAACAACTGGTTGTTTGGTTGTTCTGCCATTCGGTCTATTTGCATATTAGCCTTTTATTATATAGGATTATATGGAATTAAACTGATGTAAAGCTCTAAGAGTTCTTAATAGTCCAACAATACTTACATATTGCAAAACAAAAATTCTGCAAATAATCCTCCCAAGTCTTCCAGAATAGTGAAAGCATATTTAAATAAGTTTAAGGACACAGTCATATTCACCAGGCTTATGCTTTGTTAACTACTTAAGTGGTGAGAAAAACGTTGATATCAAATACATTATGTTCCTGACATAATGATAATATTATTCTCCTATTTTACCTATAGCTTCAACTTTAGTCCTGAAAGAAAATAACAGAGCCATACCTACCCCCATATACTGTGTATTGCTGGAATGCTGCTAACCATACAAATCTGGCATACTTTTCTTGATAAAAAAACAATAGGGACATATTGTGTCCTCATCAAAATGTCAGGAAGTTGGGGTCATATTCCTACTTCTTCTACTTATTCATTATGTGCCCTTCCATCACCTCATACTCATTGCAATGAAGTGAAACCTGTTTCTAATATTACAAAGTCTCAAGTTGCAGGTGAGGTGGGGAGCAAATGTATTTGTTGGAAATATGATAGGGCTATCAAAAATATATGCAAGCAGCTACATAAACTGTTAAACATAAGTCAAATTCATTCTGCTACAGTGTAAAAATAAAATTTTTTATAAGACAAAAAAAGTAAAAGTATAAGACATTTGGCATATTACTCAACTAATCCTAACACCTCATTTTTGAATCTCTTTCTTGCCCTCTTGAAATTATTTATTGATAATAAAAAATGTATAGCCTAACATTGCTTAGCACACACAATTCTTAGCAACACTGAAATTTAGTGGTTCAGGACATATGACTTACAATGAAAAAATCATGGGTTTGAGTTCCACACCTGAGTTGTGTGCTTATGGGCACGTTATAAGCTGAGCTTAAAGTCTCTTGAAGCTAAAAATGCATATAATAAAACTGCCACCTTCATAAGTATTTTATGTGAAAGCAAACGTGAAGTATTTAGTACATTGCAAAACTTATAGTAAATGTAATATAATGTATCACAGAGATTCAGTTATAAAGATAATAAATACCACTGTTTTTTAAAGACCAAAGTCCGGGCAGAGGTGATTGTGAATATAACACCATGTTGAATAGGCAGATGTTTTTTGTTACAGCCAAACTTCCATGATCTGTTTGTGAGAGCAGCAATACAATTGTATAGAATTTAAATATGGTTTTCAATTAAATTTGAGAAGACTTGAATTTGCAAGAGGGACAACTTTTGTGGATTTGCAGAAATAGCGGAGATAAAGTTAATTAGGTCTGGATTTCCATCTGAGCCTCTGGGTATAGAACTTGAGATGTACAATTTACTAACAGTTATTGCTTAGCCATTGGTTATGGACTAAGGGACCCAAACTACATGACAACCTGCTGTTATGAAGTGGGAGAAAGTTGAATAGAAGAGAGCTAGAAAGTTCACTTACTTGAAGATTCATCTTTGTATTTATTTTAGGTAGTTACTTAGATAAATTTAGTTATTGAAGAACTGGAGGCAAAAATATCTCCAGTGCAGGAGAAGGGATGGGTAGACTTAGAAGGAGCACAGTTACCCTGCAGCCATTCCGTTTCCCCCAAAGGCAGAAACCCAGCTGATCAGGGCTCCTCTGAAGCCCCACCAATCTTCCTTCCATGTAGGCACATGAGTTATATTATTGCCTAATAATACCTGCTTGCTTCCTATCTCAAAGGGATAGAGGAAGAATTAATGGTATGAATTTTGCCAAGCATGTCAAGATCCCTAGAGATATGCAACATAAATACCTTATGATTGTAAGCATTATTCCTTCAACTTGTTTTATACCTGGGAAATGGGAGAGAAATTTACCTAGAAAACTCACTGATATTTGTTTAAAAATAAAATCAGATTCATTGACTATATTCTTTGGGTTTTGAAAAAAGTAATTAAAAAATGATTTTTACCTTTTTTGTGTCCTAATCAGTGATTCACATGATATACATATTCTTATTATACATCCCCTTATCAAATATATTATCATCCTTGGAAAGAGCCATCCTAGCCATTATGTCTCCACAATATTTTTGTTTTTGTTCAAGCACAGGTGTTCGCTCCCTACCATCCTATAGTCTCCCATCTCTTTTAAGAATATGTAAGAAAACAATCTGTAATAAAGTGGAAATGCAAAAAATAAGCCCTACAAATTCCTATAGCTTTTTACTTAGATATATAAACCATTATATTTGTCTTGAGTAAAAAACATATTGTATGCCCAGCTAACTAAGTAAATATAATGCCGTTAACCTCAGTTAAAGAACAATGACAGCAAAATATTTTAATGAAATGAACAGACTGCTGACCATAAATAGCTCCGTCCTGATGTATGTGCTCCATCCTGATTCATTTGGATGGCGCTTACACAAGGCGAGGACGTGCTTCCGCATACCTGAGTTAAGTTGTTCTGTTTATGAGGAAGGGAACTTTCTGTAGCACTATGTTGTGGATATTTCTCCCCACAGAGCACTGATGAATTATTTAGTGCTTGATTTGTCCAAGAAAAGCGTGGCTACACTACAGTGATGGAGTTATGCTGTAGAAATAGAATATTGTTTAAGGAATTATTGGTGCAAAAAAAAAAAAAGGCAACTAAAGCAGAAGGCACAGTTGGTTTTCCAAATATACATACACAGCACTCACATTTATCATAATTCAAGGACTTTATGGGAAAAATGCTAGCATGTTTAGTCTTTATAAAACTGTCTTTGTATGCTATGTGCATCGGTTGGCTGGCTTTCTCCCCAATCCCCTTCTGTGTTGCCTTCTGTATTAATTTCTTTAAGGGTCTTTTTTTGTCACTTATATTCAAGATAAGAAGAATATTTTTATCCATATCCTATTTCCTAGTACTCCTCATTATCATATTGCATGAAATTATCTGTGTAAGAAGCATTTGGTAACATTTTTACTTAAACACTACTTGGTGTGTTTTTTTATATATCATTTCTTCCCTTTCCCTCCATATCTTTTTAAAACTGGCAATTTCCATTATTTGACCTTCTTGTATATTCACTCTCCATACAGATAATCCTTCCTTTGCCTGGTTGCGATATGCACAGATTTGTTACCCTATCTTAGTTAAATAACACCTGGGCTCAAATGACATATTCAGAGTTCAACTACCATGGTATATTAACTGTGAGTAATTGCATGAAGTACAAACTTCACTGCTAGCTCTTCAGTCCACAAATCACCACATTGATAACAGATGAGCATCATAACTAATGATCAATCATGTCACTTCTTTCAAAGTCTGATGACGATTGGTTCCTGTGCAGCTGTTGTTCAGTTCAAGCACAAACTGCAAAGCATGTAGTTGTGCTTCTAATTCTTTTCTCTCAGTGCTACAACCAGGTGACATTGTACAACAACAGGTACTGGAATTTGGAAATGGGCCAACAGACATGAAAGTGCAGCAAAGAAACAAACACGATAGCATTGGGAATAAAATTTGAATTGCACAGAAATGGAGTGCAAGAAGAAATAGCTGATCCAAGAATGTTGACTCCGATGCCCTAGATGCTAGACTCTAGGTTAGCTGCCTAGATTGTAGATATTCAACCAGAAAAACCTCGTGAAGGCAAACATATTGACATAAATAAAAAAGTGTTGTGATAAAAAGGATGAAGATGTCCCAGAGCAAATGACATTGACATAAAACTTCATATAAAAGGAACTCTCACATCACTTGGAGAATCAAAAATAAAACGTTGAAAGCTGATGGAAACTTAGAAAGGAGTGTGACAATTCACTAGGGCAGTGGTCTGCAAACTGCGGCTCGCGAGCCACATGCAGCTCTTTAGCCCCTTGAGTTTTCAGCAAAGGCCAGATTAGGAGTACCCTAATTAAGTTAATAACAATGTACCTACCTATACAGTTTAACTTTAAAAAATTTGGCTCTCAAAAGAAATTTCCATCGTTGTACTGTTGATATTTGGCTCTGTTGACTAATGAGTTTGCCGACCACTGCACTAGGGCATAGAAAAGATTCTTATTCCTTATTTCTTTTTTGTACTATGAGAGAAAGCAAGTACGGTTTAAGTGACTATTGACTATCATTTTACAAAGAACAAAAGCACCAATTTGCAATGTTTATAATGTTTGAATTTATGATGTACTAAATACATATTTGTTTTACTAATCTTTATTTCTCCACATATTTATGGCTGGCATTAGGAGAGTTTTTAAAGTTTTGATACTATTTTTAAAGGTCACAGAACATTGTGTGGGCTTTTTTCTTTCATTGTTTATTATAATCACATTGCACGATTTTTAGCTTACACAGGCATTTTTATGGTATAACACTGCTGTGCAAAACAAGAAGTGACTTAAAAGTTTAAGATACAGTCATGAGTTTCTTAATTCCTAGGGTGCATTATGAGAAATGTGTCATTAGCCAGTCATTAGAGAGAGCTCTTCCACAAACCTACATGGGATAGCCTCCTACACACGTTGGCTGTATGGGATGGCCTATTGCTCCCATGCTGTACACCACATTACTGTACAAAACAGCACAGGACTGAAGCAAGCAGAAGAGAAAATGATGCAATTTAGAGACATGGTAAACACGAGAGGTCTGAGGCTGCTGCCAGGATAACACTGCATATTGTTTTACAGCAAATTTTTTTATAAGTAGAGAGAGTATACTGAAATAACAATAAAAAGCATAACATGAGCTTTATCTGGTTTGGCTCAGTGGATAGAGCATCAGCCTGCAGATTGAAAGGTCCTGGGTTCGATTCTGGTCAAGGGCACATGCCGGGGTTGCGAGCTCGATCCCTAGTAGGGGACGTGCAGAAGGCAGCTGATTAATGATTCTCTCTCATCATTGATGTTTCTACCTCTCTCTCCCTCCCCCTTTCTTTCTGAAATCAATAAAAATATATTTTTAAAAAAGCATAGTATGATAGATACATGTAAACCAGTAACATAGTTGTTTGTTGTCATTATCAAGTATTATGTGCTGTACATAATTGTGTGCTATACTTTTATAACACTGGCAGTACAGTTGATTGCGTAGGCCAGCATCACCACAAATATGTGAATAATGTATTGCACTATGACATCATGATGGCTATGATGTCACTAGGTGACAGAAATTTTTGAGCTGCATTATAATCTTATGGGGCCCCCACCGTGTATGTGGTCCTGTGATGAAAAATGTCATAACGTAAAATGTCAAATCATGACTGTATAGGAAAGTTGTAGTATTGTCAGTTCAGTTGCCTAAATCAAGAGTTTTATTAAGTATTTGAAATATTTGCTATATCTTAATGTCACACCACATACTTAATGCCACATTGACTGGACAAATGAGGGGCATAATTGGTTTCATGCTCTATGTAACTGATGTTACAGGGAATTCAAATCAAGAAAGCCACTATCCAGCTGCCAAAATCATCACCCCAATGGATAGTAGAATAGTTTTATTATTTTTTACATTTTTTTTATTGTACCAAATGAATGGCATTTTACAATGTAGGTTTTTTTTTTGTTTTGTTTTGTTTTGTTTTTTGTTTTACTTTGGGAAATATTAACTCTTTATTCCTAAAGATTCCCCAGGTTTCATTTATGATTTGCATCCCTCTTTCTTCATACTGTTTTTTTTTAAACTATTGTTAAAACAAACAAAAAACCCCACAAACACTAACATTAATAAATAAAATAAATAAGACAGTCATATAAAGAATGCCTCTGCAATTCCTTTTTTGCAATATTGCAAATGGGATTATTTTTCATTAGGCCGTTTAATCGTCCTTTATAAAGCTTTAAGGTGTAAAGTTTTCTCATGCAACTGGACTAAGGAAACAAAAAAATATTTTTTTTTCTATGAACAGGTTTGTTCCTCTTTACCTGTATTAGTGTCTTACTGTTACTGTCTATCATTACCACAAAATTAGTAGCTAGAAACAGCGCAAGCATCTTATCTTCCAGTTTTGGAAATCAGCAGTCCTGCAATCAGACTCCCTTCTGAATGTAGGGGAGCCCCCATTTGTCTTTTCTAACTTCTAGAGACCTCTTTCTACTCCTTGCCTGTCAGAGTTGGTGACGGGGTGTCAGATCCTCATGCTTTTCTGCAGCTGGGAAAGTCCCCACTTTTTAAGGACTCGGATTAGATTGAGCCCACCAAGACAATGCCCATCTTAAGATTTTAATGACAACTGCAAAGTCTCTTTTGCCACGTAAGTTTCCAAGAATCAGGGCATGGAAGGTTCTGGGGGCCATTCTCCCAACAACCTCAGTATGCGAGGATGAGAATAAGAAAACCATATGCTCCTCCTGACTCCCTTTTTACAAAACTCAGAGCTACAAGATATACTCAGTTGTCATCATTACAAATTATGCTTTCCCTTCTTGACCTTTTTGCTCCCATGAACCCTTGACTACTTTCTGATCTTATTGTGTTAAGGTCCTTAGTGTGCCTGGGCTTTTACTACAAAATAGGAGTTTGTTTTATTTTTCCCCTTCACCACCACCACCAACAACAAATAAACAAAAATATTTAAAATACCTACTTAATACTTAGCCTTTTTAATTTGCCAAGTAGTAATGGTAAAAGACAGAACTAATAGCATATCAATTGTAACAAAAAACAGTGGACAGAAGACATTTCTTTCAAAGAATATAGAATGCCAAAAACAATATTTATCTCTCTACATCCTTATATTTCTAGTTTTATTAAAATCAAAATGCAGATGAATAAGGTTGAACTTTGAATTAAAATGTGTGCATTTTTCATATGAATATGTTAATTTTATATATATTGAATAATGTCACTTGAAGTGGATACTGAATGACCAAACTATTTTGTTGTTTTCTATTTATTCTTTTTCATGTAGATCACTGATGAAAATGGAAGCAATATACTTCTGCATTGCTCAATGTGAGATATTTGGCTTTCAAATAAATACTTAGCTGAATTTTCCCCCTAAATGTTCTGGAGATTTGATACTATCTAGATGCTACTTTATGAATGTTCAAAAATGGAAAATCCACTGAGGTTGTAATTGTATTTCCTTGCAAAATGACATCACATTATGACCGCACAAAAGTTGTGTTCTGCAGAGGGGACTACAAAGGTTTTAAAAACCATCTCCTTTTTCCTTTACCAAACGGGGTCTCCATATCCCCACATCTCCTTTTCTGTTTGTTTGATTTTGAGCAGCAGCCTGCCCTCACATTTCAGAACATGTTTTTCACTGTCTCTGCTGAGGTAGGTTCTTGGCCCCAAGCTAGGTCAGTTGCATTTTGGCTCTAAGAACTTAGAATATGGAGAGACTGAGTCAGTTCGTTGGGGCCACTAAGCTGGGAGCTCACATAGGGACAAGACTGGACTTAGTGTTTTCTATCACATGTAAGAAGTAGCAGAAAAATGTAGACTCCCAAGGAAGAAAAGAATGAAGAGATGTTGAGAGGAAACCAGTGGTGATAAAACAGGTGACTAAAGAGAGAGAGACAATCAACTGGGCTTACGGGGACAACTCCAATTTGTTTCCAGTGCCTGTTAAAAATCCAGTTTCATAATTCTGACCTTGAGTTCCACGGGTTCATTCTAATAAATTCCTATTTTAGATACAGCATGATTTTTTTTGTCATTTGAAACACAAAGTCTAAGACGTTAATTATTCCATGTGAGAGCTCTTGCTATTCAAATTGTAAAATAAAATATTTTGTTGAATATGTCGGAGTCAATTAGGCATGTCTGATGTAACATATTTAATGAGTGCCTGTTATATATCACACTCAGAACTGAAGCTATAAACATGTATAAGACATGGTTTCTACCTCGTGAATTATCTTTTTCTTTTTTTTTTTTTTTTGCAAGATGAACATAGGACCTGCTTCGGGTCAGACAAAAGAAATTCCCCTTCATTGGTCATTTCTTATACTATCTAGTAAACTTTCAGCATTCAATAACAGTGCATTTCTATATTCACAAAGCTTGGTGTACTGCACCAATTTTTATGATCATTCAGATCTTTCCAATTTTAATTCAACTTTTAATTTAAATAAAGTGAATGAGCATAGTAAAGGAGTGATGGCAACATGGTAAATTTAATCAGAAGGATTTATCCTTGAGGAGGATTTGTAAGAGTTCTATGAAATCTATTTATATTTAGCTTTGAGAAATATATATTTGAGAGGAAGGATCCTTGGAGATAATTATGCTGTTTTTTTCTGACTGGTGTCAAAACCCTTCTTTGTAAACTATAGCACACTGATTAGAAACTGAAGTTCTTAACTTACAGGTTTTGAACCGTGGCCCTGCCATTTTCTCAATAAAAGGTTTAGGCAAATTTTTTATTTGGTCCTGATATCTCATTTTTAAAAGGGACTATCTATACTAATAAAAGGGTCATATGCTAATTAGACCAGGAGACCTTCCGGACGTCCTTCCGGACAAAGCCATGATGGCAGGATCAAGGGGCAATCAGGGTGGCAGGGGAGGGCAGTTGGGGGCAAGCAGGCCAGCAGGGAGGGGCAGTTGGCACAATCAGGTCGGCAGTTGGGGGCAAGCAGGCCGGCTTGGCAGGGGGGCAATTGAGAAGATCAGGACAGCAGGCAGGGGCAGTTGGGGTGAGCAGGCCAGCAGTGGGGCGAGGGGGGTGGTGGGGCGGGGGGGAGTATTGGGGGCATTCAGGCTGGCGGGAAGGGGACAGTTAGTGGTGATCAGGCTGGAAGGAGGGGCAGTTGGGGGCGGTCAGGCAGGCAGGCAGGTGAGTGGCAGGCAGCCTGTGGTCCTGGATTGAGAGAGAGATGTCCGACTACCAGTTTAGACCCACAGGGATGGGGCCTAAACTGGCAGTCAGACATCCCCCAAGGGGTCCCAGATTGGAGAGGGTCCCAGATTGCAGGCTGGGCTGAGGGACACCGATCCACCAGTAGTATGAATATGCTTATATAATCATTTTGCAAATTAAATAAGAAAAAAAATAAAACTTTAAAATGGATGTTGAATACATAATAGCTATTAGTGCTGTTTTAAAATACATACCAGAAACACATACCACAGCTGTGCACATATGCAAACACACCAGCCCAAGTAGAGAGAATCATAAGCACCTGAACTCATTATATAATTTAGGGCCTGAGAGATGAGAAATGTTGCAAAATGTAAATGTATGTATAGATACTAAATTATGTTCAGTATTATGGAGTCAAGTTGATGCAAACCATCCCACAAAAAATAAAATCACATTTGTTATTCTTCTTTTATCCAGCTTTGCTATTCAGTAAAAATCAGTTTTATTGTTATTCACTTGAACATTCATTTTCTCTGGTGTAATAATTAATGACAAAGAGATGTTTATAGCTTACCTCTTTTTCATCAGAAAAACAAAGATGATTGGGATACAGGGAGTAAATGCAGATTTATTTTTGACAATAGTAGTTTAGCTAGAAAAGTTATATACTAAGTTATTCCTTCCCTATGAAACTTATACAAATATAACTGAATTTATTTGATGGATTGAGGTTAAGTGAATGTGATATAAATATTTATAAAATACAATTGTATTATATACATAATTTATAAATATCTACATATATATTTCATGTGTATAATGGAAAATATACTGAGGAATAAATTTTGCACACAAATAATACTGAGAAGTTTAAGCACCTCTTTCACAAATATCAGAAAATAAGAAGGTCAGGAAATATCCCTCAAAAATCAGAGAACAACAAACCTAAAATGTGCCTCTAGGATTATTCAATGTACTTACTTTATGAGAAGGGTTAGAATGTTTCAACTACGAATTATATATAAAAATAATAATCCTTATGGGGAGCAATGAAAACTTTCCCCAGATATAATATTATACTGTTAATATGTTGTATTGTCCAAGGAAACATATCCCAGGTGTTATCTTAACTTTCCCTCTTCGTATTAATCAAGTGTTGATGACCACGACTTAAGGCCTGAAAATATTGTGGTAGAAAAGCTTGGCAGAGAGGAAGCCAGATCACACCTGCGCAGGGTTATTTATCATGCTGTCACTGAACCCTAGGGAAGTGCAGTTCCAGCTAATTTATTACAATGTTGTTTTCGTTTTTACTGGGCCTGGGAAGGACTTACACTGAGGCCATAGCACTGTGATGTGCACTAGAGAAGCATCAGTGACAACACTACTTCCCTTGCACATTTTTTATGGCAGCTTTTTTTCCCTGACTCTGCTCTCTTCCCCATAACATTTAAGAGCATTCATTAAACTCAATAGAAGCCAAGGGCTGTGTATGTGCCATGAGTACAGAGAGTGGAAGGTGAGGAGGTTGAAACAAATGAATGTTGCCCAGAACTGTATGTATGTTACTTGCAAATGTGACCTGTATAAGACCCTAATGCCTTATGTAGGATGACTCAATAAACAAGACCTCCGAAAGTTGTGGCTCTCTATGGAGATGAGAGAAGAAGGTTGAAAGTGCTATTGAACTACTAGAACTGCCAACTCTTTCTTTTTCTAATATAAATGCACATAAAAAATAAAATTGGGGCAGTGAAGAGTGATGGTTTGAAAGTCACAAAGCCTAAGAAAGTGAAGACTTAGTTTTAATCTTGTGCAATCATTATATATGAGATATTTTATTTCTTTTCCTCTTATACAGTCAGAGAATAGCTCATTTCAAATATTCATTTATGATTTAGCCTCCTTAAAGAAATTATAAACCAGAAATCCTTTGTTATTAGTTGTGGATATTTCCTGAAATATGCCATATATCCTATATAATAAAAGGCTAATATGCAAATTGTCCCCTCAACTGTGAGTTCGACCGAAAGTTTGACCAGGGGTTGGGGCCAGCCCACCAACCATCCTCAGCCCCTCCAACCGGCTGGCCTGGCCAGACCCCACCTGTGTACATATGAAAATAATGAGTGCAAAAGTTATAATCTTCAATATTTATAATTTAGATTACAAACAGTCTTTGGGAACCATGGTATTTTCTTGTTGTCATATGTAAATTTAAAAGATATATATATATATATCTATATCAAAGAGAGATGCATACTGAATATTTAGCTCAGTTGCATATAAAGGAAAACACAAAAATGTTTTTGTTATCGAAAGTGTAGTATATAGCTTGTCAGTGCTCTCCCACTTAACTTCTATGCACTGTTATAGACTTTATCCAAATGAATGAGCATTTTCACGGGAGAGTGATGTTTTTGTGCATCAAAAATCCATCTTCTAAGAACTTGAAATAATATGAAAAATACATGTTGGGTGAATATTTAGAAGTTGCTGTCACATCTGCTATTTAGAAGTTGCTGTCACATCTGCTATTCTATTTAAAACTAGAGGCCTGATGCACAAAATTCATGCAAGGGGCTCAATCCTTGCAGCCCCAGCTGCTTCAGCTGGCCCTTGCAGCCCTGGCTTCATCTGGAAGGTCATCTGGAAGGATGTCTAGAAGGTTGTTTGGCTGTTTGGTCTAATTAGTATATTAGCTCTTTATTATATAGGACTAGGGGCCCAGTGCATTAAATTCGCGTATAGGGGGGGTGTTCCTCAGCCCAGCCTGCACACTCTCACAATTCGGGACCCCTCAGGGGATGTCTGACTGCCGGTTTAGCAAGAATTGGGCCTAAACCGGCAGTTAGACATCTCTCTTGCAATCTGGGACTGCTGGCTCCTAAACGCTTGCCTGCGTGCCTGATCACCCCTAACCACTTCTGCCTTGGCCCCTGGATCTGGGACCCAGGCTTCCCTCCCTCTGGCTGGCCGCAGGCAACTGGGACCCGGGCTTCCCTTCCTCTGGCCAGCTACAGGCACCTGGGACCCCAGGCGGCACTGCCCAGGCCTCAGCTTTGTCAAGATGGACATCCGGAATGACATCCAGAAGACATCTGGTCTATCTGGTCTAATTGTCATATTACCCTTTTATTAATATAGATGTCCAATAATACCTTGAAACAGGAAAATGACTCATAATTAGCAGCTAAAGTAACAGAGAACAAAGTTAAATGACCATTTTAAGTTATTAATTAAACAGTCACAACTAGAATCCAGGACTAAGGTGACTAAATTGTGTATTATACAGACATTGTAATAGGAGGTTTGGATCTATGCAGACATCAGTGCAAATATTTGTATTTGTGATAATTCACACCATTCAGCAAGCCCCTTGCCTTTGGGATCAAGGTCTAGCTCTGAGACAAAGGAATGCTACCTTTGGACATTCAGCCTAATCCACCCTATCTTCTGCTTCACACTAAAATCTAGCAGAACTTAATGACTTGTAGCTTATCCCACATAATTACTATTCACAGATCTTTGCTTAAGTACATTCTTCTTGGAAAGCTTTCTCTTCCCTTCTCTTACCCATGGGCTTATCATCTAATCATTTGTCACCTCATACACTCTGGTGCCCTTAACCTAACCGGACTGCTTACTTTTCATTAACCTCCCATAATTGCTGTGTCTGCACACATTTTTCTACCTCTCATTACTGTTCTAAAAGTAGCGGTCAGTGGGTGCATCAGCTGCACTAGACACAGACTTCATGTAAGGCGGAGATGTTCGTTTTTTTCTTATTATTTGAGCAAATAGCCAGGTGCCCTCGCATACATTTAAAATACTTGGTGACTGCATAAATAAATTAATAGACAGTAGATTGTTAATGCAATTACTTAGCTGGCTGGAGGGCACATACCAACGTGGTTATAGGTTCAATGTACTTAGGGACCAGTCAGTTATACCATCCAGATAGTAACCTATATTTCTAGCTCTGTTTCTTCTCTATTGGGATGTATGAATCAAGTCAAGAACATTTATGGAGCCCCTCCTACATAGCCAGCATGGGTCTAGGTTCTGGAGAGTTAGTTCACAGTATAGTTAAATGAAAATACTAAACCTAGAAAAAAATTCTCATATCTCTCATCCTATTGATAGTGGATCAGTAGCATTAGCATAGCAAACCAAGATATAACATCTAGCATTAGAAAAAAATTAATATTCCTTTGAAATTATCAGGATCTAATCTCTTATTACAGTATTAAAAATGTGCTAAAAACCTTTCATTACATACTAAATTCTCATTAATCTTAGTATTTAAGTTGGGAAAGCCACAAAATAAAGGCCTTGGTAAATTATTTGGGTGCTATCTCCAATTATAAATATAGTCATCTGATATCCTCATTGATTTAAGACATAGAAAAAACTGGGTGAATGAGTACAAACATATTTCACCTAGGATTACTATCTTATCTAACCTTAAAATAAAAACAAAAATAAGTAAAGGTAAAATTACCAAAAATTTACATATGACAACAAGAAAATATCATGGTTCCCAAAGGCTGTTAGTAATCTAAAGTATAGATTATTGAAGATTACAGCCTTTTCACTCATTATTTCCTTATATACACTCTAACCAAATGTATTTTTGTTTGTTTGATTGTTAATCCTCGCCTGAGGATACATTTTCCCATTGCTTTTCAGATAGAATGGGGGGGAGAGAGAGAGGTGAAAGAGAGAGAGATGTGATAGAGACACATCAACTGGTTGCTTCCTGCACCTGCCCTAATTGAGGGCAGGGAGCAAACTTGCAACCCAAGTACATGCCCTTGACTGGGAATCAAACCCATGACCCTTTGGTGCAGGCTGACACTCTAACCCCTGAGCAACACTCGCCAGGGCAAATTTATTCATTTTTATACAAAGGCACAATGAAGCTAAAAAATACATGTACTATTTTAATGAATTTCAAAATAAATCCATGTGCTTTCTTTTCTTTCATTAAAAAAAAAATCTTCTAACTCTTAAATATTTGAACAACTACAGAGCACTCAGCCACAAATAAAACTGAGAGGTCACCCAGGGCCTAGACAGAAAGAGAATCCAAAATGAGTTGTTTAAAAACAGTACAATAGCACACAAACATGTATGACTTCCATTTCTGTGATGTCAGATTCCAAATTGTTTTGGAATTTATCAAAACATTCTTGCCATCTTTGACTCTCTTTAAAAAAAAAAAATCTTTTATTGTTTTTATTGTTGAAAATATTACACGTCCCCCTTTTTTTCCCATTGACCCCTTCTAGCCCACCTCTGTACCCCTCCCCCACCCCCTGCCCGTCCCAGGCCTTCACCATACTATTGTCTGTGTCCATGAGTTATGCACAAATATTAAAGGAGTTAAAAAAAAAAAGGTGCAGATGCAATGAGTGGGCTTTTCTGGTGAGTTGACTGCTGACATAGTTCTGTGTCTGGTTACTGCTTTGAACATTTAGGATAAATATATAGTGTAGCCTACTGCATGAAGAACACTTCATAGAGCAGTAAAGTGGAAAGCCACAGGCTATTATTAGGGGTCCCTAAGGTCTAAACTTATATAGGAATTTAGTTTAATTGCATAATAGCAGAAAACTTAATAAAACAGGGACATCAATAAAATAAGTATAAAAAATCTTCCAAATTAAGCATATCAGTTTCCATAAGTAATATTTTTGTTATTTCCTTTTCTTTTTATGACAAATTTCTCTTCAACCAAAAGCCTCAATAGACCACATTATAAAAATATTTAGAATACTCTTGTAAAGCCAAATTCAGGCCTAACAATAAAATAGAGAGGATTTTGTTAGCACAAATACTATTGTACTGGGCTCTTGTTCTTCCTTCAAAATTCCCTCTGCTGCATTTGTTAACTTCAGCATTTATTGCCAAAATCGGTCTCATGCAAGCTCTAAGGAACTTCGCACAGATGTAATTAGACAGTGCTGCATCTCAAGCCAGCATTGCATTTCTGTTGTTTCCTTCCCTGGAACTTCTCTAAGACATGGTAGGAAATCACCAGCAACCCTTCTTTAGTCATGCATGAGCAACCTACAAGGTCAGGGATGTTAATGTCCAGAGGGCCAATCTTGACCAGTGGTATTGAAGAGTTGTTGTAGTGATATTTTCTTCTTTTATTCTTTGGGATAAACAGTTCTGAAGTATCCTATATAATAAAGAGGTAACATGCAAATTAACCCTCACACCCTCAGAAGATGGCTGCCTATGACCAGGCCAGCAGGGGGTTTAGTGAGGGACAACCAAATGACTGAACAAGCAAGCTGCGTGGGGCAACCAGGCCAGCAAAGGGGCCATGAGGGGAGACCAGGCTGGCAGATGGGCAGTTGGGGGTGACCAGGCCAGCAGGGGTTGCAGTTGGAAGCGACCAGGCTGGCGGGGGGGCAGTTAGGGGTGAGCAGTCCAGCAGAGGATGGCTGTTGGGGGTGACCAAGCTGGCAGGTGGTGGCAGTTAGAGGCGATAAGGCTGGCATGCAGAGGCAGTGAGGGGTGATCAGGCTGGCAAGTGGGTGGTGGCAGTTAGGGACACCAGGCAGGCAGGGGAGTTAGTGAGGGACGCCAAACGACTCAACAAGCAGGCTGCGTGGGGCAACCAGGCCAGCAGGGGGGCAGTGAGGGGCGACCAGGCTGGCAGGGGGCAGTTGGGGGCAACCAGGACAGCATGGGGGTGAAGTTGGGGATGATTAGGATGGCAGAGGGGGGCAGTTGGGAGCTACCAGGCTGGCAGGGGAGGCAGTGAGGGGTGACCAGGTTGGCGGGGGAGAGGGCAGTTAGGAGCAACCTGGCTGGCAGGGAGGGGGGTTGGGGACTACCTGGCCAGCAGTGGGGGGCAGTTAGGGGTGACCAGGCAGGCAGGCAGGTGAGTGATTAGGAGCCAGCAGTCCAGGATTGTGAGAGGAATGTCCAACTGCTGGTTTAGGCCTGGGATTGGGCCTAAACCGGCAGTCAGACATCCCCTAGTGGGTCCCAGATTGGCGAGGGTGCAGACTGGGCTGAAGAGACCCCTGTACCTTGTGCACAAATTTCATGCACTGGGTCTCTAGTATTTTATAATGCTACTCAGAAATTCCTAGATAGTATAACAATTACAAATTTTCTTACTATGGAGGACTGACAGAAGAAATGGGTGGGAGATGAAGCCTTGTTTTAACAATGGTTCTCAAAGGATTATTCCCAAAACAGGCAGCGTTAACATCACCTGAGACTGTTACAACTGGAAATCATTGTGCCCCACAAGATCTATAGAATCAGAAACTCAGGAGGTGGAGGGGTGCAGCCCAGCCACTTTTGGTTTAATAAGTCCTTCAGATAATTCAAATGCACAGTAAAGTTTTCAAAGCATTAAATTTTATGTTAGCTGTGGCACTTTGAAAATAGGGGGGTTTTGTAAGTAGAACGATTGTGAAGCTATGCAGCTTTTATTATTGTTTTGAAAGCCTTGAAAAGAGAAAATGTTATGCCAAGTTTGGTTAAATATTACACTTTAAAACCAAAGTACTTTCATGGTGGCATTGATGGAAACCCCCATCTCATACTGTCAAGGGGCTGACTGCTGAACTTAAGACTCATGATCTAATTGTAAATGTGGGGGGGGGTGGTTTGTAAAGTAACTGAAAGTGTGATCACTATAGAGAGAAACTATGTTAAAAGTCAGGGCTTTAATACGAAAAAAAAATATGAGCCTGAGAAGTGATATGGCCAGATTTAAGGGACTAAGTCTGAAAATCTTTTATACATGCACACACACAAACATAAAATATAGAGATATGCTGGTAAATATACATATGTGCATCTATACATATATACATATGTTCATGTATGGATGTATGTATAGATGAAAAAGTGGTAGATAGATGGCATGATAGATTCCAATAAGCAAAACTTATCTCTTAAATTATTTTAAGATAGAGAACTATCTCTCTTATTAATATTATTTTGTGAGGCTTCTTAGTGTGCCAAGAATGAGCCCAAGCTCAACTTTCTGAGGCACAAAGGATTCCATCTTCTACTTCCTGTGTAAGTTGAAATGCTACTTTTGTCACTCAACTATCTACAGAGGCATGTATTTTCAACTCTGTTTGGAAAAACAGAGACCTCATTCAGATAAGAGAATCCTAGACCTAGCCCCCAGCAGAGATAGACTATTATTTTCATGTTCCTCTTCTAACATTTCCAAATCAAGTATGTTAGCATAGAGAGAAACCTAAGATGGGGACTCTCAGAAAAAAAGTTGTCCTGCTATGACTATTCTGTCTAAGATGGTAATCCACAGGCACATGTGCCTACTGAACACTTGAATATGACTACACCAAACTGAGAAGTGTTGTAATGGTAAAATACATATCAAATATCAGAGACTTGCTACAAAAATAATATAAAATATTATTTTATATTGATTACATGTTGAAATGATTTATGTTGGACATAACTCCATTATGTCCAACATATATGGAGTTAAATACCTTACAGAATTTTATTTTATTTTATATGAACTTGTTATATGGATATTTGATGATTTAAAACTATATCTGGGGTTCACCATATATTTCTATTGTATATTGTACCCAGGCAAGTGATTTTCAAGTATTTGAAAATTAATCAAAATTATTTTTAAATAGTTTATGGCCAAGGAAGAAATCACAAAGGATATTCAAAACTATTTCAAATGGAATGAACATGAGAAAACAACATATCAAAAGTTGTAGAATAATAAATCAATGCTTTGAAGAAAATTTTTAGCTCTAAGTGTATTTACTAGAAAGGAAGAAAGATATAAAAACAATTATCTCTGTTTTTACCTTAAGAAGTGAGAAATGATACAAATTTTAGCAAGAGATAAAAAAACTTTGCAACTCATTTTTATGAGATTTGTGTAACTGTGAAGCAAAGCCTGACAATGACAATCAGGCAAAGAAAAGAATTTCAGTTTCAGATCATAAGCGCTTGTGATGCAGATTCAAATTTCTTTTAAAATCATAGTCAACTAATTATACCAATACATCAAAAGAATAATATATCATGACCAGAGGGCTTTCCCTCAGAAATATATGGTTACTTTAACATTAGAAAAGTAAATTGATTTAAATTACCAAAGGAACAGAATAAAAGAGAAAAATCCTGTGATTATCTCAACTGATGGTGACAAAAGCCCTTGACAAATTCCACACCATTAATACAACTTCTCAGAAACTAGAAAATTAGGAAAACTTTCTTAATATAATGCAGGGCATTTATGAGAAATCCACAGCTAACTTCATAATTTTGAAATATTAAAAGTGTATTTCCAAATTGGGTAATAAAAGGTTGCTTATTCTCAGACCTAAATAATGGAGAGAAATACTATATACACAAATCTGGAGACTCTGGATTTTTATGAAAGATCCCACATTTCTTTAGAGTTTGAATGCAATCCCAATCAAAATTTTAGCATGATTTTTGTAGAAATTGACAAGCTGACTCTAAAATTAATGTCAACATGTACACAACCCAGAATACTAACCAAGCGTTCACAAGAGTCTGCGGCTATAAGTGCTTCCTGGTTTGATAGAAGTAGGAAGAAGGAAGTTCAGGCATTATGTAATGGTTACTGAGAAAATAGCTTTCTCATTGACAGAATTCGTGCTAGGTTTCCCTTTAATATATTCCCCATTCTGCACTTCTCTGATTTGTCTGCTTTTGGTAGAGAGATACAGTATTTAACAAAGACAGGAGAAATGATATTAATGCTCTAAACTAATCATTATTTGGGGAAAATTAATGTGATATGTTGAATTCTTTCTCAAATGATAAGAGATCTCTTCCCATATATGATTCTACCACTTTCCCAATAATTTTTTTCATCTCTTTCTGTTCTCTTATTGTTTAAACAAATCAACTTCAGTCCCAGAGTTTATAGTAAGTAAATAGCTGGCAGGGATACAATATAATTGATCAACGTTACCATTTTCTGCAGTTAAACATTTCATTTTTCTTTCTATCTAAGTAGTAACTGAGCTCGACTGTTCCATCTTTAAAAGTTGAAGAAACAATGGATACAAAACTCCCATAAGGTTCCCAGTTCCTGAATCCTATCTTGGTAAAGGGCCAGCTGAAAGGGACATTAGGACATTAGCAATAACTCAAGTTTGTGAGCTCTGGTGCTTGTTTTATTGCCCTCTTTTGTTTGGGTTTTATTTTTCTATCTTTTCTCTGTCCCTGAAGTAAAAATGCAATTGTGTACAGGTAAAAATAAAATGATGGCCCCTGTCTTTCAAATAAATGCAACAACAATAGCCTAGAGAGATTTATCATTGCACTTTGTAAAAACCCTTTTGGTTTATTTATTTATTTGTATTATGCCCACCCTACCCCCTTACCCACTTCTTTGCACTCTGTGGCTGTTGGTTCTTGTTTATTGGTGGTACATTTTCATCCATTCACGAAAAGGTGACACCACATCCATTTCAAGTGACAGCTACCAAATAGGCTAGTCTAGTCTGATTAAGTGCATAGGGAGTTTCTTTTCTTTTTCCTTAAATAATAATTATTCACATAGCCAAGGAGGTAGGGGAGCATAAGAGCATATTATTCTTTTACTTATAGCAGTTAAAATTCTGTTAACTTCATGGCCTTATTGATAGGGGAAATTCTATATTTCTCAAAATACTTGCTTAATTGCCTGAAAAGTGAATTACACTTACCAAGGCAATCATTCAGTAAATGAAGGTAACAATGAGCTGTTTGCAGGGTTATAATTTTACCCTTAAATAAAACATAAATAGATCACTGGCCATGCTAAAATCAATGATCTATGAATCAGCCAAATGAAGACTCAGAATTAGTATGGTACAGAATTTGGGCAAATATATATTTCTGTATATTTTGTATACCTTATATACATTATATAATGCCCAAACTTCCATCTTCTTATTTCCCATCAAATCAGGAAGCACTTCAAGATGTGATCATAACCACAGACTATTGTGCGTGCTTGGTTGTTATTCTGGGCTGTGAGTAGTAAAAGACAGGGCAGACTCTCCAAGGCTTTAGGCTTCCATTTGGTTCCAAAACCACTACCACATTTTTATACACTGGCAAGTGCCTATTCTCATTCAAGCAGATTCAAAGAGCATAGTAGTAATGACTACTTATGTTTTTAAAAAGTAGAGTACTAGGCCTTCCTCTTCATGCAGAATTATACTAATAAGTTAATAATGATAAGAAAGCAAAATAAAATGGCAGTCTTACTTTCTATGCATTTAATGTTTAAATTTGTTCTTTTAAAAAAATCAAGATGGAAAAAATAGCAAATGTTACTAGAGAATGGATGCATCTTTCATGATGTCAGATGGTTCTACCTGGCTAGCTTTCTTTGTACTCAGAAAGAGTGACTAAGAAAAAGAACAATTCTTTTGGGCCATTAGCTTTCTTGGCTCTGCTGCATGCCTGGGGAGAATCATGTTGACTGCATCACTGGCTATATCACCTTGAAGTTCTAAGACATTGTTTTATTTATTTTATTTTCATACTTTTAATAATTGATGGTTATGGACAGTTAGTCCAAGATCTCCCTCTCAAGCTACTCACCTGAAGTGTCAAAGACCCATGGTGTCATACTCAGTGTAAAGGAGTTAGGCCTTTTTTCAAAAGCCAGAAGAAAAGGAGAAAATGAGGTTAGAATGAGTGATTAGTAGTCTTGCTTTCATCACTTCCATCCTGGTGCCTAGTGTGCTGCTGTGTGCGCTATAGTGCTTTTGGCAACCCAGAGATCTGCACAGGCCTCAGAAGTGCCCTAGAAGCAGGCCCTTTACTTCACACTCATAGATCTGGCTGTTATCTTCCAAACATGATACCGTGGTTGTGAAGCTGAGCCATGAATGGGTATCAGCTGCAGTCACATACTCTCCTGATCTCAGACCTTCTCCATGAAATGCCCAAGACTGCTGGAAAGCTTTGCTCTCCTCACAGTGGCTTCTTCTCTGGGGCTTTCCTTGTTCTTCCCTGCCTCCAGATTTCAGCCACAGCTACTCCAACCCATTCTCCAAATCTGGATCAGTTTTGAAGCTTCCCACTCAGAAGGTCCCCTGAGTCCACGGAAAAATGACCTTGTACCTGCTGAAAATGATGCCAACTAAGGACAGTTAGGAATGATAGCATTGGCTAAACTACAGAAAGGTTTCATGAGGGCAAATGATGCCTTCTGGATTTGCATTTTCATAATTAAAATGGTCATTTAGAGATTTAGAATGGGTCAAAGAAGTTTTGTACCTGGGCGATCTTTAATCATAATGCTAAACAGAGAAGAGTAGTAGGATTTTGAAAGTTCACCTTTTTTTCGTGAGAACTATTTTATTGGCATAGTGGAGCTTTTGTGTCATTTAAAAATTTTATTTGCCAAAACCCACTGCATGCAATATAGACAGATGTTCTTTTTCTTATTGACTCCTAATTCAAAACTTACAAAGATAATCAAAATATGAGATAGGGCTTACAATTACATATACAGTGTGAACCAAATATAAAAATAAATAATTTGGAAAAAAGAATTTTAAAAATACACTAAATATTAGTAGCAACCACTCAGTTGTGGAATAACTCACTAATCTTTTTATTATTACCAGAAATGAATCATGTATTATTTTTATAATTAAAGACAAATATTAATATTTTGGAAATCAACACATAAGAGGATAATTGTGATTCTTCTTTGTTGTTTTGTCTTTGAAAGCAGAAGTGATGTATATTTCAAAAATAAGAAATTACATGGTCTAAAATATAGAACTATAGGGTTTTTGATAGGGTTTCCTGATGTAACTATTTTAGGAGCCTATCTCTGAAAAAGAAAAAATAATTTTATTTTAATAACAAAGGTAGGTGCTCTTCACACAATTCTTCTCAAATATTCTTAGCTGGTATTTACCTTTAGATTTAAATATCTCACCATTAATTTATGTCAAACTTCTTAAATTTATGTTTTCAGCCTGCAAGTCTTTGGATGGCAATGTATTTTAATTTTTTGCCTGCAAGTGTTCAAAAAGTTACTGACCTTAAAACTACCTCCTTTGCTGTGCTGCAAATGTTTTGTGCTGTTGTTCTATTTCACTCAATCTTTGACTTTCCAAAATGAAAGGTCTTCCTTTCATTTTTCTTTGTAATTTCTTATTGCTCAAATCCCTTCATGATTTTATTTGCCTTCTCTAGGAAAACTTAAACACCCTCAGTAGGAGTGCTTACCACACCTCTGTAAGAAGATCATTGTGTTTTTCTTACTTTTTCAAATCTGGGTAAGAGAATGCATTTAGTGTTATTTCTAATGAGTCTCTTAAAAATAGCTCAATTAAAAAATGGAAGTTGGTCACCCAAATACTTCCTATCCATTGAGCACTGACAGACTGAAATGGTGGTCCATAGGCATTGTTATGGCAGGTAGGTGGGTGGGTGGAGCCAGGGCCAGAAGTAAAAAGGAGGCAGCAGCAGTTGCCCTGGCAGCTTGAGACCAAGTGCAAGGAATAGAACCACCGGGATTCTGCAGAGGCTGTTCAAATTCTCTCTGTCATTCCTTTGGCTAAATCAGTCTGCTTGCAAACTGACATAGGTGACTGCAGTGGCATTTGGTAAGAACTGATCCTATATAGAAACTCTTTGTGGACTAGAGAATACAAATGTAAGCAATAGGCATGTGGTAGGCCTGTTGATATTGGCCCAGCATATCCCAGTTTATCAGCAAGAGCTAGAAGAGGGAGATTTCTTTAAGCTGAAGCAAATTTATAATAAAACAAGCATGATGACCTTCACTAACTTCAAATTAAAAGATCCCAATTTTGAAATGACAGAAAAAAAACAGTCTTAAAGAAATACTATACAATTAACCTGGTAATTTGTCTTAGATTAGTTGTTCAACTAACTAGAAGAATCAAAATAGACATACATTTCACAACTGTCAAATGTTTCTTCAATTCTGATTCCAAATAAATTATTTGGTGTTGTTGGGTGTAAAACAAATAAAACTGAAAAAAAAAGTTTTACAGAGGACCTTGACATTATAGAGCTCTGCTTTCATTTTCTATCCAAATAAACAATCTGGATAGGACTTGAGAAAGTGAGAAGCACAGAAAAACAAAAGCATGAAAAAATTTTTTAGTGATTTTAACATGGTAACAGTATTTTCTCATCAATAGCTTGGTATTTTGCAGATGCTTAAATATAATTAGAATTGGTCCATAAACAACAAATGTAGCTCTGGTCCCCAAGGCTTTACCCATTCCCATCTTCATCACATATCAGAAAATAGCTAAAAGTCTTTTTTGGCCTTAATATTTTAGGTTATCTTAGAGTTTTATAAAGAAATTATGAACTCCATATTAATCATTTTATTTGGTGCATGCATGTGTGTGTGTGTATTTATTATTAAACTGTGGCAATTAATTAATTTTGTAATTTGAACTTTCTTTTGATAAATACAATTACCAATTATCAGTTGATGCAAAAATCATTGAATGAATGATGTTGGGATATTACATATTCACCACATTTAAAAATATCACTTATACACTGTATGTTTATAATAAATCAAGTGGATACATTTGGAGTGGACATACTTTTTAGTACCCGCCTTAACCAAGTGATCAAATTTAGCATCACTGATAGTGAAATAAAACTTAAGTGGCATTTTACATGAAGCAATTTAAAAAACAACACAACCTCTCTTATGTGATGTTTTTGCCAAATAGAAAAAGTTAACATAAAGTAACCACTTATGTAAAAACAGTCAAAGAGAGCCAGACTGTGGGACAATCTACATGAAAATTGGTCTCATTCCTAAATAATTAGTGACATGTATCAACATTATGGATTAAACTAGGTAAAATTAAATTGATTTTAACAGTTACATGTTTTTATTTTATTGTAATTATATTGGAAAATGTTCTCATTCTCAAGAAATGCATGATAAATTATTACAAGTAATATGTCATGATGTCTGAAAATTACCTCAAAGGACTGACTGTCACTATTAACAACAAAAGGTATAAAAACATACAGATAAAAGGAAAGCAATAATGGTAAAATATTAATAATTAGTGAAAATAGTGAAGAGTAGATGAATAGCCATTGTGTTGTATTTAAATTTTTCATTGACTAGATCCTGAGTGATGTCTCCTACCTAGAGCTGAAAGATTAGAGAACAAATGAACTGAGGCCAGCTCAGGGAAACTTTTTGCCAGGGTTTTCCAGGGAGCTGTGTATGCAGTTCATTCATAGCCAAGTGTCTATTAATGGCTTCAGGTTGTTTAGAGGGTAAGTACAGAATAGATATGGCAATGAGACATCTGGGAGTGAAATTTGTTGCATATGCAACTATAAAAGTATGAATATAAATGTGCATGGGTCAATAAGGCAGAGAATATATATGTGTATATCATTAAATAATGTTATAGTTGTAGTAAATTTAGAAGAAGCTAATAGTAATTAAGAACATATTGAATAGCTTTAGATCATCTATAAGAGTGTGCACATTCTTACTCATACAAGATTTCCAAAGGTATGAGAATGATATGAAGATCAATACCACTCTAGTTGATTATAAGAGTCTGAAAAGATTAAGTTGCACATTTTCACAGACTAAATGACAATATGACAAATCAGAAACTTGGAGGTCAAATAAAAGGCAACCTAATTCCCATACTCCATGGATAGTGTTGAGATCACTCCTCAGACTTGACATAGAACTAACAAACACAGATGCTTGCTTGTGTATTTTACCTCTTTATGCCACTGGAAGCTATTGTCTTCATTAGCTCAAATCCTCTCTAAGGCCAGCAAAAGAAAAGCTTTTTTTATTTTTAAAATTCCTTTTACAATTTATTTTACACATTTAAAAAACCTTGATATTACAAAGTACCAGTACAGAAATTAAACTCAGGTTAAAATTTCTTTGCATAAAGAATCATTGCGTTGGCCATCTGTTAAATATATTCGAACAGGTCTGGCAGAATATTGCATCTGCTCTTGTCTTTCCTTATAGCTTTATCAGCTTTAAAGGTCAATTGTGATAGTGTTTATTAAAGAAAAGGACAAGGGAATTTGCTTCAACCTTTAAGTCTTTCACATGTTTTGCATTAAGCTATCTTTTCAAGATATATAGCCCATTAAAGCAAAACTGGCCACATTTGTGGATTATAAAACACGTATAGTTTTCTTTATTGCAGAAGGATTGGTTTATTTTTAATCACTACAGTTTGAATATTACTGAAAATTGAGAAAAAAATTAAGTACGTGTATCTTGAATCTGTTTAAATCATTAACCATCAGTGACATATATTCTTCTTAAATCAACTGTTAACCAACCACTTAATAAATGTTTTAAAATGTTGCCAATATTAAATATCATTCAATCAAGTTCAATAACCAATATAAAATAAGATTATCAATTAACTTTTTGGCTTACATATCTTTTTTATTTAAAAAAGTTTCCAAATTAATGTTACCCTTCAAAGTAGAAAAATAAATTATTTCTATTTATTGAGTACCTTGTATGTTCCAGGACCAATACTAGATGCTTTTATAAGTCAACTAGAAGTCTGGTGCATGAATTTGTGCACCAGTGGGATCCCTCAGCCTGGCTGAAACTGGCTCTTTGACATCCCCTGAGGGGTTCCAGATAGCAAGAAGGCACAGGCCAGGCCGAGGGACCCCACTGGGGCACTGTAGGGACAGGAAGGGATGCGGAAGGTTGGCCAGCCAGGGAGGGGGTCACAGGAGAGCTCCAGGGCATGTCTGGCCCATCTCACTCAGTCCCAATTGGCTGGACCCCAGCAGCAAGCTAACCTATCAGTCAGAGCGTCTGGCCCCTGGTAGTCATTGCACATCATAGCGACTGGTTGACAGGTCGACTGTCTTCCCCCTAGTGGTCAGTGCACATCATAGCAAGCCATTGAGCAGCCTTAGCATATAATTAGCATATTACACTTTGATTGGTTGAATGGGCAACCGGACACTTAGCATATTAGGCTTTTATTATATAGGATTACCTCTAAACCTAAAAAAACCCTTAAAATTTAAGTAAATATTCTGTGTTGTACAAAATATATTTGGAAATTATTATTATTTTAATTTTTGAATTGAGGTGGATATATTGGCAAAGGAAACTGAGAAGCAATGCCAAAGATATAAGTAAACATCCAGAGGAAAGTGACATAGTGAGTAAAAAAAGAAAAGAAGAAAAAAAAAGTAAAGCTATTAAGCAGTACAAATTGGTAATTACAGAATAGTCACAGACATGTAAATTTTAGCATAGGGAATACAGTCAGTAATATCATGATAACTATGTATGGGGTCAGGTGGGTACTTGACGCAGCAGGGGATCAGGGAGGGGGGCACTCTGTAAAGTATATGATTTTCCAAGCACTTTGCTGTACATCTGAAACTAATTCAGAATCATATTGAATGTAAACTGTAATTGGAAAAAAAAAAAAGCAGAAGGAACCTTGCAGAAGTCAAGAATGCCAACTGAGTCAACTGCTGCTACATGAATAAGATAATTCTAGCATAGATCCATTGGATTTACTGTCATAAAACTCATAGGTAGCCAATTTGGAGGAATTTCAAGGAAAAGAGCCAGACTAGAGTGGCTTGAGGAATAAGGACTAGGAGACAAGCTTGTTTCAATATTGAGAACTATGTCAGACAATGAAATGAACTACATAAGAGATAATGTGTTTTATGTCAAAGGAAATGTTCAAGGTGATTTTCAATTTCAGGGATGTTATGGCATGGCCTTAAGCACTTGTTGGGAGGTGAGAAAGAAGAATGCACTATATTCAATTACTGAATTCTTTGGGTAACAGACACTTTATGTGAGCTAGAGAAGATTTAGGAATTATCTTTATATCTCCACTAGAGTCCCAGTGCATGGATTTGTGCACCAGTGGGGTCCCTTGGCCTGGCCTATAGGGATCAGGGGATCAGTGGACCTCCACACCACCACAGCCCGGCTTTACCCGCCAGCTTGTCGGGCTCCAGCCCACTGTCCACTTCGATGCAGCACAGCATGGAGCACTGCGAGAAGTGCCAGGCAGCCAGAGAGGAGCCCAAACCTGGGATGGATGCTGTGCTGCTCCTGCTCATCCCGGCCCTGCTACACCTGCTCAGGCAACCAGGGGGAGTGTCCACAAGAGAGGCTCGCACCATGGCAGCTGCGCTCATGAGCCAGACATCTGACGCCTACTGGTCAGCTGAGCAGCACTCCCATTGTGGGAATGCACTGACCACCAGGGGGCAGCTGCTTGTTGAGTGTCTGCCCTTGGTCAGTGCACGTCATAGGTACTGGCTGGTCATCTGGTCATCCAGTTGCTTAGGCTTTTATATATAGACTAGAGGCCTGGTGCACAAAATTTGTACATGGAGGGGTGGTGTTCCTCAGCTCAGCCTGTGCCTTCTCCAATCTGGGACCCCTCAAAGGATGTGCGACTGCCTGTTTAGGCCTGACTCAAGTGGGATCAGGCCCAAATGGGCAGTCAGACATCCCTCTCACAATCCAGGACTGCTGGCTCCCAACTGCTCGGCTGCTTGCCTTCCTGATTGCCCCTAACTGCTTCTGCTTGCCAGCCTGATCACCCCTAACCACTCCCCTGCCAGCCTGATTGATGCCTAACTGCTCCCCTGCCAGCCTGATTGCTCCTAACTTCCCTCCCCTGCCAGCCTGGTTCCCCCCAACTGCTCTCCCCTTCAGGCCTGGGTCCCCCCCAACTGCCCTTCCCTGCAGACCCAGTCACCCCCAACTTCCCTCCCCTGCTGGCCTGATCGCCCACAACTGCCCTCCCTTGCAAGCCTGGTTCTTCCCAACTGCCCTCCCCTGCTGGCCATCTTGTGGTGGCCATCTTGTGTCCAATGGGGGCAGGATCTTTGACCATATGGGGGCAGCCATCTTGTGTGTTGGAGTGATGGTCAATCTGCATATCACTCTTTTATTAGATAGGATAGAGGCCTGGTGCACGGGTGGGGGCCAGCTGGTTTGCCCTGAAGGGTGTCCTGGATCAGGGTGGGGGTTCCCTTGGGGTGTGGGGCGGCCTGGGCGAGGGGCCTGTGGTGGTTTGCAGGCCAGCCACCCTCCGTGCCCCCCCCCGCCCCCCCGTGACTCACACGTAGGCCCTGGGATCTGGGATTTATTTATCTTCTACAATTGAAACTTCGTAGCCTGGAGCAGAGCCAAGCCTTCTGCTCCCTTCGTGGTGTGGCAGCAGCCATTTCTGTTGGGATTTATCTTCTATAATTGAAACTTTGTAGCCTTGAGTGGAGGCCTGGGCCGGCAAGGGCAAAGGCAGAAAGCTTGGCTTCCTCCATTGCCAGGGAAACCCAAGCCTCCCTCCTGCTCTCTTTGGCTGCAGCCATCTTGGTTGGGTTTATTTGCATATTCCCTCCTGATTGGCTGGTGGGTGTGGCTGGCGGGAGTGTCTTGTGGGTGTAGCAGAGGTATAGTCAATTTGCATATTACTCTTTTATTAGATAGGATACCTTTACATAAATGCATTTTATTCTTTAAATACTAAATTAGCAGTTATAGATCAAGACTTATCTTTGAGAACCTCCTGGGAGTTTAAGCAAACTAGACTTTCAAGTCATTAGAAGGCAAAAAAGGAATAAAAATATACCTGAGAAATCATAAGAGAAACATCATCCCCTCAAAATTATTGGGAAAATAGAATTTTAATTGACAAGTAATATTCTTCCATATATAATCTAGAATAATTATACCTTCAATCTAAAGTAAATAAAAGTACATTGATGAACAAAGAAACAGAAAGCAAGAAAGACCTTTGGCCTGAAGAGATTAAGGCATATCAGTAAATAAATAAGGTATTTGGAGTTATAAAATTAAACATATGTCTATGTAACCAAAAGGTGAGTATAACAGCTAAGCATTGGAGAGCAAGAATGTTAAGTTTATTCTGAACAATTTCACAGTAGGAAAGGTCCTACTTGAAACCCAAAATATTTGGAGTACCTTGTCCAAAGCTTCCCATATTACAGATGGCACCTATTGCTAATATCAACAAATATTTTAAATATCTACTATGTCCATTGCAAAAATCTGGGTACTAGGGAAATAGTGAACAGACCAAAGTCTCTGAGTTAATGGAGTCAGTATTCTAATGCAAGAGAACAACAATGCTGGCATTATTAAATAAAATGTAGAATATCAAGGAGAAAAAGTAAAACTAGATAGGGATATAAAATGTCAGGGAACAGAACCAATCTTTCTCTTTTATAAATAATTTCAGTGTCAAGTGATGCTATGTATAGGGTAGTATTGATACCTTTAGCTTACCAGAGTTTCCTTTAGTCCTTCTGCAACCTACCCCCATTAGAAATAAAATAAATCACTTAAAGATATGCACATTTCAGAAGCCCAGCCTTGAATTTTCTCTTCAATTCCATACTTCCAACTACATGGTAACCCCTAATATCTTCCTATATTGAAATTTTGGAGTGCTAATGAAGTAGGTGTGTATGAGAAGGAAAAACATAATAAAAATGCTGCTTGGTGAGCATATATTTGGAAGAAAAAGATTTGGGTGAATTAAGTATTTAATATATATAGCCTGAGCATGTCAGTTTAAGATGGCCGGATATACTCATTTCACAAATAAGGTTGCCCAGGACCCCAGAATAAGGTCAATCTTAATTAAGTTTTTCTATACCTAAAACAGATCTCAAATGGGCAATATCATGAATTCATTTTGAGAGGTTTTCCATGTATAAACAAATGACTTAAGCTAATAATCCTGGGCCTCTCTGAGGTCTTAGGAAGTTCTTTCTATAATACCCTGAGATCAGTGATTTCAGCTTTTATCCCATAGATTTTTAAAGCCTGTGTTCTTCTACAGAGTCTTCTTGAGAAGTAATTACTATGAACTCTCAAAGTCTGGGCTAGTGGTCAGTCATCATAGTAGTCTTTTAATCTGCAAAATCATTCATTTTGAACTCTTGTAGATTAATACTTGTTCTTCCAGAGATTGCTTTACCTCAAGCATGGACATAACTAGTCCCTTAATTCCCAAAGCATAACTTTCACTAAGTTATCTATATGACCACTTTAAAGATGGCTGGGTAATAACAAAGATAACTAACTAACTATATATATATATTTTTTTAAAAATATATATTATTGATTTTTTACAGAGAGTAAGGAAGAGGGATAGAGAGCTAGAAACATCGATCAGCTGCCTCCTGCACAACCCCTACTTGGGGATGTGCCCGCAACCAAGGTACATGCCCTTGACCAGAATCGAACCCGGGACCCTTCAGTCTGCAGGCCAACGCTCTGTCCATTGAGCCAAATCGGTTTCGGCATAACTAACGAACTATAGATAGTGATTCTAACTGCTGGGATCTGTCTTCTGAGTCTAGCCAGGGGAAGAGGCAATTCTCCAAGCCACCAGTTAAAGCCAACCTCCCTTCTTTTCCACCAGATGATGGATATGGGACCACACCGTTTCCCAAAGAGGGGATTATCCCAAAACAAGGAGTTTAGAGGTGGCCTCCAAACAGAAACACATGTATATCCCCAGTCTTCTCTATTTTGTTTTAAATTATAACACACACCTAATACCAATACTTCAATACATTTTGTGCTACACTAAGTCCTGTGTACTTTCTTTTTTGCAATTTTCCTCCAACGTGAAATTAAAAAATAGGTTCAAGTCATTAGCATTTTTATGTCCTATACTTTTTTTCTAATTCTACCTCATAATTCTTCAGAATAGGGAGTAATATATATATATTAGCTTCCATTTTTGTCACTTTCTTACAGGTGGTAGGCTGCCAGGTTGCTCTGAGCTTTTCATGTTGTAAATCTAAAAGTGTTGCTTGGGGTCAGTCCTATATTAACAAGAAGTCTATCCCCTACTTGTGACCATCCCCATCTCTCACTGTCCAAAGATTCCAATCAATGGATCTAGGATTGAAATTTATTTAAGGGGAGTCCAAAGTTATTAGGAAAACCATAGACAGTGAAATGCTCACATGCTTTAAACACCACTATCAAAAATGCATGTGTTGTATGCCTGAAAGATTGCATATAATTTAATATTTCTTTAAAAGGCTAGACAAGGGAAATATTTTAATGTAATTATAGTTTACTGATGGGGGAAAATACCCAATTCCCTGAAATGTTACATAATGTTTTGTGTAAAATGGGGAAATTTACCAGAAAGGTACTACAGTAATTTGGAGTCCACATACTCATAGATTCTTCTAATTCTAATTTGTCCTTTCCTAGTAGTCAGCAAGATCCTAATGCTTTTCTTGACTACGCAAAGAGGTGATTTCTTTTCAGTAAATTAAATCAATTTCCATTTGTTCTTTGTCTAGGAAATTTTATTTTCTCTTGTCTTTATTCAATTTTCAATTCATTCTTCCCAGAGCATAAATCAATGTCTTCCTTTGATTTCATGGCAGGTATCCCTATTTCTTTTGTACTATAGTAGAGCCAGAAAAAAAAAATCATTACATTAAACATTATTCCAAGCTTTGAAGCTTTAGTGGTGCAAAGTAATCAATATCAGGGCACTTCTAATTCTATGAAAATACCGAAAGCTTAATAGTCAAGGAGATAAATACCTTTGGAGAAACAATTAGACATCCTTGGTTAGGTTTACCATTTCGGCACGATATCATTGAGCCAGTATAGCATAAACCAAAAAGAAAATAATTATTCATAGCTTCACTGACAGAAGAACTTAAGTCACAGTGATGATTTCGTTAAGATTCTATTCCTCTTTGTTCTGCACTAGTCTACCTGCTTTGGTGTAGGTTTAGAACTGGCGCTGTATTAGTTTGCTAGGGATGCCATAACAAAGTACCAGGAAGGGTGGCTTGAACAACAGAAATTTGTTTTCTCATAGATCTGGAGGCTAGGTTTCTAAGAACAAAGTGTAGGGAGGGTTGGTTTCTTCTGAGAACTCTCTCCTTGACATAGAGTTGGCCATTTTTTCCTTCCCGTGCCTTTACATGGTTGACCCTCTGTACATGTTTCCTAATCTCTTCTTATAAGGACACTAGTCATATCAAATTAGGACCCACTCTAGAGACATTCTACTTTATTACCACTGTAAATAGTCTCTCTCTAAATATAGTAACATTCTGAGGCACTGGGTGTCCAGACTTGAACCTATGAATTTGTGGGGAGGGAAAAATTCATCCCATAACAAGTACAATTATCCCTAGAGTTCTCTCTGTGTAGTCTGGCAGAGATAATAACATTTTCCAAACTAAATACTGAGGTGAAATTCAGATTCATCTTTTGCACCTTCCCTGGTGAAAGGTAAACATATAGACACTAGGGAGGCAAATTGTAACTATATGTATTAAAAAAACTGGCAAATAAGAGAAAACCTTAGTTTTAAGCTTCTCTGTTTACTTTATATACAATGGTTGAATTCTTTTTCCATCCCACTACTCTCTCACACTCCCCTATCAACATGTAAAACTATTTGCATGAGCATTATGAATATTAATCCTTGAAGTTAGTCCTAGTATTGAAAAGAGTGATTTATTTTGTCCAAGTAAGTCAATATCCCATCGATTCTAAGTATTATCATTATGCAATTAATAATTTAATCCCCATAGTGCATTAGTACATTTTATCATCCTTAAAAAATATTACCGGATGCAAAAATAATGGATTGAAAAGAACAAAATTTCTTTAAAATTATTGTTTATCATCTAACAACAGAGTTCGTGATTAAATAAATTTTAAAAATCAGAATTTATTAATATCAGTTGATATGTTCACATAGTACTAGAAAAAAACTAGCATAATGATTTCATGTCAGAGCCTTATATCTGTGGGTATGAATTTACAGGTTTAGTCCAGGTGAGAGGGAGTAGTGATGAGAGGAACCAAGAGCTAAAATGTTGAGACATGGACTTCAGTACTTTGAAAGACACTTTAAAATCCTCTGAAATAGATGCATAATTGCATCTTTTAACTGAGACTCTTAGAGGAATAGCATTAAAGCACTTTATATTCAATGCAGTGAAATTTGTGGAAAGTGTAACAATAAAATGAATAATTTCTAAACTCCAATGTATATAGTTGGAAAGTATATGACATGTTTATATAATAGCAAATATCTACATGTTTAAGAAAATCAGTGAGTACCTAATTAATGTTTAATAACTTGAGTGTCACTCTAATTTGTGACAGACTTTTTAATATTCATTATTATACAAAAATATGATTGATATTTTCAGTCAGTCTTTCCAGCTTCCATCTATTGTTTTTTTCAATTTACTTCTGCCAGTTGCCCTTGATTTTCTTTGTGCTTGTTTTTATTCTTTTTTCCCCCCTCCCCAAAGGGGTGCAACGTTCCTGGAGGTACTGCAGTACCAGGTTGATGCGTGGAGCAGACGGAGCAAGCTCCTATTCCATCTCCCAGTCTCAAAAATCCATTTAATATATTGTCCTCGGATAGAGGGCATGTCAGATATTAAACTGAGAAGAACAGATACTACATTTGATCTTAGCTAAAAGGCCAAGAAGCGATTTTTTGTGCTTGTTTTTAGATACTTATAATGAAGAGAAACATAAGCTAAAGTCTTAAGAAAATCTCCAAGGTATTAGATGCTATGGCTTTACCAAATCATGAAAGCCAAAAATAATTATGGCTTAATTTATTTTAATCACTGAAAGTATCTTATATAATAAAAGGCTAATATGCAAATCAACCAAATGGCAGAACGACTGGTCGCTATGATGCACACTGACCACCGGGGGCAGACGCTCAACACATGAACTGCCCCTTGGTCGTCATCGCACTTCCACAGGG
The DNA here is from genome assembly GCA_026230045.1 of Corynorhinus townsendii. Lineage (NCBI taxonomy): Eukaryota > Metazoa > Chordata > Mammalia > Chiroptera > Vespertilionidae > Corynorhinus > Corynorhinus townsendii. The sequence continues at coordinate 147,156,769 of JAPDVU010000002.1, read as the reverse complement.
GTATTGCAGCTCAGCCAGAAGCTCAGAAGCTGAGCTCATGGCTGGCGAGCTCAACGGTGGTGGTGGCGGCGGGAGCACTAAGGATATCTGACTGCAGGCCTAGGCCTGCTCCCTGCGAGGAGTGGGCTAAGCTGTCAGTTGGACATCCTCCAAGGGCTCCTGGACTGCGCGAGCGCATAGGCCTGGCTGAGGAATCCCCCCCTCCACACCCAACCCCTGCATGCATGAATCTCATGCACTGGACCTCAAGTTTTTATGTAGTTCTTGATATTAAAAAATATATAGCAATCAAAAATACTTTTATAAAGCATGCTGCTAAGATGCCAAGATATTTTAAAAGATAATTTTATTATCAGTGTCAAATTTTAAAGAATAGAAAGTAAATACAGCAAACCAAATGGTTCTAAGCTTTCACAGCTCAATTATTAGACCTGCCTGAATAAAATAAACATGTCAGATCAAGACACTTGTTTTCTCCCAATTTATGTAGATGAGCACCTGGTAAACAGTTTTACAGTGCAGATGCTCAAAATGTTTTATTTTAAGGCTTTTGAAAGGTGTTATTTTTCAATGTTATGTTAAAATAATATATATGTATATATAGATATATATCTTTGAAAGTATATATGCACAAATACATCCTCATATATGTACTTAATTAACATATACATGTATAAGATATACATATATACACATGAGTATATATAGGCATATATAATATAAATGTAAATTATATAAATAATAAATCTGTATATATAAATATATATTTATTCATGCTCGTTAGCAATTTATAGTCTTGACACATGTAACAAACTACAAATGATAAATCTTATGTAAAATGTAAAGAATCACATAGCTTCTCATTTTACATGACCTATTAAAAATACTACAGTATTTACTGAGAGTACATAATTCCTATAACCACAACAGCAACCAGAATATTGTGGTATACATATCATACATAAGCAACATATGCCTCCTTACTTTTAATTTGAACAGATGGGCATAAAAATTTTATAAAATGACAGGATATGCAGCTTTTCTTCCTTAAAATATTTCTGACTAAAATGAACAAAGAAGCAAAAAAAAAAAACAAAACAAAAAAACAACTTTGGATAAGGAACAAAGAAAGCACACACAACAGAAACGAAGCAAACAAATAAGAAGCAGCTTTTATCTTTTAAAGAAATTGCTGAAGCTAATTTAAGTTATTTTGCTAGTTTTTAGTAGAAATAAAGGAGACTCACTGATGTCTATATTTGTCCTTTTAGGGAGCTTTCTCACAAAAAAGAGTTAAAATATGGAGTAACATATAGTAATTGAACATAATGTACAAGGTATTGTTCAAGGTATTAAAAACAAAATTCTGAAAGAAAATAAAGCAATTATATAATATATAACTCAAAGCATTCTATTTAAAAATAAGTTGTGTCAATTTAACAAATGAACTATAAATTTATAAGAAGATAGACATAATGGCCTTCTTTTACAATTGTAACATTAATAAATGATATGTATTCTTATTTTAATATCTATGGCATATTCAAGAAAAACAGTTCAACAGTTTATAAAGTAACTACAAGCCCAGTTCACGGAATTCGTGCACAAGTGGGGTCCCTAGGCCTGGCCACAATCAAGGACTATTCGGGCCATCTCACCCAGTCCCAATTGAGGCTGGGCCAGTTGGGGTGCCTGCTGGCTGCCAGACAGGGCTGGAAGGTGGGAGGAGGCATAGGGGGAAAGACTGGAGGATGTTGGCTGGCCATGGGAGGTTGGCCGTGGGAGTGCACTGACCACCAGAGGGCAGCCTGTGTTGAGCGTCTGTCCCCTGGTGGTTAGTGCATTCCATAGCGACTGATGAACTGGTCGTTCCAGTTGTTCTGGTCGTTCAGTCATAATGGTCACTTAGGCTTTTATATATGTTGATTTTAAAATAAATAAAACTATTGAGTTTTTTTAAACAATATTGAAGGAAACCTATAGACCATGACAACATGTAGTTGTTTTTTTTTTCTCAACTCTTCTATTTCCCTCACAGACCACAACTGCCTTGTGATTTCCACTGTCAATCAGCTACTTATTGACTAGAAGCACCTGCCACTTTTCAGGACCTGCCCTGGAAAGTGAAATTTATATTCTTCTCTTCTGCCTTTCCCCAAAGCATGTGCTCACCTAAGTAAATGATTGCTTCTTTCTAGTTCTACCCTTCCTCTCTAATCAAGGCAGGCTCAAGAAATGGGAATGAGGGTGTATGTCCTGTAGAAAGGAAGGGAGACAGGGCATAATAATGTATCACAGGGCCAGGGTGGTGTGGCTCAGTGGTTGAGCATCAACCTATGAACCAGGAGGTCATGGTTTGAATTCTGGTCAGGGCACATGCCCAGGTTGCAGGCTCGATCCCTAGTGTGGGGCATGCAGAAGGCAGCTGATCAATGATTCTCTCTCATCAAGTTTCTATCTCCCCCCACCCCACTTTCCTCTCTAAAATGAATAAAAATATGTTTTAAAAAATGTAGCACAGGAAGAGTAAGCCAATAAAAATATCTGCCCTTGATGGGGGCTTTTCTTTTAAAAAGAATGAAACAGAACAACAACAAATGAGACTGGATTTCTTTTGAGAACCTGACTTAAGAAATTCCTTATTGGCAACACCACCTGCCTTCAGAGAGCCAAACTGATTAAGGAGAAGAAACACATTTGCCCTTCATTTTTTTACTATGACATATTTCTTCAGAGCCCAGGCAACAGCTTGACTTATTGACCTGACTAACTTATTTTGTCAGGAAATTTCTCAAAGCAAAACATGAAATACTGATAACATTTCAGAGTGAGGTGTTTTTTTTTGTTTGTTTTGTTTGTTTTATTTTGGTTTGGTTTGTTTTTAATCTGATGAACAAGCCTGCATATCTTTTACTACCACTGTATTAGCCATCTCAGATAAGAAAGAACTGTTATTTTATCCTTATATTTCTGAAAACAGATGGATTATGATTTGGGCATGATGTGTTTGCTATGTGCTCTTGAATTTCTAAAATTCTTTCTTTATATTCAATATCTATTATTGGTGATTAGAATTATTATATTTTGAAATGTCAGGTCATAGTTTAAAAACCCTCTCTCATTTTGGTCAATCATTTAAAATATTTTGGGACATTTCATCTTTTGAAATACACAATAACAGAACTATGCAACAAACAAATTTGAAACTACATTGCAGGTCGTATTTGAACATAAGGAATCACTTATTGATAACTTGGTATTTGAATTAAAACTAATGGTTAAAATTAACTTGTTCTTAACAGGTTCAAATTTTAATGCTATTTCTTTAGCAGGAAAATTAAGAAGGCTATGCAATGAGATAATTACTTTTAAAAAATAAAGGGGGAAAAGTATCCTGAATATGAATGAATGAATGAATGAAACACCCAAATATGCTTGAGCAGTCTGTATGGCAATAGAAATGATACATAAATAAAGGGATTAATGCAATTCAGAATTTGGCCCCAACAAAAGCAGTAATAATCCAATGATATTCATAGTTGCTTAACAATCTTCTATATTTAGAATAAATATTTGCCATAGCTTAAAGAGATAAGGGCATTGCTCAGAATTTTACTCCTTCCAGTTTGCACTCCATGACTTTTATTACTTCCCCATCTCACTCACTCTCCCAAATTAGAGCTGAATTTTTAGTAGCTCTTTAGATTTGTCCAATTAACTTAATATCAGAAAATGGAGAACAATGTTTGTTGCAAAATGGATGGGAATAGAGAAAATAAAACAGAAAAATTAACTGAATCTGCTAATATAACATGTATTAATTCTTTTTAATTAAAGATAACTATTGAGTTGGAAATTAAGAAGCAACATACATGAAACAGACTGACTAAGGTCAGAGGGGAGGGGGATAGGGGAATTGGATTAAAGAAGGTGAAGAGAGTAGCCAAAGAACATATATGCATAGCCCATAGACACAGACATCAGTGTGGTGATGGCCAGAGAGAGGGTGTAATGGGAGCTGGGTGGAGGTGGATAAAGGGGGGTTCATGAGAGACATCTGAAATAATGTCAACAGTAAATAAATAAAATATTTTTATAAAAGAAGCAACATACAATGGGTGAAAGTGATATTTACATATATTATTCAGATTTAATTTTTTACCTCCCTACCCTTTTGAAAACTGAACAAACTATATAAATCAGCATACAGGGAGACAAAACAAAATAGATCTGCATAGATTTTGAATGTTATGTGAATTTCTGGAGTAGTAAAGATGGTTCACAGTTGAGTGAGTAGATTATTGAAAAGAAAATATATTCCAAAAACAATGTATAATATAATGTTGGTAGGATGTAACATTCAGGGCTACCTATAATGGAAATAAGACTTTCTCATCATGCTCTATGCTGGCAAGAGACCCAGGAGTAGAATATTGAGCACTGTTTTGTATTTCAATAAAAATTTGAGACTTATTTAGAACAGGTTCAATTGGTGTCTCACCATTTCTAAAAAAAATATGTTTTTATTGATTTCAGAGAGAGAGAGAGAGAGAGTAAGGGAGAAGGAGAGAGAGATAGAAACATCAGTGATGAGAGAGAAACATGGATTGGTTGCCTCCCGCATGCCCCCTAATGGGGATCAAGCCTGCAACCAGGGCATGTTCCCAACCAGAAATCAAATGGTGACCTCCTGGTTCATGGGTAAAGCTCAACCACTGAGCCACAACCAGCTGGGTAAGAGTCACACCATTTTTAATGCAGCGAAGTGCCAAATCTATAGCAAGGGATGACATATGACACTCTTCTAAATATTGGTTATTCCATATTAAGGAATACAATAGTTAAAGTCTGATATCTGAAATAAATTTTCCTATTGAATATTGCTCCTACTATGCTAACAGCCATGATCATATTGTTTCTGTCTGCATGGTCTTCATTTTTTAAAAATAATGAATAATCTGTTCATGCTAGAGTTACTGGAATTTGAAAAGCATCAAAGAAGAGTACAGAAAGGAATATTAGTATTCAATACTTCCACTTCATAAATCATTAATCTCTATCTTAGGATTATATCATGAAAGTCTGCCTGAAACCATATCATGAAGTAGAAATTGTGGTCTGTGGTCTTTGGCTTCCTCTCACCCTCTCTTCTTTACATTTTGTTTTTATCTACTAGTCCCTCACACAACCAGGGAGTTTCATATTCCTTTTTCATAATAAATAGCTAACAGCAACAGAATCCCTTAAGGTCAGATCTTCCCTATTGTCATGTCCCCAGAGAGAGGGTTATATCATTGAGGTCTGGGAGGGAGAGCTATCTTAAAAGAAGAAAGATTTTCATATAGTATAAGGGATATTTCATGAAATTATGTCATGTTGGCAACCATAAACTCTAGCTAGGCTATGAGCAGGACAAATAAATACTACTAAATTATTCTCCCTAAAGGGCTAATTTACATTAGGTAAAATTCAAATCAGATTTAGTTCCTTCTTTCTAAACAGCTTACACTTTCATCTCTGTTTCAACTTTACTTATCCCAAATGCAAATCAAGTCAAATCAAAACATTTGCTTTTTGAAATTGAGAAACACATGTCAGTTCATGGCCTCTGTGTACACTAGTTGTGGATTCATGCTGCCCAAGAACTGCAACATGCATTTGAAATTCAGTGTCCTTTTGGTCAGTTATAGCCCCCAAGGTTTCATAACCAACTAAAATGAAATAAAGTGATAACTCCGCTAGGGAGACACCAATCTGCCTGGAGTATTGGTGGTTTGGGCCACTCTTTAAAGTCCAGAGAGTGCTCTGGTTTTAGCATTAGGAACTAATTCAGTTTGTTAGACTGTTAGAGTTGATCCTCCAGGCATAAAAGGATGTTTAGTCATCAAACAAACAGGATTACTGTGTCTTGGACTTTTGCCACTGGAAACCATTAGCAGGGTGTGCAGTGGGAGGAGGGAGTGGAGGTACATGGGGGAAAGTTGGGCTACTATCTTTTGGCGACCCATTTCAATGAAATAGACTTAAACTTGCTGACACATGTTGATCACTAGCCACTCTCTTTGTCCTGTATCCATTCTATACAGATTTGGATTGTATAAAATTGAAAGTGACCCTGGAGTTGTTCTTAGCCACTTCTCACTCAGGGCAGAAAACTTCTCTATAAGGTATATATAACAAATGACTCAAATTAAAAAAAAAAAAAAATATATATATATATATATATATATATATATTAAGGGAAAATTTGCTTCTGTGTATATTTTACCTCTCTGAAATAGTTTGCCCACTGAAACAATGAAGATCAATAGATCAAATCCCAAATTCTTTTTGACTGGCCTAGCAAATGATAGAGGACAAGAATTAAATCCCCTAAGTTCCCCTTTTCTAAGTTTAACATGCATAGTGTTGTCATTTCCAATTATTTTGCATGAGCCAAATAGCTTAACCTCACATGTCTGTGGAGCAGACTGTATTTGGAAATTCAGTGTCCTGGAGAAATACTCTAAAGCCTTGTGACTTATGAGGTCATAGAGAGGATTGTGGTCTGTTTTGAAGCATGCTTACTGGTTTCAAAGTCAAGCACTTTTATTTTTAAAAAAATATATTTTATTGATTTTTTACAGAGAGGAAGGGAGAGGGATAGAGAGTTAGAAACATCAATGAGAGAGAAACATCAATCAGTTGCCTCCCACAAACCCCCTACTGGGGATGTGCCTACAACCAAGGTACATGCCCTGACCAGAATCAAACCTGGGACCCTTGAGTCCGCAGGCTGATGCTCTATCCACTGAGCCAAACCAGTTAGGGCAAAGTCAAGCACTTTTACATTTCTCTTTAGCACATACCATCACCTTATCAAAGATGACTCATTCCTCAAACTATATCTAAGAGAGAAATTAGTACTTATCTGTGAGAATCTTTGTCTATAAATGAAAAAGAAAGCTTCTAAAATAATTTGTGATTGACTAAAGCATTGAAATTTTTGATGCAGTTCCATTGCTCAAGACACTCTCTCTGATCCCTCAGTATGTTTTCACTTTTATTTTAATGCTAGAGGCCCGGTGCACGAAATTCATGCACGGGGGAGGGGTCCCCTCAGCCCAGCCTTCACCCTCTCCATTCTGGGACCTCTCACAATCCTGGAACACTGGCTCCTAATCGCTCACCTGCCTGCCTGCCTGATCACCCCTCACTGCCTCTGCTTGCTGGCCTGATCACCCCTAATTGCCCCCCACTACCAGCCAGGTTGCCCCCAACTGCCCCCTCCCTGCCAGCCTGGCCGCTCCTAACTGCCTCCCCACTGGCCTGGTCACCCCTTACTGCCCCCCCAACCAGTCTGGTCACCCCAAACTGCCCCCCTCTGCCTGCCTGGTCACCCCACGCAGCCTGCTTGTTCAGTCGTTTGGTTATGCCTCATTAACCCCCCTGCTAGCCTGGTCGCCCCATGCAGCCCGCTGTTCAGTTGTTTGGTCGTCCCTCACTAACCCCCCTGGTGGCCTGGTCATAGGCAGCCATCTTGTGAGGGTGTGAGGGCTAATTTGCATATTACCTCTTTATTATATAGGATAGCCTTGATAGCAGTTGTACCCTAAGCCTAAAGCCTCTTCACTTGAAGTGATAATTATATAGATTTCCGTATGTAAACTACAATCCATGCAGAGACACCAAGATACTGAGGTATGATGTGCCTGTTGTGAAGTGTGAATCTGGAGAAATGACAATGGCAAGGCTATATTACTATACCATAAAATTAAATAATTAAAACTATTTTCCTCATACATACACCCACTTTCCTTACAGCTAATAATTATAACAATGCACTTAGATACAGGCAGGGATATTATTAGATAATGCCTGCAAGTGACCTCATCAGCCACCTGAGGTGAAGCATAATTGCCCGATTTCTGTGCATTATCAGTTAGCAGACAATGTTAGTGAATTTTATTAAGTATTTTAATACTTCAGTGCATAAAGAAATTAAATTCCAACTCCATGAGAGAGCAATTTCTTTTGGGTGGATGTGACTCAGCAGGGGTGAGGTTGCTATGGGGAGAAGACTTAGATGTGTCCTAAGAAAGGGTGAGGCTCCTTATAGAAGTCATGTGGTTTTCCTCTCTCCTGACACACAGGGAAGAGAAGTTTCCAAGTCCACATCTTCTAAGGAAAGAAAAGCTCTCTGTCCTCAGTACACTCTAGAAGTAGTTATAACAAAGAATTTGCTGACAGTTTGTAAAGCTGTTGTTTTTAGGCAAAAACATAAAGCCTCCAGCATCACCACAAGCCATGAATACAAACAGATGCTCTTTGGCCCATAGTGCATTTTTTACTATTGTTGCTGATATAAGTAGCCAATTAATGGACATTTGGTCCACACTCAAAGGTCCTTGAAATTTGGTCCTATGAGTATATTTGATCCAGGCCAGATTGTCTTTGATATTTAGTTCTGTCAAAAATGTCTACACTTAGAGCTTTGGTGGTAAGAACATAATCCCGCTACACCAAGGTTGTGGTTTGATCCCCAGTCAGGGCACACACAAGCAGCAACCAATGAATGCATAAATAAGTGAAATAATAAATAGATATTTCTGTCTCTCAAATCAAAAAAATTTAAAAAGTCTACACTTAGAAAGTGTCCCTACATTCAAACAGCCCATGTGTATTTATACCTTTTTTTCTATTTTAAATAATTTTTTCAATTACAGTTGACATACAATATTATATTTGTTTTAGGTATACAACCCAGTGATTAGGCATTATATAACTTACTATAACATATACCCTGATAAATCTAGTACCCACCTCACACCATACATATTTATTATAATACTAGAGGACTGGTGCATGAAATTCATGCACTCAGAAGTGGGGGTCCCTTAGCCTGGACTGCACCCTCTCACAGTCCAGGAGCCCTCAGGGGATGTCCAACTTTTCAAGGGATGTCAAGAGTTTTTTGTGAAATAATATAATTGCTCTACACTGTACTTTATATTCTCAATTCCTCTCAAAGAGATATTAATTGACCTTATGTTCACTTAATATTAATTGACCCTATGTTCACAGACTGCAGGACTACTTCTGCCACAGGGGCTGTGATCAGACCCTGCTTTTCTCTCCCAGCCTCTGATCACAGCCCCAGCAGTCAGGACTGACTTCCGCCTTGCTGACCCAGCACTGACTGCCATGGGAGCTGTGATCAGACCCTGCTTTTCTCTCCCAGCCTCTGTCAGGGCCTGATCTCAGCTCCCTCAGCAGTCAGTGCTGGGTCACTGAGGTGCCCACAGCATGGCAGTCAGTTCTGGGTGATGGCGACCCAGCACTGACTGCAGGGCTGACTTCTGGTGTTTGGTGGAGACTTCGGTTATTTTGAACATTATGGATCCTGGTTATTTACATATATAGATTACTAGAGACCTGGTGCACGAAATTCATGCACAAGGGTGGGGTGTCCCTCAACCACCCTGCCCTCTCCAATCTGGGACCCTTCGGGGGATGTCTGACTTTTGAACATCCCTCTCACAATCCGAGACCACTGGCTCCTAACCACTCGCCTTCCTGCCTGAGTGATTGCCCCTAATTGCTTCTGCCTGCCAGCCTGATCACCCCCTAACTGCTCCCCTGCCAGCCTGATTGATGCCTAACTGCTCTCCTGCTGGCCTGATTGCCCCCAACTACTCTCCCCTGCCAGCCTGATCACCCACAACTGCCCTCCCCTGCCACAACCCGTCCTGTGCCGGGACCCACCTACTCTGTATGAGGCGATGGAGACACCAGGACTAGCCTCCTCTGTACCGTGCAGAGCCGCGGGACCCCCAAGCCTCACCATGTGGAGTGGCCGCTGGACCCCGCCTCTGCTGTGCATGCAGCCGTCTTGTGTCTGCCATCTTGTGAAATCGTTGCATGAGAATGTGATACCACCTAGGCTTTTATTATATAGGATTACTATATTCCTTATGCTATACTCTACATCTCATGACCATTCTGTAATTACCAATTTGTACTTCTTAATACTTTCAACTTTTTCACACATCCCTCCAACCCCCTTCCATCTTAAAGAAAACCTTTTGATATTTTTTGTAATACTGGTTTGATGGTGATGAACTACTTATAGTTTTTTTTTCTTGTCTGGGAATCTCTTTGTCCTTCAATTCTAAATAATAACTGCTTGTTAGGTCATTTTGGTTGTAGATCCTTGCTTTTCATCACTTTGAATATATTTTGCCATTCCTTTCTGATCTGCAGTTTCTGTTGAGAAATCAGTTGACAATCTTATGAGAGCTCTCTTGTAGATCACTAGTTGCTTTTCTCTTGCTTCTTTTAAAATTCTCTCTTTGTCTTTAACCTTTGGCATTTTAATTATGATGTGTCTTGGTTGGGCCTCTTTGGGTTCATCTTGTTTGGGACCCTCTGTGTTTCCTGAACGTGTATGTCTATTTCCTTCACCAGGTTAGGGAAGTTTGCTGTCATTATTTTTTCACATAGCTTTTCAATTCCTTGCACTCTCACTTCTCCTGGCAACCCCATAATGTGAACGTTGGTACACTTGAAGTTATTCCAGACGCCCTTATACTATCCTCATTTTGTTTGATTCTTTTTTCCCCCCTTTTTGGTGTTCTGATTGATTTTTTACTGCTTTCTTATCCTCCATATCTGATTTGATCCTCTGCTTCATCTACTCCACTGTTTATTCCCTGTAATAAATTCTTCATTGCAGTTGATGTGTTCTTCATTTCCAGTTCTTTTTTATATGTCCCTGTTCAGATTATATGTTTTCCCTCTCTTTGTTGAAGTTCTCCATAACTTCATCTATTCTTCTTCTAAGTTCACTAAGCATCCTTATAACCAGTGTTCTGAACTTTGCATTTGGTAGATTGCTTGTCATCACTTTGTTTACTTTTTGTCCTAGAGTTTTTTTCTGTTCTTTCACTTGCGACATATATCTTTGTCTCCTCATTTTGGTAGCCTTCCTATGTTTGTTTTTACATATTAGGTATTCTACATCTTCTGGGCTTAGTAGAGTGGCCTTATATATTAAGTGTTCTACAGGATTCACTGGCAAAGCCTCCTCGATCACCTGAGCTGGGTACTCCAGGTGTGCACCCCGTGTAGGCTGTGTATACCCTTCTCTTATAGTTGAGTCTTGATTGTGGTTGGCACATTAATGGGAGGGATATACCCCCAGGCAGATCAGCTTCTGTCTGCAACCTCCATGGTGGATCAGCTATTCAAGGGAATACCCGACAGAGCAAGACTTACTCCAGTGGGGCTCTGGTGTCAACTGAGTCCACCCCTTAAATGTATTGCTTGTGGAGGTGGCTCTAGGGCTTCCCAGGAGGTGCAGGCCATGGTCAATCACCTATCTGTGTCCTGCCCTGGGGGCTATCTGGCTTGACTACAAAGTGAACTGCAGATGGCTGCTACTTGTGCTGGGCTTGGAGGTGTCCAGGAAAGGCCAAGCTGCAAACCAATATCAGCTGCCTCTAGTGCTGGGCCTTGGACCACTTTGCAAGATGTATGGGGCGTGCAGAGGCCAGATGCTGCTTGTTTGAAAGATTTTAGGCAAGTCTAAAGCATGAACCAAAACAAGCCATTTGTATGAAAAAGCTTGGGTAGGCCTGAAAGTTGGGTGGGATAGCACCTCAGGGAATCACCAGGGTGGGACCAACAATGTTTTTTTTTTTTTAATAAATCTTTATTGTTCAGATTATTACAGGTGTTCCACTTTTTTTTTTTCCCCATAGCTCCCCTCCACCTGATTCCCCACCCCACCCCATGCCCTTAACCCCCGCCACTGTCTTCAACCATAGGAGTAAGATTTTTGTCCAGTCTCTTCCCGCACCCCTCACACCTGCTTCCCCTGAGAGTCATCAGTCCACTCCCTTTCTATGTCTCTGATTCTATTATATTCACCAGTCCATTCTGTTCTTCAGATTTTTATTCACTTGATTTTTGGATTCACTTGTTGGTAGGTATGTATTTGATGTCATTTTGTTGTTCATAATTTTTATCTTTACCTTTTTCTTCTTCTTCCTCTTCTTAAAGAATACCCTTCAGCATTTCATGTAATCCTGGTTTGGTGGCGATGAACTGCTTTAGCTTTTTCTTGTCTGTGAAGCTCTTTATCTGACCTTCAACTCTGAATGATAGCTTTGCTGGGTAGAGTAATCTTGGTTGTAGGTTCTTGCTGTTCATCACTTTGAATATTTCTTGCCACTCCCTTCTGGCCTGCATAGTTTCTGCTGAGAAATCAGCTGACAGTCGTATGGGTACTCCCTTGTAGGTAACTAACCGTTTTTCTCTTGCTGCTTTCAAGATTCTCTCTTTGTCTTTTGCCCTTGGCATTTTAATTATGATGTGTCTTGGTGTGGTCCTCTTTGGATTCCTCTTGTATGGGGTTCTGTGCACTTCCTGAACTTGTACGTCTATTTCTTTCACCAGGTAGGGAAAGTTTTCTGTCATTATTTCTTCTAATAGGTTTTCAATATTTTGCTCTCTCCCTTCTTCTGGCACCCCAAAAATTCGGATGTTGGTTCGCTTGCAGTTGTCCCAGAGGCTCCTTACACTATCTTCATATTTTTGGATTCTTTTTTCTTTTTGTTTTTCTGGTTGGATGTTTTTTGTTTCCACATATTTCAGATCTTTGGTTTGATTCTTGGGGTACGTTGATCTACAGTTGAGTTTCTGTATATTCTTTATTTTAGACAGTGTATGCTTCATTTCTGACTGATCCTTTTCCATTTTTTTGGCATTCTCATTAAGCTCCTTGAAGGTCTCATCAAGTTTCTCAGCGGTTTTAAGAAGATTCTTGAGTAACCTTATAAATGTGGTTCTGAAATCTATGTCATCCAGTAGTTTGCTTTCCTCCGTTTCTTTCATTCGTGACATGTTTCTTTGTCTCCACATTTTGGCTGCTTCCCTGTGTTGATGGAGTAGCTTTGTGTGGTAGGTGACCTATAGGGAGCAGTAGCTCAGCCTCCCCAATCACCTGATGTGGACACTCTTGGTACACCCCTTTGTGGGCTGAGTGCAAAGTCTTGGTGTAGTTAAGCCTTAATTGCTGTTGGTATACTGGGAGGAATTGACCTCCAGGCCAATTAGCTGTGAGCACTCGCTGTGTCTATAATGGAAGAACTGCTGCGCTGAAGACACACTTATGGGGCAGGACTTGTTTCAGTGGGGCTTTGGTGCTCACTGAGTCTGCCTCTTGAATGTGTCACTTATGGATGTGAGGAGTTGAAATCTGGTGTCTTACTCTGACAACTAGGTACACTGGCTTCTGGATCTCCAATGGGGTGCAGGTCAGCTACTGTCTGAGGCCACCCAGCAGGAGCTACAGTGAGAGCTACAGTTTTCTCCTGTTTTCTTGTGGTTTGGAGGTTTTGGAGCTGTCTGACCCAGGCTGCAAGTTTGCTAGGTTAAGCTGCGATAGGGCAGGGCTTTCTTATGCTAAATACGCTGCTTGGAGCTTGGGTAGGTTTGTAGGTTGTGCAGGGCAGGGTCTCAGGGTGTGACTAGGCCAGGTCGTGGCAAACAGCAATGGCTGCTAGTTAGCCGGCTCTGCATCCCCGAGTCCCATGCCCCAGTGCCGTAAACAATTATTCCTGCGTGCAGCTCTGCAAGCAAGCCACCCTCACTGGCAGACAGTCCAGCTTCTCCCCGTGTCTCCCCAGAAACTGGATTTCAGAGTAGTCGGGGGCTTGTCTCCCTTTGGGTTGAAAAAGCAACGCCCGCCGCCAGCCCGGATCACGCGCCTCCGTACCTCAGCTTTTCAGCGCTCGTGCAAGTCTCAATGCTCTTTTCTCTTTCCTTCTAGTTGTAGAACTTCCACTCAGCCAGCTTTCCTGTGGTTCTGGGTGATAGACGTTTTGTCTTTTAGTTGTATTTTTGAAATTGTTGCGCGAGGCAGCAGTTTAGGTGTTTACCTACGCCGCCATCTTGGATTCCCCAACAATGTTAACAAGATTGATGGAGACTCTGATATGGCCTCAGTCTGCCCCCTCTGGGGGTGGTTGGGGGGGGGGACCCAGAAAAAGGACATGTCCTCTGCAAGCACTTATGTCTGGAAGAAAACTAACCCTCTATCTCTCACCCTCATGCCAGACATTTCCTTTCCGTATGTCCCTAGTGCTTTTTGAGCTATTGCCCTAGCATTGGAGCTCAGAATGGATGAGTATATGGGTCCTTTAAGAGGAACTGCATGGGACTCTAGGAGCCTCAATCTCACTCAGCCACAATCCCTACTGGTTTTTACAGCCAGAAGTTAGGGAAACTTCTATTCTCAGCCCTGGATCCCTGGGATACAGGGCCCAGTGTGGGGATGGGACACCTTTATATACAGGGGGCACTGCTAAAGCCAGGATATGTTTCCTGGTTTTTATCTGATATAGCTGGATGTGGGACCAGCCTGATCAGCATGTCTACCCTTTCTACCATTCTCGATGTAGTGTTTTCTTTATATCCTAGTAGAATTTCTATTCAGCTAGATTTCAGGTGTTTATGAATGATGGTTGTTCTGCAGTTTAGCTGTAATTTTGATGTGGTTGTGGGAGGATTCAAGTACCACATTTACCTAAGCCACAATTTTTTACCATAAACCCCTGTATTTATTATACTTTTGATTTGCAGGATTAATTCATAACACCTACTATTATGTTTTATTCATTCAGTAATGGTGTTGGAACTGTATTGCCAATAATAACGCTTTTTGGCTCTATAGATTAGGTGAGGATCTTTTTGGTGTGGACCAAATTGTCCTTGTATAGATTGGACTTAACCAACTATCAAGGAGCTTTTGGAGTGGACTACAGGTCTCCATGAGCATTTTAGACAGGACCAATGACTTACCTGGAAGGGAGAAAGCTGTGCTAGATGTGTGACCTATTTCAGGATGGTCAAGTGTGTATCTGTTGAAAGAGTCTCAAGGCAGCAAGGAACTGCTATGTTCTTGTGAGCCAGTCTCTCCTGGAGTAGGAACAAATTGCTCCATAAGGGACTGGGAAGAGGTCACATGAAAGAAAGGTTACATTATTTGTTTTTGGCACTTTTATAAACATTTTGTCTTATTAAAAGTCATAACAATGGCATGGCTGGAATTCAGTGTTGTTGTAGGTTATATTTCTTTCTATATTTTTGGTAAATTGCAAGTTTACTTTGGCTTACTGTCTTCCCTATGAAGGCCAAATTTCTTAACATGGCTTATAAGGCCTTTCATAATATAATTACCTGCTTACATCTGTAGTTTCATCTCTATCTTTATTCCATGTCCCCTGTGTAATGTGCATGCTTTCAATTTTCAAAATAGCTTTGACCCTCTCCCCTCAGGGCCTTTACATACTTTTCCCAGAGTCTTAGAAGACCCTTCCCACCACCACTCTCCTTGTCCTCTTAGGTTAGCTCCTCTAATAATATGATTTAATTGCCTGTATTTCCACATGTCTTCTAAGCTGTGAGTACCACAAAGGTAGGAACAGGATGTTATCATTCTCCCTTAACACCAAACAGTAATTATATATGCAAACCAATTACTGAATAAATGGGACATTATAAGACATTAGAGTTATAAACATGGAACATGAAGAGAAGTCATAGGAACTTAATATCACATTTATTACCAAGATGTTTTTAAGACTTAGTTCCATCTCCTTGTATATATACTCATTGGAAGAAATTTCTTTCAGTTGTCAATTCCAGAAAGTACTTCCACATTGAGAAGAATGGATCTCCTTCTGCCCCCCCCCCCTTTCTTTCTCTTTCTTTCATTTTGAATTAATTGATTAGTTCTTATGGACTAATTAAATATGTGTTTTCTTTATTATTTTTACTGAATGCTGTAAAGCATAGACCTGAATTTGAGGCTGCATTTGTTCCACTAATATACTCTCTGGCTACATCATAATTTATATTTATCCCTATTGTCTAGCCTTTTTTTATTCGGAATGTCTTTTCATAAGATCCCTCACTTTCTTTTTATTTGATTTTTTTGTAAAATGAGACAAAACATAAAGCATTAAATGAATTTATTTATTTATTTTTAATTCTTTATTGTTTAAAGTATTACATATACTTTAAAGGACTTTTCCCCCAAAAGTTCTTAGAACTTTGTGCTATTAGAAATTAGGCCCTATTTTTTCTAATTCTGCTATAATAATTAGAAAATTATGCAACAAAAATGCCATTTTACATATGCATAAACAAAGGCAGAGATAGAAAATATAATAAATTTTCTTGAGTGGTACAAAGGACACTATTGTCACCTGAATTGGCTTGGCAGCTTTTTATTCTATTTACATTTAAAAATATAGGTTATGGGGTTCTATTTATATTTAAAAATATAGGTTATGCCTTAAAGAAGAACCTATTAGACTGAAAATTCAGATTGATCTATTTGGTGCTAGATGTTACTCTTAGAAAACTTCTCTGTGATGGATACTGGCTGATAGCTGCTGTTTTCCTGAAAAAATGTCAATGGGCCCTATAGCCATTTCTCTAATGTTACCATTGTATAGCTGGTTTTTGCTAACTGGTTTCAGCCTACATTTTAGTCAAATGTAAGCTCAGAAACATGCCATTGCTAACCATGTTTATTCATCCTCAGAGAGCTCAGAGCAGATAAACCTTAAAACATGCACGGCTGTAGGGCCATCTCTTGCTCCAGTTTGCAGCCTGTGATTTTCACAGGCATTATGAGGATCTGATTGAAAGCAAAGGAAAGCAAAACACCATGTAGCAATTTATTTTCAGGCTACGTTGCAGAATTTTATTACTTCAACATCTCCATAAAAAAGGTATGAATTTTAATTGCGCTTCTTTCATTCTCTTATTTTGGACAGCAGCGCATGAATGGGGAGATTCAGGGATCATTTCATGGGTAATGAAATGAGCTCACTCTTTTCTTAGTTCATAAAAATGCACATTGAGTTTTTACTGGAAAAAAAAGTCAAGCAAGCCAAAGGTCTTAACTCGATGGGTATTAAATCTTGCTATGTCTAGTTTTTTTTAAAGATATGAACCAATCTTACTGACATATTCTATAAGAACTGATTTAAAAGCAATGCCCTGGTTGTTTTTTTGTTTGTTTATTTGTTCTTTGTTTTTAGTATCTACAGAGAATTGAATTGTGATATATAAAAATGTGATTTAGTACAGTGTTTTGATTGTGAAAAACATTTAGTGTACCATATTTGATCAAAAGATGTAGAGATTGCCAATGAATTCTCATTTTTGGTCCTTTCCTTCTTACTGCACACAATTAGTGACTCTGCCTTTTGAACTGGATACAGGGACTGGATAGCCTTTGTATTGGCTACCTTGGAAAAAGGTCAATCTATTATGTATTTAGAATGCATTTAATGAATGGTGACCAGGAAGGAAGACTTGGCCAAAGGTGACACGTATAATTTTGGCCCAAGGTGATTAAAAACTGGTATGCCACCTACATGGCTGCTTTCATTGACATGTCCATGCTGGGAGTGTATGTTGGACTGAGCCTGGGAAGGGAAATGCCCCTCTGCCGAACGCATCAGATTTGTGTGAACCAGAAATAAACTTTAGTGTGGTAAGTAGCTGAGATTGAATTATTATCAAGACTAATATTGCACCACCAACTCACACTGTGGTACCCCCTTCTCAGCCTTGTAAACATGGGCCTAATTTTAAAATTCAAATGTATTCTAGTTTATTTATACAGCTTCTCTTTGGAATGAATAAAATGGACTAATGTTCTACCTATCTTTCCTGGGTGCATAAATATCAATCAATCTAAATGAGTTTCACCATCAATTTTTAAAAGAAAATATTGATTCATTGATTGATTTAGAGAGAGAGTGAAAGAGAGAGAAACAATTCATTGTTTCACTTATTTATACATTCACTGGTTACTTCTTGTATGTGTTATGACCAGGGATCAAACCCACAACCTTGGTGTATCAGGAAGACATTTTAACCAACTGAGTTATCTGTCTAGGGCACATTATCAATTTTTGAAAAAATGGATTAGGGTACCTTTAAATGGTAGAATTTTATGTTTTATAATGTGATTTAATTAACTTTCACCAAGATGAGTTGCTGGAATTTAAAGAATATATTAAAGATAAATAAATATAGTTTTAACAAATATTTAGTTAAAAGATTTATATGAAAAGAAATTAAATAATACAGAAACAAATGTTTTGAATAAAATAATTAACTGTATAGTGATACTAGCTCTAAACTTGCATATTCATCTAAAAAAGAATTTGTTTATTGTCACCTGTTTGTTGATGTATTTAGAAACAAACCAAAAATATGACATTGGATAAAGACAATAATGGCAAGAAATGAAACTTTATCTTTAAATAAAAATAAAAATTAGTTGACATATACTTATTTATACATCAACATATATTTATTGAAATAATTATGGCCACTCATAATGCTATGTGTTAAAAATGGAGTTGAATAAGACAGGATCCATATCCTCAAAGAATTTGCAATTACTATGTGGAACAGACTAAAAACCACATAATTATAAATCAGACTTAAAAGGAATAAAGTATATTCAATATGCTAGGAACCACTGAGTAGGAGTGGGAGGTGATATGAGCTAGGTAAGGGAAGGTTTTCATAATAATAAAGTGTATATTTACGTCTGTAAAAGAAAAAACCATTGTATTTTAGAGTTTCTTTACCTTTAAAGTAAAATAACTAAAGTAAATAGTTTTACATGAACTAGACAATTACTTCAAATAAAGAAAAGGTTAAGATTATAAGAGAGAAAATGTCAAACTGGCATGCAACTTGATAAAACAATGTAGGAAGCATCTTATAAAAATCATTCAATTGAAAATGTGTCAGGAGGCACAAGGTCATCTCTAATGGGCAATGCATAAGAAAAGGATACATTACATAGAGAGGACCTGTATTGATTATAGGTTACTTATTTATAAGAAAATATGGAATGTCATTTCTTTCCACAATCCCACTCCCCAAAGCCTTAAAAAGTCTGAATAGTATTCTACATTTCTCCCTTTAATGAAACTTAATTTTAACTATGAAATGCTAAGACTGTAAGCCGAATGCTTTTCATATAAAATCTTTACTAAGGATTCCAGGCATGAGAAGAAAGGGAAGTGAAACAAACTCCGGTAATCATTGCAAAGGTTAAAGGAAAGAAGAAAGAAGAATGGTAAAATGTTAAACTTTACCTTGATATTTTAAGGACAGAGGATTGTGAAGCATTGGTCAAATTAGACAGGACAGCTTTGACTTCATTCTCAGAAGCTAACACATGGAGAAATAGGTACTTAGCTTATGTTGCAAACATAAATTTCGACAAGTTTATTTTGTAGGTAAGAAGAATGGAATAATACATGTAATGCAGACTGCATATAACATTCCTTCCCAATCTCCTGAATTTTATAAACAATCTCAGGAATAGCTTTACCATCATTAGTCAATGAAAGCAGAATGTCAAGAAAGAAAGAAAAAAAGCACCTTTATAATGAGGAATGGATATAATTATAGTTATTATCACAGAGAAAATGAGGCAGAACAAGTTCTAAAAAATTAAAATATGATTAAGGATCAAATTAAAATGCATTTTTATCTTGCTGTAAATAGCATACAATATACTTCTGAAAATTTTTAATCATACATTTGGATGGAGCCATTTAATTTTTTTAAAAGCCCTAATCTATTGCTGATTTCAAAATGCTCAAAATAGAGATCCAGATTTATTTCACTTAATCTTCATGTACAGATAGATGTTCACATTTATGTTTCATTCTTCTCATCTATGAAATTAGAATAATAAGCTATTTGTCAATTTTACACAGTTAATAGTTGACAAAACTGGGATTCCATTTCTGATGTCCTTCCATATTACTGGGTTACTTTCAGGGAAATTTCCCTTTATTATCTTCCCCTTATGTAGAAGATTTAACACAAATTTTCCCACTTTCCTAATCCTCTTCCAGCATTTCAGAATAAAATATATTTAATTTAATAAAAATATTTTGTCAAAAAGCATATTAATCAGGATAGGTTAAGGTGTTACAAAATCAAATACAATTGGAGTCTCCCATCTCCACCCCACTTTCTCAATATTTGTTTTGATATCCTCACCCAACAAATCTGCTCTTGTTTATGGGAGATAGAGGTGCATAAGCAAGCCACCCAAGAGTTTCCTCGTATACAGAAAAGCCTGTAAAACTTTCTGATTGACAGCCATAATCTTCTCTACTAGATCACTTCAAAGTGTCATTAGTCACAAAGCAGAATTCAAAAGGAGTCAAGTGGGCAGAGTAAAGAGATATCAGGTCCAACGTCTATCAGTGCAACTAAAATGGTTTTTTGGTTACATAACTCATGTTTCATTGGCACCATGCAACCTGACTCAATTAAATAGCATTAGTCTTGCCACACAAAAAGTAATAAGGTGGATACTGGTAAGTGGAAGAGTCTTGTCTCTGAATCAAACACAGAATGGATTTCTTGAAGACAGGGTTACTCAGGCCTTAGTAATATTGAGGACATTGCCAAAATATCCTAATTATCCTAAAAGCATTTAAATCTCTTAGACTGTATCATCATGTCACAGCATGCTTCAGATAGTACTGTTCTGTATTTATAGAGTGCTTCTGCTTGGATTTTTATTAGCTATTTGTCAGAAGAGAACTGTAAGACATGTCAGCTGTCATCTCTCTAATTTTACAAGACAAAGAGGAAACAGAGACATGAATGCATTAAATGCTTTGCCCCTGAACTCCAAGTTCTTGCTGGCCTGTTGTACAGTACAATGTTACTGCAATGGTATGGGGATGGGGGTAATCCTGATCACTGCTCCAATGTGCTTGCAGCCATTTTCTGGATTACGTATCTGTGTTCAGGGCAAATGATACATGTAACATAAGCAAGGTTTTATTAGGCCATTCTTCTGCTTCAAGTCAGTTCGAAGATTAGACGACAAATTCTCTGCATCAGTGAGACTCAGAACTAGTATCAGACTTACCAGGACTGTTGTTAAGTCTTTAAGGTTACTGGAGAAAAATAAGTGGAGAAGATGCCTATGGGTCTGGAAAGCATTAGTGGTAAATCCTGAGGATAAAGCTTCTTCACATCACTTTCCCTTAATGAGCATCTAATCCAGAAACACAACACAGTGCCTAGTGTCAGGCCTGCACATCTGCTACCCACATCCCAGCAGGGGTTCCAGCTTTCTGGGAGGAGGACTGAACTTCTCTGTAATAGCCATTATTCCCCTGAAGTCATGCATGGGTATTTGGCGTTAATGTAGCCAACTGACTTGGCTAGATAAAAAGCAATCTGGATTTTTAGCTCTCTCTGCAATCCTTAAAAGCAAGCCATATATATCTTCTCTATTACCAATAGATCTTTATTGAGCACTAAATATAGTGAAGGCACTAGGTAAATATTATGAGCATGTAAAGAATATGACATAAATAAGGCATCTTTATTACAAGGCGAATCCTGGTAGGAAAAACAGATATATGAACACATAATCTAAACGTATTTTAATAATTCTTTATGCATACTGGTAGTCCCTGTTTATTAAACTCTAGACTTCTGTGAGAGTGAAGAGGACCCCAGCAATTCTCAAGTGCTGTTTTTGATGCCTCTGTGGAGTCCTTCACACACTGAAGGAGGCTGACCTGGGTAACTAGTAAGGTCCTGCAGAAATGATGGTGTGTGACCCCAGGCCAAACATAAAAGACACTGAGACTTCTGCCTTACTCTCTTATGCCACTCACTGCAGGAATTCCAGCAGTCTCAGCAGGGAGGTCCGCATTAGGAAGAACCGAGACCTCTTACCCCCCACAAGCACTAACTCACTACCACAAGAGTAAGCCACCTTGAAGCACATCTTTGGCCCTGTCAGCCCTATAGATGACGGTAACCCCAACTGACATTGTAAGTGAAATCTCATCAGAGACCCTGAGCTGTTCCTGTATTCCTCCCGATCCACAGACATTGAGCAAGAAGTAAAAAAGAAAATAACATTAAAAATGGATTTCAACATCTATGTTTTAAGATAATTTACTATGCAATAATAAACAACTAATAAAATTTCTATAATGTAAATCAATATTAACCATCTTGTATTTTAGTCAAGAACAAAGCATATATTTTGGATTGCTATCACAGGATTGGTGATTAATTTAGTGATGGGACATCTTGTCTAAATCCCTGCATTGCTAAAAATTCAAATAAGTAAGATAACTAGTCAGGATTTAAGGTATAGTCTGAAGCCATAAAGAGTAAAGTTTTTTGTCCTTTAAAATACTTTTCTTTAATTTTGATTAACCTATTCATAGAGTCTGGGACATTGATGTGGCTTTTCAAAAATAGTTGCTACTAAAGTTATATGGGTGTGGGTTAAAGTATTTAATTAGAGATGATTTAGTGCTGTCTCCATAGCATAACATATTCACATCCATTATGAATAGGAGAAAGGGAAGAAATTACAGCACATGTTTGAGAAACTGATCAGCATTCCCAGGTGTACCCTTGTGAAACAGGTATGCTAGTAAATATTGTAGTCATGTGTATTGCCACGGATAAACAATTTAAAGTTAATCCATTCATAAAAACAGCAGATGAGTTATACCACTGAGTGAATACTTTGTGAGAAGTCTTTAATAACTTCATAAAGGAGGGTAAGGTTTTCACATGCTTTTACAAGAGATGGGGAGGAGGTTTGCTTGCAAGAACAAGAAAGGTTGTCTAGAAATCTCAGATAATCCACACATATGAGCAGAAGTGGGGTAGGGAGACTAGGCAGAGCGTGAGTGAGTTTGTTAAGAAGTGGTTTATTGCCCAGCCGGGCATGATTCAGTGGTTGAGCATTGTCCTCTGAGCCAGGAGGTCACAGTTACATTTCTGTTCAGGGTACGTGCCTGGGTTGCAGGCTAAACCCTTGTAGGAGCTGTGCAGAAGGCAGTGAATCGTTGATTCTCTCTCATCATTGATGTTTCTTTCACTTTCTCCCTCCCCCTTCCTCTCTGAAATAAATAAAAATATTAAAAAAAATTTTTAAAGGTGGTTTATCTTGCTAGAGCTGAGGATGTACACATGCAAGTAAAATGAAATGAATGGTGAAGGCAGGGAGCCAGGGGAACTGAAGCACTTAAGGTAGAGGAGAGGGGAACTGGAGACAGATGTGTGTTCACATCATATCTAATTTTATACAGAAAAAGAAGAACACCAAGGGTATGGGTTTAGGAGAAGAAAGGGAGATCAGGGCCCAGAAAGCTATTAACCTGTTAATATCCAGAAAATAGAAGCATATGTATGCTGGTATAAAGCCATAATTACCTGGAAGAAGTAAGATAAGACAAAAGTAACTATTCTACATGTTTCCTAATCCTGACCCTTATATATTCACTTATTTCTGCATTATCTCATTCCATTAATAAGGTTTTATAGAGTGCTTTCTCTTATACCCTTCATAGATCTTCTTCCTCCAGTTACCACCATATCTTTTAAAAAAAATAATCTACTTTCCTGCTAATCCCTTACTTAACCATAACTAAGCAGCTTCCAATAAAAATGTAAATATATAGACATACAATTCTTCCTTGACCTGATATTTCTAAACAGCTATTGCTCTTTCTCTTCTCCATCCAATGCTTCTGAAAAGAGTAATGACATTCTCACCTCATTTAGTTTCCCAATTCTCAGTTCTCTGGTTTTATTCCCACCTATGCACTAGAACCACACTAGACCTTTTTATGAGATCATTAATAAGTACTGTTCTACTGCACTTAAAGCAGTTTTTTACAATTTCTTCATTATCTTCTACAACACCATTACCTCCTAATTCTGCTAATTCCCTTTTGCTTCCTTCTCAGCATCAAATGGCATCATTTGCCCAGTGTTTATCTTAGAATCATACTCTGTCTTCTCTGATTTCCACTCCTTATTATAAGAAGTGATCTTATCCAAACACATCACCTTCAACTACAATTATGAATAATTAATATTTTCAGAAATTATTTCATGAGTGGACACTGTGATCCAGGCACAGTTCTGATGCCAAGAATCACAAAATAAACAAGCCAAGTCCTTGCCCTCAACGGTTTTATTTCTAGGAAGGGAAGACAGGAAAATAAAAAGTGTGTCAAGAGGCCACGCATGCTGTGATGGAAAGCTTCATGATCTCAACTCTTTTTGTCACATTTTGATGCCTTTCTTAAACTCAAACTCTTATCTTTCCAACTCTCTTAAACATTTCCTTAAGTATTTAAACTTAATCACTTCTCAAACTGAATTCAGTATCAATTAGCTTCTACCTTCCAGCTTGCCAAAAGTTTATTCTCTTTTTCATTCTTTTTTTCTCAATGAATGAAACTATTATCTACCAAGTTCCTTGAATTTTGATACTTTTTTTGTATTGTCAGTGGTATTATTTTTCAAAATAGTAAAATTCATGGCCTTTCCTTGCACAAATTCTTAGTAGCTTGGGAAAACCAAACTCCCAAGATGGCACAGAAAGCCTTCCATGATCTGCTGCCTGGTTCTTGTCTCTTAAGTATACCCTCTAGCAGAGCCTTCTTTGCCCTCATCACTTTGCTCATGCTCCTCCTTTTGCAAATCACATCCTCTTCCACTCAGTCTTTCTCCATCTAGCTTACTCCAATTTAGTCATTGCTCAAGATTTTGCTGGCCTGTAATATCCTCTTGGAAATATGTATTATGCTTGCCTTCCCACTTGAGATTGGCGTCCTTAATGTCTCTATGTTCCCTTAACCATAGACTTACCTTATAATTGATTGTAACCATATTGCATGGTAAATTCTTATACTTCTTATCCTTCTCCCACATTCGACTGTAACTTTCTTGAGGGTAAAAACAGTTTTCTCCATTTTTTCCCCCAAAGTTTAGCACAATGCCACCCATAGAGAAAGCTTAATAAAGAGTTTGCAATAATGAATGAGTTGAGTATATTGCTGAGTCATATGCCAATACCAATATATAATGCTTACTTATTATATTGCCATCTACCTACAGGGACTATTCTATTGGAATAATTTCATATATTGTTATTCATACACTGTTGTGTTATATTCTGTGATTTTAAACATAGTAAAGTAGTCCCTCATGCAACTATTCACTCCAACTCCATTGTTGGGTAATGTGTTTTGACTTGTTCTTCAATTTAACCTAAAAGTAGAGCTATGTAGATACCATGCACAACCATCCATTTTTAATCCCAATGAAGCTTATTAAAGTATTGTAAATCTTTCGTCAGCACCATACCTGTCCCTCACATGCTGTGGTATGAGCATCTCTCATCTTGTTTGTCCAAATGAAAACAAAGCAACTGTTGTTCACATTTTCTCTCTGACACCATCTGTCATCTCCCTCATCTCCCTGTCATCTCCTAATTTACACTGCTTGTATTTGTAAGAAAAAGAAAGAGGGGAGAGAGGCAAATTACAGACTTTTACTTAAGAGAAAGTAATCTTTAAACTTTTCATCATTACCCCACTCTCCAACATGATTTGCATGTTTTGTGTGACTGTAGACTGACTCTTCTCATCTGCAGCAAAACTGGTCTTAGTCTATCAGTTTATGTGAGGCCTTACTCACAGCCAGTGGTCACAGAGTCTGCTGGAGTCACAGGGACCCAGGCATTGTCAGCTATGGCTGAAAAGTGGATCCCGAGCTGACTGCATTGCAGGGCACGAAAAAGAGGAAAATTGTCACACTTGTCAAGATTGAGTTTTGTTGAGGTTCCTCCCCACCCCCCCACAGCGAAACAAAGAAAGCAGTGTTCTTGCAACCTCCTGAATGCTCACTCAAAGGCATACTGCTGTGCAGCTATTTTGTAAATGCAGAGAAATGGGGAATGATCATATTCTGAGGTAGCTAAAGGCTGTCTGGATTCCTAACTGGACTGCGCCTCCTTGGGAGAAATGATTAACCTGCCATATGCCATAGCCTGGGGGAAAAATGACAGAGATGGCAGTGAACCAAGTCATAAGGAGGTAAAAATGGGCCAAATAGTAATACAAAAATGTACTATCATTTATCCATTATTTATTCATTTATCAAATACTAGAGGCCCAGTGGATGAAATTTGTGCAAGGGGCTCAGCCCTCACAGCCTTGGCTTCTTCTGAAAGGATGTCCAGTCTAATTAGCACTTTTATTATTATAGACTAGATGCCTGGTGCATGAAATTTGTGCATGGGGGGGGGGCGTGTCCCTCAGCCCAGCCTGCACCCTCTCTTATATGGGATCCTTCTCACAATCCAGGACTGCTGGCTCCCAACCACTCAACTGCCTGTCTGCCTGATTGCCCCTAAGCACTTCTGCCTGCCAGCCTGATCACCCCCTAACTACTCCCCTGCCAGCCTGATCGATGCCTAACTGCTCCCCTGCTAGTCCGATTGTCCCTTACTGTCCTCCCCTGCTGGCCTGGTCACCCTCAACTAACCTCCC
Organism: Corynorhinus townsendii; assembly: GCA_026230045.1. Classification (NCBI taxonomy): domain Eukaryota; kingdom Metazoa; phylum Chordata; class Mammalia; order Chiroptera; family Vespertilionidae; genus Corynorhinus; species Corynorhinus townsendii. The sequence goes on along the minus strand of JAPDVU010000002.1, from coordinate 147,130,328 downwards.
CTACAGACCTGATCACCCCTAACTGCTCTCCCTTGCAGGCCTGGCCCCCACAACTGCCTTCCCTTGGAGGCCTGGTCCTCCCCAACTGCCCTCCCCTGCAGGCATGATTGCCCCCAACTGCCCTCCCTTGCAGGCCTGGTCCCCCTCAACTGCCTGCCTCTGCAGGCCTGATGACCCACAACTGCCCTCCCCTGCTGGCCATCTTGTGCCAGCCATCTTGTGTCCACATGGGGGCAGCCATCTTGTGTGTTGGAGTGATGGTCAATTTGCATATTACTCTTTTATTAGGTAGGATTTTTTTTGAGTACCTGTGTTGTATCTACCACTGTTCTTTGTCTGAGGGATGAATTAGTGAACAAAACTGAGAAAGAAAATCTACCTTCATGATTAAACATTCTACATATAGAATTAATTATAGGGGAAATACAACAGATTATAAATATAATCATGTTAGAGAGTATCAAGTGTTAAAGAAACAAAAAGAACAGGATAAAGGAAAGCAAGAGAGCTAAGGGTCAATTTGTCATTTTAAATGGGCCCCCATTGAGAAGGTGAAACTGAGGCAATGGTTCAGAAGAAGAGGAAATGAACTCTGTGCTGTTTGGAGAAAAGTTATTCCTTGGAGTTGAACAGGTAGTGCAAAGGCCCTGAGGCAGGAGCATGGCTTTAATGTTTGTGAAGAAGCAAGAACAGGGTGTCTGGAGTAGCCTGAGCCAGGAGAGTGTTGTAGGAAATGATGATAAAGAAATAACAGATGAGGAGTGAAGGCAGATTGTATAGGGTCATATGGGCCATTGTACTGACTTCAGCTTTCACCTAAAAGTAATGGAGAGCTATTGAGGAATTGTAAGTGGCCTGAGATGACTTGACTTAGGTATTTACAGCAGCTATGCACTTGCCATGTAGAAGATAATCAGTAGGAAGATTATTTCAGATCTTAGTCACCCAGGCCCTGAAAGACATGTAATCTCATTTAATCCTTTTAAAGATAAGAAAACTGAAGTACAAAGAGGTGTAGTAGTTGAGCAAGGCCATATGTTAGCAAAGGATGAATCCAAGATGTACACTATGAAGTAAGCAATGATGTGTATTCCCTGTGCCTGCAGTAATATTGATTATGGTTTAATTGCACTAATGCTTGGGCTTACTAATGGGAGCTCAAGTATGTCAGGAAACAGTCCGTAAACTTTTGGGCATTACTGCTTGAATTAATTTCCAGACCATATATAAATCATGTGATTGAAAACTGTGACCAAAATTACTGTTACACAGTTTTAATAGTTAATCAACTAGTTTTGTATTTACAGAAGAAAGAGCTCCCTGTCTGACTCACAGATGCATCTGCAGATTGCTTCTCACCTTTTCATAAAGATTCCATGTGCCATTGGAGAGGTACAATCCTTGTTCCATTACTAATTCTTGCTGAGTTGATATCTTACCAAGTTCTTGATAATAACCCCATCCTTCTTCTAAAATATGCAGTATTTTTCCACATCAAAAGTCATAAAAAATAATCAAACTAAATAAAAGCAAATACTAGAGTGATGATCAAAGTTATTCAGTGAAGATTCTTTCCTTCATCAAGTTTAACATATACGATCTCTGCTGTTAGTAAAGAGATGCGCTGAAAAACTTGTGGCAATAAAATCAATAAAGGTAAAAAATATACACACTAACAAATGAAATCTTAAAAGTTTGGTACCTATACTCACACCAAAAAAAAAAAAAAATGAAAACAATTAATGGAATATGAGGAGTTTCCACTTAATGGAGTTTCCCTGGATTTTGGGAAGGATCACAAAAAGCAAATGTGGGGGGAAAATCTCTTCTGCAAAGTTAATTAATTATAAATGTTACAATTAATTAAGGAGGTAATTTAGAGGGCATTTTTAATATGCCAAATTATCTGATTATTTGATTGCAGACATGATGATTCAAACCAATTAAATTTCAGACTTCCTGAATATTGTCATTAGTGATTGAATATGACTTTCTTGTGTTAGATTTTCCTTGTCATTGACACAGAAGCAAATGACTCAGAATATACTCTTTTGCCATTCTCTTCAGGTGAGAGTCAAGTTTCAAAGATTGTCATAACATTCAAGTTAACTAAATCTTAGAAATGTTAAAGCTTCCCATGAGGGAGGACTATCCTAAGGTTATTTGTTTGTTTTTGTTTGTTTATTTATTTATTTACTAGTGGCCTGGTGCATAAAATTCATGCATGGGGGGCAGGGGGCTGGGAGTGTTCCTCAGCCCGGCCTGCACCCTCTCCAATCTGGGACCCCTCAAAAGATGCCCTACTGCTGGTTTACAGGGATCGGGCCGAAACTGGCAGTCAGATATCCCTCTCACAATCCAGGACTGCTGGCTCCAGCTGCTCACCTGCCTGCCTGCCTGGTTGCCCCTAACCACTCTGCCTACCAGCCTGCTTGCCCCCAACTGCCCCCTTCTGCTGGACTGCTTGCCCAAATGTCACCCCCGCCTCCCTGATCACCCCCAACTGCCTCCCTGCTGGTCTGCTTACCCCCAACGGCCCTGCCATCTCATCCTGGCCTGATCACTTCCTGGTGACCCAAGGTCCTAGCCCCTCCTTTTTTTCTTTTTTCTTTTTTTCAGGGCCTCCTTGATCAGAGGCCAGAGCTGGCTGGAAGCAAGTATCTGGATTTATTAATCTTCTATAATTGAAACTTTGTAGCCTTGAGCAGAGGCCAGGGCCAGCTGGAAGTAAGGGCTGGAAGCAGGTATCTGGGATTTATTTACCTTCTATAATTGAAACTTTATAGCCTTGAGCAGAGGCCAGGGCTGGCCAGGGCGGGCAGGAAGCTTGGCTTCCTCCATCGCTGGGGCAACCGAAGCCTCCTGCTTGCTCCAGCTCTGTGGCCTGCTGCCATCTTGGTTGGGTTAATTTGCATACTCGCTCCTGGTTGGCTGGTGGGCGTGGCTTGCGGGTGTAGCAGAGTGATGGTTAATTTGCATGACTCTTTTATTAGTGTAGACTATATGAGGCCTACAATCTATAGCTATACACTATCACATGAAGTGGTTTTCTTATGTGATGTAAACATTAAAAAAAGTAGCATCTAAATATTTGGCCTCACATAAAGAAGAACATCTGGATAATGACTTATTAAGAAAATGAATCTGGATGCCCAGGTGTAAAGGATGGTTGCTGTCCTTGGTTAGGAAAGTGGTCTTGAAGTCTTTAGGGAGAAGTTCCACGTGAGAAGAAATCTCATTAAACTTTCAATGTGACCTATTTTAAGCTTGACTGGAAAATGCATAATTGTTCTCTTTGAAACCCAGAAGAGAGCAAGTCAACATCCTTTGTAGCCAAGTCAATATGAAACGTGTCTGTCTATAGACAGGGGCCATAATGGCCCATAGGAAAATTGACAGTTTTCAATTTCAGCACCTGAAGGGAAACACATTTGTATGTGAGATTGCTTAAATAGACCCTGTTACTTTATAGTTACACCATACCTGGATTTGTGTGTATATGCAGTTCACTAAAGTATTTTACCAATCATTTTGTAAAATTCACAAATCTGTATTTTGCCTTGATTCTGTCAATGTTCAGGGAACTTTTTGGTTGGTTTATTTGTATTGCCCTCTGGAGATGGCTCTCACTAGTTTATCCTTCCCAATTTATTGTTTATATTTTGTTATTTTTTATTGATTCAAAGCTACCTGCAATTGTTTTTAGGACTAAGCTTCTATATTAAGCAATGTGACCTATCCTTCAAAACCATTTTTCAAAGAGCAGTGCTTTTGGAGTCTTGAGTTCTGATCACATTTTGTCAACACAGAAACACTTTCTGGCTATTGAAATTAATTGAAAGTATGGCAAATATTTCTGTGGGGTTATTTGTTGTTGTTTTTTGTAGAATACTCCCTTTTTTTTAATCTTTACAATAATAAATGTTTCTGTGTTTTATTGATTCTCATCAAATTCCAATAATGAATGAGTGGCTTGGCCTTCTACAACTGAGGTATCTAATTAATTGTTTTAGTAAGAAACATTTAATCCTATAGAAAGAAATAATATTTTTTTGTTTCACTCCACATATTTTATATATATATATGTATGTATATATATACATACATACATATATATATATATATATATATATATATATATATATGCTCCTAACCTTGCATCCCCCATGTGTAAGGAAATTAATTCTATAAGAAAAAGCATGCGTTGCCCTGACTGGTTTGGCTCAGTGGATAGAGCGTCAACCTGCGGACTCAGAGTCCCAGGTTTGATTCCGGTCAAGGGCATGTACCTTGGTTGCGGGCACATCCCCAATGGGGGCGGTGCAGGAGGCAGCTGATTGATGTTTCTCTCTCATCGATGTTTCTAGCTCTCTATCCCTCTCCCTTCCTCTCGGTAAAATAAATAAAATATATATAAAAAGAAAAGAAAAAGCATGTGTATGTCTATTGTCTGTCTATCTCTATTTTTCTATCACCTCTATCATCTCTCTATATCTAATTTTAGATAATATATAACTATGTTATAGATTTAGATATAGGTCTAGATATAGATAGATGATAGAGATAAATAAATTATAGATAGATATTTTTTTCTTTGAGAAAAATATGGAATTTTAATAATCCAGGACATGCATTTCTGACATTTTAAGTGAGTGTGCTCATCTCATTTTACCTGTTGGATCCAGGTACCAGGTAACTAACATAAAATCTGTCCATCTCAAAGACTGGTTTTCCTGTCCTTCAGAAGAAAAAACATATTTAAATACACATCATTTTATTTCCATGCATTACTTTAAATAGATTTGGCATTTGTCAGCATCTATCTTCCTTCCCCTATTTCTACCTTATGTCAATATCCTTGAAATCACAATTTCTCCAAATGGCTTGCTGGTGGGAAAAAGAAAGATAAAATCATATTATATTCACTTTATTAACTATACTTAGAAGTTGTAGTAAAGAGCATTGTAGAATATGAAACATAGGTTCTATATTAATTTTGATTATTATTGGTTTAAGTTTTTGCAAATAGTTCTCAAATTTTTGTTTCTTTTAATCCATAGTGTGTCTGAACAAGTTCATAAAACAAGGATTACTTGGAATCAGTTAGCTTTTTAAGCATATAGTCTCTATTCATGGTGGGAAACTATAAAATTCAAGATATATTATGTCCTGGTAATGTCTTCTCAACACCATGATTATTAAACCATCTGACTTTCCCTTAAAATTCCAATTTGAAAACAATTGCATTTTTTAAGGATACAAGCTTTTGATAATTCAGAAATTCATCTATAAGCTTGTGTTAAGGAATATGGGATGAGTATGAGAAATAAAAATATTATACACCAAGTATCCAAGTATACATTAAAACAATAACACAAATTATACTATTCCAAAATAAATACAGGTTTCAAAGGATATAAACACATTACCTTGTCATATAACAGCAAAAAATTATTTAATTTGTTGGGCTATAATTGAGAAGTCAATCAGAGATGGGCAGTCAGTGTGACATTCTTGGGACACACAGAAATGCATGAGGCAGTGAGCCATTGGTTCATATTTTTATTTTCATATAGCCAGAACTTCTCTGTAGACTAAGAACAGACCTCCCAATCTATGCATGTCCAAGCAAACATACTTTCTTCTGGTAGACAGCAAACAACAGTGTCTGTTAGAACAAGACTTTCTAGTTTTTGTGAACAACTTCTAATTATTTTAATGTAAGAAAAGGAGGTGAGTCCATATACATAAATAATAATACAAAAACACTATGGGAAGTGAATTATTTTCCTAATATTTCTCAGTTACATAAACCTGCTCATTTAGGAGGATATACATTATAAAAGGCCAGGGTCCATCATGACCTAAACAACCAGATGGATGACTGGTCACCAGGAAGTGCATGGAGCACCTCTCGGTCCTTCTCCTACGGCCCACAGGCTCCTATCATAGCAAGGCTGGTGACAGGGTGTGGGCGGGGCAAGGCGGGCATGGGGAGGTTGTTAGCCTCTGGAGGCCTAATGACCTCACCACTGCCATGGCTGCTGCAGATCAGGCCTAGAGAGAGGTCTGGAGAGAAAAGCAGGGCCTGATCCACAGCTGCCATGGTGGCTGTGAATCAGACCTGAAGATAGGCCTGGAGACGCTGACTGGCATAGAAACCAACCAATCAGAACCAAATCTGGGTGAACTGTGAGGAGCCAATGGCTTCTCAGGAGGCAGAGCTTTTGACGCTGACTGGCATAGAAACTGACCAATCAGAACCTAATCTGGGTGAACTGCAAAGACAGAACCTAAGGTGGGGGCTTAGGAGGGGTTTTAAGGGCAATAGCTGTTTGGTGTAAGGTATAAGAAAGCGGTTCAATATTTTAATGACCTGTTTGGCAGTATAGTGCGTATGGCTGGCTATTAGTCCAGATATAGGGATTATGAATTTTTGCCTCCTGCTGAAAAAGGCTTCCCCCCATTTAAGCAATCCTATCCTATATAATCTGTCTATACTAATAAAAGAGTAATATGCTAATTAGACCAGGTCACCCGCCATCTTCTGGACGTCTAACTTCCTTCTGGACAAAGCCATGGTGGTGGGGGCAGAGGCAGAGGCAGTTAGGGGCAATCAGTCCAGAAGGGGGGGTAGTTTGGGGCAAGATCAGGCCTGCAGGGGAGGGTGGTTGGCAGTGAGATCAGGCTGGCAGGGGAGGGCAGTTGGGGGTGGTCAGGCAAACAGGGAAGAGCAGTTGGGGGCAATCAGGCCAGCAGTGGAGCGGTTAGGGATGATCAGGCAGGCAGGCAAATGAGCAATTCAGAGCCAGTGGTCCCAGAGGATTGAGCCTAAACCAGTAGTCAGACATTCCTCAAGGGGTCCCTGATTGGAGAGGGTGCAGGCTGGGCTGAGGGAAACCCCCCTACCCCCCGTGCTCAAATTTCATGCAGCAGGCCTCTAGTATTGATATATTTTCCATTAGTTATAATATTACAGTTACTTCATCTTCAGAAGAAAAATATGAAAAATCAGTTAAGAAACTAATCTTACCCATATGAAGTTACTGAATCTTGTACAGAATATGAAGGTGTATATAAATCAAAGAGTTGTAGGAGATTTTTGACTAGTCTTCCCCCATTTAGAAAGTATTCTAAAGATGCTTTAGTACATTGTGAAAGCATTCAAAATGCAGTGTGCTAGTCACTTTCACTGTGACTTTCTAGAAATTCTCTCCCTGTTCCCTCCCCTATTGCAAAAAGATCCTTGGGATGAGGAGGGAATATAAGATAGCCACAGACATTAAGGGATTAGAGTTCATCAAGACAGAAACTCTTGCTGCATAAGTGTCAACAGCCTTTCTTTATGACAGGCTTTCCAGTAGCCAAGCTGCATTTCCCTGGCATGTCTGTTATAGAACTGCTCTTTTCCATCACAATTTCTGCTTTACTTGCACATTGAGCCTTATGTCAGAAGTACCATGTCCAAAGAATCTAGGATTGATTTCAACATATCACATTTATAATCTTGGACATCAAATCTTCAATCCAAGGAAATTTATTTGCTTAACTGTCATTTGTGATCCTCCATGGAAGCACAAATTTGACAATGTCCAAATTTAGAAGCACCATTTCAAACACTATACAGTTGACTTATGAGCAATATGGGTTTGAACTGTGCATGTGCACTTATACACAATTCTTTTCGATAAATATACAGTCCAACCTTTATCCCCAGGGTTGCAAATCCCAGATTCAACAACTGCAAAGCAAAAGCAGTATTTTCAATAGTGGTTGAGAATCTATGTAAGCAGAAGACCTACTTAAGTTATATGTAGATTTTTAAGTGTTGAGGGACAATCTGCTCCCTTAATCCCACTTTGTTGAAGGGTCAACTGTATTGTACTTTGTCAAAAAATATATGACATGTGTGTGGTAAATGGAATAACAGCCCCTTCAAAAATGTTCTCTTCCTAATCCATGAGACCTGTTAATACGATGGCAAAGAGACTTTGCAAATATGATTAAGAGTCTTGAGATGGGGAAATTATCCCAGGTTATCTTAGTAACACCAGTATAACCACAGGAGTCCTTAAAAGTAGACAACCTTGCCATAACCGGTTTGGCTCAGTGGATAGAGCATCGGCCTGCAGACTGAAAGGTCCCAGGTTCGATTCCGGTCAAGGGCATGTACTTTGGTGTGGGCACATCCCCAGTAGGAGGTGTGCAGGAGGCAGCTGATCAATGTTTCTCTCTCATCGATGTTTCTAACTCTCTATCCCTCTCCCTTCCTCTCTGTAAAAAATCAATAAAATATATATATTTTTAAAAAGTAGACAACCTTTCCTGGCTGTGGGCAGAAGGACATGTGACTATGGAGAATGACCAAAGAGATGCAATGTTGTTGGCCTTGAAGATGGAGAAAGGGAGCCACAGACTAAGAAATATGGGTGATCTCTTTCTGGTTGGCAACACAATATATTTTACCCAGAGCCTCCAGAAAGGAACATAGCTCCATTGATGCCTTGATTTTCATCCTGTAAGACCTACATCATACTTCTAACCTACAGAATGTAGGATAAGACATTTGCATTGTTTTAAGCCACTAAATGTATGATAACATGTCAGGGAATCAATAAAATCTATTTCAATGTCTAATAGAACTACCCTTCATATGTTATCAGTTATAATTTCCAATGCCCTATTAGCAAGTCCTCTTTTATACATTTCACTCCCCCACTATATTTGGGGATAAAAAAGTATCCTCATCTACCCAACTATCTTTCAGCCAGGATTTTAATGTAGCCAGTGATTTAAAATAAATTAACAATGCATCAGCTTCCATTTCAAAGTTTTAAGAATCTTCTTTGCCCAAATTACCCATCTCACTTATTCCTTCAACTGGTACCATGGAGGGCAAGTATGGTTATCTCAAAAACTAAAACTCAAATATTAACACTCAAGTGAAGAAACCCACATACAATTATTCAAGGGCACATGGAATACTTTCTGAGCTAGACCATATGTTTGGCTATAATACAAATGTCAATCTATTTAAAAGATGATAGTCACACACACACATACACACACAAATGCTTTATGACTGAATGGAATTAAATTAGAAATCAGTAACAGTAAAGATATTTAGAAAATCATCTAATATTTAGTAGTTAAATAATTCAATTTAAATAACACATAGGTTAAAGAAGAAATCACAGGGTAATTAAAAATGAACTTAAATGAAAATAAAAATAAAGCATGTCAACATTTGTGGGATGAAGTTAAATCCCATATTTTAAGAGAGATTTATATCATCAACTTTTTTTCTTAGAGGAAAACAAAAGGTCTAAAACTAATTATTTGTTTCTAGCTTCTTAAGGTAGAATCTTAGTTAAACATACTTAATTCAAAGCAGGCAGAAGAAAGAAAAAAATTAAGAAAAAATAAGAAATTAATGAAATAGAAAACTTCTGGTTTATAGACTAAAGAGAAATCTATGAAAGTGAAAGTGATTCTTGAAAACATCAATGAGACTGATAAAATTCTGGCCAAACAGAAGAAGAGAAAAAGAAGGCAAACATGATCAGTATTAGGAATGAAATGATATGTGTCACTATATAATTTATTCATATTAAAAGGACAACAAGAAAGTGTTATAAACTACTTTATGACAATAAATTTATTTAAATGAAATGGACCATTTCCTTAAAGGAAACAAATTCCCACAATTAATTCAAGAAGAAAAGCTGTGGTACATTTACACAATGGAACACTACGTGGCTATAAAAAAGAAAGAACTCTTACCCTTTGAGACAGCATTGCTGGACCTGGAGATTATTATGCTAAGCACAATAAACCATCAAATAAAGACAAATACTACGTGATCTCTCTTATATGTGGAATCTAAAGAACGAAATAAACTGACAAACAAAACAGGACCAGAAGCATGGATACATGGAACAGACTAACTGCTGTTAGAGGGTGGGGAGAACAGGGAGAGATCAATCAAAGATATATATGTATATTTGCATAGCCCATGGACACAGACAATAATGTGGTGAAGAACTAGAAGAGACAGAGGCAGGGTAGAGGGAGGCAAAGTGGGGAAAATGGGGAACATCTGTAATAGAGTCAACAATAAAAAAAATTAAATAAGCTGAATAGTCCTATTGTTACAAAATAAATATAACTCAATTGAATAAACAAATGCCTACTACAAAGTAATCCAAGACACTTGGCTTTACTGCTAATCTCTACTGAAAATTTAAGAAAGAAGCAACACTACTTTTAAATAAACTGTTCCCTCCAAAAATGGAAAAGAATACTTCTCAAATTAATTAATGAGTTAGCATTACTGTGATAAAATCAGACACAGATGCTGTAATAAAACTACAGATACATCTCACGAATTGAGGAATAAAATCTAAAATATAATCAAACTGAGTGCAGAAAATATAATAAAATGATACTATAAGATGATCAAATGGGGTTTATCCCAGAAATTGTTTAATATTTGAAAAATCTACTTATGTAGTTTGCCATATCAATAGGCTAAAAGTGAAAATCATGTTGTTATTTTAATAAATATGCAAAATTCTTTGACAAAATTCAACATCCATACTAGGAATGAAGAATTTTCTTAACCTGATAAAGGGTATCTATGAAAAATCTACAGCTAACATTATTCTAAAATGTAGTAAATTGTGTATTTCCCACCAAAGACAGAGAAGACAGAGGTATTCACTCTTACTACTTTATTTTAACTTTGTACTGGGGGCCTGGCTAACACAAAAAGGGAAAAAAGATGAAATAAAAGGCATTTAGTGTTTTTTAAAGAAATAAATTTCTATTTACATGCAAATAACATGATCATCTGCTAAAAGACTTCTAGAACTAAAAAGTCAGTTTAGCTATGTCACAAGAGGCAAACTTTGTAAAAGTCAATTTGCAGTTCTATATACTAGTAATGAAAACTTGGAAATTAAAAAGAGCATATATAATAGAAATATAATGTAAGAATTTAAGGAAAGCTTTAAAAAACATGTACAATACCTGTATCTTACAATAATAAAATATTGCTGAGAGAAATTAAAGAAGAACAAAACCATTCAAGACATCGATTATGTTTATGGATTGGAAATCTACATTACGATGTCAATTACCCTCACAGTGATATAACACGAAAAAAAAAATCCCAATTGACACTGACACATAACTTTGTATCAATTAATTGACAATCTAATTCTTAAATTTACATGATAATACAAAGCAAGTACAAGATCCAAAATTATTTTTAAAGAGAAGAGCAAAATTGGATGGTTTGCATTACTTGATTTTAGATCTTATGATAAATCTACTGCAATAAACACACACACACACACACACACACACACACAAAACAAGTCTGACTGGAATGGCTCAGTGTTTCAGAGTTGAACCTATAAACCAGGAGGTCATGGTTAGATACCTTGTCAGGCACATGCCTGAGTGGCAGGCTCAATCCCTAGCAGTGGGCATGCAGGAGGCAGCCAATCAATGATTCTCTCTCATTATTGATGTTTCCATTTTTTTCTCCCTCTCCCTACTTCTCTGAAATCAATAAAAATATATTTAAAAAAAAACACACAACAAAAGCAACACATGGTGTTGACATAAGAATAGAGATATAAATCATTGGAACAGAATAATTAATTCAAAAGTCAATCCAGACATATATGGTCATTTTATTTTTGACAAAGTCGCACAAATAAAACAATAAAAAAAATGATAACTTTTCAACAAATGATGCTGGAACAATTGGATATTCATATTAATTAATACACATACAAAATTTATGTCAAAATGGATCAGAGTCTAAAAGATTAAATTCAAAACTATAAACTTCTGAAATACATAGAAACATTTTTGACATATCAAAAAATTTCTTTGATAGCATGAACCGCAAGAGAGAAAATTTGACTTTATATATACTGTAGGGAGTTATCTTATTCCCATAGTTTCAGCATTGAAGAAAATATAAATATCAGAATTCATTAATATTTTGGAGAATATTCCATTTAAAAATGAATAATCTGAAGCACTCACTTGAGATTTAACTATCAATGTTGAGGTCTAGTTGTCTATGTCTTTATCTCACAGTTTTTACTTTTACTTTTACGTAAATTACAACTTTATTCTCAAGTAGATATAAACTCCTTGAGAGTCATATTTCATACATCTTGCTGGCATAATTTATTAGATGAAGAAATATACAAGTGGGCTAACTGGCATTTATTCATTTTTTTATTACATGATATCTATCAAGAAAGAGTAGATCACTGAAAAGACAGGCAGATAGGGATAGAGTCTTAGCAATAAACAGGAGATGTGAAGAAATAGAGGAGCACAATGTTCCACCTCATTTTCCACCCCTTTTCCAGAATAGTGATGATCTGGCACAATGCTCAAGCTCTATCTGAACCACCTGGCTCCTTTCACCTCAGCAACCCAGGATTATAACATCTATTCTAATAAAAGGGTAATATGCTAATTAGATCGAACATCTTCCAGATGTCCTTCCAGACAAAGCCATAGTGACAGGAGCCAAGGCAGAGGTGGTTAGGGGTGATCAGGCCAGCAGGGGAGGGCAGTTAGGGCCAATCAGGCCAGCAGGGGAGTAGTTAGGGGGCAATTAGGCCGGCAGAGGAGCAGTTAGGGGACAACAGGCTAGCAGGCAGAGGCAATTAGGGATGATCAGGCTGACAGGGGAGCAGTTAGGGACATCAGGCCAGCAGGCAGAGGTGGTTAGGATCCAGCAGTCCCAGATTGCGAGAGGGATGTCCAATTGCTGGTTTAGACATCCCCGAGGGGTCCCGAATTAGAGAGGGTGCAGGCTGGGCTGAGAGCCCCCCCCCATGCACAAATTTTGTGCACCGGACCTCTAATATATTATAAAGGGATACTGACACTTTTCAAGATGGTAATTTGCCTTTGGTGCACATGCATGTTTATCCCTTATTATTTTCCTTGGTCTGATTCCTGTCCCAGCCCTTTACCATTATCTTCAAATACTTATACAAAGAAATTCTGTCAGGGATCTTAGGACAGATAAAACTTCTTTGTATTATCAAGTGTTATAATGACAATGGAGAGAATGGCAGATTAGAAAAAAAATATTTACTGAACTCCAACTCCATGAAAAGTCCTTTGTAAGCTTTATCTTGCTCAGCCCTCAAAAATGTCATGAAATACTGGTGATTTAGATATTATTTCAGTATTAATGATGAGAAAATGGAGTCTTGGAGTTATTAAGGGAACCTGACCAAACTCAAAAAGAAAGTAAACAGAAGAGCTTTTATTTAAGCTACAACCTGTCAGAGTTCAGAACCTTTGCTCTTTTTGCTACTTTAGACTTCATCTGGGAGGTGAGGAACTTGGACTTGCTGATGAATATGAGAAAGATGGTATAGTAGTCATCTACTGCTGCATAATATGTTATTCCAATACTTAGTAGCTTAAAACAGAAGTAAATATTTATTATCTCACATAGTTTTTGTGGATCAGAAATTAGGGGGCAGTTGAGTTACAAAATACTCAGGGGATTGTAATTTATGGAGATGACTGTGTGACAACATGGGGAGGCTAACACTATTGGAATAATTTATTACTTAGATTTCCCAAGAGAAGTGGAGGTACATCAGTCCATGCAGGGCTACATGGAGAAGCACTAGTGTCAGTCAGGAGGCAAAAGCCAGAACAAGGAGAAAACAGAGGCTTTATTTTATTTTCTGGGGGGAAAGCAGGAAAAGGGGATACAATTAGGGTTGGCTAGTTGAGTACTGTCAGTAGATTCTGGACTGTGGCAGTATTCTTTCGTTGTCTGAGTTGACTTAGGGCTGGGGAAATATTGACTTGGTGTTTGCGAGTTATATAAAGGAGCTGGTTAAGGGTTTGGATTCAGGATTGCTTGGTTTGCATCTGAGATTTTTTTGTGTTTTCAGATAAGTTGTTTATTATCTATAGGAATTAATAAGCCTGAGAGGGAAAGTATCACCCCAGACAGTTAGCCCCCTCAAAATGTCTAAACATTATAAAATATTTAAAAAAAAATGATTACTGTAGCAGCCTGGTTAGGTGGCTCTAACTTAGGCTCTCTCATGAGGTTCTAGTTAAGGTGACAGACAGGGATGCAGTTTTTTAAGAGCTTGATTGGGGTTGGAGGATTTGATTCCAGTGGTGCCAGTTATTGGCAGGAGGCTTTAGTTCCTTTGTATTGCTATGTAACAAATTACTATGCTTTTAATGGCTTAAATCAACACAAATTTGCTGTCTTAGAGTTTCTGTGGGTCAAGATTCAAGTACAGATTAGATTGGGTTCTCTGCTCATGGTCTCTTTCTTGAGGTTAAACATCAAGATATTGGCCAAGCTGTGGTCTCACCTTGAGGTCAGAGTCCTTCTCCAAATTCATCTAGGCTGTTTGCCAAAACCAGTTTTTGTTTTTGTTTTTTGTTTTTGTTTTTTTGGCTATAGGAATGAGGTCCCTCTGTTCTTGCTGGATGACAGCCAGGAGCCTCTCTGAGCCCCTCTCTGGTCCCCTAGAGGCTGTCCTCAGGTCCTAGTCATGTGGCCCTCTCATAACATGGCAACTTCTTCAAAGGCTACAGGGGGACACCGCTCCAGTCTGCTATGGCGGTCTTATTTAACACAATGTAATCATGGGGACATCTTTGCATTCTGTCCACCACATTCCATCAGCTCTCCACTGATGAGTACTTGGCAGTTAGCTTCTCCAAAATCAAGCAACCCAGGGGAGCAAGCAAAGAGGAGGTTTCAATGCCCCGTGTGACCTAGTCACAGAAGTCCTGTACTATTATTTCAGCTTTATTCTAATCTTTAGAAGTAAGTCACTAAGATTGTCCTACTCTCAGGACAGAACAATTAGTCTCCAGGTTTTAAGGGGAGCTTATAAAAAATATATGGATATATTTTTAAACCACTTAAAAATTTTAACTCTGTCTCATCATCTATAAAATGAAGTATTGAAACCAATTGGTTACTAAGATTCTTGAAGTATATGTTTATGCATGCTTACATATTTGCCTTTAAAATAGCTTCATTCTTGTGCCTTCAGTTGAAATATTCATTGGCAAAAGGCTGACTCTTTCTAAGAAAAAATATATTTATTTTGAAATCAGTTGGTCTTGATTTTTATAGTCATGATTTTTCCTTCAAAGTGTTTTTCTGATCTCTGTAATTTAATTAATAGATAAGAACTTGGAGTAATTATGTAAATGTGTGCACAGGGGGGGATTTTCACAACATATTTTGCCGCATTTCAAACTGTCAAATTGTTGTTCTTTTTTTGCAGAAAGATTTTTTATAAACAACTTTTTTTTCCTTACAAAATAATGGGTAGTGTTAATGTTGTCTTTGTGAAAGAAGAGAAGGAAAGTTAAAAAAAGTTTTAGTTATCCTGACTGATCTGACATTCAGAGAACTAGAATAATCCATATTCAGTTTTCCCATCAAGAAATTTCTGTGGTAAAAAAAAAAATTCTGTGGTTTATGGCATGTATTTTAGACCCATTACCTCATGGATTTAGTGGGTCATGAATTACCTAGCATATATTTCAGGAACATTACCTCATGAAGAAAACATCATTATTATTAGACTCCCATGTTTCTGAAACATAACCTTGCTATGTAGTGGCTAAATGAGGCTGACTAGGAATATATATTAATAAAAAGTCTTGATCCTAAAGATACCTGATCTTAGACAAAAATAGATTCCTGTGGAGGGCTAAATGAGCTAACACTATTTCTCTTTGACATTTTGTGAATTAAAGGCTGCTATGTAATTAAAAAGTATATTTGCTGGAGGAAAATGTTCCATTAGAGAAACCTATAGATACATTTTTCTTCTTTTCAGGGTTTCTAAAGAAACAACGGTCCAAAATTAATCTCAGAGATTATGATCTGCTAAAAAATCTAACTTTTATGTGATTTTAGATTATTGTTTATTAAATAAGTTTAACTTATTAAAGATTACCAGGCCCTTATAGGCCAACCAAGATTAAAGGGTGAAAATCTTGGGTACTTCCTCAGGGTGCTACCATCCCATAGATACTAAAGGTCATGGTGGCACTAAAATGTCACAGGAAACATAAGACTTAAGAAAAAGCTTGGATGAAAATTTCACTCAAGGTAGGTACAGTAAAGTTATGATTATCTAGTGATGTCTAATTTTTAGGCAATTTGTTATTTGCCAGAAATTGTGCTAAATTCTTTATCTAATTTATCACAATCCTCATTATCCTATGAAGAAAATGTTATTGCTACATAAAAATGAGAGAGAGATAAAAAAAGAGAGAGAAGTCATTAATTTGCTCAATGTCACCTGCTTGGGAAACATCATTATTAAGGTACCACTCAAGGAAGGCTGACTCCAAAGCTTATACATCTTATGACTCAACTGCTACTAAGAAATTCTTATGTATTAGTCCATGTAGTTCTGAATTTCTGACTTGCTAAGTGGAACATCTAAGCTATGATACAGCCATCCATAGAATACCTTTGTTCTTCTCTAACATAACACTCAGCGTCTGCCCATTGAAACAATGAAGAATATTTGTTCAAGACAATATTTTACTAGTGAGATTTCTTTTCTGCAAAAACATTACATAATAAACAACTCCCCAAATTTCAGTGGTTTCTGATGATTAACATGTTTCCCCCTTCCATCCCCCACCCCCCTGTGAACAGGACTATGGGTTGAATAGGATAGCTCTACATCAGATTATGTTCTGGACTTTCCACAGGTCAGTCAGTCTGATATCAGCAGAAATATGGGGCATGCTATCATGTCAGACAGCAGAAGTACAAGAGCCAAGCCAAACCACATAAGCATATTTAAAGTCTGTGTTCACAGCGAAAGTGCTCACTTTCTACTGGCCAAAGCAAGTTATGATATTTTCAGTTGTAAGGTATTTGGTCTCCATCCAAAGTTCCTGGCTCACACCTCCCCAAACCCTTGGGATTTCCTAAGTGTTGACAGTAATAAAAATGGCTTTTTAATGTTAATGAGGTAACTTTAGGACCCCACCCAAGGGTGAGGGCTTATTGAGAGGAGAAGAGATCATGTGGTTAGAGGTTTGGAACTTTCACTCCTCCACGTACCTCAGGGGAGAAGCAAGGCTGAAAATTCAGTCCGTTGTCAGTAGCCAATGATCAATCATGACAATTTAACGAAGCCTCTGTAAAAATCCAAAAGGACATGTTTAAAAAGCTTTGGATTGGTGAACAGGTAGAGATTCAGGGAGACTGGAAGACCATACGTGGAGAGGTCATGGAACCTCTGCACCCCTTCCCATATGCCTTGCCTTGTGCACCTCTTCCATCTGACTCTTCCTGAGTTACTAGTATATCCTTACAATAAGCAGATGATCTAGTAAGTAACATGTTTCTCTGAGTTCTGTCAACATTTCTAGCAAATTAATAAAACCCAAGTAGGGGGTTGTGGTAACATTTGGTTTATAGCCACACCTCTAATTTATAATCAGTCAGTTAGAAGTACAGTTAACAACCTGGACTTGTGATTGCCATTCTGAGTTGGAGGGGGTCATTGGAACCTCCAATCTATAGCCAATGGATCAGATGTACAGATAAGAGCTTAGGACCAGAGCTGGCATCTGAAGTGTGTGTAGGTGGTTGAGGAATAGACTTATAGAACTGAACCCTTAACATGTGAGATCTAATGCTATTGTTATAGTAAGAAGCTAGGAAAATTCCAGGACAAGTAGAATAGGGAAACTAAGACAGTTAAACAGTTTATAGCAACCTAGTAAGTCCTATATGTTCTAAAAAAAGGACACTTAAGAGTCAATAGTTTGCACTTCTCCTCCCCAACCACCCTACTCAGGGAGACAGATTACAGAAATCCAATTAGTGCCACTTGCCAAGCACACCCAAGGACAGACAAATTAAGAGAATACATCTCACTTTGGTACATCAGCATAAAACTCATGAATGTTCTGTGGATCAGCCCTTAAAACTTCTCCTAAATGCCCAGCCTTTAGAAACCCTGAAAATGAAGGTCCCAGCGCACTCTCACTCCAGACAGCAGGCCCATGTAATTTCTTTCCTAGTTTCATCCCCCCACAGGCATTTATCCCCTAACCCAGTGGTCAGCAAACTTCGGCTCACGAGCCACATGCGGCTCGTGAGCCGCGGTTTGCCGCTCTGTTGACTAATGAGTTTACCGACCACTGGGATAGGGGCTTAATCACAAGGAACAACAACAGCCTGTAATTATTGGAATTGAGAGTCTAGGTCAGTGGTCGGCAAACTCATTAGTCAACAGAGCGGCAACCCGCGGCTCACGAGCCGCATGTGGCTCGGAAGTCGCAGTTTGCCGACCACTGTCCTAACCTCTAAGCGGCCCCATGAGACTTGCAACCGGAGGAGCAATAAGCAATTGCAGCTTGTCCCGGGCTAACCTCCTGGACCTGTCTCCAAGGCCCCTTTTTGAGAGAAGTTAGCTTGAAACGACAGCAACAGGGCAGGGGTCCAGTGGGAAACAAAGGCAGGTGGAACATAGGCAGGGGCAGATAGGGCAGTTTGAGCCAGCCTAATCACAGAAACCAACCATACTAAAACTAGAGGCCCATTGCAGAAATTCATGCACAGGTACAGTTCCTAGGCATGGCCAGTGATCAAAGTGCAAGCATCTGGTGTGGAAGGGCAGGTCCCAACTGACCTTTGAGCCCTGGGCAGCACCTGGGCCCCCAGGTCCCTGCATACCCCC
The DNA here is from genome assembly GCA_026230045.1 of Corynorhinus townsendii. NCBI lineage: Eukaryota > Metazoa > Chordata > Mammalia > Chiroptera > Vespertilionidae > Corynorhinus > Corynorhinus townsendii. Next base: position 147,111,567 of record JAPDVU010000002.1, on the reverse strand, counting down.
CTCCACCTGAGTCTTGGTGTCCAAGTCTCCATGCGGAGATGTGGTGAGCACAGCTGTACGCAGCACTCCAGGGGGGTCAGTGTGGGCCTCTGGGCCACCCAGCTGCGCTGCAAGCAAGCCAGGTGGGAAGTGTGCTCTCTCCCAGCCAGCCTCGAAGACCAGCTCCTGCATGAACCTACAGGGAGCCTAAGCAACCCCTATGGTCCCCATGGCTGTGGCCTGGCTCACCAGGAAAACGCCGTGTGGGTTCAGGGCAGGCTTCTCGCAGGTAATCTGCTAATTAGGGTGGTTGTCTTCCGGACGTCCATCCAGACAAAGCCAATGTGGCTGCGAGGCCTGGAGCTCACAGCAGCCATGGGCTCACGGCAGCTGTGGGCTCAGGCAGCCGTGGTCTCAGGAAGCTGTGAGGCTCGGGGCTCATGACAGCCATAAGCCCTGGTGGCTGCGAAGCCCAGGGCTCTGGCCTCGAAGCCGCTGAGGCCGGCAGTGGTAGCAGCTGCGGGGTGATGGGGGGGCATCTTCCCCTGATCAGCTCAGTTGCCTCCCACAGAGGGAGGCCAGACTGTGGCTTAGGCCAGCTCTCCCTGGGGTGGGCCTAATCCATGATTAGGACATCCCCTGAGGGCTTCCGGACTGTGAGAGAGGGCAGGCCGGGCTGAAGGACCTCCCCCACAGTGCACAAATTTTTGTGCACTGGGTCTCTAGTTCTATATATAACCACTCGCCCCCACTCCACCCACCCAACACACACACACACACACACACACACACACACACACACACCTCCTTTTTTTACTCTAATAATCTAATGATTATTTGTCTGGGCAAAATAGGTAATCTGCTTTCAATGCTAAGACTCTCTTTCCCATTCTTATGGCACACTGATGCCATCTTCTTAAGAAAAATTTGGACACCTCCTAAGTTCTTGAACAAACCCTCTCTTATCCATTATTACACTGTACTGCATCTACTACTTCATCTGTTTGCGCACCAAATTGTAAATTCCTAGAGGGAAAGGACTTAATACATGCAGATTTGTGTCTAGGTTAGTATCTAGCATTCTTAAATAAATGTTAGTTTTTCCATTGTTATTTCTTCCCAATTATACCCTCAGTACCTTGCACATTTTCTAGCACATAGTGTGTACTCAACATTCATTTGTTGAACTATTTCCTTTTGTGCCTTGAAAGTGTGACTTTTAAAATGTGAAATCAGTGTTTTCATTTATTTACTTTATTTCCCCTCCAGCTTTATTGAGATATACTTGACTTATTGTGTATGTTTAAGGTATGCAATGTGATAATTTGATACATGCATATATTATGAAATGATTATTAAGTAAGGTTAATTAGCACATCTATCACTTCCATATTACAATTTCTAATCAAGGTATACAAGCTACCCATTACTGTTGGTGCATATAGGATCATGGCATCATATATTATATCACCTTTAACAGTAAAAAAATCACTAAATTCCTCATGTTTTGACAGCCTTGGATTTGAACCATCTGTATCCCCTAAATTTAGCTTCTACTAAAGAGTCTACATACATAGGATGATGGTGACAGTATAGGCAATTATAATGGCAAAAATAGGCATGCTACACTCAATTTGGAAATGTGAAACAGATTATTATTCTTGGTTTATATGTATCCCAGAGGACTTATACTTTCCCTTTTTTATAATATCGGCATACTCCTGATGTTAAAATATATAATCCTAGCTATGTAGTCCAAACTCATTTCCAAGCCTTAAATTGGGTCATCCCCAAACCCTATCTGCTAGCCAAGAGCTTTGACAATTTGATTTTGTAGTAAAAACAGAATATTCTATTGCAAATTCATCCTGAGGTTTATAACCTGTAACTATTGGCAAGATTTAGCAAGACAAACATAAAATACATGCTCTATAGCAAAACACCCTTCTGAATTGCCTTTATATTCCCTAGCAAAATACTGAGGCCTTTTATATCAGCAGTATATAAAACTATGGGCCCAACTCATATAGTTCAACACTTCAGAATGTGTTTTAAAATATATTAACTTTGCATTGTATGATGTTTGCAATTTTCCCATGGATTAGCGTTTATTTCCATAACTCAAAGAGAAAGTCTCTAGGGCTTATAGATTGATATTTTTTCATAATTCTGATGAAATGGAATAAAAACTAAATGTACATTATTTATAGCAGTATCACTATAAATAATCATAAACCCTTATAAGAATTGTATTTTCAAAACCACGTGGCATTGTCTTTTTGAGAGAGAGAGACAGAGAGAAACTCAAATGTTTTAAGATTTTTGCTTAGTAAAACTATGGTTATTATTAAAGAGAGTCTTAATAATTTACTTTGATATTAAATATTATTCTTTGTATGTGTTTCAAGTTATGTTTTGTTGCTCAAAACACAAGATTATTTCTTCTACTAAGAAACTTTATGAAAAACTAATGAAATGCTTCCTGCTGCAAAGATGTGTAGGCCACACACGGGAGAAGAGAGACTTCCTAGTCCCTTGGAGCAGCTTTATCCCATTCTGGGCTCTCAAAAGAATGTGGGGAGCATCGTGATAAACTCAGCCTTGTAACAGCATCTACATATGTTATGTGCACTCTACCACCTTTCCTTCCAAAGGCCCCTGGAGCAGATGTCTGCAGATTGATTTATGCTCCATTATATTTAGCTGTCAATTCACCCAGAGCTGAAAAGCAGTCATCTCTGGAGAAAAAGTGACAGTGGTTTAATGAAGTACATGGATAATTCATTGACGGGCAGGAAATGAAGGCTTGTTTGAATCTCCACCTGTTAGTGTAGAAATATAAGAGTATTTTCTGTCTGGTGTTTTGTGAACAAATTTTGAATGAGGGACTAGCATTCAGAACGTATTCTCTACCTGCATTCCTTCTGCCTTTTCAACTCCCAGCACACAGCCTTCTGCAGCACCTAGGAGGCCACAGACACCCACCGTGTTCCTACACTCTTCATAGTGATGGCTGCCGAGTCAACCTGGAATCTTAAAAAATGATGGGAGCAATTTTGTTGAGTATTCAAAGGCTTCATTTGGTCCCTTCACAATCACTCTTCTTCAGAAGAAGCCAGTCCCTTTCAACAATGGTCATTATGAGAAAGCACAAAGCTAGGTTACCCTTGGAGAAGTAGCCTCCACCAATGGGCATGGACACGTTCTGTCACATTCTACACTCCTTACCTCGCCCCCTCACATGTTCTTCACTCAGAACCACTAGGTTTGGGGAAACTTTATGGAGTAGCTTTTATTTCATTTTCCATTCCAGGAGTTACTCTTATAGAGTGCAAGTTCTCCCTGGGGGGTAATTCCAGCCTAACTGACAGTATGGAATATATTTCCCTCCTAATTGGTGACACCAGGACAGTATGAAAATGCAGGTATCATTTTTCTAGGACTTCTAGATGGAAAAAAAAGAGAGATAAAAGGAATAAAGGAAGTAAAAAGAGGTGGCCAATGCACCAAAGACACATCGCAAATGTCTACCAAGGACAAGCTTTTCTCTGTGACATTTGTGCCTCTGCTCATTTGCTCCAAACCCTCACTTCTAAGTGGTTTTAGACATCTCCGTGTATGTGAACCTCTGCTCTTCAAGGGTAATGCCACACAACAAAATACCCAACTATGCTCCTTAATTCCTTATCTCCATGAACAAATAAAACTTTTTTATTTTATTTTAGCATACTCGTTATTCTTTGCATTGTACAGTATTATGTTAAATACTTATTGACATATGCATTCATTTTTAAGTATAGTCCTAGTACATAGCAAGTAGTCAGTCATTGTTAGTGAGATTTGCTTACATTTGATTAAGTTTTAAAGAAGTAATTGCATTTTCTCTTTTCTGTGGGGGCTCATCTTAGTTATTGAAACAAAAATTTTCTTCAGTCTGAGGAGTTTCCTTGGTCTCCGAGTGGCCCAACATGAAGTGAGAACCCAAGGTAAAGTCTGGGAAAGGCTTTTTTAAGTCTGGGTAGAGTAGGCATTCTATAAACACTGTGTCAAGACCTCAACACATTGTCAAACATTGCAAATCAATGTCTCAGTTCAGTCTGGAGAAAAGCAGGCTTCTTAATCTGTAGGTTGAACACATTTGATTTTGATTCAACAATCATATCCTGAAAACTTAAAGTACCCCCAAGCTCTTGCTAGACACATTAATATGCTAAAGCAGTTTAATTCTTCCAAAGCCACTCTGAGAGAGACGTTATTATACCACTAGAGGCCTGATGCATGGATGCGTGCACCAGTGGGGTCCCTCAGCCTTGCCTGCACCCTCTCACAATCTGGCCTGTGGGGATTGGCGGAAACCTGCAATCCGACATCCTCAGAGGGATGTAGTAGTGCGTGAAGTGACAGGAAGCCAGGGAGGAGCTCGAGCTCCCTCTCATCTTGGCCCTGCTGCATCTGACACTGCAGCTGCTCAGTAGCGCTGCTGAGGAGGCGGGAGAGGCTCTTCACTGCTACAGCAGCACTTGCCAGCTGTGAGCCCAGCCTCTGGAGCCCATAGGTCAGCTGATTTGTGCTCCTGCTATGGGAGCGCACTGACCACTAGGGGGCAGCTCCTGCATTGAGCGTCTGCCCCCTGGTGGTCAGTGCACATTGTACCAACTTGTCAAACGGTGGACTGGTCACTTAGGGTTTTCTATATATAGATTTTACAGCTGGGAGTACTGACATCTAGAGAGGTTGAGTTACTTAAAATTAAACATCTAATAAGTGAAACAGACTTCAAATTCACATCGAAATCAGCTGATACCTTGTCCAACATTTTTTTCACTTTAAATCACATCTGCTCACTAGAACAGATTCAAGTGCGTCCCATCTTATTTGATTACTCTCATCTGTTTATCATTTTCCAAAAGTTTGGCATTAAAGTTTTGGACTAAATCTCTCCTATTGGATTTGAAGTGCTGCTTACCACTCTTTGGACATGTGTCCCAGTTTGATTAATGGGTTCCAACACACTAGATTTCAACACTGTTTTTGTTAAGGTGTGAACCTGTTGAAAATGAATTGCAGTACAATCAATTTATTTGATCAAACTATAGAAAAATATTTCAAGATAGTTCTACTATAGAAAAATATTTCAAGGTAGTTCTCCAAAAGACAGATGCACAGTTAGCCTGATGAGGTAAGAAGAACATTTATTTTATATGAACTTTAAAAAAAAAAAAACTCGTGTGTATGTCCTGAAATATTGCCAATGCAGTACCATCTTTACCTACCTAATTAAATACTAATACCAGTTCATATGTATCTGTATGTTTGTTTGCTTTGGAAATAAATATTTTCTAACACCATTTTCAAATAAATTTACTGGAGACAGGGCAGAAGCCATAGCCAAATTCTTAGACTTTTGTTGGTATTTGTATGAGAAAATAACACAGAACATTTATGATGGAAGTGGATGGGGGAGCAGCAATAATAAAATACAGTACTGACAGCCTGTCTTGATCAAGAATATTCTCCATGTGTGCCTTGCTGAAACATTTCAGAGAATTTCCTCCTTTATTTTGAAAGGTGTTAAGTATCTCAGAGTGCCAGAAACACATCATTCCCAGCCAATTCTAGTGAATTTGTTCCCAATATTACATTTCTTCCTTCCTGCCTGAAGGTATGAAGTTGAGAGTTATAAAAGTTATACATATCAAGAAGGAACACCCATATAATATATATATATATATATATATATATATATATATATTTTTTTTTTAATATGGTTTACTTGCTTTTAAAAATGCAAGAGCCCCCGCTGGTGGCTCAGTTGGTGGGAGCTTCATCGTTCCATACATCAAAAAGCTTTCAGGTTCGATTCCCAGCCAGGACACATACCTAGGCTGAGGATTCTATCCCCAGGCAGGGCTTGTGTGGCGGCAACATATTGCTGTTCCATGTTTTTTCTCACATGGACATTCCTCTTTCTCTCTCTCTCTCTCTCTCTCTCCTTTGCTTTCTCTTTCAAATCACAAACATATCCTTTGGTGAGGATTAAAAAAAAATTGCAAGAGTTCCCTCACAGACCTTTGCTCCTCATGGTCCACTCATGGAGCAGATCACCTGTCCTTTGGGAAGTCATTTGATCATAGACCCCTTGCTAAACAAACAAGGGTATTTGTGCATGAGTTCTGTAGCCAATGAAGTTCCCATGATTATTTATAGGACAATGGATGAATATCAGATGTTCTATAAGTAAATTAGAAATGTGGAAATTAACATTCAGAGGGAATAAAAAATATGCAAGAAGAGTTCCTGAATACTCTCTCACTCCTACCTCTTTTCCAAAGCCCCAGAGAGAGCTGGGTTTGAAAGAAGGATAGACATCAAATAAGTTGAGAGGATTGAGTGGGGAGAAGTATAGAGAGAAAGGCAGAGTAGGTGGAATAGGACCTGCACAAACTCTGAAGGTCCCAGAACATAGTAGTCACACAAGTACAGCAACTTTCCTTAAAGGGAAAGAAAATTATATTACCCACTTTGGTTTTTTGTTTCTTCTATTTACCTTGCTTGTCCTGTCTCCCTTTCAATTGCTGTTATTTCTACAACCAAGCTTGCTTCCTTTTCTTCGCCTTCACTTTTATTTTAAACCTATGGTAAGGCAAATTATACTCATTGCTGTTTGCTCAAGTGCAACAGATCTTCCACCTCATTTTCTATCATCCTTTCTGTGTGCTTTATGTTCTTGAAATGCAAAATTACTTACAGCCACTCTCTCCTGATTACCACATGCATATGTACCATGATGTTTTGTATTCTCATTTCTTTGCCCAGGCTGTTAGCTCTGCTGCGATCAGCCTCTCTGTCCAGAAAAAGCTCTGTTAAATTTTCAAAGTCCTCATAAGAGATCAAGTGCTCAGAATAGACTTCTATGAATTGCATAGTATCCAGACTTAATTGTTCCAGTTAATTTTGAATTTTACATCTACTTTTACTATTACAGATGCTCACAGATACTATGATTATATACTTTTTACTTTTTCTTTTTTTGCATTTAGATACGAGCTTCTGGAAATCAGGGGCCATGTTTATTCACAATTTTATCATTAGTGCATGACATGGTGCCTGGTACAACAAAAAATGTAAAATGTTTTTGCCATCTTAATTTATACCTAGTAGATCTTTACTATAGATATATTTTAACGCTTCTGATCACACCATTAAGAAGATGTGGTTTGCTTTAACAGCTTGTCATTGAACTTAGAAAAAAATAAAAAAGACAGACCGCCATTGAATCTGTCAGGGAGGTTTACCCCAAGGGCAGGGTATTTGGGGGAAGGCTAAAGGATGCATAAATATTTAGTAGAATGAAAAGGATCTATGTGGGGAAGTTGAGAAGAGAAGTTGAAGAGGAAACCCTTTAAGTAGATGGAAGAGTATCTGTCAAAGCCCTGGGGGTAAAAGGGAGCACATCTAAAGAATAAAAAGTAAAAATTAACAAATAAACAAATGAAAAGTTGTGCAGTATTCACAGCTACTATACAAAGCCTTTTAAAAAAGTGCTTTCACATCTAAGTTGCTCCTGGCAAGGAATGTCTAACACTTCATTACCACCATCTTTTGTATGGTATCCTGGTCTCTGGCCTATTCCTGGATACAGAGACCAAGTCTGTACTAGTTTATATACTCATGTGATACCACTTCCTTAAATAAAACATTTTTGTTAGTACATTATTAATTAACCTCAACAGGTCTCTGCTGGGATCACTTCCAACCCTTGGGACAGCTACCCTAGGTTCTCTCAAATGATCTCACCTGCTCATCAACCCTGAATATCAAGTTGGACAAGCCATGAGTATGAATATGTTTTTGGCCTTCCTCTCCCTTTGCCCAGAGCAGATTAGGCCATGGGAGTGACAGACAGCTGATATTAGGGAATACTGCTGAGGGTATGTGATGAGGCAGGACAGAGCCATGCCCTGTAAGTACCAGTGAGAGTATGTGAACATCCTCCACATGCATGTGCATGTGTGTGTAATCATGAGGTTCAGTGTGGGTTTATCAAGAGGAGCTTCCCTCCTTCCTTTCCAGACTTGGTTGGAAGCTCAGAATCTCCATGTCCTACACCCACTGCCACACAAATCACTCCATGTCTATTATGTGAATGGCTCTCTCTCTTGCACAATAGACATCAGGAACATCCATTTGTTATGGCCTGGACTTGACCTCTGGTCACTACTTCCATTGTCTAGTTTCAGGACTCGAGGGCCCTTTGTTTTGGTTCCTTGATAATTTCTGTCTTGATTCCCTGCCTATTAGATAATAAATTCACTTAGATCACTGTTTCTTAAGAAATTTTCATACCCTCCCCCTGAACTGATCCAAAGCACAGAATTTGATCAGTCGTCCCCTTCAGGTGCTTGGCACAGTAGGTTGACTAATTTGTTTGACCAGAGAGACACCAATCAAGCAAATATATACACATTTTAATGCCCATGTGAATAACTTCAGTTTATCCTTCTTTGAAGCTGAGAGTTAATGTGATGTTTGAAGACATTTAGTTTGGGGTACAGAAGTATTGTGACACTGCCTTTTGGTCAGTGTTCTTCAAACTATATTTCACTTCCTCGATATCAGGGTATGCAGTACACTTGAATAAATTCCTAATGCCTGTTGCAGAAAGTCACAAACTGCATTTTATGAGGCTTTGAAAATGAAAAATGCATGGGTGTGTGAATGTGGCAAACCCATACTTCATCATTTTCAAGCGTTAAGCTTTTGCTGCAGAGGTTTTTCCTAGGCAGATCGGTGGAGTTTTAACTTTCTATTCAAGAATATTGATTTAAGAAACGGGGAGAGAGGTTGGCATTTTTTGTCAGCTCCTTCCACTTGAAGAATGATCACTATGGGCAGTAAGCCCCCTGAGCCTAGCATGCCTGGACTTTGTCAGAGGATAGCAGCAGTAGGTACAGACTGCTGGTTTGTTAATACAATTATTAACAAATACAATTATGCCAACTCTTCAAAATAAAAATTAAGTGAGAAGTTTGTATCACAATTTAAATGCAAGAATATCTCATTAAAAACAAAGCATTTTTTTTTACCTAAGTTTTATGAAAGATTGTCTCATTGATCAACTTCATCTAATTGTTTGTAAAGCTTTACTTGGTCCTCTCTAATTTAAACTCAACATGCTTTTAACAATACTTACCAATCAAGGGCTCTAAAAGAAAATTGATAGAGATTAGCATGAGAACATGGTTGTACTAAGGTGTAAATCATGCTATTTCATAATTTATGAAATAAATTATTATAATAATTTTAATAATATATTTGGAAATGATTTGTTTCTAGAGTATTTTTCCTAGAGTAAAACCTACATGTAATAAAGATTCAGAAAAACAAATGAATATAATGCACAGTATAGAAATAGACAAATGTCTTAAAAATCCATTTGAATTGGCTGAGTGATTCTGATAAGGCAGACAAATGACCTCTACTTTTTCTGCAGGTTAAGATTAAAAACAAGCTGGAAATGAACAATGGCTCACCATTTACAATGAAGTGTATCAAAACAATAAGAAACGGAGACAAGTAGTAAAACATAATACTGCTTAACATCAGAGTTCCAGAAAAAAAAAAAAGATAAGCCACATTGGGAATTTTGCTCCTTGCTTGGATATATCATGTTATATGACACAATAAGAAATCTGCTGTGAATGCAATAATAGAAAAAAAAAACCATTTAAATCTATCTATTGTTGTAGGCACATAACAAATGAACCCTTATTGTATCCTCCCTTCAAGGTGGTTTAGGAATAATAGTATAGTAAGAGCATGTCAATACTCATGACACATCATTTTTCTTCGATTGGAGGGGGAGGAGGGAAAAAAATCTATGTAATAAATGTATTTTAACAATGTAGTATTTTTATATCACAAGCCTCTTAGGCCAGATTGTTCTAGCACAGCACAAATAAGAATTAGTTGGCAAATATCCTGTGAATTTTGATTTCACAAAAAGCTTATCTGGATTAATCAAAATAAAAAGTGAATTTGCCCTCAGAGAATTGAAGTGTAGGTCAATTTATGAAGAGTGAATTTTCCATTCCTTTGGTGCAAGCAAGGCTGCTTCTATGGAAAGCGGATTGCTTTCAAACATGGCTTGGACTGAGCATTTGAATCATGGGGCTTATTAGTTGTGTGGCCTTCAGCAAGATAGTTAGCTTCTTTGAGACTCAGTTTCCCATGAATGAGGAGGTAACTGACAACATTGCGGTGAAGCTCAGACTTGACTTATGATATTAATTTATAAATTAATCTACAAAAAGTACAGAACACTTGCAATTTAGTAACAAGTAAGCATCTGTGAGGTAAAACCAATATAGGTGATAGGTAATAGATAATTGATAGATAGATGATAGATGATAGATATATAGACAGATGAATAAAATAATAGAATACAGTAGCTATAGTATTTTTGCTATTAAAATTTTTAAAAAGTTAATTCAATTTGGAAACTCAATTTATGCACACAATTCAAGGGTATTATTTTATTAATGCACACACAAATAGTTTTCTATCTTAAATTACCAATATTTTAAACCCACATTTGCATATGTAAATAAGCTTCCAGGAAAACACATCTATATTTAAGGAAAGTTATGCTGTGTTAAAAAGCAGCCATCCCTATATTTCAATGAAATAGTCATCTGTGGCTAGTCAGAATGCTGTTCAAACGCCTGAGGGTTAAAGGGCAAAGCTGCCCAGTGTAAAGTATGGCCTTCAGGGTGCAGGCACATGTGCACGTTAACTCCTTGAAACGTTTTTTCCTTATGATTTTAAGTTGATAAGAGACTGGCTAAAATGTCAACAAGTATATGGCATCTACTTGGGTTGTGTAAACGGTCAGAGTATCCATATTCATTGTTTACACTTCAAAACACACTAAAAATTGACATTTGTGTCAATGCTCTTTCTCTCACTTTCCATTTATTTCTTTCACCTTCCCCACGCCCCAATATCCCAAAACTAGAACATGGCAATGCTGTCTCTTATTGCCTCTCCAAGGGATATCCAATAAACACATCTGAGCACAGGGAACTCAGCCCAAACTCAGAAAGTGGAATTTATCCATTAAAATGACCTTTGAAACTTGGACCACAAGTCTTACCACCATACACAACCTAATCAAGTCATCTCTTGAGTAAGAATTCAGACTGTATTTTCTTCTCACCATTTTATTGTCCTTCCAGGGGAAAAGCATAATTCCAAGGTCTTGCCCCTTTAGTTTGCCCATGTCCCCTCAAATTGAGCAGAAAGATAATAAATGTTTAACATGCTAAAGATGTGTGATCTTCCCAGCACAAAATGGCGAGTGAGGTGGACAAGACCAAGCGCCCACACGGGTCCTTTATTTGTATCCTGAATTTACTGCAAAGGCAGGGAAGTATGAGTTAGAGAAGCAATGGAAACAATAAAGGACATACAGAACACAGAATGTGTCTTGACTCTATATTAATTTTCACTATTGTTAAATACAATTTTTCTGAACACAAGATTTTTTTTTGTTTAAATGGTGGGATACATTCAGGAAATGCAAAAGCTTCTCAGGAAATGTAAGAAGCTTCTGAGTATAGTAATCACTGGCTTAAGCAGGTGCTAAATCCTAAATAACTGTTTTAAGGCACTCATAATTTTATCAATCTGTCTTAGATTTAAATGCCAAGATATTTTCATTATATATTAGAAAAAAAAGAACAAAATAAAATTATAAAGACACAATTTGGTATGTTTGCTGAGTTCCTGATATTCTATGCCATACAAATATTTTCTACATAAAATACACACTGCCAGCCAGTTTTTATCTGAGAGCATGTCATTGGATGGATTTGTAGAATTAATGAAAATATGTCTTTTACCAAAATTTACTGTGTGCTCTAGGATTTAAACTTTACAATAGAAAAATAAACTTTGTGTAAAAATTACTATTCACAGTGCAGAGACGTGACTTTGCTTCAACTCTATAATCATCACTATTCTTAGACTGTATGTCAAAATAACTTTGAGCATTAATGTTTGATGCCCTTCATAAAGAGCACCACATATTAAAAAATAATCTGCATCTTACATGTACACTGATATGGTTCAACAACAAACTGAGCAGAATGTGAGGTATGTGCATTCTGCAATATCTGTGGATGGTTTTAGAAATATCAACTTCTCTGGAGGTTACAAATGAAAAGAATATACTCTAAGCCATTTGGCTTTCATTGCCTGCAGAAGTGATCATTAATCTATTTTTATTTTATAGGCCATTAAAAATGTTTTGATTATAATAGAATTTGCAAAGAAAACTATTGGGCAATAGATCTGCATTTGGATTTGAGAATGCCTGGTCAGGATGTTTAAGAACAGTACTATTTGGATGTTCTGATTTGGACTATTGAAAGATTATTTTTCACTCAACATGACATTTCATCTTAACCATGCAATCCAGTTTTCATAAATTACTGATAGAACTATCAGTGTCTTAATATTTGGTCAAACCCACTCTGTCTAAAAAAAAGCAGAAGCATGGAGTTTGCCAGATCTTATAAAATAATATTTAATGAATTGCCCTCAAATGTCACATCAAGTTATGTGACATGACATATTGCTCACTAAAATGCAACTACAAAGGCACAGAGCCATTTCAAAGATAGTTAAAGAATATTTCCTTTTAATCCACCTGGTATTCAGGATGGGACTCCTGAGGATTCACCAGTGAAACAAACAAGAAAACCACATTGTAAAAGTGGATCAGCTATTTTTATTTCTGCCAAAAATATTTATTTTTTTACAGCTCTCTTATCATGAATCAGTTCTTGGTCATTACCTCTCTAGGTAGCACTGCCTCACACTTTAATTGAAAACAGATGCCTTTTTTTCTTGGTTTCTTTGCATTGCTGAACATTTCTTATAAAATAATTAATTCAGTAATTTCATAACTTGTTGAAAGAAGTCTTTTATTTTTACAACAGTATTACCGGTTGTGAAGTTCTGTACCTTCCATATATACAGCAGCATCTTTCTAGAGAATTTTAAAGCCAATATACAAAAAACAAAAACAAAAAAACAATGCTTACAAAAGGGTCAACTTTAGTATCTATCTAAATTTTCTCTTTTTTTAAAAAGAAATCTTTATTGGTCAGATTATTACAGATGTTCCTCCCTGCCTCCCATAGCTTCCTTCCACACACCCCCCTGACCTCATCCATAGGTGTAAGCTCTTTGTCCAATCTCTTCCCGTACCCTACACTACCCCTTCCCCCCAAGAATTGTCAGTCTGCTCCCTTTCCATGCCCCTGATTCTATTACATTCACCAGTCTGTTCTGTTCACCAGGTTTTTTCTTCATTTGATTTTTAGGTTCACTTGTTGATAGATACGTATTTGTTGTCACTTTGTTGTTCATAATTTTTTATCTTTACCTTTTTCTTCTTTTTCTCCTCTTCTTAGAGAATACCCTTCAGCATTTCATATAATACTGGTTTGGTGGTAAATCAGTGGTTGGCAAACTCATTAGTCAACAGAGCCAAATATCAACAGCACAACAATTGAAATTTCTTTTGAAAACCAAATTTTTTAAACTTAAACTTCTTCTGACTCCACTTCTTCAAAATAGACTTGCCCAGGCCATGGTATTTTGTGGAAGAGCCACATTCAAGGGGCCAAAGAGCCGCATGTGGCTTGTGAGCCGCAGTTTGCCAACCACTGTTGGTGATGAACTTCTTTAGCATTTTCTTGTCTGTGAAGCTCTTTATCTAACCTTCAATTCTAAAAGATAGCTTTGTTGGGTAGAGTAATCTTGGTTGTAGGTTCTTGCTATTCATCAATTTGAATATTTCTTGCCACTCCCTTCTGGCCTGCATAGTTTCTATTGAGAAATCAGCTGACAATTGTATGGGTACTCCCTTGTAGGTAACTAACTGTTTTTCTCTTGCTGCTTTTAATATTCTCTCTTTGTTTTTTGCCCTTGGTATTTTAATTATGATGTGTCATGGTGTGGTCCTCTTTGGATTCCTTTTGTTTGGGGTTCTCTGCGCTTCCTGGACTTGTAAGTGTATTCCTTTCACCAGGTAGGGGAAGTTTTCTGTCATTATTTCTTCAAATAGGTTTTCAGTATCTTGCTCTCTCTCTTCTTCTGGCACCCCCATAATTCGGATGTTGGTACACTTGAAATTGTCCCAGAGGCTCCTTACACTATCTTCATATTTTTGGGTTCTTTTTTCTTTTTCTTTTTTGGTTGAGTGTTTTTTGCTTCTTTGTATTTCAAATCTTTGACCTGATTATTGGGATCCTCTAGTCTGCTGTTGAATCTCTGTATATTATTCTTTATTTCAGTCAGTGTATGCTTAATTTTTGATTGGTCCTTTTTTATATCCTTGAGGGTCTCACTAAATTTCTCAGAGGTTTCTAGAAGATTCTTGAGTAACCTTATAACCGTGGTTTTGAACTCTATATCCAGTATTTTGCTTTCATCCATTTCTTTCATTTGTGACTTGTTTCTTTGTCTCCACATTTTGGCTGCTTCCCTGTGTTTGTTTCTATATACTGGGTAGCTGCTAAATCTCCTTGAGTTGATAGAGTGGCCTTGTGTGGTAGGTGTCCTATAGGGCCTAGTGTCTCAGCTTCCCCAATCACCTGAGGTGGACACTCTTGGTGCACCCCTTTGTGGCCTGTTTGCACAGTCTTGTTGTAGTTAAGCTTTGATTGCTGTTGGTATCACTGGGAGGAATTGACCTCCAGGCCAACTGACTGTGATGACCAGCTGTGTCTACACTAGAAGATCTGCTGCTCAGGAGACACCCTTATGGGGCAGGACTTGCTTCAGTGGGCCTCTAGTGCTCACTGAGTCTGCCCCTTGAATGTGTCTCTTCTGGATATGAAGAGTTGTAATCCATTATGGTCTCACTCTGACCACTGGGTACCCTGGCTCTTGGATCTCCAAGGAGGAGCAAGGTCAGCCACTGCCTGGGGCTGTCCAGCAGTAGCTACAGAGAGATCTGCAGATTCCTCCTCTTTGTATGGGGTTTGGAAGTGCCCAGACGAGGCCCAGCTTTGAAGCAAGGCAGGCTGCTGCTGCCGGGCCTTGGACCTTATTTTGGAAGCTCTGGGGCTCTCTGACCCAGCTGCAGTTTGACAGATTTTAGGCAGAGAAAGGACAGGCCATTCATATGCAAAACCCAATGCACACAGCTTGGGTGGGATTGTAATTGGGTGGGGCTGGATCTCTGGGAATCACCAGGGCAGAGCAAACAGCAATGGCTGCCAGTCAGCCCTGTACCAGAGAGGTCCCCAGGTCTCCATGTCTCATACCCCCTGCAGGAACAATGATCACTTGGGAGCACCTCTGAGAGAAAACCGCCCTCACAATCCTGTCCCGATGCCAAACAGTCCAGTTTCTCCCCATATGTGTCTGGGTCCCCCAGAGTCTCGCCCAGAACTAGAGTCAGAGCCAAAGGGAGCTTGTATCTCCCTCCCAATTAAAAGAGAAGCACATCCAGGTGCCAGCACTTTCCACGCCTCAGCACCTCTTAACTGTCTCAATGTGCTTTCTTCACCTCTGTAGTTGTAGAACTTCCAGTCAGCCAGCTTTCCCGTGGTTCTGGGTGGTAGTTGTTCTGCCTTTTAGTGGTAATTTTGATGTGGTTTTGAGAGGCAGCAAGTATAAGTGTTTATCTATGCTGCCATCTTGGTTCTCTCCTCCTCTTTTTTCTTTCTTTTCACTTTGGGTATGTCATTTAGGGAATGACTATGAGATGGAGAATTAGGCTAAAATACAAAACAACAGCACTAGTTTTGACACACACACAAAAAAATGTTTTGCCAAATGGAATTCTATTTTATCTAAAGTTGAGGTAAGGAAAAGTCTTCAAGTTTATCTGTAAATATGGTGGTTCAATTTCTCATATGTGTGTGTGTCTGGGGCTGAGGGGTAGGGTCAGAATTTTGACTCAAGTAGGCAGAATAATGCCCTTCCCTTCACTAAAGATGCCATGTAATATTCCCCAGAACCTGAAACTATGTTAGGTTAGATCAGTGGTTGGCAAACTGCAGCTCACTAGCCACATGCAGCTCTCGAGTCACATGCAGCTCGCGAGCTGTGGTTTGCCGCTCTGTTGACTAATGAGTTTGCCGACCACTGCCTTAGGGAAAAACACTTAAAAACCATTGTAATAATGTACTAATGTCTTTAACCTGAAATCAAAACTT
The DNA here is from genome assembly GCA_026230045.1 of Corynorhinus townsendii. Classification (NCBI taxonomy): domain Eukaryota; kingdom Metazoa; phylum Chordata; class Mammalia; order Chiroptera; family Vespertilionidae; genus Corynorhinus; species Corynorhinus townsendii. The sequence goes on along the minus strand of JAPDVU010000002.1, from coordinate 147,095,350 downwards.
CTGGGTAAGTATAATGCCTTACAGCAATGGTGGGCGAACTCATTAGTCAACAGAGAGGCAAACCGGGGCTTGCGAGCTGCATGTGGCTCGCGAGTCGCAGTTTGCCAACCACTGGGTTAGATTATAGAGAGTTTTCAAGATTTCAAATGGAATTAAGATTTCTAATCACTGATTTTGTTATAGGAGATTATCCTGGATTATTCAGATGGCCTCAATATAATCGCATGGATACTCAAAATGAAAAAGGGAGGCAGAGGAAGAGGGCAGAATAATATAATGTGAGAACAAACCAGCCTACCGTTGCTGGCTGTGGAGGGGACTACAAGCCAAGGAATGTGGGCAGCCTCAAGAAGATGGACAAAACCAGGAAATAGGTTCTTCTCTAGAGCCTCCAGAAAGGAATGCAGCCTTGGTGACACCTAGATTTTTTTAAAATATATTTTCTATTATTGATAATATTATAGATATCTCTCATTTCTCCCCCCTCTCCACTCCTCCTCCCAGCCCCTACCACCCACCCAGATCTTCACTACCCTTATAAGTACATAAGTTTTTTGATTTACTTGACACTTAGATTTTAACCCTATGAGACTTATGTCAGATTTCTGCCTTCTAGAACTACAAGAAAATAAATTTGTATTGTTTTAAATCACTAGGTTCTGGTAATTTCTTACAGCAACAATAGAAAAATAATACATATTTCCTGAAGTTACATACTATAGCATGACTGTATAATTCTGGCCTACTATTGGAGCAGGGTAGTGGTACTGTGGTTTGAGTGAAGGGAGAGGAAACAAAATACTAAGACAGCCCAGCCAACCTTCATGTCATCAAAGAATTGTGTCATTGAAATGTTTTTCCTTCCCTGCCTCTTTTGCAATGTTAACTATGGCAACAGATTGGTATCACATAAAATAAGATCTAACTTTAGTTTAATCTAAAAAAAACACAGAGTTTCATTCCAAATGTCTTATTTTAATAAACTTTTCTTTTTGTAAAGTAGAAGCATGTACTTCAATATCCCATTTAACTAAAATAAGATTAAATGTCACCCCAAACTCTTTCTTTGTTACAAATCCGTCTATTGAATATGTGTGTGTGCCTCAGATGAATCTGCACTTATATGCTATAAGTCATTTTCCTTGTAACTGTCTCTTACATAAATTCTTCCTTTTTGTTTCAAACAATTTCTGAAAGAGTAGAGATCACTCTGTTTCTATTTCTAGTTAAATGACTTATAAGATTCTGCATATGATTTTTTAAAATTTAAATATGTGAAGTCTTAAGAGTTGTGGTTAGCTGGAGATTTTATATTTGTATTCACTGATAATCTGAATTCTAGGATTGGAAGGGCATTCAAAATTCACTAACTTCTCTGTATGTAGACATCTATATTAATGTTCTAAACAGATATTTCCTTTTTTTTTTCCTTTTGGCTTTTACAATTCTCCTGGGAGACACTTTCATTGCACATTAAAACAATGTGAAGTTGAAACTGTGTTTCAAATCCATGCTTCTGTGTTCTGTAATATCTAACCTAAGTCCCTCCTGATCCCTTTCAAATCCACTTCCTGTTCTGGTCTTAATAGTAATATGTCACTTCTCTAGATCTTCTGAATCATCCTCTTTTGTATACTTGAAATTTCTTAAGTAGTAATCTTTCTCTAACAATAGTTTCTTCCTATACTGGCTTAAGAGAAACTCAAGTGTTTTCCTGAAAGATGCAAAGAATTCAACAATTAATCACATTATTTCTTCTCCAATAAATGCACGTCATAAGTCACTTGTGGAACCCAAACTAAGTATTATATCCTAATTCAATTGTAAATAAAGAATTAAATTATATTAAAGCATTTCAATCAATGCATCATTGTCAAATATCTTATAATATTACTATATTAAGGACTCATTTTTATCTATGACTTCCATAGCCTGTTTTTTATTTTTAATTACAATTAAAATAAAAATTTATTTCTACCAAGAAATTCTGTAGTTGATTTGCTCCTATTAAAGGAGAAATATGATTATAGTTCAAAGATTATTGGACTGGGATGGGAATAAGGAAACAAGACATTCTTTTAGCTGGGCCTCTGATTCTTCTGAAAAAATAGACATTTTGAATTACATAGACTTATTGTTCTATATTTCTCTGGCTCCTCCCCTTAGATATTTTTAGATTAATTGATGTGCATTTATGGAACTATGGAAGTTAAGAACAAAAATATACGACTGCTTGTGTGAAATGCTATTTAATTTTTTTCTCACACAAGAAATGTCTAGTCTGTTAAAACTAATGAAACTGGTGAGAAACTCCAAAAAACAATTGTTCTCTAAACTATTATTTTCTAATGATTTCAAAATATTTTTCAATATTTTCTTAGGGGTAGTAGTTTGCGGTAGCAAGTTTCTAATTTCCAAGGCTATTGCTCCTATAACTTAGAGATAGATTTTAAATGTGTTAAATCTTATATGAGGATATTTACTTGAACTTTCATAAGTTGCTAAAGAAGATATATAATGCATATGTGCAAATATTCCAATTGGAAAATTATCTACACATAAAAATGTAAATTAACTTAATGTCAGACAAATAAAATGCTAAGCTAGGTAGTTCTTAAAATAATTGTGAATGACCATTAGGAATAAGAAGAAATATTCAAGATATAATCTTAAAATGAACCAAAGTAAAAATGTCTAAATATTTTAACTGCAAATTTATATGCATTTAAAGCATACTTTTTGAACATATAAAAATAGGTAATAAATTAGAGTGGAAAATAACACTTTTATAATTGCAAAATTATCTTTAATCATACTATATGGTTTAAATTGTTATAGATTATATCTCAAAGGATCCTCAACAACTTTCTGAGAAACTATAATGGGAAAATATTACATAAGATATTGAAAAACCTTAGTATAGTTAGCTAAGCATAGACAGTTTCTTCCTCTTCAGAATGCTTTATCTTAGCTGTATTCTAATTTTTGGAATACTGTTAAGTTTGGGCATAATGATTATGTCTTAAAATAATTTAAGTTCTACCTCTTTAGTATTTTTCATTGTTTTTTTCTTACTTTTATATTCTTTTTACATATTTTACAGTCTTCAGAGATGGGAATAGAGAGGTAGTTTTCAAACACTAGTTAATATAGGCTCCAACTATAACCAAGAACATAATTTCCTTCAAGGAAAGTTGTCATTATCAGCAGCAACACTTTTTTTTTTTTGATTGAGAACTATTTTATTTTATTTTTTAATATTTTTTATTGTTTAAAGTATTACATATATTAGTACATATATCTCCTTTTTTTCCCCCCATTGACCTTCCCCCAGCATCCCCTACCCCCTGTCGCATGCCCTCATCCCCCAGTGTCTTGTGTCCATTGGTGTGCTTATATGCATGCATACAAGTCCTTTGGTTGATCTATTTCCATCCCTCCCCAACACTCCCCAGCCTTCCTGCTGTAATTTGACAAGCTGTTCGGTGCTTTACTGCCTCTATATCTATCTTTTTATTCATCTTTATTTTCCATAAATGAGTGAGATCATGTGGTATTTTTCTTTCATTGACTGGCTTATTTCACTTAACATAATGCTCTCTAGGTCCATCCATGCTGCTGCAAATGGTAAGAATTCCTTCTTTTTTATATCAGCATAGTATTCCATTGTGTAGATATACCATAGTTTTCTAATCCACTCATCTGCTGATGGGCATTTAAGGCTGTTTCCAAATCTTAGCTATGGTGAATTGTGCTGCTATGAACATAGGGGTGCATATATCCTTTCTAATTGGTGTTTCTTGGGATATATTCCTAGAACTGGATTAATGGGTCAAATGGGAGCTCCATTTTTAATTTTTTGAGGAAATTCCATACTCTTCTCCACAGTGGCTACACCAGTCTGCATTCCTACCAGCAGTGCACAAGGGTTCCTTTTTCTCTGCATCCTCTCCAGCAATTGTCATTGGTTGATCTGTTGATGATAGTCATTCTGACAGGTGTGAGATGGTACCACATTGTTGTTTTGATTTGCATCTCTCAGATAATTAGGGATTTTGAGCATGTTTTCATATGTCTCTTGGCCCTTCCTTCTGTCTTCTTTCAAAACGATTCTATTTAGGTCCGTTGCCCATTTTTTTATTGGATCATTTATCTTCCTTTTATTAAGTTGTATAAGTTCCCTATAGATGTAGAGATTAAACCTTAAACAGTGATAACATTTGCAAATATGTTCTCCCATACCGTGGGCTTTCTTGTTGTTTTGTTGATGGTTTCTTTTGCTGTGCAAAAGCTTTTTATTTTGATATAGTCCCATTTGTTTATTTTCTCTTTAGTTTCTATTGCCTTAGGAGCAGTACTGGTGAAGAAATTGCTTTGGCATATGTGTGAGATTTCTCTGCCTGTGGATTCCTCTAGTTTTTTAACTGTTTCCCATCTTATGTTTAAGTCCTTTAGTCATTTTGAGTTTATTTTTGTGTATGGTATAAGTTGGTAGTCTAATTTCATTTTTTTTACAGGTATCTGTCCAATTTTCCCAACACCATTTATTGAAGAGACTTTTTTGACTCCATTGTATGTTCATGCCTTCTTTGTCAAATATTAATTGAGTATAGTAGTTTGGGTCGATATCTGGGTTCTCTATTCTATTCCATTGTTCTATATGTCTGTTCTTGTGCCAGTACCAAGCTATTTTGAAAAGAGTGGCCTTGTAATACAGCTTGAAATCTGGTATTGAGATCCCACCTAATTTGTTCTTCTTTCTCAGGATTGCTGTGGCTATTTGGGGTCTTTTTTTATTCCAGATGAATTTTTAGAGAATTCTTTCTTTCTAGGTCTATGAAATATGCCATTGGTATTTTAATGGGGAGTGCATTGAATCTATACATTGCTTTTGGTAGTATGGACATTTTGATGATGTTGATTCTACCAATCCATGAACATGATATGTTCTTCCATCTGTTTATGTCTTTCTCTGTCTCTTTTTTCAGTGCCCTGTAGTTTTCCGCATATAGGTCTTTTACCTCCTTAGTTAAATTTATTCCTAGGTATCTTACTTTTTTTGGTGCAATGTAAATGAGATTGCTTTTTTAGTCTCTCTTTCTGTAAGTTCACTATTGGTGTATAGAAATGACATAGATTTCTTGGCATTAATTTTGTATCCTGCTACATTGCCAAATTCATTTATTAAGTCTATTAGTTTTTTGATGGAGTCTTTTGGGATTTTTATGTATAATATCATGTCATCTGCAAATAAAAACAGCTTTACTTCTTCTTTTCCAATTTGGATGCCTTTTATTTCTTCTTCTTGTCTAATTGCAATGGCTAATACTTTCAGTACTATGTCGAACAGGAGTGGTGAGAGTGGGCATCCCTGTCTTGTTCCTGTTCTTAGGGGAAATGGTTTTAGTTTTTGCCCATTGAGTATGATGTTAGCTGTGGGTTTATCATATATGGCTTTAATTATGTTGAGGTATGATCCTTTTATTCCCATCTTGTTGAGAATTTTTATCAGGAAAGGGTGTTAGATTTTATCAAATGCTTTTTCTGCATCAATTGATATGACTGTGTGATTTTTATCTCTCAATTTTTTTATGTAATGTATCATGTTTATTGATTTGTGGATATTGTACCATCCTTGCATTCCTGGAAGAAATCCTACTTGGTCATGGTGTATGATCTTTCTGATGTACTGCTGGATCCGATTTGCTAGAATTTTGTTGAGGATTTTGGTTTCTATGTTCATGAGGGATATTGGCCTGTAATTCTCTTTCATTGTGTTGTCTTTATCTTGTTTTGGTGTTAGGTTGATGCTGGCTTCATAGAAGGAGCTTGAAAGTGTTCCTTCCTCTTGAATTTTTTGGAATAGTCTGAGGAGGATAGGTTTTAGTTCTTCCTTGAATGTTTGATAAAACTCCCCTGTGAAGCCACCTAGCCCCAGGCTTTTGTTTGCTGGAAGCCTTTTGATGACTCTTATAATTTCTTCCATAGTAATTGGCCTATTGAGATGTTTAGATTCTTCCTGATTGAGTTTTGGAAGGTTATATTTTTCTAGGAATATGTCCATTTCCTCCAGGTTGTCCAGTTTGTTGGAATAGAGTTGTTCATAATATTTTTTAACAATCCTTTGTATTTCTGTGGGGTCTGTTGTTATTTCACCTCTTTCATTTCTGATTTTGTTTATTTGGGTCCTCTCTTTTTGCTTCTTGTTGAGCCTGGCTAGAGGTTCATCAATCTTGTTTATCCTTTCAAAGAACCAGCTCTTGGTTTTGTTCATCTTTTGTATTGTTTTTTTGGTTTCAATGTCTTTTATCTCCTCTCTGATCTTTATTATTTCCTTCCTTCTGCTTACACTGGGATTTTCTTGTTTCTCTCTTTCTAACTCTTTGAGTTGTAGGGTTAGGTAATTTATTACCATTGTTTCTTGTTTTGTTGCAGTAGGCTTGTAGAGCTATGAACTTTCCTCTCAAGACTACTTTTGCTGTGTCCCATAGATTTTGGATTGTTGTGTTTTCATTGTCATTTGTTGCCATGATGTTTTTTATTTCTTCTTTGATCTCTCTTGTAACCCAGTCATTGTTTCATAGCATGCTGTGCAGTCTCCATGTGTTTGGTTTTCTTGGATTGTTTTTATTGTAGTTGATTTCCAGTTTTATGCCACTGTGATCTGAGAAGATGCTTGATATGATTTCTATCTTCTTGAATTTGAAGAGACTTTGCCTATGACCCAACAAATGGTCTATCTTTGAAAATGACCCATGTGCACTTGAGAAGAATGTATATTCTGTGGCTTTGGGGTGAAATGTTCTGAAGATGTCAATTAATTCCATCTGGTCTAGTGAGTCATTTAGGATTGATGTTTCTTTGCTGATTTTTTGTTTTGAGGATTTGTCCAATGGTGACTGTGGGGTATTAAACTATCCTACTATGATTGTATTGCTGTCAACCTCTCCCTTGATATCCTCCAGGAGTTTTTTTTTTTATGTATTTGGGTGTTCCTGTATTGGGTGCATATATGTTTACCAGAGTTATTTCTTCTTGTTGGATTGCTCCCTTTAATATTATGAAGTGGCCTTCCTTATCTCTTGTTATGTCCTTCACTTTGAGATCTAATTTGTCAGATATAAGTGTTGCTATCCCAGCATTTTTTTCATTTCCATTTGCCTGAAAACCCTTTTTCCATTCCTTCACCCTCAGTCTGTGTGTGTCTTCTTTTTTTTGAGGTGAGTTTCTTGTAGACAGCAGATATATGCGTCATATTTTCTTATCCAATCCATTACCCTATGTCTTTTGATTGGGGCATTTAATCCATTTACATTTAAAGTTATTATTGATAGGTACTTATTTGTTGCCATTTTTAGTCTTTACCCCTGTGTTCCTTCTTCACTTCCTATTTCTTTCTTTCTTTCTTTTTTTACAGCAGACCCTTTAGCATTTCTTGCATTGCTGGTTTGGTGGTAATAAATTCCCTTAGTCCTTTTTTGTCTGTGAAGCTCCTGATTTCACCTTCAATTTTGATTGATAGCCTTGCTGTGTACAGTATTCTGAGATTCAGACCCTTCCTTTGCATGATTTTGTATATTGCATTCCATTCCCTTCTGCCCTGATGAGTTCCTGTTGAGAAATCAGTTGCTAGTCTGATGGGGGTTCCTTTGTAGGTAACTTTCTGTCTCTCTCTGGCCGCTTTTAAGATTCTTACTTGTCGCTGGTGTTTGACAATTTAATTTTAATGTGCCTTGGCGTCGGTCTTTTGGGGTTCATTTTGCTTGGGACTCTGTGAGCTTCTTGGATTTGTGTGGGGTTTTTTCCCCCTGTATCAGGGAAGTTTTCTGTCATTATTTCTTCAAACAGGTTTTCTATTCCTTGCTCAGTTTCCTTTCCTTCTGGAACCCTTATTATGCGGATGTTTTTTGCTTTTTTTTCATGTTGTCCCAAAGTTCCCTTAGACTCTCCTCCTGCTTTTTAATTATATTTTTTCTAGAAGCTTCTCTACTTGGGTATTTTTTCCTACCTTGTCTTCTAGCTCACTGATGCGGTCCTCTGCTTCTTCTGGTCTACTTTTGGTGCTTTCTATTGAGTTCTTTACAGCAGCAATGTCATTTTTCATTTCTTCTTGGTTCTTCTTCATTTCATCTTGGTTCTCACACATATTGTCGAATTTGTCTTCTATTCTTTTCAGCCACCTTATGACCATTTCTCTGAATTCTCTCTCTGACAGGTTGCTTGCCTCCATTTCGTTTATTTTCTTTACTGGATATGCGGGTTTTTCTTTCATATGTGGACTGTTACTTTGTCTCCCCATGCTCTCTTCTCCGGATGGTTGGTTATATAGTTCTCTCTCTCCTTTCCATGGTGGAGCGTAGAGCTCCTCTGAATCCATGTTTTTGTGCCAATTTGGAACTGGTGCTCTGGGGTTCGCAGCTGCTCAGTGGGTTCCACAGTTGTAGATTTTCAGGCTTCCAATAACATCCACTTTCCCCTTCAAGATGGCGTGATCTCTGTGTCCGATATGGTCGCTCCAGGATGGAACCCAGCAGCAGTGGGGGCTGCCCAGTCAGAAGAGCCCTGACCAGCAGTCCCCACCTTCTCCTGGAGTATAGCTGTCCCTCAACTCACCAACAAACACTCCCCATGCGACCCTCAGCTGTTCTTTCTATCTGCTCTGGGACAAGGCTCGGGACACGTCTGCCTATTCCGATGCCATTTTTTCCAGCCCTTGCAGCAACACTTTCAAGGAGAAGACCCTGAAGGCAAATAGGGTGTAATCAGAAGAATGAAATGTTTTTGACTATTAAAATTTACTCCTGGCTTAAAGATTTAATTAAGTGTTTTTGCACCTCTTCTATAATTTGTACCTAACATTCACATTGTCAGCATTTATTCTATTAGCAATTGGCAGCCCAATTTTCCTAAGATGGACAAAGTAAAAATTTGTACACTATTTTCTCTATTGGAGAATCAAAATGCGAAGAGTAAACTATTCACAAATAAGTAGAATAGTTTGCTTCCTTTGACTAATGATGGCTCTATACCCTTCATCCTCTTCTAATACGTGATATATCAAGAGCTTCTTTTTTTCCCCCTCAAAGTGCATTTGCCACAGAAAATTGGCCAATACCATATATTAACATCCCAGTGATGAAGGAGCAACCAACACATTCAGAAGACTTGTTTTCAGGAAATAGAGTTGAGTAACTAAAGGATGTGATAATTTTTTCTCACTCCTAGTTTGCATAAAAATTGTTTTGGGAAAAATGGGTTCAGCTGTAATAGTGCTTGTCAGCCTCTTCCCATGGGAAGTGTGGATTCTCTGTGACACTCTGCTAAGGAGGAAGACATAGAGATGGATTGCAGTCAGACCTTGAACTTCAAATTAGTGGACAATAGCTTTGTGGAGATATCAACTAAATTTTCTCCCTACAGAAATATTGTACAGCCTGACAGGCCAAGAGCATCCATTATTTTTAATTGGAGAGAAAAATGACATAGTTTGAGTGACACATCACATATCCATAGCCTAATTTTGTGATGGGTAAGGAATTTGCTAGCAAAGTGGACTTTCGTTTTGTATTCAGTTCCTCTTCCCACCAATGGGAAGTGGTGAGGGGAGAAATGTCTAAATGTCAAACATTCAGTGAGAAGGAGACTACTGTTTCTTGGCAGAGGCAATTAGGTGGACCTTGCTAAACCCTGGACTCGGGATTGAAGGCTCCTTCCAGGTAACAGTGCCCTTTGTTCTGTTTTCAAGCGTCACAGACAGATGTATGTTCTGAAAAAAGAAACTTTCCCCTCTATGATTAAATATTTATCACAGCAAGAAGTTAGCAGTGGGATTAAGTGCCTTCAATTAACCACAACAGAGGGTTGTAAGTGACTACAGAAGAAGTATAAATATTTTACAAGGGAAGAGCAGGTCAGAGCAGTGAGGTTGCCAATCTTTATGTTTCCTCATAAGCCCATTGCAAACTTTGTTGTAGGGTTGTGGGAGGAGATTGTCATTTAGAGTAAAACTTAGGTATAAACTCTCTTTGGTTTCCAGGTGGTTTTATGAATAAAGAGCAAAAGAACCCATCTAAGATGAAACTGATCAGTTTCAATGCTACACTATTAAGAGTTCTTGCATACCAAGAAAAAGGTTGTCTTAATATATAGGCAAAGATAACCTCTTTGAAGGCAGGTGTTATACTTTCTATGGGTTCCATCATGTACCCTGCCTAGATGGACAACAGTTTTAGATGTAGGCAACAATATACTCTACCATTCTGAATAAAAGTAAAAGTAATACTCATCTTCACAAAAATACCATCTTTACATTCTTTAGGGCACTGGTTCTCAACCTTTCTAATGCCGCAACCCTTTAATACAGTTCCTCATGTTGTGGTGACCCCCAACGATAAAATTATTTTTGTTGCTACTTCATAACTGTAATTTTGCTACTGTTAATGAATCATAATGTAAATATCTGTGTTTTCCCATGGTCTTGGGCTCTACAGCAGTGGTTCTCAACCTGTGGGTCGCGAAAACACAGATATTTACATTACAATTCATAACAGTAGCAAAATTACAGTTATGAAGTAGCAACAGAAATAATTTTATGGTTGGGGATCACCACAACGTGAGGAACTGTATTAAAGGGTCACGGCCTTAGAAGGGTTGAGAACCATTGCTTTAGGGATACAAAAATAACACAAACATGACAAACAGGAAAGAAAAAAAGTACAGAATTACCTTCTAAAAAATAAGTGATGGTTTGATAAAATTATGTTTCAGGGTTAGGGTACAACTGCATTTATATGATATCTACAATAATAAAAGCCTAAGCGACCATCACAACCAAATGGATGACTAAACAGACTGCCTGCGGCAACTAGGCCAGCAGGGGGGTTAGTGAGGGGCGGCCAAATGACTGAGCAGCAGGCTGCGTGGGGCAACCAGGCCCGCAGGTCGGGCAGTTGGGGGTGACCAGGCTGGCATCGGGGGGGCAGTGAGGGGTGACCAGGCTGGCAGGGGGGGGTGCAGTAAGGGATGACCAGGCTGGCATGGGGGCAGTTAGAGGTGACCAGATCAGCAGGGTGTGGGGCAGTTGGGGGTGACCATGCCATCAGGGGAGGCAGTTGGGGTGATCATGCAGTCAGGAAGGTGAGCAGTTAGGAGCCAGTGGTCCCAGATTGTAAGAGGGATGTCCCAGATTGGAGAGGGTACAGGCTGGGCTGAGGGCCCCCCCCCCTCCCTGTGCACAAATTTTGTGCACCAGGCCTCTAGTGTAATCAATAAAAACGTTCATTTTCAGGGATAAATTCAGATGTTTCATATGTCAAAAGTATTTTAAAGTAATTTTACAATAGAATTGTTTGATGTTTTTAAGTAGCTCTATCTAGCTTGAGTGATACTGTATCATCATCCATAAACATGAGAATAACATCCCCTCACCAAGCTAGTCTAAAAAATAAAGGAGATGGTATAAGTGATCACAGCTAGTACTGTACCTTAAACATAAGCATTTAATAAATACTTCCTCCCTGTTCTCCTTTTCTTAGCTTGTCTTGAGTTTATCACAGCTATTTTTCTATAAAAATAGCTAACATAAATGATCCATTAGCATGCCCTGTAATTGTACAAAATCTGACATATTAGTTTATAGCAATGTGATAACTCAAGAAATACTTTCTCATTTTTTCATACCTTTGGGTATAATATTGGGCCTGGTTATGACCAATTCAGATATAAACATTCACATAACAATCATACCTAATTCATCTAATTTCAGGCCCCAGTTGCAAATAATGACATGAGTTCTAGTTATATAGAATTATGCTAAGTTGTCAAATGAAATTCTATTTTCCTCTGTGGTAATTCAAGGTGAATTTTATTAAGTCTTGAAAAACAGAATGGTAAGGTGTCATATAGAGAAAATATGAAGAGTTTCATGGAGTCTTGAGAAGGTTGATTTTTTATTTATTTTCTTTTTAATATATTTCTTGCAAGATGGATGGTAACTCCTGGCTATATCGTTAAACGATGCCCCAAAATGAAAAATTCAATTTAGAACTATTATGTCTGCCTGGTAATTTGCATTAAAATAATTATTAAATATGTTACTATTAAAATATATTTAATATATGTGTCAAACATATGTGCTAGTTAACACTAATCTACGACAGTCAGTGGTTGGTACACTGAGTTGTTGATGTTGTGTCTGCGGAATGGCCGTTCATTTCAAGTGCAGTTCCATGTGTCCAGGGCAAGGCTTCCCTACAGTCAGACCAGGTTGTATGACTCTCCTATATCCAGACCAGGTTAATACATTTGGTAAAATTTGAAATAAGAGTTTTCTTTTTTATAATGCACTGTCTTCTCTCTTTTAACCCCAGAGTTTACCAACATTTACCAAAAAACAAAATAAAATAACATGAAATGAAAAACTAATATTGGCTGAATAGTCAAAGTGACTTGGTTAATGTGTAGCATAGACAAATATATATTTCCTATTTCTTCTGCTATGTTTTTGGTCAACATTTATTTTTCCTGCTTATTCTGTTTAGAGAGCACCACAAATATTATGGTGATGAGGATAAGTTCATATTTGTCCTGTGCAATTGGCATCACAATGGTTAACACAGCTCCAACAAGCCTCCTTGCAAATGTACATTTGGCAGCTTTGCTCATCAGCCAAAGGAAAGGATGTGGCAGTTTAGCTTAACTGCTGCATTCAGTAAACACTCAAAGAAACAGTCAATGCATTGTGGAATCTGAAATGGCTCTTGTTACCAGTCCTGACTTCATGTGATTCTTGGAACAGTAGATGAGGCTGCAGTTGAGATGCCTTTCAAGAAAGAATGTACAATTTAAATAAATTTAAATAAAAATAGTCTTCTAGAAGTCAGAATGCATTCCACTTAATTAACAAGTCACTCTTGATAAAAATTTATGTATGTAGCATTTCATAGAGTACATAAATTGAACCTGAACTGGGAATATTTATCATCTTGAAATGCTGCAGGTTGGAATAAACCTATAACATTTCACATGTTCCCTGGTTATTTGAAAATGTGAAAGATTTGTATGAGTTACAAGATGGGCTTTCAGGCGCTTCACTTAGGAACAAACTACAGTGACTGTCAGATCATTTATATGGCTCTTCTCTCATTCTGTTACTGCACTTGTCTGTCCAAGAGTTCTTTACAATCTGAACACATTTTTTAAGACAAGTAACAATGCTTGAATTTAGGGACATAGTCAAAGTTACAGGAACAAAAGAACAGCTGAAAGACCCTGATAGAATGTAAAATATGGAATGTGTTGTGTATGTTATGCATTCTCTGAGTGGGTGGCCTCATAATAAGCCATGCAAGACCAGTGTAAGCCTGTTCCCAAAGATCAATGCCATGACTGCAGTCATCCATCATCTCTAACACAGGCAGGATGCAATCAATGGTAATCCATCTCTTTCCCATTGGATAATTGATTTTTAAAAAAATTTCTGGGATTGATCTTTTTTCATTTTAAGAAACTGTCATTACATAATACAGTAATTTTAAGGATTGAGGAAAAAGAGGGTTAGGTTGTTTCAATAAAATTCTAATGGCACTAGATTTAATCATATTCTCTTTCATGATTAGACCTAGGAAAATTGTGAAGCTATTGCCTTGGATTTTTTTCTTGTGTTCCAGTTTTGGCTATATCCCCTCCTCTGAGACCATGCTTAACCCCTGGTATGTGCTTATCAAGTTTTCCTTTTGTATCAGTTCACTTACGTTAAGTTGTTTGCTATTAAAGATGTTCCCAATCCAGTGGACATTCATCTCTACAGATTTCTTTTAAAAAATAAAAGCTTTGGTTACTTTTCAATACCATGTCTTGGGGACAATGCTAACTAATAAATATTTTTTAAGTGAAGGCTTTTACAAATATTACACCACCTAGCCAGACTTCAAATTTTCTTTTTTCAACTTATATTTTAGCACTTAATATCATGCCTCACATTTATTTTGTACTCATTTAAGAGATATTCATTTTATATCTTAGGTGCTAGATGCTGTTCAATGCACTGTGTATACATTATTGAGAAGAATAAAAAAGCTGAGTTTCTCCTTCAAAAAACTTACACTGCAATAGGAAGAAAAACAAATGAATGAAAAAGAAATAGATAAATATTTTCAAGTACTGATAGGTGTTGTAGAATATAAAATATTCTGATCTCAGCATGACTGGAGACTTCCCTTATTAAGGTCACTTTGGAAAGCCTCTTGGTGACATTTTACAAAGGACAATAGAATGTTCCAAGGTTCTATAAAGTTCTCTAGGGATTACATATCATCTCCTTTACTTAGTACAGTTTCCTTAAATTACGAATTGTACCACTTAAAGAAACATGGAAGAGTTGACCAACAGTATACTTCCATTTAAAACATTCAGCAAAGCAGGCAGCCAACAAATTACAGACTTTTTGAGAAATGCAAAAATGATGCATAAAGTAAACTTTAAACATACTCATTATCAAAGATTAAGAATTTTATGTGAATTGAGTAAGGGATGTTATCTGAAAAATCACAGACCCCCAAGACAAGAACAACTTGGATAGAATAGTCATGGATTTGGGACCTCAAGAGGTCACATAGGGTGTTGTTTTAACAAATATAATTTATGGTTAATGTGCTACTCATTCAAATAGAACTAGATTTTTATAATTTCCTAAGGGGCATTTAATGTGACCAGATTATTCATAGTTATGAACTTATGCAAATTTACTCACTTGTAAAAAGTCATTCATAAAACATTGATTGAGCCCTATGAGCACAGAGCCCATGAGGAAGTTGAGTGAGCCAATTCCTGTTATCCTAGAGGAACACCTCCACTGCTAATATCTTACTAAGAGGTACTAGATTCATTTAGGTTAACAGCCGTCTGCTATGATAGAGGTATTAACATTTCTTTTAATAAGACTAATTACTACAATAGCAATTACAATTTTGATCTTCCAGTAGGGAAGTGCTCTACTCTATTCTGAACCCTTCCATGAATCCATGAACCTGTAGGATATTGAAGATCTGTAAGGCACTCTCTAATATGGTATAGAGCAGTGCAATTTATGTTGATGGGCTGGAGAGTCCATCTTATTAGTATCTGAATCTACTCTTGCACCAGCTTCCAACTCCAACACTCTCCAGTTCCCCAACACTGTTGTTCCTTGGTTCCAAACCTATAGTTTTTTCAAATATAGCACCTATATTGACTCTGTACCCATATTTTTAACAGTGCCTTTATTTATACATTTTGAGTTGGCTTTCCTTCTAGCCCTTCCACCTCCTGTTATCTAAAATGAGAATTCCTTACCCTTTTTCCTGGTCCTATGAAATCTTGCTA
This sequence comes from Corynorhinus townsendii, assembly GCA_026230045.1. Classification (NCBI taxonomy): domain Eukaryota; kingdom Metazoa; phylum Chordata; class Mammalia; order Chiroptera; family Vespertilionidae; genus Corynorhinus; species Corynorhinus townsendii. The sequence continues at coordinate 147,079,990 of JAPDVU010000002.1, read as the reverse complement.
TTGAAGTTTGAAGTAACAATGGAAGAGACTGGGCATAGACTAGGCTTCTAAAGTGGGGCAAAATTTGAACATGTTGAGGTAAAAAGAGGGCATTCCAAGAGAAACATTGTCTAGCAGTGCAGATAATAGCATACATTGTATATTGTAGAAACTAGATTGATAGAAGTAAGTTCTGTATTAGTGAGCAGGAGGATATGTGTTTATCCAGGTAAAGTGAAATTTGATTATAAAGGGACTTAATGAATATAAAGGTTGGGATTTAGAGCAACAAGAAACATATAGTTGAAAGTTGCAGAACTCAGCAAGAAGCCAATGATTTAGACAAAAAGTCTGTTTTTTATTAAAAAAAGGCAATTTACTATCTCAAATCTTAAATCAAGGGCATTAAAATTATTCTTTTTGTGCATTTTCTCATATTCTACTTTCTGTTTTCTTTTAGCCAATTATTTTTAGGTTATTCTTAATAATTATTTTCATGTTTTCTATAACTTACATAACACATACTTTGTCCTCTGTATTCTTAAGACTAAGCATTCATGTCAGGGAAGAGTGCTAGAAAACAAAGATGTTAATTTTATAAGTCCAATGTAGCTATTTCTTCAATATTCAATTTAGAGAGAGAATTTTACATAAAAGTACCAATTGAGTATCCATCTGGTAAGTCTTTAGCATTATCTAATTTCTTCCCACTGCCTCTGAAGCTGCCGAGACACCTCAGGGACTATTTGTTTAACATCGTTGCTGCAGGCCATGGAAAATTCTGTGCACTGCTTTCCATACATGTCTGGTTACAGCTGGTTCTGGTTTGTGTGTTTTGGGGTTTTCCAATGCAATTACTGCCTACTTCATATACACTAAATGAATTTGCCCTTTTCTGTTTCAACTGAAGGTTTTAAGCCAGAGTTTGAAAAATGTGAATACGCTATTTAAAAAATAAAAAAGGCCCAGATAGACTGAAGGAAACTCAGAAAGACAGAGAACCTCAGTGGGATATTTTTCCAAGCAGGAACTAACAAATAAACAAAAAACAAAAAAAATGGAGAGGGGAAACTATTGCTTTTTCATGGTCAAGATTGTATCAGAGTCCTTCATAAGTGTGTGCACTTTAGTCTCAAGTGTTTCATTTGGGTGAATAACTATTTCCCTTTTCTGTGGAAAGAATTCTCCTACCAAGAGCATGATGTGTTCTGCCTGACCTGATAGATCCATCCTATTCTTAGATCAATATGGGCCTCAGTCTCGTAGTAACAGTGGCTTTTGTTCAATCTCAGTAATTTTCAGACTGACTACCCATAAATGCAGTGAGGAGGAGCCAATTATCCCATAATGCCACTGGCCTGTTATTGCCATATACAGTTATTGGGAGAGAGGTATGCAGCATAACCCCAGGAAGGGCACCAAAGGAATGGCTTTTTCCATCATTATAGTCTCAATAAAATAAAAGAGTTCTCCTTCAACCAGCTTTTTAAATGGAGGTTTATATTACTTTACTGAAAATATGTGCAAAACGCATGGCCACTGACAGAGAAAGTCTGTGCCTTCTGTGTATGCAAGCTAGATATTCCATATATTAACTTTATTCTCTCCTCTGCTGAAGATTGCTGACAACAAGTGAAGTATACTCAAATGTATTGGCCTTTTCAATGCTATTCCAACAACACCTGCAAACATAATGCTGGATTTGTGTTTGGGAGACAGTCTGTACTGTTTTCTGACATGCATGCATTTCGCACAAGCAAATGCAAAAACAATTATGCATTAACAATATGGTTAGTATGTCAGTGATATGCTGTCTTTCACTTAATAATACAACTATGTAAAAGGCCTTTAACCTGCTCATTTCCAGATTTCTAGCTGAATATACCAGTTGGATATAAAATAGGGGAAAATTGTGTATATTTTATTGTTGATAGTATTACAGATATCTCCCATTTCCCCCCTGACAGGAACTTTAAAGCATTTCTGCTGGATCCACTTCATTCAAGACAGAGTCAAACTGAGGAGTGAGCTGTGACTCCTCTCATGGGGAGGACTTGTGTGCCAGGAAGCTCAGGGAGGAAAATCTGGCAGAATGTTCCAGATGTTCCTGAACGATATTTGAAGTGTGTGTGTGTGTGTGTGTGTGTGTGTGTGTGTGTGTGTGTGGTGTTTGGGGAAGCACGTGTGTTGGGGCCATGAGGAAGAGAGAGTTCTGGGGGAGAATACCTGGGTCCCATCAGGACTCTGGAAAGTGAATCTGGTTTTTGATATATCAAGCCTTGAGGCTATGGAGGCAGCTGTCACCTGTTTACACCTGACATGGCTCTTCATTCCAGGCAGTCACAGTGGCTCCACCAGGATGGGCTGTGGATGGTAGAAGCCAGGGTGAGAAAAACAAACAAGATGTTGCACCAGCACAGATAGGAAGTGTTTCAGCACGAGAAAAAAATCCAAACATCACTATTGCAGTATTTGTCTTCCGTTAGGCTCTCTTCTTGCTTTTCCTGCTTCTCCACTTACTGGTCTGACCAGGTACAGGAAAAACTGTTTGTACTCTAAACTTCACACTTCTCACATCTTTTGGGACTGAATTAGGAAAAGACTTACACTATTTTTATATAAGACCTAACTCAAAACTTTATAAGAAAATAAAATGAAAATAAAAGAAAATAAAATGTCTATAAGTTAATGAATCCCCTAATTCTATGCATCTAAAAGCTTAAGAAATATTAAGGTATGTGGTAGAACCAGCTATCAATTAAAAAATTGAAGTTACATTTCATTTACATACTTTCTGAAAATAAATACGATATGGATTGAAACATTAAATATAGAAAAACAATAAAATGGCAGGGAGAAAAATGTAGATTAATATTTAATTTGGAGGTAAAAATACCTTTGTAAATATAAAAGTGAAGGGGTAGACCCATTTGAAAATATTGGTAGATACATAATTATAAATACCCCAAATCACCTTAATATCTTCTTTCAAACAGGGATATATTTGTAACATAACTGATAAAAAGTAATTTATTCTCTCAATATATAAACAACTTGTTGAAGGTCAGAAAAAGAAAATGCATAAGAAATACAAATGGATTGCAAATACACATACAGATACACAAGTGTGCACAGACATACACACAAAGAGATTTTGCCCAACCTGTGGCTAAAGAAAAACAAATTAGAATTAAAAACCAATGTCATCTCTTAAAATGGCAACAATATTTTCTAAAGACAATAGGGCAGGGCAGAGTGGTAAAGGAGCAATTCTGATGGATAGCTTTGTTACCATCTTTTTTGAAAGCAATTTGGTTATCATAGAAGGCATTACAAATGTGTATGTCTAATCAAATATGGGCACAAATATTTTTATAGCAGGTCTTCAAGATATTGTTTATAATAGAAAAAATTATACACATGCTAGTGGCCAGATATTTGATTTTAAAAGAGAATATTATGCACTTACTGAGATCATTTCTTAAAATAATGTTGGACAGAAATAAATTATGCTCATAATAAATTATAAAATAAAAACAAGAATAAAACTTCATGCTATTTTTTCCCAATATTTTTTAAATAAGAGAAATGTGAATGGTATAATTGCACAGACTTTGGAGGGAAATAGGATAGTAGTGTATGTGAACACTATGTCCTTATGTATGTATGTGTCCTTATGGATTATGCCTTTGGTATTAAACATATTTATTGAGATTGAGTTACTCCTGCCTTATTTGCATACAAATTTGGTTTAATTTTTTTCAGGCACTCAAAGCCTTAAAATTGGGCTGTCTAATACACCAGTATTGTAGCTGCTCATTATAGCTGGCCACTGAGCACTGGAAAACTGAATAGTCAGAATGAGATGTGGTGTGACTTTAAAATATACACCAATTTTAAAGACATCGTATGAAAATACTAAGTATTTCTTTAATACATTTTTTATATTACTTATATTAAAATGGTATTTTTTACATGGAAGGTTAAATAAAATAGCTGATTTAAATGAACTTCACCTTATATAATTGTCTAACAACTGTGTGTACACATAAAATTAACACAAAATGATATTGAAAGTAAACTGAGATTGAAAGACAAATTAAAAATGAAAAAAATGTAAGAGGGCTGTTAGGCTTTATTTTAAAACTAGAGGCCCAGTGCACGAAATTTGTGCATGGGGGGTTGGGGTGGGTGTGTCCCTCAGCCCAGCCTTCACCCTCTCCAATCTGGGATCCCTCGAGGGATGTTTGACTGCTGGTTTAGGCCCGATCCTGGTGGGATCGGGCCTAAACGGGCAGTCGGACATCCCCCTCATAATCCAGGACTGCTGGCTCCCAAATGCTCGCCTGCCTGCCTGCCTGATTGTCCCTAAACGCTTCTGCCTGCCAGCCTGGTCACTCCCTAACCACCCCCCTGCCAGGCTGATCGATGCCTAACTCCTCCCCTGCCGGCCCAATTGCCCCTAACTGCCCTCCACTGCCAGTCTGGTCCCCCCCAACTGCCCTCCCCTACCAGCCTGGTCACCCGCAACTGCCCTCTCCTGCAGGCTTGGTCCCCCCCAAATACGCTCCCTGTAGGCCTGGTCCCCCCCAACTGCCCTCCCCTGCCAGCCGTGTCACCCCCAATGGCCTTCCCCTGCTGGCCTGGTCACCCCCAATGGCCTTCCCCTGCTGGCCTGGTCACCCCCAACAGCCTTCCCCTGCAGGCCTGGTCCCCCCTAATTGCCCTACCCTGCCAGCCTGGTTCTCCCCAACTGTCTTCCCCTGTTGGCCTGGTCCTCCTCAACTGTTGTCCCCTGCAGCCCTGGTTGCCCCCAACTGCCCTTCCCTGCTGGCCCGGTCACCCCTAACTGTCCTCCCCTGCAAGCCTGGTCCCCCCTAACTGTCCTCCCCTGCAGGCCCAGTCCCCCCCAACTGACCTCCCCTGAAGGCCTGGTCCCTCCCAACTGCCCTCCCCTGCTGACCTGATAACCCACAACTGCCATCCCCTGCTGGCCATCTTGTGTCCACATGGGGGCAACCATCTTTGACCACATGGGGGCGGCCATCTTGTGTGTTGTAATGACGGTCAATTTGCATATTACTCTTTTATTAGATAGGATACTTCAAATACAGTTGCAACCAACACATGCCTATTAGAATTTTAACATAACCAATTTTCTAATATTTGCAAAACTAATTTGGATATGGATATAAAGTTAGATCATGACCTTAACATCCCATCTCTTACCAACATCTGTTGATTAAGTCTATTTTATTACCTTAATGATATGATAGTGGGATATCACTTGGATAGTGGAACTCGCCTAAGTGAATAAAAAGATGACATCCTAGAAAGTTTCCTTTTGAATGTGATATGAGTAAAATGAACTCAGGTAAAATATATACTTTTGATAAAAAATAAATAAACTTCACCTGTTTCTTATTTCTTTTTTCAACCCAGACACCAGAAAATGTAGAGTTACCCACGTGGAGTGCGATGTGTTTCTAGTGGACAGCACTGCCACAGAATATGCTGGCCTCTGTGACCTTCCACCTGTCTCTCCTGCACCATCCCCAGCATTTGGCATTCTTTGTTCGAGGAGCTTTCACCTCAGGGCAGGTTCTGCAGCTGAGGAGATAGTCGCAGGAGCTAGACAGGCAAGCATCTCTAAATTAAAATTACTTTTGAGAAGTTGTTACCTCTGTCCTCAGAATTAAAAAAAATGTTATTGCATGGAGCTGCTCCAGAGAATGCCAAATAGAAAATCCTGGAACAAGCATTACACTGAATTTACCTCGACAGGGACTAGGCTATTTTATTAATTTTTACTCTTCGTAGCTAACTAGTCTGATTCTAGGCAAATCATATGACACTGGGCTCAGATTTTTTCCATCTGTAAAAGAAATATAAAATTCTTCATCGGTAAGACAAAGCACAATGAAATTCACACAGTTCTGAAAACTAAATGAGTGAATAAATGTACATGCTTAAAAAGAGTGTCTAGCATAAAATTTTGTTAAATACACTGATATATGTAAGAAGCAAGCTGGAAAGATTAAATAATCTGATCAAAATTTTTGAATATATTTATCTTATCAGAGAGCTAGCCTAGGAGAGTTTAAACAGCACAGGCCAGGGGATCAGCCTTCCTGGCTCCAAAGCTGACTCTGGATCCTACCAACTTTCACACTGGGCAAATTAAACAGTCTTTGTGTTACCACTTTGGTACAATGGAGTGATACAGTTTGCAATGCAGTTGGAAAAATGAAAAGCTTAGGACAGTGCCCTGACAGTGAAATGGTTTAAAAACCATTATCTATTATTATTACCACTAGAGGCCCGGTGCATGAAATTTGTGCATGGGGGGAAGCTTGCGCATTCCCTCAGCCTGGCCTGCACCCTCTCCAATCCGGAAACCCTTGGGGGATGTCTGACTGCTGGTTTAGGCCCAATCCCTGTGGTAAACTGGCAGTTGGACATCCCTCTTGCAATCCGGGACTGCTGGCTCCTAACCATGCACCCTGCCTACTGGCCTGATCTCCTTAACTACTCTCCCCTGCCAGCCTGATCCCCCTAACTGCTCACCCCTGCCAGCCTGATTTCCCCTAACCACCTCTGCCTCAGCCCCGCCACCGTGGCTTTGTCTGCAAGGATGTCTGGAAGACATCCAGTCTAATTAGCATATTACCCTATTATTAGTACAGATTATTGGGAAAATTGCCAGAAATTCCAATACTTTCAGGTAAAACAAACCAAAAAAAAAATCAGAAAACATTTGCTACTACTTATGTTCTTTTCCAAAAGTATACAATTCTTCTTAGCAATTAATGATCCTGGAGTATTTCTGAAGACAGGAAGATCAGTAGTCCAGAGCCACAGTATTCCTTTGTGCAGGAAGATTCTCAGAGACCTTCGTAGAATTCAGACTCCCATTTAGTGGGTCTGGGGTGGGATCTGATTGAGACTCTAAATCCAATCTAGTAAAGAGGGAATGTGCTAATTAAGCATCATGCCCTCACAAAGATGGTGGTGCCCACAGCCAATAAGGAGGAAATATGCTAATTAACTGTCACGCCCTCAAAGATGATGGCATCCACAGCCACAGGATGGCAGAGCCCAGTCCACTTAGCCCCACCAGGGTGGCAGACACGTGGCACGGCCGGGCCTGCCCCCAGGCAGGTCTGGCTGCTCCGTGTGCCTGCCTCCAGAGTGCCCAGTCCTCTCAGCACCCCCGCCGCCCAGGGCCAGCCTGAGGCACAGGCAAGCCTCAGATGGTGGCTGCCCAGCTGCCCATAGCTGGCCTGGGGGATGACCAAATGGCTGAACAAGCGGGCTGCATGGGGCAACTAGGCCAGCAGGGAGTTAGTGAGGGATGACCAAATGACTGAACAAGCATATGTGTGGGGCAACCAGGCTGGCAGGGGGTCAGTGAGGGGCAACCAAACGACTGAGCAGTAGGCTGTGTGGGGTGACCAGGGTGGCAGTTGGGATGACCAGGCCAGCAGGGAGGGCAGTAAGAGGTGACCAGGCCAGCGGGGCGGGGGCATTTGGGGTCAACCAAGCCAGCAGGGGGTGCAGTTGGGGGCAACCAGGCCAGCAGGGGGGGCAGTTGGTGGCAATTAGGCTGGCAGGGGGGCAGAGAGGGGTGACTAGGCTGGTGGAGGGCAGTTGGGGGCGACCAGGCCGGCAGAGGGGGTAGTTGGGGGCAATCAGGCCGGTCGAGAGGCAGTTAGGGGTAACCAAGCCGGCAGGGGTCAGTTAGGGGTGACAAGGCAGGCAGGCAGGTGAGCAATTAGGAGCCAGTGGTCCAGGATTGTGAGAGGGATGTCCTGATTAGAAAGAGTTCAGGCTGGGCTAAGGGGACCCCCCCTCACCGTGCACGAATTTCGTGCACCAGGCCTCTAGTATTTAATAAGCTCCCATGTGATGTCACTACTTCTGGTTCTGCCACCACATTCAGAGTACCAAGGGGTGAAAGCAATATTTCAACAGCAGGAGTCATTGAGGTGCAACAGCACAGAACTAGTATCAACCGAAGTGCATCACACAGCGATCCTTTTTGTTTTTCACATTGACATCAAGCACAGGGTAGATTAGCTTCTTTCTCCTTTAATTGAATTCATCTCATTAAGTTAGGGTCAGGCAACATCCCCTTTACAGAGATCACAATTCTTCAGCACAACTTATGACATTTGCTCTAGGTTTCATGACACATACATCATAGAGAATAGACAGGCCTTTCAAAATATAGTTTTCTAAAATAAACAATTGTTTTAACCTTATAGTTAAATGGTTTCTTCTTTGATAAGCTTTTTATACACCACAGTCATTCAGTTAAGAAAATTTCCTTTAAGTGTTAATGTGAAAAGAATTCAAATTACAAATGAGTGTTAAATAATATCATATGCTTTTTATACATCTGTGCATCTGTGCGTTTTCTCCTTAAATATTTTATTGTAGAGAGTCAGATTCTAATTTTTTTCTAATGCTAAGCCCTTCTTGCTTTCTTTGGAAAAAACTCCCTTAGATAGATAGATGATTGATAGATAGATAGATAAATATTTGGCCTTCAATGTACATTTTTTGGTTTGAAGGTAAGGTTACAAACGCCTTATAGAATTATTTGGATGTGTTCCCACATTTCCCATTCTCTGGATGCCCTTATGCAGGATGGCTCTCCTGAATGTCACAGTTTCTGTCTCTTTCCATCATAGAAATGTCTTCAATGCCTTAGAATACTCTGAAGCTCACAGACCTTTGCTACATTGTCCACTTTTTAAAAATAAGCACATTTCTAATAAACTTCAGCTACTCCTATGTGTCACTTAAGGTGTCAATAAAACTTTATGCCAGGAGTTAGCATCATCTCATGGTCAATGAACACACATGAATGAATATTTAGATAACTATACATTTTATAGTTTTACTCATATGAAGTTTGATTTCCCATCATTACATTAATTTACTCTTTTAAAATACATGCATGATTGACTTGTGCCGTAGTGGATGTTAAATGTCAACTCTCTTAAAGATTCCATAGAAAACATCGCAGGTGCAGAATTCTTGTATCTCAAGGGATCAGCGAGGTCAGTTGCTGAAGAGAGAAATAGCTCAGGAGTCTATACCCTTAGATCTACTATAACACTCATATTTTCCATTATTTATTAAATTGGCCATGTTCTACAGACTTTATGCTCATTAACAATCTTATTAATCCTTACACTAATCTTGAAAGCAAATATTTTTAATCTTGTTTTACATGAATCTGAACTTCTGAAAGGTAATTTTCTAGGGTCAGGTAATGTATGAGTAAAGGAGTCAAGCTTTCAGTTCAGATCTTTCTGGCTGCCTCCAAAATCCAGATACTTTTCACAGTGATGTTCTCTTCCTTATAATTTTAGTTTCCAACTCAGTGTAGACAGATAGAAGCCAGGAATCTATCTAGTCCCAGATTCTTGGAAATAGATTGTGAACTGGGCTTTTTGAAATCATGTATCTTTATTTTTCATATTCATTGCTCGGCCTCACTGTTCATCTTATGATTGTTTCTAGATCACTACAAACCCGCACACAAGTAAGTGAATAGATTGTTTATAATCAGCGTGGTCATTTTGCTCATTCATTAATTCCAGTACTTGGTTTTTCACTTAACACACATTCTAGCTGACAAATTCTTCATGTTTAAATCCTGAAGTCCCCCTCCTTTATCATACTTAAAATGTTGAAAGCTGAAAAATACATTTTTCTGAAAAGAATAACAACTACACGTGAAATGACAAAAGAAGACGCATTGGAGAACTAAGACAATTTCAGTATGTAGAACACATTTAGAATACAAGCTTGATCAAAATGAACAAAGGTATTGCTTCTACCAAGAAAAATGGCTTTGAACACCACAAATATTTAACCTGCCTCCTCAGTAATGTGTTTTCTAATTTCAAACGCCATTGCATTTTTATTCCAGCCAATTTCCATGCTATAAATGTCAGTCAACATAGGCTGATTATGCCTAAGAATGATTTAAAAAGAACCTTAACAACAGTAAAAGTCATGTCCATATTTTCATTATGCATTTGAGCCTTTGGATCGTAAATATTCCCTCTGAGCTAATATTTTAAATTCAAGGTCATATACAGGGGATTTTTCCTTGCTAATTAGAAAATAGATTACTCCACTTGAAATTATGTAGGTGGAAATTCTTCCCCTAGGAATTTATCTCTTTCAGATGTGTTCGATCATGTTCAATATTTTAAACTATATTATATTTGTTTTTCTCCAAATATGATGCACGGAATGCTTAAGGATTTGACTTATTATTCTGACATTATTAATAAAGTTATATTAAAAATAACATACTAGAAATCCTTTCACCTGCATATAATTTTCCTTATTAGATTTGCTTGTTATTTCACTTGTCAAATTTCACATCTAATGTTCTCTCTGTATATTTATAAAAATACTTTATTGCAGATGAGTCTAATCACTATGTAAATTAGGTAATTATTTGGTGAATCTTAACATTCTTTCCCATACAAAATAATACATATATTTTGAATATTCTTTCCTTGCTATTGGGAGAATATACCAATTAAAATAGTTATTGAGCCCTTATTTGCATGTAAATGAGGCAAGTAAAGTAGCATATCAGGATATGCAAAAGTATATTTAATTTTCAATTTCAAATGTATTTCTTATTAGATAGACTACATCATTTTCAGTGCAATTTTCTTCTGGCACGTTAGAATCATGTATCATAAAAAGCTTTTCTGGTAACTACTTGCTTGCATGCTTTGGCTTTTATTTTTCTGTACTCTTCTATGGCAAGAGAAAATAAATCTCCCTTAATAGAGAGGGAAAATCAACATGTTGGTAAATTAAATGATTAATATATAGATGGCATTATAGGAGGTAATTATTGTTGTATTCAGTGGATGATTTAAAAAGGTAAGTTTAAAGTAATTATAAAGTAATTATAAGTAAATATGTTGAATATTTTTCAACAACAATCATAAAAATATTTGAGCATAGAATTGTATCTGAAAGAGAATAATTACTATGTCCCTGCATAAATTGTGAGATGATCAAATAAACTAAGTCTTTTCTTGTAAAGATAAAAACTGATGTTTCTGATATTTCTTTAAATATAAATGATGCATACACAATAAGTACAAAATTTATATTCCAAATGTAGGAATAAAGATATCCCTTCACATGTAAAAGGTTATAAATATTTAATAAAAGTACAATATTAAGTGAGTGATGAATTGAGGAATGTTATATCCCAAGGTGTAGTGAATATATATGCAAGATGGATGTATTCTTTAAAACTAGCTTTTGATAATTAGCTACTATGGCAAAGTGTAGGGTATATCTTTCACTTTCAGGTTGATGGCACTGAGTGCATATACTCACACCCACATTCTGTAGCTTTAATATCAGACATCTAAATCAGACTTAGCTCATTGTCTTGACTTAGTGGGATAGTCCTTACATTCTTAGATTGAGACAAAAGAGTCATGCTTAATTAGAAATTAAAATGTTTCTAACCATAAATAGCTTTTTGGAAATTGGGTGCATATTATGATTAATTCTCATTATAATAACACTTACTAAATAGGATAAAATATTTCTAATATTTTACATTCATTATAGTATCCCATTTTGTCTTTGCTATCTATCTTAACTGAAGACTTTTTAAAAAATTACTTATATCTTTCACCATTCTCTGGCTTCTTTCAATGATTGGGAGGCTCTTCTCAGATTCAACTACTTTGGTTGTTCTGCACCTTTCTTGATGTCTGTGGCCAGTCACAGCCTGGTAGTTACCTCTACTGGTCATAATAAATGTGCTTGTCTGTCCACCAGTGTCTGGGGGGCAGGGTTGAATCTCGGCTCTGCCTGTGTTTTCTAAGCTCACTCTGATATAGTTGATTATGGTGAACACTGGAGTTCTGTTATCTTGTTCTAGTACATTTTTACTTGTTTGTAATCCTATCTTTTGATAATTAGAAAGAAAGATGATCCTGGTATATTAGGTTTGTGAATTATTCAGCTCTGCAAACAGGTGACTTGAATAGCCAGTAAAATCTCTATATAGGAGATATTGTTTATTTAATCACTAGGGGCCGGGGGTGCACAGAATTTGTGCACTGGGGGGGGGGTGGTCCCTCAGCCCAGCCTGCCCCCTCTCACAGACTGGGAGCCCTCAGGGGGCCTCCCTTTGTGGGAGGCGACTGGGCTGATCAGGGGAAGGCACTAGCCCCATTAACCTGCTGCTGCAGCCACTGCCAGCCACTGCAGCCACCAAGGTGTTTTCATCAATACGGACTCCAGTCCCTTCACCATGAAAAAATGATAACTTTCTTTAGGCATGTTCAAGATGTGTCTTTCATAGGATATGACATTTCTTTCCTTCTTTCTTCCTTCCTTTCTTCCTTCCTTCCTTCCTTCCTTCCTTCCTTCCTTTCTTTCTTTCTTTCTTTCTTTCTTTCTTTCTTTCTTTCTTTCTTTCTTTCTTTCTTTCTTTCTTTCTTTCTTTCTTTCTTTCTTTCCCTCACCTGAGGTTATGTTTCCATTGATTTTTAGAGTGTGGAAGAGAGTGGGAGAAACAAGAGAGAAACATCAGTGTGAGAGGGGCAGTTTGATTGATTGCTTCCTGCATGAGCCCTGATGTGGGCCCCAGCCAAGGAGAAGCCTGCAACCTAGGTACATGCTCTTGATCAGAATTGAACCCAGACCCTGTGGTCGGCAGGCCTAGGAATTATCCACTGAGCCAAACCAGCTAGGGCAGGATATGACATTTCTTAGCCCTCCAACAGCAGACCTTCTTTTTTTTCTCCAGGAGTGTGGTGGAAAAACCCTAGGTCACCTTTTTGGATTCTTATACCCAAGTTACTAAGAATTTTACCAGTGACATATAGGGAGCTTAGCCAATGAGCGGTCAGATTAGGTGTTTCCTCTGTAGTTCACACCAATTGCCTCTCGCCTCTGATTACCGGCTCCGCTCCTGCCAAGGCCTAAAGCCTCGGGGCCTGGGCAGGGGCCCCCCAGCTCCCCCAGCTTAGGCCCTTCCCAGGTTGCTCAAGGCCCACTTGGGGCCTTCCTTGGAGTGACCTGGGTGCCAAGAAAGTTCCTGGGACCCAGTCCACTGGGCACCTATATATGCAAATTAACCACCATTTTTGTTGAGTCAATTTGCATACTCACTCTGATTGGCTGTGGCATAGCGGAGATACGGTCAATTTACATGTTTGCCTATTATTAGGCAAGATATGGAATTTTAATGTGTCCAACCATGGTCATGACAGGCAATTTCCCTCTTTTTTATTCTCATTACAACATATGCTTCTGCAAGCAGCACTGCTCAGAGTTGCAATTTTACAATCTATTTCCAATTGTTGTATTAATGTTTGTATGTCTGTATCACCTGGTTCTTCTCAAAGGCAGACTTGGTGCTTCTCTTTGCTCACCATTATATTATCACAGTCTGGCATGCAATCAATGTTGAATGAATTAATTATTGAATTTCAGTTTAAATCAATTAGGTTTAAATTTAGTTCAACCACTTAATAGCTGTTTGTTCCTAGCCAAGTCATAAAACTACCTATGTCTGTTTCTTGTTCTGCAAAATTATGGGGAGCAATAAAAATGCATGAATAAAAACAATATAGAGATGTTAGTTATTTTAATTACACAGTAACAATATACAATGTAAAGATTGTTATGAAAGTAATCCTATATAATAAAAGCATAATATGCTAAGTGTCCAACTGATCAGTTAACTGCTCGACCAGTTGCTATGACATGCAGACACTTTGATCGGTAGGTTAGGTTGCTGCTGGGGTCCAGCGGCCAATTGGGATTGAGTAAGAGGACCCAACATACCCTGGAGCCCTCCCGTGGCCCTTCACTGGCTGGCGGGCCCCCATCGGCCCCAATCAGGACTGAGCAAGATGGTCCCAATCAGCTCAATTGCCGGCCAGGCAGAGGGACCCCAATCATGCATGAATTCGTGCACCGGGCCTCTAGTCAGATATAACTTACTTATTTTTGGTTGTCTGTTTATTCTTTCTTCTTTCTTTTGCCTCAGTGAATGTGAAACAGAACCAACATTCTCTGAATACATACCATGCTTGTACCCTGGCAATAACTAACAGAATGTTAGAAGAAGTGGTCAAGTTAACCACAATGCAATGATACTTATTTGTTTGTTAATGTATTTAAGATGTTGTTTTAAAGAAAGACTGAACAGATTGATACTACAAGTATCAACATAAAAAGTTTATGTCCTACATGGGATACCCAAGAGCCCACCCTGTAAAACTACAATTGATGAGCTAATTATTTTGAGAGGACCACAGGCATGTTGTGACAGGATGCTTGCTAGAAAAGTACAGCAGACTGTGCCTTGAAGCAGGATTCCAAAGCTGAGACCTGGTCTGTGCAGGAAAAAAAGGCCTATAATGAAAATCTTCAAGACTGTTGTTGAGCCTTTAGAATTTTTCAGTTAAAATATGTGTGGAATGTTCAGGAACAAGAAAGAAAGGAACACAATGAGAAAATAGGGATGAGACAAGAATGTTTCCTGAAGAAAACAAATAATAGCAGAAAATACAAATATTAATGGAAATGTTTGGGCCTGATCTCTATCTTCTCAAAATCCCTATGTGGAAGCCCTAACCCCTGGTGTGATTGCATTTGCAGAAGAGGCCTTTAAAAAGATAATTAAGGATAAATAAGATATATGGGTAGGGCCCTAATTCAATAAAACTGGATTCCTTATCAGAAGAGAAAGAGGAACTAGAGGTCTTTCTCTCTGTGCAAGCACAGAGGCAAGGCCACGTAGGGACACAGCAAGAAGGGGATCAATTACAGGCCAGACACGGAGAGGCTTTTCCAGGAACCAATCTTATGGACACCTTGATTTTGGACGTCTAGCCTCCAGATCTGGAAGAGAATAAATGTCTGTTTAAGCCACACAGTCTGTGGTATTTTGCTGATAGCTGGAGCAGACTAATATAAGAAAATGCAATTTAATTTATCTGTGTTTACATAAGAAGAATTAATGTTTCTGGATAATTCACAAAATATAACATCTTATTGTCAGATGCATGTAGTAAATAAGGTAATATATTTCAAAATATTTTATAAAATATTAAAATAAAATAAAATATTGGGACAAATGAGGTTTCTTAAAATATTGAGCAAAGACATTCTCTTCTGTTTTCCTGTATTTTTCCCTGATCTTACATATAGCTCTACTTTTCCACAAAGGCTTTAGTAGAAATCCCCCAGATGCACTGAATTGGTAATCCACATACCCCAGCTGTAGTGTAGGCTTTGATACAATCTGAGAATCATGGGCATATCACTTTCCTTTCTGGATCTCTGTTTCCTCGTTTTGAGGATAATTGTACTAGACTAACATTACCAATGAATGTGTGAATAAATTTTACTTCAACTTGGCAACAAAAAAATCTATCAAGTAATATGCATTCAGAGATCATAATAATCTGGCCACTCAGTATACTTATGTATAAGGGAAAGCTTGCAAATCTTGATATGTCAAGGGACCAGGAGATAGTGGCCTCCAGCCTCTGGCTAGTAAGTCCTCTGCTTCTTTCTAACTATCCACAATGCAATTCTTATACATGGAAAATCCTTATTTTTAAATCCCAGCTCTGTGGTCAGTCTACACTGAGTGTTCAGATTATTATGCGTTCAGAGATCATAATAATTTGGTCACTCAGTGTATAGTATTGGGCAAAAGTATGTTTACAGTTGTTTATATAGAAAATAGTACAGTAATTAATAAATAATATATAAATATATATCCTACATAATAAAGAGGTAATATGCAAATTGACCCTCATGCTGTCACACAAGATGGCCACCCCCATGTGGTCAAAGATGGCCACCACACAATGGCTGGCAGAGGAGGGTAGTTGTTGGCAATCAGGCCAGCATGGGAGGGCAGGTGAGGGGGACCAGACCTGCAGGGAAGGGGGAGACCAGGCTGGCAGGGGAAGGCAATTTGGGGGGACCAGGCCTGCAGGGGAGGGCAGTTGGGGGCGACCAGGCCAGCAGGCGATGGCATTTGGGGGTGACCGGGCCAGCAGGGGAGGGCAGTTGGGGGCAATCAGGCTAGCAGAGGAGCAGTTAGGTGTTGATCAGGCTGGCAGAGGAGTGGTTAGGGGGTAATCAGGCTGGCAGGCAGGCGAGCAGTTGGGAGCCAGCAGTCTTGGATTGTGAGAGGGATGCCCGACTGCCGGTTTAGGCCCAATCCCACAGGGATCCAAGATAGAAGAGGGTGCAGGCTGGGCTGAGGGGACATCCCCCCCAGTGTATGAATTTTGTGCACCAAGCCACCAGGCCTCTTGTGTAGTGTGTGTGTGTGTGTGTGTGTGTGTGTGTGTGTGTGTGTGTGTGTGAAGCCTAAGTGACTGCCTGGCTATTCGACCATCCGACTGGTAGCTATGACACATACTGACCACCAGGGGGCAGATGCTCAACTAAGGAGTTGCCAAGCTGTAGTGACTTGGCAGCTGCGGTTCTTGGGTGATGCACCCAGAACCAGAGAGGAGGAAGCCTGATTCCAGAGTGTGTCACCCGAGAACTGCCCTCTTGCAATCTGGGACCCCTCGGGGGATTTTGGAGATCCAGTTTCGGCTTGATCCCCACAGGCCAGGCCAAGGGACCCCACTGGAGCACAAATCCATGCACCAGGCCTCTAGTAATCTTACTTAATAATAGAGAAACATGTAAATTGACTGTACCTCCGCTATGCCCACAGCCAATCAGAGTGAGTATGCAAATTCACCCTACAAATATGGCGGTTAATTTGCATACATCCTTGGGTCCTGGGAACCTCCTCGGCACCCAGGTCACCCCCAGCCGGCCATCGGGTGGAGGCTTTAGGCTTGGGAAGGGGCTGAACCTGTGATCGAATGGGCAGGGGGTCTCTTTCCCAAGCCTAAAGGCTGAGGCAGAGGCTTTAGGCTTGGGAAGGGGCTGAGCCTGTGATCAGAGGTGTGGGTGGGAGAACCCCTTCCCAAGACTAAAGCCTGGGGCAAAGGCTTTAGGCTTGGGCAGGGCTGAGCCTGTGATTGGAGGTGCCGAGGGGTGAGGAGGGGGAACCCCTTCCCAAGCCTAAATCCTGGGGTGGAGGCTTTAGGCTTGGGCAGGGGCCGAGCCTGTGCTCAGAGGGAAGGGGAAAAAATCAATGGAAACATAACCTCAGGTGAGGATAAAAAGAAAAATAAAGAATGTAATGTCATATACTATGAAAGACACATCTTGAAAATGCTTAAAGAAAGTTGTCATTTTTTTCATGGTGAAGGGACTAAGTCTGTGTTGATGAAAATACCTTGGCGGCTGTGGTAACTGGCAGTGGCTGCAGAAACGAGGTGATGGGGCTAGCACCTTCCCCTGATCAGCCCGGTCGCCTCTCGCAAAGAGAGGCCAGACTGCGGCTTAGGTCTGCTCCCAACGGGAAGCGGGCCTAAGCCATCAGTAGGACATCCCCTGAGGGCTTCCAGTATATGAGAGGGGAAAGGCTGGGCCAAGGGACTCCTCCCCAGTGCATGAATTTTGTGCACCGGGCCCTAGAATAAGAATAAATTTTGTGTTCCCTATAAGCCTACTTTTGCCACACCCTGCATTTGAAGAAGGGTGGATCATGCAAAGTTGGATAGAATTCTCTATTGTAGAACTTCTCAGAGCATTTTAAATATTAATGTGCTTTACAAATCTCCAAAAAGAGAGCACAGCATGCAGGATTCCTCAACTGTTCTTATACCATACAACATGGGAAAGAGGTTACTGATCTCTGTGATCCATCCCAGGTTCCAAACTCTAAGATCTTTTGACCATGATGTATTAGAGTCACATGCTCAGCCTCCTCATGCTTCTCTGGCTGCTCATCCTCTAAAAGGAACAATGAAGGGTCTTTTAGAAAATTTATACCCTAGAAAATATGTTTTAAGGAGAGACAACTATGCTTTACAACCCAAAGAATGTGTGTTCTAAGGAAGAGCTGGTGGAGGATTTGAGATGCAATCTTGAATTCCATACACTAATCTTTCCATTAAGAAAATTTTCTGTCACAAGAACCATCTCTATTTCAATCTCTTGGTTTTCACATTGTTTTCTTTATAAACATATAATGTGTTATTTCATTTTATTTTTGCTCTTTAACATGGGATAATGTGTGTGTGTGTGTGTGTATGTGTAAACAACGAAATTGACTCTAAAATTATTTGAAAGGAAATGATGGGCAAGTGACTATAGATAGGAATTAATCAAGATTATCTAAGACATGACAGTGGCACAGCCATAACTCATTCCCAAGCATCATGAACAATGTTCTATTGGAGTAATAATTACTGGCTTTTGTGATCATTCTCATCATGAAAGTATAATGTGCAACAGTCACAGGCTTCCTTAGGATTGGTGCTGTGCAGTATAATACAGCTCACTTCATTTAATTTACATTAAATGGTGCACAATTTACTAGTTTTTTTTCTAATACTTTCTTTTCTTAGCCTTAGTAGAAACTGCCTCAGATGGACTCACTGACCATTGATCATAAATCAGGCTTTATTGATGAAGAGGTGAGGTGGATTAACAATAAATTTACTTGTAAATTGAGAAGAGATAAATCTTTGCTTTCCCAAGGGTAGCAGTGCATTTATAGGTTGGAAGGCAGTACCACTTTTCAAAAAGCACTTTATAGGAAGGTAAAGTCTTTAAGACCTTGGGTGTTTATGATCTCTGAAGCTTGTGTATCTGCAGAATTGTTGTAAAATACACTAATAAAATAAAATAGGATGTTGCTTTATATTTGCCTATGTTACCTACCATGTGAAGTACTTGTACAGGTAGAATAGGGGCTCCATAAAATAAATTCATAAGCTGAAATTTAATTCTTTTGGGAAATCTGCCACTTTTATTTACAGAGCTATAAGCCTAGCAAATAAAAATAACTAAGAGAAAATATTGCAAATATATTTCATATCACTCTATAATTAAGGTCCCTGAATGATATGTAAGCCATTCCACCCCATAAAATTGTCTGGCAATCATTGTTGACTTGAATATGTACAATTAATCTCCTCATCAGTAATAACTTAAACCTACATGTAGAGTGAGAGAAACATAGAATAAGCCTAGTCTTATTCTATGTTTCATGATTTAATTTATGATTTAATTATGACATACTGAAATGTTCTCATTGACTGAAAAATTACAGAATCATTATTTTAGAAATTTGCAATGTAAAAATAAAGTATATTTGGCATGTGAAACAGTCATAGAGACTTCAGAGCAATATTAAAATCTAAATTATATTTAAAACAACTTGGAGAGCTTCTTCTAATAAGAGTTAAGCACTTTAAACATTTGAAAGATGTGGCTCAATCATTGTTTGGATATCTGATCTATTTCCATCTAAATTAGTTTTTTGTATATCCTAATATATTTCTATTCCATCAAAAAGTATTCAAACAAGACCTGTCAGACCTGTTTGCTCCAACTATGAAGACAAGAGGAGAAACAGTCCAGAGATGGAATACACTGACTACACCTTGCCACGCGAGCAGTCAGCAGCTGTGCACCGCTGCAGGTTACCTAGAACCAAACCAGAGAGGGTCGGACCTGCATTGCCACCATGTGCCCACCATCCAGATATCATTGCTGATATGTACACATAAGGAACTGTTTGACATTGAAACGGGGACTCAGAACTGTTGGACATTGAAATTGGGACTCAAACATTTTTTTAAAGATTTTTTTTATTGATTTCAGAGAGTAAGGGAGAGAGAGAGAGAGAGAAAGAGAGAGAGGTACATCAATTATGAGAGAGAATCATTGATCAGCATGCCCCCTACTGGGGCTGGAGCCCACAACCTGGGCATGTGCCCTTGACTGGAACAGAACCTGAGACCCTTCAGTCTGCAGACCAACGCTCTATCCATTGAGCCAAACCGGCTAGGGCTCAAACATTTTTTTTGTTATTATATGTTTATTTCTAGTCTGCAGAGGCAAGATTTTTTAAAGGAAAGAAATGTGGGGAAAAATAGTTACAGAGGCAAAGAAGCATTGAACAGACTGTCAAACTACAGCGGGAAGGCAGGGGAGGTTGGGCTGGGGGGTGCTATAAGAGATCAACCGAAAGACTTGTACGCATGCATATAAGCATAACCAATGGATACAAGACACTGGGGTTGGGGGTGGGGGCGGGCAGGTGAAGGCATGTACTGGGGGGTAAGGGAGGCCGGGGGTGGGAGGTCAATGGGGAAAAACAAAAGGAGACATATGTACTACTATTTGTAATACTTCAACAATAAAAAAGAAAAAAAAGTATTCAAACAAATATGAATAACTCTGGTAAAATATCAAGTATCTGAATTTAACCAATCATTAAATATGCAATGTTTTTGCACAAATATGCTGTACTGTGTCATTTATTGTATATATATTGTATTAGTATTGCCACAACATGCTAATGAGATAAAGTGTACCAAGTTGAAGCCTGACAACAAGATCCATACTTCCAACTCTCTGGAATGTCTGCCCTGAGATCTCAAACTTAAATCATTTAACACTGACTTCCTGATCTATATCTTCAAAACCTACTCCACCCACAGTCTTCCCATCTCGCTTGATGACAGCTCCATCTTTCTAGTTTCTCAGGTCAAAAACTTTATAAAGTTTGTCCTTTTCCTTCATGCACATATTCAATGTATCAGCAAATTCTGTTTCACCTTTAAAATATAATCATAATGTGCTAATATCTTGGTTCAACCCCTGCCCATCTCTTACTTTAACTATAAAAGCTTTCTTCTTGGACTCCATGAACTCACCCCTCACCCTCAGCTAGAGTAATCCTTTTAACAAAATAGTTGGAATGATCTTTATAAAGCCTAAATTGGATTATGCCTCTCCTCTGCTTAAATTACTTTAATGACCATCCCTCCATCTCACTCAGGAGAAGAAGCCAATGAACTATCACCTCCTTATCTCTTTGACCTCATCACCTACTCCCTCCCCTGCTCTGATCCAGCCACCTGGCATTCTTGCTTTATGTCATGCACTCACTGGTGTTTGCACCAGCTGTTTTTTTTCCCCTCAAATATATAAATGTTTAAATTCTTCAACCCTTGCTCAACTCTTAGCTTTTTAATATTGCCCATGCTAATAGTCAGATTATTATCATATATTATAGTGAAGTTATAATATAGCTACTAATCTTTATGCCTGATCTCCTTTTCATTGCTTTTTCTATCTTTTCAAAGTACATATTAGCTTCAAACATACTACCTCATTTACTAAAAATTTACTTATTGTGCTTATTGCTCATCGCCTTTTTGCTCTCACTGGAACATAAGCCTCACGAAGGCCCAGATTTTTATTTTATTTTATTTTTTTTGAGAGGAGACAGGACCTCACTTACTTGTGCTAAGTGTTTCAAATTGCACTTTGCACATACTAGGTGCTTAACAAATTTGTATTGAATTATGAGATGAATAGTAAAATTATATAAATCTAAAAGATGGCTCCAAAAATCTATAGATATTTTTTTTAACCACTCTCTTGCTAAAAAACAGGGAACACCATAAACCAAAACAATACAAACAAAACAAAACCCACAACACCATACATACATTTCTAGAAGAAAAGAAGAGAAACTTGAGGTTTTGAAAATGTTGTCAAACATAGTTTTTCAGTATCACTCATAAAAATATTATGAAGGACCAAAAATTGATTTGGTCTAATAAAGACAATGAGATCATCAAAGGTGTACACAGATCAACGTAATACAATAGTGGACCAGAGGAAGAGAATTCATATCTCTTGATGCCTGGTTCCTTTTACCATTTCACTACACTGACTGGGTAGTACCCACATTGTGTATTTCTGGGAAATTTTTCATGCAGATTTAATTCTCAGTTGAGATTGGCTTCCAATCTATACATCTTCCTAGACCTCAATAATAACAAATAGTTTTATAATCTACCCATCTATTCAAGCTGGAAGTTCAGCTACTCCTATATTCCCCTTTTTATTCATGTTCATACTCCCTCCTCCCCAATTTAATCAGTAACAAATTAGTATTAATATTTACTAAATTTTGAAAAATATATTTTTATTGACTTCATAGAGGAAGAGAAAGAGCGAGAGAGAGAAAAACAACAATGATGAGAGAGAATTATTGATTGGCTGCCTCCTGCATGCCCCTGACTGGGGATCTAGTTGGCAACCAGGGCATGTGCCATGACCAAGAATTGAACTGTGACCATCTGGTTCAAAGGTCAATGCTCAACCACTTAGCTACACTAGCTGGGCGACTAAATTTTTCTTGATCACATCTTTTCACTGTCATTACTATTTTCCTAATTCAGAAAATAGGCATCTCTCTCCTAGCTTTCTGGAAAAAAATCCACATCCTTTTCTTCTTCTGCCTGTTATAATAAGGGGACTGTGTTTTTTTCCAATTCAAGATAACTGATTCTGTGTATAATATGGGTTCCACCCTTTCTTTCTTCTTAACTACCTTTCACTATTGTGTATCTCTTCCTTTCTCTGGTATCCTCCTCCACGCAAATGACCATTCCCATTGGTATTTAAATATGCATTGACTATCCTTTATTACAAACTAAAATAAAATTAAATAACCACCTCTTTCTAATCTATATCATCTTCCATTTACTACCATTATCTCCTTTCTTGAAAAAGTTGTTAGTACACTGTATTCATTTTAGTACAGCTTGCCCTTTTCTCAACAATCTCCAATCCGGCCTCTACCCTCATCACTTCTCTGAAGCAGCTCCTGCTATATATTGTCACTCACAATTTGCATATCAAAATCTGATTTTTTTCAGTTTTTAAACTTATGAGATTCTGTGTCTTTTTGTTAAATATTGAAGAGATACAAAATATGTATGAGAGATTTAATAGCAATACCTAAAAGAGTTTTTAATACTAAAAGAGTTTAGGAAGCATATTCCCACCATGGAATTTGAAGCAATGGGGATTGCTTCTTCTATGTCCAGTACTTTGCATCTCCTTGCAAAGGCATTATCAAAAGCATAAAACAAAGCAGACCACCCAATAAACATTACCTTACAAAGCCTTACTTCCACTGGACAACTGTAAAGAATTTCTTGTTTGTTTTTGTTCATAATGTTGATTATTTTCATTTAAGTAATTTTATACGATTTCAACTTTTTACCAAGGATAGGATTTTCATCATGCTTTTTGAATTTAATAACGTTTAGTGTTGCAAAAGCCTCAAAAGATGTATTTTCATTGGCTATTATTGTGTGACTAGTATTACCAAAAACCTATCTAGTTATCTTTGCTTGAGCTGAGCTGAATAAATCTGTCTTCAGACCAGGTGACAAATAAGAAACTTCTTAATAAAAGAATAAGAGCTAGCCCTCAGAAGACAATTCCTATTTCTCACTTTTTAAAAATACAGTTTTCCCTAATGAGACTAACAGTCTGAGTTAATTTCATTTAGAAACTATTAACATTTTATTCTGTCTGCATGTTGCCAAACATCTGGATGAAAGGTAAAAAAAAAATTACTCATTCATATTTTCAATTTTCAACTTGAATCCAGAAAGATTAACACTTTACAAATAAAATTGCCAAATAAAATTCACAACGTTCAATCATATAGTATTTGGCAGGTTTTGCAGACATTGCTACCATGGAAATAAATAGTGAGACAATATGCAAAGATTATACATGGTTCACTATAGTAATCAGCGTTTACTAAGTTCTCCTATAGTAGCAAAGGTCATTTCTGTGGTAATTAAGTGTCTGAAAATTCAAGTTTATTTACAACAACAATAGTTTATTTCTTGACCACAATGCAGATTCATCATGGGTTAGCTGAGGTTCTGCTCTACAAATTCTTCATTCTGAGTCCCTAAGGTTCAGCTCATACCAGGTCATGCTGATCTTATAGAGAAACAAAAGGAAAAGAAAGAACTTAGGCAATTGCTCTTTAGGCTCCTGGTTAAAAAAAAATGGTGTATGTCAGGTTCATTCACAGTTCACAGGCCAAGCCATGTCATAGGGCCACATCTGATTCCCATGTCTCAGAGAAGTATAATTCTCTCACAAGAAGAGAAAGCAAGGAGTGGGGAATAATAAAATCTGAAATCTGACATACCTCACTAGTATAGGTGATAATTCCTAGGTTACCTTTAGTTCTAAAAATCTGTATTGCTGCCACACTCATAATGCATACTATTTTTAAAATAAATGAATTTTGAATATATATGTTAAATATGCCTCTGACTAATTAATTATAAAAACAAAAGGCAATCTGTTGAATCTGTTTTTAAAATTTATTTTTTATTGGTTTCAGAGAGGAAGGGAGAGGGAGAGAGAGAGAGAAACATCAATAATGAGGGCGAATCATTGATCGGCTGCCTCTTGCACGCCCCACACTGGAGTTCAAGCCCACAACCCAGGCTTGTGCCCTTGACCGGAATCAAACCTGGGACCCTTCAGTCTGTAGGCCGATGCTCTATCCACTGAGCCAAACCAGCTAGGACTCTGTTGAATCTTTTATGATATCCAGAAATAAACTTATTAGGCACTCATGAAAAAGCAGAATTGATTTACCATGACTATGCATATTTTATATATTTCACAGCCTGGTAAACTTCTATGGCCGAAGAAGGCACCCAATCAACTTTCATGTAACAGAATGAGTATATAAATTAATAAACAAATGCATGATGGAATGTGTCCCTTTTCATGTCCTTAACTCAATAATTATTGGTGACTTAATCACTATATAAAGACTTTATTAATTTTTCTAGTTATAGTATTCTTCATTATGTTCAGCTTCCAAGGCCAAAATAACACCAATATACAGTATATAGTATACACACACTCAGGGAAGAATTTAATTATCAAATATGAGAAGTTTACCAAATGCATACATAATTACTCTTTCCTTCTATATAAGATGCATGTCTACCATTGTGCTCCATTTAGAACTATAAAACACAAATATTTTGAAGGATTGACAGCTATATCACCATAGAAGTTTTTGTAATTAGTTTCTAGACAACAGCTGAGAAACTAGGTTTAAAAAAAGGAACCTCACAGTATAGTAAGTTTTAAAAAGTCAAAGTTATTGGAAAATCAAGAGTCAGGTAAGAGAAATGTATACAAGAAAATTTAAAACTTCAACATTTGATGGATATAAAATCTATATAATTTTAAAAATAACTTAATATTTTATATAGATATATTTTAGAAAATTATATGCATGCATATATAATTTTATATTTTGTGCATTCATAAATTTATTATACATGGTATGTCTATTTTATATATAACTAGAGGCCCAGTGCACAAAATTCGTGCATAGGTAGGATCCTTAGCGGCTGCCAGCTGCCAGCCAGGGCCTCCCTTCCCCCGGCCACCAGCCACTGCTGCCAGCTGGGTGGGGCCGGCTGAGGGGAGGGGCCATGGGCAGTTGGCCGGCCAGTCCTGCCCCCTGGTCGAACTCCCAGTTGAGGGGACAATTTGCATATTAGGCTTTTATTATGTAGGATTTTATAAATGTATATTATACTAGAGGCCTGGTGCACGAATTTGTGCATGGGTGGGGTCCCTCAGCCTGGCTTGCAATCAGGGCTGATTGGCGCCGGATGGAACCAGGGGGTGGGAGGGGAGGGATTGGCCAGCTGTGGGATGTTGGCTGTGGGAGCACACTGACCTCCAGAGGACAGCTCCTGTGTTGAGAGTCTGCCCCTGGTGGTCAGTTTGCATCATAGCTGTCATCTAGTCAGCTGGTCGTCCAGTCATAACGGTCACTTAGGCTTATATACCCTATATAATAAGAGGCTAATATGCAATGGCTGAATGATCTGTCACTATGATGCGAACTGACCACGAGAAGTCAGCTGCTCAACGCAGGAGCTGCCCCCTGGTGGTCAGTGCGCTCCCACAGGGGGAGCACTGCTCAGCCACAAGCTGAGCTCACAGCTGATGAGCACAGCGGTGGTGTCAGGATCCTCTCCTGCCTCCGCAGCAGCGCTAAGGATATCTGACTGACAGCTTGCAGACATCCCCTGAGGGCTCCTGGACTGCAACAGGGCTCAGGCTGGGCTGAGGGAGCCACCCTCCCTGGAGTGCACGAATCTCGTGCACCGGGCCTCTAGTATATAGATAAGAATGTAAAGTATATGCACCAAGAAAAATGTAAATTAAAAAATGATAGCTATTTACAATAAAATCCAAAGATAACAACAATCTGGAAATCTAACAAGAGTTTTAAAATACTTCTATAAGTAAAATAATTAAATATATTAAAATGAATTTAAAAATACAAATAATTGGGGAGCTAAATCATATTTAAGAATAGGAAAATATGTAATAGTTTGGTCCTTCTGAAAGTCAGTCAAATGCTAATCAACACAAAATACAATGCTATTTTACACCAATTCAATTGGTAAAAATGAAAAAGTGTGATAATACAAAATGCTGGGGACATGTGTCCATAGGAGCTCTTAGACTTGCTCTTGGGAGTGTGATGTTTTGTACAAACTATGAAAAACCCACATTTAAATACTCTTGTACCCTTAAAAGAATTTAATTTTAGGCTTGTATATACAACAAACATCTTACATTTATATAGTAGAAGATATGTATAAAGATTTCATAACAGTTTTCTCAAAATAGAAAGAAGTACCAGATTTCCATCAAAAGGAATGTATATGAATCAACTAAAATATATTAAAACAATGGGGCATTATGCCACAGTCAAAACAAATAAATTTCAATGCCACAGATATATTAAAACAAGCAAAAATTGCTTACAACAGACTATTCTCTGTAAAGTTAAAAATAAAACTTCTAACATGACACTATATACTCTTTAGTCACATGTAAGCAAAATATTTTTAAAGAAATAAAACAAAGAAGGAAAGCAAGAAGTTTTAAGTCAAGATGAAGAAATAGGCAAAGCATGTACCTTCTTCCCATACATTACAGCAACAATAAACAAAACACTACAGTATTACAATGACAATTAAAATATTGAACATTACATACAGAATACAAATGAGGTGAGCACTAGAATTGTCCTATAAGCCCTTTAAGCTTCTAGACCAGGGGGTAGAAAGGAAAAACTCAGACCGAGCCTGGGCCTTTCCCTGAGTTGAGCAGATGAAGCTGAGTCCAATGAAGACCAGAAGGGTCCATTTCATAGACCATAGCATGAAAGAGGAGAGAGGTGTCCCGAGACAGGATTCCAGGAATCTTCTTTGAGCATTTAGTTGAGAACTGATCATAACATGTATGTGAGGAAGTACACAAGTCCAGGAAAATAATCACCTGTATGTATTAGAAGGAAGAGAGACAAACACTGCCAGAGGAAACCTCCTAATTCAGGGAGCATACTGGTTAGAATACTCAGAATCTCTTGCTTAACTGTTGGAGAGAAATTAACCTTAGAAAATGCAGCTCTGTTATGAACATGACCCAAATGGATAAAACTATTGGCAAAAAACTTGAAAATATCCAGAACAAAACTCAATAATATTCTTAAAACACAAATGTATACTACACTCAATAATATAAAATCCAAATGACTGACATCCAACTAAAAATTATCAGACATGTAAAGATGCAGAAAAACACAACAAAGATCAATCAATTAAAATTGACCTAGAAATGATACTGATGGCAGTGTTTATAAAGTAGGCTACTAAAACAAATATATGACTGAATAGCACATGCTCAAGAGACTAAAGGAAGAATGAAAGATTAAACACATTAAGAAGAGATATACAAGATATAAAAAGGCACACGTTAAATTTCAAGAGATGAAAATCCAACATCTGATATGAAAGGTTTACTGGATGAAATTAAAGTATATTAAAACTATTCAGAAGAAAAGAACTTGAATTCATAGCAAAAGGAAATATCCCAAGTGAAATATATTAAAGAAAAAAAAAAGACTGGAAAAAATAACAAACACACAGCATCAATGATCAGTTCTTGGGGAAATTCCATGCACCCAAATATATGTGAAACAGGAGTTCCAAATGTGGAGTGGTGATATTTGAAGGAATAATGGTTAACAATGTCCCAAATGTTATAAAAATTATAAACTCACAGATTCAAAAAGAAGAGACACACACACACACACACACACACACACACACACACACACACACATATGAAACCATTATGCAAATTCTATAAAGATTATCATATTCAGCTTGCTTAAAAACAGAGATAAAGCAAAACTTTAAAAAGCAATCAGTTAAAATGACAATAAAATAGAAAAACGGCCATGAAAATCACAGCACAGCCTTTGCTGGTTTGGCTCAGTGGATAGAGCATCGGACTATGGACTGAAGGGTCCCGGGTTTGATTCCAGTCCAGGGCACATGCCCAGGTTGCAGGCTCAATCCCCAGTAGGGGGTGTGGAGGAGGCAACCAATCAATGATTCTCTCTCATCATTGATGTTTTTATTCTCTCTCCCTCTCCATTCCTCTCTGAAATCAATAAAAATATTTTAAAAAATAAAGAAAATAACAGCATGTATCTTGTTGGAAATAAAACAAACTAGAATTTAGTGAAGCAAAGTGTTGAAGTATTAAGAGAAGAAAACAATAAAAATTTGTACCTAACAAAAAATATTTTAAAAATGAAAACCAAATAGTGTTTCAGATATTAAAAAAAACTGAATTATCATCTACAGATGTGAATGACAAGGCATGTTAAGGTGAAGGTCTCCAAGCAGAAGGACAATGATTTCAGAAGGAAACATGGACACATGCAAAAAAATGAAGAGCACCAGAAATGGTAGCTATATAGGTAAATGTAAAGACATAATTTCATTAAAATAAAATTATGGGTACAGTGTTGGGTTATGGCATCCAATGCTGCTTCCAGAGGAGTGTTAGAAAGGCCAACAAGGAGCTGACACGTCCATTAGGTTGTAAGAGGCCTGTCCCTCAGGTGAGAGTGTAGAACACAGGGGAGCTTCCTAGAAGCATAAGGCATGCTGGTTCCTATCAGGGAAGTCCTAGGAGCGTGTCAGGACTTTCCTCAACACCCAGCAGCAACAAGGATTATCTCTGTATGGAATCAATGGAGGTCACATAGGGGTAGTAGCAGTAACAAAAATTTTAGACTGGAAAAACACAAATACCAAAATAAAAAACTCCATAGATATACTCAACAGCAGAATAGAGAGGAGAGAGAAAATAATCTGTGACCTGAAATACAGAGTGATAGAAATTATTCAATCTGAAACACAGGGATAAAAATAATTTTTGACTGAAAGAAAAAGGATAGAGCTTCAAGGTCTTGTAGAAATATAATGACAACAAGGACATTTAATACTCATATCATCAGAATCGCAAAAGGAGAGGAGAAAGCTGGGAGCGTTGGGAGGATAAAACAGTACTTTAAGTAATAATAGCTGAAAATGTCTCAAAAGTGGCAAAAGACATACACTTGCTAATTCAAGAAACCAAAGAAGATAAACCTAAAGTATTCCACTCCAAAACACATCATAATCAAACTATTACAAATCTAAAGAGAAAGACAAAATAATGAAAGTGGCAAGAACTTACCATTTGGAGAAGACAATTAGAATTCCAGGAGATGATTTATCAGAAAACCATGGAGATCTGAAGGAATTGACAAAATCATTTTGAAATAGTAAAAGAAAAATATATGTCAAACCAGAATTCTTTTTTTCTTTCTATTGGTTTTTATTCATTTTTTGAAGTTTTCCATAAATTTTATATATTTTTATTTTTTTATTGTTTGAAGTATTACAAATAGTAGTACAAATGTCTCCTTTTTTTCCCCCCATTGACCTCCCCCCGGCCTCCCCTACCCCCCAGTACATACCTTCACCTGCCCGCCCCCCCACCCCCCCCCGCCAGTGTCTTCTTGTATCCATTGGTTATGCTTAAATGCATGGGTACAAGTCCTTTGGTTGATCTCTTACAGTCCCCCTGCACCCCCCTCCCCACCCAACCTCCCCTGCCTTCCTGCTGTAGTTTGACAGTCGGTTCAATGCTTTATCTAGTAAAAATATTCTTAGAGAAGGAGGCTTAAGTCAAGATATTCTCAAATGAAGAAAAATAAGAGAACTTGTAACTAGCATCTCTTACCTAAAAATAATGACTAAAGGAAATTCTCTATATAGGAAGAAAATTATTAAAAAGAAATAATCTATAATAATAAAAGGGTAATATGCTAATTAGACCAGACATCATTATGGATGTTTTTCCAGATGAAGTAAGGGCTGGAGGGAAGGCGGGGTCCTGGGTACCTGCCAGCGGCCAGAGCAAAGCCCAGGTCCCAAGTGCCTGCCGGTTGGGGACAGCTCCTGCGCTGAGTGTCTGCCCCCTGAGAGGGAGGCAACCAGTGGCAGTGATCAGGGGGTGGGGCTGGCCAGCAGGCAGTGCCAGGCAGCCAGCCAAGACAGGTGCCAGCAGGGCTCCCCCCAATTACCCTGCCTGCTGGTCACCCCATAGATGGTGCTTATTGCCAGCCAGGCCTAGGGCTCCTACCCTATATATATTGGGAACAGTCTCTTAGATTTAAAAATTAAAACCTGGCAATGCTACTCTAACACTGAAAAAAAAAACACAGGATGATGCAGCGATGACATGCATGGACTCTGCCTTGCACATTTTGTGGTCAGCCCTGATTCTGACACTTATAACTGTGTGACAAAGCCAATTACTTAACTTCTCTCTGCTTCAGTTTTTCCACCCATAAGATGAAAATGGTACTACTGCCTCAGAAGGATCATGTTATGTACTACTTTTTATAATCAGGGCAAAAAAAAAATGTAGCTACTCATACAACAGCAAGATGCCTTTCACCTGTATGAAAAGTTTGATCACTGGTGCATGCAGTGTCCCAGATTGCAAGAGGATGCAGACCCTTCTGAGGGACCCCCCCTCCACCGTGCATGAATTTCATGCACCGGGCCTCTAGTAAGGTATATCAGAAGTCTGTATGTAATCTGTTATATTCATTTCTAAATTTTATTCTCTAGGAGTAAAACTGTTAGTGATTCAAGAGATTATTATGTAAGATTTTGGGATTTTTTAATATTTGACACTTTTAGGAACATGATTTGGTAAAATGAATTCCTAACAAGTTTTGAACACATATAAATTATGTGCTATTCATAATCTTAAAACTACTCAAAATCTTACACAAGAAATCATGGAAACAAATTTCAATTTTGTACTCATTGGCGTTGACATTTTTCCCCACCAATTTCAAATAACCAGTTACTTAATCTATGTTTTTGAAATAAAGCAAAAACAAACCAAACACTCAGTAGCTGAGAACAGAGCCATGAGATGGTGCACCAGAGGTTTTTAATACATTCCAGCCCTGCCTGCACCCTCACAATGTATATCCTACATAATAAAAGGCTAATATGCAAATTGACTGAACTGCAGAATGACCAGTTGCTATGATGTGCACTGACAGCCAAGGGGCAGATGCTCAATGCAGGAGCTGCCCCCTGATGGTCAGTGTGCTCCCACAGGGGGAGTGCCGCTCAGCCAGAAGCCCTGAGCCGGGCTCACGGCTCGTGAGCACAGTGGCTCTGTGGCAGCGCTAAGCCATTAGTTAGACATCCCCCAAGGGCTCCAGGACTGTAAGTGGGTGCAGGCTGGGCTGAGGGACCCCCTTCCTCCCTAGTGCACAAATATTGTGCACCAGGCCTCTAATCTAGTCTATAAGATGGCTTGAGAGATACAATGCCCTGATGGCTACAAAAGTCATAGCAAGAGAATGTTGGAGGAACAGATACAGTCTCCTCTGCTCCAACTTGCCCTGTGCCCTAATTGACATTCATTTATGTATCTAATGCCTCATCATATTTTCAATCATTTCCTTGGGTTAAGCAAGAGATGGAATGACTGTATCTAATGGAATTTATAGTTTTTATGATATTAGCTTTAGATTGCCTAATTTCCCACCAGAAGTTACACCAATTTATACTTAATTGATGGTGATTGAGAAATCAGTTGTCTTCAACTCTAACCAGTACTGAACTTTGTCATTATTTTCTATCTCTATTTGATTTATATAAAATAAAACCTAGAGAATTATGTCATTAGGTAGTTTGGCTATGTACCTTCCTGTTACAGCTTACATTAAAATCTCTCCAAATGACAAGCTTTTGAATATAAAGTTGTTAAATGTTTATATATGAAAGTGTAATAGAAATATTTACCCAGAGTGTCTTAACACTTAGCAGACATTCGTAGTCTAGGAAATAAAAAATTCAGCACCTCTCTCTCTTTGACTACTGGATTTCTCTTATCCTTTTACTTTACAACTTTACTTTCCTTAAGAAATTTTCAGTATTGACTGGTACTGCATAAGTGAATATGCATTATTTATAGGAAGTTTAATAACATGTGCTCCACCTACTAATCTGATAGCAATATACAGTGCTCCACAGTGATGAAAACTCATTAGGATATTGCAGAGAAACTGGTGTTAAATTTCAGCAAGTCTAATAAAATTCATATTGGATTAAACAATAAAAATGAAAATGATATTTAGTACGAAACTAAACCATACTCTTTAAGCTGCTCAGCATAAGCAATAAATTAGAATAATATCAAAAAAGAAGTCATAGAAATAAATGACAGTATGATTCTTCAGGAATTCTTGTATTAAAAATATTCAATGAAAATCGTATGAACAGCTACAGAAGTGTGTGTGCATCTACACGCACACACTTCCACAAAACTGAATATTTTCTGCACTGATTTTGTCTTTAGTTTGACAAAACACACCTCCATCTTTCTTGGATAGCTTATATACTTGATAGCATTTTACATTCGAGTGGATTAAATATTTAGATACTTTTATAACCATTTATTCCCCTATGTATTTAGGAAAATCTTATTTTAAAAATCAATTCATTTTACTCCAGTTACTCTTTTTTCCTATCTGTGTCTATACTAGTATGTTCAGCCTGAAGTTTTAGTAATCTATTATGCATATTCTATTTGTAAAATTGCTAAGTAAGGTGTTGTGGATGATTGGCTCAGAAGCATCACTACTCTCAGAAAACATGGCTCTAATTATATTCCTATTGACGGTCCAATCTTAATGTAAAAAAAAAAAAAGTCTCTATCTTCTATGATAGAGAACCTTGCAATATTTACTAAAGAATTTAGGTGACTGGGGAAGAAGGAATTTAATTCAAAAATACCTTTGGGCAAGAAATTCCTTCACTTCATTGCTCATCTTTCCAAGGAGTTCATTACTATTGGAATTAAAGCGAGGATATATATTGCAACTTCTCTGTTTCCTCAGATATTTATGTAGTGGTAGGATTCCTGCTGCCACAGAGGGATTTTCTTTTTCAGGCTCCATTTAATAATAGATATTTGGGGAAAAGGTAACTAGGCAACTCATAACCACTTAAAGAACCAGATAACCAGCCCCCAAAGTTCAAATATTCTTAGATAGAGCTTCCTGTGTTTCTAGAAACAATGATCAGTGTCCCACTTCTGATATAACCAAATAATCTTCCATAGAATTTTAGCCCACTTCAGGTAAAAACTACAAACTCTGGTCATTTTCTATTATTTTTTATTGGGGTAGAGTTGACATACAAAATTGTATTAGTTTCAGATGTAAAATATAACGATTCAATATTTATATATTGTAAAATGTTATACAACATGATTCAATATTTATATTTTGTGAAATAAGTCTAGTTAACATCTTTCACCATACATAAATGCAGACTTCACTCTTTCTTGTGATGAGAACTATTAGGACCTATTCTCTTAGCAACTTTCAAATATACAACACAATATTATTACATATATTATCACTATGTTTACCTTATATCCCCATGATTTATTATTTTATACCCAGAGGTTTATACCTTTTGATGCACTTCACCCAAAAATTTAAAAAGAAACAATGACAGTAAAAGTGAATGCCATCAGACAGGTTCTTTCAGGAGTAAAAATGTGGGGGGAAAAAGAACAGCTTGAATGGTTTCCTATTTGTAAGGCTTTTAGTCAAAGTTAGCTGCACACAGATCAACTAACATTTTGATCTAAAATCTAAAATTGTGCCGCGCCAGCACAGCCAAGGGTTCGGTGAGCCTGAGGGAGGGCGGCGAAGGATTAAAGAAAAGACAGACAAAGAGAATAAGCTGGGTCTAGGTGGATCTTCTGTGACTGACTGAGGCCACAGAACAGATCCAGGTGGCAAGCTGAGCCTTCATTTTATAGCCAGAGGTAAACAAGGTAGTGGTCACCGTAGTTACAATGTTCTTGTGAGTTTCACTTGTTTTGGCAGCACTTGCTGCACCTCCCACAGCCCATTAGCTACCCAGATAAGATCTAGGGGGCGTCATAAGGTCAAGTTTAATTATGCTAAGAGGGCTGTGCCCTCTAAGCTGGGACTTGTTTGTGGCTTTGCCAACAGGTCAGTCTGAGGCTTAACCCTATAGCCACTCCCTCCATAAAATACCCACACGTTGAAGAACCAGAGAACAGAATTCAAGTCACCTAACAGTTGCTTAAAAGTGAGGAGGATCCAATAAAGGTGAGAACTAATTCCAGAAAGAAGAGAAAGAAATTCCAAAATTTTGTGTGTAAACTTTTATTCAAATATGTTTTACTCCTGAACCATATATGCTCTTGATAGCCTCCAGCAAAAGATAAATAAACTAAACTAAACTGAGGTTTGAGATACAATATCTGAAATTGAATTTTTTCAAGTTAATTGCCTGTAAAACAACTAAAATAACAATGAAATTTAAAATGTTTTTGAATGAATAAGAGTCCTTATCCTCCACAGGCTAACAATGATAAAAATATGATCCAAAAGTATTCTATATGTGAAGAACCAAAATTAATTGACTCATTTTGAATAGAAAAGATAATCCTCATGTTACAATTAGCAGGCAATTATTTTAAAAAGCAACTGTAACACCATTCAAGGATATAAAAATGAATACTCACAATGAAAAATAGAAACTAGGGAAAGCAACAATTGGGCCTTGCCCAGTGTTGCTCACTTGGTTGAGCATCTTCCAGTGCACCAAGAGGCTGTGAGTTCAATTACCAGTCAGGGCACATAACCGGGTTACGGACTCAATCCCTGGTAGGGGGTGTGCAGGAGGCAACCAATTGAGATTAATGTTTATCTCTTCCTTTTCCTTCTCCTTCCTCTCTCTCTTTATAAAATCAACAATCTATACTAATAAAAGGGTAATATGCTAATTAGACCAGATAGACTGGACATCTTCCTGATGTCCTTCCGGACTTCCTTCCCTGACAAAGCCACGGTGGCGGAGGCCAAGGCAGAGGTGGTTAGGGGCGATCAGGATGGCAGGGGAGAGCAGTTAGGGGTGACCAGGCTGGCCAGGGAGAGCAGTTAGGGGCAATCAGGCAGGCAGGCAGATTGGTTAGGGGTGAACAAGCAGGCAGGCAGAGGCGTTTAGGAGCAATCAGGCAGGCAGGGGAGCAGTTAGGGGCATAAGGCAGGCAGGCAGAGGAATTAAGGGTGATCAGGCAGTCAGGCAGAGGGGTTAGGGCCAATCAGGCAGGCAGGCAGGTGAGCACTTAGGAGTCAGCAGTCCTGGATTGCAAGAGGGATGTCCAACTGCTGGTTTAGGCCCACAGGGATCAGGCCTAAACAGGCAGT
Source organism: Corynorhinus townsendii (assembly GCA_026230045.1). NCBI lineage: Eukaryota > Metazoa > Chordata > Mammalia > Chiroptera > Vespertilionidae > Corynorhinus > Corynorhinus townsendii. The sequence continues at coordinate 147,044,313 of JAPDVU010000002.1, read as the reverse complement.
CGGACATTCCTCGAGGGATCCCAGATTGGAGAGGGTGCAGGCCAGGCTGAGGGACTTCACCCCTCCCCCCTGCACTAATTTCATGCACCAGGCCTCTAGTATTTAAATAAAATAATAAAAACTCCACTTCAGTGCAAAACTTTGTGTGGTTCCCCATTCTTAACTTTGTAAACTACTCATTGGATGCTAAAACTATTGGGCAAAATTAGGATGAGAAACAGGATGTTTACACAGTCTCAAAGTATATCTCCACAAGATATTCAGTAATTCCAAGAGACAGATAGCAATTTTACAGTAGGGAAGGCTGACAGATACCATCTTAACCAAGTCAAGTCAATGTGGGCCACCTGATAAGCAGCATAGAAAAGAACACAGCATCACCTCTTTAGTATTCCTGCCAAGAATGCATAATATGAACCTAATCATGAGAATACACCAGACAAATCCAAATTGAAGAACATGCAGCAAAATAATACACCTAAACCCTCAAAAATATCAGTTATGAGAGATAAATGAAGACTGAAGAACAGTTGTTCCAGACTAATGAATGCAAAGAGACATGATCCTGGATGGAATCCTGGACCAGAAAAAAAATTGTTTTATTTTTCTACAGAGACTATTAGGGGAACAAGCAACACATTTTGGGTAAAGTAGATAGGTTAAAAAGACACAAAACAAATAAAAAATAAAACACTCAAAAAGACTACAGCTTTATGTGTGTTTCCCATTCTTAAGCTTGTAGACCACTCGTCTGAATGCCTGAGTTCAAAATGAGAAAAAGAACCTGTAGGGTGCTCATATCTGATGCCAAGATCTGGTCTGGGAAACAAGCCTGACATGACAAAGGAGAATCACTTCCAAATCACAGACAATAGACAGACTCAAGAAATTAAACAGTAATAATAATAAGGCTTATGTTTTTATATTAATAAGTTTTAACAAGCTTATAACCAGTTTGCCTTATTAGCAATACAAGTTTTAAACAATGATGACAGTGTCCTGGCTTAGTTTACACAAAATTTTGATTTTAATCTCTAACATTTTCTGCCATATAAACACAAATCATGTAACATCTAAAGTGGCACTCTCTATCCAAAAGAGACTTAGTGTGCTCAACCAAGATTGTGCAGTATTGATGATCAATAAATTATATTTCTTTATATTATTTTATTTGTTATAGAAATATAGTATATATCATATAATAACCTAATTTAGTAGACATTGTATAATAGACACATTTACTTTTTTAAAAGTGTCATTGCTTTACATTTTGTGGGAAAATACACCTAACTCTACGTGTATGCTGCATTTTATTGCATGTAAATTATGATATTGAGGGAATAAGATATTATTATTTTGTGACCTATTATGAGAGTTCTTTTAGGCAATGACTACATTATGTGTCTCAGGGAAAGGGACAGAAAGATTTAGAGTTACTTATTTTTTTTTTTGGTTTAAATGTACTCATCTCCACTATTTTACAAAGCAGTGCTCATCCCACACCTTTGTTCCTGGCAATATATCTGACATTCACATAAGAGATATAACTTTATCAGCTTGACTGATGTTTGTATCCTTCCTCTCCCCCTTCTGCCACACCCAGGGGTGAATGTGTCAGTGACTGTTGGTGACTGGAAAACATTACAAAAAAAGGGTGTAACCAATGAAGCAAAATCTCAAGAAGAATAAATCAGAAACTGCTTTTAGAATTGATTTCTCTCACTTGAAAATTTTATTTCTGAAATGCTCATTTACCCAAGTAATTTAGATAATTTTGTAAAATTTATTATTGAATGCTATTTTCATAAAAAAGTATTTTGTTATTATTCATTTACTTATGTTTTAAGACATTATCATGTAAAAAAAGGGTGGGCATGTTGGGGAAGGAGACAGTATATTATAGCTCCATTTACTTTAATGTTAGCCTTACTTAATATGTGTTCTAAAGGATTTACATGCATTTGTTATTATACACACACATACACACAGAGAGAAAATATTGAATATTATAAAGGTAGGTAATATTAGACTCCTAATTTTACAGATGACGAAACGAGGCACAAAGAGATTTAAATGTGACTTGCCTAAGAATATATGAACAGTAAATGATACTGTTGAAATTTACTCCTAAGCAGTTTAGTTCATAGCCTGTATTCTGAATAATTCTATATATTAAGGGAATGTCCTTCATGTGTTTAGTACTGACATTCTTCAAAGAGCCTGACAGTAAAATTCAACTATTGGCCTCACTAAACCAGACCTCCAATTCCTCTGTTCAGAAAGTCTCTAACATGCTGTTAGTCCTAGTACGTCACCCTACCACCACATTGATTAATGACACCAAAAAGAAATGTTATTTGAGGACATTATCACTAAATATTTGAGTGCATAAAATTTGATTATTCAAAAAACAATTATCAATGTGCCTTCTTTTGATTGCTTGTTATTTAAGTATCTTACATTTCTAAATTTGAGTTTACAGACAGGAAGAGTGACCCATGATAATAAATGTAAAAGCTTTTTCTTATAATTAACATACAGAGATTTTATGGGAAAGGAAACTGAAGATGTTAACAAAAATCATGATTGTAATACTATTGGTTAACTTATCAAATAATCCTATGTTTGTTAATAATAAAAATTTCAATACATAACATAAAAATATAATAATGTAAATGGTAACATTCATAAAAACATTTATGAGTGACATTGAACAATATTCATTATTTTATTTATGACCAGTGTGAATTTTTTAGTAATTATTTCACACTGACTCTTCATTGTGATCAGAGAAAAATCTACCTGAAGCAAATGAAGGCAAGTTATAGAACTACCTATATTAAAATGTCAAAACCTTTTACAAAAATATTTTCCTAAAGTGAAATCTGTAACACTTTCTCAATGTATTCAGTATATAATTTGACCTATGTGTTTTATTAAATCCAATTGCCTTTGATATTTCAGATTGTAAGATTTCACTTAAAAATATTTGACCTTATACCACTTTATGTTCCTAAATATATCTATGCATACTGAATCATAGTAAACCATATAATTTAATAATCTGTAAATTTTTCTCTATCAGAAACCCCTCCAGAATCCTATTAATCACAGTAAACCTTTTTTTAATACTTAATTTTTCATACTTTTTGAAGAAACTTATTTTTTTTTCTACATTGAATTGAAAACCATGTGCAAAAGGAAGTGATAGGCAAATATTTTGGAAATTGCCTGGTAAGGGAAATAAAAGTTCCCTGATCAATAAAAGAACTTTTGATGACATTTCAATAGCCAACTTATGAAAATTTCAATTAAAGTGATTGCAATTCCTAATATATCAAAACATATCTATCCAGGGTTTTCCTGCCACTATCTGTTCTATCCTAGCGTGGGATTCACCTGCTACTTTTTCTGTTATGATATCCAACCATTTTTCCCTTCCATTTCCTCTCTGGGCAGTTTGCTGGCCCAGCTCAATTAAAGGACAAATCCATTTTAGTCTGCAGTGTAGGAATTATAATGAAGTCAGCTGTCAAACTCCTATCTTGCAGCTGCCCCTCTGTGGGTAATCTGATGGCCACTTGTCAGCTGCTTCACCCAGTCAAACACAGACAAAGGGCCTCTGATGGCCTGCTTTATTCTAATCAATCTACACAGAGGCAGATGTTGAAATCCCAACAGAAAAAGGTATAATTTGATTTAGAATTCAGAACTGCCTTCTCCTATTGATATATCAGATCTCCCTTAACTCGATATCTTTTTGCAACCATGAAGCAAATGACTTTGTGTTTATTTCTTTTCCTCATTCTGGCCTTAAAAAATAAACCTTTAAAATAATAATTTGGGGTATAGGACATTGCCCAATGGAACATAATATAATACAGTAAATTAATTGGTGTCTCAAGGTGGAAGGAATCTAGATGATGTGGATTTAAGGCGATTTTAAATATTACTAAGTGAGCCAGAAGAATAATAGTGGCTGTTCATTCTAATATCATTTTATTCTCGACAAGAGTGGATATTAGAGAAAAAAGTAATTCGATTTTTTTTTCTAGAGTAATTAGGCAGAAGACAAAAAGCAAAATTGGATTGAGAGAAATAAAGAGAATTAATACAATTATTGTTTTCCATTTTCTGACCACAAAGATTGTAGTGAAGTTACCTGCTTTCTTAACACAGCATTTCTTTTTTGTAAAGAATAACTGAAATCAACATACATGTTATGAGTAATTATACTCAAAACTTTAAAAATATGTGCTATTTATTACACAGTTGCTAACTCAGTCACTCTCTGATTATAGCAGTTATATATCCTAACTTCTTGAATAAGACACACATTATCTAGAAAAATCTAGTGTCAAACAAAACACTTTGTCATTTTATTATTAATATCTACAATTTCCATTTGTAATGCCTTTCTGAAGGTGGTAAATTTTTCTTGATATTATTCAAATATTGAGTACATGAAAGCAATTATTTCTGAAACACATAACCATAAAATAGATTGGAGGATCCACATCATTTATCTTACCATCTGCTTAAAAAGGGGAATAGAAATATTCATGATTGCATATTTGAGATTCTTTTATATTAAGACTGATGTCTTTTTCACCCCAAGTCCTCCTATTTATTTATTAAATCAGTTTCATTTCAAGCATTTTGTTTATATTAATTTTGACTCAAGTTGTCAAAATGTAAACTTTATTTTTATTAGGTCTTTAAAAGTCAACATAATATTGAAATTCTGACATAAAAAGCAACAATATATTTGCCTGCACATATCAAATTGCTGAAAAACATTGTTCAGTGGGTTGGTATAAACTTTACAGTGTTTTTAATAATTATATAAAGCATCAATATCTTTCTTTCAAAGAAGAGAATTATATTCTAGAATGAAGCTCTGCCCCAAGAATTTCAATTGCTGATAAAATTGTTAAAAGGTAAGACCAAATCTTTGGTGGCAAAACATTCAATGACATTTAATAAGAAAAATCTCAGCCAATACTAGAAGAAATGAGCTGTTATAGAAATCTGTGTTTAAAAAAATTTGAAATTCTATACTACAGTGTTATTTTCATATTAAAATAGTTTCAATGAATGCTTTGCTGTGTTTGAAGATCAAGATGGTGTGTGTGTGTGTGTGTGTGTGTGTGTGTGTGTGTGTGTGTGTATTGCTGTAAGAATGATAAGAGTTTGATGTAAAGAAATAAAATGAGGGCATAAGTATGTATCTGACATTCCTGGTAAAATCAATTATCTGCCTATCTTTTGTCTGGCCCCTGAGCACAACCCTGAAGTTGATTTGTTCCAAGAGAAGAGTAGGCTGTCATAAAGATAAGAATGAAAGCTTATAACTGCCTTTGGGTTTGTGTATGAAAATGGCAGTTTCAGGATGGGGGGAGGCTAATCTGGCCTGTAGTTTCTGTGTGTTATCTTACTTTTGGGACTAAAAAGTAAATCTTTAAACTCTGAGATAACTGCCAATACAAAAAAATGTATAAAGGTTTCTTTGCTTTTTAAAAAAATATCTAGGGAACTCAACCTTTTTTCTATGTAAGTTGTTCTCAAAGTTTGAGAACTCTGGGAATCCCTGAGAGCCTTTCATGGTGTCTGTGAGGTCAAAATTACTTTCAAAATGATACTAAAGTTCAACTTCCCTTCCTCATTCTATTTCCCTGTAAGTATAAAGTGGAATTTCTAGACAGCTAATGAAATGTGCACTGTGTATTCTGTTTTATAAATTCCTTAATTTTAATTTCTAATATAGTAAATAGATACAACCTAAATACACAAAAGCTCTTTGAGAGCCACAATAATTTTGAAAGTATTGCTATAGACTGAATCATGTGCCATCAAAATTCACATATTGAAGGCTAACCTCAAATGTGACTGTATTTGGAGTTAAGGGGTTAGGAGGTAAGTAGATTAAATAAGGTCCTAAAGATGGGGTCCTAACCTGATACAATTGGTGGCCTTATAAAAAGAGGGCAAGGAGGATCTCTCTCTCTCTCTTTTTTCTTTCTCTTTCTCTCTCTCTCTACACACACACACACACACACACACACACACACCCCACACACACATTCATTCTCTCTCTCTCAAGGCCAAGTGAGAACCCAGGGTGAAGGCAGCCATCTATAAGCCAGAAAGAAAACCTTCCCCAGAACCTCACTATGCTGGTCCCAACCTCAGACTTCCATTCTCCAGAGTGTGAGAAAAATAAATTTCTGTTGTTTAAACCACCAAGTCGAAGGGACTTCGTTATGACATTCTGAATAGACTAAAACAAATATAAAAGGGCCCTAAACATTCTAGAATCACTGATTGATATTAATAATGTTATGATATTGGAGCCCCCTTTTGGCTCAAAAAAGAAAACAAAATTCCATAATCCACTTTGGTTGCAATTATATCCTTGAACAAAATGGGTACCACATTGAGCTGACAATGCTGCAGTCTTTCCCATATCAATGCATTATGAGAGAAATCCTTTAGCTCCCCACTTACTCAAGAATTATCATTTTTACAGTACACTTTTAATAAGTAGAAAGAGTACAATCTAAAATAATGATAAAAAGTGTAGCATAGTAAATACATAAAACCAGTAACAGTTGTTCATATCATTATCAAGTATTATGTCCTGTACATAATTTTATGTGCTATATACATTTTATTTTATTTTTAAATTTTTATTGAATTTATTGGAATGACATTGCATAATAAAATTATATAGATTTCAAGTGTACAATTCTTTAACACATCATCAATATATTGGGTTGTGTGTTCACCACCTAAAGTCAAGTCTCCTGTCATCATTTATCCTCCCTTTATCCTCTTCTACCTAATGCAAAATCCTTAAGTCTGCATTCAAAAGCCCTATGCTTTAGGGACTCAAAATACTCAACAGTATCGCCTATCATTCCTTGGCATTAAACCTCTTCTTTTCAAAGTCAATCTCAAATTTCATTAGGTGCACATGGCTCATACTAGTCCCTGACCCTGTGCTCATGCAATATTCCCACCATATATTTCAGATCATTTCTTTCCATTTAAAGAATTTTCTCCATTACCATTCCATTATGTGGGTAATCACAAGTTTGTTTGTTTGTTTTTCCTGAGGAAATCAGGAGCCAAAGCATAATGCATGGATGGATTATTGCTACAAACCTGAGATATCATCTTTTATTTTTTCAGGAGTCTCACATTGGTACTATTTTAGGGGGAAAAAGGACTTGAGAAGATGTATCATTTTTTTTTACAATGTACTACGTATTATACATAGCTTTTAAAGTATCACTCTTTGTAATCTAAAATATATTCTATCAAAAATAACACAGCTTTAATTAGGAAAATTTTCCAAAACATAGGCTTTTTTTGTTTGTTTGTTTGTTTTCTTGCATCTGTGATCTCAGTTTTCTCCACAGTAAAGTCATCTCTCTACTTGCAGTGTTGTGAGGTAAGGCTATGCATAATAGGGTTTTCAGATTTGAAACCAAATAATGAAATTAAAACCAGAATATGTCAAGGCCAAAAAAAGATTTGCCAAATTGTTTTATCTCTTACACACTATTACTAGGATAATTTTGTTGTGCTAACTTCACACTACCTGGGTACTCTCATGTTTTGGTTTCCAATGTATCTTTAGGCTTACTTGAGAATTAGTGAAGAATACCTGGCCATGGCTTGCTGTATGATAAATTTGTTGGTAAACACTATTTTTTCTAAAAAAATTAAGTTGAAAAATGAAAATTTTAGAACAACTCACTTCACTTTATTCTTCCTAGATTTAAGTCCTGGCCTATTATGTGTTGTAGACATCTCAGGGATCGATAGGCTCAAGGTTGAATTAGAAGAAAATTCTACTTTGTCAAAATATTTGTACTAAGAAAATATTTGGATTATCTGTGTGTTTGGGTCTTTTACTGGAGAGTGTTACATCACACACACAAAAGTAAAAAAATGGGCTTTGCTGCTATTTAAATGATATCATAACATGAATCAACTACATATATTCATTTTTTATTTCATTTATTCAGAAGTAATTAAGGTAATTCAGTGGGGCATTTCCCCCTCAGAATTGAAGCCTATATAATATTAGATAAAGTAACATTCACTTATATCATGCTTATTAATGCAGGAACTGTCAAGAATTTTTCATCACTTTCCCCATTTAATCCTAACAAGAATTTTATAAGAGGCCAAGCCCAAGAACTGGTTTAAAATCTCAGCTATTCTATTTACTGGATCATACTTTTTGAACAATTTATCTAATTTCTCAATGCCTCCATTTTATTACCTGTAAAATGAGATGACAATAACAACCCTGACTTCATTGTGCTGTTGAAAGTACTAAATGAATGAATATATCTCAAGGGTTTAAAGCAATAGCTGGTTCAAAACAATGTTAGCTCTTGTTTTTTGCTTTTTTCATTTTACCAGTAAGGTTCTGAGAATCGTGGGGTTAACTAACTTATCAACATCTGCAACCAATAAGTAAATAAATCCTGAAGATCTAATAGAGAGTGCAGCAACTATAGACAAGCTGCATTATAAATATTAAGCTTGCCAAGAGACTAGAACTTAATTGTTCCCACCACTAGAAGAAATTATAATTATGTGATAGAGTTATTAGTTAATGCTATAATGGCAATTGTATTACAATACCAATGCATCATATCAATATATTGTATACCTAAACTTTAAAACAATGTAATATTTTAATTATATATCATGTTTATAACCTCTACTCTAAACAGTCTTCTCCAAAGACTGGGAACAGGTAGAAGAGTGCTAATACAGAGTGCTAATGCAGTCAAAAACAAAACTTAGACACAGGTATGGGACACCATACTCTCTCTTCACAAGAATTCATTCAATTAGTCAAAGCAAATGTTATTGTTCTCATCATACAGATGATGAAACTTAAGCTCAAAAGTATTCAGGACATGGCAAATGTTAACGAATATATCGTGACTAAAACTAGGGACTCCTGAATGCAGATTCAGGACTCTAAATATGAGGAGATCAAAACAAAAAAATGACCATTAATCTTGATCTTCTATCTATATAATGAATTAGCCTGTCCTTAAAAGTCTTTGTTTGATTGTTAGTTTTGAAAACCCAACTAAAAAAGCTCCTCTATTGAAACAATTATCACACTGGAATTTTCTAAAGTTCAATAAAGGTCAATAAACTTTTTCTGTAAAGGATCAGGTAGCAAATATTTTAGACTTCCCAAGCCGGAACAGAGAATTTCTATTGCGACTACTCACCTCTGACTTTGCAGCACATAAGCAGCCAATGACAATATTTTATGGGAATTGTCATGACAATATTCCAATAAAACTTTATTTACAAAAACAGGCAACAGGCAGGCGGTGGCCTTGGGTTGTATTATGCTGACCTAGCTTCTAAAAGCTGATCTACATTAGTTCCTTACCAACTGCTACATATAACAAATTCTTATTTAATTCTTGTGAAGGGACATATTAAGGTTAAGTGAAATGTGATAAAGACATCCTTATTGCCCTGACTGGTTTGGCTTAGTGGATGGATCATCAGCCTGCAGACTGAAAGGTTCTAGGTTCGATTCCGGTCAAAGGCATGTACCTTGGTTGCGGGCACATCCCCAGTGGAGGGTGTGCAGGAGGCAGCTGATCGATGTTTCTCTCTCATCAATGTTTCTAACTCTCTCTCTCCTTTCCTCTCTGTAAAAAGTCAATAAAATATATTTAAAAAAAAAAAGACAGCCTTATTGTTCATTCCATGACTATTTATTGAATACCTATTTGTGATAGGCCCTCTTCTCGGTGGTGAGAAAAATTGATTAAAAGACAACAAGTAGCCTGGTTTAGTGGGATTCATAATGCTCACTCTCCCAGTAGAAGATCAATAAGTAAATTAAATACACCCAAGATAATTACAGTACAGAATGGTTGAGTGACATGAAGAAAATAAACAGAATGATGTGTTAGAGAGTAATTGGGTGAATTGGGGAGCTGTGCAGATGGGTATTTTTATGTATTGTATTTAGGGAAATTCTCTATACCAAAGCCACTTGTGAGCTGAGACCAGAAGACAAGCACCATAGGAAGAGTGCTCTAGGCAGCAGACACCTTGGCAGAAAAATCCTTGTTACAGAAAGGAAGTTTGTGTTAGTAGATATTAATGAAAATGGTGAGTGTGCTGCAAAATGCAGAGGAAAATGTACATTTCTAAATGCCTTGTTGAAACCATGTTTTTTTCTACTAGTAAGGATATGAAAAGCCATCAAAAGGATTTAAGTTGGGAGACTGTATGTTCTAAATTTCATTATTAAAAAGCTCACTGTGGTTTATTTTACTTACAGAAATAACGATATGTCCTCAATATAGAGTAAGCTCCATTTGCAATACAGTATCCAAGTTTTTTTTTTTTTTTAATACTTTGAAGTTTAAGTATACTCGAATTTTGAGACAAACAAAAAAATAAAAGGAGAATTGGCAAAAAAATTGATTTGGACAATATTTATAAATAAATACTATTAAGATTCAAACCATGGAAGCATTCTCATGGTAATTCAAGAGAAAAATTATACATGCTTGAATGAGAAAATGAAATTAATTTGTTACTAGTAAAATGCATACAGCAACATTATAAATACCTGCCAAGTAGTATTTTAAAGGGCTAACATGAATGTGTTTCTTAAGTAAACCAAATATTAACTTCTTCCCAAAACACAAATTGTGTTTATGCTTTTAATTTATTTTTCATATCATGGTAGAGATAAACAACAGTTACAACCATATTTGAATTAAGAAAAATTTGAGGAAAATAGTGAGAGCCATTTCAATGCTTCATAAGGAGGACATTATGCCAATATAAACTACAGTTATGATGATGATCAATATTTATGCTGCCTCTGCCAGTTGCCTGAGCACATATTGTGGCATTCTGAATGAGGGGGCTTATTTATAAGAATTGCTGTGTGCAGCAGGCCATTGAGTGAATCATAGCCATAATATCATGACATTAATGTAGGCTGAGTGGTGATTGGTTTCCACCTCAGTGATGATATAGTTGTGGATGGCCCAGTTTCAACAAGTGGAGGAAACTCATTGTTTTCATTTATGAGCTATAGAATGTTGTTGTCACCTTTGCATGTGAACGTTTTGTTTTCCAGGTTAACTAGATAGAAGACAATTGAGAAATTGACAAGTAATGTCTTTGTTATTGTTGCTGTTGTTTTATTTCTAATTAACTAAACAAGATATTGTTTGAGTTTATATGTGCTTGTTACTTGTTTAAAAATCTATTTTGACTTGTATATTATAAATCAGACCAGGTATATATCTTTAGACTAATGACATTTGACTCAAGAATCTGAGTGAGGGTGAGAAAGATCCAAAGCCCAAGATGCCACCACCTTGTAGCCCTGGAGATGACACAGAAGGTCTAAAGGGCAAATCAAGTAAGGACTTGCACTGAGCCTAAATAGATGAAATCAGGCTTTCAGAGCCTCAGGCCAATTCACCATGGAGCATGTTTGTTTGTTAGAGTTACGCAGTTAGGAAGACTAATAGGAAAACCACCAGGAACAGCATTGCCCTCAAACACTCCCTTGCACTTGACTTATTTTTGAAAATCCATCTATTGCTGGAAATTGATAGGATATTGCATCTCATATAGAGAAATGTAGTGGGAGGAAGGGGGGTATGAAATTTAACATTAGGATATAGAGATATGAAAATCAGCAGCAGCTTTAGTAGATATATGACATTATATACGGGATGTGGTCATTCAGTGTCTTCATGATTAAGGACCCAGTTTCGACTGGCCAATGTGGCTCAGTGCTTGAGTGTCAACCTATACACCAAGAGGTCAGGGTTGGATTCCTGTTCAGGACACATCTTCAGGTTGCAGGCTCTATCCCCAGTAGGGGGAGTGCAGGAAGTGACATGTTTCTATCTCTCTCTTTCTCTCCCCACCTCTCTCTGAAATAAATACACACATATTTTTAAAAGAACCTCAGTTTCTTCATAATTGAGATAGTTGACATCATAATGTATACTCTATTAAACAGTTCAGATTGCAGATTCGTGCTTCCTGGTTTCAAATTACAGCCCTGTCACAGACATTGCCTTTCCTTGACAGAGTAGCTTGATATGTCTGAACTTCAGCCTGGTCAATATAAAAAGATTAATATCACCTGGCTCAGGGAGCTATTGTTGCAAAGGATTAAACAAGATAATGGGTGTAAATTACTGAACCTTAAATCTTCCAGAGAGTGAAATACTCAATAGATGTTCAACATTTATTTTTCCCCCAATTCTACAAATTCCTACCACTTTAGGAACTACCAAAACAAAGCCAATTTCCCCCCACAAGTTTGTAAAATAGATGCAATGAGGTACTGTAAATGAAAGTATTTTGATAGATTAGAATATTAGTGAGTTGGATATAGCTTCAAAACATAGAAAATTGTCTAATACAAATGATGTACATGTGCTTTAAAAGTAAAAAAATTTTAAAGAAATTAATAATTTCTTAGAGTTTAAGTGATACATATTCATTGTAGAAAAACTTTTTCTTATTTAATTTGATTTTTGGCATTATTTCTGCTAGTTACCTGAGCATAACATTTTTAACATTGTGTATCCTTATAACTTATTATTAATCACCCATTGTTGAATTTATCCCAACATTAGCTATTATAGTAAATATTATTGAGCACCAGTTTTTGTTTATATATGTGAGTACCTGTTGAGGATTAATTTATAGAATATACACATTAGATCAAATTTATTAACATTTTTGAACATCATCAATTTGCCTTTTAGAAAACTGCCAATATTGCTCCCCTGTTAACCTCGAACACTGTATCTTTCCAGTTCAGGCATAGATCTTCAGAGTCAAAAGGTATAGACTGAAGGAGAGAAAAGGTGGAATCGCTGTATGTTAACTATATCCACTTTCTCCAGGAAACCTTCCAGGGACAGCAAGTCAGTTGCCAGTCCTCAATGTTCCCATGGCACCCTAATGTACCCCTACCATTTATACTGTTTTACGATTGTTTTGGGTATTAGCAAACATTTGATCCTGTCTGAGACATCCATACCGAAGCTTCTTGATGTTTGGTCCTATCCAAAATGCCCATGCTTAGAAAACATCTCAGCGTTTAATAGCCCATAACATGTATTTATGCTTCTGGTTAACAGGATTAATACATAAAAATACTATCATGTTTTATTGGCCCAATAATTATGATGTGGTTATATGGACAATAATAACCCTTTCTGCCTCGGTAGCCTCACTGGTAACCGCACATGGTACTGGGTGGATGGTCCAGGATTAGAATCTTGCAGAAAAGCCAGATTTATATTCACTATGGGCCAATGTATCCCTGGATTTTTGGACAGGAGAAAATATCAAGGACCTTTTGGTAGGGACCTAATGTCTCTCTGGACATTTTGGACAGAAACAAATACATCTAAGTGTTTGAAGGTTGCGGTTTTCTATCAGTAGGTGAGTTTTGAGAAGGCAAACTACATTTCTCGTTCATTGTAATATCTCCAGGGTTTGTCATGAACATAGACTCTAAAGTGACTGTTGAGTGAAGGATATGATAAATGAATATTTGAATAAATTAATACTTGAGTTTATATTTAAACCCTTTTCATGATTGGAAATGTGGAATTTCAGATGTTAATAACTCAAAAGCCTAGTTAACTGGTGATAGTAACATGAATAAAATGAGTACATAATTACTTTATATTAGCAAAATAAGATAATCCAATTTATAATATCAATTCAACTTTGAGAGAAAAAAAGTCCATTTCTGTGGAAAAAAAATCAAATTCTAGTTATATCTGACACTTTCTTAAACTATCAAATTCATACTTCCCAAAATCTTTTGGGAAAAATATTAAATACTTGTACACTGTTAATTAAAAAACAACAACCCTATGCTGCCCAAATTAAGCATTCTTGTAGGTGGATTTGACTTGGACTCTACTTTGAGACCCTTGTTCAAGCCAAATACTTTTATTTTATTGTAACTTAATTTGCCTACAGTGATATTTCTTGGCAGAAATAATGGTAAAATTCACTTGTTTTACCTAAAATTCAGTGATTTTTCTTAGCATCTTATTAAAACGTATGAAATTTTATTATATACCTTTACCAAATATAATGAAAATCCACTTATGAGTTATTACCTCTTAGATTCCCTAATATATTTTAACATGCTCTTTGATAAAATGCCAGCACTGTAATTTTTAAAAATCATCAAAACTTGCATGCCTCCTTTTACAGATTTGAAAGCAAGTATTAGTAAAATTTCCCCACTGGGATCAGATTAGATTCAAGGAGGGAAGTGGAGCTCACTCTCAAAGTCAGACCACCTTAGAGGTTATATTCTTCTCTCCATCTCCCCAGGGCTCTTGTGAGGAGAGCTGTTTTTTCTTATTATTTGTTTTCTATCATTATTTTTTGGCCCACATGTGTGCATTTCCAGCTGACACTCATCCCTGGGATGCATTGTAGAACAGTTTGGTGTTTTTTTGTGTGTGTTTTTTAATCCAGCCAACTGGATGAATTATCCGCTTTCATCTACTTAGTTCTTTCTTAGGACATTTCTAAAACAGGAGGGGACCTAAGCCTTATTTTAAACTCTTTCATGCTTGTTCAGTAACAACCAGGAATAGAAAAATTCAAAAACAGACTAATCTCATCTGATTTAAAACCAAGGATTTTTCTTCCAAGTTAGCTCCTTATTTGATCAAATAAATTAGCAGAATTAGGTCAGCTGAGAACTCAGTTTCCCCAGTCTGACTAATGGATTTGCAGCCATACTACTAATGGTGTAGTTTTGGGTCAGTTATTTAACCCTTCTGTGCCTCAATTTACTTACCTGTAGAATTGAGGTAACAACCATAAATATCACATATGAGTATCCCAAGAATTCAATGATAGGGTACTATAAATGTTATTTATTCTTCATTCATCAATAAATTGAGACATTGGTTGCTTTGTGGCTCCTGAAAGAATAGAAGCAGGGTATGTCATGAAAAAAAGTGTGTTCTGTCCTTGATCCACCAACAAGTTAACCGGCTTTGTTCCCTTTCATTTGTTTTCCCACTCTGGGGCTAGGTTGCCTTCCTGGAGAATGAGGGTTTTGACTTCATGATTACTAAAATCCTTCCAGCCTTGCCCCTTGTATAATGAGAGGTAGGCTGATGGGGGCCATGTTTGTCACAGAAAAAGCATAAAAGAGAAAACTATTTATTTGACTCCAAGTTGTCTTGGTTTGGTCTGACTAAATTTTTAGTTTTATTTGCCAATAATAAACCTGATAGTTTTCTGTAGAAATCATTTTGTTCTGGACTCAGGAAAGGAAAAATCATCACACTGATCATTCTTAGCAGACACTTGCTTCTATCATTTTAATTGATTATTCATTTTAGTCTCATAATAATTCTTAAGTGTGTTGTGTTGAGCTATCAAAGTTTTAGTGCATATATGAAAAATAAAATAAATAAAACTGTGTGTAAGATGAGGAACTATCTCAAGGCTTCAGTTAGTACAGACTTTTCTTTCCAAAAGATACCCCACTTGTGTGATACATTATCTGGTCAGTTAATTTCTTTTAAGTGAGAAAATATTAGTAATTATACCATACTATCAGAAATCAAGGATAGATAAATTATCTACATACTCCTATTAGGCTGTCAACATATTCACTTCATTTAAAAATAAGAATCAACCTCCAAAATTACTTTCTTGTATTATAAAATATATATTCTGTAGTGAGGGAATAATTTTATGAAATGTACCAATATTCAAAATGAACACATGTGCAATATGGTAAAGTTATTAGAAGCTAGCAGAGAAGAAAGGGAAAACAAAATCCTACAGCTATTGAATTAATGAGAAACAGACTAGTAAATTTAATATTGACTCTATAAACAGGAATATGTTGTATATTGTCTTTCAAATAAGAGAGAAAAATAAAGACATTTTTAGGATAAAACCAAAAACTGTCAGGTTACCACCAAAATGTGTTTACTAAAGTTTCTTTTAAGGAAAGTAAATAATGTCCAACAGACTTCTCAAAATAAGATAATTAGATCAATATGATATACAAATTGATAGGTGATTATCATCAGTGCTGAAAAATTCTTACATTCTTTTCATAGTGGGAGTGGTAAGGTGTTTAAAGATTAGATTAACTATATGTTCTGCTGAGTACATATGGTTAAGAAAATACAGTAAAACAGCAACAATAAATAGTAAATAGCTAGAAATAGATTATCTGATATAGTGCTGGGATAGAGGGAGGAAAAGAAATCAAACCAGGCAAGGGGTAATTAAAAAAAAGTCTAAACAAAAGGAGAGAGAAAAAAAGAACAAACAAACAAAAAGCAGTGCAGAAGGAAAACACAAATAAAGCTGGTTAAAGAATTTAAATTACCCCAAAAATTTATTCCATATATGATATTATGACATGTTATAAATATTTTAAAAGTCCTGCTCTAAGTTATTTATAAGAAACACATTTAAAAGATAAGGCTATGGTATGATTGAAAATGTGGAAAACTATGAAAAATGCTAGCCAAAGAAAATTAGGAGAACTCAATTTAAACAGAAAAGGTGGCCTTTAAGACAGAGTAGGTTTTATTGTAGAGAAAGTCACCATATAATAAAATATTCTACACATCAGAAAAATATATGCACCTAAAATAGTTTTTAAATATATAAAACAAAAAATTATAGAATTATAGAGATAAGTTAAAAATATAACTGTTACAGTTGGAGGTTTCAAAAGTACTGTCAGTTATTTATAGATCTGCATAAGAGAACTTCATAAAGATATGGAAATTCCAACAATCCTATAGTAACCTTGATTTAACTGTGTTTCTTATGTCTTCTTTCTTAGTGTTATTAAGTTACAAATTACATGAGATAAAATTCAACTGCTTTATCAAGGAAGAAATAATAATAGGACTTTTTAAATATTTGGACATGTTATATAGCTTGAAATGACAAACGTTGCAAGGTACGTACTTGTCTGCTAATAAGGAATAACTCTACATAGGGTACTGTTTTAATTATTAATTCCATGGCAGGTTTTTATGTAGATTTAAAAGTATTATAGGTACTATTTTTATGCTTCATGGCTCATATGTAGTCTACTCTTATATTTTTGTATGTATTATGTAACAAATAAAAAAAACCTCACGATTTTAAACATCTAAAAACAAAAACAAAACAACACATAGAAGCCAGAGAAAATTACAGGACTGACCCATTCTTTTTCTTCATGCAACAGAATGCAAAAATCCTTAAGCCTGACTCTAACAGCTTCTCCTTCACTGCTTAGAAACAAACAAAACTGCTTCATTATCTTATCAGCTACTGAAGTTTTTCAGTTTTTAAACATCTACTAATTTCTAAACACTTGAAGAGAGATTTTTAATTGAGATATAATTGACATACAAGGTTCTACTAGTTTCAGGTGTATGGCATAATGATTGAATATAATTTTTCAATACATTGAGAAATGATCACCATAATAAATCTAGTTAACATCTTAATCAATAGTTCTGATGCTATTTTCAGTGCTTGATATAGTGAGGCACAGTAGATACATAAAAATATATTGCAGACACCAGGTTAGGAGTGTGATCCTAGAAAAGGGAGAATGTAGAAGATATCAAAGATAAAATTCACAAAAATCCAAATCACAAAATTTTCACAAGTACTTTAACTTTTTAATGAAATACTAAGTCTCCAAGTTATATAAATTTTAAGTTTAATAATCGCCTGGCCCAATGCTTCATCTTACACTGACTATATTGATGTGTACAACCATCTCATTACAGTCAGGTAAATCAATTAGAAGAATGAATATCTTGATTTACTTGAGTAGACATATGCAAAGTTCACTAAGAAAAAAAATCAAAATCATTAAAATGCTTTGCAAAATCATAAAATCATAGAAATATAATAACATAAGAAAAATTAAAAGGGGTGATACTAATACTTAAGGATTCAGTGTTGAATTCCCAATCTTTATATATTAACATAATTGTCTGGGAATCCATAACAGATAAATTGACTTCATCTGAATGACCGTTCTTCACAGTTAAAGTGACTTTTATCTGCCTGAAGAGAGTTTATACTTTCCAGATCTTTTTTTTCTGGAAAATTTTATTCAGCTTTCCAGACTAAAAAATAAAACTAATTTGGAAAATGGTAATTTATTTAATAACGAATTGTGATTAGTTTTTTTATTATTCAAAGATGAAAGCTAAATAGTATCTATAGGTAGAATTTTAGAACTAACTAGGATACTCATTTCTTGTATTAGCCATCAAGGTAATGATTATATAAAAGACCTTTAGTACTTATTGAATAAATCATAAGAACTCATTAGAATTGCGTTATGAGGACACTAAAATCCTGACAGCATGATCCACAGATACAAAAGTGCTTCAAGTCAGTTGTTTTCTTAAGAGAGGATTTGCATTTTATAACAGCCAAGAGCTTCCTCTGCTTAGGTGGAGATTTTATTGGCATATAAAAGCAATCCTAGTACCTCTGGCTTAAAACAGGATTAACATGGACAGAGACCTTGTGTCCCATTGCTCCCAGTTTCACTTTGGGATTACTGTAGGAATGAATATAATTTCACAGTAATTATCAAAAGTTAGCACAAATACTAAATGTTGCATACTTTCATTATACTAGTATTATCTAAGAGAGGGCAGAACTTCCTAAAAAAACAAATAAACTAATGTTTAAACTGGTCAGCTGAATTTTTTAATGGCATCTAAATTACTTTGTATTCCAAAATGTATTGGATAGTGAGCCTATTGAGTAGAAACTATTAGCAAAAGTGTACAGTTATCATTATGGAGGTAAAATAATATGCTCTGAGTGTGTTACTTTTGATGATTGATTCTCTTTTCTACTCTTCAATATGGAGTTCCATCAGGTAAATCAAACAGCTACCTTAGTTATCAGTCTTGTCCCTTTTAGAGAAGATTGAGATATTTAGCAAAGTTTAAGGTATTGATTTGATTCAGTGGATCATAGTTGTAACTATAGAACATCTGTGTAATTATAGACATTGACTAATTGTCATTAAACAAAGGTGAAACTCAGAATGGACTTCTAATACAATGGCTTTAGAAATGTAGTAGCAGAAAGTCCACACCAACCCACAAGAAAATGTTAATAATGATACATTCAAACATGATAAACTTCCTTATGTATCTGGCATTTCAGAGAACTGGAGAGGAACACAATAGCTTTTGAAAGTTGACAAAATCAAGAGACCAAAAGACTGTACAATGAAAAAGAAACAGCATTTGATTAGCCTGTTTTCATCAATTAATTATATATTGATGAAGGTTATAAGGGATAACTACAGAGCTACAAGAAGAGTATTGTGCTTTGAAACCTCTCATTGGAAAAGACTAAAGCACCACCAATATCATTAGAAGATTTACAACCATTGAACTTCATGAAAATAATCTATAAATAAATAGTTGGCTATCTATAAAATATGTTAATGCAGATAGAATGAAAGCAAGTAAAATCAGAGGCAGATAAGTTGGCATTGTAACCTGGAAACAGTGATTAAGAATTTATTCGAATTTGCTCATGTTGGGGGTAATGGAAGCATTACATGTTTGTAAGTTAATTAGTTGTCTCCTATCTTGGAACATGACCATTTTTAGTATTTCATGCATTCCAGCTAGCTATGGAATCTCACATATGGGTTTCTTTCATAGATGATAGATAGATAGATAGATAGATAGATAGATAGATAGATAGATAGATAGATAGATGATAGATAGATAGATAGATGATAGATAGATAGATAGATGATAGATAGATAGATAGATAGATAGATAGATAGATAGATAGATAGATAGATAGATAGGAAAAAGTTGACTTCTTAGGCACCACTTTCTCCTTGTAAAAATTTGCACACATAAAAATTAAAGGAACCCTGCTGGCCAGGTGGCTCATTTGGTTGGAACATTGTCCCATACACCAAAAGGTTGAGGATTTGATCCCTGGTTAGGGCATTTACAGGAGACAACCAATAGATGTTTCTCTCTTACACTGATGTTTCTCTCTCTCTTTCTCCCTCTCTCTCCTCCCCCCTTCCATCCCTCTTTCCCTCTCTCTAAAATCAGTAAAAACATATCCTCAGGGGGTAAAGATTAAAAAATAAAATAAAAATAGAGGGAACTTGTTAGTAAGAGGGTAACTGCCTTATGTAGAAGGTGACTGTCTATAATACATACCAGTGTGTGAGTGTGTGTATTATATACATAGTGCTAAGATATTGCATGTTGAAATATTTAAGAATTTTCTCCTCTACATTGATACCCCAGATCTCCACCCCTCCAACATTACCTAACCTAAGGATCCACTTATATTTCAAATAAGGATATTTTAAAAAGCATAACATGCAATGCATGGTTATATTCTTTAGGATTAATGAAAGAATAAACATGCCTCTTGGTGAATAAACCATGCCTAATATCCATTTTTTAGAGCAGATTGTGCTATTTAGAAAGTTTAAGATTATCAGTTCAATTTAGTGGATCATCTATGTAACTGCAGAACATTGTGTAAGTATTGGCACTGTTTAAAGGTTATAAAAGAACTAGAGGCCTGGTGCACAAAGTTTGTACACTAGGGGTGCTTAGCCCACCCTCTTTCAGTCCGGGAGGCCTCAGGGAATGTCCAACTGCTGGCTAAGGCAGGGAGTGGACCTAAGCCGGCAGTCAGGCATCTTTAGCACTGCAGTACAAGTGGCTCCCACCACCTCTGCTTTGCTCGCCAGCTGTGAGCCTGGCTTCTGGCTGAGTGGCGCTCCCCATGGGAGTGCACTGCATTGAGTGTCTGCTCCTGCATTGAGTGTCTGCCCCCTGGTGGTCAGTGCGCATCATAATGAACGGTCATTCCATCATTTGGTTGATTTGCATATATTAGCCTTTTATTATATAGGATAGTTAAGAAACACTCTAGTTCACAGTTGCATTTTCCATTCCCAGTATAGCATCTGACACAAAACAGGCTCATAATAAATATCAACTAAAAACAATAAGCATTGATTCATTTCTGATAATAATAATAGTATTTAATGTTAAAATTAAGTGATATGTTTTAAAATACTAATTGATATTTTAATGTCCCCTCAAGTTATAAATCTTTGCCTATAGCAGATGCATATAAAGTCAGTGGGATATATGTGTGTGAGTGAAACTAGAGATGGAAAGACAAATTAAACAGCAAATATTCATGATGCACTAAATATACATATGGCTCATGAGGCACTTAAAATGCATGAAATCCTATCTAATAAAAGAGTAATATGCAAATTGACGATACCTCCGCTACACCCACAAGCCAATCCCACCAACCAATCTGGAGCGAGTATGCAAATTAACCCAACCAAGATAGCTGCAGCCATGGAGCGAGCAGGAGGCTTGGGTTTCCCCAATAATGGAGGAAGACAAGCTTTCTTCACACCTTGACCGGCCTAGGTCTCCACTCAAGGCTACAAAGTTTCAATTATAGAAGATAAATAAATCCCAACAAAAATGGCTGCAGCCACGGAGTAAACAGGAGGCGTGGCTCTGCTGAAGGCTACAAAGTTTAAATTATAGAAGATAAATAAATACCAGATACCAGGGCCTCAGCTTGGGGCACTGGGGGGCATGGCCAGCCTGCAAACCACCACAGACCCCTTGCCTAGGCCACCCCATGCTCCAAGGGAACCCCCACCCTGATCTGGGACACCTTTCAGGGCAAACCAAGCTGGCCTCCACCCATGCACCAGGCCTCTATCCTATCTAATAAAAGAGTAATATGCAGATTGACCATCACTCCAACACACAAGATGGCTGCCCCCATGTGGTAAAAGATCCTTCTCCCAAGTGGACACAATATGGCCATCACAAGATGGCCAGCAGGGGAGGGCAGTTGGGAGGGACCAGGCCTGCAAAGGAAGGCAGTTGTGGGCTATCAGGCCAGCAGGGGAGGGCAGTTAGGGGCAAACAGGCTGGCAGGGGAGTGGTTAGAGGGTGATCAGGCTGGCAGGCAGAAATGGTTAGGGGCAATCAGGAAGGCAGGCAGGTGAGCAGTTGGGAGCCAGCAGTCCTGGATTGTGAGAGGGATGTCCCAGATTGGAGAGCATGCAGGCTGGGCTGAGGGACACACCCCCTGTGCACGGATTTCGTGCACCAGGCCTCAAGTGTTAAATAAAATTTCATTGGTGATACCCATTCTGACCTTAAGTGTCTTTCTTTAGACACTCAAGTAAAAATCAATAGAATTTCAGCAGTTCATTGGCATAAGTTAGCTATGTGATATTACTAGAGGTCTCTGCCGCTGAGATCTACCTCTGATAGAGCAAGTGTCTGTTGGCCTAGGTGCCTTCCATCTGTTGGGATTCCTTGTGAAATCTCAACTCTGGTCCTCATCCATCATTGTAAAAGACTTATGCAGCTCAGAAATAGATAGGCTATATAAACATTGCATAACCTAGAGTTTAGGAATTATGGGTTAACTTACTCTATTTCTTTCCCTGTGGGTCACAGTTGGTACTCTAAATTAAATAAACCATGTGAATCACTCATTTCAATTTGGCCTATGAACTTTCCTGTTACATGACTTGAGTATAACTTGCTTGGTTATGTCCTCAGAGGCAACTATTGCAACAGAGTAATTTCCCACAGGGAAAAAAGCCATTACTTCTGCGAAGGTGAGCTAGGAGAAAGCCATCCATGGAGTTTAAGGACTAAGGTATCAAATGCAGTCTTTTCCTTTGTTGGGGAATACCTTAAACTTACGGAGAGATCAGTAATGATATAAGTTGTAAAGATCATTAGTCAAGCCTTGCCAGAAGCCACTTCAAAAAAAATATTTCTTGACTGGTCAGATGGGATACATTATGGGAACTGGTAAAATACATAATATTGAAAACACTTAGAAGCCATATTTTCTGTGTATATCTGTGTAGTGTGTGCAAACCTTTTTATATGGTCTGCAAAAATAAAAACTTGTTCTTCCTGCAATAATGTAGAATCATCAAACTATAGAGATCTACCTAATCATCCTATATAATAGAGAGGTAATATGCAAATTGAACATCACTCCAACACACAAGATGGCCACCCCCATGTGGTCAAAGATGGCCACCCCCATGTGGACACAACATGGCTGCCACAAGATGGCCAGCAGGGGAGAGCAGTTGTGGGCAATCAGGCCAACAGTGGAGGGCAGTTGGGAGGGACCAGGCTTGCAAGGGACGGCAGTTGGGGGCTACAGGTCTGCAGGGTAGGACAGTTGGGGCAGGGGGACCTAGGCCTGCAGGGGAGAGCAGTTAGAGGCGACCAGGCCAGCAGGGGAGGCCAGTTAGGGGTGATCAGGCTGTCAGGGAGGGCAGTTAGGGGCAACCAGGCCTGCAGGGGAGGGCAGTTTGGAGGGACAAGGCCTGCTGGGGAGGGCAGTTTGGAGGGACAAGGCCTGCTGGGGAGGGCAGTTTGGGGGAACCAGGCCTGCAGAGGAGGACAGTTGGGGGTGACCAGGCTGGCATGGGAGGGCAATTAGGAGCAATTGGGCCAGCAAGGGAGCAGTTAGGCGTCAATCAGGCTGGCAGGGGAGTGGTTAGAGAGTAATCAGGCTGGCAGGCAGAAGTGGTTAGGGGCAATCAGGTAGGCAGGCAGGTGAGCAATTGGGAGCCAGCAGTCCTGGATTGTGAGAGGGATGTCCCGGATTGGAGAGGGTACAGGCTGGGCTGAGGGACACCCTCCCATGCACAAATTTCATGCACCGGGCCTTGAGTCTATAATAATAAAAGCATAATATGTTAATTAGACTGAACAGCCAAATGACCTTCTGGACATCATTCTGGATGTCCTTCTGGATGAAGCTTGGCGGGGCCAAGGGAGAGGTGGTTAGGGGTGATCAGGCATGCAGAAGAGCAGTTAGGAGTGATCAAGCAGGCAGGCAGAGTGGTTAGGGGAAATCAGTCAGTCACGTGAGTGGTTAGGGTCAATGATGCAGGCAGACAGAGTGGTTAGGGGCAATCAGGCAGGCAGGCAGGGCAGCAGTTAGGAGCCAGTGGTCCTGGATTGTGAGAGGGATGTCCAACTGCTGGTTTAGGCCAGATCCTGGCAGAATTGGCCCTCAACCGGCAGTCAGACATTCCCTGAGGGGTCCCAGATCACAAAAGGGTGCAGGTCCGGCTGAGGGACCCTGCCACTGTCCCTCCCCCCATGCGTGAATTTTGTGCACTGGGCCTCTACTTTAAATATAGGCATTCAGGCAGTATATATACCTCTATGTATACCCTAAAATCTTTACTTAAGAAACTTTACTTAAATAACTTGGAATTTACTACTTCACCAGTAAAACTACTTGATTTTTGGTTAGCTATATTTTCTACACAGTACATTTTTATATTGATCCCAAATTGATATCACTATAACTTCATTCCTTGCTCCTAGTTCTGCTGCACTCTGGTGCAAAGTAGAATAAATTTGCTTTCTTATCTCTATTTATTCAGCAAATATGTATTGAGTATCTATTTTACAGCATTGCATATTAGGTACTAGAGGTTGCTGAAAATATTGAAAAATCATTATAGATGTTTCTGGTTCACATGCAGATATCTCAGAAGACCCTTATTCTCATCCTTATAATTAAAACAAGATAGATAGGTTACATAAGCAAAGCTTTAAAAGCCATCCAAGAGAATAAGAGCCACACAAACATAAAAGATCTAAAATCTAGAAATTGGTAAGACCTTTATAAGAGTAAAATAAATTTGGGGCTGCCCTTTTTTAAAATTTATTACAGAAATATTTTTCCAGCCAGCCTGCCCTTATTAGGGGGTGGGGGACAATCAGGGGTGGGGCTGGTTGGGGGGAGGGGCTGCAGGCAGTTGGCCAGCCCTGCCTCCTGTTCGAACTTCAGTGGAACTCCTGGTGGAGGGAACAATTTGCATATTAGCCTTTTATTATATAGGATGATTACCATGGTAGTGTAATATGATTACCATTATAGTGTAAGTCAACACGTCCATCATATCACATAATTACCTGTTTTTTTGTGGTGATGACATTTAAGAGCCATTGTCAGCAAATTTAAAATGGATAGTACAGTCTTGTTATCAATAATCACAATGTTGTGCATTAAATCCCCCAAACATATGCATCTTCTAACTGGAAATTTGTACTTTTTGACCAACATCTCATTTCCCCTGACCCCAGTCCCCAGTAACCACCACTCCATTCTCTGCTTCTAAGAATTTGGCTTTTATTTTTTTTTTTTTGTGGTATTACTTATATCATATAATATTTGTTTTTCTTTTTCTGGCTTAGTTCACTTACCATAATGCCTTCAAGGTCCTTCAAGTTTTTCACAAATGGCAGGATTTCCTTCTTTCTCATAGCTGGATAATATTCCATTATATCAATTACATTTTCTTTATCCATTTATTCATTGGCAGACATTTATGTTGAGTCCATGTCTTGGCTAATGATAAAATAAATATGATAGTGCAAATATTGTTTTGATGTCCCATTTTTATTTCCTTTGTATTATATACCCAGAAGTGGAATTGCTGGATCATATGCAAGTTCTACTTTAATATTTTAAGAAACCTCTATACTGCTTTCTATAACAACTATACCAGTTTATATTCTCACCAATAGTGCACAATATTCCCTTTTCTCAAAATTCTTGCCAGTTCTTGTTATCTGTTTGATGATAGCCATTTGAAGAGGTGTGAGGTGATATCCTATTGTGGTTTTGATCTGTATTTCCCTGATTATGAGTGATGTTAGCACCTTTTTCATGTGTCTGTTGGCCATTTGTATGTATTCTGTGGTAAAATGTCTATTCAGTTCCTCTGTCCATTTTTAATCAGATTGTTCACCATTTTGTTATTGATAATTCTTTATATGTTGGATATTGCTTTTTCATTTGCTGATTATTTTGCTGTGCGGAATTTTTTACTTTGATGTACACCTACTTATTTGCTGTGCCTTTGTTGTTTGTGCTTTTAGTGTCATCCTAAAAAAAATGTTGCAAAGATCTATACCAATATTCCTGATATAGATATAACATTTCTCAACAAATATTAGCAAACTGAATTTAACAGCATATTAAAAGGATCTTACATCACAATATAGTAGAATTTATTACTAAGATGCAAGAATGGTTCAAAATATGCCACATCAATAAATTTGGTACTCATTTTAACAGAATGAAAGATAAAAATAATATGATCTCAATAAATGTAGAAAAAGCATTAGACAAAATGCAACATCCTTTAATGATAAAAACTGTCAACAAGTTTGTATTGAAGGAACATAGCTTAATACAATAAAAATCATATGTGACAAGCCCACAACTAAGTCATACCCAATGGTAAAAAGCTGAAAGCTTTTTCTCTAATATCAGAAACAAAACTACAGTGCCCACTCTTATTATTCTTATTCCACATAGTACTAGAATTCTACCTGGAGCAAATAGACAACATCCTATCTAATAAAAGAATAATATGCAAATTGACCATCACTCCAACACATAAGATGGCTGCCCCAAGTGGTCAAAGATGGCCACCACAAGATGGCCAGCAGGGGAGGGCAGTTGGGAGGGACCAGGCCTGCAAGGGAGGGCAGTTGGGGGCGATCAAGCCTGCAGGGGAGGGCAGTTAGGGGTGACCAGGCTGGTAGAGGAGGGAAGTTGGGGGTGACCGGGCCTACAGGGAAGGGCAGTTGGGGGGGACCCAGGCCTGCAGGGGAGAGCAGTTGGGGGGACCAGGCCTGCAGGGGAGGGCAGTTAGGGGCAAACAGGCTGGCAGGGGAGCAGTTAGGCATCAATCAGACTGGCAGGTGAGTGGTTGGGGGTGATCAGGCTGGCAGGCAGAAGCAGTTAGGGGCAATCAGGAAGGCAGGCAAGCAAGTAGGATCAGGTCTAAACGGGCAGTCAGACATCCCTCGAGGGGTCCCAGATTAGAGAGGGTGCAGGATGGGCTGAGGGACACACACCCTGTGCATGAATTTCATGCACTGGGCCTCTAGTAAATAAATAAAATGCATCAAAATGGAAAGTAAGAAGTAAAACAGTCTTTATTTTCAGATAATATTATTTTATGTACAGAAATTCTAACAATTCAACCAAAAAAACTGTTAAAAATGAATCAACTAATTCAGTAAATACTATAGTAGAGTATAAAAATCAACATACAGAAATTACTTGTGTTTCTACACACTAACAACAAACTATCTAAAAAGAAAGCAGGCCTATTCACATTAGCATCAAAAACAATCACCAAGTAGATGAAAGATCTATAAACTGAAAATTATAATACTCTGATAAAAGAAATTAGACACAGAAAATGAAAACATATATCATGTTCATAGTTTAGAAAAATAAATATTGTTAAAATGTTCATACTATCCAAAGTTATCTGTAGATCAATGTCATTCTCAAATAGGTAAAGCAACCCTGAGAAAGAAGAGTGAATCTGGAGACATTATACTTCAAACTATACCACAAAGCTATAGTGATCAGAATAGTATGGTATTGGTATAAAAATAGATACATAGACTAAAGGAACAGAATTGACAGTCCAGAAATAAACTCCCATGTACATGGTCAACTAATATTCCACAAAGGAACCAAGAATATTCAGAAATATAGTTTTCCATATGTGTTGCTGGCAAAACTGAATAACCACATGCAGAAAAATAAACTTTGATCTCTCTTTTATATCACTCATAAAAATTAACTCAAAGTGCATTAAAGATTTAACCATAAGACCTGAAACCACAAAATTCCTAAAAGAAAGCATAAAGAAAAAGATGAGTTGCTCTTATTGAAGACTGAAACAGAACAGAGATAATGATTTGCCATAGATGGAATTAAAAGTGTAACATTTACCAGTATTTTAGTGGTTGAGTGTGGGCTAACATGGTAGATTAGAACCAAGATTAGTCCCAGACATTCCCGGGGCTGGGATCAGTATACCATCAACAGAAGTAGGTAAAGAAAGGTGAGAAAAAGCCTTTGAGGTATTTTGAAATTCAGCTAAGGAGGTTGCAGAGAAATATTCTCTCCCTGATAATAAATACTAGCCTCACAGATTATAGGACAACCACAGATGACCTCAGTGGCTGAGGTAGTCTCAGAAGAGCCAAAAGAGATTAGGCGCAACACAGCAGGTGAAACCAGAGAGCAAATAAATCTCTCCAGTTACCCAAAATAGTGACAGCAGGTTGCAAAACAAAAAAGAATTCCCCCACAGTTTGAAATGAAAATGAGTACAGGCAGCTCTCCAAAACATCAATCAATAAGGCTAAAATCCTAGACCATACCTACCCTCAAAACACTTGAATCCAGTGTTAAACTAAATTAAACTGGTATTTTAACAATCCCAGACCTCAACAATCCACTGTATTAACTCAGTCCCTATTCTAACAGACTAGGACTGTGTTATTTCTGGAGGTCTGTGTTCTTTCACATTTCCTATATATATAAAACCCTAAGCAACCGAATGACCAGTGGATTGGAAGACCTTTTGACTGGTTGCTATGACACGCACTGACCACCAAGGGGCAGACGCTCAGTGCAGGAGCTGCTCCCTGGTGGTCAGTGCACTGCTCAGCTGACCAATGGGTGCCAGAAGCTGAGCTTGGATGCTGGGCTCATGGCTGGCGAGCACAGCTGTGGTGGTGTGAGCCTCTCCCATCTCCATGGCAGCATAGAGGAGGCAGGCACAGTGGGGCTGAGATGAGCAGGAGTGGAGCAGTGCCCGGCCATGCTTGGGCTCCTCGCCAGCTGCCTGCTGCTTTGCACACTACTACATTCCCGGAGGGGTCCCAAATTGTGAGAGGGCGCAGGCCAGGCTGAGGGACCCCACTGGTGCATGAACCCATGAACCAGGCCTCCAGTCTGAAAATAAATACTGTTTTACTTCCTACTTTCCAAGTTTGATGCCTTTTATTTCTTTATGTTGCCTGTTTGCTCCAGGTAGAATTCTAGTATGAGTGTATTTTTATAAAAGTATTCAACAAAAAATCAAAAGACACACAACACATTTTAAAAAGTGGCCAAATAATTAGTAAGTGGATGGAGAATAAGAGAAGGCACAAATTTTTGAAAGATCAAAAATTTGGACTGTTGAACACACAATACAGTGTACAGATGATATGTTGTGGAACTATACCCCTGAAACCTGTATAATTTTGTTAACCAGTATCACCCCAATAAATTCAATAAAGAAGAAAAAAATTAAAAATCAATTAATTTAACAAATAAAATAAAATCAGACTCTGGGGGAAAATCTTTAAATTGACTGTAATGAAACATTAAAGTGGAAAAGTGAACATATATAAATAAAGATATGATCATTTTAACGGAGACATGGAAACTATGAAAAAGGATGCAAAAAATAAAAATACAGTATGATAAAAAAAAATCAGCCTATGAGCTTAAGAGTAGATTGCATATGGTAAAGAAAAGGATAATGAAACTTAAAGTAAGATCAAAAGGAAATATTCATCTGAAACATAAAGAGAAAAACAATTTTTAAAAAAGAATAGATTGTCCAATTTCTGTGGAAAAAATTAAATTGCCTATCACATGCATAATTAGCATTGCAGAGGAAATGACTAAAAAAAGAATGAGATGGGATGGGAATATTTCAAGAGATAATGGCTGGGAACATTTCAAAATATTAACCTGTATAAGAAGAAGTTCAATAGATATCAAATAATATAATGGAATCAGATAAAATTGCTGAAAACCAAATAAAAAGAAAACTAAAAGCAGCCAGAAAAATTGGTCATATTACACACAGGAGAAACAATATCAATGATTGCTGATCACTCTTCAGGAAAAGAAGAATGTTAGAAAGAAAATTGATTAACTTATTTACAGTACTGAAAGTAAAATAACAAAAAAGCAGAAATGTATATCCATCAAAAATACTCTTCACCCTGGACAGTGTGGGTCAGTGTAGAGCGTCAGCCGGTACACCAAAAAGCTTTGGGCTCAATTCCTGGTCAAGGGCAGGTACCTGATTTGCAGGTTCCATCTGGCCCTGGTCAGGGCCCATTTGGAAGGCAACCAGTCTATGTGTCTCTCTCACATCACCTCTCTCTCTCTCTCTCTCTCTCTCTCTCTCTCTCTCTCTCTCTCTCTCTCTCTCTCTCTCCTTCTCATTCTCTCTCTCCCTCCTCCCTCCCTTCCACTCTATAAATATCAAAGGAAAAAATATCTTCCGGTGAGGATTAACAAAAAATTTTTTTAAAATATTCTTTATGAAATAAATACTTTCCTAGGTAGACAAAAGCTGAGAGAATGGTGTCCAGCAGACCCACATCAATTTAAACCAAAAGAAGTTTTTTGAATTGAAGGTAAATATACAGAGGGAACCTAGCTTTTCAGGAATGAATGGAGAGTACCAAAAAAGATAAATATCTGAGAAAATAGAAGCAATCTCTTTTTATTGCATATGTTAAATGCTACTGTGTATGTGCACATAGACATATAATTCCTTTAAAATACTATTGATTATTTCAGTCAAAAATCAGCATAATATACTGCATGTGGTTTGTAGTATATGGACATGTAGTCTTTACATATTTTACATGTGTATTTATCTAGCAAATTTTCACATACACTCAACGAACTTTGTTTTTTTCAGCTAGATGGCAAGCAATGTGAAACTTTTAGAAATATTAATATATCAGCATTAGGCACATTTCCCCCTATATGACACCCAGTGTCCATCAATATAGTGATCCTGCACCAGAGAAACACCCCAAAATTCCCTTTGAATTATGTTAGATGCTTCCCAACAACAATAGACATAGCCTCTCTATGTTGTTCCTATCTTCTGATCCCTACTTGAAACTTTCATTATATGACATATTTTAGAACTTTGCAGGTCCAGGGGCAAGTGAAAGCTTACCCAATGAGTTCATTTATTACTTGGCGGACTGTGACAACAACTCATCTTTACAGAGGTCTGATGCTATATGCTCCCCTTTATAACATACTCCATGGATAGACTCTTTGGTTTTCACTTGGAGATCATCTCTGTGAAATCCTGGTCTGGGATTTTACATCTGGAAGAGAAAGTAGATACTGAGATCCTTTGTTTTTCTTTAGTTTCTTAAAAATAATATTTTTATTTCTGACTAATGGTAGCAAGAACAAACCACTCAAGTTAAATATAATTATTTTGTGTAAAGAAAAAAATAGGTAGATTACCCTAAAACAAAAGTCAGTCCTCTAAATCATTATATAAAATTAGATTAACTATGAAGGTAAATGCTTTCCAACAAACAAAAGTTAAGTAATAAATGTTTTGAAAACATATTGTAGATACAACTAGAATGTTTCCTAAATCTTGGTGAGGACCAAGGATGCCTCTTTGAATGGTTTGTATCAATATAAAAGGTAGCTAATATAAAACAATATAAAGGGGATTGTACATGATGAAGACTTTTTATGATAAAAGGTAATAGGAGAGAAAAAGAGGACTGTGTACACAGAATTTTTCAGTACCTTTTCAAAACTGTTCAGAGATGCTATCCAAAGATTTTGGCCCCAATAACTGTTTATTAATTTTAAAATACAGTTGAAGACAATAATTTGACAAATAATGGTAGCTTCATCCATATAGTCTCTTAAAAACATTTAAATATGCACACTGTATAGTACACTTTAGACTCTTGAAATAACCAGAACTAATTACTTTGTCACATTTAGTTCCTAGGATAAAATAATACTTTAAAAATCTGGTTCAGCCCTAACCGGTTTGGCTCAGTGGATAGAGCATCAGCCTGCAGACTCAAGGGTCCAGGTTCGATTCCAGTCAAGGGCATGTACCTTGGTTGCAGGCACATCCCCAGTGCGGGGGGTGTAGGGGGCAGCTGTTCGATGTTTTTCTCTGATCGATTTTTCTAACTCTCTATTCCTCTCCCTTCTTCTCTGTAAAAAATCAATAAAATATATTTTAAAAAATCTGGTTCATATGATCCAATCTGGATTTAATCTGGTTGACTGACAAATTCATTTTCAAAATGTTTGATAAGTTGGTAAAATGAAGTTCCTACATATACAAAATTAAAGACCGAGCCCTACACTTACACTGACTCTGCCAAGTAGCATATAAAATGAACTTAAACTAATTCACTCTCTCTTTCTCAATCTCATTCTCTCCACCTTTCCCTGCCTAATACCATACTAGTAATTACAGTAGTAATTATCAAGTTATAATGAATCACAACAGAGCATATAACCTTGAATAGGAAGACCGTTTCATTTTGTGTAACAACAATCACTAATTTTAAAACAATGTACTTAAATGGATATATTATACTTATTGTCTAGTTTGTGATTCAATTATTTAATTGATGAGCGAGCCAGTCAAACGTTACAATGAGAATTCAACAGACCACACTTATATATTTCAATCAGGAATGTCCAAATAAATTTAGAAACAGATATAAATCTTTTTTCATAAGGAGGAGGAAAAGCAATTGTGTCTGCATTGGACAGAATTCACTTGGAAATGGAAAGTAATTATTTTCATTGCTACTGGTTATTTGCAACGGAGAGACTTAGAAAACAGCTCAAAAACAATGACCCGTGCAAACCCCACAACATATTGTGTTCTAACAAAGGGACCCATCCATTTCAGAGTTTTCTACATTTTTTTTCTAATACCTTCAACGAGCATTCATTTCCTTAACTGCTCCGTGTTAGTTACGTAAGATAGTAATTGACATCAGTGGATTTGGGAACAGGGAGAACATGAAAAGAGGAAGGTGTGGCCTGGTGAGACCATTGATGTTTGTGGAATGATCCAAGGGGCATAAGGGAAGCCTTTTTAAATTCCAATCAGTATGCCCATGTTCCCAATCCATGTGTCTGTCTTTCTTTCCCTGGATACCAGAAGCTCAGTATAATAGCTCTCACAAAACAAAGATCAGCGTACTAGGGGAAATTCTGCTTTTCCAAAAGTGACTTCTGCTCATGAAATGCCATTCACAAGAAAAAACAAAAAAACAAAACAAAACAAAACAAAACAAAACAAAAATGACTAATTGGGTAATTAAACAACATAGCAAGTAGTTTTAAAGCACAAAAACAGTAGACATCTCACCAGCCATAGAACTGCCAACACATGCCTTTTGGAGTTTTCTGCTCTGACAAGGAAATGGAGATTCTTTTCGGCAGCATAATTCTTCACATCTAGACAGAACAATGACACTGGGGGGAAAAGAACCTTGACATAATTCTCAAGCCTCTTTCTTCTCACTGCATTCCCAGACTAAGCAATTCCTATGTATTTCTCTCTCTCTCTCTCTCTCTCTCTCTCTCTCTCTCTCTCTCTTCCCCCTGTAGTCTGATTAATCACAGTGAGAGAAGTAGAGGGCAGTGTATAAAGCCATTAATAAATATCTTAGGTATCAGCACCAGGCCACCTGAAAGTAATGTGAAGAAATTACCTGAAATGGTCATTTTAATTCCTAAAATTTTGGATTTTTCACATTCTCTTTCATTAGGTGGATCAGGTCAGACAAAGAAATGTACAATATTCTGAAAATCAGAAGACTGTTTTCTAATCCAGACTATGCCACTGAGACATGGGGCTGGCTAACCCTCAGTTTCTTATTCCATAAACGAGCCAGTTAGATTTATTATTTATGAACTCTCTTTCATCATTAAAATCTAGTTATAGAAGAAAATCCTATTTAATATAATCCTGACAATGTTACTAAAGTTTTTAAGAGAATATGGCAAGGTTAAGTCTAAGGAAAAGAAATTATAAACAAGGTAAAGAAATACCTTATTTGAGAATTCTGAAACTAAATAGAAGTTGTTTTTCCTGATTAGATGCATCCAAGTTCATGGAATATTTTATTTGTACATGTGTGTTGGATTTTACTTGATCGATTTAGCCTCTTTGTATAATACAATTTAATGAATTGCATTACAAACATAAAATTATATCATTAACATTGAGATGGCAGAAATCTCCAAAGCCTTAATTAGTGAGGGAATATTTAAAACATAAAGCAGTAAACTCGCCATCAGCACAATAAAAGCAGTATCAAATGACCCAATATCAAATGAGTTTAAAGGCTATAAAATTAACATGGTATGCATAAAACTTGAATACATAAATTATTCTTTGACTCAGCAGTCAAAAAACAGTAAGTACTATTACCAAAATATATTTTCTGTAATTTCTGCCACTTCATATTACCTGACAGGAGTGTTAAATTAGAACAAATTAGTCAGCAATATAAGGAGCTTTATAATATTGGTTCTCAATGCAAAAACTTCCCAAATGTTCTTTGTTAACCACAAAATGAATATTTCAAATTAAAAGGGTATACATAGTTTCTGGTATCCTCTTCTATTACTAAAATAATTTTACACTACTTTTTCTAAACGTATTTATTTTGAAATGATTATAGACTCGCAAGAAGTTGCAAAATTTTTGGAGAGAATTCCTTGTGCCCATTATCCAGCTTTCACCAATGGTAATATGAATAACAAAAGTACATTATCAACTCAGGAAATTGATTAGCACAGCACAATTAACTAGTTTCCAGCTGTTACTCAGATTTCACCAATTTTTGCATGCACAAAATTTTTGTATATATTTTTTGCATTAATTTTTTTCTTTCAGAGATCGCACATCAAACTTTTACTCTGCACTAATTTGAAATCCTAATAGTTAAAATTGTATTTTCATGTCATGAAAATTCTTTATGCTTTATGGGCTTAAAGTGAACATCTAGGCATAGAATCAGCTATTCAGGAAGCAATGACTAATATTTGGCTTACTGAAATAGATTTGTAAGATATTATAACTATCTGTGCTATATATGACAGGGGAGTCAAAAGTTGAATTAAATCTCATATCACATTAATGACCATTAACATAGTCATTGATTTAGAAGATGTTTATTGAATAGCTTATTCTGAGCAAACATCACACTAGACATGAGAGAATTAGAAATATGCATAAACATAGTTTCCTAATCAACAGGCACTTGTATAATATGGCAGGGAAAACAATTGTGGAAAAAATGAAATAAACAGCAAGAAGAGATTAAAAATAGCCTGGATGATGGAGGAGTATGAAAGCTACCCTTATGTTGGCAGAGAGTTTGACCTGTGATAATCTTCACCAGCTAAGGCCAAAATATATGCAGTTAAATCTAGTTTACTATCTCAACTCAAGTACTCTCTGGCCCTCTACTTTTGACTTGCAATTCCAATCAACATTAATTTTATTGCAGCAATTTTGAAAAATACTCTAACATGTTTTTATACTAATACAGGTTAGTATTCCCTTCAAGAATGCTATACATTCAGAACAAGGATAAACGTTGCATTGAAAAATTTGTTGTTTTCTTCTATTGTTGTTTAGTAAGTTGGTGATTCATTTCTGTTAAATGTTATAATTCACAAAATGTCTACAGCCTTGTCACAAACAGAGTTGATTCTTCATGGGGAGCTCAACATGCATTTCACTTTGTCTACCCCAACTTTAGTTTGTAAGGCTGAATATTAGGAACTGCTATCAAAATTAAAATTATCAAAAAACAATAAACATAATGCTCTACAGAAACAAAGGCAGGCAAAAAATTAATGTATTTTTAAAGCTACTTACTCTGGTTTAAATTTTACTTGGCTTGAGAAGCTTATCACACAAAGGTATTATAGTGAAGATTTTGCATTACTTAGTTTTAGCCAGAGGTGTAAGTAATGTCACATAGAAGCAAGTAATGAGTTCAGTTACAGTTTAACATAGTGGATAAGTATTTGGGTTCTAGAACTGAATTTTCTGTGTTACAATCTTGGTTCCCCAAGAGATCCCATGCAAGTTGTTTAATCTCTTTGAGCCTGTTTTTCATCTCTAAACTGGAAGAAATGAAAATAGGAATGTATACCTTAAGGTAGGCTTGGTGCCATAATGGGTAAATCTCAAAATGGGTTAACCAATCAAAGCAATATCTTTTGTTCCCAGTACAATCTATGTCCCAGGTTGGATGACCTTTCTGCAAGTGGGTTCTTTTTATCTTGTGGTTCCATCTTATTTGGTATGGAGATCCCAGAGATTCCACCGTGCACATGAGTGCATGCTTGTGTGTGTGTGTGTGTGTGTGTTTGTGTGTGTGTGTGTGTGTGTGTGTGTTGGGGGGGGGCGGTAAATGTTGTGTGTTTGTTGGGGAAAGAGGTGGGGCCATTTCTACCCCAGCCAGTTAGAAATAGAAAAGAGCAGGGAGGACTGTGCATGAAATGGATGTGGTCCTGGGCTAGAAATAGAGAAGATCACAGTTTGTTTTGAAGCCAGCCACAAAGCCAGAGATAACTGCAAAGTAGTCAATGAAATGTAGTCAGGAGAAAAGAAACCAAGCTTTGGTGAATGTCTAGTAACTGCCAGAGTCCCATATCTCTAGGGCGGTTGTGAGATTTAAAGTGTATTAAAACACGTGAAACCCTTAGGATTGTGCCTTGCAACCCAGTAAATATGAACAGTTTTTCACATTGTTTATTACTACTTTTTCATAATCTCAAATATTAGTTATGTTTCACAATCAATTCTAAAATTTCAGGCTTCTACAAACAACCTGGAAGATCTTTTCTCGGTTACTATTCGGAAGAACAAAATGCCTACAACATAAATGGAATTCAATTAGCAAGGTATTCATTCAGCAGCCTGGCTCTTAGTGTTTTAGGGAAACCTATCTATCGAGAGCAATTCAAAGAAGTTAAAATATATTTAAATATTTATATGAGAATATAGCCAGAGTAACGTGAATCCTTCAGTGCAACAAAATGGAATTTCCATTATTCCTATTATCTCTTAGATACTATTTTTTCCTTTAGTTGATAGCACTTAAATTAGACATATCCTTCATTGGCATTTTGTCGGAATTGCCTTATGACTTAGGGAATATCTATTTCTCCCTGTATTTTTGTATTAATTCTTACAGTGTCACTTGAGTTTTTATTTTTCTTATATATATCTCTATCTTGAGTCTAGCATTTTGAGGGCAAGGACTACAAAAATAGAAACCAGGTTTTGGCAAATTCCTAGCAAGTAACTCCCAGAATTTTGAGGACATGGCCTATATGTTTTCTTTTTCTTTTTGTGTGTGTGTTTTTAAAAATATAACACATTGAATTATATGTTAAGGGTCCTCTAAGTACTTGCTTATTTGATTCTTTGTATATCTGCTACAAATGGTCAAGGGGAGACATGGAGTCTAATCACCACCAGATGGTAGCTTGTGGGATGCTAGGCAAGCTACCAACACTTCCTAAACCTTCATCTCTTCCTCTATAAGTGGAGGAAGCAGTAATACCTAGCTGTGAAATTTGGGGTTATTATAAAGTGAAATAAACTGATCAGGTAATAACTACTCATAATAATATATTAGTAGTAGTAGTGTTGTTATTGTTGTTATTCATAGTAAGTATCTGAGGGTTCTTGAGATATGTAGGATGATGAATGAAAATAGATAGGAGAAAAAGAGTCCATACTGGGATTTAACAATTCAAAAATGCTTGAATCTCCAGCCCAGATAAAGTCAGTCTAGCAGCAGACTAAGCAAGCTATCACTTTTTATCTTCCCCAAGTCCTTTCATTTCCAAAACGCTAGATCACTGTTAAAGCACATTGGGGAACTGCTAGTGGGCAGGCCAACAACTAGGAGATTTTAAGTTAAAGATGATTCATTTTCCTTCCCCTGGAGAGAGAGATGCAGAGTGCAGATAGAAGCAGCACATCTTTCCTTAACTTGGTTTTAAATAATCTCATGAAAAAAAAAAAAAAGGCAATGTCTCTATATGCGCTATTGTTTGATAGAGGCAATAATTCTTCATCAGTATTATCTCAGAAGATAAAATCATGTGAAATGAGTCTTACACAAGCGACCTGACTGCATTTTGAACCGGTCACTGTGACCGGTTTCTGTTGACAACCTGCCACGGGAGTGGCCATTAGGAGTCTGAGTGTATTGAATTGGTAAAAAGCATTCAAACCAGCATACCAGTGCTTAGCCCACTGGGGAGAGCTCTAAGGATGAGCAAAGTTTTCACTCTAAGCTTTAAGACTCCTTAAACTTCCACATTGGAGACAGCCCTGAAAGGAATGATGCTTTACTCTAAGGAAGCTACCCTTTGAATAAAAGATGTCTGACTTCTCCTGTTTCCCTCAAGCTGTTTTCCCTCATCACATAATTGTGGACCTTGTAAAGGCTGGCCCAGGCACTGTGAACAAGGCCCCGCTTGTTCTGGGGTAGAAGTAGAGCAATAGGCGCAAGCTGCTTCCAGGTAATGGTCTGCCTGGGCATGTTTAGGATAGAAGGCTGCTGCCTTTTCACAACTTGTTTCTCAGGCGTTTTCTGAGGCTCACTTGTCCAACTAACTCAAAAATCCACAAAGAAGCCTTTTGGCTAACATAGGTTAAAAAAAAAAAAAAGAGGCAGGCATAACAATGTTGAATAAAGGTAAAATGAGAAGAAATAAAATGAGGACAGTGTTGCTTACTTATATATTTGGACCTTCCTAAATGTCTATGATTCTCTTGAAAGGCACAAAGCTTAGTTTCCACTTCATTCCTAGGGACCTGGGGGAAGAGACATAGATCCTATAGAAGCTTATTTTAGGAATTCGGAGGCACACTTAGAGCGTGAGAGGAAGGTGGGCAGTGTTTGCCTGTTTGCTCCATGAACACAGGAGGGCTCCTGACTCCCACTGAGCCTAACCATGCAGGTTTAAAAGGGTTTGGCTCCAGCCTTCTACAGTGAGGGAGGAAGATGCTAGTTAAGTGTTGGTCATTTTCCATCTCTTCAGGGGGATTCTCCCAGTGCCAAGCTCTGAAAAGGTTGTAAAGCTCTGAAAACAGATCTCCCCAAAAATCCAGCTGAGAAAGAGAGAAAGGCCTGGTGTTTATATCTTTCTGAATCTGTTTCGTATCTGTGTTTCAGCCACCTAGTCACAGGTATTATGCCTCTGGCTGGTATGCCCAAATTGGTATATCGCCTATGTTTGCCCTTTCTAACCCCCATACACACTGCCTCGGGGCATCCTGGAAGCATCATGTCTTGCTAAGATGTAAATAATTAATGCCTCCTCACAGATTTCCATTTTAATTGGTTTCTTTACTAAATAAATGCCCCTGGAGTGGTATACAAAATGGGGGAAATTGAAGTAAAGATACCATATGGGGTTGGTCTAGGGATGTGGTTGAATCAAGGACCCTTTTTAATAATACTGTACCAATACTTCTTTATCTCTTTTTCATCCTAGCAAGCAGATAATGAAACACACATATCCATTAAAAAGAAAAGGAGGGGCTGCCGCTGCCGCCGCCGCCGAGACCAAGATGGCCGGGAGCATGGCCACCTTCATCAAGGATGCCTGGGCCAAGGAGCCGGTGCTGGTCGCGTCCTGTGCCTTCTGGGGCCTCTAGAGGAAGGGAGGGAGAGCTAGAAACATCCATGAGAGAGAAACATCGATTGGCTGCCTCCTGCACAGCCCCCACTGGGGATGTGCCTGCAGCCAAGCTTTGCTTCTGCCCTTCCTCAGCCCCTACACCAAGTACGCTGTCATGATCAATGAGGTCACACCCTACAACTACCCAGTGTCCGTGGGAGATGATGGGAACATGCCCGATGTGCCCAGGCACCCCCAGGACCCCCAGGGCCGAAGCCTGGAGTGGCTGAAGAAACTTTGAACAGCCCCCACTGACAGGGAGGAGGTCCCCTCCCCTGTGACCCCAATAAAATGTGAAAACCGAAAAAAAAGAAAGAAAAGGAGGTCCTAGCTGGTTTGGCTCAGTGGATAGAGCATTGGCCTGTGGACTGAACGGTCCCAGGTTTGATTCTGGTCAAGGGCTCATGCCTGGGTTGCTGTCTCCATCTTCAGTGGTGGGCATGCAGGAGGCAGCCAACCAATGATGCTTTCTCATCATTGATGTTTCTATCTCTCTCTCCCTCTCCCTTCCTCTCTGAAATAAATAAAAATATATTTTAAAAAAAGAAAAGGAGGAAGGAAGAAAGAAAAACAGAGAAAGGAAAGAAGGAAGAGAGGGAGGGAAGGAGGGAGGCTGGGTGGGAGGGAGGGAGAAAGAAAGGGAAGGAGGGAGAAAGAGAGAAAGAGAGAGAGAAAGGGAAAAAGAGAGAGAGAAAGGGAAAAAGAAAGTTAGTTCTTGTCACTTCCTAAACTGGCATTTTCACTACAGGGATTAGCTGATCTCATAAATAGGTGACACATTGTGAGTCCAAGAACAGCAACTATGATCAATTTGAAACTTACAAATTACAAGGAAGAAAACCCAGGGTGGTAAGACCCAAAGTCAAGGGCAATGGAAAAACTGAAATTAAGCCCCAGATCTCCATCCCTGCCCATGAGTGTACTTCCCATCACACCACACTTTCATAAATGCTGGATTTCATTCTCTAGGAGCCAAATATCACAGGACTCAAGAATTCAGCTCTTCCATTAGAAACAAAACAAAACACAATAAGGTTTGAAATGCAGCCATGTACAAATCGCTTAACCTTTCAAGCCTTGCTACTCAAAAGAAGGGTCAGAGTCCAAAACTAGCAGCATCACCTGGCAGCTTGCTAGAGCTATAGCAAGAGCTATTTCAGGCCCTACCACAAAACAACTTGTTGGGAAACTTCATTTTAGCAAGACCCAGGTGCTTGGCATGGACCTCAAAATTTGAAAAACACCACTTAAAATCAATGTTTCTCAGTCTTGGGTTTTCATTAGAATCATCTGGAAAGTCTGAATGCCTGGAAAATACTGATGCCTGGGCCTCACCACCAGAGGCTCTCATTAATGATGCTTGGGCATCAGCTACAACCTGTCTTATGGAGTTATTAGATGATTTTTATCCTATAACTAGTATGGAGGCACCATATGCCTTGCATGAATATCAGCCCTTCCCACCCATAGGTTCTGTTAAGGATTAGATAGAGTAATATTCATACTAGCAAAGAACATTTGCTCACAAATGTTATTTTTTTCTCCTTCTCTTCCTAGTTTTCTCTTCCCCTTCTTCTTCATAATATAATTACCAGTTAAAACAAGTTTTCCCTCTTGGAAATGCTATTTATTTATTCAATATTTTTGAATAAATTTAATATGTTTATAGGATGCCGGGGTTCTTTTCCCAGCCTTACAAAGAGTTCAGCATTCTGGAGAAAGGGGCTGCGCGTAGATGATTAAGAAGGAGTCCGGAGAGGAAAGATAATTTTGAAAGGCATTGGGGGTCAGAGGAGCTTCAGCTAAAGGGAGCTAAAGACTTTTTCCTTGACCAAGGACCCGTGCTTTTATTCAACACAATTTGTCCCAAGGCAAGGTGGAAATATACACTTCACAGGGTAAGGTATCAAAGGATACAGAAGCATTATCCGTCTGGGGAATAGCCTACAGCTGTTCAGGTGTTTGGCCAACAGGAGGCAATAAAATGCCCTGAGCTGTCTGGCAGTTAACAATCCTATTCAGGTTAAATTACTTCTGTGGCTCACCCTTGTTGAGCCGCCCAAGCTTCACCAACCTTTTGGTAAAATCTTGTAATTATTACATGCTGGAATTGGTTCTCGGCAACAGGATGTGCCTAACACTGTTCTCAACTGCTGAAACAACATTGACTCCTCAAAAACCATAAGGTCTGTGAAGACAGACTTTGTTTCTGTCTCTACTACACACCTGTCCTGAATCCCTGGGGCCCAGCCTGCTTTATCATAGGAAGCCAAACAAATGTTGAGATCTAGATATCTAAAAGCAATGTATCCCTAACCGGTTTGGCTCAGTGGATAGAGCATCGGCCTGCGGATTTAAGGGTCCCAGGTTCAATTCCAGTCAAGGGCATGTACCTTGGTTGCAGGCACATTCCCAGTAGGAGGTGTGCAGGAGGCAGCTGATTAATGTTTCTCTCTCATCGATGTTTCTAACTCTCTATCCCTTTCCCTTCTTCTCTGTAAAAAAATCAAACACAAAACCTTTTCCTTGGAACATCTACAATAAAGGAACTGTTGAATGATTTCTCCTCAGTTCAATTTCTTAAAATTTTAAAAATCTATTATTTCCCCCATGAAATTAATAATAGATAATAGCATTACCAATAAATTACAGGCAAGAAAATAGTATTCAAAGCATTTAGGTAAGAAACTACAATTGAAGACCTAGCAATGTGTGGTCAGAGAATTTATTGGTTGACCTACTCCCTATCTCTGCCCTGTGGATATGAGGATCAGAATAGTAAAGTACATGAAGGACAGCTTCAGGGCTATTATGATCAAGGATTTATATTTTAATATCTCCATGCTTTGGTCTGATCAGAAGATTATTATTCATTGTTTCTAATTGCTCCATTTCTGGATCTGTTCATAAATACACATCATAAGAACATTTTCAAAAGATCTGTCACAGGATTGTCTCTATTTTCTGTGCTCTTAGATGTAAAAGCCTCCAAAAGAATTGTCAGCAACTCAAAATAATGATTATGTAA
The DNA here is from genome assembly GCA_026230045.1 of Corynorhinus townsendii. Classification (NCBI taxonomy): domain Eukaryota; kingdom Metazoa; phylum Chordata; class Mammalia; order Chiroptera; family Vespertilionidae; genus Corynorhinus; species Corynorhinus townsendii. The sequence continues at coordinate 147,001,730 of JAPDVU010000002.1, read as the reverse complement.
GTGGAAAAAAGTCCTGCTTTTAAACCAAAGAAAGGAAAAGCTATCTAGAGCAAGGACTCTCCCCTCCCCAACAGGCAGGCATTGCAGTCCTCCCCCTCCCACCACCCCTCACACCCCACTGTCGCCTAAGTTCTGGGGGATGTCCTCTCTGGAACACACCAACTCTGTGCTTTAGTGGTTTCAGGGTCAATTGCTAACCTGTACATCCCCTTTTATCATAAAAATCAAACTGTTCTCAATTTTCTGGCATTGTGTCAGGCCCTTAAATGTTTGTTTCATCTTTTGTGGTTGAATATAAATTCTGGTTGGAAGAAAAAAAAAAGCCCTCCAGATATTACAATAAACACACACACACACACACACACACACACACACACACACAGAGGCAGAAAAAAAAATGTCTATCTCCTTTGAGCTTAACAATCAGCAGGGCCCAAATTACCTCTTATTAACATTTATTTTACAAAAGAGGCAGGGTATAATTTGGTGATAGATTCGGATTTGGAGAGGAGCTATAATCAGCCTCCTGAAGTGCTCTGCCTGAAGTACATGGCTGCTATTTTGTGTAATTATATTTCTCTGCCCCAAACCCCTCCCCAGTCTGTAGAGTGTTTCACTGAGATCTCTGGTGCTTGAATTTCTCCCTCCCCCTGCACCCCCTTCTTTCTCTCCTCACCAGCCCCCCTTCTCTCTCCCTTTCTCTCTTTAGGCCTCTTTGAATAATGGGGCCTCTTTCAATAGCCCAGGCAGGCTTGAAGATTAGGAAGCCTGTTTGTGGAGATGGGGGCTGGCTGAATAGGAGCAGGAGGCCCCACTCCCCTGGCAAACAAGGCCCTGGGAACCAGTCCAACTGTAGAGAGCATGTGCTGGGGGGGTTGAATAGGCAAGCAGCAGGCTGGCCCATATGTCAGCCTGTGCCACAAAGACCCCTCTGCATATCTACCATGACAAACAGGATTACCGAAGACAATTAATCTGGCACGCTTTATCAAAATCAAGCACTGACCCCCGACCTCTCCCCTCGGTGTGCGGCAGATGCCACGCTCCAATTCAATAGACCTGGAGTGTTCCCTTTTTCACTTCTGAAAAGAATCAAAGGCCTGAATAAGCCTGGCATGGACTAATTGCAACCACTGTGTGATGGTGACAGTCCTAATCAAATAGGATGAGTTCACTTTTTCTCCCACTTTTAATGGAGAAGCTGGCCGTAGCTCCCTGTCTGAAGCAGAAAGAAAAAGAAATGCATCAATTTTACTTTTATTCTTCCTGCCTAGTGCCTGCAGCTCAGTGGGGTTGGGAAGAAAGAGACAGAGAAGCAGGTTGTTGCTATTCTGCTGCTTATTGCCTGATATTTGGGAGTTTAGCTCCAGTGGGACCAGGTCTGCCAATGGCTGAAAATCATAATGGTTTTCACAAATTAGTTCACCCTTCTATGTGGTACTTTATATGAGAGATAATAATGCAGCAGACAAGTGGTGGGGCCTCTGGAATAAACTAAACCTCAAATCTTGCTTCCATCTACTCCACTCCTGTGACTTAATCCAATTTGCCTGTTTCTATAATTTCCCTTCGTGACCTTGATAAGAAGAACCTCACATTCGTTTCTATCAAGAATATTCACAAAACAACTAATTTAGAAATGAGAGCCCTTTGTAGGAAGGAAATATTTGTCATTTTTATTGACACATTTAAGGTTAGAGAGCAATGAGAGAAGGGAGGCCTTTGGCCATATCTCTTCTTACTGGGGAGAGGGAATATGGGGGTCAGAATTAAGCAGAGTTGATATTTCTGAATGTTTTTGTTTCTCACGTGCTCTCTTCCCTGAAATCAGCCTCAAAACTCTAAGTATGGAGGAGCAATTATCAGTTGGTTCAAACTTTGTGACTCCTTGGTTAGACAATTGAATAATTTCTCAGTTTTGGTTCCAGAAATCTTTCCCTAAAATTAAATGGAAAACTACCACATGAAGAAGTGCAGGGCACTTGTGTTACGATTGCCTAGAAAACCCACATACAAATGCAGGTTGTAGATAAAGCTTGAGCCTTATTTCCTTCTCAACATGACCCTGTAGCTGGCAGCCAGTCAGTGATGGCTGAAGTAACCCACTGACCCTGATCCAGGAGAATTAAGCTCCATGAACTTCCACTTTCAGTCTTATAGAACTCAGTGTAACCACCCTGAGATGAGTGTCTTGCCAAGTTCAGTTTTGAAGGCCTCTGTTCATGAACATGAATCGTTTGTTTCTTACTCAATTATATATTTATATCAAATAAAACTTTCTGAAGTTTTTTTTTTTACATTAATGTCTGAGAATTGATGTTGCAGTTGAAAGAGAAGAGTATCGGCTATTTGACTGGATTCTAAGTATATTTCTAACTAAACTAGCTGTATCATCATCGTCCAATCATTCTCTGTATTTTGTTTTTTCATGGAAAACGATGGCTTTGGATCAAGATCTCCCTTGTCCAATCTGGCTTTGAACACGTCGTTTCTCTAGATTTGATTTTCTGAGAGTTCCTTCTTTTAAGCCCTGGGATCTGACAAATTGTGTGTCTCTCCTAGCTCCCTTGCAGTTGCATAATTTACATACTGTGCATGATTCCTAAGAAGGTACTGGAGTTGCAGATTGTATGATTCTGTCTTAGGGCACAGTTACTCTATGGTTTTCTTTCTGGGCCAGTCAGTAAAACTTAGTGGCGGTTAACAAAGCTCAATTATCAAGAGAAGATAGAGATTGTTGTTAAATAGTATATGAATTAAATCAAAGCACTGGAAAGTAGTGCTTGTATTCACTCAACTTGAAGAAACTGAAGATAAAAAAACATCAGTATCTGAATACTGGAGTACATGAGGAAACTGTATTAACCTGCATTGTTGTGAACTTAGGTTCAGTGAAGATTTTCTTCTAAAACAAAGTAACTTTTCATGTTTGTCCCATTGTAGGTGCCTGACTCTTGGGCATTAATCTTTGAGAAGTAGAGGGACTCTATACTCAAGACAGCTCTCAGCTGTCATCATTTCAACCCAGGCTAGAAGAAGTTGCCTCTGTATGCATGTCCACTAAAGGGTTATTCAGTAACTTTACACTTGGGTACTAATTTTCCTTGAATATGGAATTCTCCCCTAAAAAATATAAAAATCTAGTTTTACCACATTTATATTGGAAATTACTTACAGTTAAGTTATTAATTAGGTTAAAATTTAAAAACTCTAAGAGCAGTAAGATTTCCTCCAACTAATGATGAGCATCCATTATATGTAAGACTAAACATATAGAGAAGCATTTCTAGAAAAATGATGAATAAGTGGGGAAAAGTAAGGACATTAAAATATTATTTTTTAGAATGAAAAGTTGGAAGATTAGGTGATTTTTTTCTTATAAGTCTTCAGGAGGAAATACTATATATTTCTGATTGTTTCTGTGTCCTGTAACAAGATACATAAAACTAGATAGATGATAGATAGATAGAGAAGATAGATAGATGATAGATAGATGACAGATTCATTTCAGACCCAAGAGAAGATTGAGTGTAATAATAAATGTATGAAGCATAAGGTTCCCATAATCAATAAAATGTTGATCATTAAGCACTTAACAGACAGTTTTGGCCTCTAGAACTATTTTCCATTTCTGACTTTCTTACTGAACAATCCTGGTATTTTAACGATATAAGGAGACCCAACTCACCCAGACTTATGTGTATACACACGGATGGAGGTGGCCATGTGCTAGTTATTAAAATGATTCGCAGCAAAGCTAATTTTGCAGGGCTATAGGACTGAGACAAAGTGAAGCCCTGCCTTTATTTTCTGGGGAGAAGTTAAGGATGGGATTTCAGACTGGCAGAGCTCCAGATTTAGGGGATCACTATACGGTGTCAGTGATTGCTATAGGGTTCCTCTCCTGGAGGAAACAATAGCTTAATGCTGATAAACAGAGGTGATTGGCTTGATAAGCCAGCTGCTGGGGGCCCAGCTTGCTGGAGTCTGGCACACACTATCTCTTTAGTACAACCCTCTCAGCTGGAGAAAAAAAGCAAGTGCTGGTGCTGTTCCCTCACTTACAAATCAGCAATCCGGCTCATGCTGTGTGTTTCATTTCTTTTGAGCATCTCATCAGAAAATACTCCTGAGAATAAACTTAGAGCCCTTGCAACATCTGGAAAACCTTAGAGTAAACCATACACTTGAACAATGTAAAATTATACCTAACCCCACTTTATCTTTCCTCTCTTGAATCTTTAGACACCCCCATGAATGCTGAGACAAACAGTTGCTTAGATAATTCACTGTCAAAAATATTGAGCACACTTTAGTGGGATGGCAGTTGTAATAGTCTTTTCAAGTGCTGCACACAAAAGCTGAGCCCATCAAGATTTTTTGGCAGGCTTTGCGTTTAACTTGTCATTATATATATTGCAAAAATGCAATTCAGGATCAGTACAAATCAGCTTAGAGGACAGGAGGAAGCTGTGGGAACAGGTTGCATCCACAGCACTTGGGCTAAACAGAAGGTGGCAGCATTTTAACATCATCAGGCACCTGTATGTACAGCACACACACAGGTACCATGGCCATGATCATTGGGTTCTTTTTTAAATTCCTGGTAGGCAATTTACAGTTTCATGCTTATTGCAGCAAGGGAACAGAACACAAAGTAATGAGAGGTTTGTTTGGATATGATAACACTGGGCACTTCCAGGATCCATTGGAAAAATATACAGCAGATAGGAAACCATGGCATTGGGCTGAAACATCTATAATCATGTCAAGAGAGTGTCCTATTTTCTGTTCTTAGTTAAAACTTCAGTGCTAAAAGTAAAGAACACATCAAAATAGGCCTAGAAATAGATAGGCATTTTCCATTTCTCTGTTTCCAAAAGAACCTTATGAAACTAATTTATAAAAATGGGAACACCCTGTACTGTGAGTGAGAAAATTGTGGTCCAGTACAGATGCCACTTGTGAAAAGAGTGTGAATTCTTAGGTCATAAGCAAAGAGAAAGAGCTATGCTTCATGTAAGGCCACTAGGTTAAGTCCTGTCTCTATCACTGGCTAGCTTAAGACCTAGAGCAAATCTTTGAACTCCATTTTTTCATTTTTAAACTGGGCAACTAAATGTCATTATTAACCTCTCTGATAGGGTTGTGGTAATTTGTAAGATCATGTATGTAAATCACAGTGCCTGGTCCATACTAGGTATTCAATAAATGTTATCTTTATGATCTCTACTATTACTATTATTATAAGTTTTATTGTTTTCAAAAAAAATTACATACATTATCTAATCTGATTCTAGAAGTAGATGAGAATAGAATTCTTACCTTCATTTTACAATTAGGGCACGTGAGTATAAGTTAATTTATATGTTATGTTACAAGCCATGTCCTCTATTTAGGACTCAGATTTCTCATCTGTTAAATTTAGAAATTGGACTGGAGAATGGAAATGCTGAAGTTCGTTTTGGTCTAACATTTGCAACTTTTTCACTTAGGTTAATTTACATCAGAGTAAGGAGAGATCCAGAGGTGGTATTAATTGCAATTTATTCTTAATGATAACTTGCTACAGATAAAGACAACGTCGATTTGTTATGGGTACACAGAGGTGTGCCTTATGAAGAGTAAAAGAAATATTAGAACACAGGGCTCCTGTGAAACCCAACCAATGACAAAAATCAACTTAAAATGTGAGTACTTCACAAAAGAAACCCTGCTAAATTGTACATAGTCAGGCTCTTGACTTTATTTTGTAAACTATATATCAACTATAGACCCCATTCACTAGCTTTTTATTCATGAGAGTACTTCTGAAATTAATCTGACCTAAATTTGTCATACATGCTCCAGAATGAATGTCATTATCTATACACTGTTTAAAAGAATGACCTTCCATGGAGAACAAGCAAACATTAGTAAAAGCAATTCAACTAACACTGCTTGCTAAAAAGTAGGGTCATTTTATTTATGACTATCATTTTGGCAAAATGTCTAAAATAATCACAATTGTTTCATGTTAGCAATGACTACATTTAGGATTTGTTTGCGCTATTGTTGTTATTTATGCATTGAACTCTTTGCATGATTACACCACACATGAGAAATCAAGTTTCATTCATGACCTCAGCTATCCATAAGATCATTGTGAATATTTTATTCTTTGATCCAGGTGAGTTTAAATTGCCGCATTTAATGCAATGCTATAGTTGTATTGTATAAATTTAAATTAAACCTGTTGCTATAATGGCAAGATCTTTCATAATTCTAATACTTTAGATGTGGGAAAAATAGTTTGTCTTTCTAAGATTGTTAAAATAGAAGACAGCCAATAGGTTTGTGAGAAAAGTCTTCTTCTCCACAATGCACCTATTCGTGACAAACTCCTGAGCTGCCTCTCTTCCTCTCTTTGTAGTCGACCCTTGACATCTAAGAGGTACATGCCCCAAGATTTCTGCAAATCCTCAAATTCAAAATTATTTTTATAATGGAACTACACAAGTCTTACCATGAATCAATGAGGACTGATGTGGCAGAGACACTTGCTGGTTATTGAATATCAGTGTGTTCCCTCCACATTTTTCAGCCACCTGAAAGTTAAGTTGATGTGCATACATTATCAAGCCAATGAACATAATTGAAACTGATGTGTTTCTCTTATGGGTTGGACCACTTCAGAACTACATTGACGCTCATCTGTATTCTTTTTCACTGACCTAGAAGAAAAAATCATGGAACTACAAGCAACAGCCTTTTTTCTCCGAGTCACTGAAAATAGTTTCCTTGTAGAGCTGTTAATCCCCCCATAAATACTGTGTGAGTGAAAAATAAACTTTCATGTTTGTTACTAATTCAAAGCTAGCCTATTCTGATTAATCCAACTACCATAATGATAACAGTTTAAAAAAACCTATCTTCAACAATATTACACAGTAAATGGAACAAGTTCATAAGCATGTGTCTGAGATCACTCCTCTGTATCTACTGATGTCATTGTAGCAAAACAGTAACTCTTGGGATACCCATGCCCAGCAGCTCTGACTCTATGCATGGAGAAAATTTGGGCAACACATTTCAACTCTATGCATGTTTTGCTGAACTGTACAATTTAAATCAACTCCCTTCACCTTCACTGAGAATCACTGGTATAGGTTATATGGAGAAATGTTACTTTAAATTGAAAAAAGAAAAGAGATAACCCTAAGAAGTAGATAATTAGCAGTAACCAAATTTATTTACTACCAAATGGACTTTTAAAATCAGCCTTATAGTGCCTACATACTCAAATGGCTTGTTCTGAATCTTTGTGGATTTACCTATTTCTTAGACTCCAACTAACGCCTATTTTTACTTGTCTTGGATCATATATCTTCTTACTTATATTCTAACCCAGATATTATCTAATGTTAGATGCCATATGCATGTGATTAACTGTTCTCTCATTTCTTCCCATCCTATCAGTCTGGTCCATTCAGGAGACTAAAACCATATTTGCCATTCAAACAGAAATAACTCAATATAAAAATTAACTGGTATAAAGTAGTTTAACTGGGTATAAGTGGTTTAAATGGATATAAAGTGGTTTTCCTATTCAAAAGATAGGAAAAGAATACTAGGAATAACAGAGCTAGTATTGAAGCAAGCAGCCTCCACCCCTAGAGCTATGGAATAGAAGGAAGAGGTTGGAATTATTATAACATGGAAGTTTAGAGGAGCTTCATGAGTGGAAACTCAGATCCTGAGGAGGAGACACTGCTTCTCTTGTGCTGGATTTTCTGAGCTGAAGAAGGGTTAAAGGGCTAGGACCCAGATTATCTCCCTCTGAGGAGGAGGCACTAGCTGGCTAGTGCTGCCACTGGGTGAGAGTATATGCTATGAGGCTGCTTCTCCAAGAGTTGTTGAAAGTGCTATTGATTCAGTTTCTATTTCAGTCAGGAACTGATGCTCTTAGTGCGAAGAAGCATTGCTGGGCTGACTCAGGAACAGGAAACAGTTGAGAATGAAGCAGAGTACCTACAGGAAATGATCATGATAGGCCGAGTCCCTTCTCCCTCCTCCAGCTATGTAGACACCTCCCTGTGTCCCTACTGACAAAACCTAACAGAGAGACAGATAGCCAAGCAGAAATAGGGCTTTAGGATTTAATTCCCATTTTTAAAAGAGTAGAAAAGGATAGATTTGATGCTAAGAAACAATAACTAAAAGTTGGAAAATATCTGCTGGTAGAATTTATTTCCTGATTTACTATGGAAATAATTGTCTTTCAGTAATAAAACATAAATAAATAAGTGATCCTAACAATCAGTTTTCCTTTCTCATCCATAGACTAGCTATTTAATTTTTTTACATGTTATACTTTAATTCCATTTTCTTCATGTAGTAGAAATAGTACTAGTATTAGAAATAATAAATCATAGCCTAAGAATGAGAAAAGCTTGGTTTTAATCCCCCACTTACTATTTATGTCATCAGTGGAAAAATATATAACTTATCTGAGATTTAATTGCCTCATGACAATGATATTAAGTTGTAAAAATATAAATTGATTTAATAATTTCTTTGGTATGATTGACATGAGACTATATCAGTACAACACAACCACCATTGTATAGACACAACAGATGCTGTGCTCTGAAATCCATCACAGCATTTGTCCCTAGACCACACTTCAGTGGGATGCTCCAAACTAAAGACTGTGTGACTACCACACTAAAGTTGGCCTCTTCTTGGTGTCCCAGAGACATAACATTTGCAAATGCCTGTGACAGCCTACTTTGTCCTCAAGAACTTGCCAAGGTCCTAAACTACTTTTCCTTAGATTAGTTGGCAGCCTAGGACACTTCCACTCAACCTTCTTTTTTTCTCTTCTAAACTTGAAGTTAAACTTTCATGGTGGTCTCTCCCAAAGTACCCGTCTCATTTTCACTCATAAGCTTTGCTCGAATAAAGCCTTTATAAGTCTAATCCTATCTTCCCATTTTTGTTGTAACATAGTTTGTGTTTCTTAAAATGTGATATATAGACTGAGTGGCCAGATTATTATGATCTCTGAACACATAATAATCTGGCCACTCAGTATATATATTAGAGGCCTGGTGCATGAATTTGTGCATGGGTGCAGTCCGGCCAGCCTGGCCAAAGGGAAGGGACATGGGCAGTTGGCTGGCCTGCCTGCTGGTCGAACTCCTGGTTGAGGGGACAATTTGCATATTAGCCTTTTATTATATAGGATATACACTGAGTGGCCAGATTATTATGCGTTCAGAGATCATAATAATCTGGCCACTCATTGTAAAGTACCTGGGCCAGAATCACCTTGAGTTACTGGATGAAATTCAACCTACAGATCCTACATAAGAACCCCTCAGTCAGAATTTTCTGAGGTTGGGGAGAGTTTTCTGTATTTATAAGTAGCTTTTCAGGTTATCATTGTTAATATTAAATTTTAAGTTCTATGACCATACCAGCATTTCTTTAAACACTTTAATGATCTCACTTGCCTCTTTTCCTACTTGTATGGTTTCTGACAAGAAGTCAGCTGTGATTCTTATTCCTGTTTCTCTATAGGTAGGGTGTTTTTTTCTGAACTCTACCATCTTTGTTTGTTTGTTTTTGTTTATAGTTTAAGTATCTTAGTCTTAGGTGTATGAGATTTTACAGTTGCTTTTTGACATTTATCCTGCTTTTTGTTGCCTTATCTTCCTGGACCCGTGTTTGCTGATGCTCAACAGTTTTTGGAAAATCCTTGACCATTGTTATTCCAAATATTTTTTCTGCTCCAGTCTTTCTTCTCCTATTATTATAATTTTGCATATGTTATACCTTTTGAAATTGTCCCACATTACTAGATATTCTGGATTTTGTTTTGCCTGTTTTCATAATTTTTCTTTTGCACTCTGATTAGTAAGTTTCTATTGCTCTGTAACCAAGCTCAGTGATTCTTCAGCTATGTCATCTACTGATGAAACCATTGAAGGTACTCGTTATCTCAGAGTTTTGATTTCTAGTGTTTTCTTTCATTCTTTCTAGAGTTTCCATTACTCTTCTTATATTACCCATCTGCTCCTACATGTTGACTACTTTTTCCGTTATAACTGTTAACATACTTATCATACTTATTTTAACTTTCCATTCTGATAATTCCAAAATCTGTGTCATATCTGAGTCTGAGTATGATGGTTGCTTTCTCTGTGTTTCCTTGCTTTTTGGAATGTCTTGTATTTTCACATCAACAGCTTGAACATGTTGTTTCCTTCTATACGGGGAACTGAAATAGACAAGCCAGAATTTAAAGATTTATGTTAATCTGGCTATGGTTTGTGCTGTGTTTCACTTTTCCTGTAGGTGCTAGAGACTTCTCAGAGAGATTCTATGTCTTGTAGCTCTTTCAGCTGGAATTAATTTTATTATACTGGTGACCTGCTAGAGTGAGGACTGGTGTGAAGTAGGAGTGTAATCTACAATCTTATGATTGCATATAAGTCTTTTGTGGGCCTGTGTCTCAGGGCCATAACATTCACAAATGCCTTATACTCCCTTGCCTGGCTGCATCTTTTTCAATTCATTTCCTTAAAGTCCTAACCTGTTGACTCTGTGTGTTTTATTTTTTTTTAATTTTATTTTATTTTTATTGTTTTAAGTATTACAAATAGTAGTACATATGTCTCCTTTTTTTTTTCCCCTTTGATCTCCCCCCGACCTCCCCTACCCCCCAGGACATGCCTTCACCTGCCCACCCTCTCCCCCCCCCCCCGCCCCAGTGTCTTATATCCATTGGTTGTGCTTATATGCATGCGTACAAGTCCTTCGGTTGGTCTCTTACAGCCCTCCTTGCCCAACCACCCCTGTCTTCCCAATGTAGTTTGACAGTCTGTTCAATGCTTCTTTGCCTCTGTATCTTTTTCCCACCATTTCTTTCCTTTAAAAAGTTTTGCCTTTGCAGACTGGAAACAAACATATAATAACAAAACAAGACAAAACAAAAAAATGTTTGAGTCCCAATTTCAATGTCCAACAGTTCCTTATGTGTACATGTCAGCAGTGATATCTGGATGGTGGGCACATGGTGGCAATGCAGGTCCGACCCTCTCTGGTTTGGTCCTAGGTAACCTGCAGCGGTGCACAGCTGCTGACTGCTCCCATGGCAAGGCCTTGTCAGCGTCTTCCATCTCTGAACTGTTTTTTCCTCTTGTCTTCGTGGTTGGAGCACTCCTGTCAATTCCTCTCTGTTGCAGGAATCCATCTGGTCTTGGGGTTGTTTTCTGAAAATATACAAATATATTCTCGACCACAAGTTAATAAAGGAATCTTTTCTATATAATTGATTTGGGATCCTTTTTATTTTTGTTCAAACGATTTTCCTTTGTCTTATTTAGACACCATGTGTGTTTTTAATGGCCGTCTTGCTGTTAGCATTGCAAATGAACCTTAATTTGGTAAAGTAAAAATTTTCTAGATGTAATTTACTTATAGGATATTTTTCCTTACATGATATTGCCCTACTATTCCTCCCCCCCCCCTTTTTTTTTTAATGGAGGTTTTTGTAAATTTTATAATGCAGTCTTGATAACTTTAAATTAAAAAAAATTTTTTTTTCCCCCCACACATATGACTGCTTTAGGTTCATTGCATATTCAGGAATTTTACCATGAGATGAACTACCAATAGAAATTTTAGTTATTACTTTAAGAATAGCTTTTTGTCCAGTACTTGAATATTCACTTATTTCAATCAGCCTATTTAAATTAATCTGAAAACTCGATTACTATTTTACTGTCAAATTTAATACTCTACCAACAATCTTAGTTTACCCTGTAAATATTAGTGGGAAGGATTATTTGCATTCTTGAGTGGGCCCTGAGCATTCCAAATGCTCAGCTGAATTTAGATATAGGGCAACTGCTGTCGGCCAAGTCTCTTGTCTGTTACCTGGGTCCCGATCTGAGCTGGGCCAAGTCTCTGTCTGTCACCTGTATCTCGATGTGAGCTGGGCCGGGTCTCTTTCTGTTGCCTGGGTCCCGATCTGAGCTGGGTGTGGGAAGCCCAAAGCAGCCATGGGGGTAGGAGACCTCCTTTAGAAGGGGGTGAGGGTTCAAGCCCCTGCAATGTTGGGGGGGTGAGGGTCTGTGCCCCACTTCTGTTGCCCCCCCAAGTTCTCTCCTGATGGCCCCTCTGCGACTGTGCCTGTCTTAGGTTGTTCCTTCCTTGAGGAACCTTACCCGTCTCTGGCTAACCAGCCATCCTCCGGGGCCAAGCAGGGTGCTGTGAGGTTCAGTTCTGTCTCCTTGGTAGCCTATGACCCCGTGGCCTCCACACCCAGCACCTGCCTTGGGAACCCCTGGCCTGCTGGCAGGGTCCCGGTGCTGATCACATATCTCGGGGAACTCGGGTTTCTTCTCCAGTGAGGGCCCAGCTCACACAATTGGATGTGAGACAGATCCCTGGTACCAGCCCCCACGAGGCTTCAAGCTCAGCATGAACAGAAAGCTCAGGTAACAGCTGAGGGCAATTGGATTGTGAGAAGAGGGTCCCTCTTGGCACAAAGGGCAAGAGGGGCCAATATAGGATGCTCAAGTGCCTTCCCAGTGCCTTAATTCCTTCTGCAAGGGATTAAATCCTTTCATGTCCCTTTTTTTTTTTTAAAGACTCTGTGTTTTTGTTTGTTTGTATTTGTTGCTGTTACTGTTGTTTTGTGTCTTTTTTTTTTCATTTTAGTTGATACAGAAAGACATGAGAGAGTTGTGGAAGGGAGTGGAAAAAGTTTCCTTCCTCCAGCTCTGGCAAAATCCTTTTCCCTGGAGAATAAGCTTTTGTTATGGAGAAGATTCTGAGCATATTTGACAATGTTTACTCTTCCCCTTTCCCTGCCAGAGCTATCAGGGGATTTTCTGTGTGTCTTCTTGGGGGAAAATGTAGACCACCCAAAGGACTGTAAGCACTTATATTATTGCAAATTTGCATGTCAGACCTTTTGAAATTCATCACAATGACCATGTAAGAGTTCCTACCAGTTTATGGCTCCAGCAGCTTCTGATAGGTAAGCAAATCTCAGCTTTACTTCTGGATGCAATTCTCTCTCTTTCAAGATATTAGGACTGTAGTTCTCAGATGGGTTTAAGAAAAGTCATTGATTTTCACTTTATCGAGACTTTTTTTATAAGGATGAGAATGAAGATGAAACCAGAATTCATAACTGTATCTCTGGTTTCAAAAATCAAAAATTATGATTGGGTAGCTAGAATATTAAAATTGACTATAAATGATAATCATGAACTAAGGACACTATTTCTGCTTTCAGCTTCACAGGAAATATGAGACATCCATGAACCTCCTATAATTCTCCTGTATCCTCAGGCCCAAATTGTGCTTATCCCATTAGCGTTCTAGTCTCATGAACTTGGAGTGATGTCATCACAACTCACATTAAGACACATTTTTGCAGTCAAGAGATCTGCTTAGCTTGAAATTCTACAAAAGTTTCAGGTTTGGACTTTTTTATCTTAAGTGTAACTTCAACAACTTTCCCCAGCATTCTGTGTTAATCTTTAGTTAATGCTTATTACATTTATATTTCTATCTTCCCACTAACCTGTAACTAACCTGAGAAAATGAAGTTATTTATATTTGTTTCTCCAGAATATGTAAAATTCTGTCAAATAGAAGAGATTCAATAAGTATTAACTAGCAAAAACATCTAAGGTTACTATTATCAGGAAGTTTCTATTATTAAATTACTAATAATGGTTTAAACACATCTCCTTGAATAGTAGCCCTTTTTAATAAAAATTAGGAATAAGACTATAAATATTTTGTATATATATATATATGATAATTATAATAAGCTATAGGCAAGAGTATCCATAATTTTCAACTTCCATATTAATTTAAAATTTGTGGAGTATAAAATACTATTAATTGGTATCTACTTGCTAACTAACCATTTCTGTCCAAGTTAAGAACTGTCCTTAACATTTTCTTCAAGTTCTTGATTGTCATCAATTTTTAAATGTCTTACTTTCTTGGCACTCATATTTTTGTTCATGTAAATCCTATGTATTTGTTATTCAATTATTAACTACATCATTAATCATTTATTAAGAATCCTATATAATAAAAGATTAATATGCAAATTGACCATCACTCCAACACACAAGATGGCTGCCTCCGTGTGGTCAAAGATGGCTGCCCCCATGTGGACACAAGATGGCTGTCACAAGATGGCAGGCAGAGGAGGGCAGTTGTGGGTGATCAGGCCAGCAGGGGAGGTCAGTTAGGGGTGACCGGCCAGCAGGGAAGGCAGTTGGGAGGGACCAGGCCTGCAGGGGAGGGCAGTTAGGGGCAATCAGGCTGGCAGTGGAGCAGTTAGGTGTCTATCAGGCTGTCAGGGGAGTGGTTAGGGGGTGATCAGGCTGGCAGGCGAGTGGTTGGGAGCCAGCAGTCCTGGATTGTGAGAGGGATGTATGACTGCCCGTTTAGGCCCAATCCTGGGTGGTATCGGGCCTAAACGGACAGTCGGACATCCCTCAAGGGGTCCCAGATTGGAGAGGATGCAGATTGGGCTGAGGAACACACAACTCCCCGCCTTCGTGCATGAATTTCATGCACTGGGCCTCTAGTAGACTAATAATAGTCCTTTTCTAGTGGCTGGTGATAATACAGGAAAATAATATGGTCTTTTGCTTTTAACTAACTTTATATTATAGGTTCAAGAAGTCACCTAAGATGGAAAAGGTATTGCAGAAAAAGCTTCATAGAAGAGGTGATGTGAGTTGATATTTGAATTATATAAAGGTTATGAAATAAAGCATACATTGAGAAAAGTGGCCAAATAATACTTGCACAGCTCAATGAATGCTTATAGTGAAGTGAAAACCACAGAGCAGAAAGCAGAATATAACTGTGACCCAGAAAAACTGCTTGCCCATTCAATAACTTCCCTCTCAAAGCTCACCATTATCCTGATTTCTAATACTATAGATTATTATTTTCTAGTTTGAGTACTTTATTGATATGAATGGGCTTAATTAAATGGGCTTTCTTTTTTTTTTTAAATGTATGTTCAGGCAGTAGAGATAGAAAAGAGTGGGGAATTCTTACAAAGGGACTAATTTGAGCAGACATATACCGACCACAGACTGTTTCATCCACCGGCTGTATTCCATTTCTGTGCCTACTCTGGTTCTCTCACTGCACTTAATAGTTGAGGGACTTATTCTTAGCTAGCTCTGTGCTCCATCACTCTCTATTCATCTTTGAAGACTTTTCCCTAGAAATGGAATTAAGGCAATAATTTTCCCCTTCCATTCTTTTTGCTTGCTTTCGATAGACATTGTGTTTATTCTACAACAACCTCAGCATTTCTCATCTTGGATTCTAAATTCTTATAGGGCATGGCCTATTAGTTAGTTAAACTAATCTTTTTAAAATTTAATAAGTTATACTCCCATAATGGTACTTTAAGAATAGTTCTATCTTTTCAGTTATATGATTGCTTCATATAGAGAAGTGTACATGATAAACTAAAGTTACAGCAAAAATAATGTGATGTGTGTGTATTTGACAAGAGTCACAGTATACTTAAAAATTACTTCCTAAATATTATAATAAACCTTTATTTTCTAAGGGCATAACTCTTTCCTTGAAATTGACTTTAATCTGAGGTTGTTTATTTACAAAAGAAGAAATCCACTACAGGGGAATTCCAGTCATTGTCTTCATATCCTTTCTGAGTAGTTGTCATGAAAAAGCCTCCACCAGGCAGCATCAAAGATGAGGGCAAGTTTACACATCAGGTTTCTCATTCACACACAATCACTAAATAGAAACAAAAGGTAACAAGAGATCTAGAAGACTTAAAAACCAGACAGGAAGTTGATTTTGAGATAATAATCTATGTTTTTTAAATAATCTACATTTAAGGGTGTAACTTGTATCATTTCATTCTTTTTTAAATTATATTTGCAGTGCTTACATTTTGACTCAGGGCTCCATTTTTTAAAATATATTTTTATTGATTTCAGAGATGAAGGGAGAGGAAGAGAGAGATAGAAACATCAACGATGAGAGAGAATCATTGATCAGCTGCCTCCTGCATGCCCCCTATTGGGCATTGAGCCTATAATCCAGGCATGTGCCCTTGACTGGAATTGAACCGGGACCCTTCAGTCCACAGGACTAAGCTCTATCCACTGAGCCAAACTAGCAAGGGCAGGGCTCCATTTCTTATTTTCTGTGATACACTTTCCCATAATATTTACTAGACTTAGTGAACACCAGAAGCAATAGACTGTCACGTACTTTAGACTTTGCAAGGCCCTTAAATTAGCCAGAAATCCTTTGCCTCTCTCTTCCTAAAGGAATTGGGTGATTTATATGGGTTTTCTGGCCACGGATCTTGGCTGCTGTGCCAAATACCTATTAAAGCTTTGTTTTGCTTTTTAGTATGTTTAATGTATCCAAGTCAACGGAGGTCTCATTGCTTATCTCGTTTTAAAAAGTCTAGGTCAATAATGAGGTAGAGTTCAAGTTTACTATTATGTCTTTTTAAAAAACACATTTTTATTGATTTCATAGAGGAAAGAAGAGGGAGATAGAAACATCAATGATGAAAGAATCATTGATTGGCTGCCTCCTGCATGCCTCCTATTGGAGAATAAGTCTGCAACCCAGATTTGTGCCCTGACTAGGAAGGAACCATGGCCTCCTGGTTCATAGGTTGATGCTCAACTACTGAGCCACACCAACCAGG
The DNA here is from genome assembly GCA_026230045.1 of Corynorhinus townsendii. NCBI lineage: Eukaryota > Metazoa > Chordata > Mammalia > Chiroptera > Vespertilionidae > Corynorhinus > Corynorhinus townsendii. Next base: position 146,984,986 of record JAPDVU010000002.1, on the reverse strand, counting down.
TTATGTCTTAGCTTGGCATCTAACTCCTCATCCAATACTGTGGTGTATAATTATAGTACAGTTGCTGTAATTTACTTATCTCCTATTAAAATCTACTTAGGGATGACAATAAAGGTTTTCATAAATAGTAATCATGATAACAATTCATATTTGTTGAGTGCCTGAGTGGTCTGGCTCTGTTCTAATTGCCTTATTAATTCATTTAACATTCACAACAACCCTATGAAATACATATTATAATCATCCTTATTTTATACAGGAAGAACCTGAGGTACAACACCACTAACTCACCAGATTTTAAGTGGTGGATGTGAAACTCAGACCCAGGCAGTCTGACTCTCAAACCTCTGTTCTTAACAATGAGGCCATGGTCCACGTGTAGGATTGGAGACTATTAGCTAGAAATCATGTTATATTTAAAAAAAAAACAAATGTTACTCATAATGAGGCTCTTATTAAGCTGCTCTCATGTTCCCCTACTGTACCAACAGAAGAGATACTCCCTGAAACTTGGGAACAAAGCAAGGAGTCCAGTGCTCCCGTGCTGAACGTCGATGTAAAAAATTAATTATTGCTGTGACCATACAGAGAGGCAAGGAATGCGGTATGAACAAAAATCAATAAGGGCAGCTGAACAGAAGAGGCAGCCGTTTGTCCAGGCCTTGAAATATTGGGAGCATTTAAATAGGCAAGGAGAAAGAGAAAGAGCATTCCAAAACGAAGAAACTGAAGAACAATGCGGTTGTGATGACGCTCCGCCTGGGTTGTGGGTGTCCCATAACGAGCTGAGCATGAGGGGAAATAAATATGAATCTTGTACACTGAAGATTCCGCCACCAGAAACATGCAAGACGCAGCAGAAAACTTGCAATGGCTTGTGAAAGTGCAGTTTTGATTTGTAGAGACAGATAATTGTAACGTATTTGGGGCTTAAACACAATGTATCTAGCATTGCTCATAATTTTTCATGAGTCAAGTGGCTCCATTTAGGAACCCTAGAAGATGTTTCCAAGAGTGGGTATATATCTATTTCTAAGGTAACTTTTCAATTTTTTCCCAAGTTTTATGACTTTTTCATGTTGACTATTTACCTTAATAAATCTATTTATAATTCACTTACAAAGAAGATACAATAAAGCCTTAAATTATACAAATTGCAGATTATAGAATAAGTAGGCTTTTTTTTTCTTTAGTTTTCTTTCATACCATAATGAATTTTCTTCAATGGATATTTTTATGTTTGGTAAAGTTGGAGTAAGGGGCTGGGGAACAGAGATATGATGAAGGAGTATAACTCTAAAATAGGCATATAACGCTGTTTGTGGGTCCTTCTCAAATGAAGGCATGCCTGCCTTCATGAGCTGTCCAGTTTCCCACAGACTGGCGGCCATGGGAAGTGTTATTACCTACTGAGTGGTGCTGAAGACCCGCTTAGCTCAGCAGATAGAGGGTTGGAGGCCTGTGTGGTAGTTACACCTGCAACTTAGAGATAAAGCTAGGCTTAGGATGGTTTTCAAGCAGCAATCTAATTGGAAAAGACTAGACATGGCTGTTTACCTGGTATTTAAATCCTCTAGCAGTCTACAAAAATCAAAACTGTAACATACTGTTTTATATTAAAAATATTAATATATTATTATTCAACTTACATCATCTTATATTAAAAAAAGACGCTCCAACATGAATTTCAAATATTCCTTCTTTAAAACAAACAAAAAAAAGTGGACAGTGTCCAATTTAGGTAAAGATCTCCCTCACATTTTACCTTCTTTTCTTCCTTTTTGGAGATACTTTAGGTTTTGCTAAACCTAATGCTAATACTATTTTAGCACAATCTCATTATCATGGTCATTTAACTTCCAAGATGGAGTGATACAGCTTAGAAGACATTTGGGGTTATTATTTATCATTCTTGGAATTAAACTCACCTCAGCAAAAGACATTCAGTCACATGGCCAAACAACGCTTTAGGAATGAGGAGGTACCAGTTTCCATCCTGGCGGTCCCTTGGGATAACCCCTTAGGCCGGTGGTTTTCACAGCGTAGCACAATGACCAACAGCATCAGCATCCCCTGGCAGCTTGTTATAAATAAATATTCTCTAAGACCATCCAGACCTCCTGAAATTAACACCCGAGGCATGGGGTCCAGCAACCTGTGTATTAGCAAGGTCTCCAGGTTCTGAAGTACACTAAAATTTCAGAATTTGCCCTGCAGTCTCTGTGTCTAAGTTTGCATTTAAGTAAAATAAAGAGGATTAAACTTGATCACTATCCAGGTCCATCTCTTAACCTGAGATTCTAAACTTTTCAAAAGCTATGACTACTACTGATCGAAAGAGGTTTGGCTGAATTAGCTGTATTTCTTAGGGAAGGAGGCATCCTGAAACTAGTTAGCCAAGGTCTGACTGCTGAGGTGAGAGATAACAAACCAGTAGGTTTTATGTTAAACATGAAGATTTCTTAAATGTTGCTCACGATTTCTTTATTCACATTATAATAAACAAATCTAGCACTACAATAAAAAGTACCCCTCCAGTACATTCAGTATTGTGTACGCTGTTTATAACAATTCTATTTTTGTTGTTCTATCAGAAAAAAAGTGGGGCCATTAGACTGCTAGTTTTTTATGACTGGAGAAGCTTAGAATTCAGGACTGTATTTGGTAGCTACTGAATAAGAATAATTAAGTATTTAAAAAGCATTTAAGATGTTAGCAAAAAGTTGAATTAAAACATTTTGACGATAACCATCAAAAGATCACTAAAAAAAAAAATGAGCAGAGAAATGACTGAAGAGAAACACTTCCACTGCCCAAAATAGAGACCACCCCATGATTTAGAAATGGACATTTGAGAAATAAACACTTTTGCGGTAAAGAGCAAAAGCAGCTGCAAAAATAATCACCCTCTTTATAAGCCAGAATTCAGAAAAGATGTCAGTTTCTGGTATCTTTGCCAGAAGAAGAGCACATTCACCCTATACTCAGGCAAGCCTAGCCCAGCCCACTTCACAGGGCAGGGCTAGAGGGTGCTGGATGAGGGGAGGAGGCACCAGGCAGCTGGAGAATAGATGCAAAGAAACAACAAAAAAAAAACAAACAACAAAACAAAACAAAAAAACAAAAACAAAAACATACAGTGCATTAGGCAACCTCATTCTGAAGAATAATGTGATTTGTACTAAAAAATATTCCTGTAGCCATTTCTCATCAATATTCCTGTAAAATTAACAAAGGCAACTATTCGCTCTGTCCTATAAGATGCTTGTAGATGTAAAAGCTTATTTTAGGTGCTTCTGATCCTGAATTTTGGCAGCATTAGTTTTACTTGGATCTCTATTTTTCATGAACCACTAATAAGTAAACTTGGTTTCTTTGTGTTGACATTTTTTGAAAAATAAATAGAAAGCAACAGGCTTACTTTGCTTACATTTTATATTAGCTCTGATTGGAACTTAATTTTGTGTGTCAGGCAAAAGCAAATATTAACTGGAAGGTAAGTTAAGAATAATTTACAAGGCCTGGTCCTAAACGTGTATATCCATAAGGAAAGTTTGGAACACTTGCATAGGTATCTGCTCAATAACCACTTTGTTTTCAGTGCGCTCACATTGCTTAGAAAAACAAAAATTAGCATTTTTGAAAAGTAGGTACATAATCTGCATGCATTTTTAGATTTTCATAATCACAGTTCCATAAGATCCATATAAAATTATATGTAAATGAGTGAAAGGCAAAATTCTAGTTTACTTTTGCTGTGAGGACTAATGGGTGTGATAGAGTGGGGTTTAGATTCAGACAGGGTCTCAGCGGCATCACTTCCCAGCCCATGGATGCTGTGAATTGTCTGACCTCTCTGAATGTCATTGAATTCAGCTATAAACTTCAGCAAATAGAGTTGCTATGAGAACTAAGTAACAGTGGGAGTGGGACTATTTCCTATATGATATCTACTTAATACATAATCAATATATATTACTTTTCTTCTTTTTCATGAATATAATTTCCCTCACACCACCCCCACGTAAAGTCTTTAGTTCAACAGAATTGTGTTATAGCCATATTCCCTCCCTCCCTCCCTTCCTCCCTCCCTTCCTCCCTCCCTTCCTCCCTCCCTCCCTTCCTTCCCTCTTCCTTCCTTCCTTCCTTCCTTCCTTCCTTCCTTCCTTCCTTCCTTCCTTCCTTCCTTCCTTCCTCTCTCCTCCTCTTCCTCCTTCTCCTCCTCTTTCTTCTCTCTCTATCTATCTCCTTTACAGAAACTCACATTGAGAACTTACTAACAGCTGGATACCCTGCAAGATAATGGATGTCACTAATATGAGTGACACATTCTGGTTTCCAAAGAGTTCATGGACTCCTTGCCTTTGACATATGATAAATCAATTATGCCTAGAAGGGATGAGTGCTCTGATCGAGAAAGTGGCAGAGGAACTGGGTCAGGAGTTCACAGAAAAACATGTGGGAAAGTGTGTGCTGACATAGGGAAAAACTGATGAATAGGGTGGAATAAGCAGCTTAGGACTTCTGAGGAGCTTTAAATATGACTGAATCTGATGGTGTAAGTTGAAGACTTTAAAAAGGGGGTAAAAGAAAGAAGTATAGTGAGGTTAATGATAATTAGCCTTTAAATTTCGAACTGAAATATTAGGATTTCACTTTAAAAAAGATTTCCAGTTATTGAAGAGCTTTAATTAGAGGAAAGAGATGATTAGATCCGCATTTTTGAAAAAAAATACCTGCCTCATTGGTATGAGGATTTAGAGCAACTAAACCCTTTAGGGTTTACTGGATCCACAACCCTTAGGGCTTCAGAGACCCACAGAGCCCATTAATTACAGGTATGATTTTCCGTGTACATGCATTTACACATGTTTTTCTGGAGAATCAGATTGATGTGAGTTCATGATTGAAAAAGTAGTTAAACAGAGCTACTTACTTAAAAATAAAAAGAATCTAGTGGTGGGGAGATCAGTTAACAAGCCTTTGTATTCATTTAGGTAAGAGACAGAACAAAATGAAGTCAATGAAAATGATCACGAGGAAAGTAGGAATTTCAGGGATATTTCAGATATTTCATAGGAGTCACATACAGTTTTTGGTCCATTTGGATGTGAAAGATAGAAGAAATTAAGGTTCTGAAAAGACTTCCAAATTTCCATCTAAGTGGCTGTTGTATGGTGAAAGTAATAATGAGGATGGAGCAAATTTCCAAAACATATGGTGAGATCAATTCTGGAATGTTTGATTTGAAAAGTGAAAGGTGTGCCCAGTTATATATCATGTGATTAGCACACTTAGTTATATATATATAAAGAAGCTCAATATAAGGATTTGAAACTATTAAGAAATCAGAGCTTGAGACACCAGAAGAAAAGGAGATCATAGATGAAACAAAGGAGTCATCACACAGATAGGGAGAAAATACGGTAGAAAAAAAATACTTAAAATATTTATGATTAAATTACTCCTGGTCGGTATAGAGTAGAAGAGAGAAAGAAAAAGCAAGATGGTGGGTCTGAGCTAATTCCTTCTAAAAAGCAGCTTATCAATAACAATGGCCCAATTAATTGCCCTATATGCAGACAAACCAGGTTGGCCTTTATTTTTCCTTCCGGGAGATCTAATAAGTGGTTGAGTAGAAAGGCTAACATTGTTTCTCTACATTCCTTTGCATTTGGTTCGCCCTTTTAGAATATTTTTAAAGAATGAGCTTATTAGCTATGATTGTGGTTGGAAGAGGCAAAGAAAGGCATGCACAACAGAACAGTAAACATTTCAAGTTCCTGCTTGCATTATGACTGCTAATATTCTATTAGCCAAGCAATTTATATGGCTAAATCCAAAAGTAAGAAACAGGGAAGTATATTCTTCCATGAAAGTGAAGGGGGGAATGGCACTGAATAGTTTTGAACAACAATTTAACCACTTATCATCAGGAAAATGCAAATCAAAACCCCAGTGAGATACCACCTCACCAGTCAGAATGGCTATTATCTTCTGGGCATTTATTAGAAGAAAATAAAAACACCAATTCAAAAAAAAATATCTCTGTGTTCACTGTTGCATTATTTACAGTGGTCAAGATATGGAAATAGCCTAGGTGTCCTAGGTGTTCATAGACAAATGCATGGATAAAGGTGATACGGTATATGTAATGGAATATTGCTCATCAATAAAAATAATGAAATCATAAATCATACAATTTGTGACAACATGGATGGACCTAGAGAGTATTATGTTAAATGAAGTAAGTCAGAGAAAGACAAATACCACATGGTTTCACTTATACATGGAATTTAAAAAAGTAAAACAAATTAACAACAAAATAAAAAACAGACTCATAGAAACAGAGATCAAACTGATTGTTGCCAGGAGAGAGGAGAGTCGGGGGATGGTAAAAAAGGTGAAAGGTGTGTAGTCAATGATATTGTGATACATTTTCATGGTGACACTAAGTGTGCTAATCACATGATAAGTTATATAAATGTCGAATCACTATATTGCACATCTAAAACTAACATAATATTGCATACCAACTAAACAAATGAAATAAGTAAAAAATAAACTACCCCAGCTAAAATTAGCACAGTATTTTTAATGTGAGTTCTTGTTTTCTTTTCTCATTGTGCTTAACCTTAAGAACTGTGGAACCATCAGAGCACATGAGTCTTGCCCACAGTAAAATAAAATTTGGAATTTTAAAGCTGATACAATTTTCCTAATCATATGTATTTGCTGATAGTTTGATTAATTGAACTATTTGTTATAGAAGAATGTACTTCCACATTATCACTAGACCAGCAGTCATGAGTCATTTATTACCATCATTAGTCACTATCAAATAGTGAACTAATTTGCATTTTGGGGAGAGAAGAAATTTATATAAAGTAGGAATAATATTTTTGCCTTAGATAAATCTGACATTCATTCTAGTTATTTTGAAAAAACAAACAAAAACACCTTATATATTGTGATGTATAACTTACTATGTCTTAAAATAATTGTGTGATGGTATTAGAGTTATAAGAATTAAGCAATCCTATCTAATAAAAGAGTAATATGCAAATTGACTGTATCTCTGCTACACCCACAAGCCATGCCCACCAGCCAATCAGGAGTGAGTATGCAAATTAACCCAACCAAGATGGCTGCGGCCACGGAGTGAGCAGGAGGCTTGTGTTTCCCCGGCAATGGAGGAAGCCAAGCTTTCCGCACACCCTGGCAGGCCCACTCAAGACTACAAAGTTTCAATTATAGAAGATAAATAAATCCCAACAAAAATGGCTGTGGCCCCAGAGAGGGCAGGAGACTTGGCTCTGCTGAAGGCTACAAAGTTTAAATTATAGAAGATAAATAAATACCAGATACCAGGGCCTCTGCTTGGGTCACTGGGGGACGTGGCCAGCCTGACAATCACCACAGGCCCCTCAACCAGGCCACCCCATGCCCCAAGGGAAACCCCACCCTGACCTGGGACACCCTTCAGGGCAAACCATCTGGCCCCCACCAGTGCACCAGGCCTCTAGCCTATCTAATAAAAGAGTAATATGCAAATTGACCATCACTCCAACACACAAGATAGCTGCCCCCATGTGGACACAAGATGGCCGCCACAAAATGGCCATCAGGGGAGGGCAGTTGGGAGGGACCAGGCCTGCAAGGGAGGGAAGTTGGAGGTGATAAAGCCTGCAGGGAAGGGCAGTTGGGGGGACAAGGCCTGCAGGAGAGGGCAGTTAGGGGCATGGGGTGGCCTGGTTGAGGGGCCTGTGGTGATTGTCAGGCTGGCCACGTCCCTCAGTGACCCAAACTGCAGGGGAGGGCAGTTGGGGGGGAACAGGCCAGCAGGGGAGGACAGTAGGGGCAAGATCAGGACGGCAGGGGAGGGCAGTTGGGGGGCCATTGGGCCGGCAGGAGAGCAGTTAGGCATCAATCAGGCCAGCAGGGGAGTGGTTAGGGGGCAATCAGGCTGACAGGCAGGTGAGTGGTTAGGAGCCACCAGTCCCAGATTGTGAGAAGGATGTCTGACTGCCGGTTTAGGACCTATCCCTGTGGGCATCAGCAGTCAGACATCCCCCAAGGAGTCCCAGATTGGAGAGGGTGCAGTCTGGGCTGAGGGATATCCCTCCCCCCCATGCACGAATTTTGTGTACCAGGCCTCTAGTGAATTACATAAAGTGTTATGATATAATGTTTCAGACATTTTGCTCATAGAAAATCATTTGGCCAATATTAGCCAGTATATAATGAAAACTCAGCAATCCACCAACAAGGTTTTATGAAAGTAATCAAATCTGAACTTATAAAAATACATATTTATAGGTTGAATGTGAAAAGTCAAAGGATAATGTCAGATAAGAATTTGTGAAAAAAATATTGTACTATTCCTAGTTCATTATTCTCTTTTTCTAGTTCATCATTCTCCTTTTTTATACTATGTATCCAAAATACAGTTTCAAATAGCTGTGATAATATAATTCAGTTATAAACAAGTCATAACTTAGCATTATGTAGAATTGATTTTATATAATTTTACTGATATAGAATTTATAAATAATTTAATTTCAAAAATGCAAAATATATATAACAAGTTGTGTTTTGTTTTTGTCTTTCAGTTTAGAAATTTTAGGAAAGAATAAAAACATTTTTGACAATGAAACATCAAACTATGTATTGGGGCATCACCCTAAAACAAATTATAGCCTTCTAAGTATTTGAAACATGAATATGTTTTATAAGATCTGTTAAATTTGAATGACACCTCTATGTGAAATCAAGTTAATGGAAACAGCTACCATACATAGAGATGAGAGTTACAATTTATAAAATTAGTGTAATTGCCCAGCTGAATTTTTGTCCTGTCTTTTTCCTTCCATTTTGTAAAACATTGTTTTGCATATTACCTCTGACTTTTTTCCATTTCCTTCACCTGAATTGTGATTATTATTAATACCAGTAGGATTATAAGGATATTGACATACACATGTAGTGAAACAAATTGTTGGCAATCAACATTTTTGGCTCCTTTGAAATTAAAAGTATTCTGTGGATTTTTTATGGATCCTCCTGGATTGTTCTCACATGAAGAGTTTTTGTGTTGAAACTGCTAATTGCAGGGCAGTTCTATTGCTCTTGATTTGGGCCAAATCCCTCAGGATTCTGAAGATTTCAATGCCTAAACCCCTGGAGTTCAATTCTGCATGCTTCACCTAAAGAAGAAAACCTAAGCAGATGTCTGTTCAGTCTGTTTTGTTCATATGATGAAAGAGTCCAGAAAAAATAACTTTTGGGGGATATGTTGGTGAATCAAGAGCGAAGACAGCTGATAAAGGAGGAGAAAGAAAAGAAGTGGTGACACTAAAATAATTATATATCTGTCAATTCCTCTTTTTCCTATTAAGCACTCACCTATTTCCCCCCCTGTGAAAAGTTCATTTAAAGCTGTCTCTCCCTAGTATATAAAAAGCCACAATGCATTCAACAGTATAATACAAATCCAGAATGTTTTCAAATTTCCCTCTTTTGTGGGTTTTGATAGTGACAGCTCTATAATTAGAGATAACAAAAAAGGAGGGAATTAATAAGATTCAAATACAGGGTCCCAGACAGAAATCTGGAGTGGGGAATAGGGGAAGAAAGAAAATCAAGGGTTGTAAATCATATAATCTTATTTTAGAGTGGAAAGTTAGATGTTCAGATTTTATACAACTAGTTATTTGTTTAGATTTTATACGAGTTAGAATTTCAGATTTCTGTAGGTCACAGAAACCTTAAAAATTGATGCTCAGACTCCAATGCATATTTCTTTATGTGAAGTGCAAATTTGGTCAAAAGTTCCGCCAAATACTTAGTACATTAAAATGTCTCCACTGCTAATCAGTTTCCTGGACCATAGGTTAATTAAATATCACTCTCACCATCAGAACAAAAGACTTGGGGACTGTGGTACAAGCACCTGCTCTAAATCAGGAAGGTAGTATTTATAATTATTTTAAGCAAAAATCACTTACTTTCATCCAGGGGGCTCTTCTCCCTTTTTCAGACATGTTCTTCCATTGTTTACTTATTAATATTATTACTATTATTATTATTATCATTATTAAATTAACCCATATGGTGTTCTAAAGGATTTAAAAAGTCATGTAGAATATGTTTATTTTTTTAAATTTTTACAGTGTCTGTCATATTGTATTGTATGTTCTTCTACTTATTTTCTTTACTTATTTAACATCTTCTTCTCCTAGATATTTCTGATTAAGAGTAATAGATTTTCAATTGTGATCTTCCATTCAGCAAGTAAACCAACAATGACAATAGCACTGGAAGTTACTTAGATGTTCATTTAGTAATTTATTACATGTAGCTACAAATCACTTGTCAAATGTACATTTCATGGGGTATATCTCTAACAAATAACTTTAAGGAAGCATATTCAAAATTAAAATAAATAGTTATCAGGAAACTGGTTTTAGTTATCAATTGTCACACTTTTTTCACATTCTTACCAATTCATTTTGAATATTTGTGGACAATGCAGATCTCTATCATTGAGATACTAAAAAATAAGTGGAGAATATTAATAACAAAGTGTATAGTAATTCAATATGAATTATAAGAGCTCCAAGAAATTTGTAAATATATAATGGGTCATGGAGATAAAGATACAAAACCATTGGTTCTACCTGGAATGATTAGAAAAAGCATCAGAGAGATAGAGAGAAAATCTTTAGCCCAGTATCCTATAAGACAAAAATTCTTCAGCAGATCTAAATTGGGACCTCAGAGTCTGCATCTTAATAATTAGCTCCAGTCAGGACTGTTATAGGCAATGTGAAGCCATTGAAATATTTAATTAGTGAAATGACACAATCTGATGTAGATTGTAGGATGATAACTCTGTCTCCAATAAGAACAATGCTATGGAAAGGGAAGACTCTTTAAATTATTTCTAAAATGTTATTACAAACATTGTGCATTGCCTCCTTCATTTTCTGTAGTTTGTTGTTTTTTTCTTTTTAAACAAGCAGGGGTTTGATTCCCCTTATAGTTGAATGTTAAGGAGAGTTTTTTTCTCTCCTTGTGGCTTGATATCTAGTCCTTAGATGAAATCTATAAAAACAACTAATATTACCCATTGTTCCTAGTCTCCAGAAAGTCCAATATAAGTCTTGCATTAAATCTATATTTAGCATTAGGTTTTAGGAAAGATATTTTTCTTGATTGTGTTTTGTGTTATTGTTATTTCTTAAAACTTTGTCCTATATTTGCAGCTTTCAAGGCAAGCTACCTCCTAATTTTTTAAAGTAATAATAAACACTAAACATTTAATGAATAATCAATGTTTGGTTACTTTTAAAAAACTTCAGTAGTACCTTTGCTATTTTCCTCTGGCCTCAAAAATTATGAGAGAAAATTATTTGCATGTTTTCTTTATGATAACTATTCAGGAGCTATGGCTAATGAGTAAATCAATTAAGTTACATTCGCAATGAGTAACTTAAAACAATAATTAGGATTGGGTTATTGACTTGCTATGAATCTGTGATTTAGTCTTCATTTAAAAAATAATAAATTAAGCATCAAGGTGTTCACTTCAAATATATAATTCAGATGAATCAAGTTTCAAGTCCAACTCAGTATGCAAAGCCATAGAAAGTCAAAATATTCTTCACTAGTATCTGCAGTATTTGTTTTTTAATATATTTTATTGATTTCAGAAAGGAAGGGAGAGGGAGAGAGAGATAGAAACATCAATGATGAGAGAGAATCATTGATTATCTGCCTCCTAAATGCCCCCTATTGGGGATCAAGTCTGCAACCTGGACATGTGCCCCTACTGACCATGAATCAAACCATGACCTCCTAGTTCATAGGCCAATGCTCAACCACTGAGCCACACCAACTGGACTATATGCATTATTTTAAGTTAATCTAAACATCTTTATTGCAGAGTATGTTTTTTTAAAGTAGAATTATTTTCTGCCTCCATAACCTCTATTGCCCTTTATTGAATTCCTCTGTCCTTATCAACTCATTGGCAGCCTGCACCATTCTAAAACTCATTTATTTTTCAAGCTACCTCCTGTACTTTATTTATTTATTTATTTTACTCATCACCTCTTGGTAGTTCTTTTTTTGTAAATATATTTTTATTGATTTCAGAGAAGAAAGGAGAGAGAGAGAGAGATAGGAACATCACTGATGAGAGAATCATTGATTGGCTGCCTCCTGCAGGCCCCACACTGGGGATCCAGCCAGCAACCCAGCATGTACTCAGAATGGGAATCAAACCTGACCTCCTGGTTCATGGGTAGATGCTCAACCATTGAACCACTACATCCGGGCTGGATAGTACATTCTGCCCCCTTTATCCTATTTTTTCTTTTATGTTTGGTCTTTTAAAATTTTTAAACTATTTTTTTTTTGTTTCTCTCCAAATAATTATTTTCTTTGTGGTGCATCTTCAACAATCAGACTGACTCTTATTTTCACAAATTTTAAAATATTTTATGACTATGGCTTATCATTCCTTAGTGTCTCATTTTCTCTATAAGTTAGCAAAACATCAGCCTAAATTATTTATTTCATGACCTTGACTGTAAAAATGTAAGTCTATATATATAAAATGTATAGGCTGAATGTTACAGGTGGCTCTATTAACACACCTTCAAATCTAAGACCTCTAAGAATTAGCCATTTGGTCATTGCTTCTGATTCCTTAACAACAGCCTGTGAGTTTACATAAAAGCTTGTTTGAGGAGACACAATCAGTACTTATCCCAATAAATAAGATATGAATTCCTAGAAATTAATAGAAACAAATTGCAAATTTTGAAAGGCTCAGGGATATTGGCATATTACTTGACAAGCTTATATAATGGAAAATAAGGTAGTAAGGCATTTTATTAATTCACTTAGCTGAGTAAACAAAGTGACTTTGAATCAGCCCATCTCAGAAATAATTTTCCACAAATACAGATGAAAGACCAAAACTGGAATCAAACCATAAACTTACAGACATAAACTAGAGGCCCAGTGCATGAAATTTGTGCACAGGGGAAGGGGTCCCTCAGCCCGGCCTGCACTCTCTCCAATACGGGACACTTCGAGGGATGTCTGACTGCCTCTTGCAATCTGGGACTGCTGGCTCCTAATTGCTCGCCTGCCTGCCTGCCTGATCATCTCTAACTTCTCTGCATGCCTGATTGCCCCTAACCACCTCTACCTGCCTGATTGCCTCTAACCACCTCTACCTGCCTGCCTGATCACCCCTAACTGCTCCCCTACTGGCCTGATCACCCCTGTCTCTGCCCCGCACCCAGGACCCAGGATTCTGGTTCCTCCTCTGGTCAGTTGCAGGAACCTGGGACCCGGGCTTCCCTCCCACTGGCTGGCCACAGGCACCCAGGACCCAGGCCAGCTTTGCCTGCCCTGGCCACAGCCACAGGGGACCATGGGGTGAGAGGCTTGTCCCTCTCCTGGGCCACAGGCGCAGATGCAGGCACAGCTGCTGGTGCCCGGGACCTCAGGGTGGGCGGATTGTCCCTCTCCCAAGCCGCAGCCTGGCTGGTCCCCATTCCTCTCTGGTGAGCTCATTTGTGCCCACCTGGTCCCCATTCCTCTCTCCCCAGTGTTGAGTGTCTGAGCCGTTAAGGCCTGATGAGCATTTGCATATTAGCTGTTTATTATATAGGATGGGGATATTTTAAGGTTCTATTAATCAGCCAATTAAATTGAAAATGAATGCTTCAGAATGTTTTTTACAGTAAAGACTAAAGGCCTGGTGCACAAAATTTATGCACTGAGGGTGGGGGTCCCTCAGCCCGGCCTGCACCCTCTTGCAGACCAGGACCTCTTGCTCCTTACTTCCCACCTGCTTGTTGCTCCTTAGTGCTCGGCTCGCTTCTCCTTAGTGCTGCCACAGAGGTGGGAGAGGCTCCTGACACTGCCACTGCACTCACCAGCGTGAGCCTGGCTTCTGGCTGAGCAGTGTTCCACCTGTGGGAGTGCACTGACCACCAGGGGGCAGCTCCTGTGTTGAGCATCTGCTCCCTGGGGGTCAGTGCACATCATAGTCACCAGTCGTTCTGGTCATTCTGTCATAACAATCACTTAGACTTATATTATAGAGATAATTTGTTAAACGAGATAGAATTTGACATGTCAAATGACCCACAACTAAAGTTTCTAAGTAGATTACTGCAACCGACAGCCTTGAAGAAATTTACAGAAAATATTGCATCAGGACAAAAACCTACCACATCACAGTGAATAATATATTTTTACCTAATAACCTGGTTCATATTTTTTCATACCCCAACTCTTTAAACATTTTATATATTCTAATTGGAAATACTGAATTAATCTTTATCACATTCAAAAAAGTGGGTACAGTGAGTGAATCATCATTTCCATTTTAAACTCTGAGGAAAAGTACAGATAATGATTATTTAAATTATTTGAGAGTATATAGATTTCCTATACATTAATTTAAGAAAATCAGAAAGCCCATTTTCATCATTGGATTTCAGAAATTTTACTTTCTTACAGATATAAAGCTGCTTGAGCAAAATAATTTTTAAATCGTAAAACTCTACTTGATTTCTCTCTCTTTGCAGAGCTGTTAAAAATAATAATCTACTCCAATAAATTTTAAAGATAAGGCCAGGAACTATAACAGAGTAAAAATACACTTGTAAAAGTGATATACCTGGTAATCACAGGAGTAATTTCTTTTTGCTGAACTATCAATCCCAGGTCTTAATTCAGTTATATTTATCACGATAGGACTCATAAAACTTCTTCAAGTTTTTATGGATCTTTTAACACCACAGCCTGTTAAATAGTAATAGAAATAGTTAATTTTTTTACAGATTACCTGTGTTTTGAAATCATATTTTATAATGTGCTAAAATGCACCCATATGTAGGGTCTAAAACCAAACGTAATATTTGGCCTTGGCCTTCACTGATTTATGATACTTCTCCCTTGGGATGTTTTATTTACCAATAAAGGCGCAAGGTTTTCTGACATATCAAAAGAAGATTGTTTAGTTTTTTTCTATTACTTTTCCTGTGCTTCCTAGTTGTTGCTGCTGTATAATCAGTGGTGACCTTTGGCATAATATACTATGTTCAAATATTTCAGGATTTCCTAAGAGCTGACAATCTTTGGAATTAGAAAAATACCAAAATGAAGTAATAAACTAAACTGCTCATTTGTTGTTTCATCAAAGTTGTACAGGTTTTAGCAAAGTACAAAGAGCAAACCAATACTTTTCTAGTAAATATTTAGAGACCTAACACCAACATTAGTTAAGATGTGACACAATGAAAACATGCCAACAGATGAATAATAAAAACTTATTCTTATCAAGAAATTCAATTATTGATTTTAAGACAAAGCTAAAGATTCAATTTAACTATTCATTTCTCTACTTCTTCCATTTTATCCTTGCTTACTCATGTAACTGATTCTGAAATTATAACTTCAAGTACTCATACACCACAAAACAACTTCCAAGGAGCCACAGAGACTCAATTTACTCTTATTCATAGATAATTTCAGTTTCTTTTCTTGCAGAATAATTGCACTCTCCTGACTTTGCAGCACCCTCCTGCCTGTGGTTCCAATCTCTACAACAGGCTTTTACACTTACTTTCTTCCCTTTTCTTTTTGAGGAAATGATTCACTGTGATCAAAACATCAGACTATTAAGGTATAGCTTGTATATAGTTAAATAATTAAATATATTTTTTATAAATTAACTGGTATTCAGTTTTTCTTCATGTTGATAAATTCAAAAGTTCTCTCCTTTTTTATAAATTTTACTTTTTTGTTTTTTTTATTTATTCACAAAGTATTTACTAATAGTTAATACATCCCAGACATTTTTTGTTTTTTTAATAAATATTTATTGTTCAGATTATTACAGTTGTTCCTCTTTTTCCCCCATAACTCCCCTCCACCCGGTTCCCACCCCACCCTCTGCCCTTACCCCCCCTCACTGTCCTCATCCATAGGTGTACTATTTTGTCCAGTCTCTTCCCACACCCTCCCACACCTCTTTCTCCCAAAAATTGTCAGTCCACTTTCTTTCTATGCCCCTGGTTCTATTATATTCACCAGTTTATTCTGTTCATCAGATTTTTTATTCACTTGATTTTTAGATTCACTTGTTGATAGATATGTATTTGTTGTTCATAATTTTTACCTTTACCTTTTTCTTCTTCTTCCTCTTCTTAAACAATACCATTCAGCATTTCATATAATACTGGTTTGGTGGTGATGAACTCCTTTAGCTTTTTCTTATCTGTGAAGCTCTTTATCTGACCTTCAATTCTGAATGATCACTTTGCTGGGTAGAGTAATCTTGGTTGTAGGTTCTTGCTATTCATCACTTTGAATATTTCTTGCCACTCCCTTCTGGCCTGCATAGTTTCTATTGAGAAATCAGCTGACAGTTGTATGAGTGCTCCCTTGTAGGTAACTAACTGTTTTTCTCTTGCTGCTTTTAATATTCTCTCTTTGTTTTTCGCTCTTGGCACTTTAATTATGATGTGTCTTGGTGTGGTCCTCTTTGGATTTCTTTTGTTTGGGGTTCTCTGCGCTTCCTGGACTTGTAAGTCTATTTCTTTCACCAGGTGGGGGAAGTTTTTGGTCATTATTTCTTCAAATAGGTTTTCAGTATCTTCTCTCTCTCTTCTTCTGGCACCCCCATAATTCTGATGTTGGTATGCTTGAAGTTGTCCCAGAGGCTCCTTACACTGTCTTCATATTTTTAGTTTCTTTTTTCTTTTTGCTTTTCCGGTTGAGTGTTTTTTGCTTCTTTGTATTCCAAATCTTTGACTTGATTCTTGGGATTCTCTAGTCTGCAGTTAGATCTCTGTATAATATTTTTTATTTCATTCAGTGTGTGCTTAATTTCTAGTTGGTCCTTTTTCATATCCTTGAGGATCTCACCAAATTTTTTAGAGGTTTCTAGAATATTCTTGAAAAACCTTATAAACATGGTTTTGAACTCTATATCCAGTAGTTTGCTTTCCTCCATTTCCGTTTCTTTGTCTCTGCATTTTGGCTGATTCCCTGTGTTGATAGAGTGGCTTTGTGTGCTAGGTGTCTTATAGGGGCCATTGGCTCAGCCTCCCAAATTACCTGAGGTGGACACTCTTGGTGCACACCTTTGTGGGCTGTGTGCACAGTCTTGTTGTAGTTAAGCCTTGATTGCTGTTGGTTATCCCTGAGAGGAATTGACCTTCAGGCCAATTGGCTGTGAGGATCAGTTGTGTCTATGATGGGAGAACTTCTGTGCTGGAGACACCCTTATGGGGCAAGACTTGCTTTAGTGGGACTTTGATGCTCACTGAGTCTGCCCCCTGAGTGTGTCCCTTATGGATCTGAAGATTTGTAATCTGGATGGTTCCACTCTGACCACTGGGTACACTGGCTCTTGGATCTCCAAGGAGGTGCAAAGTCAGCCACTGCCTGAGGCCACCCAGCAGGAGCTATGGAGAGATCTGCAAATTCCTCTTCTTTGTTTGGGGTTTGGAGGTGCCCATATGAGGCCCAGCTGTGAAGCAATGCAAGCTGCTATGGAGCCTTGGGCCTTCTTTTGGAAGTTCTGGGGCTCTCTGACCCAGCTACAGTTTATTAGGTAATTTTAGATTGCAAAAGGCCAGGCCATTCATATACAAAAGCCTCTGTGCACAGCTTGGGTGGGCTTGTAAATTGTGGCGTGGGGTGGGGTCTCAGGGAATCAACAGGGTATAGCAAACAGCAATGGCTGACCGAAAGCCCTGCCCTAAGAGGCCCCTGGGTCTCAGTGTCCCATGATAATTGCTGCAAGCACTTCTGAGAGAAATCTGCCCTTGTGTTCTTGTCCTGATGCCAGACAGTCATCCATTTTCTCTCTGTATGAGTCTGGGTCTCCAGAGTCTCACCCAGAACTGGAGTTCAGAGCAATCAGGAACTTGTGTCTCCCTACCAATTGAAAAGGACAACAGTGTACTCATTTGCCAGCCCTTTCCCCCGCCTGCTCACCTCTGTACCTCCGCACTTCACTTTTGCACCTCCTCTGAGTCTTCGTGTGCTTTTCTCTTACCTTCTAGTTGTAGAATTTCCTCTCAGCCAGCCTTCTTGTGGTTCTGGATGATGACCGTTTTGTCTTTTAGTTGTAGTTTTGACGTGGTTGTGCAAGGCAGCAAGTTCAGGTGTTTACCTATGCCGCCATCTTGGTTTCTCCTAAAATTTTATTTTTCACTTAGAGTTTACATTCAATATTATTTTATATTAGTTTCAGGTGCACAGCATAGTAGTTAGACAATTACATACTTTACAATGTATTCCTCTGATATTTCCAGTACCCACTTGATATCATACATAGTTATTACAATACTATTGGCTATATTTTCTATACTGTAATTTACATTCCTATGACTATTTTGTAACTACCAACTCTTACTTCTTAATCCCTTCACATTTTTCACCCAATCACCCACCCCTCTTCTCTTGGCAACCATCAATCTATTCCATCTATGAGTCTATTTATTTTTTTCTTTTAATTTGTTCTTTAGATTCCACATGTAAGTGGAATCATGTTATTTATTTTGATCTGAATGACTTTTTATGAGTGGATAAAAAAGCTGTGATATATCTATATCTATATCTATCTATCTATCTATCTATCTATCTATCTATCTATATATTTATATATATAGATAGATAGATATCTATCTATCTATATATATAAATATATAGATAGATAGATAGAGATATAATGGAATATTATTTGGCCATAAAAAGAATGAAATCTTACCATTTGCTATAGCATGGGTTAATGTAGTGGATATTATCTAAGTAAAAAGTTTTCATTTGTGTCTTGGTTCCCAAAATGATCCCCAAAACAAGGACAACATGATAGGGAAAAAAGAAGCAGACAACTTCAAACTGGTAGATGGCAGGTTTAAAAAGCAAGGGAAATTACTTAAGAGGCTTGTCTTGGGTGACCAAAACATGAGTAGATTTATGTATGCACCTGGCCACCAGAATCCTAAGTGTTTCATAGAAGCCTTACCTGGGTTTGGTCACATATACTGTCCAGATGGACTCAATAATACATTGCTTTCTCAGGGCTACATTTTTAAAAACAATTTCTTTTTTAAAACAATTAATTTCTTTCTCTCTCTCTCTCTCTCTCTCTCTCTCTCTCTCTCTCTCTCTCTTTCTCTTTAAGATAGAGATGGGGAGAGATAGAAATATCAGTGAGACCCATTAATTGACTGCTTCCTGCACAACCCCTACTGGGGATTGAGCCCACAACCTGGGCATTTGCTCTGACTGGGAGTCAAACCCTGCACCTTTTAGTCCATGGAGCGATGCTCTAATCCACTGAGCCATACCAGTTAGGCTTGAGAATGGTGGGCAGAATGTATAGTCCAGTGAGAGGGGCAGGGGATAAGGTGCCTCCTATTGTCCAGGTCCAACTTGTGGGTCAACCTGTGATCATATCTTCTCAATGGCCTTCTTCAATAGTTCATTCCTTGTGACTGACTCTTAGTCTTACGCATCCCCCTCTTTCATTATGTGCCTTGAGCGATCAGCAAGGGGTTTCACTAGTATGGAAGGGGCTTGTTGGGTGGCTCTCTGGCTACACTGGAGGCTGAGACTACAGCAAAAATGTAGGCACATATAACAGAAAACAGAGATTAAGATCATTCTTTCCAAAATAAGTAACAATTTTTTTACACCAACAGCCTCATGATCCAAACCACTGATTTATTAAGTCCCCTCCTGGAGGTTGGATCACTCAAAGGCATTCACTTGTGTCCTCATATAATTTAATAAAGATTACACATTAGCAGGCTCATAAACACATAGCATTCTGTTTGATTAATAGCATGGGTTCCTCCTTACAAGGCAATGATAATGTTCAAGGCCACTCTATTTTGGAGAAGAGTTTTTCTCATTAGAGACATTTCAGTGTTCAGTAAGGACAGTCTTTGCAGGCTATTATTTCAGATGTGCCTGGTGAATGTAGGAAGGGCTTCAATGTGTGTGCCCATGATTGCCTGAGCCTGGCTTAAGGCAATTTGAGTTTTGAGTCAAGCTGAATATATTAGATGGGTGTACGGTAAAGTTTTGCCTCCCATACATGTGACTAGTGAAAATCTTAAGAAAATTAGGTGAGTAAAACAGCTCTGAATCCACATTCACTGTCTTTCCTTTTATTTTGAGGATATGGAGAAAAAGGAACCCTTGTGCACTGTTGGTGGAACTGTAAATTGGTATAGCACTTATGGAATACAGTATGGAAATTTCTCAATAAATTAAAAACAGAACTATCCCATGATCCATCAATCCACTTCAGAGTATATATACAAAGAAAATGAAATCAGTGTTTTAAAGATATATTTTCATTCCTATGTTCATTGAAACAGTATTTCAAAAGCCAAGATATGGAAACAACCTAAGTGTCTGTTGGTGGATGAATTTTTTAAAAAAAATGTGGTGTACACACACACACACAATTTCTTTTCCAAATTGCAAAAGAAAGAAAATTTTCTATTTGCAGCAACATGGATGAAACTGAAGGACATTATATTAAGGAAATTAAGGCAGAGAAAAAGACAAAGTGGGTTTTCACTTAGGTGGAACCTATAATGAAAAAGGGAAAACTCATGGAAACAGAATAGAATGGTGGTTGCTATGGTGTGGGAAGTGGGGTGGGAGAAATGAGTGGATGTTGGTCAAAGAATACAAACTTTTATTTAAAACATGAGTACACTTTGAAAAACTAATATATAGTACTTTGACTAGAATTTTTGTTTGTTTATTTTAGCTTAATTGAAGTATAAATGACATACAAAATTTAAGATATTTAAAGTGTACATTGTTAACTTGATATGCATATACATTGTGAAATAATCCTCTCATTAAGTTAATTAGCACATTCATCACTTCATGTATATATCTTTTTTAAGCCCCACTTTCTCAGCAAATTTCAATGTAGAATACAGTGTTATCAACTGTAATTATAATATTTACATTAGGTTCCTCAGATCTTATTCATTGTATAGCTGAAAGCTTTTACCCTTTACCAACTTCTCTCAAATTTAGATGATTTAACTGAAAATACAAAGATTTTTCTGGATTAACTGTGTAGGTCCAATGTAATCACAAGAATCTGTATGGGTAGAGTGATGGGCAAAAAGCTCCCCCTTGCTGAATCAACCTCTTAGTGTGTTAGGTAGCTTCAGTCTGTGGAGCGTGATTCTCAGAAGGTGCAGCTGTGAGCTTTGGAAACCAACCCTCAAAGTAACTGGAGAAGATTATACCGACACAATAGTGGGGCTTTCCAGACAAGTTCAGATTCCTCGGGAAGGGCAAACTGAAATTCTTGGACTAGGATGAGCCTTTGTACACTGATGGAATAAGTTCTGATATTCTAATGTACAGAATTGTGACTATAGCTAATAATACTTTATATATACTAGTACTTGGAATTTTGTAAAAGAGTAGATATTATGTGTTCTCATAACAGAAAAATAGTAACTATTTATTAAAATTTGCTTTAATTAACTTGATATGGTAATCATTTTACAATGTATTACATATATCAAATCATTGCATTGTGTACTTTTAATATATATAATTTTATTTGTTAATCATATCTCAATGAAACTGATAAATATAAAAATAAACAAATTAAATTAATTGGGCAGTGCTATTGTTGACAAGAAAAAAAATTTGAAGTTCATATTTTAGTAAAGACTTAAAGCTTGATTTGAGATTTCTAAGAAGGTGATGGATATTTTGCCCTTAGTGTGAGTTGCAAAAAATATTAATGTGGTAAAAACAAAACAATCATTTGTTAATGATACTCATAGAAATAGAGTATTTCCACTTAAATGCAAACAAACTTCAGTTTTGATACAGGTTATAAACTGAACATATATAGGAAATATTAGCTGATATTCTTCATTCAAAACAATTTACCTATTTGTACATAAAGTTTAGTACTGAGAAAGTGTTTGTTGTAACATGAGATAGGAAGAGAGAGGCTATATTATATTTACCGTAGAGTACTGGGTGTGAGTTTTCATACCCAGATTCCAGTCACTTCCCTCAGCTATGTGGGCTTGAAGTGTAGCCTTGGTGAGGCATTTATCACCACTTCCTCCTAGATAACTAAGGTTAATGGTAAAATCTGCCCTTGTTCCTTTCAATGTTGTGAAGAACATATAAGATAACTCAGGAAGACAATATAGCTCTATGCAGCTATGTTGTTGCTGGTGTTGCTAGTGTCCTTGTCTTCATCATCATCATCATATAAGTAAGAAGTTAAGTATTGATTATTTAAAGTGTTTGGAAAGGGCAAATAATGCCTTTCTGAATAGATAGCAATATAAAAATGGCAATATTAATCTGTTGACCAGACTAGGCAGTTCTTAATCTGAATTTTTTCCAGAGACAATGCAGAATTATAAAAACTAGGTGCTCAATAATATACATTTGATTTAAGATGCTTAGTTTTTTAGTATTAAATTTCCACAGTCTCTCTTCTTTTTGTCTTTATTACCTGACTTTTAAGCTCATACAATAATTGTTTGGAAACTATATTTTTTTAAACTTTAGAAGAGAATAAAGGATGAAGAAAAAATTCTATTGCACTCTCACCTTTTCATGTGCCATTTCATTTCCAAATCCCAAGTCAGATGTAAACTAGAGACTAGTTTAGATAACAGATCTGTCATTACTTAAAAGTAACTGCAGTAATTCAAGCACCATTTAGACTACATTATAGGGAGGCTTGGTGATTTTAAATTATTTGGCAATGGATATGAACTAAACCACTTACTTTCCACAGTATGCCTTTTTAAAAAAATAGATTTCAGCAATACCGTATTTATTCTTCCTC
The DNA here is from genome assembly GCA_026230045.1 of Corynorhinus townsendii. Classification (NCBI taxonomy): domain Eukaryota; kingdom Metazoa; phylum Chordata; class Mammalia; order Chiroptera; family Vespertilionidae; genus Corynorhinus; species Corynorhinus townsendii. The sequence goes on along the minus strand of JAPDVU010000002.1, from coordinate 146,962,074 downwards.
AGCAAAATTCTAAATCAAACATATAATAGAATACTTTATTAACCTGTAGTTTAGGTTATTACTACTTGCTATTGTGGTTCATTTTTTTAAGTAAATAGTACATGACAACATTTTGTATTAATCATGGCATGTGTTACAATTTGTTATTGAAAGTTCTGAATAAATGCTCTATCTTAACATACATATCCCTTTCTTAAACATCACTGACCTAATGAAAGACTAGGTTGCTCCAAACACCATTCAAATTGAATGTCTAATTTGGATTTGTTAGCTTTTCCCCCTAAAATAATAGAATTAGTGATAATTTTCTTCAGTAATAAAAAATGTTCTGAAAAGTATAGTATTGATCTTTATGATTTTGAAGATTGATCTTGCCTAATGTCTTTAAGTGTATCTAAGACATTTTTGTTTCATAAATGCTATATAATTTCTATTGTATTTTATTTTGTCACTAGAGGCCTGGTGCACAAAATTTGTGCACAGGAGCGGGAGATCCCTCAGCCCAGCCTGCACCGTCTCCAATCTGGGCCATCCCTCTTGCGATCTGAGACTACTGGCTCCTAACTGCTCACCTGCCTGCCTGCCTGATTGCCCTAACCACCTCTGCCTGCTGGCCTGATGCCCCTAACTGATTTCCTGCCAGCCTGATCGCCCCTAACTGCCCTCCTCTGCTGGCCTGATCACCCCTAACCACCTCTGCCTTGGCCCCCGCCACATGGCTTTGTCTGGAAGGATGTCCGGAAGATGTCTGGTCTAATTAGTATATTACCCTTTTATTAGTATAGATGAGTGATATAAAATCATATTCCTAAAAGAGAAATCATCTTCTCTCTTGCTAATGTCTTGCTAGATTTCCACATTTCCCTGAAGGCTATATTGCCTACTTGCTACTGGTTTTGAGTGATATGATAATAATAGAATGTTATTCCTGATTGTAATTCATTTTGCTTGTATATCAATCTTGCAGTATTTGAATGTATACAAAGAATACTAATCTCTGTACTGTATGTATTTAATCTCTGTCATAAAGAAGCATCTTTATTTGCATATGTATAATTCTCAATACTATTTGCATAAAGAGAAAGTAAGACACCTTGATTACTAGTAATCTTTTCACAATTTATAAGGTTTTACACTTGAGGATGATTTTTCCCCTTAATTATTTTTGTTTACTTCTCAAGTTGAGTTTCTTCTCATTTCTGCCCATCTTAGGGGAGGTATCAATAGTAGCAATTATTCAAGAAGGCAAAATAGAAAACGTTAATGAAAAATTGCCAATGCTGATTAATCAACTGTCAATTTATAAATATGCTCAGAATAATTCTTAATCAGGGGAGTTAAAAACTTAATGACTTACCCCTTTCCCTATCATGTCTTTCTTCTTCCCCTTCCAAGATCATAAAGAAATAAATTATCAAAGTTCCAATGTTTCACATAGAATACATCAAATTACATATAACTTTTACATAAAATTTTATCAAATCTTGTTTAACGAAGAGCTAAAGAAAATTTTTAAAAAAAGAAGCTACAAAACAAGTTACATTTTCAGAAAAAAAGCTGACAGAGCATATTTTGTCCCTCCTCTCTTCAATTCTCTCACAATTACCTTACTCAGAAACGTAAAAATCTGCAACCACTTCCCATCTATGAAAAATGGTGTGAAACGTCTGTGTTCTAAGGCGAGAAACAAGCTAAACCAGGTAACTTTGGAAGAGTTTTATTAGGGTTGTCAACTATAGTTATCAATCTCTACCACAGTGACAACTGTTGAAGATGGTGCTTCTGGAAACCAACCTGCCACTTTATTTTTCTTCTGCTCACACTAAATCTCTGAAGATCATATCCCATGTCTCATTCCATCACCTTTAATCCATCCAGTAATGTTCTATAACAATGACCACTCTCCTTTCTTCATTTTGGTGACACTTTTATATTAAATTTCCTTCAGCCTTAATATCTCTGTTGAAATATATTATAAACTAATTTTTCATATAATGAGATATAGGCTATAATGAGATATAGGAGAATAGAAGGAACTAATTAGTAACCCAACCTTCTAACACATAGAATCTCTGGCTCTGGCTGGTTTGGCTGAGTGGATAGAGCATCAGCCTACAGACTGAAAAGTCCTGGGTTCGATTCCAGTCAAGGGCACATTCCCAGGTTGTGGGCTTGATCCCCAGTAGGTGGTATACAGGGGGCATACGATCAACTAAGGTGATCTATCCACTGAGCCAAACCAGCTAGGACATATTTGTTTGTTTGTTTTTGGAAATAATTGTCTGCCTTCATATTATTATGTGCTTATCTGTAAAGTTTGTTTGTTTTTGGAAATAATTGTCTGCCTTCATATTATTATGTGCTTATCTGTAAAGACCCATGATGTTATTTTGGATTAGTTCTGTTATATTGTCTCCATGTCATTTTTTCTTTGTAGTGAAATTATATAATGCCTACACACCTAAGCATATTAGGATGGGATAGTTTGTGAAAGGATGAGGAGCACATTGAGCTAAATTTTGAACCAGTATGTTTTAAAATATTTTCTATTTGTATCAAAGGGTTTGGCTTGCAATAAATTTAGCTGCTATGTGTTGAGACTGAAAGGAATGAAAAATGTCTAACTCCCTTATATGGTGGCTACCTGCAAAATATTGCAACAGCCTCTTTCTTTCATTTAGCTTCATTTAGAGAGACATGTGGGAAATAAAAAGCAACCTCAGGAAGATCAAGTCCATTGCTTCTTTCTCTCTCACAAACACAGGCAACTGTGCAAGATTCAAAATCTGATTAAAAACAAATTAATTTTACTAAACATGACATATAAACTATACTGAAGTGTGACTTGCCATAAGGTGTTCTTAATGGGAAGGATTAATATACATTCATGTATTGCATTTCCAAGGGAGAAAAATACACACAACTAAGCAAAAATGCTTATGAATCTCTTAACCATGCCCAATGCATCTGTCATGAATGCCTATCGATCCATAAATGTATGCACTAGGCAAGTATATTGCTGAGCACCTACTGTGTGCCAGAAGTCTAAACTTAACCATGCAAAGGGGAATGCACACCTTGTATTAGTAGTTAACCAAAAAGCAAACACCAAACTATAAAAACTGTTGAGTGAGATAATAGGGAATAAAGAGGCAGCATTGACTGAATCTATATGATCAGGATAAGGGGGCAGAGTAAAAGTCAGAGTGAGCCTTAGCCAGTTTGGCTCAGTGGATAGGGCATCAGCCCACAGACTGAAGGGTCCCAGGTTCAATTCTGATCAAGGACACATATCTTGGTTGCAGGTTTCCAGTCCCTGCTTGGGTGCATGCAGAAGGCCAATCAACACATACATGTTTCTCTCCATTTCTCCCTGTCCCTTCCATGCTTTCTAAAAATCAATAGAAAAATTTCCTTGGGTAAGGATTAACAAAAACAGTCAGAGTGAGGAGTCAGGTGGCAGCTGAATAGAGGTCTGAAGCCAGAAAGAGCACAGAGACCAGCAATAGAGCCATATTTTTTGCATCACACTATGTAAGCCTATCTAATAAAAGAGTAATATGCAAATTAACCACCACTCCACTACACCCACAAGCCATGTCCACCAGCCAATCAGGAGCGAGTATGCAAATTAACCCAACCAGGATGGCTGCGGCCACGGAGTGAACAGGAGGCTTGGGTTGCCCCCGGCAATGCAGGAAGCCAAGCTTTCTGCACACCCTGGAAGGCCCAGGTCTCCACTCAAGGCTACAAAATTTTGATTATAGAAGATAAATAAATACCAGATCCCAGGGCCTCCACTTGGGTGGCCAGGGGGCATGGCCAGCCTGCAAACCACCACAGGCCCCTCACCGAGGCTGCCCCACACCCCAAGGGAACCCCCACCCTTCAGGGCACCTTTCAGGGCAAAACAGCTAGTGAACCTGGCCTCTATCCTATCTAATAAAAGAGTAATATGCAAATTGACCATCACTCCAAAACACAAGATGGCTACCCCTATGTGGTCAAAGATCTGGCCCCCATGTGGACAGAAGATAACTGCCACAAGATGGCCAGCAGGGGAAGGCAGTTGGGAGGGACCAGGACTGCAAGGGAGGGCAGTTGGGGATGATCAAGCCTGCAGGGAAAGGCAGTTAGGGGTGACCAGACCAGCAGAGGAAGGAAGTTGGGGGCAACTGGGCCTGTAGGGAAGGGCAGTTGGGAGGACCCAGGCCTGCAGGGGAGAGAAGTTGGAGGGGACCAGGCCTGCAAGGGAGGGCAGTTGTGGGCAATCAGGCCAGTAGGGGAGGGCAGTTGGGAGGAACCAGGCCTGCAAGGGAGGGCAGTTGTGGGCAATCAGGCCAGTAGGGGAGGGCAGTTGGGAGGGACCAGGCCTGCAGGGGAGAACAGTTAGGGGCAAACCGGCTGGCACGGGAGCAGTTAGGCATCAATCAGGCTGGTAGGGCAGTGGTTACAGGGTGATCAGGTTGGCAGGCAGAAGCGGTTAGGGGCAATCAGGAAGGCAGGCAGGCAAGCAGTTGGGAGCCAGCAGTCCTGGATTGTGAGAGGGATGTCTGATTGCCTGTTTAGGCCTGAATGGGCCGTCGGACATCCCTCAAGGAGTCCCAGATTGGAGAGGGTGCGGACTGGGCTAAGGGACATACACACCCATGCACGAATTTCATGCACTGGGCCTCTCGTGTTTCAATATAAAGAAGGCAAAACTTTTGTTTCTTTTGCTCTTTACACAAGAATTTCTTACAACATTCTATGCACGATTCACTTATACATGATGAACAAGTTTTAGGAATCTTTTGTATAATATAGTGCCCATAGTTAATTCAGTATTGCACTCTTAAAATTCACTTTTAAAATTACTAAAACAACTGTCAAAACTGACACCTTGATCTTAGACTTCCAGTCTCTAGAATTGTGAGAAATAAGTTTCTATGGTATTTTGTCTTCATTGATAACATAATGCCTCTCATGACTTACACTGAGTGGCCAGATTATTATGTTCTCTGAATGCATATTAATCTGGCCACTCAGTGTATATCCTATATAATAAAAGGCTAATATGCAAATTGTCCCCTCGACTAGGAGTTCAACCAGCAGGCAGGTTGGCCAACTGCCCATGTCCTCTCCCCCTGGCCAAGCTGTCCAGACCCACCCATGCACGAAGTCATGCACCAAGCCTCTAATATATATATATATATATAGTGGCCAGATTATTATGCATTCAGAGATCATAATAATATGGCCACTTAGTGCATATGTCCAGCTGTCTGAGCACATGTGTTTCCTCAAGCAAGTCCTTTGGAAAACATTTAAACATCACCTTAGATACTTGGAAAATGTTGATCCCTGGGCCTAACAAGACTTAATTCAATTAGAATCACTGAAGATGGGGCTCCCAGAACTTACACTGCATTATCTGCTGATTTTCCTGGAAATCTTGATTGTAAGGAACATGAAGGCAGGGACAAGTTCTGGTCTGTTCAGTGCTGTTTGGCCAGCACACAGCAAGAAGCAGGTTGTAGGCTACATCCTCAAAATCATTTGTTGAATTTGGAGCAAACATTCCATTTAAATTCTATAGGTTATGACAAAAAGGTAAAAAAGAGACTGTGAAGATAAAAATTCCAAGGACCCATTTAAACCACAATAGAGGATATGGAGTGGAAAGAAAATCCAGTGAATTATCAAGGTCAGGTCATTTTGTGATGTTATTTTGAGTAAGACAATTCTCTTACTGATGTAGGTTGGGGACATGATGAAGAATCTATGTTTGAATTTACTTTCAATGCCCACGTGGAAACAGGTACTATTTAGTGCACTGGGACAAACATGGTACTAAGAATGAAAGTTCTAGAATTTTATCCCAACTCTGACACAGCTACATGCTCAAGGGCAAAGTCATTAGAATTCTCTTAAATATCTGTTGTCTGGAGTTGAACTTGTTCTTGATGGTCCCTAAACACTGTAAAAGTCAATGATTCAATTCTATAATTTCATCATTAAGGAATTTATTTTCCTCCCAAACAATGATCATTTAGCATGGAAGTTTTCAGAAGATACCAGATTTTATTACAAGATAAAACAGACAAAGAACTACTGCTGGCTATATATTTCTCCTAGGTTTTTAAAGAGAAATAAATATTCATATTAATCATGTTTAGATTACCATAAATGTTTTTGTTTTGTTTTTATATTTTGTATCTATTTATTAATTTAATAAATCTTTATAATTCATATTATTACAATTGTTCCTCTTTTTCCCCCCATAGCTCCCCTCCACCCAGTTCGCACCCCACCCTCTACCCTTACCACCCCCTCCAGCTGCATTGTCTTCATCCATAGGTGTACAATTTTTGTACAGTCTCTTCCCGCACCCCACACCCTTTTCCCCCCAAGAATTGTCAGTCCACTCCCTTTCTATGCCCCTGATTCTATTATATTCACCAGTTTATTCTGTTCATCAGATTTTTTATTCACTTGATTTTTAGATTCACTTGTTGATAGATATGTATTTATTGTTCATAATTTTTATCTTTACCTTTTTCTTCTTCTTCCTCTTCTTAAAGAATACCCTTAAGCATTTCATATAATACTGGTTTGGCGGTGATGGACTCCTTTAGCTTTTTCTTATCTGTGAAGCTCTTTATCTGACCTTCAATTCTGAATGATAGCTTTGCTGGGTAGAGTAATCTTGGTTGCAGGTTCTTGCTATTCATCTCTTTGAATATTTTCTGCCATTCCCATCTGGCCTGCATAGTTTCTGTTGAGAAATCAGCTGACAGTCATATGGGTGCTCCCTTGTAGATAACTAACTGTTTTTCTCTTGCTGCTTTTAAGATTCTCTCTTTGTATTTTGCTCTTGGCATTTTAATTATGGTGTGTCTTGGTGTGGTCCTCTTTGGATTCCTTTTGTTTGGGTTCTCTGTGCTTCCTGGACTTGTAAGTGTATTCCTTTCACCAGGTAGGGGAAGTTTTCTGTCATTATTTCTTCAAATAGGTTTTCAGTATCTTGCTCTCTCTCTTCTTCTGGCACCCCCATAATTCAGATGTTGGTACACTTGAAGTTGTCCCAAAGGCTCCTTACACTATCTTCATATTTTTGGATTCTTTTTACTTTTTGCTTTTCTGGTTGGGTGATTTTTACTTCTTTGTATTTCAAATCTTTGACTTGATTCTTGTGATCCTCTCGTCTGCTATTAGATCTCTGTATAATATTTTTTTATTTCAATCAGTGTGTGCTTAATTTCTAGTTGGTCCTTTTTCATGTCCTCGAGGGTCTTACTAAATTTATCAGTCTTTTCTAGAAAAATTCTTGAAAAACCTTATAACCGTGGTTTTGAACTCTATATCCAGTCATTTACTTTCCTCCATTTCTTTCATTTGTGATCTGTTTCTTTGTCTCCACATTTTGGCTGCTTTTCTAAGTTGATAGAGTGGCTTTGTGTGCTAGGTGTCCTATAGGGCCCAGTGGCTCAGCCTCCCCAGTTACCTGAGGTGGACACTCTTGGTGCACCCCTTTGTGGGCTGTGTGCACAGTCTTGTTGTAGTTAAGCCTTGATTGTTGTTGTTATCACTGGGAGGAATTGATGTTCAGGCCAATTGGCTGTGAGGATCAGTTGTATCTACGCTGGGAGAACTTCTGTGCTGGAGACACCCTTATGAGACAAGACTTACCAAAGTCTCTGTGCTCAGCTTGGATGGGGTGGAGTCTCAGGGCGGAGCAAACAGCATTGGTTTCCTGTCAGCCTTGCCCTAATAGGCCCCTGTGTCTCAGTGTCTCGTGGTAATTGCTGCAAGCACCTCTGAGAGAAAGCTGCCATCAAGTTTCACCCGCTGCCAGACATCCAGTGTCTACCTGAATGAGTCTGGGTCCCCAGAGTCTTGCCCGGAATTGGAGTTCAGTGCAGTTGGAAGCTTTTGTCTCCCTCATGCTTGAGAAAGCCAGCCGTGCACTCAGTTGCCAGTCCTCGCCATGCACGCTTCTCAGTACCTCTGCCTCCTGCAGCTCTTCTGAGTCTCAGTGTGCTTTTCTCTTTCCTTCTAGTTGTAGAATTTCCACTCAGCCAGCCTTCCTATGGTGCTGGATGATGTCCGTTTTGTCTTTTAGTTGTAGTTTTGAAATTGTTGTGCAAGGCAGCAATTTAGGTGTTTACCTATGCCACCATCTTGGTTTCTTCCTTGTATCTATTTTTGTTGCATAGTGTCAAGGAACAAGGGACAGTCATGTGGCAGAAGACAATACTTACCCAAAGCGGTGATTTTCAACCTTTTTCATCTCATGGCAAACATAAACTAATTACTAAAATTCTGTGGCACACACAAAAATATTTTTTTGCTGATCTGACAAAAAGTAGGTATAATTTTGATTCATTCACACTTGCTGACTATTGTTTTGGCTGTTGTCATTTTTTTCGTTTGTTTTTTGTTTTTTACAATCTAAGAGATAATAGGTCAGTGCCCCTTACTAAATAGTCAGGTATTGTATGTTTTAAAAATTCTTGAGGTACACCAATATGCCCTGACACACCAGCTGAAAATCATTGACTGAAAGGTAATTGAATGTGTTCAGGTAAATTCTCTGTCATACTAACATAAATACCGGCATGCTCTAGTCTAACCCTCTCTGATATAATTACCTAGATTTAACTACATGTGAAATATATTTATTCATACAGTGAAAACATTTTTTTCGGTTTACTAGGTCAAAATGTTTTTATTATTCTTGGTTATTTGTTCAGTTTTTGGGTGAGAGAGGATAGATGTTAATGTAGGACATCATCTACTCTGGAGAATTTAGGACATATTTGTGGGAAATAGTAATGAGATGAAATGCAAATACGTACAAATCCTAGGTTGCCACACAACACCATGTGTGTATCCTGCTTTCTGCTGTGGAATGGAAAGGAATAAGACAAACTTCAGTAATTTTGTATCTCAACTGCTTTCATCAAGTCTTAAATCATCCCACCACTTGCCTCTGTGATCATTCTGGCAAATGAATGTGAATGAGTAAGTCAATGTTCATGGGAAATCAACAAACATTCCCCAAGCCAATTCTTTTTCATTGTTCTGCCTTCTCTGTTTCTGTTTATTCTTTGGGTCCAGAGATTTGAAGGAAAATAATAAAGACCATTGCTTGTTTTCAGGAACAAAGAATGGATGGACAGAATCATGGAGCAAGCAATGACTTCTGTAAGATAAAGTGTGGAGACAGTCTTTTCTGTCTATTTGTCCCTACTGTGATAACTCCCTCCCTGCTAAGGCATCAAGGAACAAAGAGGGAATACAAGGGGCCTCTGGTGTTCTCAGAAAGCCTCCAAGAAGACTAGAAGAAAATATCATCACTAGACAACTGGCAGCAAGAAGTAGTGGTAAAACTAATTTTGTTTGGAGAAAGTAGAACAGAATAAAAACTAATTTGTTTATCTTGGAGGTATGTTCCCATTTGATTGTGTTCAGTGAAAACATTGACTGTTAGTAAACAATTTATAGATCCAATCTATTACAATAGCAGTAGGAGAGCTTTCAATGAGCCTCCTGAAAGACATCGCTTAATGAAATACTTTGCCTTTTAACTGCAATTCTGGACCTCCTTTATTCCTGAGGAAAAATGCTTACACACAGGATATGTTACCTAGGAAAATACATTACTGCTTGTAAACAGGAGCATTTATCAGCAAAGAGTTTTCAAAACAATGCTGCAGATCTGTGCAGCCTTCACAAGAGCCTACCTGGTCAGCTCCTTTTCACTGTTACTTCTAGGGCAGATGTTAAGTTTACCCTCTCTCTATTGGCTCCCTTAATATCTCAATCTTTCCATCACCTGTTCAGCAGCCCAAACATGTGCATACACTTGCTCACACACAAAAACCTTATGTGAATTTTGAATACAGATCTATTAAAATTCAAATCATTATTTAAATATTTTTTCATCAACTTGTTGTTCCACTTATTTATGCATTCATTGGTTGATTCTTGCATGTCCCCTGACCAGGGATTGAACCCTCAACCTTGGTGTATCAGTATGATGCTTCAATCAGCTGAGCTATCAGGCCAGGTTCACATAATTTTAAAATGGTTTGGAGATACAATTCAAGTTTTGGATCACTCTACAGAAATTCTCTTTTTTTATATTTTGTATTGTTTTGCCAATTAATACCTTAGGGTATTTCTTCTACCATTTTGAAACTATTCCTTTTAATCAGCATTATTGTAGTACTAGAGGCCCTGTGCACGAAATTTGTGCACTGGGTGGCGGGGTCCTTCAGCCCAGCCTGCTCCCTCTCACAGTCCGGGAACCCTTAAGGGATGTTCTACTGACAGTTTAGGCCTGCCCCCAGGAGGGGGCCTAAGCCACAGTCTGGCCTCCCTCTACAGGAGGCAACCAGAATGATCAAGGGTAGGCACCACCCCCATTACCCCACTGCTGCTGCCACTGTTGGCTGCCATAACCACCAAGGTGTTTTCATCAACACAGACTCCAGTCCCTTCACCATGAAAAAAACGACAACTTTCTTTAGGCATTTTCAAGATGTCTCTTTCATAGGACATGATATTTCTTTCTTTCCTTTTTTTATCCTCACCTGAGGATATTTTTCCTTTGGTTTCTAGAGTGTGTGGAAGAGAGAGGGAAAGACAGAGAGAAACATCAGTGTGAGAGGGATACTTCGATTGGTTGCCTTCTGGATGAGCCCTGACATGGGCCCAGGCCAGGAAGAAGCCTGCAACCTCAGTACGTGCCCTTGACCAGAATTGAACCCAGACCCTCTGGTCCACAGGCCAAGGCTCTATCCACTGAGGCAAACTGGCTAGGGCAGGATATGACATTTCTAAGCCCCTCCAGCAGCAGACCTTCATTTTTTCCTCCAATAGTGTGGTGGAAAAACCTAGATCACTTTCTTGGATTCTTATAACCCAAGTTACCAAGAACACTGCAAGTGACATACCAGGAGCTTAGCCAATGAGTGGTCAGAAAAGGTGTTTCCTCTGCAGCTCATGTGCAGAGGCAGGCCCTGTCTCCACTCCGGGCCTGCTCAGGCTGCCACGGCAGAGCTGGCAGGCTGCCCTGTCTCTGCTCTGGGTCTGCTCAGGCCGCTGTGGCATCCTTGGCTTGCCTCACCTCGCACGCAGTCCCCTCCCACCCACCTGCATGTGCAGCCTTCTCCTGAGCAGTTGTGATGTTACAGTGTCCTGGGCAATTTGCGTATTACCTCTCTCTCTCTCTCTCTCTCTCTCTCTCTCTCTCTCTCTCTCTCTCTCTCTCTCTCTCCCTCTCTCTCTCTCTCTCTCTCTATATATATATATATGATTGATATATAATGACATTCACCAATCTTAAGGGTATAATTAAATGAGTTTGATAAATGCATATAATCAATTACCCAACTAGAATAATATAATAATAAAAAAAGAAACATGCAAATTACCATCACTCTGCTATACCCAACAGCCAATCAGAGTGAGTATGCAAATTAACTTGAAAATATGGCAGTAGCCCCATCCCTCAGCTGCTCCGGGCCTGTGGGAGTCAGAGAAATCTGGTGCCAGTTTCTGAGGCTGCATGCAGCCAAGGAGACCAAGAAGCCCCCTGCCCCGTGATCCCAGGCCACAGCCAGCCTCAGAAGCCACCCACCTCATGTCCTGGGGGAGATGGAGAAACTGGGACCAGCGCCTGAGGCTGGGTGTGGCCTGGGAGATGAAGAAGCTGCTTGCCCCGTAATCCCAGGCTGCAGCCAGCCGGAGATGTCACCCACACTGCATCCCAGGGAAGATGGAGAAGCCACCCGCCTGCGGTCTAGGCACCAGCACTTGCGGCTGGCTACAGCCTGGTAGATGGAGAAGCCACCCACCACATGGTCCCAGGCACCAACACTTGTGGCTGCATCCCAGGCAAAGCCACCTGCCCACCATCCTCTGTGGCTGCAGCCGGCCTGGGTACCTATGGCTAACCAAAGGGAGGGAAGCCTGGATTCCGGGTGCCTGTGGTCAGCTGGAGGAGGGAATCCTGGGTCCTGGATGTGGGGCCCAGGCAGAGGTGGTTAGGGGCAATCAAGCCAGCAGGGGAGCAGTTAGGGACAATCAGGCTGGCAGTTAGGGGCAATCAGGCAGTCAGGCGAGCGATTAGGAGCCAGCAGTTCTGGATTGTGAGATGGATGTCTGACTGCCGGTTATCCCTTGAGGGGTCCCAGATTAGAGAGGGTGCAGGCTGGGCTGAGGGACACCCTCCACCCCCCATCCCCCCATGCATGAATTTTGTGCACCGGGCCACTAGTAATATAATAATATTGAGTATTTTCAGCACAACAAAAGGCACCCTGTGATTCCTTAGAGTCAATCTGCTACTCTGGCCTTCAGCACTTGCAAATGTATCTACTTTCTGTCAGTATAGTATTTTCTAGGATTTTCACTCAGTGCAATCATTGACCCTGTAATCTCTTGTGTCTGGTTTCTTTCTCTTAGCATTATCCTTTCAAGATACATCCATTCAATCACATAGTATCTGTAGCTTGTGTCTTTTCATTGCTAAATTTTGAGAGGGGTTGTATAGATCAATTTTTGAAAATGTATACTGTCTCAAAATTTAGCTTTTGATTTATAAACATGGCCTATAACTCCATTAACTTACGTCTTTTTTATTTTATCAGCAATGTCTTTTCTTTTTAGTTTTAGTTACATATCTTGCACATATTTAAAAATTATACTCCAAGTATTTCATATTTTTATGTTGCTACAAATAATTTAAAGTTTATTTGTTTCAACTTCCAATGGTTCATTTATAATATATACAAATACAATTGATTCCTGTGTATTGATATTATATGCTGAGACCTCACTGAACTCAGATATTTCTTGGAGCATTTGTTTTTTGTAGAGTCCTTAGAATCTATATATATAAAAGCCTAAGTGACCATTACAGCAGACAACCAGTCACTATGATGACTCTGACCACCAGGGGGCAGATGCTCAACACAGGAGCTGCCCCTGGTGCAGCCAGAAGCTGGGCTCATGGCTGGCAAGTGCAACTGCCATGGCAGGAGCCTTTCCTGACTCCATGGCAGTGCCACCAGGCAGCGGCAGCAGGCCAGGATGAGCATGAGCAGTGCGGCACCCAGCCCTGATTCGGGCTCCTCCCCGGCTGCTTGGCGCACTGCTACATCTCAAGGGGTCCCATACTGCGAGAGGAATGTCGGACTACCAGCTTAGGCCTGATCTTGGTGCCGTTCTCTGTAGAAGGCAGTCAGTCTGAACAACTCAGTGCCTCAGGGAAGCGCAGGGAACTCAGGGTGAGCCTGCCTCTGTGCTTGACTCACCCACTTGATGGTGTTCACAGGACAGACCGTGGTGGCCCAGCCTGTGCATATGCAGCAGCTGCTAAAGCCCAAGCAGCAGGCTGTGCAGCAGCAGAAGGCCATCCAGCCACAGCCAGCAGGTGGACATCCCGTGAAGGGTCCCGGACTGAGAGAGGGCATAGCCTGGGCTGCGGGACGCCCCCACCCCTCAGTGCACAAATTTCGTGCACTGGGCCTCTAGTTTTTTATATAAACAATCATGGCATTTATCAATATTTTTTCTCCCCTTCAGCTACATATACCTTTTTTCTTTCCTTAGAGTATTGTCTAGGAATTTAAGAGCAACGTAAAATAAAAGTGGTGAAACTTGATATCAATGCCTTGTTTCTGCTGTTAAGAGAAACACTTTACTCTTTCACCTTAAAAGTGATGTTATATTTAACGTTGAATTTCTGTTTTATTCCTAGTTTAGTGAAAGCTTTTATCATGAATAGGAGTCAGTTTTGTCAAATGCTTTTACTACATCTATTTATTTTTGAGTTTGTTGAGGTGAATAATGGTGATTGACATTTAAAAATTAAACTAACTAACTTTCTGGGATAAACTGCATTTGTTCATAATATGTTTTGTTTCTACATTACATAACTCAATTTGCTTAATACTTTAAAGGATGTTTACATCTATATTCATTAATGATCTTGGCTTGTGATTTTCTTTTCTTACTAAGTTTTTCTTATCTTTGAATAATCAAACTGTAGACCTTACTAAATTTAGAAATGGACAGGTGTTTTTTTTTCCCCTTGTTTATTTTTCTGGAAAATGTCATGTAAAATTGGTATTTTATCATTTTTAAGTTTCGAAGATATCACCACTATGTCACCTATTTTTTTGAGGAGAATATTTTTAACTATATATTTAATTTCCTCAAAAGATATAAGTTTATTCAAGGTTATCTATTACACCCTGAGAGTTTTGGCAATTTGTGCCTTCAAGGAATTTTCCTCTTTCATCTAAGTTCTAGAATGTATTGGCATAAAATGATTATAATAATCCTTTATTATCATTTTATGTCAATGGAATCTTGAGTAATTTCCATTATTTCATTGCTTATATTGGTAATTTGTATACAACTTACTTTTGTTAAGTTGTATGAGTCCCTGTAATTTTGGAGATTAAACCCTTATTGGAAATAGCATTGGCAAATATGTTCTCCCATGCAGTGGGCTTTCTTGTTGTTTTGTTAATGGTTTCTTTTGCTGTGCAGAAGCTTTTTATTTTGATGTAGTTCCATTTTTTATTTTCTCCTTAGTTTCCATTGCTCTTGGAGGTGTATCAGTGAAGATATTGCTATGACATATGTTTGATGTTTTTCTGCCTATGGATTCTTTTAAGATTTTTATGTTTTCCCATCTTACATTTAAGTCCTTTATCCATTTTGAATTTACAAGAACAGACACATAGACCAATGGAACAGAACAGAGAACCCAGAAATCAACCACAGCCATTATGCTCAATTAATATTTGACAAAGGAGGCAAGAGCATACAATGGAGTCAAGACAGTCTCTTCAATAAGTGGTGTTGGGAAAATTGGACAGATACCTGCAAAAAAAATGAAACTAGACCACCATACACAAGAATAAACTCATTGGGTTTCTTGATTGTGTTTCTGTTTTCTATGTCATTGATTATTTATTCATTTTTTGCCTCTTTGTTAAATTTCTCTTCCTTTTTCATGTTCATAAGGTAGATATTTAGAATATTCATTTAAGACCTTCTCTCCTCATAAGTTAACTTTAGATACACACAATAAATTTTAATATGTTCTAACTTCCATGTGGTTCAAAATATTTTCTAACTGGTCATGTAATTTCATATGTTAACTATTGTTTAATTAAAATATTTTGAGATTTTAAAAATATTTTTCTATTATTGAATTCTACTTTAATTCTGTTTGGTAAATATATATATATATATATATATATATATATATATATATATATATGATTCATAGTTTCCAATATGTTAAAGTTATTGAGACTTACACCCAAAATATGTGTGACTGCCAATATTCTGTGTCTACTTAATAATTAATCTTTAGCTATTGATAAGTGGAATACTTTTATAATAATCAATTATATCAATTTCATCAATAGTGTTATTCAAGTATTTTTATTGATTTTTTTATGGATTCTCTGTTAGTTTTGCTATCAATTACTTTGAGCTGAATGTTGATAAATCTAATGATAAATATAGATTTCTTCTTTCCATTCTATCAATTTTGGTTTCATGTATTTGGAAGCTCTGTTATTAGGTGCTGCATTTTGAGGAAGTAACTTTTTTATGATTATAAATATTCTACATAATTTCCAATAATATTTGCTTTTTGCATATAAATAGATCAGGGGCTTGATATATATGCATAATTGAATTTATCTTTTCTTTGTTTATATAATTATCACTATTCTTCCTGTATATATTCCTTCTTGCTATGTGTTTTTTGTTTGTTCTCTCTGCACACTCTTTCTTTTTTAATTTTTCCATTTTGTCTACTTTTGCTTTGACATATTGTATCATTACATTTTTACTTGACCATTGTATTTGTACTCCTTTATTTTTATTTTTATAGTTGTTTTAGATGTTACAATATAAATATTTAATTTTCATGATCAAAATTTAAATAATATACTATTATTTTATTACATATGGTAACATATAGTATGATTGACTTAAATTGGAATATTTTCATTTACCCACTATTCACTGTGTGACTTTTTTTATATATGGTTATTATTTAGATTTAAACTATCCTTGTCTTCTACAGATATCTAAAAATGAAGAAAATTTCCATTTGCCATTCTCTTTGCCATTTTCATGACTCTTAATCTTTTGTGAATATTCAAATTTTCATCTGGTATAATTTTTCTTCTACTTGGAAAATATTCTTCAACAGCTATTTAACACTTTTTCTTTAACATTGTAGAGCAGATTTCAAAAGTAATAACAATAAATTATGAAGTTGATAATATATGGAGAAGTAGAATGTATAACAATAATAATACAAAGTTTGGAAGCAGATATTTTGAAGTATACTGTTGTGTCTCATTTTATGCATGAAGTAGCAAAATATCACTTTAAAATAGATAGTGATAAACTAAAGATGTATACTATAATCCCTAGAGCAAACACTAAAATAAACAATAGTCATAGCTAATGGCCAGCAAAGGAAAAAATTTATGATTAATATTTATTTCAAAAAATGCAGAAAAATGGGAAAAATTAAAAAACAAAAACAAAAAGCATGCTGCAAGATTTAAACCCAACTCTATCAATGATCAGGTTCAATTCTTAGGTCTAAACACTATAACTAATGGCAGAGATTGTAAAACTGGATATAGAAAATAAAATCTGACTATAAGCCATCTAAAAAATACTTCAAATATAAATATGCTAATGGTTAAAGATAAAGTACCAAAATAAGATATACTATGCTAATTTAATTAAGTACTAGAATATGAATTTCAAAGAAAAAATATCTATACTAATAAAAGGGTAATATGCTAATTAGACTGGGTCAACTGGACATCTTCTGGACTTCTGACTTGCTTCCCGACAAAGCTACGGTGGTGGGGGCTGAAGTAGAGGTAGTTAGGGGTGATCATGCCAACAGGGGAGCAAGCAGTTAGGGGCAAGATCAGGCTGGCATGGGGGAGCAAGCAGCTAGGGGGCAATCAGGCCAGCAGGGTGGGACAATTAGGGGGTGATCAGGCAGTCAGGCAGAGGCAGTTAGGGGCTATCAGGCAGGCAGGCAGATGCAGTTAGGGGTGATCAGGCAGGCAGGCAGGTGAGCGGTTAGGAGCCAATAGTCCCAAGCCCTCAGCCACTCCTTCAGTGGCGGCCAGGGCAGGCGGGAAGCTTTGCCCCCTCTGTTGTGGGGGGCAACCCAAGCCTCCTGCTTGCTCCAGTTCCATGGCTGCTTCCATCTTTGTTGAGTTAATTTGCATACTCACTCCTGAATGGCTGGTGGGCATAGCGGAGGGATGGTCAATTTGCATGTTTCTCTTTTATTAGTGTAGATGTTTGCTGTAAAACAGTATGTCATGTTACACTGGAAGAAGCCTCATGTATAGTATTTTGTATTTACTGTGTCTCTTTTTTAAAAAATATATTTTTATTGATTTCAGAGAGGAAATGAGAGGGAGAGAGAGATATAAACAACAACAATGAGAGAGAATCAGTGATCAGCTGCATCCTGCACACCCCCCACTCGGGATCAAGCCTGTAACCCAGGCATGTGCCCTTGACCGGAATTGAACTTGGGATCCTTCAGTCCACAGGCCAATGCTCTACCCACTGAGCAAAACCAGCCAGGGCTGTGTCTCTTTTGTAAAAATATATTTTTATTGATTTCAGAGAGGAAGGGGAAGGGAGAGAAAGATATAAACATCAATGATGAGAGAGAATCATTGCATGCCCCCCACTGGGGATCAAGCCCACAACCTGGGCATGTGCCTTTGACCAGAATTGAACCCAGGACCCTTCATTCTCCAGGCTGATGCTCTATCCACTGAGCCAAATCGGCTAGGGTTACTGTGTCTCCTAAGTGCATCATTTTCTCTTGTGCTTGATTTAGACTTGTGTTGTTTTGCATAGTAACATGCCGTACAGGTCTGTAGCCTAGGAGCAGCAATAGACTGTACCATACAGCTTAAGTATGTAGTAGGTTATAACATCTAGGTTTGTGTGAGTGCACTATATGTGTTCACACAATGATAAAATTGCCTAACAATGCATTTCTCAGAATGCATCCTGCCATTAAGCAGCACATGACTGTATTGGAGAAAAGAGAATTCTTCCCAGTTCATTTTATGAAGCCAAGGTTACTCTGATACCAAAACCAAATATATTACAAGAAAGTGGATCTATAGACCAATATCACTTATAAACATGGAAAGAGGAGTTAGAGAGGGAAGAGAAAAACTGACCAGGAAGGAAGGAATGGGGAGGGGTGGTGACCACGAGAAAGAGAGCTCAGTGAAGTAGTGGGCAATGATTTGTCATGTTCTCTAAGTTAATCCTGCAGATAAATCAACTTCTGTTACTTTACATTACATTTACATGATCATTTTGGAACTACTTAGATTCTAAGATGTGTTCCATGACCACCGCCCCAAGTTGTGTTTAGTGATTGAAAAATTAAAAAATACATCAGATGAACAAAAATTCAAAAGCTCTGGGACCAAGTGAAGCTTGCAGGCTATGTCTTGGCATCCCCAGATGATCCATGGACCATTCGTGGGCACAGAGCTACATATAAAGCTCAGCTTCTTGGATCTTTCACTAAGCAGAGAGTGGGGATTACATAAGTACTCAGGTGTTTCATACACCATGGGCTTCATATGTACAACAGAGGAAGATTATTTTTGCAAGATAACAGCCTATATTAAGGCACACATGTGTTTATATTGTTTTTGGCATTCAGAGACCCTTTATACTAGATTTTGTCAACCACGTTTCCTTTCTGAACAGAGGCCACATACAACAATTGGATGAACAAATTTGCAAAATCTCTCAAGGGGCCTCTCTTGAGGTTGAGCCTATATGAGATCACAATATGAGAATATGGCTTGGCTGGACTTTTATTTCAGTAAGTGATCTCATTCACTTAAAGCACTAATCATTTTAACAGGAGAAAAGTACAGCCTTCCAGAATCACAGCAGGATAAAAATAAGAGAAAAAGCATGTCAGAGTGATCTTGAGGAGGTTCCCATGTGATTTTACACGGAACATTTTCCATTTATACATCATCAGAATGGATATACAGTCTGATATTACTGGTAAAAGATATATGAGAAAAGTCAACTTAATGCAAACAAATAGGATTCCAGGCTGCAAAACTCACTTACCTGGTTTGGATTTATTACATTTGACCTGAAGAAAACTACTTTTCCCCTTTGGATATGTTTTCATTGTAAGACACATAACATCTGAATGAGCATAATTTGCAGATGAAGAAATTGTAATATGTTAGGTCTGCCTGATGTACAATATCTGGATGGAAAATGGAAATTTTAACACAGGTACCCCTACCATGCATCCTGGTTTTACTTTATTTCTACATTTGGGTTAGCTAAGTAAAGCTTTTTTGTTTCTATTCACCATCTTTCCAGCTTTAAATCTGCTCCTTTGCTTATCTCCACTTAGCCACAGTGAAAAGCTTCGGTCCATAGGTGCAGTAAAGCACTTTTAAACATCTCACACTATGGAGAGTAAGATTACTTCAAGCTAAGCCTAACAAATCTGGAAAGCACATTGGACCCAGAAATAAAGGTGGCTCAATTCTATTTTCCATCAGTAAATGCACCAGGAACAGATCCAAATAAGTTCAGGGAATGGTTATATTTTAAACAAAAATAATTTATATACTTGGGTGAAACCAAAGGTGAAAGGATGGTGAGTGTTTCTATAATTGCATGTGTGGCAATCATGACTTCTGGGATTTATGAAGAGAATACTGGGTAATACACCCCACTGTATGACATGTCAATTAGTAGAAGACTGGGACAATTACTGGAGATGTTCATTGTCAGTGGAGCTGCTCATGAGGATGTATAAATCTTGGATTAATAATGAGCTTCTCTCAGCTTTTATGACCAAGCCTCATCTGACGATAACATCTCCACACTAACTGGTCAGGACACACCCTACAATGGAGGAAGCCTCTGTGTAGTAAGAACCTCATACCCAAAGCCTATTATAAGAGCCAGTGCAATGACCTCAAGTCAGAATTTCCTCATTAAGTAACTTTCCCTTCAGAACTACTATAGTTACTGAAACCATGGCCAATTTCTCCCAAATGAGTAGGAAACTGTTGCAGCAAATCATGGAAGTCTGTGTCCAGTTTAGTCTGTCACCCTTTCTCATTGCCCAATATCTAAGTGTTTCTACTCATCTGTAATCTAGATTCTTATACACACAACTTCTTCAGGCTCCTTTTCACTTGGTCTGACCTCACTGCTCAGTACTCATCCTCAGTGTGCCTTGGGAGAGACCCTGATCCACAGCTACTAATTTCTCCCTCATTTGTCAATTCTTCATTGAGCATTCCCACTCTCCTCTACTTTTATTAGAAGGTGACTCTACCATGAAAAGCCAGTTTTCCCTTGTAGCTCTTTCATTTGTATTCTACTCTTTTACTGACATCTCCATGGACTCACTTCTGGGAATTAGAGTCAGCATCCTTCTGACTTCCATTCTGGAATCTACACTATTTTCCTCTTCCATGGAATAAAATTCCTGCTCCTTGGAGGCTTATGCCAACCCTTACTCATCCACCTCATAAATTATCCACAGACTTTTCTACTCACTCTTGCTCATTTACTAATATTGTAGTACCTGGTGAGAGCCTTTTTCTCCTGGTTAAGTTGGACCTTTATTTTAGTTGACCTTGAACTTCAATTTGGCCACCTGTCTACCAAAATAGCCTCTTGTTTTTTGGGGGGTTCTTTTTGTTTGTTTTTTTACCTTTCTTATCCTGTCCACTCACCTCCACTGTATTTTACATTCTGATCCCCACAGTCACATCCCAGAACTTGGCTTCTTTTGAAACTCTTCTACCACTGGACTAATCCTTCAGAAACTTGGTTGATATGGACCAAAAAAATGTGAGGATAATTTAGAAATTGTTTTTATGTCTTTATTTTTACATAGATTTCTTTCAAATACACATTCAAAAAGTGTCTTGTAGAAAATAAATGGATGAAAATTATGAGTTGAATTCAACAATGGAGAAAGATGTTTTAAAAAGAAGCAAAAGTACAAAAGAATAGGTGGAAGAATTAATCTTGAATAGAGTAACTTTTCCTTTGAGAGAAATGAAAAGAGGAAAAGAGCCAATGCTTATAATGGTGACAAGCTTAGGGAATGCACACTTAATGGCTTCTAATCCTATATAATAAAAGCCTAATATGCAAATCGTCCCCTCGACTGGGAGTCCTGTCAGGAGCTAGACCACTTGCTATGATGAGGGCTGACCACCAGGGGGCTGCACGAAACATGGTGGACATTGGGGATGCCGTGCTGGCAGCGAGTGGCAGTGGAGCTCCTGATGGGCCCCAATGAGAGTGGGATTGGGGCAGGATGGTGGAGCAGGTGAGTGGGCGGTGCCAGGCCAGGGCAGGTGTGAGCCACTGGTTGCAGGATGGGGACCCAATCGCCTCACTGCTGCTGGGCTCCCAGGTGCTGAGGGAGCTGGGTGGGGACCCAATGTCTCCCCGGTCAGATCCCAGGGCGACCAGCAGTGGTGGTGCCACCTGGCTCCCTCAGTGCCTGGGAGCCGATGGCGGCAGGGCAATTGGCGACCAGCAGGGGCAATGGAGTTGCAGCCCTGCTCCCTCAGCACCTGGGAGCCGGGGCAGCAACAGGGGTGATAGGTGTGATTGGCCTTGCAGGCGGCAACCAGCTGGAGTGGTGGGTGGCGGGTGGCAGGGCCAGGTTCCCAGGCCCTGAGGGAGAAAGGGCAAATAGCAATATTAAAATATTTCTTCTAATTATTTTCCTTTCAATGTACATGAATCCATGCACCAGGCCACTAATTTCTCTATAAGGAGCACAGAAATTTATTTCTGAGAGTGAAAGAATGGGAATAAAGCCAAAGACCTAAAGAAAATTGTCTGATTTTCAAAAGAGATGGTCAAACTGTGTTGCATATTCAAATGAAGGTCCAAACCACAATCATGCCAGGATAAATGAATAGGAATGATAAGTTGATAAATGTTTATTGAACTAGGCAAAGAAACTGCTATGAGTGTGGAGTTGATGGACAAGTGGAATGACCTTTGTTAAGGAAGGAAATGAAGCTACACTAGCGGGCTAAGAGATTAAGAATAAGTCGGAGACCCCTAGCTGGTTTGGCTCAGTGGATAGAGCACCAGCCTATGGACCAAAGGGTTCGATTCCGGTCAAGGGCACATGCCCCGGTTGCGGGCTTGATCCGGGTGGGGGAAGGGAGGGTAAGGGGTATGTGTGTGCAGGAGGCAGCCAATCTAAGATCCTCTCTCATCACTGATGTTTCTGTTTCTCTCTCCCTATCTCTTCCTCTCTGAAATCAATAAAATATATATAAAAAAGAATAAATTGGAGGAATTAAAAGACAAAAGGCCTCTGATATGTTAAAAAAAGATATAATGAAAACAGAAGAACAAAATTGAAAGGTAAGAGATAGGAAAGAACAAAAACCCTGAAATATTTCCTACTATGCCTTTCTCACACAAAAATACCATGATAGGAGGCTTACATTAATTCACATAGAAATATCATTTCTTCATAAAATAAAAGTTATTAGGGAATTCACAAAACCTAAAGCAGATAAACACATTTTAGTGACACAATGCATTTGTAATTTGGAGACCGGCAGCTTGTTCAGCCTTGTCATAGCCTAAATGAAGTGGGATCTCTAATCCAATAGTTTATTTAAAGAGGGAAAAGCAGAACTAGAAAAGACTCCTTCAGTGAAAACAATTAAAACAGCAATTGCATAACTAATTTATTTAACTACAGATTTTTTTGATCCCCTACCCCCAGAGCAAACAGACAGATGGCAGTCATTCCTTTAAAAAAAAATAGATATTACAGACTGAATCATCACTCCTTTTTAAAAAAATAGAATATTATAGAAACTGCAATCAAGTTTCTATTTCATGCAATATTTTACTTAACAAATGAAAAATATGTTTTGACATAGACAGATTCAAAAGTCAACCCCAGGTAAGGGTATGAGTCAACGCAAGAATTAAAGAAACCAGAATAGTAAATATAATCAAATCATGTACCTTTTTACAAGCACTTTTTTATTCTTCATCAAAAGGAGAATAAAAAGACAGGCAATAATAGCATTTTTAAACATTAAGAAAAAATGTATTTATTCTGTTTGACTTAGGCACTCAGTAGAGATGCAATGGATCTTCTAAGAAGAGTTTCTTGATAAAACCTGGAAATTAAACA
Organism: Corynorhinus townsendii; assembly: GCA_026230045.1. Classification (NCBI taxonomy): domain Eukaryota; kingdom Metazoa; phylum Chordata; class Mammalia; order Chiroptera; family Vespertilionidae; genus Corynorhinus; species Corynorhinus townsendii. Next base: position 146,938,787 of record JAPDVU010000002.1, on the reverse strand, counting down.
TTTAAAAATATTATATATCTAATAAAGATATATAATAAATATTATATATCTAATAAAATTGCAACCATATTTTATTGCAGGAAATTCACAAATAGCTAGTGTTTCCATTGCACTTTCCAGTAGGTTGTGAATTCCAGGAAAATGTTTAGCCACAGGGGATAGTAATTATATATATTACTACTCTACACTTGACTATTCTTGTTCACTGAGGACTGTGACTCAAGTTCATCTGTGTTCCAAAGAGACATATACTGGCTGATGTCAATGAAGTCTCTGGTGGACTATAATCTGCACAAAATTCAGTTGCAGTGACAAAAGTTCTTGGCCAATGCTATCAAAGAAAATGAAATACAGCAGAAGTCAATCCCTTTGCATCAACCTGGAGGCCAGTTGTTTGGGGAGCATTTAATGCCAGAAATCAAAGAGAACAGTGATATGTGTTCTGTCCAGATTTACTGAAAGGTAATCACAGGTGAGGGAATCAGGAAACGCATGCTCTGCCCTTAGGTAGAAAAAGAGCGACAAGGAAAGCTTTCTCATGCTGGTTGTCAAGTATGCAAACTTAACACTATTTTGCATTGTCATAACTCAGATGTGAACAAGCGAATGATATGATCTTCCTGATCTCTCTCTGGGAGGACAGGGAAGAGAGAAAACAATCAAAACAATTGTGCATGTTTATTCATTTTTTCAACATATATGTATCAGTACCTGCCATGAACCAAGCACTGTTTTAGGTGTTTGGAATACATCAGTGTAAAAAACAGACAAAGCTCCTTGTGGAGCTTACCCTCTACTTGGGTGAGATAAGCAATAATAATCCTATATAATAAAAGGCTAATATGCAAATTGACTGAACAGCAGAATGACTGGTAGCTATGATGCACACTGACCACCAGGGGCCACACACTTGCTGCTCAGCCAGAAGCCTTTGAGACGGGCTCATGGCTGGCGAGAACAGCAGTGATGGTGGGAGCCACTCCTGCCTCCAGGGCAGCACTAATGATGTCCGACTGATGGTTTAGGCCGGCTCACCATGGGGAGCGGGCCTAAGCCATCAGTCGGACATCCCCTGAGGGCTCCTGGACTGAGAGAGGGCTCAGGCCTGACTAGGGACACCCCCCCTGCCTCACCCCAAGTGCATGAATTTCATGCCTCAGGCCTCTAGTAAATGTTATAAATAAATTAGAGAGTATACTAGAAAGTGACTGCTTTAAGAAGAATCAGGAGGACCAAGTCAGCAGAGGAAGGGATGGAAGGGATGCTTTTAATTAAATAAGGTGGTTGGAATTGAAACACACACACACACACACACACACACACACACACACACACACACGCACGCCAAGTCTTGAAAGACTTGAGGGAATGCATCCTGTAGATAGCTGGGGAAGTTGATGTAAGTACATGAGGGAGAATGAGCTTTGAAAAAGAGGGACTTCAATCTTCTACCTTCTCTGCAAAGCAGGAAGCAAGGTCATCTACTTTAAAAAGGAAAGCTAGGGTTCTTTTTCTCCGCATCCTCATCAGCACTTGTCGTTTGTTCATTTGTGAGATGATAGCCATTCTGACAGGTGTGAGGTGGTACCTCATTGTTGGTTTGATTTGCATCTCTCGGATGATTAATGACTTTGAGCAGGTTTTCATATGTCTCTTGGCTTTCTGAATGTCCTCTTTCCAAAAGTGTCTATTTAGTCCTTTGCTCATTTTTTTATTGGATTGTTTATCTTCCTTTTGTTAAGTTGTATGAGTTCCCTGTAAATGTTGGATATTAAACCTTTACTGAAGATAACATTGGCAAATATGTTCTCCCATGCAGTGGGCTTTCTCATTGTTTTGTTGATGGTTTCTTTTGCTGTGCAGAAGCTTTTTATTTTGATGTAGTCAAAATTTTCTCCTTAGTTTCCATTGCCCTAGGAGCTGTATCGGTAAAAATATTGCTACGACATATGTCTGATATTTTGCTGCCTATGGATTCTTCTAAGATTTTTGTGGCTTCCTATCTTACATTTAAGTCCTTTATCCATTTTGAGTTTGTCTTTGTGTATGTTGTAAGTTGGTGATCTAGTTTCATTTTTTGCGTGTATCTGGCCAAATTTCCCAGCACCACTTATTGAAGAGACTGTCTTGACTCCATAGTGTTCTCTTGCCTCCTTTGTCAAATATTAATTGAGCGTAAATGGCTTGGTTTGATGTCTGGGTTCTCTATACTGTTCCATTGTTCTATATGGCTTTTCTTATGCTAGTACTGCAGACTGTTGCAGACACTGTGGAAAACAGTATGGATTTTCCTCAAAAAGTTAAAAATGGAACTTCCATATGACCCAGTAATCCCACTTCTAGGAATATATCCCAAGAAATCAGAAACACCAATACGAAATGATATATGCACCCCTATGTTCTTAGCAGTACAATTCACAATAGCTAAGATTTGGAAACAACCTAAGTGCCTATCAGCAGATGACTGGATTAGAAAACTGTGGTACATCTACACAATGGAATACTATGCTGCTATAAAAAAGAAGGAAATTTAACCATTTGCAAAAGCATGGATGAATCTGGAGAGCATTATGCTAAGAGAAATAAACCAGTCAGAGAAAGATAGATATCACATGATCTTACTCATTTGTAGAATATAATGAACAACATAAACTGATGAACAAAAATAGATCCAGAGACAGAGAAATACCAAACAGACCGTCAAACCTCAGAGGGAAGGCAGAGAAGTGTGGAGGGGAGAGGAGGTAAGAGATCAACCAAAGATTTGTATGCATGAATATTAGCATAACCAATGGACAGGGACACTGGGGCAGTGGGGCTTGGGGGTGGGAGTGGCCAGGGAGAGGTTAATGGGGGGAAAAGGAGACATATCTAATACTTTAAATGATTAAAAAGAAAGGCAGGCTACAGTAAAGAATTAATGAGAAGAATTAGAGATAGGAAAAACCACGATAAGACATGTGAGAGAAAGGTAACCAGGGACAGTACAAAATACATTCTTAGCAGTGCTGGAGGTCTAGTCAGGTTGTTGGACACTAAATATATATTTTTAATGGATACAATCTAAATGGTTGCATGGTTTTCTGAACACAATGTTTGACAGAGCAAAAAATGATTATACTTATTCTAAATTGGGACTTGAATTGGCAAGGGACAGAGGGATAGAGGAGCAAAGTTTGTTGGTGAAAGAGCACATGTGGAGATGGGTCAGTGGATTTAAGTTCAGAAGAAAAGACAGTGGAGACACACGTGGAACACATAGAAAGAAAACAAAGGGTCTCAGGGGACTGGGAGATCAGGAAACTATATAGTACAATTAAGAAAATATGAGAAGTAAATACATAAAAGGCTGTGGTTTGAGTAGGGCTTTAGATTAAAAAACTTTGAGGATTAAATTATTTCAGGCAGTGGGAATGTATAATCCTGAGAGTGAGTTACTTAAAGTTTGTGGGGGAAGGTGATTGGGTTGTAAAAAATGATCTAAATGTCCTTCTAATCCAGTGCTTCTTCATACTGACAGAAAGGGCATTTCATCTGCATAAGCCTTGTATTTGAGCTTTAAAAATATAGGCCTTTCTTTCACTTACCAACTCAGTAACCTTTTTTTTTAAATATATTTTATTAATTTTTTACAGAGAGGAAGGGAGAGGAATAGAGAGCTAGAAACATCGATGAGAGAGAAACATTGATCAGCTGCCTCCTGCACACTGCCTACTGGGGATGTGCCCGCAACCAAGGTGCATGCCCTTGACCGGAATCGAACCTGGGACCCTTGAATCTGCAGGCTGATGCTCTATCCACTGAGCCAAACCGGTTAGGGCACCAACTCAGTAACCTTGAGCAAGTTTATTAAATATAAGAAACTTCATTTCCTCATTTACAAAATGGATAAAATTGCAACAGAGGACTAGTAGAAGAATAAAGGCATTAATGCATGTCATATGTGCCTAGCATGGTGCCTGACCCAGTAAAACATAATAATCTACAGATGTTACATTTTATTCATTATTAGATATTTTTTCACATTTAAAACATCTGTGGTAACAATGTGCCATAGGTACTTACCCCATGAAACTACTTTGAAATCACTGAGGCTTCTCACTCTCACCTTCTTATGACTAGTAATGTTTCAGAATTGAAGCATTAACATCATTCCAGTCCCTGCCTTCCATAATTGTCTCCTGTGGGAGCACAGGTCCTTCTCTGGTAGGAACTGGACCTTCCTGGACACCGGGTATTAGACAGAGAAGATATGAGTAGTCATAGGCATAGAAAAGAGTCTTTATTACAGACCAAGTAGCCATTGCTACCAAGGAACTACCAGACAAAACAGTTCTTCAAAGTGGCCTCACATAGTAGCCACACCAAGTAGCCCTTGCAAATGTAGTAGCAAATACAGGAGCCAGACTAAGCAGCCGTACCCTACATTAAAGCAGCCTCGCCTCAGCTGGCCAGTAACACATCTTACACTAACTTAGAAGAGACTTCTTGCCAAACAGTGACGTCAGTACTTGGACTACAGAAAGGCACACCTGCGCATTTCATACAGTATAATCTGCGTCCTTGCTTTTGCACCTGCATATGGCAAATTGGCCTTGAGCACCCAATGTACTCTGATTAGGGCTCCCACATCTCCATAGCTAATGAGGAGAACTAATAGAAATTGAGGAAAATGATAGTTATAAGTAACAGGAGAGGTTGTAAGAACTGTCTGGCAGGAATCTGGAAGAAAACAGTACCTTTCCTGGATGATATAAAATCAAATGATGCAGAAATGACATCATGATGGCACTGACCCTACCATTTTGTCTGAGATATTACTTGATTTCCTCACACTTAACTTTTGGCTCTCACCCAAATTTCTCAGAAGAAATTCCAGGAAGTTCTAGGAATATAATCTCGAAGAATCCAAAAATGATTGATAGCAATACCAGGAAAAGATTGGGCTGTAGTAGAAGAGCACCCTTTCCTATGGTCTGAAAAGAGACAAACAACCAGAAACATCCTTGTTTATTCAAACATCTCTCCCATCCAGATATGGCAAACAAGGGAACAATAGGTTCCAGCTTGAGTAAAAGGAACAAAATGATTATGAATTATGCATTAATTTGAAGAGTTAAGAGGATTTTGGACCTTTCTGTGATAGTAGAAATGTGGGGCTTTTACCAAACCAAAGGAAAAGTGTTAAAAGGGAGTCTTTACAATATCCTTATGACTATAATAAATGTTTGACACAGGTTTGAAGTTAAAAGTTATACCCAGAAATTGTCTCTGATTTGAGCTTCCCTTATAATCTGATTCTTCTGAAAATGTCATGCACATCTGCCTTTAAGAATAGGTGGTGAGGTATAAGGTCTCTAATCCTGGCTGGTCATTTAGGTTGTTTACGAAGAGTAACTCAGGGCAGCTGAAACAAAGAAAAAACCACCTCCTGGTACAGGACAAAACAAAGGACAGCCCTGGCATTGATGCAGAGGTTAAATCTGGGAACAAACAGGCTATAATTGGAAAGGGAGTCATCAGAAACACGAGCAACAGATCAGTAAGTTGGAGGAAAGTTGGGTCAGAGTAAGGATTCCAAGCAGGAACAAAGGGAGAGAATCGGTGGCCACGTTTTATAGAGTGTTGGGAGGAGGTTACTCTGCTGGTTGAGACAAAACTAAGTGTGACACTTCTTCAGAACCTGGAAGTGGTGGGTATAACACATAAGAATCTCAACATTATTTTACCCTGATAGTAATAACTTTTATTTATATTTTTATAGGTAAAGATTGATAACAAGTTTTTTCTAGCAACAAAAATAACCAGGATACAAAGAATTAGGTAATATTTATCCTTGAAATACTATAGGTTGAATAGAATGGAAGATAACTGATATGTGGCTAAGAGATAATGTTATCTTGCACTTACGTGGCTACAAAGGTTTAGGGATTTTAATAACAAAACATATGATGTTAGAATTTTGTCCATGTCACTTAGGTTTTTTGAACTATTCTATATGGCATGTGACCCATGACTTAGAATGCATAACAATTGAACTCACATTAAGGTCACAGAAGCACAGGTTATATTGCAATTGGTGAACGGCAGAACACAGTCTCTTCATTCTAACCTGATAGATGTTTACATTTGGTCCAGGATTTAATGACATTTAAAAAAATCTCAATTTGCCTCTTGGTTTCTCTCTCAATTCTATATAGAATCTTTCTGTGCAGCTCTCTTAGTTACAGGAAAGCAAAATTCTATTATATCCTATAAAATAAAGGGGTAATATGCAAATTGACCATCACTCCAACACACAAGATGGCCTCCCCCATGTGGACACAAGACAGCTGCCACAAGATGGCTGGCAGGGGAGAGCAGTTAGGGTTACCGGGCCAGCAGGGGAGGACAGTTAAGGGCAACCAGGCCAGCAGGGGAGGGCAGTTAGGGGTGACCAGACTGTCATGGGAGGGCAGTTAGGGGCAATCGGGCCAGCAGGGGAAAGCAGTTAGGGGAGACCAGACTGGCAAGGGAAGGAAATTAGGGGTGACCAGGCCAGCAGGGGAGGGCAGTTAGGGGCAATTGGGTCAGCAGGGGACCAGTTAGTCATTGATCAGGCTGGCAGGGGAGTGGTTAGGGGCAATCAGGCAGGCAGGCAAGTGAGCGACTGGGAGCCAGCAGTCCTGGATTGGAGAGGGTGCAGGCTGGGCTAAGGGACACACCCCCCATGCACAAATTTCATGCACCAGGCCTCTAGTTTTTTATATTTGTCAATCTGGTGTCCAAGTAGCTTCCTGACTTAAGACTGTATGGTAATATAATAGTAATATAGATATAGATATAGATATAAATAGATATAGATATAGATGATGTAGATAGATGATGTAGGTATAGATATAGTTATAGATATAGATATAGATATAGATATAGATATAGATATAGATATAGATAGATACAGATATAGATGTTTCTATTGATATGTACTAGATACGATATAAAGTGTTTGACATTCATTATCTCATTTAGTCTCAATATCAATAACTATGACTATAATTTTGTACATATATAACTTTCTCCATTGTTTAGAAGAAGACATGAGGTTATAATGTACATCTCAGATATTATCACTAAAAGAGCAGACCTTTAAACTCTGACTGCTGACTTTGATTCTTAGAGCTTAGCCACCATCTTATACTGTTTTCAGCTTTCTTTCACAAACATTCCCTTAAGCTCTTTGCGTATGTGTTTTCATAAGCAATTAGAAGTTCTTATTTCCTATGGTGTTCCTAGTTGATTTGTCCATGGTCAGCTAATATTCTTCATTTTGATATCTTATGTACTGTTCTACTCCAGACCTAATAAAGTTCTCCTGCTTTCAGATCTCCAAACAACCTACTTACCTCATTAGTCCTGTCATTCTCTTAGTGCAAATTCCTGGGTCTTCTCTTAGAAGACATGGACCAGTCAACCCTATTAGGGCATTGGCAGTCCATCCTTGTTTGTTATGAGTTTTCTCAAGTGTAAACCTGGCACAGGTTTATGATGGTGCCTCCCTTTAGCAGATAATACTCACGTTTAAATGAAAATCTGTTTTGGAAATGGATTTTCTTTACAGAGATCATTTTTCCTCAATTATATCCTATGAAGATTATAAACAATGACTTTGCTTTAAGTAGAGCATCTACCTAAGTATTATTTTAGTATTAACCTTCCCCATTGATCCCTCAGAAATGCAAATATTTTAGGTCAAAGCAAATGGACAACAATAACATTAATGGGACAATAACTTGTAATCCTTCTCCCTGATGTTTAATCAGGATTAAACTTCTTACAGTATACTTAGTAAATATTAGGTAGAATTTGTGAGGTTTATAAATGGATATTGCCTGTAAACATCAGTGAAATGATGAATGTCTTATTCTGTGTTGGTATCTAGTATTTAAATTTTGGACTTAGTGGACAGTGGAAGAGACTATCAGGTTCCATCTCAAAGATTTTAAAGCTGTTTAAAATCAACTGGTCTGGAAGCAATCAAGATTATTTGAAATAGAATTGCTGAGATCAGTCATTAATTCTTTACCCTAAAATTTACAAAGTGTTTATTCAACATCTAGTTTGCAGTAGGCTTTAAGGTATAATGCTAAATTATAAAGATGAGACACTATCTCTTCTTTTTCTTAATAGGGGGAAACCAAATGATTAAATAATTATAATATAACTAGAGGCCTGCTGCATGAAATTCATGCATGGCGGGGGGAGTCCCCTCAGTCCAGCCTGCACCCTCTCAAATCCAGGACCCCTTGGGGAATGTCTGACTGCCGGTTTAGGCCCGATCCCCAGGATCGAGCCTAAACCGGCAGTCAGACATCCCTCTCACAATCCAGGACTGCTGGCTCCCAATCACTCATCTGCCTGCCTGCCTGATTGCCCCTACCTGCATCTGCCTGCCAGCCTGATCACCCCTTAACCACTCCTCTGCCAGCCTGATCAATGGCTAACTGCTCCCTGCCAGCCCGATTGCCACCAACTGCCCTCCCCTGATGGCCATCTTGTGACCATATGGAAGTGGCCATCTTGTGCAAGGGTGTTATGGTCAATTTGCATATTACCTCTTTATTATATAGGATGTGATGGTCCTATAGTAAGAGGCAGAACTGTTCTTGTGTTATTTACTACTGAGGAACTTTTATTCAGAATTTCATTAACCAAATGGCATGTTTGAGTTTTAATTTGAACAGATCTAGTAAAGCCAAATTCAAGATGGAATTTAACTTTTGACTCAAGTAATATCATGCAATAATTTACAGATATAATATACATAAAGTTTCATTATATATTTTATAATATATTTATGAATATTATATGTATACAAAATATGTATTTTATATGTATCTTTTAGTATTATATGATCTGTGTATAGTTTAATCATGCTTTTTAATTTTTAAATTGATTTTAGAAATAAAGGAAGGGAGAACAAAAGAGAAACATCTTAAGTTGATTATATCTGCAAGAACCCTATTTCCAAAATGGTCACATTCTTTGATTCTGAGTGGACATGAATTTGAGAGGAAGAGTACTATTCAATTCACTAGAAGCTGGCTAGCCATGCCCACCTATTTATTCTAATGCTCCCTCAATATATAGTTAATTTTTCTAATGGAGAAAAATGAGGAAGAGGTGGGGAGAGAAACCAGATATGTTACGCTAGGGAAGCCCTCCCCAATAGAAAAAGGACAGAAACCTATAATTTATTTTTTCATTTACATTTCAGCTTGTTATTTCCTAAATTCATTGTACTTAACTTTTGGTTCTGCATTCCATTGGCTGTGTGGCTATCCCTCCCAGAAGAGTCAGGTACCGTTTAATGAAGACCATTTTACTCACCTTTCCTGAGTCCATCCCCCATATACTGCTGTTGGGGCTTCCTTCTACCCATAGGAGGAGTTTTGTGTTTTCCTCCACAGTGATTTGAAATGGCTCAGTACCATATATTAAATGAAGAGCCTGCTGTTCCCTAGTGCAAAAAAAGTATTTCTTATTCTCTTTTCACTTATTCTCAAATACACACAGCCATATTTAACCTTCACCATAAGTTATATGTTAAATCAAATGACATCATTAAAACATTCTAATAACAAGATGTCAGAAACATAGAACTATCCCAAATTTAAATATAAACACCCCTCATTATCATACACCCAAAGAAAAAATAAATGCCAAGAATAAATATCCTACTAATCTATGTTGACAGAAATAAAAATGAAAACATTTGGATTAATATCTCAAAAAAGTAAACTTCAAAACAAATGTATCATGCCTTTAAATATTAAATTCAAAGAAAATCCAAAATCTTCAAGTTGAAGCCCACAAATTATCATTGTCAATTGTCTTGTTTTTAATTCTCAACTAGACTGCAGAACTCTAAATAAGATGCCTTATTTTGTTGGTCAATTAACAGAGTGACATACCTTGCTGTGGGGTTGGGGGAACAAGAAGAGGTAAACCAAAGAACTTATATACTTACTAAAGACCTGGTGCACAAATTTGTGCACCAGTGGGGTCCCTTGACTTGGCCTGCAGGATCAGACCAAAACTGGCTCTCTGACATCTCCTGAGAGGTCCCAGATTGCGAGAGGGTACAAGTCAGGCCGAGGAACCCCACCAGTGCCTGATTGGGGCCAGGGAGGTTTACTAGCTGGAGAGGTACCACAGGAGGGCTCTAGGGTGTGTCTGGTCCTTCTCACTCAATCCCAATCAGCCAGACCCCAGGAGCAAGCTAAGCTACTGATTGGAGCATCTGCCCCCTGATGGTCATTGCACGTCATAGCAACTGGTTGACAGGTTGACTGCCCCCTGGTGGTCAGTGCACATCATAGTGAGTGGTTGAGTGGCCTTAGCATATCATTAGCATATTATGTTTTGATTGGTTGAGTGGAAGACTGCATGACTGGACACTTAGCATATTAGGCTTTTATAATATAGGATATGCATAGCCCGTGGACATGGGCAATAGGGTAATAAAGACCTAGCGGGGATAGGGACTGGGAAGAGGGGGGTGAAAGGGGGAAAATGTGAGATATCTGTAATACTATCAACAATAAAAATATATTTAAAAATGAAAACAAAAGATAAATCAGATGTCTGAGGAGAGGTTGAAGAATATCAGCAGCTTCCCCTATCTGCCTCTCACTGGAGAAGCTGTAGATTTACAATGCCTCTGAGATTGGATTACTTCCACCAAGTCCTTTCACATGCCCCCGTTTGTAAAATCTAAAGTCTACATTGAAAACAAGGAACAAGTCAAACACTCACAATATGAAGACAATAACCCCAAATCAGGCCTAATAGCAGTTACCCAAAGCAAAAGGAAGGCTCCAAAACCACAATTAAATGAGATCCACATTACTCTTCCTAAGACTTCCTGATAGCTGAACAATGGAGAATAGATAAAATCAAGAAAAATCTTGGTTTTAGACTCAGCAGTTTGCCAATCATTCTGTTGCAGGGATTTAGCCTTCAAGACTTGTGAATTAACATTCAGTATGGAGAAATATCTCATTATGGAATTAATTATGTTGTTACTTAAATGCTCTGTCTTAGAGAAAGAAGTCTCTCCCATGTGTAGCATTTGAATAAGCTTTCTACTGTGGGGAGTTAAAAATTTGCAGTGGCAGTAGTCCCACTCTTCAGGGTTTATTTTCGTCTAGCACATTCAAAATATCTTAATTTATTTCTAGTTTCTCTTTGAACATTGAGTAACCAGTGCCCTGGTGCTACAGTGAGCGTAGAATATATGTGATAGCACATTTTCACCACTTCCCAGCACCTACTTTCGTGATTTGGAGACATTTTTATTCCAGTTCCATCATAGCTTCTTACATGCACTTATTCTTATGATATCATTGATGTGGGTCTCCAAGGCAGAGTTGCCCGAGATCTGCAGTTGGAGAATTATCCTTAGCAGCTTACTTAAAGGAATCTGATGTTGATGGACATAAAACCCATGCCCCCAAAGAGTTGATAAGACACTATCTTTTCTTTAACGTTTGGAGTTTTGAGAATAATGTTTTTGGTTCAGACTTTTTATGCAATAGTGAGATGTCTCCACTAGTCTGTTTCCTCGATGGAAGCCTTACTCCTAAAGGAAAGCTCAGTTCGATTTTAGACAGATCTACTTTTGATCTCATGCAGGACTAGCATTTTTTGCTAGAACTGAGTGTCTCCTTATTTTTTTTTCATTTTCTTTCTTTTTGCCTTCTTGCCCTGACATTTCTTTGTCTTGTAACCCATCATGTGAGATTTGCAATGAGTCCTAATATTACTAAAAGCATTGATTGTTCACAAAATTTTTTATTCTACACAATATCCATTAATCCCATTTTACTTATTAACAAAACCTAAATTTTTGTTAAACTACTTACCGCCCAGACTGTCTCACAGAAATACTGACCAAGAGACCCAGCTCTGGCTAAAGAGATATATGTGCATGTTACAGGGTTAGAGCTCAAAGAGGTTTTAAAAGAAGACAGAATGGGCAAACCTGCTCTATTTGTCCTTTGCCCATCACCCTTTCACCATTTTTCTTCCTGGAATATAGACTCGGTTCCTAAATATACAGCATTAGTCTTGATCAACATTTTATATCTACCAACACACAAGGGCTGACATGTAGAATCAACATCCTATAAACTACAGGATTAAACTAACATCCAAAGTATTGGACTAATATCCAAACAGGACAAGACCCAATCTAACATTGACCATACTTAACCCCTTAAAATGTGTGTCTAATCCTCTCTATACCTTTGTAAGCCTGATTCTATACATTTCTAGGTTAGATTAATCTAGGGCAATAGTAACATATGTAATATTCAAATTTTGCAAATTAATGTTTTGATAATTCCATGCTGGTATTTCTCCTTTACTTCTCAAATCATCCCAAATTTATGTAACCACTTGGAATATGTCCCCAATCTTCAAGGGGGTATTTCCGGATAGCTCTTATTCTGAGTTGCCTTAAGAGAATGGTTCTCAATTATTTCCTGTACTAGAGGCCTGGTGCATGAAATTAGTGCATGAGGGGTGTGTGTCCCTCAGCCCACCCTGCACCCTCTCCAATCTGGGACACCCCTCTCCTAATCCAGGACTACTGGCTCCCAACTGCTTGCCTGCTAGCTTCCTGATTGCCCCTAACCGCTTCTGCCTGCCAGCCTAATCACCCTCTAACCACTCCCCTGCCAGCTGGATTGATGCCTAACTGCTCCCCTGCCAGCCTGATTGCCCCTAACTGCCCTTCTCTGCAGGCCTGGTCACCCCTCAATGCCCTCCCCTGCAGGCCTGGTCACCCCTAACTGCCCTCCCCTGCAGGTCTGGTCCCCCCCAACTGCCCTTCCCTGCAGGCCTAGTCTCCCCCAACTTCTCTCCCCTGCAGGTCTGGTCCTCCCAACTGCTCTCCCTTGCAGGCCTGGGTCCCCTCCAACTGCCTTTCCCTGCAGGCTTGATCGCCCCCAACTGCCCTCCCTTGCAGGCCTGGTCCCTCCCAACTGCCCTCCCCTGCTGGCCATCTTGTGGTGGTTATCTTGTGTCCACATGGGGGCAGGATCTTTGACCACAGAGGGGCAGCCATCTTGTGTGTTGGAGTGATGGTCAATTTGCATATTACTCTTTTATTAGATAGGATAGAGGCCTGGTGCACAGGTGGGGGCCAGCTGGTTTGCTCTGAAGGGTGTCCCAGATAAGGGTGGGGGTTCCCTTATGGCATGGGGTGGCCTGGCCGAGGGGCCTGTGGTAGTTTGCAGGCTGGCCACACCTCCTGGCGACCCAAGTGGAGGCCCTGGGATCTGGTATTTATTTTTTTTCTGTAATTGAAACTTTGTAGCCTTAAGCAGAGGCCAAGGCAGGCCAGGGCTGCGGGAGCTTGGCTTCCTCAATCGCTGGGGGCAACTCAAGCCTCCTGTTCTCTCCATCTCTTTGGCTGCCGCCATTTTTGTTGGGATTTATTTATCTTCTATAATTGAAACTTCGTAGCCTTGAGTGGAGGCCTGGGCGGGCCAGGGTGTGTGGAATGCTTGGCTTCCTCCGTAGCCAGGGAAGCCCAAGCCTCCTGCTTGCTCTGTGACCACAACGATCTTGGTTGGGTTAATTTGCATACTCTCTCCTGATTGGCTGGTGGGCATGGCTTGTGGGTGTCACATACAGTGATGGTTAATTTGCATATTACTCTTTTATTAGATAGGATTTGGATTACCTCTGAGGAATAATTCCAGGTTATTAATGGAGATTTATGTCTCTTCTTGGGTCCTGGTCTCAATTCCTGATTTAATATCTACTGAATCAATGCACACCTTCATAATACTCTCCTCAGTAGGACTTAGGTATGAATGCATCCCAGCCCTGTTATTATTTCTGCCCAGATTTGCATTCAAGGTCTCTTTCTTTTCTATTTATGTATCCTACAAATCTTCCAAAATCTCAAACTTTTTGTCCTCAGGCACAGATCTTTCTCTACCTCAATCAATCTTTTTAGCTTTATTTTTCTTTCATTGTTTCTGCTCCTTTGCTGATAATAAGACAAAAGCATAGTTTTCAAACCTCACCAATTTCTTTTTTATTTTCTTATTCTTTGAGGCAGAGATTTCCAAGGATAGACATTTAAAATGTCTTATTAGCCTTTAGATTCCCAATAATTTATCCGAGTCATTCAAACTATTCAGAGAGGGAATTTGCTTTGCCTATCTCTCTGTTTTATCCCTATCTATATTTTCCCTGTAGGGTCATCTCATAAATTGACTGATCTTGGAGCTAGCAGTCTCCCCTAATTTAATCAGATATGGAAAGAAAGCTTGGGGATTCCAAAAAAGTTGCTTCTTCATTGCAAAAATGCAGAAATCATGATTTTCTGAAACAGACTTTGGGGGCTAGAAGACACTGATGGGTGTTCTAGTTAAAAGAAATGAAAATCTGAATGGGGTCCTAAGTCCAGTTAGACATAAACCAGCTACTATCAACAGGTGTTTATAGGAGTAAAGGAAGTGTCTGCCTCTATTCAAGAGAGAAATTACTTTTTACACTCATGTGTCAGTTAAATCTAGAAGATATCAGATACAAATTTTGAATAGATTAATAATGCAGTGGTATGCATTTTGAGGAAATAGGAGTTCTGGAGGAAAAACATTGGAAAAAAAGAATGCAATGAAGCATAAAGTCAAAGGAGACCTGGGGTAGGTCACTATGCTAATAAGAGAAGATGGAACATGGGTGACCCAATGCTGAGTTTGATCATGATTAAAACTGTAGGGATGTGAGTTTGATCAAACACATTATTGGTCTAGATCATAGATAACCCCATATGTATAATTAATAAGTTAAATTTTTAATCTAGAGTGTATAACAAATTCTTGAAAGAACTTACTGTAAAGAGACAAATGCCTTTTTAAATACAATATGTTGCCAGAAACTGAACCTAAGTTGCTGTATAACTATTGGTCAGCATACATATAATTGAAACTGATTCTAGATGAAAGGAAATATAGTCCAGTTGTCCAGGCCTGTAGGCAATTTATAATAACACAAGAGACCCGGTGCACAAAATTTGTGCATGGGTAGGGTCCCTAGGCCTGGCTGGTGATCAGAGCTGATCTGTGGGGCCACCGGTGGGGCTAGCCTGGGGCCTGCGGGCTGGGAGTAGCTCCTGCCTTGAGCGTCTGCCCCCTGGTGGTCAGTGCATGTCATAGCAGTTGTTCTTTCCAGCAGTTGTCTTTCCACCAGTTGTTCCACTGTTTGGTAGATTTGCATATTAGGTTTTCATTATGAAGGATAGGTATTTGGTGATAAATACCAAAAATAAATAACCCAAAGTAGCATAATGGTTATAATGCACACATATGTTTATGTTGGTGAATGGTCTAGAATGTACAATCAAGCTTTGTGCAAGTGGCACTTTGGAGCAGAAGTAGAGAGAATAAATTCCTTTTGCACAAAATTTATCTATGTGCATTTTCAGTGTTAGTAGTGTGAAAGCATGAAAAACAACATAATAGTTCCATTTTTAAACTGCTTAAGAAGTCTGCTTGCCCCAATATATCTTTTAATAGATAAAATATTAGTAACAAGCCAGAAGACCAATGAACTTATAAAGCAAATACTATTGAAAAGCCATTTCCCTTGCTGTAATCATTTCTTCATTTAAGCCATTTTGCTTAATAATGGAGTGTACTGGGAGCATAATGAGGCAAAAAGCTATCAAAGTGATTGTTGCCAAGAATGCTGAGATTGAGAAATTGTTCGCTTTTCAGCAAGGGCTTGCTATAACCATAGGTAAAGATTGAGTCAGAACAAACATTTACATTTCAAATCGCCTGCGAGGAAGAAACAGCCAGACCTGCCTACAATTATCCCTGCCCAGGATGGTGATTTTTAGATAACAACATGCAATGAAATGTCAGGAAGCAGTGGCCCATTTTTCAAGTAAAGTTTTATAAAACAAACACACACATAATATGTGGTAGAAAGTAAAAAAGATTGTCCATGTCTGGTTCTTCTCTGCTGGCCTGAGGTGGCATCTCAGGAAATTTTGCAAGATGCCAGTGCTTTGGAGAAAGAGACTTGATAAGTTTTATACTAAATTGACAATTTAAGTGACACCAGGTAGTGAAAACCACCATTGCAATAAAAAAAAGAAACCTTTCTTGATAGAATATGTCAAATATAAGTATAGAGTTAGGAAACATAAGCATTAAAGAGGATTTAGAACTCTGTCCAACTAACCATACATCCCAGGAATCCCATTTAAACTATTTCTGATGAATAAATAATCCAGTTTGGGGGTGAATTACCACCCTTCCATGCATCTCTAGTTCCAATTTCTCATTTTCATTCATTTTATGTAAGAGGACCCAGTTCTGCTTTCTTTCATCAATTTTGCATATATCTCCCAAAGCACACATCTTTGACCTTTCCAAGGAGAAGGAAAAAACAAACAGCCCTGACACCTGGGAGCTAGCCAGATGCTAGTCTTTAGGTCTTGGTGTTGCTAGAAGCTGGTCTGACACTCACAGCTAGGGCTTAGTATTCTGTTGAACATACACAACCACCACAGAACATCACACAAGGCTAATCTGGACCATGATGGATCAAGACAAAATCAAGACCACTTGGCAATCTCCTCTGAACATAGAGAAAAACATGAGCATTGTGCAAGCCACAAAAATGGACAAATGGCCCATGTATTGGCTCATATGTGTGACTGTTGCTGCTTTATAGATTTGTCCTTGTTCTTATCTTCTCTTCTTAAGATACTCATTAAGATACCCAATGTTAACCTCACTTCCTGACATCATTCAATCCAGAGAAAAGCCCAACTTCCTCCCCAAAATCACTTTACCCAACCCAAATTCTATAATAAGAACTTACATTCTCTAAGTGATACTCCCCATACCTCCCTTGCTGCAATGAAGAAAAACCCAAAGCTATGATCAGGTGTAATATGCACCATTGAATCAGTAGTAACATTTGCATTTCATAAGTTTTCACCAAATCACCACCATCTGTGGCATAGCATCTAGTCTGGATATTTATAGTAGCTTTGAATTTCATCCTGAACTTTAATCAAACCTTATTTTCCTTCCTATTTCTCATGTAGTGATAATGAAGATTTGCTCAATGCTAAATGATATATCTAAATTGTGACACTTAGACTTTCCAACAATATTGAAAGATAATATAAATTTATTTCCATTTCTTTACTTAGAAAACTGAGGAGCATGCTCTTGTAGATTCACACAGAAAATACATGACAGAAGCTGGATTTGAACCAAAGTCTGCTGAGTAGTCTTATGATCTTTTTCTTGCATGATTAAAAAAGTAGACTGCTTGATATTATTCCAACATGTTCTATATTTTCTAGCTCCTGTGATTTTGCTGCTGCTATGAATGTGTTCCATTCATTGTTATTTAGTATCCTTTATAGCCTCGCTCAAAATTCTGACTTTTCCATTATATCTTTCCTGCAGCATTTGTCTTCCTGTTCATTTACTTAATCAACGTAAGCTCTGCCTATATTTACACTAGACGAAAAGCTCCTTGAAAGCAGTGCTTTTTTTAGTGAAATTAGCATAAAGATAAAGGGTAGGAAGGGGGACATGATTTAAAGATCTCCAAAAAAAAAAAAAAATTAAATGCTATTAAAATGTAGGTTGTAATTATTAGTATCATTAATCACTTTTGTATACTTCATCCTTTTTCCCTTTTATGCCTCTTCCTCAGAAATGTATTTGCTATTCACAGATTGTCCTTGGAAATAACTGGTGAATGCTGTCATTTGAAGCTGAGAGTAGCCTTCTCTTTCCCTATGCATGGTCAGATACCAGCTGAGTCAGTCTCACCTAGGCTCCTGTTGGCTCACCACAGACCCTATGCTTAGTCCATTATTCAGTCCATTGGCCAGTGCCCATCAGCCTCTACTACAAAATTCCTTTCCACTGCCACGTGGTTATGTGGTTGGCCCACTTGTCCCCAGATAAGTGCTCATGCCAAGAGGAACCCAACAATGATTAAGGAAGGCTAATGAAACCTATGCACTCCCAGCTGAGCAAGCGTGCCCCCAGCACCAGTATGACATTCAATGGCATAATGCTGGGAAGTTTGCACTGCCCTTCCATGATCATTCCAACTTGCATATGCATATGGGCAAGGTTATTAGAATCAGGTATTGCTTAATGACAGGGATGCATTCTGAGAAATGCATCCTAAGGTGGTCTCATCATTGTGCATACATCATAGAGAGCCCTTACACAAACCTAGATGGTATAGCCTATTACTCAACTAGGCTATATGTTACAGCTTATTGCTCCCAGGCTACAAGGGTATACAGCATGTTGCTATAAAAAAACAGTATGAGATTAAATCAAACAGAAGATGAAATGGTGCAATCAAGAATCACAGTTAACGCAAGAGGTGTGAGGCTGCTGCTGGTATACATAACACAGCACACTGTTTTAGAGAAAACTTTCCTTTTTTTAAAAAAAATATTTTTATTCATTTCAGAGAGAAAGGGAGAGGGAGACAGTTATAGAAACATCAATAATGAGAGAGAATCAATGATGAGAGAGAATCAATGATCGGCTGCTTCTTGCACGCCCCCTACTGGAATTGAACTTAGGACCCCCAAACTTTCTTTTTATAAGAAGAAAGAGTAGCCTGGCTGGTGTGGCTCAGTGGTTGAGTGTTGCCCTAAGAACCAGGAGGTCTTGGTTCAATTCCTGGTCTGGGCATATGCCTGGGTTGCAGTTCGGTCCCCAGTGTGAGCCGTGCGGGAGGCAGTCAATCAATGATTCTCTCTCATTATTGATGTTTCTATCTCTCTCTCCCTCTCTCTTCCTCTCTGAAATCAATAAAGATATATTTTAAAAAGAAGATAAAATAATGATAAAATATAGTGTAGTAAATTCATAAATCATTAACATAGTCATTTATTTATCATCCTCATGTATTAGTTACTGTATGTAATTGTATGTGTTATACTTTTAAATAACTGGCAACAGAGTCATTTGTTTATACCAGTTTTACTACAAACACAGTAATGCCTCACCCATACCAGAGCTACAGCATCAGTAGGTGACAGAAAATTTTCAGTTTCATTATAATCTCATGGAACTACTGTCATATATGAAGTATGTCATTGACCAAAATGTCCTTATTCAGTGCATGACTATATTTCATTCAGGGCATGTGACAACACAGGGGATCATGGGAAACACAGGAGGGAGAACAGAGAACTACTGAAGAGCACACATTTTCTCTACTGTCCTGATATCAAATAAACCACACCCCATTTACCAAGCTATTTTAGGGAGAGATGCAGGGTAGAAGTCCATGGATAAGGCATTTTTATTCCAGGCAGACCTCACCTAAAGAGATTGCTAAATATTTGGAAGGTACAGAACAATATAAACTGGATTTTAAAAAAAATATTCCCCCCTTTGCTTTAAGAAGTAAGTATGGGCTCTATCAAAAGGCCAGACATGGGAGGATAACAATATTCTCTGCACATTTCGTTTATTCTGTGCTTGCACATGGCCAGAAACAAACAAACCTTGCTGGCTGGTTGAACCTTTAGTTCATGACCAACAATCTCTAAACTTTATTGCTCATTATGATCATTCTATATTTCACAAATTGGTTTACCCTTAGACTCTTCTAAATGATTATTTTATACCTCCTTTTGCCTGAAACTCCTCCCTCATCCTCATTTTCAGCTGATGATCTTGCTCCTATTTACTATTAAAATAAGGTACTCAGCAGAGAACTTCCACAGACTTTCAACACAACATGGACCAACCTGCTGACATGTACACCGACATAAGGTGTGTTCGCTTCAATGAACAAAAATGAACTCCTTGTGCTTTTGTCTACAGTCAATCTCTCTACTTGTTTACCAAATCCTACCCTGCCCTTCTACTCCAGGACATCATTCCAGCCATCATTCTTCCTTTCATTCTTACCTCATCATTTTGTCTTATGTACTGGATTATTGTCCCTGGCACAAAAATATTACTTCTCCTGCATTAAAAACATTTTTAAAAACCTTTTCTTTGATCTTACTTACCCCTCTACGTAACTCTCATTTTGAACCATTTTGTAAAAATGCTCTTCAAAATTGTAGTTATTATTTGCTATTACCAATTCTCTCTTACCATTCTTTCTTAAGCTTACACCAAAGATTTTCCTCTCCTGTCCTATACAATTTATTTCATAAATGTCACTCATGGTCTCTACCTTATTTAATCCAATATTCAAATATACTCTTATTAAACTATCAGCACCATTTCACATAGTTCATCACATTCTTCTTGAAATACATATCTTGGTGTCCTAGGTGATGCATTCTATTTCATTTCCTCTTATCTTACTAGTGGTTTATTTTAGTGTCTTGCTGAATCCTCCTCTTTTCCTCCACTTCTTATCTTCAGAATGGTTCAAGGCTTGATTCATGGTTTTGTTCTCTTTTGTAGGTATACTCCCTCCTTGACTATCTCATTCAGGTTCATGGTGCCATTTTATTTGTGTGTGTGTGTGTGTGTGTGTGTGTGTGTGTGTGTGTGTGTTCATAAATTCAGCCCAGACCGTACTCCTGTATTCCAGGCAACAACTTGCTTGAAATCTCCAAGAGAATGTTTAATATCTCAAATACATACACTAAAAAATTAGACCCTCAGTTCTTGTCAGACTTGTTTCCATATCTCAGTAAATAGTAAAAACTCCACCACTCCAATTGCTCAGGACACAAACTTGAGAGTCATTCTTTGCTTCTCCTTTTATCTCCCATCTCATATGGATTTAATCAGGAAATTCTGCTGTCTCTATCTTCCACATAGAGCCCAAATCCAACCACTTTGTATTTCTTTAAACAGAAATATCCTGGTTGAAGTCACTGTAAATCCTTACCTGAATGTTTTCAAAACCTTCTGAATGATGTTGCTCTTTCCATGAGACTCCTCTACTGAAAACCCTCTAACATTTCCATATCTTCTTCAGAATAAACCCTACCATTCTCAGAGTGGTCCACACAGTGTCATGTGGCCTGGCTCCTGTTTCCTTCTGATCTCAGCCGTCCCTCCCCCAACTCCACCCAGCCCAGCCCAGTCTCCGTTTATTTCCTTAATATTCTTAGGCACAAAGCCCCCTTAGGACCTTTATACTGACTGCCCCTCTGGCACACTCTTTCCCTTAACAGCATATGCTAGTGCATCATCTCTTCATGCCGTGGCCCAAATGCTATGTTGACACCCTACTTCAACTGCAGTTTCTCTCCCTTGACTCCTCTCAGGCTATTCTAGCTTTTGTTTCTTTTCCTATAGCACATTTTGGTTTCTAATATCCTATTTAAATTAGTTATTTATTATATTTATTGCATTGCCTATCTTCTCATTATGAAATATAAACTCCATCAGGTTCATATTTTTTTCTTTTAACAGTTTATCTCGGTATTGTATTGCAAGCACTTAGAACAGAGGCTGAGATAGGAAAGAACAATTAAAATAAATCTACGGTATGCATTTCATACATGAAGTGTCTTGCATGAAGCAAGTTCTGAATAAGTAAATATTTATTTCCCTTTATCCATTATCTTCCTATTTACTCCCTGGAAACATTTTATTGTCTATGTTATACCTTATACAGCTTATCTAGGTACAAAGAGAAATTTTTTCATAGCTTCTTGTTATCTGTTCCTTAACTTAAAAATAATATGATTTTCAGACTTCCTAGATCTTAGATATTTTCTTCTTAAATTTACAGAAACTAGGGAAGATATTTTTCAGGGATATGATGGATGTGATGTGTTTAAATTATAGCTTGCTGCCCCACTTCTCTGCATGTTCCAAAAACCTTCTGATTATTTTGGGTACAAAATATTATTTGGGTACAAAGTCTACAATTCTGTCTGCACCTAGTGCAGACCACATTTCAGACAAACAGAACCATCTATGTACAATCCTGGCTTGAAGAATTAGAAGGAATTATCCCAGATTTGAAAGATCAGCATTCTGTTTCTTATTTTCAAGTAGGATTGATTGTAGAGAACAGAGTGTTTGTGCAGGGAGTCAGTCTTCTGATTAATTCAAAATTGTTTATCAAACTCTGCCATGGAAACACTGCAATTTTTAACAACCCTGAGCATATTTTCAGCTAAAGATAGTGCCTTAGGAATGACTAATAGTTTCATCTTAAGTTGAGCCTCCCTCCCACTCCCTGACTCCCATATTCCCGTCTCTACCTTAATAGGTAGTTTTCCAATAAAACATCTTAGGCCAGTAAATGACTAAAATAACAGATAAGCAGCTCTGTGTACTCCAGTTCTGGTTCTGGGTCCGGACATGAATCTGCTCTGAAATGTCAAATTGCATTTGTAGCATTAGCATATTTGAATTTCACTGTATGTGCTTTTGACACAATTTGTTAACAACAGCAAGAATGTTTCTACCAGTCATAGTGATTTGTAGGCTGCCAGTCCCCTGATAACAATTTTCTTTGGACCTTGGCACTGGTATTCTTTTATACAGTAGCATGTGCAACACGGCATAACTGACTTGCGCAGGACATTTATAGAAAATTTAGAAAGATAATGGGCAAATGGAAAAAAATGTTAGCTGAATTAAATAGACAGCTTTAGCCAGAGTATAGATTAAAGAACATGTTTCAACACCTCCACTGTAATTATAACCTTGATTATCGGAGGAATGTTTCCTGGAGACAGTGTGATATTCTTGTTTTTTTAAATTTGCAGTTCAAAGGGAATGTTTGACAAATTGGCCCCCAAATTAACTTGGCATCTGGTAAGGTCACTGGCAACACTCTGCCTGGCATGGTTTTCCTCCTGCCTTGCCTTTTACCCTCTCACCCAACCCCTCCTTATGTGTTTTTAAGCAAATAAAGCATGTGACATTTTTGTGGCAGAGAGATTGTATTCATAGCTTCTAGTGATCTGTTCCTTAACTTGAAAACAATAGGATTTTCAGACTTCCCAGATTTTAGAGATTTTCTTCTTAAATTTACAGAAGCTAGGGTAGAGATTTTTCAGGGAGATCCTGGATATGATAAAAGACTAGTTTACTGCCCCACTTCTCTGCCTGTTCCAAAAACCCTCTGAATAATCTTCTTTGTTAGATACACCAATTCATTATCTCTTCTGACCTCTAATAGAGTGGGGATTGAACTTAAATCTGCAGCTTGCAGCTTTCTACAGAGGGAAAACAACTACTCTAGAGAAAGAGAGAGAGAGAGAGAGAGAGAGAGAGAGAGAGAGAGAGAGAGAGAGAGAGAGAGAGAGAAGAGAGAGATCTATATTAAGGGGAGGCTGCATAGGCATAATTACCATGTGGTAAAATCAGAAGTGTGAGGGAGATACCAAGACTGATTTTTGTTTAAATTGAGGAAAGAACAGCCTACTGCTTAACTGAGTGATTCCTGAAATTTCTGCCTCTCCCCAAATATCTAAAAACATTCTTACTTCATCAATTGATACTTATATCCATGAAAAACAGACATTTCCTTCAGTTAGATATTAGGGTTAAAATAAAAAAACAACCACCCTGGAATATACAATCACTGATTTACATTTATTTGCTTTATTTGTTCAGTTTAATCATTTCTGGATTCAGTAGAGAATAAATAGATTAGATAGATGATAGATAGATATGAGAAGGCTAATTCCAACATAACCCTGATATTGGGGGGGGGGGGGCGGGTAGCAACCTGAATCTGTGCCAGCAAGCCCAGTGTACATTCTTGATAATCTATAATTAAGTCACTGCCTCTTTCCCAGAAACTGGCCTTACAAAACCTATTACCTAAATACAGAGGCCATAAACTCTGAACAGTGCACAACCCTGGAGGGCAGGGGTTATTAGTGCTGGCACCAGGCTAGACCATCAGATATGGTCTCCAGAACCCCAACACGTGGGGCCTTTTTTGCAAAGCCCACCAAGGGACCAGAAGCATAATTCATATTTGAGGGACAAAGACCCCAGAAAGATATAAAAGAGAAGCCCCCTGAAAGTTACTTTACTCAGATTTGGGAAGTTATTCCACTGTGGCCACTGGCATAATAAACAGTGTAATTCCTTTTCTCTAAAGTGTTGCTTGGTTTTTCTCTGGTCTTCTGCAACAGATAATATTAATAATATCTGATCTTTTTAAAGTCCAGTGTTTATGGGGAAAATATGGAGGTGATAATAAGTTACAAATGCCTAAAGGAGAAGAAGAGAAAAATCTCCATAGAAAAGAAAGCATTGAAATGGAAGTAGAAGCAGCAAAAATAATTTTTGCTCTATCACCCCATCTTTTGCAGGTCCAGCTTTAATTATGTCAGTATTTATGGTTACAAGAACTACTTTAACATTGCTGTACCTGAATTAAGTTCAAATCTGGAAATCAGAAATCTTTGTCATAATAATGGCAGAATTAACTAAAGGGAACAAGAAAACTGGCTATAAAAAAATAGAATTTTAGAGATAAAAGTAACATTAGGCACTGACTGGTTTGGCTCAGTGGATAGAGGTTGGGCTTGAGGCTGAAGGGTCCCAGGGCTCAATTCTGGTCCTGGGTTGTCCTGGTCCCCAGTAAGGGGTGTGCAGGAGGCAGCTAATCAATGATTCTCATTGTTGATGTTGCTATCTCTCTCCTTCTTTCCTCTCTGAAATAAAAGAAAAAGAAAAGTAGCATTAGAAACAAATCTTTACAAATGAGGACTCAAGACCCAGAGGGGTGAAGCTGGATGATTCTAAGGTTATAGGGACATTTTTTAGTAAGACCAGAGTTTTCTGATGCTGAATCTCAAACCTCTCAATTCATTTAGAATTAAAAAACATGCTAATAAATTACAGTAATGGATTATATTTGTTTAAAATCCCAACTTAAGTTTAATTAACTAAAGGAATAAAGAAGGGCAATGTTGAAATTCAAAGGCTTATGGTACCATGTCTTTCCATTCCTCTGTATTTTAGTTTCAAAGGACCTCTGGAATTTTTAAATTTTATTTTGATGAAATTCTGTTGTCAACTAAGGGCATGAGTATGAGATTCAATCATCCCTGAAGTTACTCAGAATCCTTCCTTCTCTCTATCTCTCATATCTGAGCTTAAAGTCACTTCTACATCCCGAGCCCTCTGTTGCAACAGTTCTTTTATGTTGTATTTGATCAATTTGAAGCAGAATTTAAAAGGATTGTAATATATCCAGGACTTGCTGGAATTAAAGATAAAAGTGAATTTTATTTACTGATTCTTCTCCTACTAATAAAAGTTCACAAGTTATCAATAGCCTTAGGGAAAATATTCAATGCTGGATACTCTCAGTAACACACGGCCTCAGATTAAAGATCAAATCAAGGTATGGCAGAAAATGCTGTGTTAACAGCTGTGAAAGATTTAAAGTGAGACTCTGAACTCAGCCAAAGGGCTACTAACAATGATAAGAAAATTGTTCTACAGTGTCATGCCTTGCATCTTCATGTAAATAATGAAGGTATTTGGCCTGACTGGTGCGGCTCAGTGGTTGAGAGTCAACCCATGAAACAGGAGGTCATGGTTTCATTCCCAGTCAGGCAGGGCACATGCCTGGCCGGGCTGTGGGCTCAATCCCAAGTAGGGGGTGTTCAGGAGGCAGCTGATCATGATTCTCTCTCATCATTGATGTTTCTCTCTCTCCCTGCCTCTCTCTGAAATAAATAATTTAAAAAATAAATAAATAATGAAGAGATTTGAGAGTGTTATTATAACCAAGGGCATAATAAGATACATGGAAAACTCAAAAATTTTAAGAGCATCATATTGACAAAGGCACTGAAAACTTAGATTGAAAGGAATAGACACCTGACAAAATAAATCCTCTGGGCTTTCAATCTTCTACAGGCAAGAAACAAAAGGAGAGAAAACTATTTATCTGCAAACACAGGTCATCCTAATATATATATATATAAAAAAACAAAACCCAGCCACTAGTTTCTTATAAAAAGCAGAGAGAGAGAGTCCCTCAGTGGGCAAAATCAAGATTACGGAGGGTAAAGCTAAAGGCTACAATGAACCATTTCCATAGCAAATTACATCATAATCAAGGAACATTCTTGGCTCCCAGAGCAATACCATCTGAATTTCAGAATGACAACGAAACAATAACTGCTGATCCCTTGGGTTCTACCGCTTTTAGAATGTAAAAGTCTATTGTAGTCTTCTGTCCTACTGTTTTATGTTTGTTGCAAGAGGAACAGATACCACATCACAAGTCCCTTTACTCAAGAAGTATGCTCTAGGAGCAGCATACCTGGGCAGATTCCCCTGCCTCTGGAACCATTTAGATGACAGGATTCTGGGCTTCAAGCCTGAGCCTGATGCTGTAACAAGAGAAGATTTTGGGGGTCTTAGGAGAGGCATGATGGTAGTTTGCATGTGGAAGGGACATGAATCCTCTAATTCCTAGTGGGCAAACTATGGTGGGCTGTCCCATTGGTGGGCTTTCATTGTTTTGCCAATTTAAGTATGGGGATTGTCAGGTTCTGTTTGATTATATGAATTGGTGGTAGGAAGAGAGCACGAAGAAGCACATTTACCTGAATGCACCTTTACTTTCATATTCCACATTTCACCAATAATAAATGTTAACCACCCTTTGGATTATATACGCCTGTTTCTAGTTGGCTTTAGGCTTTTGTAGAACCTTCTTGGTTCCATGATGGTACAGTTCCAGATAAAATTCAAATACCATATCATGGAATGATGGCAGGAGAAAAGAGAAAAACAATTGTTTCATTTTCTAGTGGACAGAAACAGTAAGATTTTAAACGAACTAACAAATGTTATAAAGGAAATAAATAAATAAATAAATAAATAAATAAATAAATACATAAATAAATAAATAAATAAATAAATAAATAAATAAATAAAGTAAAAAAGTAGTAAACTAAAGTAATGCCAGGAGGAAAAACTTAAACTGTTTTTATTAATCCAATTTAAAATATTTTCAATAAGTGTCTATTTCTTCAAATCCTGGCATTCATTTCATCTGTCTTCATTTTCCAGTTATCATTTGTATATTCATTCACCACATTTGTGCAGAATTCCTTCTTAGTTTAATTACTGATCTAGACATTGAGGATGCAGCAGACGATGCAGACTGAACCTTCTGTTTACTCTTGAACTCACATTCAGGTGAAGGATGATGCAATTTACAAAACCAGTAGGAAAAATACATAGTATGTTAGAAAGGAATAATTATATGGAGAAAAGAATTAAATGAAAAAGAAGAGGGAATGTGTGTAAAGTTGCATTTTTAAATAGGAAAGCTTGGAGACGTCCCTTTGAGATATTTGATTGACAATCTAAATCAGGTGAGCAAGAATGGGAAGTAGGAAATAGGTTGGAGAGATCATGAGAAGCCAGGTAATACAGAGATTTTGGCTTTGCCTAAATAAGATGGGAAGTCATTCAAGTATTTTGAGCAAATGAATTACATAATCTGACTTATTAATAACATCAGTCTGGTTAAAAAAATATAAGCATGTGTGCCATCTTCTGTTAGTAACTTCACTCATGGAAACGAATGCCCAGGCCACACGGAGATGTTCTGAATGAAGTTCCTGTTAGGCAGTTTTAACCATTGGTTATGTGATGTGCTTGAGTATGCCTCACAGAACTATAGCTCTAGCTACTATCTGATTGCAAGGACAACCATGAGTGAAGACTTCCTGGCTGAGCCCAGTCAACTCCCCAAGCCATGAGACATAACAAAAAAATTATAGTTGTTTTAATCCATTAAATTTTGAAATGACTTATTACATGGCATCAATCTTACCTAAGAATAGAGAAACATGTAAATTGACCATACCTCTGCCAAGCCCACAGCCAATCAGAGTGAGTATGCAAATTAACCTAACAAAGATGGAAGTTAATTTGCATACATACCTGGGTCACTCCCAGCCCGCCATCAGAGGGGCCAAGCCTGTGATTGGAGAGGTGGGGGATGGGGGTTGGGGGGAGCACTTCCCAAACCTAAAGCCTGGGGCTTGGGAAGGGGCAGAGCCTGAGACCAAAGGCAGATCATCCAGAAGTCAGCACTGGGTTGCCCAGCTGCAGCCTGGCAACCCAACACTGACTGCTCAGGTGGCTGAGACCCAGAAAGTGAGTCAGGGTCTGATCTGCAGCCTCTGTGGAAGCTGTTGATCAGTGTACTTACCTCTCTCTTTCTCTCCCTCTTTCTTTCTGATCTTGGCCAGCAGCCAGGCTTTTCTTTCTCTCCCCGCCTCCACCGGGGCTGCTGTTAAGCCCCACCTCTTTGATCAGGCCCAGAGATAGGCCTGAAGATGCTGACTGGCATAGGAACTAACCAATGAGAACCAAAGGTGGGTACTGTAGTGAGCCAATGGCTGCCTAGGAGGTGGAGCTTCTGACACTGACTGGCATAGGAACCGACCAATGAGAACCAAATCTGGGTGCTGTGTGGAGCCAATGGCTGCTTAGGAGGTGAAGCTTTTGACGCTGGGGCATAGGAACCGACCAATCAGATCTAAATTGGCCAGCAGAGGAGAGCAGTTGGGGGCAACATCAGGCCTGCAGGAGAGGGCAGTTAGGGGCAATCAGGCAGGCAGACAGGTGAGCAGTTAGGAGCCAGTGGTCCCAGATTGTGAGAGGGATGTTTGACTGCTGGTTTAGAAAGCCAGACATCCCACAAGGGGTCCCCAATTGGAGAGGGTTCAGGCTGAGTTGAGGGAATCTGCCCCCCCCCCCATGCATGAATTTCATGCACCGGGCCTCTAGTAGATAAATAGAACTTCTATGACACTGTTTGTTCTCCAATCTCAATGGCCACTTCTAAACATTTCCCTTGGCTTGATCTTCACTTTCTGCCTGAATTCTTAGTGCTGGAGAGCCCCAGGACTGAGTTCTATGCTGTCTGTTCTTTTTTTGCTACATGTTCTACCTAGTCAACCCATGGCTTTAAATATGTATACAGAGATAACTCCCAGAAAATTATATCTTGCCCTAATCTCTTCAATGAGTTCTCATTTGTGTAATCAGCTTCCTTTTGGATCTTATTATTTGAATGTCTGAAATTTATATTCAATCAAATATTTTCCCCATTCTCTCCTATATCAGTAAATGGTACTAAATGATTGCTAAATCTAGAAATAAGTCGTCTGGTTCTTTCCCTCAACACCCATGCTATCCAATGCATCAACAAATCCTCTTGACTTTGCCTTCAGAATACCTCCCAAGTGCTGCCACTTTTCTTCATCTCTACTGCTGCTGGTTTTGGTCTGTTGCATTACTATTGGCACATTTACTTTGCCCTGAACCCTACAATGCATTCTCCTTGAGGCAATGAGTGTGCTCTTTAGAAAAAGTAAAGTAAATAATTCCATGTACTCCTGTTTAAAAATCTTCCCTTGGTTTGCAATTGTGACTACTCATTATAAGGTGACAATTTTCTAATCACTCCCTTGAAAAATCTTATTTTTCATTTTCTTTATAGCAGTTTTTATAGTCTGAAATTACATTTCATTTATTATTTATTTACTTGTTCATTGCTGTCTTTACTCATTATCTCCTTAAGAGTAGGAACCCCTGTTTGTCTTATTCATTACAGGGTTCTATATAGAGGAATGACTGGAAATATATATATATATATATATATATATATATATATATTCCTTGACATTTCAAAGAATTATTTCATATTTTAAATCTTAAATAGAATAATCATATGACATGTCTAGTTTCACATTCTTACATCATAAATGGGGATAATATGAATCAGAAATTCTAGATCTATTGGTAGTGGCAATTGTTAGTTTTTAAATGCCTTTTAATAATAATCTAAACATAGTCAATGTATTTTAATTACCTTCACATTACTAATGAGAGATCTTCCATTTGTTTATATCTATGTATAAATGAGTATATTAATTTAAACTCAGTTTGACTTCGCATTTGGACTCTGAGAACCAAGGTAACCAGAAATGTCTCTTGTCAGGAGCTTGGATGTGTCACTATATCCTCTGCAGCAGCTGTGTAGGTTTGTGTTATAATGATCATATACTGCATGCTGATATTCTTGGACTTTTTCTTAATTTTATATGTTTTTAGAAAATATCAAGTAATTCTGTAGCTTCTGGGTATTGGAAGCAGACGATCACTTCAGAGGATAAGATTTGATGGACTATTTTCTGATGAACTAGTAACATCAATTCTAAAAATAGAATTGAGCTCTACAATTCCATTGTATGTAGAAAACTCAATACCCAAAAGTAGCCCGCAGAGTCTCTGGTTCAAATTTTGTTGTTCAGTAAAGGAAAAAAATGTCATTATTGGCACATGGAAGTGATTTAAGAAAGATGGGCTTTTCTAAAAGGACCAGTTATCCGGACATTCAGGAAATGTCAGAGTTTTCTGAAAATTAAAGAGAGAATTTAGAGACTACTTCAGTTTAATTTCTTTAGCATGAATGATTGATGGCTTTAGGTTGGAAATTCTGGGAAAAGCAAATAAGTAACAAAAGAGGAAATTTATGGAAAGCAGATATGCTCTTGAATGAAAACAATAAGAAAACTCAAAACAATATTTTGAAGGAATATAATTATGTATATGTATATATATTATGCTGAAGAACTTTTAAATGATCAACCATATATTTCAGTACAGATAATTATATATTAGGTTACATATTATTTAAAACAGGTGTAGTCATTTCTATTATTATAATAACCCAATGAAATGCATGACTCTCTTTTTCTTACACTGACTAGGAGAAAATTTATAGTAGAAGTTGCCTTGCTCATGGAACTAAATCAAACTAAAGAGGCCAAAGAAATAATTGACATTGTCCAGAACAGAGAGTTAACAAGCCTTTCTTACAATAAGTCTAAAACCATCACTACTGAAATATATGTAAACGTCAATGAGATTCAATTTGTCAGGATTTTCCCCCCTCTTCTCTGTTTGATGAACCAATGAGAATTTTTCTAGGTGAGGTAATGCTCATCACTCATACTTTATTGGGTGAATGAGCATCGTCCTGTGTCTGACTGGAGCATCTTGCTGCAGGAGGCTCTCCAGCTGCTGCTAGACCTTTCTCCCTGTAGCCAGTGTGGTCAATTGAATTACACTTTTTTTTATAGAGTCAATTATTTTTTCTACCTTGCCTCTTGACAAATAATTTGATGCCAAAGACAAATGCCTCTTCTTGTTTAGCCGGAGTATTGCAAAATGGAATTTTTACTGACATTTCAATATCTCCTTGTCTTGTGCACTGCAGCTTAGAGCAGGAATGGATCACTGGGACTATTGGCTCAAATATTTTAATGTTGCATTATTTGATTTATAGTTTAATAAATGAGACAGATTTGTTTATGGCTTAGATTTATTCTGGTAACTTTTATTGCTGTTTTTTGAAGAAGTTTGTCGGTTCGCCTACATTTTTTTTTTAATGTGAGGTTTTAATTCAAAGGGATTCTCATATGCTTGTTAACAAAAGTCATAGAAAATGTATAAATCCTGCTCCCTTAAGCATTGTATTTTTCATAAAAATGGATTACATATCCCTATAGTTTGTCACAATTATATGCTATCTTCAATTTATGAACCAGAGAGAAGAATTGGCTTTGGTTTCATGGATATTAAATGAAATTGTGGATTCATTACACTTCCTACTTATATTCCAAGAAAAAGCATTCATTTGGTTTTCAATGGTGCATGGGAATAAAAACAAAGTTGTGTATTTTACATCCAGTTCCAGGCCACTTTTTTAAATCGAAGCTCATTGAAATAATTTCCAATACATATTGTTGTGGGGAGAGTTTTCAATACACTTCTTAGATGGAAAAAATTTAAACTGAATAAATAGAAAATTGCACAATGTATAAATAGATCTTATAAATCATGGAGACACAGCAGGGTGGACAATGAGAAAGATAACATAAGAATTAAGGGGAACATACTTGGAAATTAGAAGAATTACTTATCTTTCCTATATATTATATTACAAAAAGAAGGAAACTATCAGCTTCATATCTACTTTTTCTATGTCCCAGCAGTCCACAGTCTACCAGATTAAAAAGTTACTATGGCCCTAACCGGTTTGGCTCAGTGGATAGAGTGCTGGCCTGCGGACTGAAGGGTCCCAGGTTCGATCTTGGTCAAGGGCATGTACCTTGGTTGCAGGCACATCCCTAGTAGGGGGTGTGCAGGAGGCAGCTGATCGATAGTTTCTCCCTTCCTCTCTGTAAAAAATCAATAAAATATATTTTTTAAAAAAGTTACTATGTAGCTAAGAGGTATGCATTTTGAGTAGTGGGTGCATTGAAGCATTTCAGTACATAGAATATTATCTATCACATCCCAAAGCTTGAAAACATCACATTGTCCAGTATGCATTGCACAAATTCTGATAATATTTTTTTTATGCTCTGCTTTAGAATGAACCAACCTTAGTTTAATCCTGAAAGTGTTATAAAGGATTCTTAGGAAGCAAACTATATAATAGAACAAATTATCAAACAGTAAGGTGGTTGTTATTACTGGAATTTGGGATTAGAAATTTTAAAATTTTGCTAAAACATATTTAGCAAAGTTCTTTTCTTTTTTTTAGAATATATTTTCATTGATTTCAGAGAGAAAGGGAGAGGGAGAGATAGAAACAGCAATGATGAAAGAGAATAATTGATCGGCTGCCTTCTGCATGCCCCACACTGGGAATTGAGCCCACAACCTGAGCATGTGCCCTGACTGGAATTGAACATTACCTCCTGGTTCATAGGTAGAGGCTCAACCACTGAGCTACTGTGGCTGGGCAAAGTTCTTTTATTTTAGATACAATTCGTAGGTAAATTATCCACTAAGAAACAAGATATTTTTTTCTATTGATTCTTTGAGATAGAGCATCAGGAAGGGAGGGTGGGGGGAGAGAGAAAGAATCAATGTGAGAGAGACAAACGGTCCATTGCCTCCCACATGCACCAGACCAGAGCTAGGGATCAAACCGCAACCCAGGTACATGTCCTTGACCAGGAATAGAATCTGCGACCCTTCAGTGCGGGGGTCAACACTCTAACCACTGTACAATACCACCTAGGGCTGGAATATAAATATTAACATGCAAGATGAAGATTCAGAATATATGATCATCCAGAAAGTAAGAGAGATGTTGACCTCTGTGAATTGAAAATATGACAAGGGAAAAAAACTCCATTTAAGATGTTTTTACCCAGGCAAAACTGCTATGAGAAGGACACATTTGACCTATACTTTTAAAAATGTATAAATTCTGGATGAAAGAGCAAATATACATAGCATTTGAAACACTTTATAGAAGTTCTAATTTTTCATATGTGTTGAGGTTAATGCTAGTTAATTGATATATTCAAAGGAAGAAGCAGCTTTGTAGAGTAGTTGGGAAAAAGTATATTCAATACTTTTCAGTACATTCAATACTGGCATATCTCCATCTATTGAACTCTATCACACACAATGAATCTAAAATAAGAACCATACTAAGTAGTGTAGATGGTATGGGTACCAACATTGATGTTCTACAGAGGAACCACTCTGCTGTTAAAAGTAAAAAACACCAATTAAACACCAATTATTCTCTAATCTTCAGGCCACTATATATATATATATATATATATATATATATATATATATATATATATATATCCTATCTAATAAAAGAGTAATATGCAAACTGACCATCACTTCAACACACAAGATGGCTGCTTGCGTATGGTCAAAGATCCTGCCCCCATGTGGACACAAGATGGCCACCACAAGATGGCCAGCAGGGGAGGGCAGTTGGGAGAGACCAGGTCTGCAAGGGAGAGCAGTTGGGGGCGATCAAGTCTGCAGAGGAGGGCAGTCAGGAGTGACCAGGCCGGCAGAGGAGGGAAGTTGGGGGTGACCAGGCCTGCAGGGAAGGGCAGTTGGGGGGAACCCAGGCCTTCAGGGGAGAGCATTTGGGGGGACCAGGCCTGCAGGGGAGGGCAGTTAGGGGTGACCAGTCCAGCACGGGAGGGCAGTTAGGGGCAATCAGGCTGGCAGGGGAATAGTTAGGGGGTGATCAGGTTGGCAGGCAGTAGCAGTTAGGGGCAATCAGGAAGGCAAGCAGGCAAGCAGTTGGGAGCCAGCAGTCCTGGATTGTGAGAGGGATGTCCAACTGCCCATTTAAGCCCAACACTACCTGGCTGAGCTGAAGGATATACACTCCTGTGCACGAATTTTGTGCATTGTGCACTGGGCCTCTAGTATGTATATGTGTGTGTGTGTGTGTGTGTGTGTGTGTGTGTGTGTATGTGTGTGTGTATGTATATGTATGTGTGTGTGTGTGTGTGTGTGTGTATTAGGGGCCCGGTGCATGAAATTCACGCACTGGGGAGGGGTCCCTAAGCCCAGCCTGCCCCCCTCTCACACACAGGGAGCCCTCAGAGGATGTCCCTTTTGGGAGTGGACCTAAGCTGCAGTCTGGCTTCTCTTTGTGGGAGGCCACCGGGCTGATCAGGGGAAGGCGCCAGCCCCATCACCCCACTGCTGCAGCCACTGCCAGTCACCACAGCCACCAAGGTATTTTCATCAACACAGACTCCAGTCCCTTCACCATGAAAAAATGACAACTTTCTTTAGGCATTTTCAAGATGTGCCTTTCATAGGATATGACATTTCTTTCTTTATTTTTCTTTTTATCCTCACCTGAGGATATGTTTCCATTGATTTTTCCCCCTTCCCTGATCACAGGCTCGGCCCCTTCCCAAGCCTAAAGCCTCTGCCCCATGCTGTAGGCTTGGGAAGCGGGCACATCCTCCCCCCATCTCCCCCTCCGGTGGCAGGCTATGCCCCTTCCCAAGCCTACAGCCTCCACCCCAGGCTGTAAGCTTGGAAGTGGGTACCCCCTGCCCCCAAGCCTAAAGCCTCTGCTGAATAGCCGGCTGGGAGTGACCTGGGTGCTGAGGAGGTTCCTGAGACCCAGGTATGTATGCAAATTAACCACCATCTTTGTTGGGTTAATTTGCATACTCACTCTGATTGGCTGTGGGCATAGAGGAGGTATGGTCAATTTACATATTTCTCTATTATTAAGAAAGACATATATATATATATATATATAGCTAAGCAACCATCACATTGGAAACAACCAAACCAGCTGTGTAGGGTGACCAGGCTGGCAGGGGTGTTAGTGAGGGATGACCAAATGACCAAGCATCAGGCTGCATGGGGCGACCAAGCCCACGGGGGAGGCAGTTGGGGGTGACCATACCAGCAGGGGGGTCAGTGAGGGGTGACCAGGTTGGTGGGGGGGCCAGATGGGGGTAACCACACCAGCAGGGGGTGAAATAAGGGGCGACCAGGCCAGTGGGGGGGGCACTAAACAGTGACCAGGCCTGCAGGGAGGGTGCAGTTAGGGGTGACCAGGCGAGGGGGGCAGTTGGGGGCTCATGCCTGCAGGGGGGGGCAATTGGAAGTGACCAGGCAAGCGAGGGAGGGGGGGCAGTTAGGTGTGATCAGGCAGGCAGGCAGGTGAGCAGTTAGTAACCAGTGGTCCTGGATTGTTAGAGGGATGTCTGACTGCTGGTTTAGGCCCGATCCTGTTGGGCCTAAACCAGCAGTCAGACATCCCCTGAGGGGTCCTGAATTGGAGAGGGTGCAGGTTGGGCTGAGGGGACACGCCCCATGCATGAATTTCGTGCACTAGGCCGCTAATATATATATGTGTGTGTGTGTGTGTGTGTGTGTTTCGTTGCCATTCTCATGCTTAGGGTTTATTTTCCTAAAGCTATATCTAAGATGGAAACATAAACCATTGTGATCAAAGATTTCCACTCATTCACTCACCAGTAGAAAGTTTTTAAGTTTGTAGATGAACAGAATAAATAATATTTTCCTGCAGAAGCTATTTTGTTGAACTCATGGTCTCGTCAATTTGCACACTATATAGAGATGATTATATAAAGTAGGTGAGCTAATTGAGTTTTCAAATAAACTTTTTATTTAGAATAATTTTATAATTACAGAAGCATAAAGTTAGAACAGACAATTCCTATATACCCAACAATCAATTTCCTTAGGTTGGGCTACACATCATGGCTTCTCTCCCAAAAGTACAATATGAAAAGAGAGGCAGGGGAAGAACAACTGTTTAGTGGAGAAACCTGACAAATACTACCTGAACTAGGTGATCAAGGTTAACATCAACAGTGGTAAGTCTTGGTGAGAATACATAACCTTAGTGTGATATGATGAAAATGGCACTTTACATTGGTGGTCTTCCTCTCAAAAAACCATAACCTGAGGCTGATCATGAGAAAAACATCAGACAGATTCTGATAAAGAATAATTCTACAAGTACCTGACCAGCACTCTTCAAAACTGTCAAGGTCATTAGAAAAACAAGGGAAGTCTAAGAATTTCTCATAGCCAAAAAAGAGAAGCCTAAGGAGACAAGATAAAT
This sequence comes from Corynorhinus townsendii, assembly GCA_026230045.1. Lineage (NCBI taxonomy): Eukaryota > Metazoa > Chordata > Mammalia > Chiroptera > Vespertilionidae > Corynorhinus > Corynorhinus townsendii. The sequence goes on along the minus strand of JAPDVU010000002.1, from coordinate 146,902,322 downwards.
AAATGCAATGTAGTTTCCTGGATGGAATCATAGTATAGAAATAGGACATTACATTAAAAACTATAGAAATCTGAATAACAGTAGTGTATGTCAGGTTTCCACATTGTAAAATTACTCTTTTTCTTCTACTCTCCATACTATACCCTCTGGAAGGAAGTCACTATTGCAGCCAACAAGTAAGTAGTAGAGAGTTATGTTCTGCCTCCTTGGAGATGGAATATCTACAGAAATTATTTGGAAGACTTCTGCTGGGTACATTTGCCTATTGTTTCCCCATTTAGTTATTTATTCAGTCATTTATTGTTACAAAACAATATGACTTCATTTTGTTCCTGAAATTGTTTCAGCTTTGGCCACTCAGAACTATTTCACTTGGCTCCTATATTCCTTTGACAAACTTTATCAATGTAAGTTGTTTTTGGCTTTGTTTTGTTTTTGAGCATATCCTCACCTTCTGACACTAAAGACACTCCAAATTCATCTTTTGTTGTTGTTGTTTTGTTTTGTTTTAATGATTCATTCCTAGAATCAGCCATTTCTTTAAGGGTTTTTGGTCCCTTTTATAGGACAACTAGTGGGCCAGTGCATGAAATTTGTGCACATTGAAAAGGGATTAATTAGAGGAAATAATTTAATATTGCTATTTGCCCTTTCTCTATAATAGAAGTGTTAGAGATGAAAAAAAATTAGTAAAATGTATATGAAAACCTTCCTCCTGTCAGAGTCTGGGGCACACCATGGGACCCAGAGTCAAGTCCCCACACACCCACATGTGCCTCAAAATCGTGTGAGACCCAGACCCACTGGCCCCCACCCACATTGGGCTAGATCCAGACCTGGCCAGTCCCACCCTGTCAAGCCCCGTGGGCAGGGGACATAGCCTCAGGTCCCCTGGCTGGGTTCCAGGACAGGTGGCATGGCCTGAGGTCCCCCAGCCCAGACCAGGGAGGGGGGCATGCCTTGAGGTCCCCCGTCAAGCCCGCCATGTGTGGGGCATGGCCTGAGGTCCCCTGTCAAGCCCCACCAGGCAGGGGGGCAAAGCCTCAGGTTCCCTAGCCCAGTGCTGGGGCAGGGGATGCGGCCTGAGGTCCCCCAGCCTGGTGCCGGAGTGGGGGTCATGGCCTTAAGTCCCCTGTCAAGCCCCACCTGGTGGGGGGAGCAGCCTGAGGTCCCCCGGCCTTGTGCTGGGGAGCGGAGAGCAGCCTGAGGTCCCCTAGCCCAGCACCAGGACGGGAAGCACACCTTAAGGACTCCATCAAGCCCAGCTGGGCAGGGGGGCGTGGCCTCATGTTCCTTGGCCTTGTGCCAGGGTGGGGGTCATGTCCTAAGGTCTCCCAGTCTGACGCCAGGGCGGGGGGTGCAGCCTGATGTCCCCTGTCAATCCCTGCCAGGTGGGGGAGGGCATAGCCTCAGGTCCCTGCTAATTGCTCATTAAGGCTCCTTATGGGAACATGGCTTCAGCTGTGGGTGCAGCCATCTTTGTGAGGGAGTGACGGTCAACTAGCATATTCCCTCTTTATTAGTAGGATGGTATTAGAAACCAAGATCTAAAATCTGGATGTGCTCATTGCTGCTAGAGTGTGGTTGACTAAGATAGGGCTGCTTTATAAAACACATTAGTATAATACTTCCCAATAGATTTTCTTTATTAAAGTACTTACTTTGACCTTCCTATAATTATTTTGACAATTTTACATTTTTTTCAAATACAATTCAGTACTTGTAATTTACACTGAGTTTGTAAATAATATCAAAGCATATTCAAATAACATAAAAAACATTGCTATCCTATCTAATAAAAGTGTAATATGCAAATTGACCATACCTCCACTATACCCACAAGCCACGCCCACCAGCCAATCAGGAGTGAGCATGCAAATTAACCCAACCAAGATGGCTGCAGCCATGAAGAGACCAGGAGGCTTGGGTCCCCTGGCAATGGAGGAAGCCAAGCTTTCCACCTGCCCTGGTGGGCCCAGGCCTCCGCTCAAGGCTACAAAGTTTCAATTGTAGAAGATAAGTAAATCCCAGATACCAGGGCCTCCACTTGGGTCACCATGGGGCGTGGCCAGCCTGAAAACCACCACATGCTCCTTGTCCAGGCTGCCCCATGCCCCGAGGGAACTCTCACCCTCATCCAGGACACCCTTCAGGGAAAACCAGCCAGACCTCACCCATTCACCAGGCCTCTATCCTATCTAATCCCATCTAATCAAAGGATAATATGCAAATTAACCATCACTCCAACACACAAGATGGCTGCCCCCATGTGGTCAAAGATGGCTTCCCCCATGTGGACACAAGATGGCCATCACAAGATGGCCAGCAGGGGAGGGCAGGTGGGAGGGACCAGGCCTGCAAGGGAAGGCAGTTGGGAGTGATAAAGCCTGCAGGGAAGGGCAGTTAGGGTTGACCAGACCAGCAGAGGAGGGAAGTTGTGGGGGACCAGGCCTGCAGGGAAGGGCAGTTGGAGGGACCCAGGCCTGCAGGGAAGGACAGTTGGGGGGACCCAGGCCTGCAGGGGAGGGCAGTTAGGGGTGACCAGGCTGGCAGGAGAGCAGTTAGGTGTCAATCAGGCTGGCAGGGGAGTGGTTAGGGGGTGATAAGGCTGGCAGGCAGAAGGGGTTAGGGGCAATCAGGCTGGCAGAGCCTAGGGACACCCTCCTCCCCACTGCACGGATTTTATGCACTGGGCCTCTGGTATATTAGACACCTGGTACACAAAATTCGTGCATGGGTGAGGTCCAGCCGACCCACCGTGATCAGGCTGGGCCAGCTGGGGGAAGGCACTGCGGGCAGTTGGCTGGCTGACCCACCCCTTGGTTGAACTCCCAGTCAAACTCCTGGTCGAAGGGACAATTTGTATATTAGCCTTTTATTATATAGAATACATATTTGACTCTTGAGTGAGTGAATTTGTCAGGTAACTGACAATACCAGCTCCTATTCTATGTTTTGCTTTAGCAGAAAGCTTAAAATTTGAACAGACAAGGTTAGGGTTGTTATTCTGAGGTAAACCCAAGGCTGCATTCTGGATCTCATTTCAGTTTTCCCTTGTTCTAGTTTTGTCCCTAGGTTCTGTGAACAGGAGCCTGAGTGTGATGAAATATAATTATTCCAGTAAGACCAATTTATTCAATAACTATTTATAAAGATCCTTGAAAAGATAACTGACTGGGCTAGTGCTTAACATGGAAATTTATAATCTATTTATAAAATTTCCTGAGAAATGAACTAACGGGGCTGGGACTCAACATGGAAACAGGTCCAGGTCTGTCTCAGTGGGTTTTCATAGTAAAATGCTATCATATATTTTTTAAATCTTGAAGGAAAAGAAGTTGCAGAGCAAGAACTGATTCAGAGCAGGAAAAAAAGAAAAAAGAAGAAGACAGGATTTTCTTTGTTCCCCATTATGTTTGAAATTATCTGCATAGCTTTACTTTCAGTGCCTTGCTTTTGAGTAACTGTGTCAGTATATAAGAGGAAAATAAGGAGATGGATGGAAATCCAAATGAAACCAAGTGCCTTCATAATCCCACACCCCAAAATTTTAATCTTATGGAAACACTTTTGGGATCAAGCTCAGGGAAAGTTTTTGTTTGTTTGTTTGCCTAAAAGCTTTATCCCATTTTTTGTAACAACATATATCACATGGGCTAATTAGTTGTGGTGCCTTGTTCTTTATAAATAGCTTGCACTATCTGGGCTGAGAATCTGTAAGCTGAAATTTAGCACACTTTTATCAATGTAAGGCAAGCATGTCAAACTCAAATGCTAATGCAGGCTAAATAAACAATGTTTAAGTTTATGTGGGCCACAAAAAAACCAAAGCTTCAATTTTCATAGAAACATAGGTTTATTTCAATAGAGACATGGTGAAAAGAAAGAACTGAAATAAATGAGTAACTGTTAACATAAAATAATGGAACATTTTAACAAATATTTATATTTTTCCTTGAACATTAACTTACCAGACACTGAATAACTACACAAATTAATAAGCATAATGCAAATAAACCTATTTTTTCTTGTTCTCTGAAAGCAAAATATTTCCTGTTGTGCACACCAAACAAGTCAATACAAGACTAATGATGTGGCAATCAGCTGCTAAAATATTTGCTGCAAGTATTAGTGGAGAGAAATGGTGCACCTGTGAATATGATGCGTAAGGGAAATACATGCTACACTATTACAGTAATCAGTCATTAGCGAACATTGTTCATTATTAATAACTAGAGACCCAGTGCACAAAATTCATGTCCCTCAGCCCAGCCTATGCCCTCTTGCAGTCTGGGACCCCTTGGGGGATGTCCACCTGCCGGCTTAGGCCCGATCCCCAGCAGTCAGACATCCCTCTTGCAGTCCGGGGCTCTTGCAGTCTGGGACCCCTCGCTCCTTACTGCCCACCTGCAGCGGAGGCGAGAGAGGCTCCCACCACTGCTGTTGTGCTCACCAGCCATGAGCCTGGCTTCTGGCTGAACAGTGCTCCCCCTGTGGGAGTGCACTGACCACAAGGGGACAGCTCCTGCATTAAGCGTCTGCCCCCTGGTGGTCAGTGCACATCATAGCAACTGGTCATTCTGCTGGTCGTTCCCCTGTTTGATTGATTTGCATATTAGGGTTTTATTATATAGGATTATGTATAACAGGATATTATAAAAAATTAAGTTACAAAATTTTTATTAAAAATTTCCTTACATACTGTTATATTGGCTGGGCTACAAAAATATTCATTGTGGGCCACATGGCCCATGGGCCACGAGTTTGACATGCTTGATGTAAGGGCACTGGAATATTAAGTTTTTGAAGTGAACAAATAAAACATTTCTCAGTTAACTAAACTGAAAAAGCCTATCTTTGAATGACAGTAAAACAGACTGATTTCTTAACTCAGTATCATGACTTACTGAAGAAAATAAACATGCATCAGCATTAGAAAGCACATTAGGATCACAAAATCCAACTAGTCCAATATATGTAATGGGGAAGTAACTCTATGTGTAGTATCAGCCAACAGTGCACAAGGGTTCCTTTTCCTCCACACACTTGACAGACAACACTCATCTCTTGTCTTTTTTGTAATAGTTAACAGGTGTAAGGTAATATCTCATTGTGGTTTTGATTCACATTTTCCTGATGATGAGTGATGCTGCACACCATTCCATATTGTTGGCCACTTCAATTTCTTTTTTGAAAAATGTCTATGCAGGCCTTTTGCCCATATCTTATAATTATTGTTATTATTATTTAAAATAACAGTTTACATTCAATTTTATTCTGTATTAGTTTCAGATGTATAGCAAGGTGGTTAGAATATTATGTACTTTACAGAGTGGTCCTACCAATGTTTCAAGTACCCACCTGGGCCAACACTTAGTTATCACAATACTATAGACTATACTAGAGGCCCAGTGCATGAATTCGTGCACTGGTGGGGGGCGTGGTCTGCAGGGATTGGCCCGCTCTGGGAGTGCTGCTCATCCTGGTCAGCCGAGCAGCTGTGGACCTGCGCACTGAGTGGCTGCTCCTGCTGTGGGAACATTGCTCATCTGGGTCAGCCAAGTGGTGCTCCCACTGTGGGAGTGCACTGACCACCAGGGGGCAGCTCCTGCATTGAGCGTCTGCCCCCTGGTGGTCAGTGTGCGTCTGTGCACCATAGTGACTGGTTGATCAGTTCTGGTTCTTCTGCCATTTGGTTGCTGGACTTTTATATTTTTATATATATATATATATATATATATATATATATATATATATATATATATATATATATATTCCTTAAGCTGTAATCTACATCTTTGTGACTGTTCTGTAACAGCAAATTTGTGCTGCTTAATCTCTGAACCTTTTTCATTCTGTACCCCAACTCCCCACTCTGACAACTATCGGTCTGTTCTCTGTATCTACTCTGTATCTATGGGTCTGCTTCTGTTTTCTTTGTTTATTTTGTACTTTAGATTCCACATATAAGTGAAATCATATGCTATTTGTCTTTCTCGACCTGACTTATTTCACTTATCTAACACCTGTGGGTTCATCCTTGCTGTCACAAAAGGTAAGTTTACATTCTTTTTACAGCCAAGTAGTATCTCATTGTATATATGTACCACAGCTTTTTTTTTTTTTAATCAGCTCATCTATTGATGGACACCTAAGTTTCTTCTGCCCATTTTTAATCAGTTTTTTTGTTGTTCTTTTACTTTTGATTTGTAAGAGTTCCTTGTATATTTTGTATATTAACTCCTAATCAGATATGGATTTCAAATATTATCTCCCATTCCATAGGTCACCTTTTAATTTTGTTACTATTTCTGCTAGCTCATTGGTTTTAATTTGTTTTTTGGTTTTAGTTTATTGAGATGTGAAGTTAGGTTGTTTATTTGAGATCTTTCTATTTTCTCTTATGTGTTAATCATTATAAAATTCCCTCTTAGAGACTGGACAAAAATCTTACACCTATGGATGAGGACAGTAGTGGAGGGTAGGGGTATGGGATGGGGTGGAGGGGACAGGGTGGAGGGGTGCTATGGGGGGGAAAAAAGAGGAACATCTGTAATAATCTGAACAATAAAGATTTATTTTAAAAATTACCTCTTAGAACTGCTTTTTCTGCATTCCATAAGTTTTGGTATGTTGTGTTTCTTTTTTCATTTCTCTCAAGATATGTTTTGAGTTCCCTTTTATTTCCACTTTGATGCATTGGTTGTTTAGGATTCTGTTATTTAATTGCACATTATTTGTGGGTGATCCAAATTTCCTCTTGCTATTGATTTCTAGTTTCATACCATTTCTGTAGTAAAACATACGTAGTATGACTAGATTGAAATCTGTATTTTCTAAGTCTTGTTTTGGTACCTAATATATGATCTATCCTGGAGAATGTTCCATGTGCACTTGAGAAGAATTTATAATTGCTGATGTTAGATGGACTATCCTGTATACTGATATGTATGTTAGGTTTCTTTGGTCTGAAGTATAGTTCAAGTCCAATGTTTTCTTATTGATTTTATATTTTGATTATAGATCCATTGCTGAAAGTAGGATAATGAAATTTCTGACTATAAGTGAATTTTTGGAAACTTCTTCGTTTAGATCTATTAGTATACACTTCATATATTTAGGTCCTCCAAAGTTAGGTACATAATTTACAAATGTTACATGCTCTTGATGCACTAACCCCTTTATCATTACATAATAACATTGTCCCTTTTTATAGTTCTGATTTAAAGTCTATTTTGCCTGATATACATATAGCTAGTCTTACTCTCTTTTGGTTATTATGTGCTAGAGTATCTATTCCATCCTTTCACTTTCAGCCTATCTATATTCTTAAATTTGAAGTGAGTTTCTTGTAGCCATCATTGAGTTAGGTCTTATTTTTCTATCAATTCAATCACTCTGTGCCCATTGATTTGATAATTAAATTCATTTACATTTGTAATAATTATTGATCGGTAAATACTTACTGTCATTTTTTAAATTGTCTTCTGGCTGTTTTGTTGTTATTTTATTTTGTTCATGCTCTCTTGCTGTCTTCCTCTGTGTACGGATGATGTTCTTTATGGTTTATTTGGATTCCCTTCTCTTTATCTTGTTTTATCTCCTATCGGTGCTGTGTGATTTCCCTGAGGTTTATGTGAAACATCTTATAACTTTCTATTTTAAGCTGTTAACTTAAATTTGATTAACATGTAAAAGCTTTGCCCTTTTGTTCCCTATTCCCACATTTTATGTTTTTTATGTCACAAGTTATATGTTATATTGTTTATCCATGAACAAATTATTGTAGCTATAGGTATTTTTTAAATATTTTTATTGATTTTAGAGGGCAAGGGAGAGGGATAGAGAGATAAGAACACCAATGATGAGAATCATTGATTGGCTGCCTCCTGCACGCCCCCTTCTAGGGATCGAGCCCGCAACCCAGGCATGTGCCCTTGACTGGAATCAAACCTGGGACCCTTCAGTCCGCAGGCCAACGCTCTATCCACTGAGCCAAACCAGCTAGGGCGCTATAGGTATTTTTAATATTTCTGTCCCTATATTACAATATTGGAGTTCCCTGAATTTGACTATATACATACTTTTACCAGTTTATTTTATATTTTCATATATTATTATTTTATTACTTAGAATCTTCTTATTTCAGCTTAGAGAATACCTTTCAGTATTTTTTCCAGTGTAGATCTAGTGGCGAGGAACTCCCTCAGCTTTTTCTTATCTTGCAAAGTCTTTATCTCTCATTCATTTCTACAAGACAATTTTTATGTGTTTGTTTATCATCACTCTTTTTTTTAATTTTATTTTTTTTCTTTATTGATTAAGGTATTATATACGTGTTCTTATCCACCCAGTGCCTTCCCACCCCCCCCCCCAACCCCACTCAAGCCCTCACTCCCCTGGTGTCTGTGTCCATTGGTTAGGTTTATATGCATGCATACAAGTCCTTTGGTTGATCTCTCCCCTTTACCCCACCCTCCGCTACCTTCCCTCTGAGGTTTGATGGTCTGATTGATGTTTCTTTGTCTCTGGATCTGTTTTTGTTCATCAGTTTATGTTGTTCATTATATTCCACAAATGAGTGAGATCATGTGATATTTATCTATCTGACTGGCTTATTTTGCTTAGCATATTGCTCTCCAGTTCCATCCATGTTGTTGCAAATAGTATTCCATTGTGTATAAAACAAGACAATTTTGATGCAGTATTATTGTTTGGAATTTTTTTCTTTAACACTCTTAATATGTCTTCTGATAATCTTATGGGGGTTTTGTTATAAGTGATAAGTGTTTCTCTCACTGCTTTCAAGGTTTATTGTTTGTCTTTGATTTTAGAGTTTTATTATTATGTGTCTTAGAGAAAATCATTTTGCCTTAAAATTTGGAGGAGAAATATCAGTTTTATAAATTTGGATATCCAAATCTCTCTCCAGTTTTGGAAAGTACTCAACCATTATTCATTTAAATAATATTTCTTCCTTTTTCTCCCTCTCTTCTCCTTCTGGGGATTTACCCCCTTCTCTATAATCCCAATTTTTATTATTCACCATATTTATATTGTTTTTACAAATCAGTAAAGCACATTGTGGAATGTTAAAAGATACATATAAAAGGTGGAAAATAATATTTACCAAAATAAGTTTATACTCTACATGCTATCTTATAACTTGTTTCTTTCAGTTTATTATCTCAAACACACTGTGTTCCAATGTTTCTTATCTAATGCAAGTTTATATTGCCCTTTCCCTTATTATACAAATATGAGCTTTACAATTGATTTGTCCAAGTCAGAATGCAATACAGAATACAATGCATTATATCTACATATTTTAGCTCTTAGATATCTTTTAACCAAGCATGACCCTACCATCACTACTTTGTGTGTGTGTGTGTGTGTGTGTTTGTGTGTGTGATAATTAACACTTTTCATTCCTTCTTTCTAATATTCCTCTTTAGTGTATTTTAGCAAATATGACCTAATCCATTCTTCCTTTTTCTTCCACAAAGAAAATGTATAAGCATATCTCATATTGTATATGATCCTGCTTTGTGTTTTCAATCACACAAGAATACTCGTATATCCTGGAATTCTGTCTGTATCATTTCACAGGAATCATCATTGTTTTTGAACACAGATAGATAACATGATCAATAGGCACTATGCAAAACAGCATTCAGGCCTTAGCTCATTTAATTCTCACAAAATTCTGGTGAGGAGGCTGCACAGATTTCCCCTCTCCACTGAAGCACTCATCCCCTGAGCTGTTGGTAGAGAACCTGCACTTCTCACTTGAGACCATCTTTAGGACTTGCTTTTGCCTACAGTGCCTTACCCCATGTCTCAGCCCTTCCCAATGCTTGGTCAGTGTATTAGTTCAAATGCAAATCCTGTCACCCCAATTTGAAAGGATTCTGGGGTTGGGAGACCAGCCAGCTCCAGTTCTCCCATTAAAATCGGCTGAGCTCTTTGCTGTGACTTTATCCCCCTTAAACTTGTTCCTTGCCCAATTCTGCTTGTTTTACCCCTGTTATTCAAAGAGCTGAGGTCCAAGAAAACCTTAGTGTATTGATTGTCAATTCCAAAGCAAGAACCCAGAGAACTGGCTCTGAAAGGCCTGGGTTTATTAGGACATACATGCGTACCAGGGGTGGCCGGCTGGTGAAATTTTACTGCCACTCAGGCTTTCTCAGTACAAGGTTATATAGAGTACAGAAAACAAAGGAAAACAGGACATGCAGGGAGGTTATGTGAAATCAAATTTCAAGCTGTTTCTCTGTATTTGTTACAATCCGGGCTCACATTCAGAAGCAGTTTCTCTCTTGACGGGGGAGCTGGCCAGGCTCCCAAAGTCTCACAGTCCACTTGCAGAGGACCTTCACTGCATCCGCAGGATGGAAGGGTGAGTTGGAGCGTGGAAAGGGGCCCATGTTCTCACATACCATACAATCCCCTACAAACAACACTCTTCAAGATCCTTCCTACACACCATTTCTTTACAACTTCTGTGTCCCGAGGAACTGAACCTGTTACATCTAATGGGGAACATTCTATGAGGATCTCAGTTTTACAGATGAGAAAATTAATAAATGCATTAGGCAAGGAATTGCTCCAAAGCATCAGCTGGTAAGTTGTGAAGCCTGGATTCATACTCAAGTTTTCCTGTACTGTTTATACCACTTCACAGCACTAGCCAATCCATTTAATCTAAGCATTGTTTCCTCCCTCTGTCCTGAAACACTCCAATTTCCTTCTAATAGATCTCCTTGTCTTACTCTTCACCCATTCCAGTCTACAAACAGAGTGGTCTTTCAAAACCTTAAAAGAGATAACTCCCACATATAAAAACTTTGAACACATTAGTCTTGTACTTAAGACAGAAGAACAAAGATTTTACCATGACACTCAGGCTCTCCATTGACTAAATTGTCTGCCCCTAGAATTCATATGTTAAAGCCCTGACTGCAATGTGACTGTATTTAAAGATAGGACTTTTAGATCCAGTTTTCAGAACTTTGATAAAATAAAAGTCTGTTGTATAAGCCACTCAGTCATGGCATTTTGTTACGGCAGCTTGAGTTGACTAAGACACCATTATTTGGTCTCTGAATCTTCCTCAAGCCTCACATTTCTGTCCCACTATTCTCTTCAGTTCACCGGTGCTCATAATGCACTCACTTACCATAGGGCTAACTGTCTTTTACACCTTCATTTGAATAGCTGCTGCTCAAGCTTCATCTCCTCTTAAATAAAAGTTAACTGTCCTGGCCAGTGTGCTCAGTGGTTAGAGTGTTGGCGTGCAGACTGAAGGGCCACAGGTTCCATTCCAGGTCAAGAGCATGTACCTGGGTTGCAGGTTTGTTCCCCACCCAGGTTGGGGTGTGTGCAGGAGGAAGCCATCCAATGTCTCTCTCCACATCGATGTCTCTCTCTCTCTCTCTCTCTCTCTCTTTCTCTCTCTCTCTCTCTCTCCCCCCCTTCTCCTCTTCTCCCCTTCCCTTCCCCTCTCTCTTTAAAGCAATGGAATGAATATCCACAGGTGATGATTAACAACAACAAAAATGTTAACTACATAGAGTATCCTTTCCTGAGTGCCTAGTTAGGTTAACTCCATTTATTTATTAGCCCTCATAGTATCTATAATGAGTAATGCTCACCATGTTTGTGCCTATTTGTATTATCTATTGTCTTTGGTTTACTCTGTATTGAAGTATAACCTACACAGAGGAAATACATAAACCATAAGTGCACCATGCAAAGAATGTTCAAAAAGTGAACACACCTGTGTAATCAGCATCCAGATTTAAAAAGCAAGACATGACCAGCATCCCCGAGGCCTCCCCTTTCCCTCTCATTTACCATTTTCTTTTGCCTGCTATGATGATGAGCCTGCTTTCAAACACTATTGTGTGGCTTTTTAATGTGTTTTCAATTTAGCTCTGCTAAACTATGTTTCTCAGAATTCCCTTTCTTATATGTTTTCAATTAGGTTGAGGCACAAAAGAGGTTCTTATGGGAGACTGGGAGTGCAGAAGCTCAGTGGCTGCTGCCTTATAGCTCACAGGCACTGTTGCTAATTGCGGTCTCACCTCCTTTTTATGGGGCAGCAGCCTGTTTTGTACCTGCTCCAGCTTCCCCTACATCCTCCTTCAGAGTCTCCTACTTCCTGGGTCAGGTGTGTGTACTTAATTAGTTCTGTGATGAAGAGTCCCAGATTCTGCAGGACACCCATACCACCACCATCCGAGGCAACCAAAACTGGATTGGTTTCAATCTGTCCTCACAGGCTCTGCCTCATGATTCCAGCTTGTTCCCTGCCTTGCCCCAGGCACACAAACTTTAAACCCGTTTTTCTTCTCCATTGCCTGCCCTATAGATCTCCAGTGCCAGCATTAGCCTTACAGAGCCTGCTTAAGTGTGATCCCACAATTAGTAAATTCATGTTCCTATAAGAAATCATAGCGCTCAGGCCAGTGTGGCTCAATTGGTTGAGTGTAGTCCATGAAGGTCACTGGTTCATTTCCTGGTCAGGGGACTTGCCAGGGTTGCAGGCTCAATCCCCAGTAGTGGGGCATGCAGGAGCAACCAGTTGATGTTTCTCTTTCACAAGGACCTTTCTTCCTTCCTCTCTTTCTCAAATTAATAAAAACGTATTAAAAAAGAAATAATATATTTTTATCTACCTAGATATATGATATAAACAGATAGATCTATATATATTATTTATTTACATATATGTGTATACATATAATCAGACTTTCCTGATTAAAATTTGTAATTACTCAAAGTTCATATTCCTTCCCAGTCTGTAAACATCATGATATCAAGGATTATTCTTTATTCTATCCTGACTAAAATTGGCTCATACAAGTGTCAGGGAATGCCATTGTATTTCCTGTTAACATAAAATTGATACTCTCCATGGTCTTCCAATATTACATACTCTTTCTTCTTCCCTGGTTATATCGGCTTTCAGTTAGATCTCTCTCTCTCTCTTTATCAGCTTTCAGTTAGATATATATCTCTCTCTCTTTCTCTCCATCTCTCTCTCTCTCTCTCTCTCTCACACACACACTTTAGTATAAACAATGAACAACTTCTTTTGCAATGGGATTATTACTAATAATTAGTGTTGACCAGGAATTTTCTCCATGAAAATCAGAACAGAGATTTTGGTTATCGATCCTTTAACATTTATAATAAAATATTGTAAAAAATGATATAATACTTTAAAAAATCCTCAACTATATCTTACAATATACTTTACTTGGATTGACTTCATAAAAATAAAATAGTGTTGGTTGGTTTGTCCCTGAATCTCTCTCAGCACCCATCTCCCAACTCTATTTTCACTTCCTTTGACTAATTTAAATCTTATATTTATCCTTCTAAACTTTACCTACTCCTCCAAGAATCTGTTTTTCACTTCTCTCTAAACTACCAAACATGGTTAATTAGACTAAATTACCATATGCCCAAAGAACCATCACATTACTCACCACACTATATAGTTACAGTTATTGCTTGTTTACTTGTCTGATTCCCACTTGTCCTTAAAGACAGGGCAAAAATATCTTTTTTTTTTTTTTTTTTTTTTTTTTTTTTTTTTAGTATATCAGTGCACATCACATTTCTTGGTGCATTTTTCCCCCTAAATAACAAAAAAGTAATTGAACTCTAATCTAAATAACTTAAATTCAAGTGAAATATCAAATATTCCCTACCCATATCATCTTGGAAGAATACCCAAGATGAGATAAATTAAACTCATATTTTCTGAAACTTAACCATAAAATAGTGATATCTTAATATTTTACACTAGAGGCCCAGTGCACAACATTCATGCAAGAATAAGCCTTCACAGTCCTGGCTGCCTCAGCCCTCAAAGTCTAGGCTGCCAGGGGCGGCTTCATTCAGTAGGTCATATGGAAGGTCATCTGGACTGTCATTCCATTGTTCGGCTGTTTGGTCAATTTGCATATTACACTTTTATTATTATAGATTATTATTATAGACTAGAGGCCCGATGCATGAAATTTGTGCATAGGGGGATGTGTCCCTCAGCCCAGCCTGCACCCTCTCACAATCCAGGACTGCTGGCTCCCAACTGCTCACCTGCCTGCCTTCCTGATTGCCCCTAACCACTTCTGCCTGCCAGCCTGATCACCCCCTAACCACTCCCCTGACAGCCTGATTGATGCCTAACTGCTCCCCTGCCAGCCTGTTTGTCCCTAACTGCCCTCTCCTACAGGCCTGGTCCCCCCCAACTGCCCTTCCCTGCAGGCCCGGTGGCCCCCAATTTCCCTCCTCTGCCAGCCTGGTCCCTCCCAACTGCCATCCCCTGCTGGCCATCTTGTGGTGGCCATCTTGTGTCCACAGGGGGGCAGTCATCTTTGACCACATGGGGGCAGCCATCTTGTGTGTTGGAGTGATGGTCAATTTGCATATTACTCTTTTATTAGATAGGATAGAAGCTTGGTGCACGAGTAGGGGCAAGCTGGTTTGCTCTGAAGGGTGTCCCGGATCAGGGTGGGGGTTCCCTTGGGGTGTGGGGTGGCCTGGGCGAGGGGCTTATGGTGGTTTGCAGGCCAGCTATGCCCCCCAGCAACCCAAGTGGAGGCCTGGTATCTAGGATTTATTTATCTTCTATAATTGAAACTTCATATCCTTGAGTGGAGCCAAGCCTCCTGCTTGCTCTGTGGCCACAGCCATTTTGTTGGGATTTATTTATCTTCTATAATTGAAACTTTGTAGCCTTTAGTAGAGGCCTGGGCCAGCCAGGGTGTGCGGAAAGCTTGGCTTCCTCCATTGCCGGGGAAACCCAAGCCTCCTGTTCACAGCCATCTTGGTTGGGTTAATTTGCATATTTGCTCCTGATTGGCTGGTGGGTGTGGCTTGTGAGTGTAGCAGAGTGATGGTTAATTTGTATATTGCTCTTTTATTAGATAGGATGCTTCTTACCTATTGAGATTGTTCTGACCACTTCTACCTAATTTTTCTTTTTGTTCTGTCATCCTGAAAATAATGGAAACATCCATGCCGTATGAGCTATATGCTGATTATGTTACTCATTGATGTCACCTAATAGGGCAGAATATGTTCTTTATTAGTTATATAATTTTCCTATACTTTGAGGGCTTTCTACAATCAAGTCTTTGTGGAAGGTGGGGCAGATTCTTAATATCAACAAGGATTGAGCTTGCTCTGGTGAGCACATAGAACACTATTCGTGATCTTCCAAACCACTCTTCTTCTTTTCACCCCAGTATTGGAAATCCTTTTGGGGGATAAAAATTGTTCATGGTAACACTCTAGCCATGCCGTGCCCCTTTCATCATGAGTCTAGATGACTCAGGACCTCTGACAGACTGTTCCCATTGCAGACTTATCACCAATCTCCTTCCCTTACATGCAAGGTGTAAATCCTTGTGTTTCTCATTAATGTGATCATGATGGTTATTTTCAGAATTTTGTAAAGCTGGCCTGACTTTTGTGTGTTTGTTGGGGGAAGGGGGTGGAGGCAGGAGGAAGACAGATATAACCATTGGTTATTAGGTTCAGGCTGAGAGACAATGTAATCATGACTAAATATTAGAGTAATACTTGCAGATAGGGAGAAGCAATACCTAAATACATGCTCTATAATAGAGCTCAAATAAAGAAAAAAATCAGTGAGAAAATGGGCACTTAAAGGAGAATAGGGAATTTATCACAGCCTTATTACTTAGATAGTTATTAGAGCATATTCTATCAGTGTAGGCCGAGAACTCCTCTTGTCCAGCCATGTGGACCACCTGTACTGTTTGCATTTTGCTCATCATTTTTTATAATGCATGGGCAGAATAAATTTATACTTTAAAAGGTTTTTGTTGCAGAACTAAGCTGTCTATTTTTTAAGAGGAGAAAAACTGAGGTGAGAACTAGTAATATAAAACAGTTGAAATTCATCACTATAAAGGATCCCAACCTCCAATGGGAGCAATGCAGCCACGTGAGGTGTTAACCAAAGCAGCAGAGGTAAAAGGATTATTAAACCTCTCCGGGTCAGAATATTTTGTGCCTCACCTTCAAGAGAAGTGTTCATTTCACATGCAAGTGACTCAATAGACTAACAAAGGTCTCCTAGAAAGTAAAATCTTAAATATAATAAAATGTTTTCCAGTAGAAACATATTAGTATATTTTAATAGAATATTTTAATACAAAAATATTTTTCTATTAACTACCCAAATAGACTATTTTTATTATTTCATCTAAAAAATATTTTTATTGATTTGAGAGAGGAAGGGAAAGGGATAGAGAGATAGAAACATCAATTATAAGAGAGAATCACTGATAGGATGCCTTCTGCATGCCCCACAAAATGGACTGAGGCCACAACCCAACCTAGGCATGTGCCCTGACTGGGAATCAAACTGTGACCTTCTGGTTCACAGGTTGATGCTCAACAACTGAGCCAAGCAGGTCAGGCTATTTCATTTTTATAGTTACATATATAATAAAATTTGCCATTTTAACCATTTTAGATGTGCAATTCATTCATAATATTGTGCAGCCATCAAGAGTTTCTAATTCCAAACATTTTTGTCACCCGAAACAAAAATTATTTACTCATTATGCAATAACTCCCCATTCCCCTGACCAACCTCCTGCCTTTGGTAACCTCTACTTTCTGTCTCTATTAATTTCCCTTTTTCCAGATAATTTGTGTGAGTGGAACCATACAATATTTGTTTTTTTTGTGTCTAGTTTATTTTATTTAGCATTGCATTTTTGTGGTTCATTCATGTTATAGCATGAATCAGAACTTCATTTCTTCTTATGGCTGAATAATATTCTGTTTTATCAATGCATCACATTTTATTTATCTATTCATCTGTTGATGGAACTTGGGTTGTTCCCATATTTTCTCTATTGTGAATAATTCTGCTATGAACATTGGCATACAAGTATCTGAGGCCTTATTTTCATTTCTTTTGGATACTTAGGATTGGATTTAATATACTACTTTACATTGTATGATGTTAAAGAAACTAAAAATGTTTAGCAATCTACCGGTTATATATTTAAATCTGAGAAATATTTTTAAAATATTATTTCTATGTAAATTTCTATTTAATATAGAAGACTACAAGACAGGTTTATAAAATAAAATATGGCATTCCCAAATGTGTCTTTTTCTATTAAAATTTGATGCCATTATACATGAATGCTCTGTTCTTTTTAAAGACATAATCAATAAGTTAGTTATTAATAGTTAAAATAGTAGCTAAATAATAATTAACAGTTAACAAGAAACCCTTACATGCACATGTTCTTAAACTCTCAGGATAAACTGGTATGTTTGTTACCATTTTTTTATCATGATTAAACTCATTGTGGAGAATTCTAGTGCATAAGATAGGATATATTTAAAATATAAAAAGTAAAAATATTTATATTAGTAAAGAAGAATATGTGCAAACCAGACAGACACTGAGAAAAAGAGTGAGATTTTTATGAGAGATAAAGAGAGATAACTTAGAGAAAAAATAATAAAACTAAATTGTTTGCATTATTTTAACACTAATAATAATGAAGAGAAGGAGGAGGAGGAGGAGGAGAGACAAAAGAAAAGATAAAAGCATAGAATGAATCTGAGGACAAGAACATAGAATGACTCTGAGGATGCTCACTGCATGTATTCTCCTGGTTGTGCTGGCAATAAGATCCCTCCCCCCTTTTAAATTAATGAAAATAAAATAACAGCAAATGAAAGAAATGTTGTGGTTTCCATAAATTATAGCTCTCTCTAAACTTATGAGATAATCTGAGTAGTAGTTGAGAGAAGTTTTGCTGTAGATAACTAATGATGTTATTAAATGGGATGTGACACACTGACTTGCCTTGGAAAAAATGAAAAGGAAGATTCCTGATTGATGTACAGTTCTCTTACTCTCATCTCTATAGATTGCTCCAGGAAACAGCTGGGGGAAAATCGAATAAAAACTTTATATACAAAAGTCTTAACTTGAACTTGTATGCTTGAGAGATAGTCTGGACATTTTTGAGTTCTACCTCTCTCACTGAATGCTAGAAATAACTCTTGATAAATGAATCACCTAGTTATGCATCCACATGGTATCACCTGTTCAGTATCACTGCTTGGAGGAGATCCTAAAATAATCAGGGATCTTAGACAAGAAGGTGATACTCTCTCTTTCTCTCTCTCTCTCTCTCTCTCTCTCTCTCTCTCTCTCTCTCTCTCTCTCTCTCTCTCAGCTCTATATTAAAGTTCAGATAAATCTAAATCACCTGTTTCTTCTACTGATTTGTATGCTTTGCCTATAACCCCTGAGGACTGTAGAAGTGGAAGTGAGTGAAATATGCATATGTAGCCAAAAAGAGTCTGTGGCCTGACTTACCCATTGAATGAACAAATAAATCAAATGAATGGAGTTCAAGTAACTGACTCAAGTTGTTGAGCTTAGAAACTGATATTATTAAAACTCAGGTCCTTGGCCTCTAAATTCTATCTGTATCCACTGAATCACAGTATCATTATTGTGTCAGATTGTGCCAGACTATTTTATACAATGAGGAAAAACAATGAAATGTAAATAATATAAAAATTACACCTAGTACAAGATCCACTATTGTAAGTGTTCATAATAAAAACTTCAGAGGTGGGGTAAATTCAGGATGAGTTACTTAGAATGCTTGAAGAACTTCAAGTTTCTTTTCTTTTTTTGAGATTTTATTCAATGTGTTTTATTTTTTTTTTAATCTTTATTGTTGAAAGTATTATATAAGCCCTTCTTTTTTCCCCCCATTGACCTCTTCCAGCCCGACCCTGACCCCGAAGCCTTGGCCACCCCATTGTCTGTGTCCTTTCTGCTTAGCTAGCCTTTCCTGTATTTACAACTCAACTACAGCGGTTCTATCCGTCACTCAATAGAAGTTGCCAAGAAAAAGGGAGGAGGATTTATTCTTGAATTGTGTCTCTTTTCAAGAGCAAGAGTAACTTTCCCAGAAGTCCCCAGCTGAGGTCTTCAAATTATTGGCCAGATATGTATCACATCCCTCTCCCTAAGTAAGGCAGTGGCAAGTAAAATAATTGTTGGAATTTGCTTAGACTAATCAAGATTCAGCCCTGGGATGAGAAAACGTCAGCTCCTTTGGAAGCACATGCCTCCTAATATCTGAAAACATCAGTCAATCTAGTATTTGTCACTTCTGCCTTACAACCTTTGTACTCTTCCTGGTTGGGTAAGAAATAGACTAGAGATTTTTTAAAAAAAATTTCAGTCTTATTTCTTCTAGAAGAAATAAAAAGAAGGTGAAGTCAAGAAGCAGGATTCCTCACTTGCTTGACAGAATTTAGCCAGGGCACGTGAACTTAACCTATAATATTTGTTTTATCAGTTTATGGTTGTGTTTCACATGGAGACACCAAATTTTTCCTCTCTAAGAGAAAGCATAAAATTACTTTGGTAAAGGAAAAGTTGTGTTTTCCTTTTTATTTAATTTATGATAGTTGACATGCAAAAAGAGGAATACATAAGGAGGTAAAAAGTAATACCTGTGGTCTGCTGATACCTTATATAATAAAAGGCTAATAATATGCAAATCGACCAAACGGCAGAACGACCAGTTTCTATGATGCATACTGACCACCAGGGGCCAGATGCTCAATGCAGGAGCTGCCCTTTCGTCATCAATGTACTCCCACAGGGGGAGCGCCGGTCGGTCAGCAGGTCAGCCAGAAGCCCTGAGCCAGATTCACAGCTGGCGAGCACAGCCACAGCGGCAGGAACCTCTCCCGCATCCATGGCAGTTCTAAGGAGCAGTGAGTCGAGTGGGGAAGAGCCTGCTGCTAAGTAGTGAGCAGACGGGCAGTAAGGAGCGAGGGATCCCAGATTGGGAGAGAGATGTCTGCCTGCTGGCTTAACTGGCAGTCAGACATCCCCCGAGGGGTACCGAACTGTGAGAGGACACAGGCTGGGCTGAGGGACTCTTCCCCCACCTCCAGAGATGACAGAGGCAGAGATAAAGATAGATATGTGACTATAGTATAGTATAGTATAGTATAGTATAGTATAGTATAGTATAGTATAGTATAGTACAGTATAGTACAGTACAGTATAGTTTAGTACAGTATAGTTTAGTACAATATAGTATAGTATAGTATAATTAAAATAGCAATAAATAGTCTATCATTGGTTCAAAATATGTTTTACATTCCCATATGTGGCCATTTCAATTCTTAAAGTGTAGGCAACGTTTTCTTCCAATGTTTTTCTCTTCTCAAATGGCTCTGTAATTTAGATAATAGAAAGCAGAGCACATGATTAATGAGGCTGTGAATTGAGGATGGGACAGCTGCTGGATCACAAAGAGATGCTTTGTGGGCATGTTACTACATGAACAAGGAACTCTACAAATTGACCATTTGTTAAGCTAATTGAATACCTCTGTGAGTTTTATTGTAACTTTTGGTTAGGCTAGGACAGTGGTCGGCAAACTCATTAGTCAACAGAGTCAAATATCAACAGTACAACGATTGAAATTTCTTTTGAGAGCCAAATTTTTTAAACTTAAACTTCTTCTAACACCACTTCTTCAAAGTAGACTTGCCCAGGCCATGGTATTTTGTGGAAGAGCCACACTCAAGGGGCCAAAGAGCTGCATGTGGCTCACGAGCTGCAGTTTGCCAACCATGGGGCTAGGACATAACCAAGTGTTTACAGCAATCTAGAGCAGCTCAAGCAAAGCCATAGTGTGTTATTGATAGTACCAACATTCCCAACATTCAACAAGGCTGAACCTATCAGGCTGCTCTATGTGTCTTCATAATCCTTGATGCCCTGCTTGCTCTCTGTTTCCTCAATGGAGGATGAAGTGCCTTCTAGGAATTTCAATTGCTTAAGATGCTTTCATTACGCATTTCCAGTCCAGTCTGCCTTACATCAGTGACCAATGTTTGCTTACTTTTTCCAAATTTCTCCTCATTTCTGTCTAGAGTACCTGCCCAGCGCCACATCTCTTTTTCTTCGTCAGAATAGAAATTGAGAAAAAGGAAAATGGAGATATGATTAATGGTGGGAAAATATAAAAGTATTAATAATAATGTGCTTTTTCTTGCACTTATCATCCCTCCCTCTATTTACAGAAATACAATATTCCAGAAATATTATATCTTTTTGTGTCAGCAAGATTTCTAAAGAAATAGAACTAATATTGGATGCATATAAGTACCTTCCAGGATGATAGAAATCATACATTTTTCAACTAGTTCTCAACAGCTTTCACTTCTACCACTTCACTAATCCAGCTCTTGTCAAAGTCAAGTTGGGAAAATCAAAATTTGTATCCCAGTCCTTGTCCTAACTGCTACAGCATTTAGTTGTGGTTGGTACTTCTCTTCTCCTTAAAAAAATAACTGCCCTCAAGACCTGGTCAGTGTGGCGCAGTTGGTGGGAGCATCATCCCATTCACCAGGAGGGGTGTGTTTGATTTCTGATCAAGGCGTGTACTCAAACTGTGGTTCAATCCCTGGTCTGATTGATGATTCTCTCTCTCAAATTAAATAAATAAATAAATAACTGTTAGCAAGCTTTAAAAAACCTGAAAATATTTTCCTCACTTTGCTGTTAAAGCACTACTCTCCTAATATTCCTTCCACCTCATTTAACAGTCCTTTTTAAGTCTCCTTTTCTGATTTCTCCTCATCTTATCAGATATAATACCCTTGTTTAGCAGGGTTGTATTTTTTGTTTTAGTATTTTGAGTATATATACCTTTACTAATGAGTTTCATACTTTCTTAGACTATGTTGCTGTTTAGGATTATTTTGATTCAACTTACAGAACTCTCTTTATCATTATTTGCAAGGCCTGGCTAGTGGTGATGAACTCTTTCAGATTTTTGTTTGGGCAAATCTTTATCTCATCTTCATTTCTGAAGGACAGTTTTGCCAGGTATATTATTCTTGAATTCAGGGTAAATATGGTGATTATATGTGTGACTTTATGAGAAACTGCCAAACTGTCCTCGTGAGATTGAATTATTTTATACTGCCCAAAACTCTTCACTTCCTCACCAATACTTGAAAAACTTACTTAAAACTTGAGGAAGAACTTGAAGTATATGAGGAAATTTTCATGTGTATATCAGGCAAAGGGAACAGCCATTTCAAATACATCATACCAAAAGTACCTGGAATGTATGGAGGAATCTGGTATGCTGGAGTAGAGGGAGGCTAGTAAAGAAAAGTGAGGTAATACAGAGGTCTTACATTGTAGAATGCTGTGCCCATGGGTGAGTGCTTTGTCTGCAGAGTAAAAGCAGTAACTATTGTAAGGTTTGAGAAGGAATGAGAAGATTGACCTGCCTGGGCTACTGAGAAGAAATTATAGGGGTATGCAAAGTAGAACAGAAGACAATTAAGAGGCTATTGCAATTATCCATGCCAAAAAAAATTAAAACCTGGCTGGGACTAAGGTATACATAGTCAGGGGCTATGGTGAGAAATAGTAGGGTTTTGGATATATCTGAAGGTAGAATCATTATAATGCCCTAAAGCAGTGGTTCTCAACCTTTCTAATGCCGTGACCCTTTAATACAGTTCCTCATGTTGTGGTGACCCCCAACCATAAAATTATTTTTGCTGCTACTTCATAACTGTAATTTTGCTACTGTTATGAATTGTAATGTAAATATCTGTGTTTTCCGATGGTCTTAGGCTCTACAGCAACGGTTACCAACCTGTGGGTCATGACCCACAGGTTGAGAACCGCTAGCAGGGTAGCCTAAGACCCCATTGGAAAACACAGGTATTTACATTACGATTCATAACAGTAGCAAAATTACAGTTATGAAGTAGCAGCAAAAATAATTTTAGGTCTTAGAGCAGTGGTCGGCAAAGTGCTGCTCGCGAGCCACATGTGGCTCACGAGCCGCGGTTTGCCGCTCTGTTGACTAATGAGTTTGCAGACCACTGACCTAGACTCTCGATTCCAATAGTTACAGGCTGTTGTTGTTCCTTGTGATTAAGCCCCTATCCCAGTGGTCGGCAAACTCATTAGTCAACAGAGCGGCAAACCGCAGCTCGTGAGCCGCATGTGGCTCGTGAGCCCCAGTTTGCCGACCACTGCCCTAGAGGAATTGATGTTGTAAGGAAGAGACTTAAGACTGACTTAAGGTTTCCCCTGCAAACAACTGATTTGTCATCAACTAAGACTGGAAAGAGGGCAGTTAGAGCAAACTTGGGGAGAATACCAGGAAATATGTTTTAGACATATGTGTTTTAGAAAGAAATCCAAGTGGATATGTTGAGCAGGCATTGCATCTACGAATCTGAAGTTCAGAGGAGAGGTTCCAGCCAGTAGGATCACTAGTGTAGAGACAATTTTTAAAACTAGAACACTGCTTTATTTTATTTTATGCTTATGATGTTTATTTTTGTTCATTTTTGTTTTCTTTTACATAACATTTTGGAATCCTTCCAGTTTTCATCCCACCTCATAGAAATGGACACACTGTTTAGTAATTTATTTGTTGACATTCCAGCTGTTACTTACAGTATCTTCTTCTCTCAAAATCAGAAAATTAGGAATAACATGATGCTTGAAAATCTTGCCAGCTCAGTACATCTGAAAGCAGTAAGTATCTGATTTAAGAGATGTACAACTATCTTATGGGGTAAGAAAATACATGTGACCCAAATATTAATAATTTTCCATTTTAAAAGGTTTTGAAAATAATTAGAAAAGTAAATTTAGAAGAATTATGTTTTCAGATGATTACAATATTTCCTTCAACCCTGGACTCTTTGAGGCATCTTAAGAAACCATTGTGTGCTGTGGAAAACATTTGAGTTCATTGAAAACATCACATAATCTTAAATGTACATAAGGTAGATACAAAGAACAGTGTTTTTACTAATTCAAGTCTGGAGCAATAATTACAATGAAAGCTAAATTTGGCTACCTGTCTAACATAAACAAAAGAAATCTTTTCTATTGTACTCTAGGAGGTTTGAATTTTATAATGTTCATATATGTTTTTGCAATTAGTAGTATTATTCTAAGGGTTATATGTGTGCAGTTGATGATGCAAAGGTGAAGTCTTGATGGCATAATTGTCAGGTTTTTAAGTTTACTTTTTTGAGATTTGGAGGGTACTGACTACAGGGACATGTCTTGCAATTTCTTTGTTGTGCCGTTATATCCCGCTGGGCTTTTCTTATGCTCAAAAACACAAATTGTAGTTAATAATCAATAGTTGTTCTTGGCATTAAGGCAAGATTTTATGTTCTTTTGTACCCTGTGTACTTGGAATAACATTCTAAACTCGTTTCTAATCAATTAAAGGTGGTTTCAGGCCCTTGTTATATGATTTGTGATAAGTTAAGAAAACCTCTTTAAATAAAAATGGGGCTATAAACCTCCTCTGGAACAACCATATATGGATATCTACAAAAAGCCTGGCACCATATTTTTTAACTTGTAACTTAAGAGTTCTCATTTTCAATTGCTGCAGTGTTTGTGTTTACAATGGCTGACAGAACGCAGGAAACAGAGGCCATTTTACAGTTTAGCCTTTGGCTCAATGTCCTCTTGTACAACACACCACAGAAACATGTTCAGCTTTATGAAGAGGAATGTGATTTTGTTTTGTTTTGTTTTTACTTTTTTATTTTCTTATAATTATAAATTCACAATAAGTTTCAAATATAGTATAGTATGTGTATCTTTTGTGCAATTTCGCCCAGTAAATTCATTCTACAGAATTTCAGTGCAATATCAAAACCAGAAATTTGATGTTGGTACCGTTTGTGATAGTTCTAATGTTTGTGACATTTTATTACATATGTAGATTAATGTAACTGCCAGAATGTTCATTTATATGAGATATAATAGCATAGTGTTTTCTAAATTAAAAGTGTCAGTGCACTTATATATAAATATGGACTGCCCCTCAAGAAAATTACCTTAAAAGATTATAAACTTCTTTTAAATATAGATATTGAGTTTAAAAATATATATCTGAAGCTCTTTTCTCATGCAGCTATTCTTCTAGCTCATTTGTAAAACACAAAGGAAACTCAAAGGAAAACCCAAAGGAAACTCACCTAGAGCAGTGATCATGTCCTGAAGTTTTACTGTATTTCCTCTGAAGGTTGTTGTCTTGTTCCCTGCTTTGGTGGTGCTAAATGCACAGTTCTTTTCCTAAACCTATGATGTTCCCATTTCCCACTAGACTCTCAGCAAACTGATTTACCTCCAAATTCTCTGATAAAATAAGACCCTTAGATATGAATACCTTTGACTTCCTATCAACCCCTGCTCTAATGAAGGAAATAACCCTCTTCTTATAAAAACCACTTCCACTCTCTCCTACCACCTTTGTAATGACAGAGAGATAACAAGGGCTTTCCTGATGGAGAAGGGTCTTCTGTGCTCTCCCCTCCCCTTGCAAGGCTCATGGACTCTGAAAACTAGCCACCTCCCATACCTCACTTAAACCTAAATAGCCTAGTCTTGGTTGACCAAAAAGCACTTCCTCTGTTTGAATTTTAAAAATATCATTCTTTTAGTTGTAAGAAAAAAGGATAGATATCAAAGTGGGAGTCCAGTGAACTTTTGCATTAGGGTCTATTTTTAATAGTAGACTTAGCCATTTGTGTGTTGGCACCTGATATCCTGGCTTCAGGGGTGGAATGCACAAATCATGTTTTTGTGGGGAGTGACACAAGCTTAATCAAGACAAAATTGTATTGGAATCTCCCCTCATCAAATCATTGGGGAGAATGCTTGCCTGTAATGTAATATTATAGCAAAGGTATTCAATGGGGATAGTTTATGGCTGGTAATATACCTTGAAAAAGCCTCTGAGACATAATGCAGAAAATCCAGTTAGTTTTATTAATATTTGAACACATATATTTCTCTGTGAAATATATACCTTCAGTGTGTGAAGACATTTAAAGCCATATTTGAATATACCTCACCTTGTCATTTGGATAATTTCATTGTTTCATGAGTATGGCATATTTCAATATTTTGAATAACAGCAGACAGAAAACAGCATATTTCATTTGTGTGAGCCTGCTATGTATATATAATGCTTTCTCACAGAAAGTTCACCTATTTTTGTGACCCAATTAGAAATATGCTGAAGTAATCAACAGCAATTTGGAGGGTAAGTGAACCCACAGGTCTATAAGTAAGAGCAAAGCTGATCTAATACCATTATTTGCCTCAAGACTGCCATAATTTTCTAGGCATGTGCTGTTCAAAATTTTAAACCACCTCAGGCTAAAAGCTGTTAAATTCATTGTCAGTTCATTTGCAAATTCTTCTTTCTCCCTAACCTGAAAATATGTGAATTTGTTAATTCATTTAGTCAGCAGTTGACTGTGGAATTTTTGCTTACCCTAAGCAAACTGGAAATTGCCTCCTCTTTCCAAATCCCATTTTTTGACTTAACACTTAGGTCATTTTGCATCTTGTTCCCAGCAATGGTTTGCGTGTATGGGGTGGCCCACCTGCTCTCTCTCTCTCTCTCTCAGTGGTGAAGTCAGATTTGCATTTAGAACATGCACTGATTTGATATCAATTACTATTCTATCAAAATCTGCTGTAAAACTATGATGAAATTCTGTTTCAAATTAGTGAGCCACCTATTTGGGGGTTGTTAGAGTGCTGATGCTGTGACAAAGTGGCTTCTTCTCCAGCCCGCAGAGACACTGTAATGACGTTTCGTGGTTGGAGTAGTGTAGAAAATCTATTTTGTGGCACTTAGAAATATAATGTTGCAGGTGCCAATGGGCACAAATGGAATTCCAATCAGATTGTGTCTAAATAGGCAAAAAATGAAAGAGTAGATTGTATTAAAATAATTCCCTCATTCACAATTATCTATTGCACCTGCCGAGTTGATGATGTCTATTAGCATCCCAAAGTAATTAGTTTTTTAATAAAGGCATGATACCTGGTATAGTTAACACTAACTTGGTTGGTAAATGCTGTGTATTTGTTTTTTCAGCATCTCTCATCATCCTCACCAAAGCTATTGGTCTATGTCACCTATGGTTTTATTGATAAATACTCATTGCTCTTGGCTACTCACATCATTGCATTTTGCATAGTTTATGGACAGGGCATTTGAATTTACTCTAAGTTGAGCAGTAGGGAAAATACTACAGCAGTAATTTTTTTAAGCCAGCCTGTCTTACTGTGATGTAAATATCCATAGGAAAACAATATACTAAAGCCCTTGGCCAATAAAATATGCATGTTTCCTAAATTGACTCTACTCCTACTCTTGCTTTCCTATAGCATAGTCTCAGCAGAGCAGCAACCATGATTGTTTTAACATAAACTTGATTCATCTTATTCTGATGCTTAACTCTCCATTTCACTCAGAATTAAAACTCAAGTCCCCTAATACCCTGCAAAGGGTATCCTATATAATAAGGAGCTAATGTGCAAATAACCGTCATACCCTCACACTGTCACACCATAAAGGCTCAGACACTCAACGCTGGGGAGAGAGGAATGGGGACCAGCCAGGCTGCGGCCCAGGAGAGGGACAAGCTGCCTGCCCCACAGTCCTGCGCGCCGGTGGCTACTCCCGCGCTGCAGCCAGGAGAGGGACAAGACACATACCCTGTGGTCCTGGGCACTAGTGTATGTGTCTGTGGCCTGAGTGAAGCCGCCCGCACATGGTACCCTGAGCTTGTGACTGTGGCTGCAACTGTGGCCGGCCTGGGCAAAGCTGGGCCAGTTCCTGGATACTGCAGCTGGCCAGAGGGAGGGAAGCCTGGGTCCCGGGTGCCTGTGACTGGCCATTGTAGGGAATCCTGGGTTCCAGGTGTGGGAAGAGGCAGAGGTGGTTAGGGGTGATCAGGCAGGCAGGAAGAGGTGGTTAGAGGTGATCAGGCAGGCAGGCAGAGGGATTAGGAGTGATCAGGCAGGCAGGCAGGCAAGTGGTTAGGAGCCAGTGGTCCCAGATTGTGAGAGGCAGTCAGACATACCCAAGGGGTCCTGGATTGGAGATGGTGCAGGCCAGGCTGAGGGACCCCCTCCCCTTGTGCACAAATTTCATGCACCAGGCTTCTAGTGTAAATATAATTCCCAAGAAATCTCAAGCTTTTACTCTACTTGCATGCTAACAAGTCAGACTACCACTATTTCATGTATGCTGGCATGCTGGTATATTGGCAGAAGACATCAGACTGGGGCAGAGAGAATTTTATTACTTAAAACATAGCAAGCCACATGAACATGAGCATATCTGCATCAATTTCACTGGCCTCAAGTCCCATGGGGGCAATGTGAATGTGCTTGGATCGATGTCTGCACACTCACTGTATAGAGTTACAGGAGATGAACCCTTAGCTTAGGCAACCCAAGGTCTTTTTTTTTTTTTTTTAATATATTTTATTGATTTTTTTACAGAGAGGAAGGGAGAGGGATAGAGAGTTAGAAACATCGATGAGAGAGAAACATTGATCAGCTGCCTCCTGCACACCCCTCACTGGGGATGTGCCTGCAACCAAGGTACATGCCCTTGACCGGAATCAAACCTGGGATCCTTCAGTCCACAGGTGGACGCTCTATCCACTGAGCCAAACCAGTTAGGGCCCAAGGTCTTTTATAGCATATGATAAACATGCATACTCTTTGTTCTAGAGGGAAATAACCATCTCTATCTTCCAAGGATGTTGTAGTGCAAATATTCTTGTCATTATCACCAAGAATACAGGCAGTCAAAGCCTCATTAGCAAGCTGTACAGAAACACAGCAGACCAATAGAGAATAAGCTCCCAACAATAACCAATTGGAAAGAATATATGCACCCCATATGCTCACAGCAGCACTGGTTAAAATAGCTAAGATCTGGAAACAGTCCAAGTGCCCATCAGTAGATGAGTGGATAAATAAGCTGTGGTACATTTACACAACGAAATACTGTGCAGCTGTAAAAAAGAAGGATCTCTTACTCTTTGAGACTGCGTGGAGAAACCTGGAGAGTATTATACTAAGTGAAATAAGCCAATAGAGAAAGACAAGAATCACATGATCTCACTTATATGTGGAATCTATTGAACAAAATAAACTGATAAAATAGAACTAGAGACATGGAAGCATGGAACAAACTGATGAATCTCAGAGGGAAGGGTGGGAGATGGGAAGAGACTAACCAAAGAACTTATATGCATATATGTATAACCCATGGACACACAAAAAAGTGATGTGAAGGCCTGGGGGGGGGGGCAGAAGGAGAATGGAGGGGGTCAACAGGGTAAAAAGGGGGGACATCTGTAATACCTTCAACAATGCAGATAATTAAATACTACTACTACTAATAATAATAATGCTTACAGTTTATTTTATGTCCCTCCCCAATTCCCTGAGAGATTTTATTTATTCACTAACACACTCAAAAGGCAAAGGGAATGGATTTAGACTGTTTTCTTTAATCCACAACCCTGAAATCTGCTACTTCCTCCGTTGGTGACTTTTATCAGAGTAATCTCAATTAGTTTCAAATTTCTCAACTATAAAATGGAAACAATAAGTAATGCCTCTCTAATACATTGTTGTAGGAATTTAATGTTGTGTCATTAATGTTATAATTCTCCAAGGCTAAGATGTAGATGGGAAAAGGAATCTCATTCTTACTTTCATGGCCTCACTTTGACTATATGTGATGATTATCAAATATATTTTGCTAACCCAGACCTTTTATCTGGTGCCTATTCCCATCATCCTATTTAACTTCATAGCCATGTGCACCAAAACTGAATTCATGTTGACCTCCCCCAACTGAGACCTCTTCCCTGGTCTGCTAGCACTGTACATGGTGCCTTCCTCCCTCCCTTCATTTGTGCAAGCCCTAATGCATGAGTCATCTTTGACTCTTCCTTCTCTTTCAACCCATCCTATCCTCATAGTCAATCACACATCACTTCTTATTAACTTCACATTCTAAAAACCTTTGGACTCTATCCACTTTTCCATCTCTACTGATAGAAACATGAATCTAGAACCATTGATTCCCAACTGTCTCATTTATAAAAGACATTTTATAATACCTCTTTTGATATACTGAAATAAGTTCATATATAATATAACCAAACTTAAATGCAAAATTTTAAAAAACCTGTAATACGAAGTATAAATAAAGGAAATTATATTAAACATAACCTGTATTTCAATATGTAAATGTAAGTAGTGACTAAGCCAGAAGACCTAACAATGCTGTCAGAAGTTTGCACCTACATGAAGAATCACTCTGGATTTGAAAGTGACAAAGACAGACTGATACGGGTCCACTGTGCTGTATTCAAATGCCAGGAGCAACATTGCCATCAGTAACATCATTTTCCAAAATGGCCAAAGCTCTTAGTAACTTCTCAAACAAACTGAAGTACAAGTACATTTCTGGTTACATAGTAGATGCATGCATCTCTGGAAAATTCAGTGTATACATAAATCATGCAAAAATATTGTGTGTTTATATGTAAAATGTAATCAGATTTTAGACATGTTTTTCATTTATATGGAAGTCTATGCTTTTTAGTGTGTCATTCTAATGTTTTGTGAGATATAGACAATTGACCCTTTCAGCTTAAATGCCCTGCACATTGCAAGATGTTCCTATTAGAGCTGGACTCCACCTACCCATAAGTGCAAGTAACCATTACCACCCCTGCCCTGAAAAAAAAAAAATAAATAAATAAAAAATACATTTTCATTAGTTTTCAAAACTGTCCTTGAATGGGTCTGGCACTCCCATTGAAAACTGCTTCTATAGATCAAGTTAACTTTATTCTTAACTAATTAGCTTCCTAATGGACTTTTTTCAGCTTCATTTTTAAATCCTCTTATTTTCTACCTTAACCAGAGGTGCTCCTCAAATGCAAATTTTGATTATGATACTTGTATTAGTTTGGGTTTTTCAGCAAAACACAACCAATAGGATAATATAAAGATTTATCATAAGGATTGGCACATCCAACTATGGAGGTTGAAAGGTCCCAAGATCTATAACTGGTAAGCTAGAGACCATAAGGGCTGATGGTATAAGCTCAAGTCTATGGCCAAATGTCTAAAAACCAAGAGAGCTGATAATATAAGTTCTAGTATGAAAGCCAGCATGCTCAGTCAAGATCCAAGAAGAGCCAATGTTTAAGTTTAAATCCGAAGGCAGGAAAAGATCAATGTGCCAGCTCAAACTGGTTAAGAAGAAAGAGTTCCCTCTTCCTTGGAGGAAAGCCATCTTTTTGTCCTATAATGCCTTCAAGTGAATGGATGAAGTCAACCCATGCTGGGGAGGACAATGCTTTCCTCAGACTGATTCAGATGCTAATATCCTCCAAAAACATCTTCATAGATACACCTGGAGATGTGTTTGACCAGGTGTCTGAGCACTTCATAATCCAGTCAAGTTGATACATAAAATTAGCATTAATGCTGCCCATTACATAAATTCCTTTATTATTGTTTCTTTCTTTGAAGACAGAATTTTTTTTGCATAACTTCCAAGGCCTTATGTTATCCGACTCTCATCTGGGTTTCAAGCCATACTTTACTATATTACATATTCCTCTGTGTGCTTTAGCCACACTGACCTTTTATTCTGCAGATGTGCTATGATCCTTCACAACACAGGGCCTATGCATATCAATTCTCTTTATGTACTTTTCCTATGACACAAACTTTCCAAGTTAACTCACAATTATAGCTTCTCTGCTTTTTAGTGGTAGCTTTTCTGCTTAGAAGCTAAATGGCCTTTCAGAATATTGTATTTTAAACTTTCTATATAGCCATGGGTGGCATTAAAAATACTAAACAAGTATGAAATGGGAATCAATCAAAGCACATGTGAGCCACTGAAGAAGCATCTTAGGGACCCTACTCTATTAAGTGTCAACTGCTAGCTGTTGGATTGGGGTGTGGTATAGTTTGATATGATCCAGAATTTCCTGAAGAGGAGGTAGAATAGGCAAGAAAGATGGGCACGGAGAGATTTCAAGAATCAATTATTTACCAACTCTTGATTATCAACATTTTAAAACCAGCATGGCTGTTGCAAATAACTTTAATTATTTTATTGTTATTACTTAATATTAGTTGCATGCCAGTATTTAGACTTAAAAGGCATTTACCTACAGATTTTGGCAGCACTCTTAATCAACTCCACTCCTGAAAGATGTTCTTAGAGATCACAGAGCCTCAAGTCTTCTCCTTCATTACACTTCGCACGATTATAATTTTACTTTAATTTGTAAGGTAATTTTATTGAACTTTTTACCTCTAGGTTGTAAAGTCTTTAAAGACAGGGGCTATATTTAAATTTGCTCATCAATTTATACTAAATACCCAAAACAAATGTGATACATATTAAATTCAATCAATGTTCACTAAAATGATGAATGTAAATGTCTTTCATACAGTTAGTACTCAACACTTTTTAATTTCCTTTTTCATCTCTTTCTTACCTCCAAGCATGACATAGTACATCTATTTATTTTAATCAACATATATCAGTACATTCCAGATATTCAAATACCTGAAAATTTAAGGAACAAAAAGTAAAATTACATGGTAAGTCCTAAAATTTTCCTTTGTAATTCTAATATGTCTAAAGTAAACCACAGAATAGAGACATTTTATTGATATAATTGCTTCTTTTTCTTTTCCTCTGAACTTTGGGTAAACTGTGCCCTAGATCTCAACTTTTGTTTCCCTGTCACACTAGGCATTGTGTCTTCTGTTCTACCTAATGCATTGCCAGGCTGTGTGCTCACCCCAGTAGCTTTATTATGGAGGAAATGAAACTCTAGGCTTCCATGACCCAGGGGACTTATATTTAAATAAATCTAGGGTAAAAAGCAATTAATGACTCTAATTATCAGATCAAAAAAAGTTGTACAAAGAGGAACATGTTTCTAGGAAAAAAAATTTATGCCTAGTATCCAAATGAATTAGGGCACCACAAACTAAGACAAATGCTCATGACTAAGTGTCATGGTTCATTTTCAAGTGTCATTTATATACTTTAAACCTTGAAATTTCCAAAACATAAGAGATCTAAAATTTTCCTTGTGCTTATTATCTAGTCTGTTCAATGTTCCATGTAGTTTATGCCTCTGTGAAATGAAATATAATTGGTTTATGGAAACTGAACAAAAGCCTAAATTCAAAGCACATTTTAAAAATCAAATTCATTAATTTGGTTCACACAATGAATTTGATTCATTGATTCTATCCCGCCAACTTTACTTTTCTGTGATTAAACCTAAAAGTATGTTTAGATGAGATCACAAATAAATATGATGAGAAAATATTTCATTTATTAGCCAATATAACTTTCCACTATTTCTGTACTTCTATTTTCTCCCAGTCACACCCCTATTCCAACCCCAACCAAACTAAAAACAAAACAAAACAAAAAAGCACTCTGCCAGCATTGTTTTAGAAGACATATCAGGCTGAAGACTACAACAAACAAAATAATACAATTTGTGAATTTTGACTTTTCAATGAAAAGCCAAAACCCAGAAAAAAAATAGATTTGCAAGATTACAAGAATACAAAACCAGAAACTGGTTTTAACCCCTAGATTCTATATCAAATTTACCACATAGCAAGAAAAGGAGAATGAGTAGGAGGAAAAGAGGAGAGAATAATTTTTGAGAAAATCCTTGTAGTGATACCCTTTTTCCCTAAGCCTGTTTGAGGTGGAGAGGTAGTAGAATTCTTCTGTAGGTTTGGAAAGCTTAGGGCACAGAAGTGTATCTTCCAACCACAGGGAATATGGGAAACTACCAAGTTCTGCATGTTATGAAAAAAATTTCCTATGTGCCCCAGGCGAGTAAAGATGTGTTAAAGGACCTTTCATTGCCCCAGAGA
Source organism: Corynorhinus townsendii (assembly GCA_026230045.1). NCBI lineage: Eukaryota > Metazoa > Chordata > Mammalia > Chiroptera > Vespertilionidae > Corynorhinus > Corynorhinus townsendii. The sequence goes on along the minus strand of JAPDVU010000002.1, from coordinate 146,868,418 downwards.
GTTCACAGAGTTTCTCATGTCCCAGTTAAGTCAATGAAAGCAGCTAAACATTTCCAGGGCCTGATCTGTGGGTGGCAGCAGTTTCCCAGGGGAGCTGGAACTGGAGAACTCCTGTAGTCAGAAGCCTGAGACATCCCAACAGCTCCCTGTACGGGTAAAGTCTACAGAGCAGGTGAGATAAAATATGGCTCAACAGATGTTAGTATGCAATAATAATAACCAAGAATCAGATGCTCCCACAGTTTCTGAGCATGACACCATGTAAAGCCATGAAATTTAGATGCCTCAGAGAGGAAATTGTGGTAGGAGAACTAGTTTGAATGCAGTTTGCTTTTTATGGAAAGGCCCTAAAGAATAAAATCAAGTGCTTTTTGTCTCAGTTACAAACTGTCTTAGTCAGTTTGGGTTGTTATAACAAAGTGCCTCAGACGGGGTGGCTTTTAAACATCAAATATTTATTTCTCATCATTTTGGAGTCTGTAACTCCAAAATCAGAGTACCAGCATGAATGAGCTCTAGTAGAGCCCTCTTCTGGGGTGCAGACTACTGATTTCTAACTGTGTCCTCACATGGTAGAAAGAGAGCTAGAGAGCTCTGTGGACTCTTCTTCTAAGGGCACTAATTCCATTCATGGAGGTTCCACCCTCATGACGTAACCACCTCCCACAGACCCTACCTCCTAACACCATCATATTGGAATTAGAGAATGGGCATAGGGGACACAAATATTCAGGCCTTCGCAGATCTGGACAAGATTTCAAGATTCATAAGATTTAGATTTTCCTATAACCTACTATGATAACAAGTTGTAGAATATTTTCAGGAAAACACACACACACACACACACACACACACAACAAAAAGACTAACTCAGAGAAAAGCTAAAGGGACACACCATGTTGCCATGTAACTATTATGCTCTCTTCACTGAGACTTTAGGCGATCCCCTATAGATGCATATAGACAAAGGCATCCATGGTGTCCTGTCTTCTATATTATTACTTTTTTGGAAAGTATATAGGATTGAACACTCAAGAGTGAATAGGACAAAAGATAATTAAGTAAGTAATGCCGTCAATCAATCTAAAATAAAATACATGCCAGGTACATTAGAGGGACATTACATGAACATGAAGCATTTTCATTTAAAAAAAATAGATCGTAAGTTATTGAGGAAGCAAAGCCATGACCAAAAAGCAAGTGTGTAAAGGTGCAGAACATTTTGTTACTTCCATCTCATGCATCAGTTTGAATTTTCTTGGTGAAAAGCAGAATAAGTACCCCAGATACTCCCTGCCCTTCTGTGTCCTTTGCCACCAAGGGCCTCAAACTCCCAGTCTTCACCTGGGGAATTTCTAAATTCCTCAAATAGCCCCACCTTGTACTCAAACTTGCAAACAATTTTGCATAGACCTTGATTTTTAAAATGAATGATTTGGGAAGAACTATTAAAGTAATTTCCATGAAGTCATATATCTAGCTAAATTATCCTGAGCCTAATCACCTCAATGTCTTACTACTCTGCTCCGCAAATCAGTCAAGACAAAGAGAAGTTATTCTGGATATTAACATACACACAATTCATGCACATGGAAGCCACAGGTCCCGGGTGCAGAGGTAAAGAAGGGCACATAAAGTATAAGAAATTGGTCATTATAAGTCCCTTTGGGCCTAGTGTTTTTTAATGCATATTATGATTTCAATACATGACTGAGGTGTTCCATCCTAAGTGGCTAGTTACAGTCTATTAAGTTTGTATTATACTCCTCTAGAATGGAGAACAATGTCCTTCCTAAATAAGGCTGAAAAAGTGACTCATTCATAAACACAGGTACCGAATCATTTACCTATTTTGGTGTTTCTCCAAGTATGTTTCCTAGAGACATTACTTCAGAGTCACCCAAAGAACCAAAAAACATGGTAAAAGGTAGATGTGAAGCCCTCACCCAAATCTCCTTAATCAGTAGAGATGGGCTGAGGTTGAGAATTGGCATCAGTACCCCAGGAATCTTAGCTTTCTTAAACAACCCATTTCTTCCCACTAAAGAGACCAGCTTTTCTAGCTCTTCAGAAACCCTCCTGTATGGATCCCCAAAGCAAGTGTGGGCCCCGTCAAAGTGGTGTGAAATGCTTCTGAGTTTCATTAGGGTGAATTGGTCCTCTGGGACTCTACCCCGCTGGGTGAGCTGAGATTACAGGTTTGGTGAGCCGCCAAGGGAACAGGCTGTAGCCCCCAGATACCGCTGAATAAGCCGCAGCCGTGTGTGCAGTGTAGAGTGGAGGCCCCAATCAAATTTATGGCCAACTCTGTTTATAATCTTGTGGCATATGCCTATGTAGTGTTTGTTTATAAAGGACCAAGACTCCGTGTATTATGCATCACAAATTATATATTGTAGAGTTTCCCAGGATAAATGAAATATGTCCATTTTGTCCCATCTGGATCTTGTTATTTTTTTTTCTCCCATGATTAGCATTTTGGCAGTTTTCACTCTTCCATTCTGCTATTCTGTGTGCTCAGGGGAGGCAAGGAGTTGAGCTCTTTCCAAAGTCAGGGTAGTGCTGCGTGGAGAGAAACTACAGCTGAAAGGGCACTTTCTTTATGGCAGATTCTCCACACTCAGGCAAGGAAACCGAGGTCGTGAATATGATTAGTGGGAAGTGAAAGCACCGTGAGATCAGGGCTCGCGTGAGTCACAGAGTGTGGAAATGTTCTTACCAGATGATAGTCAGGATACAGAGATTTTCTGTCCCACAGAAGCAGCTGAGCTGGTGAAATTCTCCACACAGTTTTGCTGAGCTGCAGAAGGAGGCCCTGTTCTCAGTTACGAATTCCGTGTGCATGAGATAAAAATGGGGTCGCGATGCTCATCTGACACCTTGTTAATTTATGCTGCAACAAAAACCAAACCAAACCAAACCCCCTTGTATGCAGTCACTGGTAGGACTTAATCTTTTTAAATAATGCTCTCACAGACCCAAAGTCTGTTTTTCATTTTTGGTGACTTATTGGGGTAGAACACAGAAACAGAACAGCCCACAAGGGCAAAGGTCTCTTTTTCACTTGTGAAATAGGCATAAAGGAGAAGTAAGAGACTCCCTGTGCTCATGGCTTTCCATTTAAGGAGAATTGTCTATGGCCCTTTTTAGTTTTCTATTTAAACAATAATGACCTGTAATTGATCTTTTTAGCTCAGACTTTATGTCTCAGACTTAATCTGCTTGCTGTTTTGTTTTACAAACCATATTCCTATTCAGAATCTTATTCATATTTGCAGGCTAAACTTTCACTTGCATTTAGAGACTCATTTCAAATGTGTGAAATCAGGAATTTAGAGTCTAATGTGATGATAATCACTGTACAATACCCAAAACAACAGAGAAAACCAAGAAATAGTATTTAGGAATTCTGATTAAGAATTAATGTACAGCCGAAACCGGTTTGGCTCAGTGAATATAGCGTCGGCCTGTGGACTGAAGGGTCCCGGGTTCGATTCCGCTCAAGGGCATGTGCCTTGGTTGTGGGCACATCCCCAGTAGGGGATGTGCAGGGGGCAGCTGATCAATGTTTCTCTCTCATCGATGTTTCTGACTCTCTATCCCTCTTCCTTCCTCTCTGTGAAAAATCAATAAAATATATTTTTAAAAAAAGAATTAATGTACATGGCCAGCTACATGAAAAGGCTCCCCAGGTTTCAGTGAGTGGGATACCTTTTATATTTTCATATTATTGCAATTAAATATTAAAAATAACTTAAATATTTCATCAAATTTTTATACATCATTAGAGATAATGCTGACACTTCAGATAATTAAACAAAGCATTTCATTGAAGGGAAAACACAAATTTTTTAGTTTAAAATTGTTTGGATTATTATATTTATACTAGAGGTCCGATGCACAAAATTCATGCAAGAGTAGGCCTTCCTTCCCCCGGCTGCTGGCACCGGCTTCCCTCAGGCACCCGGGACCAGGGCTTTCTTCGCAGCCCCAGCTTCTTCTGGAATGTCACCCGGTCTAATTAGCATACTACACTTTCATTATTATAGATGTTTTTCATAATTACTGAAACTTCTATTGGTGTAAGTTAGTCTGCCTATACTACCCATCTATTTATAGAATATATTATATATTTTATAACATGTTGCCAACTGATACATTAGTTCAAAATATTGGTTCTTCCTTTCTTTTTTATCTGGTGCAGAAGTATTACTGATTTACTTTACTTCTAGCATCAGACACAGCTCCGGCTCCTAAAACAAGCCATCCACAGGCAGGAACGCTACAAAAACACACAGCTGCCTCTCCTCATACCTTCCCTTTCTCCCAATCCTTTGAGGTTTAGTATTGGTTATACCTTAAATCAGTGGAATAGTTTAAGAGTTTTCTGGAGAGCTTGTAAAAAGTCTAGAACCTTAGTGGCCATCCCCCAAACATTTCAGATTCAACAAGCCTCAGGTGGGGCCCTGGAATCTGCATATTAAATGACCTCTCAGGTCATTCTGATGAATGTGGTCCTGAAATCACTCTTTGAAACACAGCACATTAAGATCTGAGATCTTATAATCAAGAATAAATCACAGGCTTTCATAGAATGAGTTTTCACCAGAAAAGAGAGCCAGAAATGAATGTCTGCTCTGCACCAGCTGAATGCTTGACATCAGGGAACAGATTTTCTGGGTGATGACATTGCACTGCATTGATCCTCAAAGCCCTCACACTATTTCCATTCATCTGTCCTCTCACCATTACCTGGATCACACATGGATTTGCTATGCCTTTTTTTTTTTATTTGTTTTTTTAATTGTTTGAAGTATTACAAATAGTAGTACATATGTCTCCTTTATTTTCCCCCCATTGACCCACCCCCAGCCTCCCCTACCCCCCAGTACGTACCTTCACCTGCCCCCTCCCCATCCCAGTGTCTTGTATCCATTCGTTATGCTTACATGCATGCATACAAGTCCTTCGGTTGATCTCTTACAGCCCTCCCCACCTCCACTGCCCAACCACCCCTGCCTTCCCGCTATAGTTCGACAGTCTGTTCAATGCTTCTTTGCCTCTGTATCTATTTTCCCCCCATTTCTTTCCTTTAAAAAATCTTGCCTCTGCAGACTAGAAATAAATATATAATAACAAAAAAAAATGTTTGAGTCCTAATTTCAATGTCCAACAGTTCTGAGTCCCCGTTTCAATGTCAAACAGTTCCTTATGTGTACATGTCAGCAATGATATCTGGATGGTGGGCACACGGTGGCAATGCAGGTCCGACCCTCTCTGGTTTGGTCCTAGGCAACCTGCAGTGGTGCACAGCTGCAGACTGCTAGTATGGCAAGGCATCGTCAGCGTCTTCCATCTCTAGACTGTTTCTCCTCTTGTCTTCGTGGTTGGAGCAGACCTGTCAATTCCTCTCTATTGCAGGAATCCACATGGTCTTGGAGTTGTTTTCTGAAAACATACAAACATATTCTCAACCACAAGTTAATAAAGGAATCTTTTCTATATAACTGATTTGGAATCCTTTTTATTTTTGCCCAAACTATTTTCCTTTGTCTTATTTAGACACCATGTGTGTTATTCATGGGTGTTTTGCTGTTAGCATTGCAAATGAAAATTAATTTTGTAAAGTAAAACTTTTCTAGATGTAATTTACTTATAGGATATTTTTCCTTATATGATATTACCCTACTATCCCCCCCTTTTTTTTTTTATTAAAGGAGGCTTTTGTAAATTTTATAATGCAGTCTTGATAACTTTATATTTTGAATGTTTGGCAGCAATTTAAAAAAAGGACATGAAAGGATTTAATCCCTTTCAGAAGGAATTAAAGCACTAGGAAGGCACTTGAGCATCCTCTATTGGCCCCTCTTGCCTTTTGTACCAAGAGGGACCTCTTCTCACAATCTAATTGCCCTCAGTTGTTGCCTGAGCTTTCTGTTCATGCTGAGCTTGAAGCCTCGTGATGGCTGGTACCATGGATCTGTCTCTCACCCAATCGTGTGAGCTGAGCCCTCACTGGAGAAGAAATCTGAGTTCCCTGAGATATGTGATCAGCGCTGGGAGTATGCCAGCAGGCCAGGGGATCCCAAGGCAGGTGCTGGGCGTGGAGGCCATGGGGGCATAGGCTACCAAGGAGACAGAACTGAACCTCACATCATCCTGCTTGGCCCCAGAGGATGACTGGTTAGCCAGAGACGGGTAAGATTCCTCAGGGGAGGAACAGCCTAAGACAGGCACAGTCGCAGAGGGGCCATCGGGAGAGAACTTGGGGGTCAACAGAGGTGGGGCGCAGACCCTCACCCCCCAACCCTGAAGGGGCCTGAACCCTCACCCCTTCTGAGGGAGGTCTCCTGACCCCATGGCTGCTTTGCTTCCCACACCCAGCTCAGATTGGGACACAGATGACAGACAGAGACTTGGCCCAGCTCAGATCGGGACCCAGGTAACAGACAGAGACTTGGCCGACAGCAGCTGCCCTATATCTAAATCCAGCCTAGCATCAGGAATGTTCAGGGCCTACTCAAGAATGCAAATAATCCTTTCCACTAATATTTACAGGGTAAACTAAGATTGTTGGTAGAGTATTAAATTTGACAGTAAAATAGTAATCAAGTTTTCAGATTAATTTAAATAGGCTAATTGAGATAAGTGAATATTCAAGTAAATTTAATTGTACTGGACAAAAAGCTGTTCCTAAAGTAGTAACTAAAATTTCTATTGGTAGTTCATCTCATGGTAATACTCCTGAACATGCAATGAACCTAAAGCAGTCATATTTTTGGGCCAAAAATTTAAAGTTATCAAGAATGCTCTGCTTTTTTGACGATTGTATCTATCTGTCTTTTTACCCCTAGGCAATCAAATTCTGTGAGCTGGTCATTTCCACCAAGGTGACATGGGCCAGGTTTCAGAGCCTACGTCCTCATACCTGCTATCCATACATGATCACTGTGCCTTACAAACCAACCTCAAGGCATGGAATACTAATTTTTCCTAGACCTTTGAGATCATGGGCTAGGCAAAGGTTAAAAGTCTCTTCAATAGAAGACAAAACACATGAGTTTTGAAAGAAAGGTTTGCTAAACTGGACTTTATAAACATTAAAAGTTTCTCCTCTTTGAAAGATACTATACAGAAAATGAAAAGAAAACCACAAACTGGTAGAAAATATTTACATAGCACATGTGATGAATTAATAACTAACTGATTTTTATAACATATAAAAATTTAATTAATTAATATTTCAATAATAAAAAATAACCAAATATTTAAATTGGTCAAAAGACTTGAAAAAACACTTTATCAAAGATGTTATATGAATGGCAAGTAAACGTGTAAAAGATACTCAACATCCTTAGTCATGAGAAAAATGCAAATTAAAGCTTCAATCACATATCACTATGCTTATAAGAGTGGTAAAAAACAAATAACAATATCAGGTATTGCTAAAATATGGAGCAATAGACATGTCATAAATTTATGACGGCATAAAAAGCGGTAGAACCACTTTGGAAAACAGTAGCAGTTTCTTACCAAGTTAAACATGCACTTATTATACAACCCTGCAATTACACTTACCCAAAATAAATGAAAATATATATCTATACAAAAATCTATAGCCATTTGTTTAGGGAAACTTTATAATAATCGAAACCTGGAAATAACTCAAATGCCAATCAACTGTGGAATGAATCAACAAATAATGTTATATTCAAACAATAGAATATACCTAGTAATAAAGCATATTTTTATGCATACAAAAAGATGGGTGACTTTCAAATGAGTGATGATTTGCTAAAGAAGTCACACACAAGAAAATAAATACTGTACAACTCCCTTTGTGTAACATTCTTGCAAAACAATGGGCTAGAAATAGACCACTGATTGGCAGGGCCTGAGGGAGGAAAGAGGACATTTACTCAAAAGGTGCATGAGGAAATTCTTTTATATGATGGAAATTATGTTTTTATTATAATGGTAGCAACATGACCTTATACATTTGTCAAAATTCATAGAAATGTGCACCCTCCAAAAGCTGAAATTTACTCTATATAATTTATACCTTAAAAAACTAACCTCAAAATAATTAATTTATATCTAATATGGCAACAGTAAGATTTTTATGGAACACTCCTTGTGAATTTGCAGTATAATAGCCTTTTATATTCTATGAGGATAGAAGCATGATTTTTGCAATTAAATTTATTATAATTGAAATTCCATAATCTTTAAAATCTGACTTCCCTGAACTCATAATAATCAACTATGAATGAGTTGAAAATATCTTCCCTTAACAGTTTTTAAGGATCTGACATGGGGGGAAAGAAATAAATGCTGTGATCATATTTTAAAAACTTGAATTCCATTCAATCCAGTGATATCTAGAATTATTGGTTTTCTCTAGTCACATGTGTTTGCCTCACAGTACAATATGGACATGCATGTGAAACAGTCAAAATGGATTGTGAGAAAAAAACAAAAGTAACAACAAAAAAGCCTATGGTTTGAGTTATTTTAATGTATGGTTCATATTTGACTTGCTAAAAGCTTTAAAGAATCAGCCCAATGCTTGCAGACCATGCTCTGGCCACCTGTGGAGTAACCAGAAGATAACTGGTACTACAAATAAAACAGCCCGTGCCGTCTAGCAAATCATGGAGATTTAGTTATCACTCATGTCAGAGAGACCAGTGGCTGAGAGCTGAATCATTACACAGATGGGCTCTTTGAAAATCCACCACATCCTGGCTTTTTCAATCTTGAAAGCATATGAAGTGACTTGGCTGGCAAACCCCTGCTGCAAGGATAATGGAGCCTGACTGCATGGGCACAGCTTCCCATGAATTCCCGTGTGAACTGTAGCATTTCACGAGGAGAGCAAATTTATGAAAATAAATTACCATCGATTCCATAGATGACACTATTCAATGCTACAAAGTGCAATGATTTTGTTTATTTAAATAAACTAATGAATGCACTAATTCCCAACTGAATGGATGCTCTAGTCCTACCACCATTTGGGTTTCTCAGTAACTAGTAGTGCTTTAAGCTTTGCTGAGGCTTTTTTTCACAATTGTTCATTAAAAAAGGATTTAAGGAATGAGTAGGTTATGGATTTATCTGCATGAATGCAACCATCTGGGTGAGTACAGTTACATTTTCAAGTGGAGAAGAAACACAATTTCTGGTAATCTAATGGTAAGCAGGATGAGAATAAAGGATAGGAAAGGTTTGATATTCTGAATAACTGCAGTATCCACTCACTAATCCAACAATCATTTGTAAGGTGATAACTATGTACAAGGCACTGCATTAAGCCCTCAGGAAATAATAAAAGCAATCATGCGTCCTAATATCTCCATAAAAATATGCATGACCTCAGTGAAGATTAGGCACTAGATGCTTACACTATGAAAATGCCCTGTCAGACTCACCAAAGTATAGTTCTAATCCAATAAATGAATAATTTCACTTAAATCTTCAATAACTAATATATCACTGAGCTGGAGAGGATATAGGAGCAATATCCCCTTAATTAAAGGAAAATAATGTGAAAAATGTGTTATTGGGTAAAAGTAAAACCAAACTTCTAAAATTTATGCCAGAGATATTTTTGAAGCAAGTTATACCTTATTAATAATGGCGTTTAATTATAAACATGACAGCGGCCTTTGTTTAACAAGGTAAATCTTGCAGACTATTGTTAGAATGTACCTAACATATTGAATTTATAGTATTTTATAGGGCACGTTTACTGTGAATGTTTTTACTTGTAATAAATAAAACAATTGAAAATAAATCTCACAGGGAGGGTAAATATGCATATACATGTCATTTAGCAGAAAACAAATATCCTGTTTTACATTTATCCTATATTATTTTTTATCAATCCATAATTATCACTGGAAAGTGTTCAAGTTGTTAGCTGGCATGAGCAATAAAGAAAAAGGCTCAGAAATTATTTAATTGTTTATGTTAGTTTTTGCTTTCAAAACAACTGTGTACAAGGAAAAAAAGGTGAAGGAGAGAGCCATCATTTGTTTATAATTAAAAGAAGACATAGTCAATGTTGTATTTATGTGGAATAGCAGATGAACATAATGTTTTGGAATTTGTTAATTACAAAAGAACGACAACAGGGATACAGTTAAGAATAGGAATAGAGTTGCATTTATTTTTATCAGTTCAAACTCTGACTTTTTTATTGTGTTTGCTGTGACTAGATGTGATCAAGGACAGCTCTGAGACCAATGACCTGACATACATTAGATGCCTAATAAATGTCTGTGGAAGTAAAAATGTGTATACAGAAAATATTAAATTTACTATAAACCTAAAATATCAACCAAGACCAACTCATTTTCAGGAAGAGCCAGAGAAAAATTTGGTATCCATGCAGAGCAAATGTAGGAATGCTATGTACAGCAATAAAGAATTAAATCTTTAATTACACTATATAAAGGAAAAACATCCAATGAGATTCACAACAGTATTATTTTCATATCTATAAGTAGTATGTAAGGAAAACCTAAATGTCTATATTTCTTTGATCACTCTCTTCATCACTACCAAATCTAAATGCTATTTAGATGTAGTAAAGTGTTACTTAAAAAGAATATTCTTTCAACAAAAACCAGAGTACTTTTGAGTTCAGAGATTGCTTTAGAAATCTCTAAATGAGCTTAAACAAAAAGAGTTGGAAATGAGCTGGTTTATTGTGTGTGTGTGTGTGTGTGTGTGTGTGTGATATATATATATATATATATATATATATATATATATATATATATATATATATATATATATACTAGAGGCCAGGTGCATGAAATTCGTGCACTGGGGAGGGTGTCCCTCAGACCAGCCTGCACCCTCTCCAATCTGGGACCCCTCAGGGGATGTCCGACTGCAGGTTTAGGCCCGTGGATCGGGCGTAAACCTGCAGTCGGACTTCCCTCTCACAATCTGGGACCACTGGCTCCTAACCACTCGCCTGCCTGCCTGATTACCCCCTAACTGCTCTCTTGCCAGCCTGATTGACACCTAACTGCTCCTCTGCTGGACTGATTGCCCCCAACTACCCTTTCCTGCTGGCCTGATCACCCCCAAGGCTTTTATTAGCATAGATATGACCCTTCACATAAAATTTTACTTACCCTGCTTTACAATAAGGTCTTGATGATTGAATCATTGGGACCAGACACCAAGATTTCCTTTCTTTGAATAGTGGAGGGAATAATTATCTTGTCTTTAATTTGCCCTGAAATTAAAATGAGATAATGACTTAGAAAAGTATAAAATCACCATATATAGACAACTGTCTTTTTCATGTACTGAAAAGACAATAAAGTGGTAAAATGAAAAACACTATTTTTATTCTCCCCCTTCCTTCCCTTACAGCATTTGTTTAAACTTTGAAATTTATAAAAATTTCACTCCAATTTTCATTTCTTTACATTCAATATTATTTTGTATTGGTTTCAGGTTTTATATTAGTTACAGAATAGTGGTTAGACAATCATATACTTTACAAAGTGTACCCACCTGGCATCATACCATCATTACAACACTATTTGACTATATTCCCTATTTAAGTGACAATGGGTTTACATGTTCCTTCCAGTCTTTCTTTTGTGTTGTTTACCTTTCCTTTTCTTTCTCACTTCTTCCCTCATTTTCCTTATATAGTATTTCAATTGGCCATCAAAGCTCAGTGAAGGCACAGGGACACGCTGGTTAGCACCGCGAGCTTCTCTGAATCCCATGAGTCAGTTCGGTACCCTGCAGTGCGGCACCCCTCCACTGAGGTGGTACCACCCCTCAAACCTAAGGGCTGCAGGTCATTGCCCCTCTGCCCTGGTGTCCTTCCATGCCCCTTGATCCCTGGCCAGGCCCCCCTGCGTCTTGGGGCCACTGCAGAACCTCTCTCTCTGCAGGCGAGGCAGAGCCCTGCCTGCTGGTCCCCTGCCCCAACCTGAGCCCCCTCTGGTGGACCCCACCTTGCCAGGTTTTTGCCTTTGATCTATGGCATTGGTAACAGCACACTCCTAGCAAGCCTGGTATCCAGAGGAGCACAGGGTCAGTTCTTTGCCCAGAATGTTAGAGGTTGCAGTAGCATTTGCAGATGTCGCCCAAAGCCTGCTGGCGAAGGCAGCGCCTGTGTGGAGTGTCCTCATAGAGGGATGGTGAGGAGCTGCTTGGCACCCCTTGGAACACCCGCCTCCTGGCCAGCAGCTTTGCCAAAGCTGTGGCACTTGCCCTGGAGCCACCCCTCAGGCAGCCCTGCAGTCGGGCCTCCTGCCTCTTCTTCCACATTCGGCCTTCATCCATCTCTCTCTCCTGCAGTGCTTGGGCTCCAGGCCCGAAAGAAAAGAACCGAGACCAAGAAGGACAAAGCCCAAAGAAAGTGAGTCTGGAACCCCCACATCCCATTCTCTGTATTTCCTCCTGTACTTCCTCTCTGTGTCACATCTTGAAGGGCACCCTGTGGCCCAGCCACATGGCCACCGGGCGGCCTGGTAGAGTAAATCTGTGGCCAGAGGCCCTGTCTGGGTCTCAGTAAACCCATCCCTGCGATGTTCACAGGCCCCACAGGAGTGGCTAAGCAGGCCCAGCCATGCCTCCCCAGGGTGGCAATTTTCCTGGGGCCCCATGGGAGTGGCTAGGCAGGCCCAGCCGCTCTTCCCCAGTGCGGCGATGTTCCTAGGACCCCACAGGCATGGCTAGGCAGGCTGCTGCTCCTCCTGGGCCCTACGATGGACCCAGACCCTGTGGGTGGCATCTGGCGCTGCCCACCCCACCTCCCAGGACCCCAATGGACTGGTGCCTTGCTAGCTGTGTCTGGCTCTGCCTGCCAGGCCTTCCCCGCCCCCAATGGACCTGGACCCCCAGGGATGGGCCATGGTGCTGCCCACCTACTTAGGTATGCAAATTTACCTGTCATCTTTGATGGGTTAATTTGCATACTCACTCTGATTGGCTGGTGTGCGTGGCTTGGCATAACAGAGTGATGGTTAATTTGCATGTTTCTCTTTTATTAGTGTAGATATATATATTTGGAAAATATAATATATATTATACATCAATATTTAAAGCATCATATATTATATATATATATATACATTAAATATAATGGGTATATATTGCATATACCCCCCCACACACACTTCATAAGAGAGGTGGTGAGCACCAGCCTCAAGAAATTAGCCATTTTATTGGCTTTTGGTTTCACAATAAAATCAATGATAACATTTGACTTCAGATTACAGCTCTGAGTTCAGCATATTATTTCACCCTCTTCTTACGTGATCTTAATTTACAATCTTGCAGAAAATACTTTTGCAAATTAATCTAATGGCCAAGAGTTTCTGCAGTAAATCCCAGGACAAGAAATAGCCAATGGCCAGGGATGAGAAGGCATTAGCTCCAGAGCCTACAGTTAAATGCTAAATTAAAAAGAAAAGGAAACCAAATATCCTAAACTTTAAAGGAAATACTCAGTAGGGAAGCAGTTATCCAAACATTTTCAGAATAAAGGTAATCACTATAAGAAATTTGGCTGGTTACTATCACCCCTAGGTGATATAAAATGTCTAGTCAAGGATTATTTATTGAGTGTATTAAGGTTGGAAGTACTCCCAATTTTTAAAGGAAGACTTTGAAAAAAGATATCAGGTATGCTTTTATTAAAAATTTTTCAGAAAGACTTCTCTCTTTGGCTGAAATGATGGCATTTATAGATTTAAAAGCTGAAGGATATTGGTTGGTTTTTAACCTTTGTTCTCCAAGTGAATAATGCATCCAGTTTTATTTAGATGTTTGTATATTCCAGTAAAATGTATGTGAAACTTCTTGAACAAGCCACAGCTCAGATCTTTAAATAGAAGGCTCTCTCTGAAATTACAAAATGGAAACTCTCACTCACAGGTACAGCATCACTTGGACCTAGAAAAAAATATTAAAAAGTAAATTGTCTTCAATAACCCATCTCACAATGAAATTGCTTTTCACAAAGCACTTAAAAATGTTTATGCTTGGCAAAAATATTCCAGCTTAAAACTAGAAGTAAATTCTATGAATACACTGAGAAAATAGTTACTCTCATAAATCTTTCTAGGAATGCAATTAATCTTTCCCAAAATATTTATAACATGCTCCAAGTAATACTACCCAATTTAAACTAGGGAAGCTCATTTCTACTCTATACTTACATATAGTGAGATGAGGACATTTCTTTAAATTTGGTAAGATATTTATGTCCCTCAATCAAATATCTATTTTCAATTTTTACTATGTGTTTCTGATTCTAATTGCATTTAAAAAAACAAAATAAAGCAGTGGAAAGAAAGATGTCTTTGATACCCATTTTTGCAGGATTTCCTATTTTAATGTTTTTACTTCCTGGTAAAATATAAATTCTAGTTTTGAATTTAAAAAAAATAATAAAGTTATACACCATAAAAAAATAAAACATAAGAAGAGAAATTAGATAAGCTTAGTAACATTTTTATTTTCTTTCTATACAGCGTTAATTGGATATTGTCATTTTTTTACAAAGGAAGTTGTATAGTAAACAGTACATGGATTTTGGAAGGAGATATGAGCTCATTTCCCAGTTTTTCCACTTTTATAGTTATGCGATCATGGAAAACTTATGGGGAAAACTTAGTATCCCTTTCCTCACTTCTCATTTATATAATGTAGATAATAATATGCTTGTAGGTCTGTTATGGTGAAAAAACTTGACTAATGTATTTAAAATAACAAATACTATGAAAATAGTGATGACTTCTGTTCAGTAAGAGCCATGCTGCCTTATCAGTTCATCAGCAACTAAACTCTAAGCAGAAAGGGCAGCCAGGAGGCAAAGCAGCTGCTTCTACTCTAGGTGTTCATCGCAAAGAACTGATTAATTTCATGACGATTTGTTGTATGCCTTTTAAACAAGCATCAATCTATATTTTCAAACAAATTATAAGATGCAGAATACAATAAGTCCAATAGAATAAATAAATATATACTACATATAAAGTGCAGATGAAGTAATTGTTTAGATGATGAATGATCACAGCTTGTTGAGTATACTTGCTGGATCTCATTTTTGTACTTAGAAATGTACTGTTAGAAAAAAAAAATCCTTTTATTCACATGTAAACTAAGTTTGCATTTCCTATAGGCAGTGATCCAAAAGTAAGTTTTAATGGGACAACAAACAAACCAAAAACATTAAGCTTGGTAAGTATCTTATCTTTAAAATGCTAATTTACTTTTAAAATATCTAAACAAGAGGGCATAGAAAGCACTTAAAACTGTTTATCTGTTTATACAGTTTAAAAGATAATAAGGATACTTCCAGTCTGGAAAAGATAACATAGACTCATTTTTTTTTCTTGTTCCTCTCCACTAAGAACAACTGAGAAAGCTGGAAATGGCATAATAACAACCAAAGAACAGTGAGGGCAGGTGGTAGAGAAGATGGCAAGCTGGTTTGGGACACAACCTAACAGAAGGCCACCCAGGCCCAACACTTCCCTCCATCAGAGGTCTCAGCAGCAGTGGGCAGTTTAGGTAGGCTCCTTCTCCTAGATTGAATGGACAGCTTTCTGTCAACATCAAGGAAGGCTGACAACTCTAGTAAGAGGTGTCCATTGAGGGCCCCATCAAACATTAGCAGCCAGAGGAAGCCTCTACTTTCCCATCAAGATACCAAGGAGATGCATATATTATTTCTGACTAGATGCCCAATGCACGAAGATTCTTGCAAGAATGGGCTTTCCTTCCCCTGTTTGCCGGCACTGCCTTTACTCCAGCTGGAACCACCTTTCTATCTTCCCAGGCTGCCCAGAGGCCTGGAGTGGCTGGGGTGGTGCGGAATGCCTACATCATCGCCATGGTGATGATGCAAGCGCCCGCCCTGCCCTCAGCCGTTTGTGCCTGCATATGCAAATTAACCTGCCATCTTTGTTGGGTTAATTTGCATACTCACTCCTGATTGCCTGGTGGACATCATGAAGGTATGGTCAATTTGCATCTTACTCTTTTATTAGTGTAGATTGGTGCTTCAGGCTTCCATGGGTCAAATGGCAGTTTCATTTTTAATTTTTTGAGGAAACTCCACACTGTTTTCCATAAAGGTTGTACCAGGCTGCATTTCTACCAACAGTGTATTTGGGTTTCTTTTTCTCTACATCCTAGCCAGCACTTGTTGTTGGTTGATTTATGGATGATAGTCATTCTGGCAGGTGTGAGGTGCACACCTTATCAGATGTACCATTTGCAGATATGTTCTCCCATAGAGTGGGTTCCCTTTTCATTTTGATGCCTGTTTATTTTTGTTATAAAGAAGCTTTTTATTTTGATGAAGCTAGAAACACCAATCAAAAAGAATATATGCACTCCTATGTTCATAGCAGTGTTATTTACAATAGGTAAGATCTGGAAACTGCCCAAAGTGTCCATCACTAAATTAATAGATAAAAAAGATGGTACATTTACACAATGGAATACTATGTGGCTGTAAAAAAGAGAGATTTCTTACCCTTTGAGACAGCATTGAGGGACTTGGAAAGTGTTATGCTCAGCAAAATATGCCAGTCAGAGAAAGATAAGTATCATATGATCTCACTTATATGTGGAATCTAATGAACGTAATAAACAGATGAACAAAAAAGATCCAGAGATATTGAAGCATGCAATAGACTGACATACTTCAAAAGGAAAGGGGGTAGGTGGGAAAAGATTAACCAATGAACTTACATGCATATATGCATAGCCTGTTGACAGACAATAGTGCAGGGAAGGCCTGGGGAGGGGAAGGAAATGAGGTAGAGGGAGTCATAGGGGGGAAGGGGACATATGTAATACTTTCAACAATACAGATAAGTTAAAAGAAAAAAAAAGGTACCAATGATCGTGGCAGACCTGGCAAGGGAGACCCAGCTACAGAGAGTAGCTTGATCCCAGGAGTCTTTTTTCCTGTGGGTCCAAAACCCTTTCCTCACCCGGTACAAGTGGGTAGAACTGGTAAATGGGATGCAGCCAAAGCAAGTGGCCTGGTTCTGGAAATTATTGTATCTCCATGCACTGAGATGCTCATTCTTATAAGGTACTTGAGTAGTTGGGATCTGGGGAAGATCCTACCACATGTGCTCCCCACCAGGAGACACTGAGTGGCCTGGCCTGGAAACCTCCTTTGCTCTTTTCATGGAATTTCAGCAGGAACCAGTGAGAGACCCTGTAGCAATAAATGCAACAGAATAAAATAACACCAGGAAGGCTCTGAAAATTAGCTTGCCTACGGATCCTTAGCCTGCAAAAGTCAGCCAAGACCTCAGCACAAACCTAGAGAGAATGAATGCCTAATAGAGTACAAGATTTAAATAAGACCCAGAGACTCCTAACACAATAAACAAAATATCACTCATTGTACCAAGAACAAGAAAATCACAACTTGAAAGAAAAAAGACAATCAACAGATGCCAACACTGAGATGAATGAGATGACAGAATTCTCTGAAAGGGATGTTAAAGCAGCCTTCATGGCTCTGGTAGCAGCTATCATCGATGACAGCAGGCTCCATCAGACTCTCAGAGCTGCTTTACTAACAACAGCAGTGGCAGAGCAGCTCTTGCTCAGATGGTACAAAGGAAGCAAGTTACTGCAAATGCCGGGGGGGAGGGCGGTGGAGGAGAGAAGAACAAAAATAGCTGACTAGGTTCTAGTGACATCTCCATTTTGCTCCTCCAGGTCTTGAAATACTATTGTAGCAAAATTTGGTATTAAATAAATCCATCTTAATTCAAAACATTTAGTGTGGTTTTTGTTTCCTTGGACTGAGCAAAGACTGATAAAATGATTAACAAGCTTAATCTAATGCATTAAAGAATGTACTTTTTTTTTTCAAGCACACAAAGAACACATAAAAATTGACTGGAATCTGTGCCCAAAAGTATGCTTCCTCAAGGTTAAGAGGATTATTTTAATACAGATTATTTTCATACCATATTCTATGATCACACAAAAATTGAGAAATTACTAAAATACACATAAAATTTCATAGTTTTAGAAATTAAGACATGAGAAATGATACGTCAATTTATATAAAAATTGGAAAACTGTTTTAATCATCTGATAACAGACAGCAGAAACCCACCTTATCTTTGTTGTATGGCAGTGCCACTCTGATGTGAATAGGTGTAGATTTCTTTATTACATACTACATGCTCCACATTTGGATTTCTACATTCTTAGATTTTATCCTTTCATCTATTCAGAAAAAGTTTTCAGTCATTTTCTCTAAACAATTATGTTTTCATTTTTTTAAAATATATCTTTATTAATTTTAGAGAGGAAGAGAAAAATAGAAACATCAATGATGAGAGAGAATCATTGGTCAGCTGCCTCTTGCACGCCCACAACCTAGGCATGTGACCTAACCTGGAATCCAACTGTAACCTCCTCATTTATAAGTTGAAGCTCAACCACTGAGCCATGCCAGCTTGGCTGTTTTCATCTCTTTATCTTTATGTTCATCTATGATATTTGGGATAATTTTTATACAACTTTTCAGATTACTAATTCTTCTTTCAGCTATATCCTATCTGCCACTAAATTCACCTAATTTAAAATTTCTTTCATTTTACTTTTCATCTCTGGCAGTGCTATTTGATTCTGTTTCAAATATGTCTGACCATTCTTTATAAATTACTAGAGGCCTGGTGCATGACATTTGTGCACGGGGGTGTGTGTCCCTCAGCCCAGCCTGCACCCTCTCCAATCTGGGACCTCTCGAGGGATGTCAGTCTGCCTGGATTGGTCCTAAACGGGCAGACAGACATCCCTCTCACAATCCAGGACTGCTGGCTCCCAACCACTTGCCAGTCTGCCTGCCTGATTGCCCCTAACCACTTCTGCCTGCCAGCCTGATCACCCCCTAATCACTCCCCTGCAAGCCTGATCGATGCCTAACTGCTCCCCTGCCAGCCCGGTAGCACCCAACTGCCCTCCTTTGCCAGCTTGGTAGCCTGCAACTGCCCTCCCCTGCCAGCCTGGTTGCCCCTAACTGTCCTTCCCTGCTGGCTTGGTAGCCCCTAACTGTCCTCCTCTGTAAGCCCAGTCACCCCCAACTGCCCTCCCCTGCCGTCCTGGTAGCCCCTAACTGTCCTCCCCTGCTGGCCTGGTAGCCCCCAACTGTCCTCCCCTGCAGACCTGGTCGCCCCCAACTGCCCTCCCCTGCTGGATCACTCACTCCTAACTGCCCTCCCTTGCCAGCCCGGTTGCCCCTAACTGGCCTCCCCTACAGGCCTGGTTGCCAACTGCCCTCCCCTGCAGGCCCAGTCGCCCCTAACTGCCCTCCCCTGCCAGCCTGGTTGCCCCTAACTGCTCTCCCCTGCAGGCCTGGTTGTCCCTAACTGCCCTCCCCTGCTGTCCTGGTCACCCCTAACTGTCCTCCCCTGAAGGCCTGGTCTCCCCCAAATGCCCTCCTCTGCTGGACTGGTCACCTCTAAGTACCCTTCTCTACTGGCCTGATCGTCCATAACTGCCCTACCCTGCTGGCCATCTTGTGGTGGCCATCTTTGACCACATGGGTGCGGCTATCTTGTGTGTTGGAGTGATGATCAATTTGCATATTACCTCTTTATTATATAGGATTATTCTTTTTACTCTGTTTAAATTGTATGTGTTTAAATACCTGAAACATAGTTTTTTAATATTTAGATTTGATCTTGTTAGTAACTAAAGTGTTTGCAGATCTGTTTCTGTGGTCTGTTCTTCTGCTGGCTTTTCCTCATGGTGTTTTCTTTCCCTCTGAATTTATTATCTTTATTCATTTTGCTCATTTTATTAAGGATTATATTTATGTGATTTATTTGAGGTTTGGAAGACATTGAAGGCTTCCAGAGAGGTTTGTGCTTGTGAGTCTTCTTGGACTCCTGGACAAGTATAAATCCAGGGTTACTTTAAACTGAATCATTGGTTTGTGGTTTTTAGACCACAGAGGTATGAATTCAATCTGCAAGTCTGAATGAAGGCTTGCTTATGGATACCAATCCTCAGGGTTATCCCCATGTCCAGATAAGCATCAGTTTAAAATAAAGAATTTTTCCTTGCTGTCCAATTGGGGTAAATGTGTTGGGGAACTGCTTTATTCTTATTTTTACAGCTCTGTAAAAGTTTAGGCTTTCAACCACTCAGATTTCTGAGAGGGAGAACCAATTAGCAGGACTTTGCCTCATTTACTCTAAGCCTTGTGAGGACCTAAAAACATGAATACATTCACCTGGCTGCTTGGATTCTTTGGATAAAACTAGTTTCATTTCTCTGCTTAGATCCTTGTGTGTGCAATGTCACTCTCTCCCTCACTTGACTATTGCTTAATCATTTGCCATCTCATTGACACATTTAAAGTGATGCTTTATATGGTTTTCTGGCATTTTTAGATAATTCCTGTATCTAACGGTTTCTACTACAATCTAACTTATTACTGGATATTGAAGTATCTTTCTTTTAACAATTAAAATATGTCATCATCTAAGATCTCAATGACATTTTATTCTTTAGTCTTGATCAAAATGAAAAAGAGCATACTAGAGCTAGCTCACATAAATAAAGAAGAGTGGAGATCTATATGTATACAGGGTGTCCCAAAAACTGAATAATTATAAAGACAGTTTTTATTAAAATACATTTCATTTTCATTTAACAGCTATCAGCTGTTAAAGTATGCATACATTTTTTCAGACACTATGTATATGTGTATGCATGTGTACATGTATCTGTATCTGTATATGTATATGTATATGTATATGTATATATAAGAGCACTATTTTCTGTAGAGCTGGTGCCACAGACTGAATTAGGAGTATATATTGATGATTTTTGCGTTGATTGATTTTCTCGTTGATTAGTTATATATCATTTTAAGCAAAAGCGTAATGAGTAGAAAATTTCAATGTAATCCTAATGGTGTAATCAGGAATAATATGATTGAATGTATAGCAGTTAAAAATCACTTCCTTTAATGTTACCTATTACATCTAACCAATCTTCAAAACTTATGTACTATATTCCAAATTATATCAGCAGTACTTCTCTCCATCACAACTGATATTCATATTCCAAGTACTAATCACCTCTCCCCAAAAGAGGTGAGTTTCACTAGACTTTTTTGTTTTCACATGATCTAATTATTTAATTCTCTGCATAACAGATCAAATAAGTAGGATATTATAAGTTGACATATCTAGTTAAATATTTCAGGAAAAGAAGAATATCTCTAATGTACTATTCTCCCTGAAACTAATAAAAGAAAAACAGAAGAAAAGAGAAAGATAAAAGCCACATGGAAGCAGCAGAAATTCAAGACATGACAGAAAACAATATCAATAATATCAGTAGTATAGAACAGCATGAGCAAAATTAGTTTTTAGTGGAAAGTGATGGCTATAAAAGTTATTAGATACACATACTTGTCTTTTAGAAGAAAATCCTAAAACAATGGAGTTGAATTATATTCTCTACCATATCAGAAACAGTACACTTAAGAAAAAAAGATACCTGAATCTGCAAATTGACAGTTACAGCATGTACCAGTACTAGGAAAAAATGATACAAGGCAGTTAATACTAAGTCATGTTTTTAAAGAAATTGGACTTAAAGGCAAAGAAATATTCTCTTGGTGATCCAGACATTTGAAAAATAGATATCAACAAGGAGCATCAAGAAGCTTGGCCCCAACTTCTTCATAGGAATAGTTAAGATAGTAGAGAGTGAAACAGGCACTAGATACAGAGTCCTAGTGATAGCAATATGTGAGTTCAATTTTTTAATTTTATTTAAAGGTAACAGAGAGATATTTTCAAATGTATAAAAACTCTGAAATGATAATAGCCATAATCCCTGGTGATAATGGAGATGGAAGAAGACTTCTTGGTGTTGCAATTTAACCAAACAAAAGATGAATAGAGAAGCTAAGGCAAAATAACTAGTGGCCAGCATCAAGTTCATTTCAGTCATGAACACCAACTAAGGTTAATTAACTGGATATTGTGGTTCCTAATAGAATGCTAATGTTAGAAAGTTGGGCACATAAATATCACATATGTGACTTTTTCACAAAATAAGTAGGTAGAAAGTAAAAGGAGGTTAAGGACTTCCATTGTTTTTCACTTATACTTTACTAGAGTCCCCATGCACTGGGGGTGGGTTCCTCAGCCTGGCCTGCACCCTCTCACAGTTCAGGACACCTCAGGGGATGTCTGACTACCGGTTTAGGTCCAATCCCCTGGAACAATAGAAGGCCCAGGGAATCGGGCCTAAGCCAGCAGTCAGCCATCCCCCAGCAGTCAGGGATCCCTCGCTCCTTACTGCCCACTTGCTCGCTGCTCCTTAGTGCTGCTGCAGAGGTGGGAGAAGCTCCTACCACTGCCTCTGTGCTCACTAGCCATGAGCCCTGCTTCTGGCTGAGAGGCACTCCCCCTGTGGGAGCACACTGACCACCAGGTGGCACCTCTTGCATTGAGTGTCTGCCCCTGGTGGTCAGTGTGCATCATAGCAACTGGTCGTTCTGCCTTAATGGTTGCTTAGGCTTTTATTATATAGATCATTTTCGTTATCTTTGTCTTTAACCCATGAATTGTATTGTTACTGGCTAGCTTATGTTTACTTGTTTTTATTGCTACATAATATATTATTGTAATATGAACACAAAATTTAGTTTATATAATTATATTACAATTGTATTACACATGATAAATAATTACAATAGTATTATATACAGTACATAATAATACAATCATGTTTATTAGGAGTATTATAATAGTACCAAGTTATTATAATATGAACAATACTACAAAAAATGAAGGTAAAGAGGTGAGAGAAGGTAAAACACTTTCTTTCATATAGACTATCAATTGATGTTTGTAATTTTACTTTTCAGCCTTGTTGAGGTAAAATTATCAAATATAATTGTAAGATATTTAAAGTATGCAATTTGATGATTTGATATACATATAAATTGTGAAAGTATTTCCCCCATGGAGTTAACAAATCCATAACCTCACATGTTTACTTCTTTTTTGGGGGAGTGAGAACATTAAATTCTCTTCTTTTAGCAAGTTTCCATTGTATAATATGGAATTATTATAAACTATACTCATCATATACTACGTGACATCATCAGATTTCATTCATCTTATAACTGAAAATGTGTACTCTTTTACCAACCTCTCCCTATATCCCCACATCTTCAACCCCAACCCATGGCAATGACTTTTCTACTCTCTGTTGCTGTATGACATTTGTTTTTCAGATTAAATATTTATAAGTGATATCATGTAATATTTGTCTTTCTTTGGTATATTTAATTTAGCATAATATCCTCCAGGTTCATCCACATTGTCACAAATGATAGGATTTCTTCTTTCTTAAAAGTGAATAATATTTCATTATATCTATATATCTATATATCTATATATTTATATCTCATATACCTTTATCCATTCATTTGGTGACAGATTATTTCCATACCTTGTCTATTTTAAATGCCGCAATGAACATGAAGGTGCAGATAGCTCTACAAGTTAATGATATTTTTTCTTTTGGATATATACCCAGAAGTGAAAATCCTAGGTCATACAGTAGTTTTATTTTTAATTTCTTGAGGAAGCTCCATACTCTTTTACACCAATTTAAATTCCTATCAAACAGCACACAAGGCTTCCCCTATCTCTTCATCCTCACTATTAGTTTTCTATCTCTTGTCTTTTGATAACAGATATTCTAACTGGTGTAAGGTCATAACTCATTGCAGTTTTGATTTGCATTATCCTCATGATTAGTGATATTGAAAATCATTGAGCATTCTTTCATAAAGCTGTTAGCTATTTGAATATTTTTTAAATAAGTATTGAGGTTCTTTGCCTATTGTTTGTTTGTTTGTTTGCTATTGAATTTCAACTTTATTAAGACTTCTGTTGTGGCCTCACATATGATCTTTCCCATAGAATGTTTCATGTGTGCATGAGAAAAATAAATATTGTGCTGCTGTTGGGTGGAATGTTCTGTATGTGTGTTAGGTCCTTATGTAAACATGTAATTTAAGTTGAATCTTTTTTTATTTATTTTTTACATGGATGATTAGTCATTATTGAATATAAGATATTAAAGTCATCTACTCTTATTGTAATACAGACTATTTCTTTCTTCAAACCTGTTTATACTTGTTTTATATATTTACTAGAGGCCTGGTGTACAAAATTCATGCATGGAGGGGGGTTCTTCATCCCAGCCTGTACCTTCTCCAATTTGGGACATCCCTCTCACAATCTGGGATGATTGGCTCCTAACCACTCGCCTGCCTGCCTGATCACTCCTAACCCCTCTTGATTGCCCTTACCTTGGCCCCTGCCTGCCTGATTGCCCCAACCTCTCTGCCTGCCTGCCTGATCACCCCTAACTGCCTCTGCCTGCCTGATCGCCCCTAACTGCCCTTCCCTGCCAGTCTGATCAGCCCTAACTTCCTCTGCCTCTGCCCCCACTGCTATGGCTTTATCCGGAAGTAAGTCGGATGTCTGGAAGATGGCTGGTCAACCAAGTCTAATTAGCATATTACCCTTTTATTAGTATAGGTAGATTATATAGGATAGGATTGCTTAAATGGGCAGCCGGGGGGGGGGGGCGGTGCTTTTTCAGCAGGAGGAGATGCTCTTGGTAGACAAAAACACATAATCCCTATATCTGGACTGATAGCCAGCCATATGCACTATACTGCCAAACTGGTTATTAAAAAATTGAACCACTTTCTTTCACCTTACACCAAACAGCTGTTGCTCTTAACAGTGGTTCTCAACCTTTCTAATGCCGCGACCCTTTAATACAGTTCCTCATGTTGTGATGACCCCCAATCGTAAAATTATTTTCATTGATATTTCATAACTGTAATTTTGCTACTGTTATGAATCCTAATGTAAATATCTGTGTTTTCCAATGGTCTTAGGTGACCCTGCTAGCCATTCTCAACCTGTGGGTCATGACATCGGAAGACCATTGGAAAACAAAGATATTTACATTACGATTCATTAACAGTAGCAAAATTACAGTTATGAAGTAGCAACAAAAATTATTTTATAGTTGGGGGTCACTACAACATGAGGGACTGTATTAAAGGGTTGCGGCATTAGAAAGGTTGAGAACCACTGCCTTAAAACCTCTTCTCAGCCCCCACCTTAGGTTCTGCCTTTGCAGTTTATCCAGAGTAGGTTCTGATTGGTTGGTTTCTATGCCAGTCAGCATCAAAAGCTCTGCCTCCTAGGCAACAATTGGCTCCTCACAATTCACCCAGATTTGGTTCTGATTGGTCGGTTTCTATGCCAGTCAGCATCTCCGTGCCTATCCCCAGACCTGATCATAGAGACGGGGTTGATCAGCAGCTGCCCCAGTCTGCTGGTGAGTGGGCTGAACTGCTGAACTCTGGGAGGGAGAGAGAGGCTTGGCTGCTGGTGAGACCCGGAGAGAGAAGCAGGGTCTGATCACTCTGCTTCTCTCTCCGGGTCTCACCAGCAGCTGTTGCCACTGCTGTTCAGCCCTGCCTCTCTCTCTCTCCAAGAGGTTAGCAGTTCAGCCTGCTTGCCTGTTGTGCACGCTGCCTGGCATTCGGTCAAGCCTTCAGTCATTTTGGATGTTATGACCCTAGCTCTTTATATATAATATACACTGAGTGGCCAGATTATTGTGCGTTCAGAGATCATAATTATCTGGCCACGCAGTGTACAGATAAGTTCCTATGTTGGGTGCATAAATATTTTCAAATGCTGTGTCTTCTTAATGAATTGATCCCTTTATCATTATAAAATGACCTTCTTTGCCTTTTGACACAGTCTTTGGCTTAAAGACTATTTTTTATTAAAAAAAAAATTTATATTGATTTCAGAGTGGAAGGGAGAGGGAGAGAGCTAGAAACATCAATGATTAGAGAAAATCATTGAGCTGCTGCCTCCTGTACGCCCCCTTACTGGGGATATAGCCCCAAACCTTGGCTCATAGGTTGATGCTCAACCACTGAGTCACACCAGCAGGGCTGGCTTGTTAAAGACTACCTTGTTTAATTAGTTATAGCTAACACTGCTTTCTTTTGGTTTATAATAAAAGTGCATCTCAGTCTTTCCTAGTTTTGATGTGGTGATTATGTGGATATTTTCTCATTTGGCTGATGTGTAGGAGTCATCCAGCTGGCTTCTGGATCTCTTTCAGGGTGAGTTGCTCCATGTGTGGCTATAAATTCAGTGTATCTGTGGAAATAGATAAGTTTAGGACCTTCCTATGTCACCATCTGGGTTGCCTTCTCTTAGATGCTTAAAATTAATTATTATTTTACATTAAATCCAAGAACAATTTATAATTTTTTCATTGTTGTTGCCATCACTGATATTCTTGGTGTTTTTTTGGGCATCTTCTCATTTTTTATATTCAATTTCACTATGTTTTGATCAGAGGAATGTTTTTCTTTTTTTATAATTTTTTTATTGTTTTAAGTATTACAAATAGTGGGAATGTTTTTCTGATACTTTTGAATTTGTGGAGATTAACTTATGTGAACATTAAAAAAAAATGTGAACTTATCACAGGAAACTAATGTCAACAGTGCCATTCTTCTATTGAGGTGAATTTACAATTTTTCTTGTTTTTGCCACTATAAGCAATGCCATCTTAGATACCCTAAATAGTTATGTGCCATTACTTGTATTCAAAATGTAACAATGGCATAGAAACCAGCCCAATCAGTGGGGGCACCAAACTCAGAAACAGATGCCATGCATATACTGCCAGTTTGTTTATATGGACAATCACTGGCTAAATGGAGCCCTGCATGTTGCTATATGTAGAGATATTTCTATATCCACCTACATCTTGCTAGTTATCTAGATATCTACTTATGTAGCCTACATATCATTTTTTATTACATTGTTCTCTTCTTTACAATTTTCAGGTTTCTTTTGTAGTACATACATTATTGCTGTTGTTGTTGTAAATGAGAAACAAGACTCTCAGAACGATTGCATTACCCCAGATATATATCTTTCATTTTCACCAGCAAATGAGGTCTTGGCTGGTACAGGATTCAGTAGGCAACAGCCCTTTTCCCTTTTACTACTCTCCATAGACTTGTTTTCCCATCCAGTTTTAGAGATGAATACTCTGATGATGGCCTGTTTGTGTGTGTGTGTGTGTGTTTTCCTTTTGAGGATATTTTATTAATTCTGCTTGAAAACTTGTTAGTTTTTTTTTCCCATCAGTTCTTATTGTCAGAAAATTTTCTAGGATTCACTTAGGTGTGATATTTTTATCAATATAACCTGTTGCAAAATCAGAGCTTTTTATTTCAAGGTAATTTTACTTTCTTATTTGTTTTAGTAATACTGCTATTCCATTATTGTTTCCCCTGCCCCCGGAACTAATATTTTTATTTTTTTTTAATCTCACTTTTTTTTCTCTCTGTGCTTTGAGATGGTGTGGGACTTCATCTTCCAGGCCTCTAATGAATACTCACCGATCTTATTTCAAGTTATCTCATAAATTACTGTGCTGGGTTGCATTGCTATTGGCCACCATTCATTCTTCATTTCTTCTCTGGAAAAGGATGACACATTTTTATCCTGTTAGAGTTCTGTTTTGACTATGAAACATGTTTGCCTGATGAATATAAATTCATGTGACCACGGCCATGTCTGAGCCTGGACTGTGAAGGGAAGGGGCTTCCTTCCCCAGCACTCTTGCTGTCCCTGCTGCTCTGCCAAGAGCTTGGCTGGGATTAGCACTTCTCCTTCTGCCTGAAGTGCAAGATGAAAAGACAGGTGGAGAGCACCTGCAGCAACTCTGCAGAGGTCTTCATGCAATATGAACCAGAAATAACTCCTCATGACTTGTAAGTCAAAGAGATTTTTGAGTTTTGTAACCATATACTTGATCTCTAAGTTACTGTCTTATAAATGTATGGGGTTGCAGGCAATAAGTTGATGCTCTGCCACTGCATGCTCTGGTCCCTTTACCACCAGAAAGAGGGCTGGCGGTACCTTTAAATTTAAACAAAATCAGGAATCAATTACATGAAACTCAGAACTAATTTAAAGAAACTGTCAGTTTTAGATTTAGTTCCCCCGGAACCATTTCTAGTACAAAATTTGGTATCGTGGTCAATCAGAAAAGTAGAAACATTAAGAGTGATATCTAGCACCTTGGCTGGTTTTGTTCAGTGGCTAGAGCTTCGGCCTGCGGACTGAAGAGTCCGGCTTTGATTCCAGTCAAGGGCATGCACCCAGGTTGCGGGCTCAATCCCCAGTGGGGGTTGTGTGGGAGGCAGACAAGTGATGATTCTCTCTCATCATTGACGTTTCTATCCCTCTCTCCCTTCCTCTCTCAAATCAATAAAAATATATTTTTAAAAAAGAAAGGACAGCAACTAAAAAGAAGAGTAATATCTATCAAAAATGATTAGAGGGGTTTGATTATGTGACATTGTGAGAGTTGGTTGAAGAGTCTGTCTGAAGCTGCTGCTCTAGTGTCTGACCAGTGGCCCACCATCAGTAGGGCAGGCCGTGCTGAGGGAAGGGTGGGTGAGAACGGGAGAGTGGGGACTGAATGAGGATAGGTTGGGAACCGTTAGGATAAGCTGGAATCCACAGGGATGGATTGGAAATCATGTTGGTCGCTAACAACCTCTAAGAATCCACCTTTGATGACAGTTGCAAAGGCAGGTGAAGAGAGTGTCTTTCATAAGGAAAGTGAACCTGCAAGTGGTGTAGAAATCTGGGATCTGGAAGGAGTTGCCCAACAGGATCTGGAAGTGTAGTAGCCTTGGCTGTTGTCCCATTTCAACAAGGTGAGCCAAGGGGTAAGTGACACAGTGACCTGGAGAGAACGTGGTTGTTTTTCACTTCTGTCTTCCACATCTCATGCAAAATGTCTCCTCTATGGTCTACACTAATCTGAGTGTATGTAGGGAAGAGCTTTCTAGAAACATGGTTGCAACTCAGTTTAAGGCAGACAACAATAGGACATATGAAAACTCCTCAATTAATATTTGGTAAATGAATGCATGTATGTACAAATGAACAACAAAATTAATTACCTTTATTATTTAAATGTAGTGAATTTCAGATCTCCAAATAATTAATTAAGGCCCTTTTTGTTCCTCAGGGAATTTAACACTTCTTCTGTTGGAAAAATATATGTTTATTACCTTTTTGTTGGTTTGTTAGCATCAAGGCTCTCTCCTTACACTCTCCACATCATCTCAGCCCACCCAATAGAACCTATATTTGCATCAGCCTCAACCCATTTATCTATGTCAAGGAAGCTGCATTGCCCTAGATTAACCAAGCATCACTTTCTTGATGTTTTGATTATTCTAAATGTCTATCTCAACATGCAAGAGTAATCAAATAGCATTTATAAAAAGGTTCAGGAGAGATAAAAGATAATAAAAGCTGCATCTTGTTTAATGGAGCATGTGATGTTAACTTCTTTAGATAATAAAAAAGAGAAGGCAGGGAGAGATAAGGAAAATAAAGATTAGCTGCTTTCCCTCACCCCAAACCTCAATCCTAATACATTTATAATAAGCTACTACCTACCAGGATAAAGATAAATATTCAAAAATTAAAAAGTGACTGATAGCTCTTCATTATTACTAAATGATTTTCCAGTATTAGCTAATTTGGATTTAGAAGGTTAATTTATTAAGGGTAATTACAAAAGTGATTCACATTGAATTGCTCAGTGCAAAAATATGACAGCACCTGTGTCAGAAATTCTCTTATACCAGTGGTTGTCAAACTTGCATGGGAAACATCAAGTCTGTTAAAGCAAAGATTACTGGGACCCACTCCCAGAGTTTCTGCATCAGTGGGTCTGGGGTGAGGCCAAGACTTTTCATTTTTAACAAGTTCCCAGATGATACTGATATTGCTTGTCTGAGGACTGCACTTTGAGATATACAAGTAGAATAGAGCCACCTAAAGAGGGTAGAGAGTTTATATCTTATTTGTTAAGATCACTTAAAGGTATGTCTTGCAGGTACCTGCAATTAACTCCACAATTAAAGTGCTTATTATCACAAATGGCTAAACACTAAGGTATGTGTCAAATCACTGCTTAGCACAACCTTGAGTTAAAGCATCTACTATATGTCTTGTTATCCAGCCAATACAGAGAATTGAGCCAAACATTTAAAATGCTGGTTAACACAGTTACTATATCTAATCAACATAGCAGTGGGGCTTGCCCAAAACCTATAAAACTAATGGATTTGCAAGAAAATTACATCACCTTTAAATCAATGTTGGTAACACAGGTGGCATTTATAAAAAGTATAGAAATTGACAAGAACACAGCCCATCTATGCAGCCTGCCAGTGAGTACTCCAGCTTTGTTAAGGAAAGATCTTCTCCCTTCCAAGAATTATGTTTAACTACTTAACTTAAATAATGCTAAAATAGTGCAGTAGAAAAGACTGGTGACTGTTCTGAAATATGTCAATTGGTAGGTTGAGAATATTTGGGTCTAAGTATCACAGGCCTGTTCATATCTGAATAATTGGAAAATGGTCTCTAAAATCTGTGATTTCTTTTCCTACTTAGAAAAATAAACAAAAGCATTACCCATATAACTCAAACACTCCTGGTTCCATCACTAAAGAGGTCCATGGACATCGCAGGGTGCAATGTAATGAAAAAGCAGTGGAGGGCTCTGACCTGTGACTGTATGCATAACCTCTGCTTGGGGGACCTGCATTACTTGGCAGGTGGAATTAAAATTCTGATAAGTGATATAAAAAGTTTGTAAGGGAGGAAATTGGTACATGGTCACATTGTCTGCCGTAATCCTCTTCACTTTGCACTACCCAGCTAGTTGTTAGAATCAATCCATGAGAGATCATTTTCACCTTGAAGACTGCAGATGTTCATGTGAAGCTTAGAAATAAAGCTCTCCGGAAAAAATGCTTTCCTGAATAATCCTAGAAAGACAGTCTGTACATGTTGAAAGTGCGCACGCACACACACACACCCATCCACACACACACACAGGCATGTGCTTTCAGACCCCTATCATAAAACGGCCAGCATATGTCCTAGGAAAAGATAGTGTGTGCTACAAATTTAATCACCTACCAATCTACTCAAATATAGAAATAATTTTTATTCCAGTGTATGAGCTGCCCAAATGTTCCATCAACATCACTAAACATCGACATAGAATATTTGGATCACTTAGGTTTAGAAGTACTTCCACTATCCACTATCATCATTCTGTTATCTCCTTTTAGGGGAAGAAAGAATAATTAGAGAGAGAAACTCAGAAGGATGAGCTACACAATGGAAGGATCAAATAGGTAGTGGTCAATTTGCATATAAGTTTTGGTATCTTATGTAGCTTATTTTGTATCTGAAACTAGAAACATGGGGAGGATTGGGGAGGATATGTGAACAATACCCATAATAAAGATACTTATGAGAATTTTGCAATGAATTGTTTTAGAAATGAAAGTTTTAACAAAGGATATCTATAAATGTAATCTATCTCTATCTCTATCTCTATCTCTATCTCTATCTCTATCTCTATCTCTATCTCTATCTCTATCTCTATCTCTATCTCTATCTCTAAAAGTCTAAGCAACCATTATGAACGACCGGAATGATCAGAATGACCAGTCAACCAGTTGCTATGACACACAATGACCACCAGGGGAAAGATGCTCAATGCAGGAGCTGCCCCCTGGTAGACAGTGTGAGTGTCACTCAGCCAGAAGCCGGGCTCATGGCTGGTGAGTGCAGCTGCTGCAGAGGTGGGAGCCTCTCCTGACTCCGAGGCAACGCTACCAAGCGGGAGCAAGCACAGCGGGCTGGGATGAGCGCAAGTGGCACACCAGCTTGGGCTCCTCCCTGGCCGCCTGCTGCTTGGTGCTCTGCTACATCCCCAAGGGGTCCCAGATTGGGAGAGGGTGCAGGCCAGCCTGAGGGACCCCCCTCTGCACGAATCCATGCAGCAGACCTCTAGTAAATAAATATAATTAGCTACATTTTTTTAAAGCACTGTGTTAGCTCAGGCTGCCATAACAAAATACAGCAGGTCCTCAAATAACATTATTTTGTTCAATGTTGCTTTGTTATAATGTTGATGAGATACCATAGGAACTTAACTCTTGTTTATATTAATTAGCCTATAGTAAAATAGGTTTTGTTATACGTCATTCTTAAAGTCACAGATCCTATCAACAACATTAAGTGAGGGCTTACTGTGCAATAGACTGGATGGTAAACATGCCAGATAAGCAACAAAAATTTATTTCTCAGTTTGGAAGGACGGAAGTCCCAGATCAGGTTCCATCCAGAAGGGTCAGTTCCTGGAAGCCTCTTGTCTTGGGTTGCAGACAGCTGCCTTTCCTTCTGATACATCCTCACAGGGTCTTTCCTTAGTGCACACACATGAAAAGAGATAGAGCAAGCTCTCTGGTGTTTCTTCTTAAAAGAACACTAATCCTATTGATCCAAGGCCCCACAATTATTATCTCATTTCACTTTAATTACTCTCTTATTCCAAATACAGCCACACTGGGGCTTAGGACTTCAACATATGAATTTTGTTGGGTAAAAATATTCAGTCCATAATAAGCATAATGTTCACTAAGAATTAATTTACTTGGCATTCCCCTAATGTAATTACTCTAAGAAAAGAAAAAAGAAAACTATGGATTTCAAACACATCACTTTTTAGGCATTTTCTTTGTTTACTATGCTTCTGAGGCTGCCATGTGAAAAATGCATGAATTGTGGCTTTTGAGGAAGTGTTGCTTTTGACTTCATTAATTGGTTCTCAAAAAGGTTCAGGGAGGGACACTTACATTATCACCATGTCATAGAGGAGGAAACAGTCACATTCCTTTCAGTCACACTAGCTCATAAATTACAAAAAAACAAACAAAAACAAAGAAACAAATAAAATATACCACTGGCTTCTCTCACTGGCTTCTCTTTGAGCACCATCTAAGCCAGAAAAACTGCATTTTTCTAAAGTATGTACTTACATTTTAGCCAGAGAAATATAAAATACATTTTGACTTATTTTCTAGTTCAACATTCTTCTGTCATCTACCTATGGAGAAGGTAGATTATGTAATTATACAAAAGAAGTCAAATGATTCCATTATTTTCTTATTTCAAACATGATAAACACCCTGTAGCATATCCATTTCCCCTCTCTGACTTTAAGTTCACCTTTTGGTCACCTCCTCCTTAAGTCTGAGCATCTAATTTTGCCATTTACTCCAATGATTTACTTCTCCAATCTCACAATTAACCAATTTCCACATGCACAAAACAATAAGCATTCTGATATTCAATACTATTCCATTTTCTAACCCGAGTTTGGTCTAACCTGGCCCCACTGATCTGAGAGGACTAAGACAGTCATGAAGTCCTTACTCTAGGGCCACAGCATGTAAACCCAGCAGGATGCATTGCAATCTCAGGGCACATCATCCTGATATATTTATGATGTAAACGGTGACTTCTTAAACAGTATTTGGTCACTATTACAACCCTATGAGATGAACATGTGAAAATAACATGTGAGAGAAAACTGAATAAAACATTTTATTGAAAGCATTATCAAGTACCTATATTTGATAAATTAATATATTCTCTTGTTTTCATTTATTGATACAATAGAGTCTTGATATTTAATATTACCCTGAATATTTAAACAAACCCAATACAATTTTCACAATCATAGATCCATGGATAATATTTCTGCGTGTGTGTGTGTGTGTGTGTGTAGTCTCTGTTGCAATAAAAATGAGTAGTTTGAGGTACAGATGGGGAACTTTGAGCATGGGATATAAAGCATATATAACATCAAGTGTATGACCAAGCTAACATTTTTATGATAGTGAGTGTGTCAACACAAAGCAGATCGAAGACGAAAAGACAGAGTGATAATAGTTTTCATCAGTCATATTAACACAATTCAAGTAAAGGCACAGATGGAAAACATTCCAATTGCAAAATGTTAACAGGCGGTACTGAGAGGAGAAAGAGCAATTAGCCTGAGCACTGAGCTATTTATGATTTCAGTCGCCTTGAATCTTGAATTTTCTTTACCACCATGTGGCTGTGGTTGTTTCTTGAATGAGTTTTGGCCTGAAGTATCCTAATAGCAGGCTTTCAACTTGATGGGGAAAATTGACCCCTTTTTTGCAATAATAATAATAATAATAATAATAATAACAAATAATGTGTAGTTATCAACTCAAGTGAGAGAAGACCTTTTTTATCTTTTTATTCTTCCTGATGTCCTTTTATTCCACCTTTTTTTTCACAATATTTGTGGATCCATTATCTTAGCTAAATGTGACAAAGGGCTAGAGGGATGTTCAAAACAGAAAGTTTCAGTTTTTAATAGACTAGGTTTTAAGCTTCTTGAAAGCAGGGACCAGTCAATTTATTTGTATCCCTAGTATCTAGCATGCTGTCTCTCAAATTGTAGAAAAGAAAAGCTTTTTTGAATGAATGAATATATAACATTTATACGATTGACAAACATTCCAATAAACAGAGTCCTATCAAATAAATATACATACCAATAAGATTGTACAGCATTTAATTGTTATTCTGTGATTCAGAAAGAAGTAGGATGTTATTGTTTGTCCTAAATCAATAAATAGTATAAATAATGATAGATAACAAGTGGATATGAGTTATTTTAGTTTTGGGCTATTGAAATTGTTTGGTGGGTCCTGTGAAATTTAAGATATCTTTTAATCTTTAAAAGCATTAAAAATTAAAATTCACCTATTTGCTGTAAAATGGCTTAGATTCTCTTTCTTTGCTCTTTAACATGGTCTGGGCTTTGGGGACAGCGGTAATTAATAAAGATGTAGCATATGAGGCAACTTTTTCCACAAAAGCCATTAAACGTATCACTCATGATTGCTCTTTGGTTCCCACAAAAACTCTTCTCTCAACAAAAGAGTTATCAATCTTACACCCACCAGATTAATATGTATATTTTAAAATTTAAGCTATATTGATAACACAGTAAGAACTGTAGGTTGAAAAGTAAGTTACCTACAGGGAGGCTCTCTCAAACTGCAGAGCCCAGGTCTGCACCTCTCTCCTTGACCTGTCTTCTTTCCAACTGAATACTCAACAGTAGCTGCACGTTTGGTAGGTCCTTTCACTTCCAAGACCTTCACTCAAGAAGAGCTAGAGGGATTCCTTCAATGTGGACTTTATAATAACTATAAAGGTTTAATATGAGGGAAAGAAAACTACTTTATGGAATTTACAATGTATTTATTCATTCCATATATATTCATGGAGAGATGCCCACATGCCAAGAAATGTGCAACCAAAAATTATACCATTAACCATTATGCCCATATGTAAAATGAAAACTAAGTAAGGTGCAAGTATAATTGCAACCAATTAAATGGGATTGTCTCCTCACCATGGAATTTGTAACCTTATCTAAAAGCAACAGGACAAGGGCATCTGATTGGGGTTATTCATTCAGATCTTCCTTCATCATTGTAATTCTGTGGCTTTGGCTGCTTTTGTTGTCAATGAAAGACTGGCTGTGTTGTGATGTGAAATTCTCTGTACCACTATCGATCATAATTATTCTTGTCTGATTTCTAATTTCTATTGCCTAAATCTAAGTAATCTAAAAAAAAGATACAACATATTTTCAGTGTCTTAAAATTTTGCCAAATGTATTCTAACTTCTAGTCTGCAATAGGTAAGTATTTATATACCTTCTCAAATCAAAATGAAATAAAAATAACTGAGATGAAAGCTCAAGGTCATTTGGTAAAGTAGAACTCTCCCTTCATTCTTCACCCCTTGCCAGTACCATAGTCACCATCCACTGCAGCTGCAGAAAAGTTGAAAGATGGGTCAGACCATTTTGATACTTGATGTTTTTGTACTCATTGACAAGGCAAACCTCCTTTTCAGATGAACTTCCATTTTCTAACTAAGGCAAAGGTTTCTTCTCTATAAGGCTATAGGCTAACCCCCACAAATTTATAGCGTTTTATTGTTGTTTTCCATAGTATTTACTCATTTTACTGCTGAAGTATCTCTATATCCCACTATAACTTATTTTGCACGTTTTCTCCAGGACATTATAACCCTCTTGAAAGCAGAGGCAATATCTTTATACTTGCATTCCTATGGCCCAGTTTAGTACCCTATAGGTATTAGTAATAATTGCTTGAAAAGAAATAAAGGAGTCAATAAAAAACTTTACTCTTAGCAAAAAATAAAAATAAATAAAGTCTGTCTTACTTGGTTCTGCTTCTTAACTATTTCATACATGCTACATGTGAGATACATTAGCAACTAAAAGGGAAAAGACAAACACTTATTTTTAATTAAAGTCAACATTTAATGAAATAAAAGAGGAAATCATAATTTGACACTGGATATCATTGCAGAGCTCAGACAGAGTCAGGTCAGACAATAACATGTCTTCTTATTTTCTACTTGGCATTTAAGTAAATGTGGAGACTAGGTAAGTGAGTGCCCCACGTCCCTCAGCTCCTTTTAACAAATTTGACCAGATCACACTGCCATGGATGCATACTGAAGAGTCCAAGTTAACCAGTGCGCCAATGCAAGCGGCCATCTGCTTGGACTAAAGCTGGTAAGTGCAGACGATGCTGCTATTCATCACAAATTGATTGAATTAAATGCAGCCCTTCTAAGGATATATAATATTTTTCACCACATTCCTAATTTTTTCAATGTGTTGCCAGATACCTGACTTGGTATTTGCAACCTACCTAAATATGGTGATTGAGTAGTCTGAAACAAAGAGTCAATATTATATTGTTTGCAGCTTGGGATAAATATTTTCTGGGAATATAAAATCCTGCTCCATGTGGGAGGAGGATATGTTGGCATAATGTCAACCGAATTGTGTTGGCTGATATCCACTTTGTTTTCAACTGTGGGCATAAACAAATGAACAGATTTATTCCTTCTGTCATTATTACCAGATACTAGTCATAAAATGCTAGAAAGAGCTTAACACTTTAAAACTGTGTTTTAGAATAGGAAAACTAGACTTCATTTTTATTGATTTTATAATAATTAGAGGTTTGAGGATCATGTGATTCTGGAGGTATATGAACATATCAAGAACTATTCTTATAGTGAGTACTGACTGGAATATACGTTCACTGATAATTAAGTCAACAAATTCAAAACATGCAAAATAAATCTCTATTTTTTTAGATATATTTTATGGAATTCTTTGGATAGATTATCTAAATATATTTTAAATACATTTTTACTGCCTGGATTCTGAAGGGAATGTTTGAACACCTTTATTTTGTTGTTGTTGTTTTTAATATGTTTCTATTTATTTATAGAGAGAGAAAGAGGGAGAATGATAGAAACATTGATGATGAGAGAGAAAGATCTATTGGCTGTCTCTTGCATGCCGCCTACTGGGGATTAAACCCAAAACCTGGGCATGTGCCCTGACCAGGATTCCAACTGGCGACCTCTTGTTGCATGAGCCAATGCTCAACCAATTGAGCCACACTGACTGGGAATAAACATTTTTAGATTTTAATAGTTTTGCAATCCATTCATGCCATTTTGAGTTATCCTTTCGTTACACACAATATTGAAATAGTTCTCCATGCTATGTACATATTACAGACCTTCAGGGACAAGAATAGGCTAATCTTAGAAAGCTGTGTCATATTTAAGTTGAGAGATTTATTACTGTTGATGCTTGAAAGTATAAAAATAAAGTTCTAAGGAATATGTATGGAAAAATGTGTGAAAGGGAAGCTAGGATGAAGCACAACCCCAAGGCCGTGTAAACACTGACAGTGGATAGGATGTCATAGCAGTTAAGAATCAGAGCTCTGGACCTGCATCATCTAGCTTTCAAACCCCACTCTGCTTCTCTGTGTGCATCAACTTTCTCATATGTAAATTAGAGATAATAATAGTAACTACGTAGTTGTTGAAAAGTTAAATAAGTAAATTCATGTAAAGTAATAAAAATGTGCCAGGAAACATAGTAAGTCCTAAATTAATATGGTTTTTTATTTGCTAAAAGAGCTAGGTAAGAATTACAAATGAAAAAGCAAAAAAAAAAAAAAAAAAGCAAATGTACTGATTAATAATTAATATTCACTGATTATAGTCTGAAATGCATATAATTGACCAAAAATGATAAAAAAAATACATGAAAGCATATACATGAGAAAGTATGATCACAGTCATAATAATGTACTTTAGATACTTTTTCCTCTATTCTCTTAAGTGTTATTGAGTACTTACTATGGGTCAAGCATTGTGAGGTATTAACAGACATTGTCCTTATATCCACTTAGTTGCTTATGGAAAAAGGAGATAGGAACACCAAGAACGATGCTATGTGTAAATGCTGCGGTAGAGATGAGAGAGGAGGGGACTGTACAGGCAACTCCCCATGTGTACCAGACTACAGAGAGGCAGGAAATGACTGAGTCTTCAATGTTATATTAAGTAGTTTGGCTTTTAAAAGAGTCTTCAATGTTATATTAAGTAGTTTGGCTTTTAAACTTTGAAATGGGGAACATTTGAAGAATTTCATCTCACTATCTACATTAGGGTAGAGGAATAGAGGAGGCATAGGTGAAGGCAGTGAAACTAGTTACTAGTAGTTTGTCATTTCAGTAATCTGTATTCTGAGAAAGAGCTAATTGGTCTGAACTAAGGTTGTGGAATCAGGATAGTTAACAGGCAGAAGGTTGAAAGACAATAAGATAAAGTAATAAATATAAAATTTTTG
The DNA here is from genome assembly GCA_026230045.1 of Corynorhinus townsendii. NCBI lineage: Eukaryota > Metazoa > Chordata > Mammalia > Chiroptera > Vespertilionidae > Corynorhinus > Corynorhinus townsendii. Next base: position 146,829,571 of record JAPDVU010000002.1, on the reverse strand, counting down.
TCATCAACTGCATTGAAAAGGTAAGTAAGAGGGACAAATAAAGAATCCATCCCTGGGTTACCTGATGTAGACAACTTGGGTGACTATGTCACTCAAGATGAATAAAACAGAAGGATTAAGTAGAGTTAGGTAAAAAGGAGCTGTCTCTAGATTTGCATCTATTCGAACAGAGATTATTGCAAAAGAAGTTTAGTTGACAGTAGAAACTCTTTGTTTGTTACACACAAAAAGGTCTGATTAGAAGTGCAGATTGGAAGTTATCTTATAAAAATGGTAGTTGCAGCCTAAATAGCCATATTTTCTGCCAAAGAGAGTGGTTGGAATAGGAGAAAAACAAAAGCTGATGATGGAATCCTGAGGAATAACCAAGGTAAACAGATAGAAATGGGAACCTGTTGAGAGCTGTCAACAACAGCTACAGGAAAATAAGGACAGAGTGGCATCACTGGCATCAAAGGAAGAAGAAATACAAAAGGAGGAGATGTGATCCATAAAAAATTCAGCAGAAAAGCTTAGTAGGTTGAAGAATTAAACATGTCTATGATATTGGCCTTTGGAAAGCCACTGACAATTTTGGTAAAAAGTGTCTGGGTGGGTGGCAGAGGTGTGCATTCATGGAGAAGGGGTAAATGTGTAGAAGTCTGGGAGTGCAGGTTGCTCTTTATGGAAATTTGGCAGAGTAACAGCTAAAGGAAGATGTGTGGTCACTTGAATTTTGTTTCTGCCTTTTTTCTGGCTCTCAGATTTAAGAGATCTGAACATGTTTGCCCACTGACAGGAAAAGGCTATGTGATACCCCAGCTGGTTTGGCTCGGTGGATGGAGCCTCGGCCTGCGGACTGAAGGGTCACGGGTTCAATTCCAGTCAAGGGCACATGACCAGTTTGCGGGCTCCATCCCCAGCGTGGGGTGTGCAGGAGGCAGCCAATCAATGATTGTCTCTCATCACTGATGTTTCTGTCTCTCTCTCCCTCTTCCTTCCTCTCTGAAATGAATAAAAATGTATTAAAAAAAAAAAAGAAAAGAAAAGGCTATGTGAGAAGAGTGGACAAATTTTGAAGCAAATTGAGATAGGATCCAAGCAGTAGGAATACATATAGAGGAAAGGATGGGATGATGGGTTGAGCACGGTCTACTGCAGATGAGTGGCAGTATAAGGTGTTTTTGACTGACTCTCTATGGAAAGGATAGATATCTATGGAGAACGATGATGAAGGAATGAAGTAGAGGATTTGAAAGGAGGATGGACTGAAATAGTTGATGCAAAGTAGAGGAAAAAGAACCAACCAGGAAAGGATAGTTGGCATCACAAGCCCAGTTGGGATGGCATTGTAATGGTGGTACCAATCCTCAGCTAGACTAGAATTCAGATCTGACCTGCAGGCTTGAGGGTCTAATGAAGAAGATGCAAAGAAAACAACACTATTGGTGAACAATATGAAGCTGGGGATGCTCGATAAAATTGTATAAATGGAACTGCTTTGAGGGACAGGACACCCACCGTGTAGCAAAGTAAACATGCTGGGATAAGTGTCTAAGAATTTAGGCCTTGCTTTTATAAAGGAAACCACATGGCCCCAGTATAGACACTCCTGAGTGATCGCAGAAGAGCTATGGCCGAATTCTTTCAGGCTGTACCTTCTTAAGCCATATGGCACACAAACCTTTCTTGGGAAACATCAATTGTTTCTGACTCAAAGGAATTTCCTCACTTTTGAAGGGAGGTCTTAACCATCATGTCTTCATCCCACCCAGCAAGCTGTTTATAGGCATCATATTAACTCTTTAGTGACATTGAATCTTTACATTTGCGAATAAAGCTTATTCACTTGTAGCCTTGTCTTATTATATGTCTGACTCAGAGAAGTCTGGATATTCAGATATAGAAGGTTGTATGATTGGCTTTCTGTTACGAAATTATTATTTCAGATTCACATTTTTGTCAAGTTTTAGAAAACATATTTATAAAATTCATTGCATTCACCATATTTGTTTTTCAACAAAAGGCAACATCCGCAATGGATGCAGGAGCAGAGTGCTAAAGGAATAGAGGAGCCCTAAATTAGTGTCCCAGTTCTACCAATTATTAAAGTGTATCATCTAACCAGCCACACAGCCCGTCGAGCCTCACATTTCTTCCTTATATAAAAAAATAAGGTTTGACTAGATAATATAATTTCCAGTTCTCAAATTCTTCATACCCTAGAAGTTTTCCTTTGTCATGGTCAAATTTGAAGTGTAGCATTAAAAGTCAAACAGCTGAGAACACCTGAAATCAGAGTAGGTAGCAGGCTGTGCCCATGTACTCTAGAAGCCTAAGACTGACACCAGAGTTTTACACTGCTGCAGCATAATCATTTCTACCAGCATGTTCCATTACAGCTTGAGTTACTGCCAGGGAATTCACCTGCTGACACAGGAAAACGTCTAACTGGAAGCATTAACATTGCAATGTCAGATGGGGAAGAAAAGATTGTTCATAAATTCCACCAACGTGCACTGCTTTATTTGGGGTCCTGGTTGCAAACTCATTATTTATGCTGTGTATAGTAGGCCATCAACATATCCCACTGGGAAATTAGTTTGCAATTTAGAATCGTTTCAAAGTACAAGTGATTCTCAAGTCATTTTCCCAGGTTAAATGAGAACTCTTATTGCTTTCTGTGGGCTCAGAGGGAATTTTTTTCTCCACGTGATTCCTCCTCCCGCAGCTTCTGATATACTGTCTTGATTTTTCTTTCTTAAATGTACTTTGGTGCGAAAACTCCTTTTTTTCCCATTTTTGAAAGCCAGCAAATGGAGTGGTATTTGTTGCATTTTTTTTACTTGCCGGGGCTGCTTAAGTACCTCACTTTTGATGACTGCTTTTATTCTTCAAAGACCCCTGAGAGGTTTTCAAACAGGAAACATCTACAAACCGGATTGCTTAGCTAACAGAGGAGTGATTTTGGAAGATTGGGTGGCATGCATGTAGGGAGCAGTGAATCAGAGCCAGCATTCAGCTCCCATTCCTGCCTTCTGGCTCAGGGGCTAGGCCACTGGACTGGGATTAAGGCAGACTACTGAGATCACAAGTGAGTCTAATAATAACTTCAGATAATTCCAATTGGAGGCTGACCCTTGCTGATAAGTCCATAAGCACAGAACACATTACTAAGATAAAAACAGCTCCATTGACCCTTTCTACTTTCACACACCCTTTTGGTTGTTTGATTCTTTCCTCTAGAATCTCAGTAAGCATATTTTTAAAAACTCTATTTTACTGGTAAAACCCCAACCTAAGAGAATTGGCCTCAAGCCATCTGGTCAATATTTTATAACCTGATATTATCCTTGGGGAATAAATACCATTGTTTTAAATGTATCGTGACCCTTTATCACTCCCAGAAAGTAGAAAATAATTCCATAGTATAAAGACCTTGTAGGATTTTTTTCCTTTTCCTCTTTCAAGAAAGTTTCTAAAAATCCAAGGCCTGATATTGTTAGATAAACAAAGATCTAATAGAAAATAAAGCAAAGTCTTTAAGCAACACTAAGTGACTCTTCGCTCCCCTGACTACCGGAAGCACTGAGGTTTATCTGAAACCAAGACTCCAACATGTCTCTAACGCACTAGCAGAGTGTTTCTATAGGCACAGACCAGAAAGTATACAAACCACAGAGATTAAGTGTTTAGTTTCAAAAGACCTGAAATCACCAGCTTAAATTTAGAAACTGCACACAAAGAGTGCAAAGAAACAATGAAAGCAAGAGATCAACAGAGTAAATATCACCTAGAAATACTAACACTCTTAAAGGTCAGAAATCCTTAGTTAAACAAAAAGTCCCATCCATTAAAAACAATCAATTGCAAGATAACCTGAGACTACCACTCTATGAATTCCCTTTAAAAGCGGAAGTTATTTAGCTAAAAGCTATTAGCTATGTGCATGAGGGAACTAAATATAGTGGCTAATAAACAGACTAAAACCCAAGGAAAAGAAACTGAAAAATAATGCATTTAGAACTACTTGATATTGAACTTGTAAGGCATAGTAGCCTCCTGCTTTCCATCCCTGCGTCAGTGTGCCCAACCTCTTTGGGACTTCATGGAAAAAAAGCAAAACTATTTACTAAATTCAATATTCTGAGTTAGTTTTCCATTGAAATTGTCTTAAAATGTTCTCCTTGATTACTGATAATTTGTCTTTTCCCACCACTATTTAAATGTAAAAATGCTTCAGAAATAATACTCTTTTCCTTGAAAACATTGAAAATACACAGGTTTTGGTTTGGTTTGCTAGGGTTTGTTTTTTTTTCTTAATGTTATATACACTTTATAATTTTTAGCACCTATATTCAACTCATCTTGCCTTTGCTTGGTAAAATAATAGCTTAGAAAGGTATGATACTGGCATATGAAAACTTAACATCTTAGAATATTTAAGAACACTTAAGTGGATGGCTTTTCTTACATCTCCCACAATTCTTTTTCCTAGACATTCATATTATAATTTTTACTTTTAGATAGCATCCTAATTATTCATCATTAAAGCCCACATCTTCCATAGGTATAAAATTGGCTGACCCATAAAACTTCCTAATTAATAATTTTCTTTAATATGGAAAAAATAGTAAGATATGCTCTCCTGACTTTTCTATTTTCATATATACTATTTGAGCAAGAAAAAAAAAATTAGTTCTTGAGAAGTCAGATTTCACTTCTAGCTTCTCAAAGTTCTAACTTAATTTGACTCTGTTATAGAACCTTCCTTAGAAGGTCTATCATAAACCGTAAAAATGAAATAAACTCTTCTTCCTTTCCTCTCTCCTCAAAATGGTGAGCTTTGCTCAAAAGCCTTCTTTTCAACCATGTGCCAGAGGAATCTTCCTCTAAGTGAACTAGGATTGGAGTGATGGTATAACCAAATCCTTGAAAAATCCATGGTAGGCCAATTTCTTTTCTCAATCATTAAAATCTAGTGTGATGTTATGCTTGCAGGTGAACTTTTATAAAATGCAAACATATTCTTGCAATCAATAAAAAGCCAATGACTGAAAGGCAGGAAGAAGGCTTCAGGTTAGAAATCTTCTCACTCTAGTGGGTTGAGTGAGGGGCTGAAGATGCTGGTGAAAGCCAGGAGTCATCTTTACGTGAATATCTGTCAAAATGTAATGCTAAACACAGTTGTCCCTCTGTATCCTCAGAGGATTTGTTCCAAGAACCTCCAGGGATACCAACATTTGTGGATGCTCAAGTCCCTCATATAAAATTGTGTAGAAAGATGCATAAAGTCTGCCCTTCACATCTGGGGATTCCCAACCATGTTATTAAAAATATACTGTTTTCATTGCATGGTTGCTTGAATTCCCAAATGGGAAACCCAGGGATACTGGAGCTGACTGGATAGTTATACAAAAAAAGGGACCAATGCAGTTCAAGGGTCAACTGTTTATACCAGGGGCTGACCTTCTTTATTCATTAGCATTACTATTAAACTATCCTTCTATCCACACAAATATCATGTTCTCAATCATGAATGTGTACGTCCTAGGGATTATTTATTTTCACATTAGATGTAATCACATATATTAAAAGTTTGCTTAATTGTCCTAAAATTCTCCACCAATGGAAAAGAAAGAGAACAGGACACATCCTCTATATAAGCACACATTTCCATTGGTTGTGCATTCTTTCTCTCATCTGTCCTGTGGTCCGGCCGCTAGAGCACAGATATTGTATACAAGCTGCCTAATTATGAAATTCTCAATAATCCAAGTTGATTTTTAAGGCAATATAATCAGCCTCAAATCAGCTATTCTAGACACAAACACATGGCCTTGGGTCTGGAAAGAACAATGAGATGTAACCTCTTAGTGGCAAACTAGGTTGCAGGGAGAGCGGAAAGAACACAGAGCGTCTTTTTCTTCATCTAGTGTTCACAAGTTTGTCCATGTCAGCAACTCAGTCTTAAGACAGTCAAAACAAAACCCTGGGATTGACCTCCTTCCCTTCCAGAGCTTGCTGCTCTGCCATGCAGAGATCAACATCTTCGTGAGTTTTTTAAGTTTTATTTCTGGAGGCAGAGAGCGGAGGGAAGATGTAAATGTGGCGCCACACTGATCAGTGTCTTTCTTCCTTTCCTTTTTAAGATTCTTAGAAACATGGTGGCCCTCCCTGTGCAGATTGTTAAAGATCTTTTCTCTGGGTGCCCTTGGAAAATGAAAAGAAAAATAAATCTATGTGGCACATGGCCAGATTTGGCTTAACAAAGTTGCTAATTTTGGACCCACTCCTCTCCATTAGGGCAGAGTAAGAATTATGCACACAAGGCTGGGGCTTTTCTCTGCTTAGAAAACATCTGCATTCAATTAGAAATAAGCCTGAGTTGTCGTGTTAATTCTGCAGAACCAAACAAAGTCATTCTTGTTTAAACTCTTTCAGTACTGTGGGGATAAGAGGTTACAGGAGAAGAAGGAAAAAGCAAAAAAAAAGGCAATAGAACAAAACTGCTGTGTGGCCCTAAAAGGAGCTGAGTCGGCAAATAAAAAGTCCTTTTCCTTTAGAATACAGACCTGTGAATTTTTTCCAGAATCCTCTTCTCTACCATTTCTCTTTTGGTGGCTTAGGAGTGAGGAACAAGCCTCTTGTTTTCTCTAAAAATGCAACTTTTAAAACAATGGAAAATTCTTCAGATTACCCAAAATGAATTTGATCCAAACAGTTGATGTATTTGTGAAATAAGTAGTAGCATTTCATTTTTAATTTTGTGGAAAGCCAAATAAATCAAAACTATCTTTATAGTTCATTGTGTGTATTTCAAATCACTTTCTCAGTTACTAAACGTGATTGGTGTTTGACCTCAAATATACTAAAAATAAACAAACAAAGAAACCTATTTTGAAACACGCATTTTGCCATGAACATCAATATCCATGCCCGCCTTTTGTTAACATCAGTAGCACTGATTCTGCCAGAATTTGAGTTTATCTATCTCTAAGAAGCCTGTGGCTAACCATAGTTACTATTTCCACACGAGCACATTAGAACTGCATGTCTTAAGGCTAATGTTCCCTATAAAGAAAATTACATTTCAGCTATTCCTTTGGGCTGTTATATTATTTCTTCTCCATACCTTTCCTTAAGATTAGGTCCTACTGTATCTCAGATAAAGAAGGTAGTTGAAGAACTCATTTTTGTTTAACTGAATTCTGAGAAATATGATTCAGCTCTTAATCCATAGCACCACATTGATACACTACAGGTTTTTTTCAGGCAGATAAAAATGTTTAAGTCTCTGCTATTTAACCCTAATCAAAAAATGGGCTATGGGAAATTGTTTGTGGACATAGGACTGCTGGGCATGCTAAATATTTATTCTTTTATATATATTTGACTCTATCTTTAAATAAAACCAAAAAGCTGGGCCTTAAACCAAAATGCTTGGCACCATTTTTATTGGTTTTGCTAAATTGACTAGTAATTTGATACCAGTTGCCTCTATTAAGAAGCACTATAAGAAACAGTCAGATGAAATGTATCATTATAGTTATTATAGGGATATTTATATTACATTATCTGATAGCTGTTCATGAGAAGCCATGAGAGAAATTTCTCAGATTTTTTAGTTTTAGGTATTTTCTTTTCTGAATTACAGTTTTCCTTTTTTAGTCTTAGGATCACTGTGATTCTTATAAGCTATACTCATTCCCCTTTTTCCTTTAACTGCTGAAATCTTTGAGGCCAAATTTGTGACCCATGTTTAGAAACTATAGCATGTCTAATACATGTATTTATACTTCTATATAACCAGGGTTTATTAGAATGTAACCCTGATGTTCCCTTTACTGTGTCTCTCTCAGCTATTTGTTTTATCCTTTTCATGTTTATTTTTGTAAGCTCTGATAATTCCTTTGTGAAATAAGTCAGGGTATTTGTAAGTAAATAAGTAAGTGAATGTAAATTAAACCTTGCTTTGAAGTGTAAATTTATTTAACCTAAGCCTTCCCCATGACTGCTTGCTATGTAATAATTTTTCTGAAATAATGTTTGTATTATTATTTTTAATGTTTTTATTGATTTTATTTTTAAATATATTTTTATTGATTCCAAAGAGAGGAAGGGAGAGAGAAACATCAATGATGAGAGAGAATCATTGATTGGCTGCCTCCTGCACGCCCCCAACTGGGATCAAGCCTGCAACATGGGCATGTGTGCCCTGACCTGGAATCGAACCCTGACCTGCTGGCTCATGGGTTGATGCTCTACCACTGAGCCATATCAGCCAGGCTCTTTTTATTGATTTTAGAGAGTGAGGAAAAGAGAGGTAGAGGGAGAGCGAAACATCAATCAGCTGTCTCTCGCACACACCCAGACCAGGGATCAGACCCCACCACCTAGGTATGTGCCCTGACCAGGAACTGAACTGACTATCTTTTGGTACATGGGATAATGCTCAAAAACTGAGCCATACTTACCAGGGCTGCATTATTTTTATATCATACAAATTATTATTTTATATTCTAAATCTATGAAAGAGTTAATAAGATAAAAAGGATTATTTTGATTATGTGTAAAGAAACTCAAGGAGAAATCCATAATCTCCTATATAATAAAAGCCTAATATGCTAAGTTTCTGGTTGTCCAGTTGTCCATTCAACCAATCAAAGCATAATATGCTAATGATATGTTAAGGCTGCTCAACTGCTCCTATGATGTGTACGGACCACTAGGGATCAGACAGTCAACCAGTTGACCAGCGCTATGACGTGCACTGACTATCAGGGGGCAGAAAGTCCAGTTTACCAGTCACTATGACATGTACTGACCACCAGGGGGCAGATGTTCAATGCAGGAGCTACCCCTTGGTGGTCATTGCACTCCCACCAGGGGGAGCGCCACTCAACCAGAAGCCAGGCTCACTGCTGGTGAGCATAGAGGTGGTGGCGGGCTCCTGGACTGCTAGAGGGTTCAGTCCAGGTTGAGGGACCCCCCTCCCAAGTGCACAATTTCATGATCCGGGCCTCTAGTATGTGTGTGTGTATACATAAATATATATATGTATAAAAAAGCCAAACGACCAGAACACCAGAACAAACGGAACAACCAGAATTAGTGGTCACTATGACACGCACTGTGGTGGCCAACTGGCCCAATTGGGGCCCCGATCGCCCCCTCCAACCTCCCACGACCCCTCCCCATGCTGGCCTGGCCCCTGATTGGCTCCCCCAACCCTGATCTGGGCTGGGACCAGCTGGCCAACCTCCCATGCCTCATCCTCCCTGCTGGCCCGGCCCAATCAGCCCCCATCGGGGCGGGCCAGCCAGACCCTACCTGTGCATGAATTTGTGCATGGGTCCTCTAGTAATTACATAATTGGCAAAGAGGACATAAAAGATTGTAAAAAAATTAAGGTTACTTGACTTTAATGGTGAAAATGATTATAATAAAATTAAATGATAACATTCAAGATGTTAACAGTTTGACAACAGTTTTATATTTCTTTAGAAATCAATGACTAAGTAAAAATGAAGGTAATTAAGTTTAAAAATATGAAATGAACATTGGGAAAATAATGCCCTATGCTTAAATATTTTGCTTGAGAACTGTATGCTGGAATTTACTCATTGCTTTCTGTGTTCTCTCTCTGAAAGTAATCAAAGAATCCAGCCCAATTGAAATAATGTCTTTACCTCTTATAATTAAAAAAATACAACGTGAAGATATAAATGTTTTAAAGCCAAACTAAAATTATTGTGAATTTTTATCAACCTCAATTTAATTTTTGCCCAGTTAGCTTTAATAATTGAAAAGTAATAGTATATTTGCTGCTACTATCAATATATTGATACGTCTGAATAAAACAAAAGAAAAGCACAAGAATGTTAAAATATTAAAATAATTCCATTTGCCATCAGATATGAAAAGATAGTCCTGTCTCTTGACTACTGGTTCAAACTAATTTTTCTTTTATTTTCAAGAAGATGAAAACATGGACATAATCTTTAGCCTACATAGAAAAGAAATTACAAAGATGAAACAATAAAGCTCACTGTCTTCATGTCTGCTCCATTCTTTATACAGCATCTTTGTATTTTAGAATTGAGAGATATCTTCATATTATAAAAAAGTAATTAAAGGCAAAGATGTAGCTAAAGTTCAGGTCCTTATCGTCAAATTCCCTCTAAGCCTATTTTTAATTAAGTATATTTTCATTTATTGGCACGAGATGGAGAGCCCAAGTAGCAGCTGGCCATAGATTGTGGGAAATGCCAGAGGACATATAGTTCCCACTATTTTGTCAGATCACAAAGGACTATTCTATTTTTCACAATTCCTTCTGTCTTCTTACTGCCTCTCAATATTTTATTAAATATTGAAATAAAAATTAAATCGAAATATCTGTTATTTAGCTCTTTCCAAAACCAGAACTGCTGGCTGGCCCAATGCTACCCTAACTCTATTTCCAGGTTATATAACAAAGGTGGTTTTTTTTGACAAAGATATAATTCAAGTACAAGAAAAGAATCTTTGCATACCTTAACATAGAAATTTATTTTAGTAGCTAATTAAATTCTGATTTACCTGGAGACTGAGATACCTACAATAAACTCTCATGTAAATAATTTATCCCACTTCATCCCAATCAACAATTTAGGAAATACCACATTGTAATTGTATATAATACTTATATATTTTTAAATACTTGTATTTCATCATGGATCCATATTGATAGAAAAGATTTTTCACTTAAGGAGAAGGGTATGTATAGTAGGGGTGGGAGGTAGTTTGGGGGTGGTGTTGAGAACCAAGGGGACATCAAATCTTTCATGTTTTTCCTGTGTGGAATTTTTTCATGAGTTGCATTAAATTTGTCATTATTTCCCACATGAGTCCTACCTGGGTAAATTATGGCTTACATCGCCCTCCACATAAAATGAAAAGCAGATTGCATTGCAGACTTGAATTATCATCCAATATTGCATGATGTATGATCCATCTTGATGGGAAACTATTGTTATATATTTCATAGTTATGATTTCCAAGGTATCAAACTCCTCATTATCTTCCTGTGCTAGCCAGCTATAAATGCCAAAACACTCTAGTTTCTAGTATGTGCTTTTCAAAACTTATAGTCCTGTGTTCTGTGTATGTTTAACATTTTATGGTGCTGCATAATATAGAAATGTCATAATCCTTTATCAAAAGCTCCAGCTAGGCTATTGACAGTTTAGGCTTCATTTAATTCCTAGATGCAGCAGACGGTCTTTGATATTTTCTGTATAATATAATAAACACCAAATGCAGTGCTTAAAATGAATATTTAAAAAATCAATCAGGCTTGAAATTTAATTTTATGTAATTGGCTTCCTCTATTCTAACAAAATTGAATTACATAAAAATTTCACCTACCCTATATAGTTTCATATTTTGTCTAATCATAAAAATGTATTTTTTCACTTCCTTCAATAGAATCTTTTAATTTTCTTAGTTATTTTAATCCTCTTCACAAGTTGAAAAAAAATTGTGTATCATCATCCGAGGATAGTAATCACATGTGCAATATAATTTTACGTCTGCTACTCTATTCACACTTCACTTGTCCTATGAATCTCCAGGACAAATAATGGTACTTGAGGAGGCTTTTGGTCTAGATTGCAATGACTGATAATTTGTTTATATACATTTCTGGAATGAACTGAGCTGGAAGAAGACAGATATAGACCATCTCTTCTTCTCCCCTTGAACCTTCTGGAATTAGGTATCCCACATTGTTTCATCCTCTGACGAAAGGAGCCATCAGTATGACTTATACCACAGTGAATATTAGCAGCTCCTCTGGGAAAAAAACAAGTAGGTCTTTTAAAAAAAAATACATTTTTTTTTATTTCATAGAGAGGAAGGGAGAGGGAGACAGAGATAGAAACATTGATGAGAGGATAATCATTGATCAGCTGCCTCCTGCACATCCCCTACTGGGGAATGAGCATACCTGGGCATGTGCCCAAACCAGGAATCTGATAAACAAAATGCACACCCTTTCCTTAAAAAAAAATTGTCCTGACCAGCATCACCAACATCCTTAATACCTATGTTTGTGTTTTATATAATTAATGAAAATTCTTACTGAAGTATAAGTATTATTTTCTTTGATTGAATATCTGGTTAAAAGGAAAAAGATTTTACATAGATATGTGTATGAAAATTATTTTCTCTCCACTGACCTCATGTAGCTGTTTTTGGACTAGCTGGAATGTCTCAGTTTTACCCATGTATCTGATTCACATTCAGATTAATCCTACTGTTGTGATTTATGATGCCCTTGGTTTCATATTTATTGCTATCTCAAACTAATAAGTTCTTTCTGGACCAGTGCCATGAGTCGAGTTCAACACCTAGTTAATCACGCCATTGTTTTTCCATATATGTTGCCCTCTGAACTATCAACAATGATAACTGATTAAAAACACATCTTGGATGATATCATTTCTTAAAAAAATGAACAATTCAAATTTAAATCAAAAGCTTGTTTTAGGTTTATACAAACTCCTTTTGAACATCTTAAATAATTTTATTAAATAGATTTTACAGTCATCTTTCTATATATATAGAATTAGCATCAATCTCCATTAAAGTCTCTTTTGAGTCTTTATTTATAAAACTACAGTGCTTCAAATTTCATGTGTGATTAAAAACAAGATCATACCATACCATAAAGAGAGATGGAAGTGTATTGACAGTTTTATCTTTGTTGAGATATTTTTTATACTACATAAATCCATCCTTTGTTTTCTGCACTTTATTGAAGAGTAACAGTTTTTTGTATGTCACATTGAAATGTTCAATGCAATACAGTTAAAGCATATTACATTAGATGCACTACAGATTTTTCAGTTCTGGGTCTAATTTCTATTAAATTTCTTTATATATAGCATGTATAATGTTTATTTGTTTTTCTTTAAGAGAATACCTTATCTTATTTTACAGTTTCTACTACTTATATAATCCATGTGGGATTATATACATTAAAAGCAGACATTAAAAGGAGAGTTATTTTTGCACTCATCTTTTTCAAGTAATTTGGATCATACAAAATGCTGTAGATGTATAAAAGAAGTCAAATGTAGTGTCAAAATATGAAACTAGGAAACAAAAGGTTTTGTACCTATTTTTAATTTTTTGCATCAGGATGTTAGAAGAGTTGGTTTTCTTTTATGTTTCTTCACGTAAATATAGGCTCTGTGTCCCGACAACCACAAATTTATTACATTATGAAGATTTAGCCACTAGCTGCCAGAAGCAATCAGATCCCCGAATAGTGTGTGATTTGTTTACCACATTTATATTGGTTACATGGCACATAATTAAAAGAGCAAAAAGAACAAATTTATATTCTATTGGCTTAAGGGTTTTCAGGAGTGCCTTGAGCAAATGATTTTTAAATCAAAGAAAGAAATGATCTCTTACCCTGGCCAGTGTGCCTCAGGGTTTAGAGAATCAGCCTGCACACTGAAGGGTTGTGGGTTCGATTCCAGGTCAAGGAAATATACCTGGGTTGCAGGTTCTATCCTAGGCACTCCCTGATCAGGGCAGTAGTGGGAGGCAACCAATCCATATGTCTCTGTTCTCTCTCTCTCTCTCTCTCCCCCTAGTTATTTAATCTCTGAGAAGTATTACCTAGGGATTTAAGATTGCTTCTTCTAATTCTATGGATTACTTGACATTTAGAGGTATCAGTTCTTTTCTAATCAGTAAAGAGAACAAGTTAAGTTAAATGATTAAAATCCAGTCAGTTTAAAATTTTACTGATAACCTTCCTTGCCAAAACTTTTCTTTAGAAACATGGCTCAGGTTTGGAACATGGCTCTGTCACTCATATTCATCCCCACTGATATTAAAAACATAGCATCTTCCCTTTTCATTGTCTACAATCAATCCATATTAATTTGGTTGCATTTAACTTCCACTACAGCTATATCTAGGCCTAAAATAATTATATTTCCCTCTCTTGTACCAGTTCAAATGAAGGGTAATAATCCCCATTTGGTATCCCTCTGAGGAATACATTACTACATTGTGACCAATTGACCTACTCTCTATCCATCAACACCCCACTCACTGGGGGGGTCGAACTTTCAGAATCAGAGGCTTACCTTCGTAACTTCTGATGCTCAAGGCTGCTCCAACATCTCACATCTAAATGTCATTACTCAGTCCAACTTCCGGGGCAGCTAACGTGACAGTTTTTTTCTCTGGAGCCTTGGTAAATTCAACCAATGGAAATTATCCTTTGGTTTTTATTGTGAAATTCAAGAATGTTTAACAAACATGGCTCAAAGATGACTCTTTTCTGAGTCTTGTGCAGCTTTCTAGAAATCTCCAAGATTTATTTTACTGGCCCATGGCAAATCATGTCAGCACTTATCTAACATGGTTAGAATCTGAAATCTAATGTAAACAGAAATAATGGTTTTTCTACTTTGTTGAAAAATCATTTTAAATTCAACAAATGGCCCAGTCCTTATTCTTCCTCTAAAGGATAGGAGATCCTGGCACAGAACTGGACATAAAATGGCTTAATCCATGGATAAGTCCTCAGCCCAGATTCTGAAGAATAATTTATGAGCAGAACATCCCAGTCTCTGAGACTTTCTATTCTTTGCCATTAAAAATCTTGTCACCAATCATAGGCATGATTCCTTCTGCCTGTTTCTCAAGTTTCTATTAGCAATTAGCTTATATCAGTGGTTCTAAAGCCTGTATATTTGAAAAGCCCACAGCAATTTCCAAGTCCCTAGTGATTTTGTTTCATTCGTGGAAATAGAAACTTTGAGTTTATCTATGTATGCGTGGCTGCCATCAATCTTCTCCATATTTGCAGAAGTAACTCTAACTTCTTAAGAACCAGGAGCTTCTTAGAGGTTTGGTTAAGCATTCCCAAGAAGCAAACACAGGAAAGAGATTTTGAATATATCTTCTATTTGGTGAACACACACACACAGCTTTGTAGGATCTGTTTATTCTCTAGAACATAGTCTCAAACAGCACATTCTTCCTTGAATAGTAATTTTGACCTTAGTGTAAATTATATTACATCTTTTTGTTTTTTCTTGTGTGTACTTTTTTATGTGTGGGTTGGGAAGAGCCTGTGTGCTTGTATGTGCTTTATTTTTATTACTATTTTTGAATACTATGGTGGTTCAAGAAGTTTGCCAATACTACCCACTCCTTTTTTTTACAGTGTTTTTCCCAAAGTATGAAAGTTTGATCAAAATAAACAATTGGCTCAAGTCTACTGGAATAATTTGAACTGGAAATAAAACTGAGAACTTCGCTTTGAATTCACAGTTCCAGTAATTAGGCCTCATTATCTGCTCAAATACAACTGGAGGTCCATAGTTGCTGAGTGGGCCTGCTTTCAAAGGCATAAAGTCCAAAAAACAAAAATTAAAATGAAATATACCCAATTTTTGCACTGACTCTCAAGGAAATACTAAAGGATGCATGGAATATCAGTGATGCAATACTAATGCACAGCATAATATCACTCTTCATTGCTGTCTCCTCAAAGGGGTTTACCTGAAATTCAAAAATTCTCTGACCCACGAATGCCAATACAAAAAATCCTCACCTAGAACCAGTTCATGCCATCCTTCTTTCTTGGCTTTCTCTCAGTTCTTGTTAAGTCTGTTTTGATGTATATCAATCAGGATCCTAGAACTTTAAATTTTTTTCTCATTAACCAGAATATTACAAAATAGAAGGAAGAATTTGGGGAATGATGTCAATCCCAAGAGATTTTCTTCAGAGGAAGACAGAACATTTTGAATAATGAAACATTAACAATTTTTGCTGTTGTTGCATCATGGTAATTTTAGAATTTGCTACATCAGAAAGCCATTTTCAGTTCTCATGACTCATTTAAAAACATTTATTGACTTGGAGAATATTATGCTCAGCAAAAAAAAGCCAGTTAAAGAAAGACAAGTATCACATGATCTCACTCATATGTGGAATCTAAAGAATAAAATAAACTTATGAACAAAATAGATGCAGAGACATAGAAACATGGAACAGACTGTGGAATCTCAGAAGGAAGATGGAGGTGGGTCGGGGGTGGGAAGAGATCAAACAAAGAACTTGTATGCCTATATATGCATAACCCATGGACATAGACAATAGGGTGGTGAAGGCATGAGGCAAGAGGGAACGAGGGTAGCTGGAATGGGTCAATGAGGGGAAAAGGGGGACATATGTAATACTTTCAACAATAAAGATTTTAAAATAAATAAATAATTAAAACATTTATTGAAAACCTACAAACTGTTGTCTTAGGCATTCAACAAATAAAACAGACCAAGTCTCTGTTCTTATAGTGCTTACATTCTAGTTGGCAACAACAGCATAAAAATAAATACATAGTATGTGAGTTGGTGATTAGGACGTAAAATAAAGCAACGTAAGGGATGCAAATTGGGGAGTGAGGGAAGTGTTATCTTAAAAAGAGTGATTGGAGAAGTATTCTAAAATTAAAAAGTAGGAGTATCTTAGGAGGAACCTTGGAATACTATAAGGATCAAGACATGGTAAAAAAAAAGGAGATTTTCTTTTTTAAAAAAAAGCAATTGTAACTTACTATATTCTTTAATTTAGTCTATAAGTATATACCAAGCCAACATCATGAGACAAGAATTATGTTGCAGTTGATTGTGAGAAAAACAGAACTAAAACCAATCAGATATAGCCCTTATGAAGCTTACAGAGGAAAAGAGGCAATTAACAGTTTCCCATAGTGAAAATACTAATGAGTGTTCTAAGGGAAAAACAAGAGTATCATAAGAACATATAATGTGAGAACCTAATCCAGTCAGGAGAAGTGATCCTGAGGAACTAGTGTGTTCAAAGTGAGGGCAAGATCAGTCAAGTAGAGAAGAATCTATATTATAAAAACCCAGTGGCCCAAACGCCTTAACCACCAAAGACTGGTGTGGGTGGGCAGGGCTTTGAGCTCAGAGAGGCTGCATTGGTGGGCAGGGCCATGCAACTTCGCATGCTGGGCTTCTAGTTGTGTATATAAAAGCCCTGAATGGGAGGAACTTGGTGCATTAAAGGAATGAAGAAAACAAAGCAAGCAGGAGCTATGTTTATGTGTGTGTGTGTGTGTGTGTGTGTGTATATATATATATATATATATATATATATATATATATATATTGCAAGCAGTACACTTACTGGTGAAAATGTTAGAAATATTTGCCTTTGGTTTAAAGTAAACCTCAAGATTTTAAGAAAGCCCTGACCAATTCATTATGATAGCACTAGAGGCCTGGTGCACAAAATTCGTGCACGGGGGCGGGGGTGGTCCCTCAGCCCAGCCTGCTCCCTCTCCAATCTGGGACCCTTTGAGGGATGTCTGACTGCCCTTTTAGGCCCTATCCTACTGGACCTAAATGGGCAGTCAGACATCCCTCTCACAATCCAGGACTGCTGGCTCCCAACTGCTTGCCTGCCTTCCTGATTGCCCTTAACCGCTTCTGCCTGCCAGCCTGATCCCCCTAACTACTCCCCTGCCAGCCTGATTGATGCCTAACTGCTCCCTTGCCAGCCTGTTTGCCCCTAACTGCCCTCCTCTGCAAGCCTGGTCACCCCCAACTTCCCTCCTTTGCTGGTCTGGTCACCCCTAACTGCCCTCCTCTGCAGGCTTGATTGCCCCCAACTGCCCTCCCTTGCAGGCCTGGTCCCTCCCAACTGTCCTCCCCTGCTGGACATCTTGTGGTGGCCATCTTGTGACCACATGGGGGCAGCCATCTTGTGTGTTGGAGTGACGGTCAATTTGCACATTACTCTTTTATTAGATAGGACAGAGGCCTGGTGCACTGGTGGGGGCCATCTGGTTTGCCCTGAAGGGTGTCCTGGATCAGGGTGGGGGTTCCCTTGGGGTGTGGAGTGGCATGGGTGAGGGGCCTGTGGCAGTTTGCAGGCCAACCACGCCCCCCAGTGACCCAAGCAGAGGCCCTGGTATCTGGGATTTATTTATCTTCTATAATTGAAACTTTGTAGCCTTGAGCAGAGGCCAAAGCAAGCCAGGACTTCAGAAGCTTGGCTTCCTCCATCACCTGGGGAAACTCAAGTCTCCTGCTCAGCTCCAGCTCCATGGCTGCCACCATTTTTGTTGGGATTTATTTATCTTCTATAATTGAAACTTTGTAGACTTGAGCGTAGGGCCAGCCAGGGTGGCAGGGAAGCTTGGTTTCCTCCATTGCCGGGGAAACCCAAGCCTCCTGCTTGCTGCAGCTCCTTGGCTTTAGCCATGTTGGTTTGGTTAATTTGCACATTCACTCCTGATTGGCTGGAAAGCATGGCTTGTGGCTGTAGCGGAGTGATGGTCAATTTGCATATTACTCTTTTATTAGACAGGATAGTGATTGATCTTAAAATTATAAAAACAATATTTTTTTAAAACTTATTTTGGTATTCAGTTATGTCTTCAAAATTTTTGTTTTTTTTTACTTTTTGTTTGTGTGTCTTTGCTAACTACTATGGTTTTTCTGGCAGAAGAGAGTTTGATTGTTGTTTTTGTTATTTTTATGTTTTTGCTTGACTGTTATATTCTCTATATTTGCTTATTTCTTTTGGGGGATGAGCTCTAGACATTTTTTTGACCAAAAATATATTTTAAAAATCCTTATGATTTCCTTCCTGCTGCTTGCCTTGAACTTTTTGTTTCTCTAAACCCTCGAATTAGGTACATATCATTTTTATGTGGTTAAATTTATTTCCATGATTTCTTCTTAAATAATAAATGGATTTAAAGTAATGGGTTTACTTTTCCTTACACAGTTGCCTCTGTAAAGATACACTTTTCTGATACAGCCCAGGTTTGTAAAGTGGAAAAAAAATCTATGTAGAGTTTATCACCAAATGAGGCACATTGTATCAATTTAATGCTTTAACCTTTATTACTATTAAGATACAGTACTTAAATAATGACATATAGTGATCTCTACTTTAATTTTTCCTAACTAATTAAAAAACAATGTTTATTATTTTATTTCCCATAATAATTTATAATAGCAATGGCAAATTTAACTTATAACTTACTAACATTTTAGAATACTCTACTTTGTTATTTTCTACTAGAGGCCAGGTGCATGAAATTTGTGCATGGGGGGGGTGTCCCTCAGCACAGCCTGCACCCTCTCCAATCTGGGACCCCCTCAGGTGATGTCCGACTGCCAGTTGGACATCCCTCTCACAATCTGGGACCACTGGCTCCTAACCACTCGCCTGCATGCCTGACTGATTGCCCCTAACTGCTTCTGCCTGCCAGCCTGATCATCCCCTAACTGCTCCCCTGCCGGCCTGATTGATGCCTAACTGCTCCCCTGCCAGCCTGATGGCCCCCAACTGCCCTCCCCTGCTGACCTGGTTGCCCCAAACTGCCCTCCTCTCCTAGCTTGATCACCCACAACTGCCCTCCCCTGCCGGCCATCTTGTGGTGGCCATCTTGTGATGACATGGGGGTGGCCATTTTGTGATGACGTGAGGGTGTCTTGTGAGGGTGCAAGGGCACGAGTGCCATCTAGGCTTTTATTAGTATAGATGTGTTTTGTATTGTGGTGAGGTCACACATGTAAAATGCCTGCTGTGAAAAATTATTGAAGTAGCAACATTTAATCAATGCTTTAAGTGTTCAATTGTTACTTAAAATGGACACATATAATCTGTTTTTAGGCTATAAATATTAATTTTAATAGCTCAACAATTTAAATTATGTGTTTAACCTTCATTACTCCTTTCTGTATTGTTATTGTTTTCAACTCAGTAGAGTTGAGCTTTTCAAAAAGAAATTGATGGTAAATTATTTTCTATATAAAATATCATGAGTATGCTAATGATAGAGTATAATTCATAAGTATAAAATAAACACTTTGGATCTCTTTATGAACCAAAACATCTGGAATCATATTTATTTATTTATTCTTTGTCAAACAATAATGATGTCACTTCTGCTTTCCTTAGGCGATGACTAAAACTAATAATTGTTTATATTTTGTTTTTATTCTATTTTGTTACTTAATTGTTTAAAAATTTATCTGGGTATCTTATTTCCAATGTTATCACATTATATTTGAATTAAAATGTCCATATATGATACAAATTACAAGAGGCACAAAGAAACAGGAAAATATTTCCCCTTTCTTAGGAGAAAGAAATAGTCAATAGCAATTGTTCCAAAGAAGCTCAGACATGCTATATAAAGATTTTAAATCAGCTGTGATAAGTAAGTTCAAAGAACTTTAAAAAATTATAGATTTTAAAGAAAGTATGAGAACAATGTCTCACCAAATAAAGAATATCAAGAGTAAAATAAATTATAGAAATTATGAAGTGAAAAATTTGCTATAAGGACCCAATAGCAGATTAGTACTGAAAGAGTAAGTAATCAACAAAACTAAAGATAGGTAAACTGATATTATGAGTAACAAAATAATAATAATAAGTAATAATAAATGATTAGCACTTGAGAGACCAGTTGGACACCATTGACCAATCAGCATATAATAATTTGATTCTCAGAAGGACAGGACAAAGGAAGAGACAGAAGAATATTTTATGAAATCAACCCAAAAGTATCAAAATGATGAAAAGCATTTATCTGAATACCCAAGAAGTTCAATGAGCTCCAGAATAAACTCAAAGAGATCCATATTTAGAATCATCAAAAGAAAAATCTTTTCAATAGAAAGAAAAAAATTAATCATTACATACAAAGGATACTCAAGATTAAGAGCTGACTTCTCATCAGGAACCATGAAGGCCAGAAAGCAATGGAATGACATGTTCAAAGAACTGATAGAAAACACTATACAAAAATTCTATATCCAGAAAAAATACCTTTCAAAAATGAAAAAGGCATTAAGACATTTCCAGACATACAAAAACTGAGAGAAATTGTTGCTATAAGACAGTCCCATAAGGCATACATCACATTAAAGTGAGAGACACTTCATAGCAATTTGAATCCACACAAAGAAATAAATGGCACTGGTAAAGGTAACTGCATTAGTAAATAAAAATTAATTAATTAATTAATACAATAAAAGTAAATAATAATATATAAATACATTTTAATGAATATCTTTTATTATTTCCCATTTTTATTTAAAACACAATTGTATAAAGTAATAATTATAAAACTATGTTGATAGACTTGTAAAAAGACATACTTTCTATGATACCATAGACAAGTGGGAAGGAAATGATGTGATATTGTTGCAGAGTTTTTAATGCTATTGAAATTAAGTATGAATCTTAACTAAATTGTTTTAAATTAAGATGTTAATTAGAATCCCAAATGCATCCACTAGAAAATAAATTTAAAATATAGTAAATGAAACAATATGAGAATTAAAATAGCAAATTAAAATGTATCTACTTAACACAAAGGCAGTAATGGAGGAATAGAGGAACAAAAGACATAATATATAAAAACCTAAAGGAAAATAGCGACTATAAGTCCTACCTTATCAGTAATTACATTAAGTATAAATAGACCTAACTGAAAATAAAAAGTACAATGGGAAAATTGATTTTTTTTAAAAAGACATGATCAAGCCATATGCTCTCCACAAGACACACTTTAGACTCAAACAATTAGGTTGACTGCAAGTAAAAGGATGAAAAAGGATATGCCATGCAAAACGTACTCAAAATAAAAATAATTATACTACAAGAAAAAAATAGACCTTAAGACAAAAACTGTTACTAGAAATAGTGAATCACAGCAATTCAATAGTACTAATTGGCAGTTATACAAAATAGACATGGGAATGTAAGGTAAAGCATAGGAAATATAGTTAACAATACTGTAATAACTATCTATGGTCCCAGGTGGGCACTTGAATTATCAAGGGAGTACTTTGTAACCTACATCAATGTCTATCTGCTATAACCTACATCAATGCAAAAAAAGTGTTGAATGCAAACTTTAACCAAAAAATAAAATTCAAAACAGAAAAAGGAGTATAACTTAAAAAACTAAAGCAGCAAAAGGAGATTATAAACTCATGTCCCTCAGTGAATACAACATATCTACAGCTATATATGAAACAATTCATTCTGAAAAAGAGCAAAAAACAAGCTGAACACCTTCGCAACAAAGAATAAGGGGCCACACCAAAATGAATAGGAGAGGCAGGGGTGCGATCTTGCCAAAAGTCCACTCCCAGAACAGCAACTACAGAGAGGAACTCACAATTGTGAAGTTTATCCCTCAAGAGTGAGGGATTTGTGTCCCACATCAGGCACCTTATCCCTTCTGACATGCTCCAGAGAGATGAGCTCCCAAGGTGTCTTACTTTGAAAACCAATGGGGCTTACAGGAGAACCATAGGGTTTCAGGGAACAGATTCCCCTCTTAAAGACTTCACTCTCTCAGGGACCCAGTGCAAAAGCAGAAGTTTAAAAGTGCCTGGACCATATTTGAAGAAGATTCGTGTGCTAATCATAAGGTGCCTGCCAGAGACTCAGAAGCTTGTTACAACTCTCTCCAGAGTCAAAGACACAGGCAGGCACTATTTTTGCATCTTCCATCTACCTTGCTAGTGCTGACACTGGCAGGTACCATTTTGCACTCTCCCTAGAACCTGCTAGCACCTATGGGATCACCCTGCGTCTGTACTGCTCCCATGGTCCTGACAAAGCAGGACAGGCAAGTGGTTCACCCCCATGCCACCCCTGCAGCTCTGGCAAAAGTCAGGGACACACTTTGAGCAACTGGCTTTGAAGGCCAGGAGAGATTACATTTCTTGACCAATCAGAAAGTTGGTTCTTATTAGGCTACCACCCCCAGGGCATGGCACAGATAGTAGATTAAATACACTCTCAGTCTTCCTGTGAAGAAAGACCTATTTACTTGTCCTGACTTTCACCCTGAGGGGCAGGCTTTAAATGTACCACACATCTAGATTCTACAAATGTGCTCTCAGTGAACAAAAGCCAGGGGATTCCATCTTTGTACTCTCCATAAGCCATGCTATACTTTGCAATACCTTCTAGGAGCTCATACATTTATCTAAAGTCCAAATTTTTACAACTCTCCCCAAGAGCCACCTTCAGATCACCTATTTTGGAGGCCAGCAGGGTTTAGGAATGTGGTCCCACAGGACTGTATACTTACATGCCTTAAAATCTGCTTCCTGAGAGTCTAGCCTATAATCAGCCTGAATTTAGACGCTCACTCGGATTCTTTCCTCTAGAATACAAATAGGTCTTGGAACACCCTCAACAGCTGTGATCTATCAAGAACAAATTATCCTGCCTAGAAAATCACAAAGGTTGGAGAGACATCTAAGTGTTTGGACAAGGTTAGATAGTAAGGTTTATCTCTTACAAAAGGCCACTCCTTCAAGACTGAGCAAGGTAACTTATTTGCCTAATACATAAAAACATACACAAAGAATCAAGCAAAATGAGGAAAGAGAAATATATTTCAGAGGAACAAACAAGATAAATACCCAGGAGAAAATCTTAATGATCTGGAGACAAGTAATTTACCCGGTAAAGAGTAATGCTCATAAAAATATTCAACAAATTCATGATAAGAATGGATGAATACAGTGAGAAATTCAACAGAGATAGAAAATATAAGTACCAAGTAAAAGTTACAACGCTAAGAATACAATAACTGAAATGAAAAATACACTAGAGGGTTTCAATAGCAGACTAAATGAAGTACAAGAAAGGATCAGTAATTTTAAATACAGGACAGTGGAACTCAAACAGAGCAGCAAAAAGAAAAAAAAAATTATAAAAAGAGAATCTCAAGGGACCCATGGGGAAACATCAAGTGAAATAACATTCACACTATAGGGGTTTCAAAGGAGAAGTGTCAGAAAAGTTATTTGAAAAAATAATGGCTGAAAACTTTTCTAACCTAGGGGAGGAAACAGATATTCAGGTCCAGGAAACACACAGAGTGCTAAATAAGATGAACCCAAAGAGATCCACAAGACATATTATAATTAAAATCTCAAAAATTAAAGATAAAGAGAGACTTATAAAAGCAGGAAGAGAAAGACAACCAGTTATGTACAAGGGTTAGGGTTAGGGTTAGGGTTAGGGAATCCCCAAAGGACTATCAGCTGAGTTTTTTCAACAGAAACTTTGTGGCCAGAAAAGAGTGGCTTGATATATTCAAAGTGCTGAAAGGTAAAAAGAATTTCCAACCAATAATTCTCTAACTGGCAAGGTATTACTCAGAATTGACGGAAAGATAAAGAGTTTTCTAGACAAACAAAGGCACTTATCATGATGAAGGAAGCCTTTCAAAAATGTTAGAGACTTCTTTAAGCTGAAAGAGAAGGTGCAAACTAATAACAAGAAAACATGGAAGCTGAAATTCCAGTGCTAAAGGCAAATATATTATAAAAGCAGTAAATTACCTCTTATAAAGCTAGTATGAAAATTAAAAGACAAAAGTAGTAAAATTAACTATAACTACAATAATTATTTAATGGATACACAAAGGAAAAAGATGTAAAGCATGACAGGTGCACATGGAACCTTCTCTGAGATATACCATATGTTAGGCCATAAAACAAAGCTCAATAAATTTAAAAGGATTGGAATCACATGAAGTATGTCCACTGACCACAGTGGAATAAAAGTAGAAATCAATAACAGTAGGAAATTTGAGAATATCACATATATGTAGAAATTAATAAACACTCTCCTAAAAAAACAATGAAACTAAAAAAGAAATAAGAGAAATTACATAATATTTGAGATGAAAGAAAATGAAAACATAACATACCGAAACTTGTGGAACACACTTGTATTAGTTTCCTATTGCTGTTGTAACAAATTAATATAAACTCAGTTGTTTAAAACAATACATACCTATTGTCTCACATTTCCAGAGGTCTAAAGTTCAAAGTGGTAAAAGTCAAGGTGTCAAAAGTTCTGCATTCTTTCTGGAGCCTCTATAAGAGAATATGTTTCTTTGCCTTTTCCAGCTTTTAGAGACTGCCTGTCTTCCTTAACTCAAGATCTGTTCTTCATGAGCTAAGGAAGACAGTATAATGTCTTCAAATCTCTCTCTAATTTTGGGGGTTGCTATTATTAATCCTCAACCAAGGATATTTTTCCATTGATTTTTTTTTAATTTCTTTATTGATTATGGCATTACATATATGTCCTTATCACCCATTGATTTTTTAGAGAGTGGAAAGGAGGGGGAGAGATAGAGGAACATTGATGTGAGAAAGACACATGGATTGTTTGTCTCCAGCACGCATCCTGACTGGGGATGGGGATTGAGCCTGCAACTGAGGTATGTGCCCTTGACTAGAATTGAATCTGGGACCCTTCAGTCTGCAGGCCTATGCTCTAACCACTGAGCAAAAACAGGCTAGGGTAAATCTCTCTTTGATTGACTCTTCTGCCTCCATCTTCTACACTTAAAGATCCTGTGATTGCATTGAGCTCATCTATACAGTCTAGATTGTTTTCTCTTCTCAAGACCAACAAATTATCAATCTGAATTCCATCTGGATGCTTACTTTCCCTTTGCCATGTAATGTAACACCTTCACAGATTTTAGGTATCAGGATTTGGACCTGTTGGGGAAGGGAAGGCTATTATTGTTATTTTTATTGAGGTATAATTAATATTTAACATTATATTAGTTTTAGATATACAGCATAATGATTCAATGTTTATATATACTGCAAAATGATCATCACAATAGTTCTAGTCAACATCCATCACCTTACATAGTTATAAAAAATGTGGTTTTTTTTTTCCTTGTAGTGAGAGCTTTTAAGATCTATTCTGACAGCAACTTTCAAATATGCTATACAATATCATTAACTGTAGCCATCATGCTTTACATTAGGTCCCTAGGACTTACTCATTTTATAACTGGAAGTTTGTGTCTTTTGACCCCCTCTATCCATTTCTCCGCCCACCCACCTTACATCTGGCAACCACCAGTTTGTTTTCTGTATTTATGCGCTTGGTTTTTTATTTTGTTTTGTTTTAGCTTTTAATATAAGTGATATCACATAATATTTGACTTTGTCTGACTTATTTCAGTTAGCATAAACACGTCAGGCTCATGCATGGTAAAGGTCCCTGATGTTGCTAGGTCTGAGTTACTGAATTTTTAACCTGGTGATGTTCCTAAGCATGCCCATGCATTTTAGATAGCACTTTTACTACATTCATTACTTTTATCTGTCTTCTGCCAGTCCCTTATTGATATGTTGTTTGGCTTAATTCTTTTTAATCTTCTAACATGCTTTAATTTTAGTTTATTTGCTTTCCCATTATTTGTCCATTTTGTTATTGGATATCTTTTAGGGCCTTTTTTATTTTTTTAAGCAGGTCCTTTCAGTAGCTGAAATTAGCTTTATGCCTTAATGGCGCTCTTAAAATTCTATTAAACTAACAAAATCTTTAACAAATAGTTTGTTACCTCTTTCCTCAAGATAAAGGATTTGGCGATTTTCCTATTTCTGTATTTTAATTTAGTCTAGGTTTGTAAAGTCTTGCTTCATGTAAAAGTATTTTATTTGTTTATTTATTTTATACTGGGTTTCATGGCTCTTTATTATTGTGTTCTTTTTTTAAAAAAAGTATTTTTATTGATTTCAGAGAGAAAGGGAGGAGAGAGAGATAGAAATATCAATGATAAGAAAGAATCATTGATTGGCTGCCTCCTGCATGCCCCCTACTGGAGATCAAGCCCACAGCCTGGGCATGTGCCCTTGACTGAATCGAACTCGGGACCCTTCAGTCCTCAGGCTGACACTCTATCCACTGAGCCAAACCAACTAGGGCTATTATTGTGTTCTTCAACTCTGTTGCACCTTGTGGTGTATTAATAATTGAATGTCAATAGGAGTGAGGTCATGTATATCAGAGATTGTTTAGGTGGGTTCAGGTCAATTAAGTGGATAAAAAAGCTGTTGTACATCTACACAATGGAATACTATGAAGTAGTAAAAAAGAATGATTTCTTACCCTTTGCAACAGCATGGATGGACCTGGAGAGTATTATGCTGAGTGAAATAAAACAGACAGAGAAAGATAAATATCACATGATCTCACTTATAAGTGGAATCTAGTGAACATAAACTGATGGGCAAAATAGGTCAGAGACATGGAGGCATGGAACAGACTGACATATCTCAAGTAGTGAAGGTGGGAGGAGATGGGAAGAGATTAACCAAATATCTCATAAACATATATGCATAGCAAATGGACATAAACAATAGTGTGACGAAGGCCTGGGGTGGGGCTGGAACTGGGAGGAGGAGAGTAAAGAGAGGGAGGGATTAGGCAACATCTGTAATACTGTCATTAATAAAATAAAATAAAATTTTAAAATGTTTTCTATTTTCTTAATAAACATAGTTACAAAATAATAAAGAGAAAACTGCTTTAAGGCTGGGCGTTTCAGAGATTTTTGAGGGATGGACAGATCTGACAGATAATTCAGATAAGTCTAGCAATATTGGTTATGATATCATCTTATGATATATTCAAGAGCAAGCATCCACTTTTTTTACACTGAAATTCAGTGACTTGATTATTATATATTTTTATTTTATAATTTACTTTTACCCTCATGCATGAGCACCATTGGCTGTAGCCATTTTGTCCATCTGCCCCCATTACAAACACAGCATCAAACTGAGAACAAACATAGGATTTACTCAAAGTATGGTGTATCTGCAGAAGTAAAATATCTATATCCTAAATCCAACATATTCTCCACAACAGCATTTGTATGAAGTTACCTTTATAGCCTAAAATTTTAAATACCTTTTTTTATGTTCCTGGTTTGGCTCATTTTTATAATTTATAATATTTCTTAAAACATGCATTTTGAATTGCTAAATAAATTTTGCTTTATTATTTATTTTCTATGCAATTATATATTCTCTCAATTCATTTAAGCTCTTTGAGACCACAGACCTCTTTATTTATATTTCATATATATCACACACCTAAGCTCAATGTTAGAGATGCAGAGATGTTCAATAAATATTTCTTAATTTGATTTATTACAGCTCTTATTGGTTCTGTCTGCTTAGTCTGGTAGTACATTCCCTTCTGTTTGGTATAAAGCAGAAAGCACTTGATACACTTTGAAATGCAGTCCAGAGTTAATCTCTGAGAAACCTGATATGCTTTTAAACTTTACAGATCTCTTGTTATAAAATTCAAAAGACTTTAAGCATTGACTTTTCATAATCTGTTACCTCATTTGGTGTACATTCATATCTACAGCAACATCATGAAGTGAACAAGGGCTCCACAAGGGCTCCACAAATCTGGCATTTAATATATATATATATTTTTTTTTTCTTGTTAAAAGAATTTGGAGAGAGTTCAGCTGCCAGGACTCGAGCAAAATGGTTTTCTTGACACTGCTTCTGTGTTGTCTCACAGCTATATATCTGCCCTGTAACTTGAAAACAGGAAAAGGAGGGGGAGGGAAAGAGAACTTCTGTTCATTCCCAGTGACAATCCATTGGGATTCTAAACACTTGAATATTTTCAACTTACTGGGAAGCTTAAAGCTATAATGAAAGGAAACAATATATGGAAATTCTAAAATAGTAAGCCAATTCTATATAAATTATAATGATGTCCCTAATGAAAGAGGTTTAAATAATAGTCCCCCTTGATAAATACTATTGGTACATAGCTCTATGGCATCATTTCAACTGGTCCTGCTTCCAATCTAAGACTGTATCTACATAATTCATATAAAATCATTGAAAATATAATTTTATATTGATAACTTTAAATATCCATATGTTTGGCCACAAGAAAAATAAACATCCAGGTGACCAATTGGATTCTTAAATATTTGTTTCAAGTCCTAACAAAGATGTTAAGAATGCAAATTAGTTATTAGATAGATCCATGTTTAATAATCTTATATTAATTAAAGAGCCATATTCATGAAAGAAAAGAATCTAGAACTTTGCCTTAAATATTATTTCTAAATATACTAACAAATAAAGATGCTGCTCTCCTCTTTCTGCCCCAGCATGGAGGATGGTCTATAAAGCCAGGCTGATATATAGACGGATGAAGAGGTGTTAATTTTATAATCTTGCACATGTACTTGTGCTGAAGTGACATCCTATAGATGCTATGTTGATAAATGCTACAGAAATGCACCTGGAAACCCAGAGATAAGACAATTGAATGGATATGAATTCCAAATGGCAGCAATCTCTGAGGTCATTTTGCCAGAATGATTACATGATTAATGGATACAGCAAACCTAGGAACCACAAAAAAGTCTATTTAAAATGGACTGCCATTTTTTTTTTTTGGAAAGAATTCTTCATTTTTATGAACATGATTTTTTTCTACTACTGTTTATGTATGGTATAGTCCACTGACTTTTACATTAATTGGAAATATTAATTGATGGCATTGATAGGACTATTATAAAATCTAGTAGTGACAGACATTCAAGACACTGACTTATTCATATCATGAAATTTCTCTGGTTTGTTACCATTCTTTCTCCACCTCAACTGTAATTTTCCAGTGACCTTTATCCAGACTGACCTATTGTCACTAAAAAGGCCTTCATTCAGTTTGATTATTTAGGGAATCATGGCAGGTAACTGTGAAATAACAAAAGAATGAATACCATTGATCACAGTAAAATTTTTTCCACTGTTTTTCAGCCCCATGATAAAAACAGGATGCTTCACTCTCGGGGACCAGCAGACTGGTGTAACTTATCAAAGCGGCCTTTTCCTTTTCCTCCGACTTTCCCCTTTGTTTCTCTGAGGGATGCAGAAATGACATCAAACTGTTCAAAATAGCTCTGCCCTATTATAGATGACCAAAAAGGTATTTGCTTTATTTTGAAGAAAAAAATAATAGCTCTAACCTTTTGTTTTGTACAGAAAACAAACAGGACATATTTTTCGTCTCCAGTTTTTATCTCATCTCTTCCTGCTCTTTTGAAACAAAAGATTTCAATTTTAAAAATAAATAATTTTTAAAAGAGAAATCACATTACTATTGTCCCTAGTGAAGTTCCAGTGACATCTTACACAACGTAACTGTAGATCTCATTATCTTAACAAGTGACTGTGGATCTACAGCATAATACTTTAAGGTCAGGGAAAGAAAATGAAAATATTTTACTTGATTTACTTGGACTTCTTTCAAAAATAAATATTAACATTCATCAGTGAGTTAAATTTTCACTGTGACAAGTCCTCACTTTTCCTCTTCAAAGAATATCTTTCAGCTTCTCTGAGGCTATTAGGTCTAGAACTCGTTATAGGTCTAGATCAAGATACTTTCTCAGCAGCTATAATCTTGTAATTCAGCAGACCCAGTTCTATAATACACTGCCCTACTGGAAACCTTCCTGAATGGCCTCACCAAAACAAGCTGAGCTGTCCCAGAAAAGACATCTAATTGTTTACATGCTGCAAACCCTCCTTCCTATCTTAGAGGGCCCATCCTAAGCAACTTGAGCTTTTTCTCACTTCCCTTGACAAAGTATCTGATTCTATCTGTATTGGTTTAAATTATGGCATCTTTTTTTAGAGCAGTGCTATCCAATTGAAATGTCTACAATGATCCTTTTTTATATATTTGTACTGTCCAATATGGTAGTCTTTAGCCAATTATGACTATTCGGCACTTGCACGGCAGGAAGTACACTTAAGAACTGGAATTGTTCATTTTATGTAAGCTAAGTGCTTTAAATGTATAGAACCATGTGTGGCTAGTTACTACCATCGTGAATGATGCAGCTTCAGAATTCCCTAGAATGCACTTCCTACTCCCAAATTGCTTAATGTATATTTAAATTACTAATAACACTTCTGTTCTTTTATATTGTTAAATAAAAATAATAATAACAAGCATCTCTCCTCAAACTGGGATGATAAGAATGTTTAATAGTTTTTGGTGATGATAAATGAAAAGTCTAATTTAGGGCTTTTCAAGCTGAAGTACCAAAGGTCATATTATTTTACATTTCAAATATTTTAGTTTTACATAACTATAGACCAATGCAATGTTATAATAAGATATTGGACATATAATCATAATTCAAAGTGTTATTTTCACAAGTTCTCAGAAACTAGACAATGAACACTTATCTCTATGTAAACAAGTGTAGGCAGAGTATAAAACTTCAAAATTTGTTATTTATGTAAGACAATGTTTAGTTGAAAGTTTCAGGTGAAAAAAAATTTAAAGGTGGTGTTAGCTCAAAATTGGGAATAATTATTTTTTGGAATAGTGATAAAAATATGTTGGACAATTCTGAAATTTCTCTTATTCCTGGAGGGTATAAAAAGAATAGAATTGTGAGTAATTTTGAAGGCATATTCTTAGAAGAAAGTGATGGTTCAATCTCTCCCAACTCAAAGGGTAGAAATGAGAGCATCTGCTGCTTATCTCCTGTTTAGGAGAATAGGATTTAAAGACATTACCAAAATGATCCATCCTTGTATTCTCTGCAGTGCCACCCTTCTCTCAAATAAAATCACAGAAGACTGGTAACAGAGTGAACCTAGAGATTTATAAAGGATTGGAAGAAAGAGGGCAGAGCTCTGTGAAATAGCTGCACCCAGAGGCTGCCAAAGTAAAGGATGTATACATGTTTCCCCCAGATAAAAATGAGAGTCCAAAAAGGCCACTGGAAGTCTGATTGGATCCATAGGACATTTAACATACTTGAGGGAACTAGATTTGAAAGTTGCTTAGATTGGTGGAGGTGGGATGGCGGGTGGGGGGGCGGGGGACACACAGAGGTCTCCAAAGAATTCACAAATCTTGGGACAAAATGGGTTTTTTAGTCTTTCCAAGTCCTTAGAGCACTGACACTAGATCAGGATAAATTTCTTTTGTCAGTTTAAGGGCTTTCTTGCCATTCTTTTTTCTCACCTTTCCCTGTATCCCAATGCTATGGGGTCAGACATAGCAGAAACCAGCTAGAGGAAGAGTAACACTGGGGTAGTAAAAAGAAGGAAGATGCCCACCAGTTCTGTTCCCCATAATGAGCTTTCCCATTTGTTGGAGGCCTGAACAGGGGTCAATGGAGATACCTCCCTACCAATTGGGTTTGCTGCTTTGAGTTTTATAATGGTTGAGTCTTATAATGGGTGGGGTATTTTATTTCTGAAGTGAAGTCATCAGAAACTGAGCAAGGAGCTACACCCAGGCCTTATAACCTCCTGCCTTGGATGTGTCTTTGTCACTTACTTCACCCAGTAGTTTCTTTAGCAATAATGTGTGTTTTTTTCAAATTTGACCTTGTCTCAAATAAATATCTGTGTCAACTTTGTGTCCATTTAAAATATATTCAGACCACTGTCAATAAGAGTTAACTATACAGAAATAATCCGTTAGAATTGCTGAATATGTAGAACTGAAAAATTATGTCCTTAGATATTTCCTTTTGAAATATCCTAGAAAAAAATTGGTATAATATAATGAGCTAGAGATGTTAACCTTTACTTTCTTATGTTTGTTCCTTATTCTTTATCCTACGCTGGGTGAGAGGTGACAGCTGCCAGTTATATATGATCAATTTAAATTGCACCAGATCATGAAATATGTACATACATAGACCATTAGCTGTCTTGATTAAGTGCTGATGAAATGTTTTGACTGGTAACTTCTTTCAAAAGGACTGGGTTGGTTAGAAACTAATATGTTGATTAAATGGCTGCCTAGGCAGCGATACTTAGCCTTTTAAAAGGCTGAATATTCCCATTTTTTCCTTCTAAAATTGTTTACCTTATCTTACCTAACTACAGAGCAAAACAGTGAGAATGTTGAATTTCCAAGTATATGGAAAGCCCTCTGATTATTTTCTTCTAGCTATATCCTCCATTATTTCTTATGGTTTAATAATTTTTCCCTAAGTTTATATTGGTAAGCTTTAGTTTTATGGTAAATTACAAAAAGTCTGTTTCTCTCAATCCCAGAATTTGCTGACACTGGTTATTTCCTATTACCAGATTCCCTGACTAAATTACTGGAGGTAGATCCAGAGGAGAAAGTGTAGGATTTGAGAAAACTTCATTTTAAAATTATTTCAATAATGAAAATAGAATCCTTTTTGCTTTCACAGATGCTATAAGTGATGATAAACTCTTTATGAAAAATTCATAAATTATCTAGACTTCCTCTGCATTGGGGAGAAATATTCTGTCTTCTCAATCACATTTTTGGCACTTAGAAATAGAAAAGAGCAGTAAAAATAATGTTATCTGAAGGGTTGGCTTAAGGCCCTTTATTGGTTTAGGAGTAATCTTTCTGATCATTAATTCATCTGTGCCTGAAAGCTAAACATCACAGGGGCATAATGTCATCCTGTGCCTTCTTATTTAATCACTGACACTGGTTTCTAAACTTCAAGGTATACATCCACTAAATATCTTCCAAATTAATAAATTATTTAACTCTATAATATGTACTACATTTGATTAAGAGGGCCAATAAAATATAAAACATTTTTAGTAGATAAACCAAAAGAATTCTTCTGCATAAAAAAATAGAAATATAGATAGCAATATACTTCAGATTCTCTATGATATTTCCAATTTCAAATACCTGATCCTGTTTTCTAAACTTATAAATAATTCCACAAACTAGGAAAATCAGTTACTTTACTATATCCAGTGTATGTTATTATGGCAAAGTTTGCCATTATAATAAGAATATACTCAAAATATAAGTTCACTCTCCTTTTAAGACTCAGCTTCATCAGTAAATGACCAGTAAAATTTGCTACATCTTCCATGATAGCAATAAGAGAGATCTTTCAGGATGGAGAAACCTCTATTTATAGTTGCTTCCATATGCCAAGGCCAAAAATGCTTATATGCTGAATGTTCATTTAATAGAGATATGTCTGGCAGCTTCTTTTTCAATAGTTCTTATGCCTAGACACTGAATTTAAGGGGTTTTATTACTTTAAAATTGATTTTGCTATTATATATTTTATGTCCTGCTTTATAGAAGGCAGCATGCAGGCACTAGGGTGAATATAAGCACAATATTTTATTTGTGTGTGTCCTTCCACTCTGGTTCTGTATTGCCTTAGTATCTTGTAACTTTCTTCCCTCAGGCTCAGCCAGAGCTACCAACTAAGGTCACAGAGGTGGCATAATTTCCATAAACTGTTATGTGAAATGTCTACAGTGTAAACAATGTCAGCTAGAGTGATGTAGTGCACAAGCTTTGCAACAACAACACTGCCAGAAGAACCCCCATAGTACCACCAGGCTACTCAAACCCTGACCAGTTCTGTCACTTCACTTCCATCTGTCCTTATTCTCCATCCTCCCACATTTTAAAGAAAATCCTCTTTGTCATATTCACTGTTAGCCACATTCACAATTCTCTCTTTAATCAATATCATATAGGTCTTCCACATGAGGAAATATTCTGGTTTCCAATATACACAAATGAATTAATGACTGATTACCCTCTATGAGTAAAAAGTGAGCTTTACTTGGTAGAACTTCCAAAGTGCACAGTGTTTAATTTCAGGTAAGGTGAGGGGAGTATTTGGGAACCAGAAGGCCTTTGCTCTCCACCTCCTGCCATTCTTTCTGTTTCGGCTTCAGCTTTCTCATGTTGATAAAGGAATAAATAAATTCATGGAAAATCATTGAATTTACAAAAAAATCTTGTTGAATAGTGTTGATGATAGTATATGCTAAATTTAGAAAATTAATACTACTTCATATTTTCCTACAGTTTTGACATGCTACTGCATTTCTAAAATATTCTATCATTATAAGAACCATTTTTAGTTTAATCTTATATAAAAACACTTGGTATGTTCTTAACATGTGCCACATAATATAAGATTAGAATATATATTAGAGGAAAACCAGGCTCTTGTGGAGCTTATGTCTAACTGGATAGGCAGAAAATTCAGGAGGTGGATAGAGCTTTGCTGTGCAGCCAATGAAAGCGATTTTTGCTAAAGAGTCAGGGAAGAAAGAATCTTAGAAAATGAAAATGAGTTACTATAGGAAAAAAAAAATTGGAAGGAATATTTCACACACTAAGAATGTTCACATAAAAAGCAAAGAGATATAAAAATCTCCCTGAGTAAGAGAAACCCATATTTTTTTTCTCAAATATAAAATATGAATCAGAAAGGAGCAGGTGATGGAGGCCCGTCTGATAACAGTGGGCAGTGTGTGCCAAACTATTTTCAAGCCGGGGAGTGCAAGACTGGCTTTAGATTTCAGACAAGACACATTATGAGAGATGTGGGTATTGAAAAAGAAGATAATAAATTAGAGAAACAAGCTAGAAGGTTATTTTAGATATCTAGGGGAGAAACAATGACATTCTGAACTGAGGGAGACGCAATAGGAAAGGAGAGGATACAAATAATCATAACTAGGAGGAAGATTTAGCCAGAGTTGCCTGAATTTGGATGATGAGAGAGGATATCCTATACAGGAACTTGCAAGTTGATGAGTGATAAACTCAACAGAGATATATATGTGTGTGTGTGTGTGTGTGTGTATATGTATATATATGTGTATATATATATGTATATATATGTATATATGTATATATATACATATATACATATATATGTGTATATATATATACACATGTATATATATGTATGTGTGTGTATATATGTGTATATATATGTATATATATACACACACACACACATATATATATATATGAGGAAAATGTATATATGTACATATATACACACACACACACACATATATATATATATATATATATATATATATATATATATATATATGAGGAAAATGTTGTAGGGACAGGGATAAATTGAGAATAGAAGCTCCTTTCTGGAAATTTTGGAATTCTGTCATTTGCATTTCAAAATCTGCAGCTCATGGGAAAATAAAGGGCTATTTTTTTTTATTGCAAGTCATCAATGTATGGATAGTAATTAAAAATCATAAGATTGTATGGGAACCTGAAAATTTAATTTATAGAATAAGAATTTTTTGTTGTTTTTTTTTTTGGAGACAACTGGGAGGATAACTAACATATATGTTTAGAGACGTGAAAAACACAGTAAAGGAAGAAGTGATCCTAAGGAGAAGCAAATTGAGAAGGAAATGGTGATATATGAAAACATAAGAAATGCCTGATGTGATATTGTTATTGTTGATGTGTTTGAGGGTTTTATACAGATAAAATAATGAACTCTTAAGTACTACACAATAACCTAGTCAAGATGTGGTTTGGAATATCTGCTCATAGCCACTATTAATTGGAGGGATCATAAAAATTATCTCATTTTAATATCTTAAACAACTCAGATATCACACAATTTACAGAAAAGTAAAGGCCAAAGTTCATGGAAGTAAGAGATTATTTTGAAGTCTCAATGATAAAAAATTTATGAAACTGAATTTTGGTCTTTTTTCTCCCCAAAATCTAAGTTTATAACCAATAGAGTGCTTTTCTTTCTTTTTTAATTTTGACCAACCTAGCTTCCATATCATGAAACATAATCAGCTCAAATATGTATACTATCAATTAGCTGTTGCATGATCTACTAAATTCTTTTCAATGGAGTTTAGAAAATGCCTTCACTGTTATTAAAAAATTCTGTGGCCATGTAGCATAGAATCACAAGACATTTCTTTCCTTTGAATTTGCCTTGACTCCTTGTCTTTCTAGCTATCAAGCACAAATGGAGAGAAGTACTGTTACCCCTGAGAGAGTCTGTAGGATATAAGAGCATAGAGCAGAGGGTGCTTGAGAAGAGTAGAAAGTAAAAGTGATCTGAATCAAAGCCAAGCTTCAAGGAATGAGAACCATGAATTCCACTTAAGACCCCAAGTCCCAGATTAAAGTCTTCAAAAGTATTTGTAAATATTCCCTGCATGTAAGTAAGGAATCTCTTGAACCCAGGAGGCACATGGATAGACTTCAGGGTCAGTTTTAGAGATATCTATGAACCTCTGAAAAACTATACAAATATTTTTAATGCATGCATGTTTCTGCATAGACTATCAATTGCGTTCATGAGTTACTTAAAGTGTTTCAAGACCCAAAACAGTTTAAGAAATGCCAATATTAGTTATTTATACTTTTTCTTTTGGAAAAATTTCAACATGCACAGAAATAGAGATAATAGTAAAATAAACACCTGTACAACTACATCAAAATTCAAAAGTATTAATTTTGTCAATTTTATTTTGTTATCTATTCCTCACCACTTTCTGACTTTGCAGGAAATTTTGGGCTCCACTTGTAGTTCATAATAGTTCCTTAGTGTGTGTCACTAGCTTTTCTGAACACCACTGCTGGGTTTTCCGAAGGCCCCATTCCCCTCACAATGCTCTTACAGTCAAAAACTTTGAAGATATATGGGCTACTGGAAATTTAAAACTTTTCAAAAACCACTTCCAAATAATATTTCCATTTTTCTCTCATCTTCTGCCTG
The DNA here is from genome assembly GCA_026230045.1 of Corynorhinus townsendii. Classification (NCBI taxonomy): domain Eukaryota; kingdom Metazoa; phylum Chordata; class Mammalia; order Chiroptera; family Vespertilionidae; genus Corynorhinus; species Corynorhinus townsendii. The sequence continues at coordinate 146,792,103 of JAPDVU010000002.1, read as the reverse complement.
AAAAAGGTCTACATTTGCATGTATAGAACTAGCATTGCCTAAGAACCCTTAGAATGTCTTTATTTCATCTGTCATCTCTCTAAAGTACAGCTGAAATTCCATTATGCCTCTCCACAATATCTCAGAGAGCTGTGAGGGATCTGACTCCTATGGGCTCTTCAGAGTCCCATATATTTACATATACATTTGTCATGGTGACAGTACAACTGTACAAGATTACTCCTGCATTTTGGATATACTTTTAAAACATCTTAGAAAATATCGTCCAAGGATTTATTCCAGCCAGTCAGAAAGCTGCTGACTTTCATGTCTGCTTTCTATTTTCTGGCAAGCTGTACAGACTAACTCTGGTATACATTAATCACATACCACTCCATGGGTATTTTGCCCAAACTGTGGTCAGCCTGAATAGCCTAAATAAGTTCTAGATATTTACTGAACCACTTCATGGGGAATGATCCCAATTATGAGTAAACAGGACAAGAAATAATGGCTATTAAATGCAGAAACAATTGGAGAATTTGTTCCTTATATATTTTCTTAATCCTCATAAGAATGCAATTGGGCATAATTTTTGTTAGTATTGTTTCCATTATTATTTTATTCTTGGAATTTTTTTTTTTTTGCATTAAGACACTGACTCTAAGAGAAGATAAAAGTTTTAGACAAAGTTACATTGCTTATGAAAGGAAGATGTACACTTTAAAACAAGCTCTGATTAACAAAAATATCTGGTTTGTTTCAGTTTCACACAGTGAGTCTTCAAATATCCAAACTACCCAAGGTCCCTTCATTCTATCTCGGATTTATTAGCTTCCAGATCAATAACAACCAAATAATCATTGTTTTTAATTAGTACGTGCATTTGACCAGGTGACAATTATCAAATTTACCAGTTCTGATGCTTGCTTTTTAGATAACTAAGTCACCCATTGGACCATCTTACAGATCTATTCTGAGAATTTCATTTACATGGTCAAAATGGAAACACCCAAAAGCAGGTCTATATTAGCTCTTGACAGAAATATATTCAGGACCTTTAACTATTTTTGCATTACAAACTGTAAAATAGGGTTAAGACAGTGTACATGTTAATTTCCAGAGAGTTTAGTCCAGTTACAAATGAACACTGCAAAGTATTTTTGACAACATTAAAAATTTAAATACGATTCCAAACCCTCGGGCTACTTGATTTTTAAAGTTAAATTTTCTTCTGAAATAGCAATACATGAAGCCTGTCAAAAACCCAGAGCCATGATAGCTTTAGGATACTTTCCAAAAATAAAATAGCAGCCTGTATCAGTCAGCGAAGTGCTGGTGCCTTGCTATACATGGCCTCCTCTAATGGTAGATAATTTTTGCCATTGAAATTTGCCTGCAACTTGGCTAGAAAAGACTGGTTCTGTGTTAACAATATGAAACAAATTATGCCTTGTCCATCAAGATGATGAAATAAGAGTGGACAACCTGTTTTTGATAAGCAAATGGGCAAGAAAATAACTTACCCTTTCTCAATGAGCAAAAAAGTTATAACCAAAATATTTCAACATGAAATGTTTCCCTACTTCATGTCCTCCTCTTGGGAAAAGGGACATGAGAAGAAAATGTCGGTGTTCACTGAATACCTATCCTGTGCCAGTTATTTTACGAATTTTCCTTTCTGGTCACGAGTCTGGTCCTAAGAGATTTTTCTTGGCTTGATAGCCTGGTTGACTCAGGAGAGAGGATATAAAATTTAAAGGGGGGGGGGGGGAGTATTCTCATTGAGAATTGACTTTTCTGTTTTAATAAAATATGCTTTTAAAAATTCTAGTTCTGTGCCTCACAGCAAGGTGATACTATCCATCCAGAGAATATTTGCACATGTGTATGTGAACGAGGCAGGGAGGTGGGGTCTTGGTTTTCCTAATGCTGGAGGTACAGATGCTTCCAGCATTCAGTGGATAGGAGCCAGAGATGATGACTTTACTTCACTGTGACAGAATGTCCAGCTCAACATGTCAATGATACCACTCCCAACCCCAGTGAGAAACACTATTCCACATTATTGGCTAGGTATTTCTTTTATGTAAACATGAGAATAAAGTACATCTTTTCATATCATTCTCATTAGTATTGAGATGACAAATGTAACAGTTGTGATCTTATCAGTGATAATCTAATATGAGTATGTAAAGAAGAATAGAAAAGAGTTTGGAATAAAATAAACTCAGGTATCTGTTATTATCATTACTGCTACTATTATTACTATATTCTCAATGCTTGTAATAGTTTTCAGGAGATGGAAACTAATAGTTTTCAGATGTATCTTCCAAAAGGTTAGTTTCTTACCTACATGCCACAAGGCTTCCAAAATTACCATCTTGATTTTTTATTATTTTTGTGGAAAATTTGTCATGAAGTATCATAAAATTCAGAAATTGTAAAAGTTTAGTTATCCATAAAGTAATATATATATCCAATTCCAAAGAAAGCAGTTTCATTCTGCATGTGGCAGCAAGCTCCCCTCAGATTCTTCAGTGTCATTGATAAGTTCATAGAGGCCTTGGAAAGGAAGCTCAGCATAATGATGGTATGAACATAAGGGAAAGGGAGCCACATGAGAGCAACCTAAAGTTGTTAATGCTTACTTAATTGCTGTTTACTTTCACAAAAGCACTTTCTTGGTTACATAAACCACCAATTCACCCTTTGCATACTGCCAATAGGACCAGCTAACTGGAAGGTGTTTTGTTTCTATTATTTTTATTTCACTTTATTTATCCTTTCTATTTTTCAATCAAACTATATTTATTCTGTATAAAATATTTTATAACATTCCATGAATATTTCTGCAGCCAGGCTATTCCACGTCCCAGAATATCTTCAGCAACTTAGAATCAACCTTCTAACCTAATTTTTGAAGAATATTTTCTCTTTTTTTTTTTAACTTTGCTGTTCACTTGTTTTTCTTTATAACTTTCTCTCTGAATATGTCTATAAAGTATTTTATTCCTGCAGGTTCTGTAGCTTTCCTGAATGACAAAATAAAACTTGGGCGCTAAAGAAAATCTCTAAACACTTACAAATCACCTGGAATACATAGAGATCACTAACTTGGATTCTCCCTGGGTGTCTGTTAGGGACTTGGAGAGTGGCATAACATGATCAAAGCCACAAAGGTGCCATTTGCCTCATCAAAATTCAGTCTTGTTCCAAGTATAAATGAACTTAATGCCAAGGTCACCTTAATATCCCTTTCCTGTATACAAACATGCATAAAGATATCTGAAGAGTCATCTGATGATTGATGTAAGAGCTTCTTAAACATTCCTGGGAGTAACAAAAATAAATAAATTTAAAATGTATGTGTCATTCATAACAGAATTTTTATCATTAGATTCAATCTTGTGAGCAGGATTTAATGAGTAGTTGGGAACTCTAAGGAGCATATTAGGACACAGGATAATTTAAAGAAAGGAAGAAATATTTCTAAGGAGAGAAAGAAGCACAAAGTCAATGTACAAGATTACCAACATTTTATGTCCAGGATGCCCACACTGTCTCTGTGGATTAGGAGTTTGACCAGGAAATTTTAAATATGCTAATATTTTTACTCAATCTACCTAATAAAAGAGTAACATGCTAATTGACTGTACCTTCGCGAAGCCCACCAGCCAATCAGGAGTGAGTATGTAAATCAATCTAACAAAGATGGTGAGCTAATTTGCATATGCAGGCACTGAGTGGCTGGGGGCGGGGCGAGATGCTTGTGTCGTTGCCATGGTGATGACACAGGTGTTTCGTACCACCCCAGCCGCTCTGGGCCTCTGGGCAGCGTAGGAAGGCAGAAAGGCAGGGAGCAAAGTTGGTGTTGGCAGCCAGGGGAAGGAAGGCCCATTCTTGCATGAATCTTCGTGCATCGGGCCTCTAGTTTTAAATAAATTTTATGTATTGATTCAAGACATTCTGGAATATAAATGTTCTTACATAATGTGAATAGTCAGCCCCAGGTTTTTTCTGAACTTTTGGATTTTTCTTAACAGGCTTACTCAAGTAGTTCTTGAGTAACTTTAGGAACCGTTCTTAGGAAGAAAATGTGTGACCCCAAGCTAAACCCGTTTGTGGTTTCCGGCTTCTGACAAAAGGAAAAGTCTCACAGTGGTCTGGTCAGGCAGAAAGCCTGCCCTGAGTGCAAGGGCTGAGATCTTTTGGACCCAGTGTCCTCGCCTGGGTAATTATGTGTGAATATGCCTTCCTGTTCCTTGAGGAATAATAACAGTAACAAGGATGAGAACAACAACAATAATAATATTTAATATTATTTTTTAGTGTTTTATATGTATTTACTCATTTAATTACAATTCCTTTTAGAAAGTTTTATTATCACCTGCATTTTATAGAGAATGACATATTTTGTATGATCAAGTTACACAGAGAATACAAACATTCAGTACTTCTGAGTGCATTTTTATGAGTGAGCTTTAGGGGACAGGATACCTGATTATTTATTCAAGATATTGACATTTACTGGTATTCAAGATATTGGCATTGCTTAGTTTCCTAGGGCTGCCATGAATAGAATATACCACCAACTGGGTGGCTTAGGAGAACAGAAATCTATTGCCTCACAATTCTGGAGGCTAGGAGTCAGAAATCAAAGTGTCCATACATCTATACTCCCTCTGAAACCTGTAGCATATTCTTCCTTGCCTCTTCTAGTTCTGTTTGTTACAATCAGCCTTTGGCATTGCTTGCCTTTTAGAGCCATCACTCCAGTGTCTGCATTCATTATCACATGGAGTTCTCCCTGTGTGTCTACACATTGTCTTCCCTCTTTGTGTGCCTGTATCCAAATTCCCAATTTTATAAGGGAAATATAATCTAGTCATATTGGATTAGGGCTCAACTTAATGATCTTAACCTTAACTTGATTATATCTGCAAAGATGAAGATAAAATAAAATAACATTCTGAGAGCTGGTAGTTAAGACTTCAACATATCTTTTTTGGGGAGACTCAGTTCCACTCATAACATGATATTGTGGTGAAGGAAAGTGATGCAAAGATGAATTGGAAATCTTTCTTGCCATTATGCATCTGACAATCTAACTGAGTAGTCAAATTACCACAAAGAGTAGCAAATACTTTGGCTAAGTAAGTTCAGGGTACTATGGAGGCTGCAGGAAAATTGTCAAGAAAGACAAGATGAAAAGCACCTACATAAGTAGTGAAAAATAAACATGAATTAGTCAAGTGAAAAATAATATGCAGAAGATAAAAGTGAGAAAGGTTGAATATGATATACTAGGGAACTTTGTAGGATTTGTATATGGCTGGACTTTAGGGAGTAGGTGCAGATATGGAGAGAAAAGTCATGATAAGAAATAAAACAGAACTGATTTGGGACAAAACCAGAAAGGGCCTTGGGTATCATTAATTTTTTTTGTATTTGCTCGCACTCACAACAGGAAATTAGATAGATGGGTGTGGGGAAGCATGGGATTTGATTGGAAAGTCTGTAAAGAGGATTATCTGAAAGGTCGGGGGCTTCTAAGGGAGGCTGAAGGTGGCAGCCCCTGCCTTGACTTTTCCAAACAAGTCTAAGCCCCCGGGGTGTTTTACTAGAATCTTTATGTTTAGTCTTTAGACCCAACCTTGTAGAAACATGTACTTTCTCAAGGATACTTACCCTGCTAATAGTATCTAATAGTTAATTTTAGTTCCAGCTGCTGTTACAATAAAAGCCTAAGGAGGCAGGCAAACGGGGCTGCTTGGTTGTTGTAGTCTCTTAGCCCTCTCTTTCACAGAAACATGTGTCAGAGTAATCCATTCATCTGTCGCTCAGGGTCTGCAGGTCAGCCCCAGCAGATGAGTTTTTAAGCTGGCGACTTACCTATCAAAATATGTGTGGGATAAAAAGAATAGGACATAATGATCAATAGATGTGATGGAGAGGAAAATAATTAAAAAAAAAACAGTGGAAAGAATAATCTTTGATCTATAGTTTAGACAACTGGTTAGGGGACTGGGTTACGCCCAATATGCAAACTTTAGCCACAAGATCTCATTTGGAGGTACATGATAATGAGTTCAGTTGGGACATTTCAAAAAATCTGAGATGTCTAAGATGTCCACAAGTTAATCTGGGAAGAAGTAGTTGAATCTGCATGTCTGGAATGTGGCTTAGAACGACATATGGAAATCATCCACCTGTAGGAACAGGGAGATCACCAAAGGGAAGTTAGCAGAGAGAGAAGAGGAACATAAAGAAGACCATAATTCAACCCTAGAAACTAGCAACTGCTTAAAAGTTAAACTATAGATTCCCAATCTTTTCAACATCTTGGCACACAGTGAAAATGAACATTTCTTTACATAATACATGACCAACATCTACTCTGTGGGGATTCCTGCTGTCCCACATGCACAGTCAATTCTGCAGCAACAATATTCATAGCAAAACTGTAACCCAAGTGTATCCCACCGAAATGCTTACTGTGAAGCTCTCAGAAAAAGGTAAGCTTAACAAAATGTTTAGAGAGAGAAGATAAAATTCAGGAAAAAGTGATTAACTAGAAGACCATGAAAAGATTAAAAAATGAAGAAATTATTTACATGTTAATGCTGCAGAAAGTTCAAGATAATGACTTTAAAGTGCCCTTAGCAGCTGGGTGCCAGGACTGACCAGCAGACCCTGAGTGATGGATTACTCTGACACATGTTTCTGTGAAATAGAGGCTAAGGGACTGCTTGGCTCTAGGAGCAAACAGCCCTGTTCACCTGACTCCTTAGGCTTTTATTGTAACAACAGCTTGAACTAAAATTAACTATTAGATACTATCAGCAGGGTAAGCATCCTTGCGAAGACACATGCATCCTTTAAGCAAGGAAGTTTTGAGGTCTAAACATAAAGATTCCAGTAAAACACCCGGGGCTCAGACTTGTTTGGAAAAGTCAAGGCAGGGTCTGCCACCTTCAGCAAGAATCTTCTAGAGGCCTCTGAACTTTTGGAGAATCCTCCTTACAGACTTTCCAACCAAGTCCCATGCTTACCCACATATCCCTCCTTTTTGTTTTTGCTGGCTGCTGAAGACACAGGGAGGTGGCAAATTTTCTGCTTTGGAATGTCGGGGTTCATGAAGCTTATTCACTGCCTGGGTTCTGATTTTGTAGACTATAAGAAACCAAAGAGAATTACAATGACAGCAATAGTTAGTCTAATTAAGAAGACAGGGTGCTTGTATACATTAAATCTTGCCATCTAGCAAGGTGTAGGGTACAGGATTATAAAGGAGAAGGAGCTAGGGTGAGGAATGTAGCTACGTGCAGGCTAGGGATCTGTGAACATCAGCTATTGTCAGGCGATGAGATGATGTTGATGAGATGATGCTTTGACTCCTGGTGAGTCTTGTCTGACCATGCTTTTCAGTTCTGCTTGCTGGATTCACAGCTGAGTCACTTTTCTAATTACTTCACATAGACCTTGAAAAGAAAACTTTAAGAAAAATATAACCCCCTATTCACATATAAGTACATGTGTTCTAAGATTTAAAATAATATGATTACTTTTTAGATTAATTCAGGTGCTCTATTAGATTCATTATTTAGTACACTTATAATTCCTTTTAAGATTTATCTTTATAAACCTTCTAATCTTTTATAAACATTCTTATAAAGAGTTAAGACTACTCTTTCTAGTAGTAGCTTTGTTATTCAAGGAAGGAAAGAAGCCAAAGAACATATATGCATAACCCATAGACACAGACAACAGTGTGGCGAGTGATGGACAGAGGAAAGGGGGGAAGGGACTGGGTGGCAGTGGGCAAAGCGGAGTAAAATGGGAGTGTCTATAAATTGTGTCAACAATAAAAATTAAGTTAAAAAAGAAATAAGAATTGAAAAATGTTTAAAAGATTTTTAAAACATCAAAGCAAAGGTTTAAGTTAGGAGTGTTTTGAGTATAATTATACACTGAATAAAATAAGCCAGAGGAGAGGGAAAGAGAAAGATTATTATTTTAAATGAGAGAAGAGATCATCAATGAGTTATGGAGGCAGGCACTGATGGCCTTGGGGTTCAGGTAAGGCTGTTAACTTTCAGATGTTTGAAAAAGTGTGTTATAGATGGTGTCAATATATGGAAAAGAGAAAAACATGAACCAGGAGCCAAAGTGTGCAATGGATGTGGAAAAGAGACCTAGAAGTCAATAGATGACAAAAACTAAGTATAGAAGAAGGCAATATCAATGGAGGATGCAGTCTTTAGGAAAGGGTGTCAGCATTCAGTCTGGAAGAAGATATCAAAACTCTCAGCTTGCTAACTTTGGTTCTAGACACTCTTTGGTGGAGCTTGAGAAAAAAAAAGTCACTGTTAAAAAAGTCTGCTGAGTGAAAAGATAGAGATCAATGTTTTAAGAATCACCTACCTGTGAATTATGAATAGATAAGAGAGAGATTTGAGATGATTGTGTCAGTACATATTCTGAGTTTGGTCACTGCTAGGAGTTATCAAAGGACTAAAGGTTTCAACATCAGTCAAAGCACCCTTGAACAACTTGATGTAAGCTATAGGCTTGTCATATGTTGCCTTTTTTATGTTAAAGCTAGAGACCTGGTGCACAAAATTTGTGTACTTGGGGGGTGGGTCCTGCAGCCCTGCCTGCACCCTCTTAAAGTCTGGGACCCCTCGCTTCTTACTGTCTGCCTGCAGTGAAGGTGGGAAAGGCTCCCACCACCACCTCTGTGCTCACCAGCCACGAGCCCAGGTTCTGGCTGAGCTGTGCTCCCCCTATGGGAGTGCACTTACCACCAGAGGGCAGCTTCTGCGTTGAGTGTCGACCTCCTGCTGGTCAGTGTGCATCATAGCAACTAGTCATTCTGATCTTTCCACTATAAAGATCACTTAGGCTTTTATTATATAGATATGTTCTCTCTAGATCTACTTTGTTGAGAGTTTTTATCTTTAATGGATATTGACTTTTGTCAAAAGCTTTTTTGCCATATGTGACAATCCCATGGCTAACATCATACTCAATGGTGAAAAGCTAAAAGCTTTCCTTCTAAGGTCAGAAAAAAATAGAGATGCCCAGTTTTGCCACTGTTATTCAAAAGAATACTGAAATTCCTAGCCAGAGAAATTGGGCATGAAAAAAAGGTAAAAGGCATCCAAATTTATAAGGAAGAAGTCAAGCATTCAAACAATATATTTTTGCTAATGTTATTGCATAAAATACCATCAGAAAACTGTTAGGAGTAAAAAAAAATTCAGTCAACTTGCAGGTTACAAAATCAATATACAGATATCAGTTGCATTTCTACTAAAAACTAAAAAAGACAGAAATAAAGAATCTCAATTTCTACCTCAGACTTATTTAATCAGAATCTTCTTTTTAGCTAGATCCCCAGCACATTAACTAGATTCCAAAGCACATTAAAGTTTGATGAGTACTACTCTAAAAGCAATTTCTTGGAGCTAAAATTGCTTAGAGCTTAAAATGTTTATTGTTGTTGTTATTGTTGTTGTTTTGTAAGCACCCAGTCCCTAGGACACACTAGGTACTCAGCTACCTTTGGTAGAAACAGGCTTCTGAGCACCAATGATTTAGAAGTATAAATAGGTTGTTACAGAATAGTCAGGGGTATGTAAAGTACAGCATAGGGAATATAACCAATAATATTCTAATGATGATCTGTGGTGTCATATGGGTAGGAGATTTATTGGGATGATCACTTAGTAAGTTATATAATGTCTAATTATTGGGGTGTGCACCTGAATTTAATATGATATTGTATGTCAATTGTAATTGAAAAAATTTAAAAAATATTTTAAAAAAGAAAGAAAGCAAGCTGCATTATTGGCATAGGTGCTCAGGTAGCAGCCTCTGTCTAGCTGTGTGAGAAATCTTGAGAATTCTATGAGGTAAAGGAAGACAGTGAGATGGTGAAGAGATGGTAGTATACATTTGTGTGTGTCTATGTGTTTGTTTGTGGGTGTGTTTTGTTTCCTTTACATCCTACCCAAAATTTTGTGTAGGTGTCAGTAATGACTTCTAGGGAGAGACCTATCTGCTGTAGAGTAGATTTTTTAAAGCTACTGTTGAAATTTCTGATGAAGGGTGTGGCCTCAAGAAGACTCTTAGGGTACATCAAGTGCAGCAAGGTGGTGGGACATGTCCCCATAGAATTTCTTCTGTGTGCATAGTGCACTTACTTTTAAACTGACCTCAGGGCATCTACTTGAAAAGAATCCTTGAATGTTAGAAAAAAATGACTTCATAGATAATCTTCCCAAGCAAGAGTAAATCTTAACCAAACTAAGTATGTCTTATCACCAGAACTAGCATAGGTTGGTTCCAGAGGAGAAGGAGTCATCTAAATGCCTTGGCATTGGAAAATAAACTCTCTGTCGGGAGGAGAAAAATGGCGGCGGAATAGACAGACTTGTTCCGAGCCTCATCCTGGAGCAGAAAGAAAGAACAGCTGAGGGTCACACGAGGTGTGTTTGTTGGCAAGTTAAGGGGCAGCCAAACTCCAGGAGAAGGTGGGAGACTGCTAGATGGGGTTCCCCTGACTGGACAGCCCCCACTGCGGCTGGGTCCCCTCTCTGAGCCACTGGCTGGGACATGGAGACCACGCCATCTTGATAGGGAAAGTGGAGCTTATCGGAAGCCTGAAAATCCACAACTGCAGCAACCCCCGAACAGCTGCGAGCCCCAGAACACCGGTCCCCAATTGGCACAAACTCCCCGATTCAAAGGAGCTCTTCATTCCACCACAGAATCTCAGATTTCGCCTGGAATCAGGTGAGGTCTCTGGTCCCTGCGGGAGAGAGAAACTCGCATTTTGCAGGAGCTGGAGGACCAGGGAAGTCTGTGCCTAGAAAAATCCGTGGCTGGTGGGGTTGGCGTGATCCGTGAATGTTGAAGGGGGTCCTAAGAGCTGCTAACAGAAGGGATCCCTAAAAAGCAACCCATTTTGATCTGATGTGCAGGGACAGCCTAAGAATTTCAAACCTGTGCCGGCTGCTTAGACTTGCGCGCAGACCCATTGTTCCCGCACTTGGGCTTTTTCCTCTTCAAATCCTTGCTTCTGATTACTAAGCCCGATACATAGGATCACCCAGTTGGGGACACCCTGGAGACTGCAGGGGAAAGTTGTTTTTCTGGAACCTGGGGGTCGGAGCTGGGAGTAACCATCGGAGAGCCAGCTCTGAGGCAGCCCACTCTCACAAACCTATATTGAGTGCCACAGGGATAAACATAGGCTAGAGAGGCCATAAATAGACATGGAAGTCAATCCAGAAACACTGCCACCCAGGGGCTGAATCACAAATTGACTCTTGTGTAATCAAAAATAAAGGAATACAAGAAATTAAGACACCGCCTGCTTAAAAATCAGGACTGGCTTACAACACTGAGGAACAGTAGAATGCAGGGAACTGCAATACTGTCCAGACTGAGAAACAGGCATGCCAAACAGAACAATAGAGGAAGTGAATGACCTTCACTATTGCACATTATATATTTTTTTATTTTTTATTTTTTTATTTTCATTTTTTGCATCTTTTACTTAAGAAACTCTTTTTTTTCTTTTTTTCCTCACTTGATTTTACCTTTTTAATTACTACATTTTTATTTTTAATCAGTATTATCACTGCTACTATTTTACTTTTTTTTTTTCAGTGCCATTTTATTTTCTCTTTATTTTACTTTGGAATTAGTGTTCTACATTCTATTTTCATCTTTCCTTTAGCATCGTTTTACTCTATCTCAACTCTACCTTTATGCCATCACTCTCTTCCTAACTTTTCCCCTTTTGGTGTCATGTTTATCTTACCCCTTTTCTGCTTTAGATTTTCCCTATTCTTTCTGTTTACCCTCTATTAAAATTTCACCCTACATATATACCTAATTTCCAATCCCCTGCTCCAAGTCCGTACACACCTCTGTCTTCACTGTCTTAACTACCCAAAAAATTGTCTTTCTCTCTGTCCTTTAGTTGTTGTTTGCCTGAATGTTGATTATATCGAATTTTTATGCTTTTTTGTGAGATTGTTTTGCTTATTCTTTATTTTTGTTTCTTTGTTTTTGTTTGCTTTGTTTTTTGCTTCTGTTTTCCCTGGCTTTGCTTGATATTAGTTGGTGTTGTAGTTTGTATTAATCCCCAGGTACTTGTGGCTGGCATTTGCTGGGATTAGTGGTTGCTCTATTGGATATTTCTCCCCATATATATAGTTTGTTCCCCTTCTTTCTCTTAGTTTCTTTTTTCTCTCTCTCTTTTTTTTTCTTTCTTTTCCCAATTTCATTTTGACACTCCTTTTTTTCTTTCTTTCTTTTTCCTCTTCTTCTTTCTCTCCTATCCCCTAATTTGCCTTTCTCTAGTGTCACCTTTATTGGAGGTTATTGATATCGTGAATACATTTCTGTTCAGTGCCTTGTGTGTTGTACCTGGTTGTGTTGAATTTTGTGCCTTTAAGTCAACGCAGGAGAGAGAGAACTACATAACCAGACATCTGGAGAAGAGAGAACATGGGGAGACGAAGAAACAGCCCGCATATGAAAGAAAAGCAGGCATCACCAGAAAAGGAATTAAACGAAATAGAGGCAAGCAACCTGCCAGAGAAAGAATTCAGAGAAATGGTCATAAGGTGGCTGAAAAGAATGGAAGACAAATTTGACAATATGAGTAAAAACCAAGAGGAAATGAAGAAGAACCAAGAAGAAATGAAAAATGACATTGCTGCTGTAAAAAACTCAATAGAAAGCATCAAGAGTAGACTAGAAGAAGCAGAGGACCGCATCAGTGAGCTAGAAGACAAGATGGAAAAAAATACCCAAGTAGAGCAACTTCTAGAAAAAAAATTAAAAAGCAGGAAGAGAGCCTAAGGGAACTTTGGGACAACACAAAACAAAACAACATCCGCATAATGGGGGTTCCAGAAGGAAAGGAAAATGAGCGAGAAATAGAAAACCTGTTTGAAGAAATAATGACAGAAAACTTCCCTGATATAGGGAAGAAAAAACCCACACAAATCCAAGAACCTCACAGAGTCCCAAGCAAAATGAACCCCAAAAGACCAATGCCAAGGCACATTATAATTAAATTGGCAAACACCAATGACAAAGTAAGAATCTTAAAAGTGGCCAGAGAGAGACAGAAAGTTACATACAAAGGAACCCCAATCAGACTAGCAACTGATTTCTCAACAGAAACTCGTCAGGCCAGAAGGGAATGGAATGAAATATACAAAGTCATGCAAAGGAAGGGTCTGAATCCAAGAATACTGTACCCAGCAAGGCTATCAATCAAAATTGAAGGTGAAATCAGGAACTTCACAGACAAAAAAGGACTAAGGGAATGTATTACCACCAAACCAGCAATGCAAGAAATGCTAAAGGGTCAGCTGTAAAAAAAAAAAAAAAAAAAAAAAAAAAAAAAAAAAAAAAGTAAACAAAGAAGGAACACAGGGGTAAAGACTAAAAATGGTGACAAATAAGTACCTATCAATAATAACTTTAAATGTAAATGGATTAAATGCCCCAATGAAAAGACATAGGGTAACTGACTGGGTAAGAAAACATGACCCATATATCTGCTGTCTACAAGAAACCAACCTCAGAAAAAAAGACGCACACAGACTGAGGGTGAAGGGATGGAAAAAGGTTTTCCAGGCGAATGGAAATGAAAAAAAAAGCTGGGTTAGCAATACTTATATCTGACAAATTAGATCTCAAAGTGAAGGACATAACAAGAGATAAGGAAGGCCACTTCATAATACTAAAGGGAGCAATCCAACAAGAAGAAATACCTCTGGTAAACATATATGCACCCAACACAGGAGCACCCAAATACATAAAAAAAACTCCTGGAGGTTATCAACGGAGAGATTAACAACAATACAATCATAGTAGGAGACTTTGATACCCCACTATCACCATTGGACAAATCCTCTAAACAAAAAAATCAGCAAAGAAACATCAATCCTAAATGACTCACTAGACCAGATGGAATTAATTGACATCTTCAGGACATTTCACCCCAAAGCCACAGAATATACATTATTCTCAAGTGCATATGGCTCATTTTCAAAGATAGACCATATTTGGGACATAGGCAAAGTCTCTTCAACTTCAAGATAGAAATCATATCAAGCATCTTCTCAGACCACAGTGGCATAAAACTGGAAATCAACTACAATAAAAACAATCCAAAGAAGTCAAACACATGAAGACTAAACAGCATGCTATTAAACAATGACTGGATTACCAGAGAGATCAAGGAAGAAATAAAAAACATCATGGCAACAAATTACAATGAAAACACAACAATCCAAAATCTATGGGACACAGCGAAAGCAGTCTTGAGAAGGAAGTTCTAAGCTCTACAAGTATACTGCAAAAAACAAGAACAATGTTAAGACATTACCTAGCTCTACAACTCAAAGAGTTAGAAAAAGAGCAACAAGAAAAGCCCAGCATAAGCAGAAGGAAGGAAATAATAAAGATCAGAGCGGAGATAAATGACATTGAGACCAAAGAAACAATACAAAAAATCAACAAAACTAAGAGCTGGTTCTTTGAAAGGATAAACAAGATTGATGAACCTCTAGCCAGGCTCACCAAGAAGCAAAAAGAGAGGACCCAAATAAACAAAATCAGAAATGAAAGAGGTGAAATAACAACGGATCCCACTGAAATACAAAGGATTGTTAAAAAAAAAATACTACAAACAACTCTATTCCAACAAAAGGGACAACCTGGAAGAAATGGACATATTCCTAGAAAAATATAACCTTCCAAAACTCAATCAAGAAGAATCTAAACAGCTCAATATGCCAGTAACTATGGAAGAAATTGAAGCAGTCATCAAAAAGCTTCCAGTAAACAAAAGCCCGGGGCCAGATGGCTTCACAGGGGAGTTTTACCAAACATTCAAGGAAGAACTAAAACCTATCCTCCTCAGACTATTCCAAAAAATTCAAGAGGAAGGAATACTTCCAAGCTCCTTCTATGAAGCCAGCATCACCCTAATACCAAAACCAGATAAAGACAACACAATGAAAGAGAATTACAGGCCAATATCCCTCATGAACGTAGATGCCAAAATCCTCAACAAAATTCTAGCAAATTGGATCCAGCAGTACATCAGAAAGATTATACACCATGACCAAGTAATTTACCCCAGGAATGCAAGGATGGTACAATATCTGCAAATCAATAAACGTGATACATCACATAAACAAATTGAGAGATAAAAACCACATAGTCATATCAATTGATGCAGAAAAAGCATTTGACAAAATCCAACACCCTTTCTTGACAAAAACTTTCTTGACAAACAAGGTGGGAACAGAAGGATCATACCTCAACATAATAAAAGCTATATATGATAAACCCACAGCTAATATCACACTCAATGGGCAAAAACTAAAACCATTTCCCTTAAGAACAGGAACAAGACAGGGATGCCCACTCTCACCACTCCTGTTCAACATAGTACTGGAAGTATTAGCCATAGTAATTAGACAAGAAGAAGAAATAAAAGGCATCCAAATTAGAAAAGAAGAAGTAAAGCTGTCCTTATTTGCAGATGACATGATATTGTACATAAAAAAACCTGAAAGACTCCATCAAAAAACTAACAGACTTAATAAATGAGTTCGGCAAAATAGCAGGATTCAAAATTAATGCCAAGAAATCTATTTCATTTCTATACACTGATAATGAACTTATAGAAAGAGAGACTAAAAAAGCAATCCCATTTACCATTGCACCAAAAAAATTAAGATACCTAGGAATAAACTTAACCAAGGAGGTAAAAGACCTATACGCAGAAAACTACAGGACACTGAAAAAGAGATAGAAGAAGATGTAAACAGATGGAAGAATATACCATGTTCATGGATTGGTAGAATCAGCATCATTAAAATGTCCATACTATCCAAAGCAATCTACAGATTCAATGCACTCCCCATTAAAATACCAAGGGCATATTTCACAGACCTAGAAAGAACTCTTAAAAAATTCATCTGGAATAAAAAAAGACCCTGAATAGCCACAACAATCCTGAGAAAGAAGATTAAAGTAGGAGGGATCTCAATACCAGATTTCAAGCTGTATTACAAAGCCACTGTTCTCAAAACAGCCTGGTACTGGCACAAGAACAGGCATATAAACCAATGGAATAGAATAGAGAATCCAGATATCAACCCAAACCACTATGCTCAATTAATATTTGACAAAGGAGGCATGAACATACGATGGAATCAAGACAGTCTCTTCAATAAATTGTGTTGGGAAAACTGGACAGATAAATGCAAAAAAGTGAAACTAGATCACCAACTTACACCATACACAAAAATAAACTCAAAATGGATACAGGACTTAAACATAAGATGGGAAATCATAAAAATACTAGAGGAATCCACAGGCAGCAAAATCTCAGACATAGCCGAAAGAACTTCTTCACTGATACTACCCCTAGGGCAATGGAAGCTAAAGCGAAAATAAACAAATGGGACTACATCAAAATAAAAAGCTTTTGCACAGCAAATAAAACCATCAATAAAACAACAAGAAACCCCACTGTATGGGAGAACATACTTGCAAATGTTATCACTGATAAAGGTTTAATCTTCAACATCTATAGGCAGCTTATACAACTTAATAAAAGGAAGATAAATGATCTAATAAAAAAATGGGCTACGGACCTAAATAGAATCTTTTCGAAAGAAGACAGAAGGAAGGCCAAGAAACACATGAAAACATGCTCAAAGTCACTAATTATCAGAGAGATGCAAATCAAAACAACAATGAAGTACCATCTCACACCTGTCAGAATGGCTATCATCAACAAATCAACAAATGACAAATGCTGGTGGGGATGTGGAGAAAAAGGAACCCTTGTGCACTGCTGGTGGGAATGCAGACTGGTGCAGCCACTGTGGAGAACAGTATGGAGTTTCCTTAAAAAACTGAAAATGGAGTTTCCATTTAACCCAGTGATCCCACTCCTAGGAATATATCCTAAGAAACTAGAAACACCAATCAGAAAGGATATATGCACCCCTATGTTCATAGCAGCACAATTTACAATAGCTAAGATTTGGAAACAGCCTAGGTGCCCATCAGCAGATGGCTGGATCAGAATACTATGATACATCTACACAATGGAATACTATGCTGCCATAAAAAAGAAGGAATTCTTACCATTTGTAGTAACCTGGATGGAATTGGAGAACATTATGCTAAGTGAAATAAGCCAGTCAATGAAAGAAAAATACCACATGATCTCACTCATTTGTGGATAATAAAAAACGCATTATAAACTGATGAACAAAAAGATATATACAGAGGCAATAAAGCATCAAACAGACTGTCAAATTACAACGGAAATTTTAGGGAGAGGTGGGGGAAATAAGAGATCAACCGAAAGACTTATATGCATGCGTATAAGAATAACCCATGGATGCAAAACATTGGGGGGTGAGGGCATGTATGTGAGTGGGGTGTGTGTGTGTGGGGGGGGACAATGGTAAGATATGTACACATATAATACCTTAATAAAAAATGGGAAAAAATGAAAATAAACTCTGTCATATCTTGATATTTTAACTGCCTTATTCATAAAGGAGAGAAATACAAAGTTAGTGACATTTTTAAAATTTGAAGTTTGATGGCATAAAAACAGACATATCAATGAAACAGAATAGACAGCTTAGAAGTAAACCCCACCAATATCTCTTCAACTCAAATATGCCAAAGGATCCAAGAATATACAATAAGGAAATAATAGTCTCTTCATAAATGGTGTTGGGAAAACTGGACAGCCATGTGCAAAAGAATGGAACTGGATCCCTATCTTACATCATACACAAAAATCAACTCAACATTGATTGAAAACTTAAATATAAGACCTCAAACCAGAGAAATCCTAGAAGAAAACATAGAGAATTGACCTTGTCAGTTGTTTTGGATTTGACACTAAAAGCAAGATATCAAATAAAAAAATAAACAAGTGGAACTACATCAAACTAAAATGTTTCTGCACAGCAAAGAAACAAAAACAAAAACAAAAAAAAATCAACAAAATGAAAAGACAACCTTTAGAATGGGAGAAAAATATTTATAAATTATATACCTGATAAGGAGTTAAAATACATAAAAGAAACCCATAAAAGTCAATGGTAAAAACAAATAATCCAATTTGAAAATAGGTAGAGAAACTGAATATGCACTTTTCCAAAGAAGGCATACAGATGAACAACAGGTGCATGAAAAGGTACTCAACATCACTAATCATCCAGGCGTAGCAAATCAAAACCACACTGAGATATCATATCACCACTGTTAGAACTGTTATTATCAAAAAGAGTAAAGGCTCGGTGCATGAAACTTGTGCACAGGGGGAGGGGGTCTTCAGCCCGGCCTGCACCCTCTCCAATCTGGGACTCCTCAGGGATGTCCAACTGCCGGTTTAGGCCCAATCTCTCAGGGACATCCCTCTCGCAATCCAGGACCACTAACTCCTAACCACTCACCTGCCTGCCTGCCTAATCACTCCTAACCACTCTGCCTGCCAATCTGATCACCCCTAACTGCTCTCTCCTGCTGGCCTGAACACCCCTAACTGCTCCCCTGATGGCCTGATCGCCCCTAACTGCCTCTGCCTCAGCCCCCACCACCGGGGCTTGGTCTTGGAAGGACAACTGGAAGATGTCCAGTTGACACAGTCTAATTAGCATATTACCCTTTTATTAGTATAGATTAGTCAGCTCGGACAGTCATAACAAAATATCATAAATTTCTGTGGCTTAAACAACAGAAATGTATTTTTCTCACAGTTCTGGAGACTGGAATTTGGAGTCAGGGTACCAGCATAGCATTGTCCAATACACCAGAAAGTAGTGGATCAATTGCCAATCAGGGCACATGCCCAGGTTGCAGATTCAATATCCAGTCCAGTGAGTGCAGGAAACAATGGGAAAACGTTTCTCTCTCTCTCCTTCTTCTCTCTGAGGTCAATTAAAATGAATGATAAATAAATAATGTTCTCTAAGTATGGTTTTAACAGGAAAGATGTTAGTGATCTATGAAGTGAGAAACTCGTTATAACACATATATACAGCATGACCCCATTTAAAAAAATATTTATTGATTTCAGAGGAAGGGACAAGGAGAGATATATAGAAACATAAATGATGAGAATCATTGATCAGCTGCCTCTGCATGCCCCTACTGAGGATCAACTCCAAAATTTGACCAGGAATCATATCATGACCTCCTGGTTCATAGATTGATGCTCAACCACTGAGCCCCACCAGCTGGGCCCCATTTTTATGCATACCAGGCACATGAGGTACAGTGGCAAGATCTCACTCCTAGATGAAAGTCTGAAATTGCCCTAACACCTTTGCAGCTAGGTTTCTGGATATGAATTCATTTCTGCTGATTGGATGTGCTTGCATAATATTTTGAAGGCAGAAGTGGGGCAGAGGCGTCTTCCCACAGTTTGGGCTGTTTGCTGCTGGTGACCATGTTTGCAGAGATGTGGAGGTTTTCTGCAGCAGAATGCAGGCTGTGCACAGGCAGTTGTGGCAGAGGCAGTGCCCAGTGACCTGTTTTGTGGAAGCTGGAGGGCACTTGCAGGGGTAGCAGTTTCCTGATCCCCGGGCCACAGCTGTCCCAGAGTGTCCTAGAATTCAGTGTGGCCGAGGGGGCAGTTCCTCCCTCTGGGCAGAGAGTCTTTCCTGGGAGCCCAGCCGAATACCCACTCCTCCAGCTTTCCAATGATTTCCCAAGCACCAATTCCCTGTGCTAAATTCTTTCCTGCCTAAAATAGAAAAGATCTAAAAACATTTTGGATCCTCTACTTTCAATGAAAATAATGCTGCACAGGGTCAGGTTTGAGAAGTGGATGAGGTATTGTGGAAGGCTCCCTTCTTTGAGTCTCAGTTTTCTCTTCTGTAGAACTGAGACCAAAGATTATCTGTTCATAGTTACTAAAGACCGTGGCAGTTGTGTTTTCCAAAGATGGCCACAACATTTCCTATCCTTCCTGTGGCCTTGCCACTTTCCACTGTCTCTCTGGAAGTGGGGCTGACCTCTGAATTCCAAGGCTAAGGCTGAAAAGGCACAGGGCTGCAGACCCACCCACCCCACCAGGGTTTCCAGCTCTGGACCCACCCATGCCACTCAGGGCTCTGTCTGGGCATAGAGCCTTGCCCTCTGGCTCACTTCCCCGCCTGTCTGTGGCCCAGTGCCTGGCTGCACATCATGGCCCACCTGCTGGTGCTGCTGGGTTCAGTGGGTGGGGTAAGAGCCCACATCGGGCCTCATGTCTCCTGGCTCCTCTGTGCCACTGCTCCCTGCACCCCGTGGCCCTATTCTTGCTGCAGTTCTGATCAGCACCAGATGCCCAGGTGCTCTGATCCCAGGTCCAGTTCCACCAAAGGAGAGCGTTGCCCATGCAGCTTGCCGAGACTGAGATTGAGCAACTCCAAGGTCCCCGGACCCCAAATTTCTGCCAGCCAAGGTGTTTGGCCAGCTGGCCCTGCACTGATCAGGGTGTTGGGGACAATCTGGCCCAGATCAGGCCATATCACTGGCCACAGTGGGTGTCATAGCAACTGGTCATTAGGTCATTATGGTGTGACAGCATTAAGGTCTCTGGTTTTACAGACAGATAGATGATAGATAGATAGATAGATAGATAGATAGATAGATAGATAGATAGATAGATAGATAGATACATAGGTGATAGATAGATAGATAAAGAAATAACAAATATTGGTGAGGATGTGGAGAAAAGGGAACCCTTGCACTCTGTTCATGGCATTGTAAAGTGGTCCAACCTATATGGTATGTCCAAAGAAAATAAAAACAGATTATAGAAAATATATATGTGTGTACTCCCATGTTCATTGTAGCATTACTCATAATAGTTCAGATATGGAAACAACTTAAGTGTCAGCAAATGAATGAATAAAGAAGATGTGGTCACAGACACACACACACACACACACACACACACACACACACACTGGAATACTCTTCAGCCCTAGTATTTATAGGAGAAAGGGAAATCCTGCCGTTTGCAACCACATGGTTGGACCCTGAGAACATTGTGTTAAGTGAGTTAAGTCAGACATAGAGAAACAAATAGTATGTGATATCTCTTATACGTAGAACTTACAAAAATGAATTACCTTGGTAAAATAAAATAGAAGGTGGTTACCAAGGAGTAAAGGATGGCAGAAAGAGAAAAATGTTGTTTAAGGGTACATACTTATAACCAACAGATGAATAAGTTCTGGAAATCTAATACACAATGTACGGACTATAGATAGTAAAGCTGTATTTTAACATTTAACTTGCTAAGAGACTAGATGTTAATTTTCTCCATCATTAGAATAAATAATTGTGTTACATGATAGAGGTATTAGCTAATGCTATAATCATATTGCAATATACATGTATCAAATCAATATCTTATTGTAACTCTTAAATTTACACAGTGTTATATGTCCATTATATCTCAGTTAAAAATTAAAGAGTTATCACCTCATGTTTTCCAGAATGGCTACCATTGATAAACCAACAAACAAGTGCTGATGAGGATGTGGAGTAAAGGAAACCCTAGTACACAGCTGGTGGGAATTAAGCCATTGTGAAGAACAGTATGGAATTTCCTCACAACATTAAAAATGGAACTTCCATTTGACCCAGTGATCTCACTTCTGGGAATATATCTTAAGGATTCTGAAACACCAATCAGAAAGAATATATGCACCCCTATGTTCATAACAGCATTATTTATAGTAGCTGAGATCTGGAACCAGCCCAAGTGCCTATCAGTAAATGGGTGGATAGAAAACAATAGTATAGGAGAGACAAAATGGTGGCCAAATAGGCAGACAGGTCCAGCACCTTCTCACAGAGCAGATAGAAGAAACAGCTGAATCAAATAACATCCACCCAGAATTGGTGAATTAAATACAGCTGGTAAGACAATCTGTGGACACACATAGAGTGAGCCAAGTAATCAGATACCATGAGAGGAGCAAAAATGAGGAGACAAAGAAACAGCCCCATACAAAGCAAATGGAGGAATCACCAAAAAAGGAAGTAAATGAAATGGAGGCAAGCAATTTGTCAGAGAAAGAATTCAGAGCAATGATCATAAGGATTCTGAAAAGGATGGAAGACAAATTCAACAACATATGTAATAATCAAGAGAAAATGAAGAAGAATCAGAGGAAATGAAGAATGACATAGCTGCAATAAAGAACACAATAGAAAGCATCAACAATAGACTAGAAGCTGAGGACCGCATCAGTGAGCTAGAAAATAAGGTAGGTAAAAACACCCAAGCAGAGCAGCAACTGGAAAAAAAAAAAAACCACACACACACACACACACACACACACACACACACACACAAATAAAAACAGGAGGAGAGCCTAAGGGAGTTATGGGACAACATTAAATGAAACAACATCCTCATAATAGCGGTGCCAGAGGAGATAAAACAGAGCAAGGAATAGAAAAACTGTTTAAAGAAATAATGATAGAAATTTTCCCTGATATTGCAAAGAAAAAACATACACAAGTCCAAGAAGCTCCCAGAGTCCTAAACAAGATGAACCCAAAAAGACCGACACCTGGACACATTATAATTGAATTGGAAAACACCAAGGACAAAGTAAGAATCTTAAAGGCTGCCAGAGAGAGACAGAAAGTTACCTACAAGGCATCTTCTATTAGTCTATCAATGGATTTCTCAAGAAAAATACACCAGGCCTGAAGGAAATGGAATGAAATATACAAAGTGATGCAAATCAAGGGACTGAACCCAAGAATACCATACCCAGCAGGGTTATCATTCAAAATTGAAGGTGAAATCAAGTGCTTCACAGAAAAAAAGGGTTAAGAGAGTTTATTACCACCAAACCAGCAATGCAAGAAATGCTAAAGGGACTGCTATAAAAAGAAGAAATGTGAAGGAAAGAAGGAACACAGGCATAAAGAATAAAAAATGGTGACAAACAAGTACCTATAAATAATAACCTTAAATGTAAATGGATTAAATGCTACAATCAAAAAACATAGGGTAGCTGAATGGATTAGAAAACATGACCATATATCTGCTGTCTACAAAGATCCACCTCAGAACAAAGAATTCACACAGACTGATAGTGAAGGGATGGAAAACATTTTTTCAGGCTAATGGAAATGAAAAGAAAAAGCTGTGGTAGCAATGCCTATATCTGACAAATTAGACTTCAAAGTGAAGACCATAACAAGAGTTAAGGAAGGCCACTTCATAATACTAAAGGGATCATTTCAACAAGAGGATATAACTCTGGTAAGCATATATGCACCCTATGCAGGAGCACCCAAATACATAAAAAAACTTCTGGAAGATATCAAGGGAGAGATTGACAGCAATACAGTCATATTAGGGGACTTTAATACCCCATTGATACCACTGGATAAATCTTCTAAACAAAAATATCAGCAAAGAAACATCAATCCTAAATGAATCATTAGATCTTATGGAATTAATTGACATCTTCAGATCATTTCACACCAAAGCTAGAGAATATGCATTCTTCTCAAGTGCACAAGGGACATTTTCAAAGATAGATCACAAATTGGGACACAGGCAACATCTCTTCAAATTCAGGAAGATAGAAATCATATCAAACATCTTCTCCAACCACAATGGCATAAAATTACAAATCAACTACAATAAAAACAATGAAAAAATCAAACACTTGGAGGCTAAACAACATGCTATTAAATAATGATTGGGTTACCAAAGAGATCAAAGAAGAAATAAAAAGCATCCTGGTAACAAACAACAATGAAAACACAACAATCCAAAATCTATGGGACACAGTGAAAGTAGTCTTGAGATAGAAGTCCATAGCTCTACAGGCCTACTTCAAAAAACAAGAAAAAATTATAATAAATTATCTAACCCTACAACTCAAAGAATTAGAAAGAGACCAAAAAGAATAGCCCAGAGTAAGTGGAAGAAAGGAAATAATAAAGATCAGAGTGGAAATAAACAACATAGAGACCACAAAAACAATACTAAAGATCAATAAAACCAAGAGCTGGGTCTCTGAAAGAATAAACAAGATTGATGAAGCTCTAACCAGGCTCACCAAGAAGAAAAGATATAGGACCTGAATTTAAAAAATCAAAAATGAAAGAGTTTGAGGTAAAAATCAACCCCACAAAAATACAAAGGATTATCAAAAAATACTATGAACAACTCTATTCCAACAAACTGGATAACCTAAATGAAATGAACATATTCTTAGAAAAATGCAAGCTTTCAAAAATCAATCAGGAAGAATAAAAAAAAAACCTGAATAGGCTGATAACTACTGAAGAAATTGAAGCAGTAATCAAAAATATTCCAGCAAACAAAAGCCCTGGTCCAGATGGCTTTTCAGGGGAGTTCTACCAAGCATTCAAAGAATACTAAAACTTATCCTCCTCAGACTATTCCAAAGAATTCAATAGAAAGGCACACTTCCAAGCTCTTTCAATGAAGCCATCATTGCCCTAATTCCAAAACCAGATAAAGACACCACAAAGAAAGAGAACTATAGGCCAATATCCTTATTGAACATAAATGCTAACATTCTCACCAAAATTCTAGTAAATCAAATCCAGCATTACATTAGAAAGATCATACACCATGACCAAATGGGATTTATATGGGGATGCAAGGATGGTACAATATCCGCAAATCAATAAATGTGATATACCACATAAATAAATTGACAAAAATAACATAATCATATTAGTCGATGCAGAAAAAGCATTTGACAAAATCCAACACCCTTTCTTGCAAAAAACTCTCAGCAAAGTGGGACTAGAAGGATCATAGTTCAACATAATAAAAGCCTTATATATATGACAAACCTACAGCCAACATCATACTCAATGGGCATACCTAAATCCATTTCCCCTAAGAACTGGAACAAGACATAGACGTCCACTTTCACCACTCCTGTTTGATATAATACTGAATATAGTGCTATCCATCGAGATCAGACAAGAAGAAATAAAAGGCATCCAAATTGAAAAAGAAGTAGTAAAACAGTCATTATCCGCAGATGACATGATACTGTACATAGAAAACCCCAAAGAGTCCATAAAAGAAACTACTAGACTTACTAAATAAATTTGGCAATGTAGCAGGATACAAAATTAACACCCAGAAATCTATGGCATTTTTATACACCAACATTGAACTCACAGAAAGAGAAACTAAAAACACAATCCCATTTACTATCGCACCAAAAAAACCACCTAAGATACCTAGGAATAAGCTTAACTAAGGAGGTAAAAGACCTGTACTCAGAAAACTACAGGACATTGAAAAAAGAGATAGAGGAAGACATAAACAAATGGAAGAACATACCATTTTCATGGATTGGTAGAATCACTATCATTAAAATATCCATACTACCCAAAGCAAACTAGATATTCAATGTAATGCCCATTAAAAATAGCAATGGCATATTTTACAGAAGTAGAACAAACTCTCTAAAAATTCATCCTATCTAATAAAGGAGTAATATGCAAATTAACCATCACCCTGCAACAAAGATGGCAACTCCCATAGTGGAAGTTGCCCCTGGTGATGCAAGCCCAGTGTCCTGTGCCCCGGCCACACAGAGGGAGGATCCTCTGGCCTGAGGCTGGGCCCCTGTTGATGAGCCCAGCATCCCATGCCTCGGCTGTGCAGATGGAGGGCCTCTGGCCAAAGGCCAGGGCGTGGGACACTGGTGTTGTTGCAGGCTGGGCTAAGGGGCCCCCCAAGCATGAATTTTGTGCACCAGGCCTCTAGTCTAGAATAAACAAAGACCCTGAATAGCCACAGCAATTCTGAGAAAGAACAAAATTGGAGTGATCACAATGCCAGATGTCAAGCTATATTACAAAGCCACAGTTCTCAAAACTGCCTGGTACTGGCACAAGAACAGATATATAGACCAATGGAACACAACAGAGAGCCCAGAAATAGACCCAAACCATTATGCTCAATTAATATTTGACAAAAGAGGCAAGAATATACAATGTAGTCAATACAATACAGTCTCTTCAATAAATGGTGCTGGTCAGATACATGCAAAAAAAATGAAACTACATTACCTACTTACACCATACACAAAAACAAACTCAAAATGGTTAAAGGACTTAAATGTAAGATGGAAAACCATAAAAATCTTAGAAGACTCCATAGACAGCAAAATATAAGACATATGTCATAGCGATATCTTTACCGATACAGCTCCTAGGGCAATGGAAACTAGGAGAAAATAAACAAATGGGACTATCTCTATAATAAAGAGCCAGGATGTAATGACCGATCATGATCACCACCAAAGGCTGACCATCTGGAAGTCAGTGCTGGGTTGCTATGGGGACCCAGCGCTGACTACTGCAGCTGCAGGCCCGGTGACCCAGCAGTGACTGCTGAGGGGCTTTGAATCAGGCCTGGAAAGAGACCTGAAGAGAGAAGCAGGGGCTGATCTGTAGCATCTGAGGCAGCTTTTGACCAGCACTTGCTTCTCTCTTTCCCTCAGAGCCTGGCCAGCATCCCTGTGTCCATTTCTCTCCAGGTCTCCATCAGGGCTGCTGATCAGCCCCACCTTTCTGATCAGTCCCATTGATAGGCCCAAAGATGCTGACTGGCATAGAAACTGGCCAATCAGAACCAAATCTGGGTCAACTGTGAGGAGGCAGTGGCTGCCTAGGAGTTGAAGCTTTTGACACTGACTGGCACAGAAACTGAACAATTAGAACCAAATTGGCCAGCAAAGGAGGGCAGTTGGGGGTGAGATCAGGCTGGGAGGGGAGGGCAGTTGGGGGCAACCAGGCCAGCAAGGGGAGGGCCATTGGGGGCAAGATCAGGTCGGCAGGTGAGGGCTGTTGGGGGCAACCAGGCTGGCAGGGGAGGGCAGTTGGGGGTGAGATCAGGCTGGCAGTAGAAGGCAGTTGGAGGTTGAGAGGTTTGCGACGCAGGAGACAAAACACAGAGAATCCAGGTGATTAGAAAGGGGAGGTTTTAATCTTGTGCTCCTGGGCAAAATTCAGTGGTCTGAGGGTGGGCCAGGGAAGTTCGCACCACAAAGGGGGCATAGTTACTTCTTTTATACAGCTGTTTAGTGAGGGGAGGGCAGAGGGCATGAGAGGTGTGGAATTCGCCTTGGGCCAGGGGTCTAAGAAGGTGCCAGTTATCTCTGTCACCATCTACCTTGCAGATGCATGCATAGGCTCTGGACTTCCCCCCTGCTTCGACCTAACAGGGATGAGATCAGCCTGGCAAGGGAGGGGAGATAGGGGTGATCAGGCAGGCAGAGGCAGTTAGGGGCGATCAGGCATGCAGGCAGGCAGGCAGGTGAGTGGTTAGGAGTGAGTGGTCCCAGATTGTGAGAGGGATGTCTGACTGTCGGTTTACAGACCTGATCAGGCCTAAAGCAGCAGTCAGACATCCCTCAATGGGTCCCCGATTGTAGAGGGTGCAGGCTGGGCTGAGGGAACCACCCCCTCCGTACACGAATATCATGCACTGGGCCACTAGTATCAAAATAAAAAGCTTCTGCACAACAAAAGAAACCATCAACAAAACAACAAGAAAGCCACTGCATGGAGAACATATTTGCCAATGATAAGGGTTTACTCTCCAAAATTTACAGAGAACTCATACAAATTAACAAAAGGAAGATAAACAATCCAATTTTAAAAAATGGGCAAAGGACCTAAATGGATACTTTTCAAAAGAAGACATACAGAAGGCCGAGAGATATATGAAAACATGCTCAAAGTCACTAATCATCCAAGAGATACCATCTTACACCTGTCAGAATGTCTATCATCAACAAATCAACAAACAACAAGTGCTGGCAAGGATATGAAGAAAAAGGAACCCTTGTATACTTCTGGTGGGAATGCAGACTGGTGTAGCCACTGTGGAAAACAGTATGGAGTTTCCTCAAAAAGTTAAAAATGGAAATCCCATTTGACCCAGTGATCCCACTTCTAGGAATATATCCCAAGAAACCAGCAACACCAATCAGAAAGGATATATGCACCCCTATGTTCACAGCAGCACAATTTACAATAACTAAGATTTGGAAACAGCCCATCAGCAGATGAGTGGATTAGAAAACAGTGGTACATCTACAAGATGGAATACTAAACTGTTATAAAAAAGAAGGAACTTTTACCATTTGCAACACCATGGATGGAACTGGAGACCATTATGCTAAGATATGAGTTATATGAGATATATGTGGGATACAATGATCAACATAATTTGATGAACAAAAATAGGTCCAGAGACAAGATAGCACTGAACAGACCATCCAACCTCAAAGAGAAGGCAGGGGAGAGGGGGTTAGAGATCAACAAAAGGACTTGTATGTATGTATGCATATTAGCATACCAATGGACACAGACACTGGGGCAGTGGGGGCTTGCCCTCACAGGTGGGAAAGGCCAGGGGAGGGGGTCAATCAGGAAAAAGGAGACATATGTAATACTTTAAACAATAAAATAATAATAATAATAATAATAATAATAAGTGGTACATTTTCACAATGGAATACTATGTGGCTATACAAATTAAGGATCTGTTTCCCTTTGCAACAGCATGGATGGACCTGGAGATTATTATTCTAAGTGAAATAAGCCAGTCTGAGAAAGACAAATACCACATGATCTTACATATATGTGGAATCTAATGAACAAAATAAGCTGACTATCAAAATAGGTCCAGAGACATGGATACCTGGAACAGGCTGACAGATCTCAGAGGGAAAAGGTATGGGGGATGGGAAGAGATTAATCCAAGAGCATATGTGAATATATGCATAACCCATGGACATAGATAATAGTGTGATGAAGGCCTGGGTTGGGGCAGGGGTTAGTTGTAGGGGGTGGAAGTGGTGAATGGGGGGGCATCTGTAATAATGTCAATAATTAAAAAATAATGAATGAATAGGAAAGGAAGCTCAGAAATGTGGCATTTCATCACCATGTACGTATATAGTTAAAAACACAGCAGGGTACAGTGAGGAACTATGTCTTTGAAATGTGAAAGACAAGTACTGTATGACCTCACTAATATGTCTAATCTAAAAAAAAATATTATAAACTTATAGAAACATAGAACACATGGGTGATTGCCAGAGAGAATAAATGGATGGGGAGAGAATAAGTGGATGAAGGAAGTCAAAAGATACAAAATTCCAGTTATAAGTTACAAGATAAATAAGTTCTTGAGATTTATTGTCAGCATACTGACTATAGTTTTTAAAAGTAAAATTAATTTATATTTGAAGATTGAACCTGTGTCAGAACGCCTGTTCTGGTGTGGGATTCTGTAAAGAATAAAGATAGCATATGTCCTTTTCTGTCATTTACATTAAAATAGATGAATGCAAAATTATTACCAATAAAACTACACTTCAATACATTTCAATGAATTAGAAGCTCTGTTTATCCCCAAAGCAGTTGAAGTTCAAAGCCTTGACAAATTATAGTGTGTTTTTCTCTGTTGACTAAATTCCCCACATCATTATTATGCTAAATTGGAGGGTAGAAAAACAAATAAAGCTTAAGCCTCAGAATATACCTTTACTTAACATAAGGAAGAATTTTGAGCAAAAGGAACCAAGTTCAAGACCTCCCCTCCATTGTGCTAGTGCCTGTTATTAAAGAAAATGTATATTTAAAGGCCACAGTGATTCACTTTAATCATGTTTTGAATGTATTTTTTTTCTCAAATTTAGTTGAGCTACCTACTTTAGTTCCTTTTTTCAGGTTATATGCATTCTGTGTGTATGTCTGTATTTTCTACTATTTTGTTTTATTTGATTTTTGTTCCAAAGGATGAGATCTCTTTTAACTATAATTTTGATTTTCATAGTGAACAATAAATTAGATTGGAGTAAGATTCAATCAACCTGACTCCCACCATATCTAGGCAATGGATTTTGTTTATTCCCATGAATGATTTTCCTGTACAATTATGATACATCATCTGTATATTGCATTGTGTGCCCACCACCCAAAGTCAAATCTTCTTTTTAAGTCTTTAGGCCATTTGCGTTTTTGCAGCATTAAAATACAAGTTAAAATAATTTTGAAGAATCATAATGTTTTGGACAAAGTGAACTATACCAAGTGAGTTCAATAGCATCTTTGAGGACATAGACATGTGTGTGCATACACTCATACACACCTCGCCCTGGGTGTGTTTGGCTGCTGGTGGCTAGTCAAAGAGGAATGTTGTAAAACGTATATAAATTGTTTTTAAGAGTGATCACTTTGCAACAGGAAGGGTTTTACTTGCTCTTGTTCTCTCTCTTTTTCTTTCTTTTAAACAAAGGACAGGTTGTTTATAGCAGCTGATATATATTTTGTAACACATCATTAAAATGTTCCAAGCCAGACCATTCAAAATAGCCAATTTGTTAGGTAATGATGAACTTGTGATACACAGAAGCCAGACAGGTTTTTCTGCTGATTTAGTCAGGTTTTTTTAGGTCTTATAGGCACATATTTTTCTCCTAAGTTAAAAATTTTAAAAGCAATTAAAATACAAAGGCAAATGTTGTAAAACTCCAAATTAATAGGCATGCTTTGATACATATTTCTCTCTGCATCAGGGAATTTAAAATGGTATTGGAAACAGACTAAATGTCAGTGATAATTTTAAAATGCACTGCATGTCTAGTTTAATTTTTACACCATGTCACTAACTTTGATAGTATAAATTGTATATTTTCTAAATATATTGGGAAAAGACAACTGAGTATTCAAAGTGTCATCTCTAAGTTCATTCCAAATGCTACTTTTGCATAAAGTAATAAAGAACATGCACTTACATCCTTAACATTGGCACTTTAATGCAAACATTTTCTGTCTCTAGTGTTTGGAAAAAAACTTCAAATATGTAGTACCTTGTGTGCGTTCTTTTTTCTCTTCCTGCCAAAAGATGGATTCTACCTATGTTCTGCTCCTAGACACCAGAGATGTCATCAACTCTTATGAGAAAAGACAGGTTCCTAAATTTAGACCTTGAAGGAGAAAAATTGTTTTACTTCATCTTTAGCAAGGATTTCATTTGTAAATGTTCCTATCCTTTGAAACACGCTGAGAAGACAATGAATGAACATTGCAGGAAAGCACTGTGGCAGAAAGAAATTAGGCAGTGGCAGAGAATGGAAACGTTGGGATTTGCCATCTGTGTACACACGAATCCATTCAAAATCATAAATCTTCTTCACAGTCCCATCATTGGTTAAAGGTCATCTGTGTATTTGTATTCAGCCCAACCCTCTTTCTATTTAAGAAGGTAGAGCTCAAATCATGAAATGAATGAAAATGTCTTTGAATATGATTAAATTAAATTTCTCAAAAAGAGAGTGGATATAAAATCATAAAACCTACTGAGAGAGAGAGATCCAAGTCAGCTATCTAAGATCAACTTTAGCTTGCTCATTATTCCGTTCTTAACAGTCCCTGCCTTCCTGCTTCCACTGGTACATGAAAAACTTCAGAGAGAGAAGCCCACAGGGCAACAGGTGAGGGGCACAGCAGGATCCTCTGAAAGATACTGATGATGAGATAGAAACTTGATGTTCTGATTTTAGAAAGAACAGCATTAACCTGAAATCTCAGGAATATTTTTCTGGTTCCTTTTTATTTTAACATACATGGATCATCACAATGAGCTTTTTTTATTTGGCTGTTGTAGTTATAGAAGTTCCAGAACCTCTCATTGTCTTTTTAAAATATGTCATTAAACTTAAATTATTCTGCAGTTAAACAGTTGAGATTTTAGATATGTGTGATAAGATTTAGTATTTATTCTTATTAAAATTCATCTTGGTTTACTGAGCCCAGTTGTTTTAAAATGCAGCAAATTTGTTTATCACCGATATCATAGCATACACATTATAGTATAAATTTGCTAAGAGAGAGGGGAAAGGGAGAGGATACAAATAAGTACTTCAGCATTTGCATTGGCATTTGAAAGATAAGAAGGATTTTGAGAAATGAACATCACAGGGAAGGTTATACTTTGTCCTTACCCTACTCTATTCTTTGCTTCTAGCTGCTCATCACCTTTGTCTCCAATGCCTACTAAAACATATCTTACACTTAATGGCCATACTGGTGTGACAAGAAAAACAAAAACATACAATGTCAACACCACCACCAAAAAGGGTTATCTGTATAATTTCACTTTATGCTGTACGCTACAGTGACTTTGAGAAATTCAAAACAAAAGGAAGTAACTTGATTTGTAAAATAAACATATCATAAACAAGGGAATAAAAGGTACATAGTGTTCAAAGAATGGCTAACAACTCTCTCAACAAGGACTACACGACGATATTGCCTACCCATTGCTAACCCCTATGCAATTTACTGCAAAAGGTGAGGATTTAAGGGAGTCAAGGGTTTATTGGTGTCAAGATAAATGGAATGTAGCTCTGACCCTTGACCTTGGGAGCAAGGGATGGTCAATATCCTGCAAATTTTCAGCCAGACCCAACAAAGAAGAATTATTCTGCTCCAAATGCCATTATCAACTCAAGTGGTGAATAATGGTAGTGGTTAAATGATTTATTCAAAACTCATTTTTTAAGAAGTGTGAGAATGTGTGGCAGAACTAGGACTCAAACTCTGCCTGGACATATTATACAGAATGTTCACTTCTTAAAGCTTTAAGATTCTTTATTGTTTGTACAGTGAGGAATTTTATCTTAAAACTAGAGGCCTACTGCACGGATTCGTGCACGGGGAGCGGGCCTACGCCGCAGTCTGGCCTCCCTCTGTGGGAGGCATCTGGGCTGATCAGGGGAAGGCACCAGCCCCATCACCCCACTGCTGCAGCCACTGCCAGCCACTGCAGCCACCAAGGTGTTTTCATCAACACGGACTCCAGTCCCTTCACCATGAAAATATGACAACTTTCTTTAGGCATTTTCAAGATGTGTCTTTCATAGGATATGATCTTTCTTTCTTTCTTTCTTTCTTTCTTTCTTTCTTTCTTTCTTTCTTTCTCTCTCTCTCTCTCTCTCTCTCTCTCTCTCTCTCTCTCTCTCTCTCTCTCTCTCTCTCTCTCTTTCTTTCTTTCTTTCTGCTCACCTGAGGGTATGTTTCCATTGACTTTTAGAGAATGTGGAAGAGAAAGGGAAATACAGAGAGAAACATCAAAGTGAGAGGAACACTTTGATTGGTTGCCTCCTGCATGAGCCCTGACCTGGGCCCCAGCCAGGGAGGACCCTGCAACCTAGGTACATGCCCTTGATCAGAATTGAACCCAGACCCTGCGGTCAGCAGGCTGAGGCTCTATCCACTGAGCCAAACCAGCTATGGCAAGATATGACATTTCTTAGTCCTCCAGCAACGGACCTTTGTTTTTTTTCTCCAGAATTGTGGTGGAAAAACCCTAGATCACCTTTTTGGATCCTTATTACCCAATTTACTAAGAATATTACCAGTGGCATACAGGAAGCTTAGCCAATGAGCAGTCAGAAGAGGTGTGTCCTCTGTAGTTCACACCAATCGCCAGCTGGACCCCCAGCACCCTCTGATCACCAGTCTCACCCCTGCCCAGGCCTAAAGCCTCTGGGCCTGGGCAGGGGGCCCCCAGCTCCCTCTGATCACTGGCTCCGCCCCTGCCCCCTCAGTTCTGATCCCAGGCTTGGCCTTGCCCAGGAGCCCCCTGGCTCAGGCCCTTCCCAGGCTGCTCAGGGCCCACACAGGGCCTATGTCAGAGTGACCTGGGTGCCAGGATGTTCCTGGGACCCAGGCGCTGGGTGCCTATGTATGCAAATTAACCACCATCTTTGTTGGGTTAATTTGCATACTTACTCTGATTGGCTATGGGTGTAGCGGAGGTAAAGTCAATTTACATATTTATCTATTATTAGGTAAGCTATTTAAGATATTTGTAGAACTATATTTACTTTCAAGTTTGCATTTATTTTCCATGTTGCTTATTTGGCATTTAACGTGTGCTAGCCAGCTGTGTCTCATTCTAGGGCTTTAGATAACATCAGAAACTGTGTGTTTGGGCATGGAATTTTTCAAGGATATAAATAACTGTCATTTTACCACATAAACTGCAAAACCTCTGGGGACAAGCCTATGTCTATTATTTTGTTATTACTTTAAGTCTAAGCACAATGACTTAAGTGATTTTGAGGAAGTTAATAGGAAAGTGTTTATTTGTGCAGGTCTAAGAGTATTTTCTTTGTAAAGTATATTTATTATTATCCTCTCTAATAAATTATGTCACTAGACAGGATTCTGGAGAAGATATTTCTAGATTCAAGATTGATAACATAAATGCTGAGGTAATCTAACAAGTTTCTGAAATACTTGGATTCTGAAGATTACTTTTAAAAATAGATAAATAAAATGCATGTCTATAAGTATTTCAAAATAAAAAGTTAAAAATATACATAAATAAGAAAATAGGCTTTCTTTTAAAATATTGTTTTGGTTTGTAAGGATGCTAATAAGCATACTCCATACATTGGGATTTATGGTTTGTTTGAGTATCTGCCAAGGATTTGAAAGTAGGGCTGTATTTTCCTTTTTCTTTCCCCATTGATTAATTTACTAGGTGACATTGAGCAAATCTCTCTTTTTCTTTTTTTATATGTCAGTGTCTTCACCTCCACTAATACATCTTTGAGCCAGGGACATGAGAATCTGTACCTCCAGGTAGTAACAAAAAGCATAATAAATTTTAGCAAAAGAGGAACTGTACTTTTTCTTTGATTATCAATAATATCCTTTTGAGTGTTTTGGGGAAGTTGGGATTTGTTTAGTACAGATTGGTTTTTGTTGTTTTTGTCTTTGTTGTATGAATTAGTACACTGTACAAATTTCAATGACTGAAAGAGTTTTTTCTAGATCAGTTCTGCAGACAGTCCTCCTCTTTCATGTTCAATGCTCCTTTCTTCCCTTTTAACATGACCTCAAGATTTCCACAGGGATACCTGTAAGCCAAAGTCATAAATTTGGGAAGAATGCCATTTTTTTTCTATGTAGATCTCTCATGAATCACCTGTATCAATGTTCCATTGGTCCAATATAATTTACAAGGTGAAATAAACAGAAATTTAAGAAAGGAGAAAAATGAATAAGAAAAAGCAAATACATGCTGTATATAGAACCTCTCTTTATTGTCTTTCTTCTCATCCCTAGTTCCACTTTTAAAATTAATATTATACAGTTGTGTTTGTTCTTTAAGTATAACCTCAGGTACCCTTACGCTTTTTCTTTTTTCTAAACAACACTGATACTAAAATTAAACTAACGAAGTCACAGACACACAAAGAGAAAAGCCTAAACATGTTTAAAGATGCAATTCAACAGGACAGATGATATCAGTCCCCTGGGATAGATCTGCTGTAAAAAGCAGTGAAAGTAAGAGTGGTGGTGAACTGGAAGAAAACAAACCTTATGTCTGCGAAGTCCTGGGCACTAGGAGCTCAGTTTTTGAGGAGAAAGTAACATCACTTGAAATATTCAGAATAATGTTGTTTCCTGTGAAATTTTGGTTATAGTCCTTACTCCACTTTTATGGAAACCCATCAGGGATATCCAGCTATAACCACCAGAACATTTCTCATTTTTATACTCAAGGCAGGTCTATAGAGCTAAGATTACATGTTTATTTCAGGCAACTTCTGATTCTATGTGAGGTGTGTAAGTGCTAAAGATTTTGTGCATCATACTTTGGGCATTGTTGGTGGTGAGGGGTAATCACTCAATATGTGAATAATCCCATTTCAAACAGAAAACAATGGCTAGAATCAGGAGGGAAGAGCAATTACACTACCCCTAAATCAGGACTTTCAGGAAAGCATAGTAACAAAATTTGTGGCATAGACAGAAAAACTATTTTGGGGATAAGAAAGAAAGGTTTTGTATATACATCCAGGCTAGCTCAAGGCCTAGTGTAATAGATTTATAGTATACTTAAAGGTGAGAGGTAATAGGGAAGGAAATGCTACATGCAAACTTTCCCTACTTTACAATTTTGCTTCCAGGTGGCCTGGAGTGAAAAGATTCTTTGAGATAATTATGAATTTTGGGCAGAGTCTCAATACAGTATTTGTTATATTCCTGTTTAAAAACAAACAAACAACCGTGCAATAAAGGAATATTTGAAATAAACCTTTAAAGTAAGCTAAATTCATTTTAATGTATATTAAAATTTTGAATCAAAAATATCTAAATTGTAAATTTGTTGACTCTTTTTTATGTCATATCTATGTATTCTAAGGGTTTGAATTTAAAATGTTATGTGTACATCTACTAGTAAAGCTCGTTGTTTATAAATATTTAATTAATCCCACATGTATTTACTGTCATAAATCAAAATGTAGAAAGATGAAAGGTACTTATTATTAAACACATAATAGGGTTGAACAACCAGTCTTTTTATATTAACCCAAATCCCTGGCTAACATCAGAACTCCTCAATTATGTCCACATGATATGGCAGGTTTTGCCAATGCTGAAATTTACAAACACATTTCACAAATCTTTTTGAGTAAATCTCTGTGGTGGCTACTTCATAGAAGTTAGCAATAAAAAAATACTTAGTCCTTTATTTTAAGACACATAGAAAATCCAGAAATGTTAGAACTATCTAACTAATCAAAGTGGAAGATTTGGAATAAAAAACACACAGAATTTATCCATTTCCTTCACTATTTAAAAATAAATGTTCAATGGCTACTATTTTGAGCATTTTGTTAAACTTTTCACTGAGTAATTTTTTCCTTTGCAATTCTTTAGAAACAATCTCCCCTTTCAACCATCAACTTCTTAATACTTTGACCACTTTAAGCCATAATTCTTACCTGAGCCTATTTCTCAGTCTTTTATTAGATCAGACTATATAAAAATCACTTCCATTCAATGCCTCACTTATTAAAATATTTAAAAGTATTGTTCATTGTTGGAAAATAGATAGAATATAGAAAAGAATAAACAACATATAATCACACACACTTTCACAGCAGGAAAAATCACAGTTGATATTTGGTTTATTTCTGTTCAAAATTCTCTAAAAATAAATCTACATTTATAGAGATATTTTACAAAATTGGGATTGCTTTTATTATATGGTAATCCGATTTGTCTTAATTTAGCAAAAAATCAAATTCATTTTTCATGTTAACTATTCTTTAAAATGTTTCAATGGCTTTGAATTATTTCAACATATGGATGTATCTAAGTTACTTAACAAATCTTATTGTTTAGACATACAGATTGTTTCAAATTTTTTTACTACTGTAAAGAGCACAGCAATAATCCTATATATACACAAATTTCCAGTCTTCTGTAATAAGTTCTTCGAAGAACTGTTAAGTAGGTCTAAGTTTATAAATATTTTAGAATTTTATTTACTTTAACTATGTTTTTATTGATTTTAGAGAGAAAGGAAGGGGGGATAGAGAGATAGAAACATTGATGAGAGAGAAACATTGATCAGCTGCCTCTTGCATGACCCCTTCTGGGGATTGAGCCTGCAACTTGGGCATGTGCCCTCAATGTGAATCAAACCGGTGACCTCTTGGTTCACAGGTCAATGCTCAACTATTAAGCCAGGCAATAAACTTTTTCTGAAGTTTTTATATAATTGCTTTATTACCCCAGAAAGTTTCTCAATGTTTCTCATGGATAATTTTTCTCACAGTTGCTAATGTACATAGTAGTATAGTACCATCTTGTTTTGTAAACTAGATTGTTCCTGAGGAAGATGACCTTTGATATCTATATCTATACTTTTGATAATATCTCTAACTAATTATACTCATAGTACACTTATTTAACATAAAGACTGTTCAGTAAATAACTTTTTAGTGCTTGCAAAGCTTTACTCTTTTGAAATTTCCCTTCCTTTTTAAATAATTTATTCCAAAAGTTATTAAAATATAAAAATATGCTATTAGAAGAAATATGTCAACATAATTGTTTCAGGCAGAGGTAGTTTACTTGGCACAAGGCTCTGTTCTGAGGATGTTGTATGAAACCATTTGAATAGTACCTCTTGTTTCAATGAACCCAAAGAATGACATTTTTCTGGAAGAACCTTTGTCCCAAAGCCAATGAAGTATAGCATTTGCCTCTTCTGACCTTGTGCATACCCACTACTACCTCATGTATTAAAGTGACCTCATTGCTTGAACTTTATCTTTAAGGTGTTACTCTGTGCTATAGCTTTATTTGTAAGAGCTATAGGAATGCAAGTTGAGGCGTACCTAAAGGGTTGAAAATCTGCTGAAGAAAAATGGAGAATGGAAATACATTTCATAGCAACACCTTCACACCCTTCCTGTACTGTCCATCACCCTCCACCAGGCCTCTTATTTCCAGGGTGAGTAAAATCAACCTACATTGCATTATATAGGGTGTGCCCAAAATATATACATGCACTTTGAATAATTATAAAGGCAGGAATCATTAAAATATATTTCATTTTCAAAATTGTGCTATCAGCTGTTAATGTATATATACATTTTTTGGGCCACCCTGTATTTTATGTACAAAGTGTATTTGCTTACTTCCAAATTATTGTTAATTACTTATATAACCGTGTTCAAGTAAAATACTTTTATGTTGGCAAAAACTGATAGATAATTAAACATATTATTTTTCCGCAATAAAATTAATAAAGATATGTTTTCATTTAATGGTTTTTCACATAATACCCAGATATTCAGAAATAAGTTGATGTTATTGAGTGAGGATTGATGTATAGACTCAGGTAAAAAAAGCAGATTGTAAAGCAGTATCTCCTTTATGATCATAATTGAGTGTACTTTTATATATTATATTGAGTTTAATCTAAAAACATGTCAATCACTTTGCCATTTCCAGCCTCTAGAGGCAACCATCACTCCTTGGCTCCATCTTGAAAGCCAGCATTCACATTACTCCTATTTTCTTCTCCTATCACAACTCCTCTGATTGACTCTTCAACCCTTGTTCTCTTATGGGACCTTTGCTTGTGATTATATTGAGGCCATCCAGATATTCTGGGATAATGTCCCCATTTCCAGATTCTTAATTTAATTACAATCTGCAAGGTCCCTTTTTGGCATATAAGGTAACATATTCACAGATTCCAGGAACTAGGACATGGATATCTTTGGAGATCATTGTTCTTAAATGTTAACTATTTTTTTAATATGAGTAAACAATATGCATTTGTTGTTTAGGTTGTCAAAAGGAATTTTTTTCTCCAAATACTTTGAACATTTTATGACTGATTTTCATGTTCGGGCTAAGTTGAAGAACTAACAGGAAACTTTAGATTTCACTTATAAGTGAGATCATATGATATTTGTCTTTCTCTGATTGGCTTATTTCACTTAGCATAATATTCTCCAGGTCTATCCATGCTGTCGCAAAAGGTGAGATTTTTTTCTTTTTAAGGCTGACTAGTATTCCATTGTGTAAATGTACCACAGCGTTTTTTTATCTACTCACCTACTGACCTTTGGAATCTACTAAACAAAATAAACTGACAAACAAAATAGAAACAGAGGCAGGGATACATGGAACAAAATGACAGCTGTCAGAATAGAGGGAGATTTGGGGGGAGGTTGAATTAAAGAAGGTGAAGAGATTAAGCAAAAAAAAAATAGATATATAGCCCTAACTGGTTTGACTTTGTGGACAGAGCGTCAGCCTGCGGACTGAAAGGTCCAAGGTTCGATTCCAGTCAAGGGCATGTACCTTGGTTGCAGGCACATCCCCATTAGGGGGTGTGCAGGAGGCAGCTGATTAATGTTTCTGTCTCATTGATGTTTCTAACTCTCTATCTCTCTCCCTTCCTCTCTGTAAAAAATCAGTAAAATATATTTAAAAAACAAAAATTAGAAAAATAGATATATAGATGATATAGATCAGGTGTCCTCAAACTTTTTAAACAGGGGGCCAGTTCACTGTCCCTCAGACCGTTGGAGGGCTGAACTATAGTTTAAAAAAAAAAACATTCCACACATGTGCACTGTGGGCCCAGGACGAGTCGGCTGCTAAGCAGGACAGGCGGTTGTAAAAACACCCGGCAGGCCGGATAAATGTCCTTGGCGGGCCGCATGTGGCCCGCAGGCCATAGTTTGAGGACCCCTGATATAGATGATAGATAATAGAGATAGAGAGATATAAATAAATGATATAGAATAGATAGATATAGATATATAGATAGATATACAGTAGATATAGATAGATATAGATATAGTCAACTATATAGTGTTAGCCAGAGAGAAAATGGGGTGGGGTGTGGGGAGGTGGAGGTAAGCAAAGGTGGTAGAGGGAATGGGGATGGGGATGGAAAGAGACTGCTTGGGGTGATGGGCACAAATGCATTGTGCAGATGGTATTTTGTTGAGTTGTATACTTGAAGCCAGTATAGTTTTGTGAACCAATGTCACCTCAATAAATTCAATTAAAAAAAAAAAAAGAACTGAAAGATTAGAGATACTAGTGCATCATAAATGACTCATCTGAATGTAAATTGTCATACTAAAAGTATACACTGAGTGGCCAGATATATATATATATATATATATATATATATATATATTAGAGGCCTGGTGCATCCGGCCAGCCTGGCCAGGAGGAGGGGACATGGGCAGTTGGCCGGCCTTCCTGTTGGTTGAACTCCTGGTTGAGGGGACAATTTGCATATTAGCCTTTTATTATTATATAGGATATACACTGAGTGGCCAGATTATTATGCATTCAGAGGTCATAATAATCTGGCCATTCAGTGTAGATAAAATGCTTTATTAATATTTTTATAAATATAACACTTATCCTTTGACATATCGTTTAATCTGGAAATCTGACCTTTGACTGTGTCCCCTTCTTACTCAAGAAAGGAGAAAGAAAGGAAGATTTGCATATTTGCATTGCCTAATGTGATTTGAAGGTGTCTTTGGTACCATCACCAGTTAAGAGAGTAGATAGTCCCTCCTATTGGCCTTGAATGATCACCACAGAGTGTTTTTCTCTAACCATCCTAAAGAGTAAGTCAGAGTTTATCAGTCATTAATCTGGGCTCCACTAGCGAAAGGTTTAGAATGTGATCAATATGCAGCTTTCATGACCTTTCTTTTGATCAAGGATTTTAACAAGGGAGGGAGACCTCATGTAAATCTCATCCTCCACAAGAAGTGGTTTCCTCACTTCTATACATTGATGAAAGGACCCATATTAAAGTCAATTCAGTGGAGATAGTGAAAAAGTCACTGTGATAAAATTCTGTCAGGTGTTCTCAATACAGACTGAGTGAGTCCAGCTTTAATTTTCCATTTCTCAATCTATTCAGTGTCAATGAATTTTTATTAACAAATATGGTGAATATCTTTATCACTTTCCTATAAAAGTTTTGATCAATGATCAAGGATTGTTTTTAGATGACTATTTAATGTCTTTAATTTATTGGAGGTGCCTTTATTTGTACAGCTGGCATATTTACTGAGACATGCAGTTAAAAGGGATTAGGAAAACCTGTCTTATTTGAGTAAATTTGAGGGTCAGATGTGTAGTATATAATCCAGGAGTCTTCTCTATCTTCATTTTCATCTATCCTGACACTACCTTAGCTCAGAAGAAAAAAATTTAATTCTGGTGAAGGGAAGTTTAAGGATATGGAATGCAACAGAAACAAAAATGCACTTTTATCTTGGGGGTGGCAAGCCAACTGTTTTCAATGCTTCATGTAAACATAGGGTAGGTGTAGTCCTGTGATTGTATCAGATGTGAACCCTTAG
This sequence comes from Corynorhinus townsendii, assembly GCA_026230045.1. Taxonomy (NCBI): domain Eukaryota; kingdom Metazoa; phylum Chordata; class Mammalia; order Chiroptera; family Vespertilionidae; genus Corynorhinus; species Corynorhinus townsendii. Next base: position 146,750,266 of record JAPDVU010000002.1, on the reverse strand, counting down.
AACTTCTGTCAATCTTAGCAGCATTTAGCATCATCAGGGACAATTGGAAAATGACAAGATGCTATATTACTTGCATTTAGGTTGTACTCCTCAGTAATTCAGGAGCAATGATTTATGGGGTCAAGCAGAATTTCTAATGATTGTATTTGTATCCATAGGAAGCCTATACACAAGTGATGCTCATTACTACTATATTACTTTAATTTTAACATGAAACATAGTTATGTGAGCTAATGTCAGTTTGGGCAAACAAACAGGCCTTACTGTGTGGATAGGAATAAGCTATAACCATTGAATGTTACGTGTCCTATTTAGTTGAGCATACACACAGACACACACACAAAATCTTAATTTTGGAGCATCTGAGAAAATATCTAAGTGACTTTAGACTGAGTGCTTTATTTACAATTAATAGCTAAATTATAATAAATGATTATTATACAATATAGAGGATGTCATTTATATTTTCTAAGCACTTCTAGAAAGAAAAAAGCTTGTATGCAGTTGACTCTTGAACAATGTGGGGATTAGAGCACTGACCCACCACACAGTGAAAGATCCAGGTATTGATTTCCCACTAACTTAACTACTAATAACCTACTATTAACTGAAAGCCTTACTAATAACATATACAGTTGATTAACACATTATTTGTAAATTTATATGTATTATATACTGTACTAGTAGCCTGGTGCACGAAATTCCTCAGCCCAGCCTGCACCCTCTCCAATCTGGGACCTCTCGAAGGATGTCCTACTGCCAGTTTACAGGGATCAGGTCTAAACCAACAGTCGGACATCCCTCTCACAATCCAGGACTGCTGGCTGCAGCCACTCACCTGCCTGATTGCCCCTAACTACTCTCCCCGCCAGCCTGCTTGCCCCCAAATGCCCCCTGTGCCATCTTGCTCACCCCCAACTGCCCCCCTTGCTGGCCTGCTCACCCCTATCTTCCTTCCCCACTGGCCTACTCACCCCCTACTGCCCCCCTGCTGGCCTGCTCACTCAAAACTGCCCCCCCCCTCCACTGTACTGATCACCTCCAACTGACCCCCACTGATGGCCTGATCACCCCCAACTGGACCCCCTGCTGGTCTGCTTACTGCCAAAGGCACCTGCAATCCCATCCTGGCCTGATCACTGCCCTGGTGACCCAAGGTCCCAGACCCTCCTTTTTTTCTTTTTCTTTTTTCAGCACCTCCTTGAGTGGAGGCCAGGGCTGGCTGGAAACAAGTATCTAGGATTTATTTATCTTCTATAATTGAAACTTTGTAGCCTTGAGTGGAGGCCAGGGCCTGCCAGGGTGGGAAGCTTGGCTTCCTCTATTGCCAGGGGCAACCCAAGCCTCCTGCTCAGCTCCAGCTCCATGGCCACCACCTTTTTTTTTTGTTGGGATTTATTTATCTTCTATAATTGAAATTTTGTAGCCTTGAGCAGAGGCCAGGGCAAGCCAAGCCTCCTGCTTGCTCCAGCTCTGTGACCGGCCGCCATGCCATCTTGGTTGGGTTAATTTGCATACTCGCTCCTAATTGGCTGGTGGGTATGGCTTGTGGGTGTAGCAGAATGATGATTAATTTGCATGTTTCTCTTTTATTAGTGTAGATTCTTACAATAAAGTAAACTAGAGAAAAGAAAAAAACATCATTAAGAAAATCATAAGGAAGATAAAATATATTTATAGTATTTATTGAAAAAAAATCTGCCTGTAAGTGGACCCATGCAGTTCAAACCTGTGTTGTTCAAGGGTTAATTTTATTCTTATATTCTCTTATATATAATCAATGTTTATTCTACTTTAGAAAAGTTGTAATGAATGAGATGTTTTATAAGGAATTCTATTTGAAATGAGAAAAATAAAACCAATAATATCAGCACAGCCCCTTCTTACCCCCTACTTCTAACCCTCATCCTGCAGTCTTTCATGACCTTAGTTGCTTGCCTGTTTCATTTTGTCTTCAGGATCAAAACACATCTCAGATTCTCCAAGAGTTTTGCCTAGTAACATTTGCATACTCATTATTCATAACTCTTCCTTCTAATAATCCCAATTTTATTTTGAAAATGCTTTCATTCCTCTCCTTCTTTGTGTTTCCAACAGGGCTGGCCAACACCATAGTTGCACGAAGTTTATGTGACTCCAGCCTGGAAAACCTGTTTAATCTACAACAGTCATTGGTTCAGGAATGGGTACCTGGTCCATGTCAATAGGATTCCCCCCTCCCCCACCCACCTAAAATTACTAGTTAAGAGACAGTAGTGTGCTGGTAAACCAAGTGTAGAATGGTGGGGGCTTGTAGGTAGCATAGAGATGGGAAGCTCTGATTTACAGTGTTTGCTAATTTCCATAATCCATCTTGGATTACTTCAATCTACCAAGTTGGTACCACTAAATACAAAGTTTTCCTCATGGTTCTCCAAATCTAGTGGGCAGTAATAGGCCCTGGAGACTAAGGTTCCCTTTCTTCTCAAGCTATTATATTAACACTAGAGGCTCGGTGCACAAAATTTGTGCATAGAGGAGCAGTTCCTCAGCCTGGCCTGTACCCTTTCCAATCTGGGACCCCTCGAGGGATGTCCAACTGCCGGTTTAGGCCTGATCCCACAGGGCCTAAACTGGCAGTCGGACATCCCTCTCGCAATCCGGGATGCCTGGCTCCTAACCACTCACCTGCCTACCTGACTGATTGCCCCTAACCCCTCTGCCTGCCAGCTTGAACACCCCTCCTTTGCCCCCCTGCCTGCCTGATCACCCCTAACCTTTCTGCCAGTCTGTCTGATCACCCCTAACTACCTCTGCCTGCCTTCCTGGTCGCCCCCAACTGCCCTCCCCTGCCAGCCTGATCTTGCCCCCAAATGCCCTACCATGCCAGCCTGATCACCCCCAACTTCCTCTGCCTTGGCCCCCACCACCATGGCTTTGTCCGGAAGGAAGTCAGACATCTGGTAGATGGCTGGTCTACCTGGTCTAATTAACATATTACCCTTTTCTTAGTATAGATATATTATATAGGATAGGATTGTTTAAATGGGGGAGTGGGGAGCCTTTTTCAGTGTGAGGAAATGCTCTTGACAGACAAAAACACATAATCCTTATATCTGGACTGATAGCCAGTCATATGCACTATACTGCCAAACAGGTTATTAAAAAATTGAATCACTTTCTTACACCTTACATCAAACAGCTATTGCTTTTAAAACCCCTCCACAGCCCCCACCTTAGGTTCTGCCTTTGCAGTTCACGCAGATTTGGTTCTGAGTTGTTGGTTTCTATGCCAGTCAGTATCTTTGGGCCTGTCTCCAGGCCTGATCATAGAGGTGGGGTTGATCAGCAGCTGCCCAGGCTGCTGGCAAGAGGGGTGAACTGCTGACCTCTGGGAGAGAGAGAGAGAGGCTTGGCTGCTGTCAAGGCCTGGAGGGAGAAGCATGGTCTGATCACCCTGCTTCTCTCTCTGGGCCTCTTGAGCAGCCACTGCCACTGCTGATCAGCCCTGCCTCTCTCTTTCTCCGAGGGGTCAGCAGTTCAGTCTGTTCACCTGCTTGCGCATAGCCTGGCATTCGGTTGAGCCTTTGGTCATTTTGGATGTTACAACCCTGGCTCCTTATATATATATAGATGTTATTCATAACACCTTCTGTACATGTAGAACTTCTAGGAAATGTCTCTGTGCAATGGCCTCAAGGAAGAGGCAGCCATGTGTAAAATCTCTTCCCCTTACTCTATAAATGATTGGGTAAAAATGGGTATAACCAAGGAAATTAACCTACTAATGGTACAGAACCAATGCAGTTCATTTTATCTGCAATTTTCACTGATAAATACAGAAAACTAAGTAATTGGTAGTCATTGCTGAAGGTCAAAATAGGCATAGAGAAAGGAGCCTTGAGGCAGTATTGGGGCCTTATGGTAAAATATATGGCAAACTAAAACTATGAAAAAATAGAAACTCAGAAAAAAACCCCAAACATATTAAAATACAGAATCTCATTTACCCTAAGAAATACAGATAGAACAGCCAGCTCTTAGTGTTGCTTTAATTCCTGTCAATGCTCTGGTTCCAGAACTGGCCACATATCCTTAACAGACACTCTCTTTTTGTTGAAGCCACTTTAAAGAGTCTGTGTATTTGTACCAAAGACTTTAAGTAAAACAAATTTGTACCGGGTGTAAAGAATTGGAAATGGTGGGGTTATTGGAATTACTTAGTACATTACAGTAGTTATTAGGCAGCTAATAAAGTACTGGTCTGTGATTTCTAGAGAATAGCAGCATCAAGGCTTTATACCGTAACAGATTTGGGCAGCAAGATAATATCTTTGAAGTTTTTTATACTATTAAATGTCTTGTCATCCAAAAATAAATGTCCATATAGCACAAACTACAGGAACCATATGTTTCAAGGTTAGTGAACTATTCTAGAAAATGCAATATATGGTCAGGACCAGAAAAAATGAATGGTACTGAGTAGTAAAGGGTTCACCTGGGCAGTGTCTCATTTGTCTTTGTCCCATGCACTGTAAGTTTTCTTGATTCTCTGTCAACTCACATGCCAGGATTGTGGGCTCAATCCCAGATAAGGGGGCTGCAGGAGGTACCTGATTGATATTCCACTCTCACATTGATGTTTCTCTGTCTGTCCCTCTCTCTTCTTCTCTCTCTAGAAAAATCAATAAAAAGTATTTTTTTAAAGATGTGAAAGTTTCTTCTCATCTCTCTCTTTCATAAAAGTTAGTTGTTATGACAGTTTAGGTTTTTACCACTATTGTTTATCAGTTATTCAGTGGGGTTAATTGTGAAAATTACACATGCAGAAAGGAGACAAAAACTGATTGTATTTCAATGGTACTATTTAAAATAATAGCTAACATGACATGCGCCAAGTACTCTTTGAAGTTACTTTAGATATATTGATGCACTTAATTCTCCCCAAAATCATATAGGATAGGTAAGAAGCATACTCATTTTGTAGTTTAGGAGACTAAGGAATAAAGAGATTAAGATGATTTTCCAGATATTAAATATCAGTACCAGATTTCATAATCTAGCTTTAGATCAGTGGTCTTGACTAATATTTTATAGATTCCAAAATCATCAGCTGTTTTTTATATGACCTTTTGACATTGCTTCTCGAGGCAGTAGATGGAGTGGATACAAAATTCAAAGCATTCTATTTGCAAAATTTTGGTGTATTGACACTATGTGCAATGTATGGAATGTATTAGGTGAGGAAAACATTGAAATTATGAGTAGGATGTAAGCAATTTGCTCTACTGGTCAGTAAAAGCGAAATCATATTAGATATGTCAAGTACCTTTTTCATCACAAATACATTTTTTTTTTACCAGATGAACTGCCTCACTCATATAGAACAGTTTTTCACCTTCTCAGTCAAGAGGTGGGACACAGACACAAGGCAGGAAATCCAAAAGCTGATGAGGAAACCATGATGTGGCCTGGATCACGGAAGATGAACTCACTAAGTGAGAGTCTCTGGAGGAGCAAAACTAGGAAATTCTAGAGGAATGAGTCATTTGGCATTGGAACCAAAATGAAACATTGTAGAAATCAGCTTGGAAAGACAATGATGGACTTTGCCAAAGTTATGAGGTAACAGAAACTATGAGTAAGCAGAGCAGTTAGATAAGAGAAAAAATATAAAAAGTAAACAAATTTTTTTCACAAGACACTAAAATAGGTATTTGCATCATATAATTGGGATGGCAGGGTATACAATAAAGATCCCCAAATTATTGTTGCTGAGATCTTTAGATGTATTGTGTCTCCAGGAATACCTTTCTTTTCAAGGTAGCCATTAGAAGGTAGCTATATCAATATAGCCTTTTACTTGAAGTTGTTTTATTTTTGCTTGTCAATGAAAGCTACTGCCTACAGTAGTAATAAAAGTGAGTTCTGAATTATTCTGAACATCTTTATTGTTTTAGGCAATAGCTTCTGGTAGCTATTATTTCAAGCTCATCCAGGTTAAGAGTTAACAAATCATGCTGGGATTTAGTCTGTGACACTTTGGGCATTTCTTTGAATAGCACTGGTACATGATAATATTTATAGAAGCATGCTTTGTTATCCACTATTATGAATGTGTCTAGCCTTCAAAGAACTGAAGGTTAGCCAAATTTGAATAATTATTAGCTATAGAAATAATAAAATGTGTCTCAGAGATGAACTACATCTTAGATATGAAATTGAAAGAAAAATAATTCTTATAAGAACCTATTTATGGAAAAAATGGAAAATATTTGGGCTGATTTTAATCTTTTTCTCAATTCCAGCTTCTTCCACAATGAATTAAATAAATAAACAGGATCATTCAAATATTTTGTTAAAGTACTGAAACTGACATTGTATTTTTCTTACTGCTTCAGATAAATTTTCTAAATACAATCACACTGTGTTACCTACTAAATTCTTTGTTCACCCTGACTTCTCTCCTTTAAGGAAACTGGCAGCTAGCTGGATATCTTAGCATTCTTTATAGTTACAACATTAATAGTGTCTAACCATATCATGGGGAATTTGTTTTATATTAGATTTTGTGATTAACAACAATCTAGCTTAGATACACCTAAGTAAGGTTATATAAACATACTAGAGGCCCTGTGCACAAAATTCGTGCACAGGGGGTTCTGTGCACCCTCTGCAATTGGGGACACATTGGGGAATGTCCAACTGCTGATTTAGGCCTGTTCCCATAGGAACTGGGCCTAAACTGGCAGTCGAAAAACCCTCTTGCAATCTGGGACCTCTGGCTCCTAACCACTCACCTTCCTACCTGACTGATTGCCCCTAACTGCCTCTGCCTGCCTGCCTGCCTGCCTGATTGCCCCTAACCACCTCTGCCTGACTTATCTGATAACCCCTAACTGCTCCCTTACCAGCCTGATTGCCCCCAACTGCTCTCCCTTGCCAGCCTGATAGCCACTAACTACCCTCCCCTGCTGGCCTGGTCACCCCTAACTGCCCTCTCCTGCTGGCCTGATTAATCCTAACTTCCTCTTCCTCGCCCCCATCACCATAACTTTGTCCAGAAGGAAGGCAGATATCAAGAAGATGGCCGGTCGATCTGGTCTAATTAGCATATTACCCTTTTATTAGTATATATTATATAGGATAGATTATATAGGCTAGATTGATTAAATGGAGGGAGGACCTTTTTCAGTAGGAGGCAATGCTCTTGGCAAATAAAAATACATAATCCCTATATCTGGACTGATAGCCAGCCATATGCAATATACTGCCAGACTGGTTATTAAAAAATTGAACTGCTTTCTTACACCTTACACCAAACAGCTGTTGCCCTTAAAACCCCTCCTCAGCACCCACCTTAGTTTCCGCCTCCGAAATTCACCCAGATTAGGTTCTGATTGGCTGGTTTCTATCTCCAGGTCTATCTCCAGACCTGATCTGGTCCTGCCTCTCTCTCCAGGTATCTCCAGGTCTATCTCCAGACCTGATCTGGTCCTGCCTCTCTCTCTCCCCAGGCCTCACCAGCAGCTGTGGCAGCTGCTGATCAGGCCCCACTTCTCTCTCTCCCTGGGCCTTCCCAGCAGCCATGGTGGCTGCTGATCAGGCCCCACCTCTGTCTCTCTCAGGGCCTTGCCAGCAGCTATGGTGGCTGTGGATCAGGCCCTGCCTCTCTCTCCAGGCCTTTCTCAGGGCCTGATCTGCAGCCGCTGCACCTGCCTCACCCCGCCTGCCTGCCGGCCACCAGCCTTGCTGTGATAGGAGCCTGTGGGCCATGGGCGAGGGACTGAGAGGTGCTCCATGCACTTCCTGGTGACTGGTTGCCTGTCTGGTCATTTAGGTCATGACGGCCCCTGGGCTTTCATAATGTAGAGATATTTATAATATATATTATGTTAGTTATATAAATACATGGTGCTTTAAAATTTATAAAATAGCCCTGACCGGTTTGGCACAGTGGATAGAGCGTCGGCCTGTGGACTCAAGAGTCCCAGGTTTGATTCCAGTCAGGGGCATGTACCTTGGTTGCAGGCACATCCCCAGTAGGGGGTGTGCAAGAGGCAGCTGATCGATGTTTCTCTCTCATCGATGTTTCTAACTCTCTATCCTTCTCCCTTCCTCTCTGAAAAAAATCAATAAAATATATTTTTAAAAAATTATAAAACAATTTTAAATCAAATATATTTCCTACTGTGATAATTAACTTTTGAAATGATGTCACTTATTGCTATTTCTATTTCAAGTGTATTATTAACAGTGATTTCTGTTGCAACTGACATAAACCCAAACACAAATATGCAAAACAATAAAAAAAATATCTACCAAAAATTTCAAATGGCAGGTCTGGCTTTAGGCAGTTCTAATGTGGCTCTGAGTCTCTTACTCTGGAATTTTCTGCCTCTGTCCTTCATGTGTTGGCTTTCTATGCAGGGAAACTTTCCACATGACAGCAAAAAGCTCCAGTCATCAAAGGCTTCACACCTGTCCACCTGACCATTTGTTTGACCTGACTGAATGACTTCTCTTTCCCTAACAATTATACTGAAATGCTTGACCCTTCTCTGACTAGACCAACTTAAGTCAGGTGTGGACTCCTGAAACATTTATTCAAATGTCATATTCTGAGTAGTACAGGCCTGGATTAGGTGTATGTTACTGAAGCAGTCATTGTGAACATGGGATAGGCTTAACCTGAGTTGATGAAGCTAATTACACCTGGAGATGGGAGAGTGATCACATCCTCATTACATGGCTGGTACCCAGGAGCCAGGGCAGACAGTATGCTGAAATGGCTCCTTCTACAATGTGTACTATCATGGGGGAGGAGCCAACCAAAAGTATGGAACCCGAGAATGTGGTTTGGACTTCTGCTCCCCACCTTGATGTTTTAAGACCCTGAGCCAGTTATTTCACCCTCTTAAGACTCTATTTCTTCATTCATAAAACAAGAATAATACTAATAGCTTATATCTTGAAAAGGAAATAATGAATGCTTGTTGTAAAAGGGAAGAACACTCCTTGTGTGTATCTCCTTTATTTTCACACTACTACACACTTCACTTCTGACACATATCTGTGGGTTTTCCACACACCAAGCAATTCTCTGCAAACCTACTGTGTGTCCCATATTCAACTTTGACACTGTCTCCCTGGAATTACCCTCATATTTCATAAGTTAAGTCCTCAGTCCCATGAGAATATTCGCACTACAGACACTAATCGCAAGTCCCAAAGTGTCACCTGTAACTTCTGACATACAATGAATCAGGGTTTCCCCGGTCCCTTTCTTGGGTTCAATAATTTGGTAGAGTGGCTCAAAGAACTCAGGAAAACAATTAAGTTTACTGGTTTCTGATAAAAGATATAACAAAAGATACAGACTGCCAAATGAAGAGATGCATAGAGCAATAATGTGGGAAGGGACATGGTGCTTTCATGGGCTCTTTGGGCACACCACTGTCTCAGCACCTCCACAGGTTCACCAATTTAGAAACTCTTCAAACCCATATACTACTGAAATTTTAAAAAGGCCTCACCTTAGACATGATGGATTGTTAATATAATCTCCAGTTTCTCTTCCCTCCCAGATGAAGGTTCTAAGCTTCTGATCATGGGTTGGTCTTTCTGGTGACCAGCTCCAATTCTGAAGCTATCGAGGAGCACACCAAGAGTTACCCCTTTATAACAGAAGACATTCCTATCACCTATCACCCAGAAAATACAAGAATTTAGGAAATCTGTGTCAGGAACTAGAATCAAAGATCAAACATTAGAACAAAAATGTTCCTAGTGCTCTTATCACTTAGAAAAATTATAAGGGTTTTAGGAGCTCTGTGCTAGGTACTGGGCAAAGAGACCAATATATGTATTTTATATTATTTCTCACCTTCCAGGTAATTTTGTAAACTATTATGTGCTATAAAAACTTTGTTAGTTTATTATGGTTGATGTTTTACCTAATTATAATTTAAATGAAAAAAGTTTAACTTAAATTATATATATACTAGAGGCCCAGTGTACAAAATTCATGCACGGAGTGGGGGTTGGGGGTGGTGTCCTTCAGCCCAGCCTGCACCCTCTCCAATCAGGGACCTCTCAAGGGATGTCTGACTGCCCATTTAGGGATCAGGCCTAAACGGGCAGTCGGACATCCCTCTCACAATCCAGGAATGCTGGCTCCCAACCACTTGCCTGCCCGCCTGCCTGATTGCCCCTAACTGCTTTTGCCTGCTAGCCTGATCACCCCCTAACCACTCTCCTGCCAACCTGATCAACACCTAACTGCTCCCCTGCCAGCCTGGTCACCCTTAACTTCCCTCCCTGCAGGCCTGGTCACCCCCAACTGTCCTCCCTTGCAGGCCTGGTCACCCCCAACTGCCCTCCCCTGCAGTCCTGGTCACCCCCAACTGTCCTCCTCTGCAGCCCTGGTCGCCCCCAACTGCCCTCCCTTGCAGGCCTGGTCCCTCCCAATTGCCCTCCCCTGCTAGCCTGATCACCCACAACTGTCCTCCCCTGCTGGCCATCTTGTGGCAGCCATCTTTTGTCCACATGGGGACAGCCATCTTTGACCACATGGGGGTGGCCATCTAGTGTGTTGGAGTGATGCTCAATTTGCATATTACTCTTTTATTAGATAGGATGTGTATGTGTGTGTATATATATGTGTATACACACATATACACACACATATATACATGTATGTGTATATATGTGTATATACACATGTATATACGTATACACACATATATACATGTATATGTGTATATATATATACACACACACATACACATCAAATATATATATATACACACACACACACACACACACACACATTTAATAAAAGATCTGAAGCTCTAAGACTTTATTCTAAGTGAATTAAGTGCTTATTTAAACATTCAATCTCACCAGGATTTTCCAGGGTATTTTACAACAAAGTGCAGAAATGTATAATAGCAATTACTAAGATGCTGAGATATTCTGTAGTCAAAATATTTGGGAAATGTTAAATTAAAAGTAAATTGATTTCATTGAAATAAGACTTTGGGGGATTTTAATATGCCAATATTTAAATATGAATCTTTAAGAAAGAGTTATATTGTTGTAATTTATCATATAAATACCATCACAAAATCATTGAAGATAAATGAAACATTAGAAAAATGATTTTCAATAAGGGCCACTTTTCCCCCAGGAGATATTTGGTGATGTCTGGATACATTTTTGATTCCCACAGATAAGTGGTGCTCTTGATATTTAGTGGGTAGAGTTTGGAGAAGCTACTAAATAATCAATAATGCACTAGATAGTCCTCTACAGCACAAATTACCCAGTTAAAACTATCAAGAGTGCCATGTGGAGAAAGCCTGCTAGACCTACATATGTGAAATTAACTTTAGTAAACCAATTTGCATGATTGATGACAAATTTTCTAACTCAAAAAAATAGTACAATAGTATAATCATCTGCTTTTCCAATGGCTCCTTATCACTTTGACCTTTATTCAATTTGAGAATATATACACTTGCAACTGAAGTGTTCCAAACAAGAGGGAAGCTAAATTCTCAATTATGCACAAAATATGCCTAACCAGGTTACTATAATAAATTATATATATAAAGGCAGCTACCGTAATGGCCATAATGACCTAACAACTGGTTGTTATGATGCCCACTGTGGCCATTGAACTGGCCCAATCAAGGGCTGAGGTCAGTGGCCAAACTCTTGGCCCCTCCCCACTGCTGGCCTGCCCCTGATCAGACTCTCACACCCCAATCAAGAGCAGGGCCTGCCAGCCAAATGACCTCTCCCTCCCCCCCCAGCCATGCCCCTGATTAGGCCACCCCACCATGATAGTCCTGCAGCTCCTTCCCCCTGGTTGCCCTGCCCCTGATCACACCCCTTACCCCTATAGGGAGTCAGGCTGGCCAACCAACCTCCTGCAGCCACTGACCCCAGCTGGCCATGCCCCGGATGGGCCCCCACCTCCCTGATGGGCCCACAGCTCCTCCCCCTGGCCAGAATCTCCCCTGATCACCCTTCACCCCAATAGGGGGTGGGGCTGGCCACCCAATCTGCTGCAGCCTCTCCTCCCACCTGGCCTCACCCCAGATTGGCCCCCCCAACCACCCCATTTGGGGACAGGGCTGGCCAGCCCACCACCCACAGCCCCTCCCTATGGCTGACCCCACCCCCAATTGGCCCCCCAATCCCAATCCGGAATGGAGCCTGCTGGCCAATAGCTCAAGGCCCCTTCCCCCAGCCAGCCTTGCCTTGATCGGGGTCCCTGATGAGACCCTGATCTGGGTGGGCCAGCCAGCCAATCTCCTTCCATCTCCTCCTCCTGACAGGCCCAGTCCTGACCCGCCCTGATTGGTGCCAGGCCAGCTGGACCCCACCCATGCACGAATTCATGCACTGGGTCTCTAGTCCTATATAATAAAAGCCTAGGTGGCATCACGTGTGATGTCATCACAAGATGGCTGCCACAAGATGGCTGGGAGGGGAGGGCAGTTGTGGGTGATCAGGCCCACAGGGGAAGGCAGTTTGGGGTGACCAGGCCTGTAGGGGAGGGCAGTTGGGTGTGACCAGGCCTGCAGAGGAAGGGTAGTTGGGGCCACCAGGCCTGCAGGGGTGGGCAGTTGGGGGTGACCAAGCGGCAGGGGAAGGAAGTTTGGGATTATCAAGCTGGCAGGGGAGGGTAGTTGGGGGCAAGATCAGGCCAGCAGGGGAGGGCATTTGGGAGTGATCGGACCAGCAGGGGAGCAGTTAGGCATCAATCAGGCAGGCAAGAGAGCAGTTAGGGGGCGATCAGGCTGGCAGGCAGAGAGGTTAGGGGCAATCAGGCAGGCAGGCGAGCGGTTAGGAGCCAGCAGTCCCGGGTTGTGAGAGAGATGTCTGACTGCCTGTTTAGGCCCAACCTAAACTGGCAGTCGGACATCCCCCAGGGGTCCCACATTGGAGATGGTGCAGGCTGGGCTGAGGGACACCTCCGCCCCCCATGCATGAATTTTGTGCACTGGGCCTTTGTTATTTTATAAAAGAATTGAAAACTTTGTTATTGTGTTAAAACCTTTATCTATTACTGCATCTTTAAATATGGAATTAGTCAAATTATGCTTCTCAAAAAACAGAAGTCACATTCTAACAGTTTACACTCCAAAGCCTTTTAAAACATCTTTTATAACACTGCTCTTATTTTTTGCATTGTCATTAGTGATATAATTTTCTCTAAATAGAAATTTTCTAATAGTTTAATAAAAATTGGTTGTCTTCTGAAAATAAGATAGAGTAGTTCAAAAATGAAATTTTCATTAATCCTGTAAACTCCTATTCAATAATGTTTTCTCAATTGCGCTTGGTTGGTATTTTAATCTAGAGTAAATAAAAAATAGTATTTCATAATATAAGGGTAAATACTATTAATGTTAAAACACAGTTTTCTTATATTTAACTTACTAGAATAAAATAATAAAAATGTAAGAATCAGAAAGGTGAGTAAGTTCAAGTGACATGAGTCAGCATTGAAACTTGCTGAAATTCTGTGTGGGTGGTATCACTGCTTTTAAGATGTGCTTAGACTATAATATTACAGTGACTTTGCAACTACTAGAAGTCTCTGACTAGCTTGTTTAAGACATTCCTGCTGTAACACAGATACAAACCTAAAGCTTTGAAGACAAACAAGCAAACGGCAACCACAAAACAATAGCAATAGAGCTCTGTGACATCTGTTTATATCCTCATTCTCCCAAAGTCAATCACATAGGGAGCCTGGGGTGTAAAAAAATTTACCCATGAGGCAGCTGAAGCCTAAAGGACTTGATGGAATTAATTGTCAGTGTCAGGTCTAAAACCACTATCATGATAATTAGTCATACCTCTTTCCATAAATATATTGTCTTAATTATGGAACTTTTAGAGCACAAGTCTAAAATCCAGAACTAACTGGTAATAGTTTTAAGGAAACTCTGTTCACATTATCTCCTCACATTGCACAGTAGAGGGGTAGATCCAGGTCAAATAAGATTATTAACCACTCTCATTTTTTTCTTTTATTCTTTTTTTTCCCCCAAAAGAATTACATGTTTAGCAGTAAGAATGGGTCAAGTGAGGCGACTAGTCTAGTTAGAAAGTAACTTATTTACAGTGCACCTCCCAGGACTATAGTGGAAATTCCCTAATGTCGTAATTTAGTAAGGCAAAGGTATCTGGCTCACACTTAGACAATTTGCTGTATCCAGCCTTTGTTTGCCAACCAGAAAGGACAACAGTGATGTAATGTTATTTTCCCTACCTAGAGTATCTCTTGGCTTTCTAAAGCTTTTGTAGTTTGGTAGGCTCAGTATCGGATCTGGGAAAGGAAATCCCCATGATTTGTTTTAATTTTGTTTTCTTACTATTTATAACCATATAGATATATGTCACTTTCTATTTACCTATCTGTCTTTGTTCTTTAGAATGGAAAATATGTGGGATAAATTTATTGTGAAACATGTTAATTTTATTTTAATTAATATTTTTTATTAATTTCTTTATTGATTAAGGTATCACATATTTGTCCTCATCCCCTCCATTCCATCCCAAACCCCTCCCCATGCATGCCCCCACCTCCCTGTTGTCCGTGACCACTGGTTAGACTTATATGCATGCATACAAACACTTTGGTTGATCTCTCTCCCTTACCCCCACCCTCCCCTACCTTCCCTCTGAGGTTTGACAGTCTGATCAATGCTTCCCTGTTAATTAATATTTTAATATGTTTTTCTTCAATATTTGAATACCTTCTCAGATAAAGTTCCTCTAAATTTGAATCAATGGGTCTAATTGTTAATCTAAAAGAAACATAATCATACTATTTCTCCTGTGTTTTCAGAATTTTGGGATTCACTGTAGAGTATATAGTGGGAACACCTTTTCCCCATAAAAGCTAAGTCAAAAATAATCACAGCATTAAGGTTCTGGCAAGAAGTTGTGAGCTGGGCTTCCTCACTTTGAGCTTTTTGGAAGAAGCAGCTTGGGAGTATGGGGAAAAAATGGATTAGATTAGATATAAGAACAATAGCAGGCAAAATAATAGTTACCTGGCACTGTGCCAAGTCATGTATATGTAATCCCTATAGCAATTAGTGACTTGCATAACATGATCTCCATTTTATTGATAACTAAACTGAACTGGCTGACTCAAGGTGACACATTTAGGAAGTGGTGGAACTGGTACTCAAACCCAAGTCTGTCTGGTTCCAGTTTTAATTGTTAACTGCTAAGTGGACCTGGGCTTACATTCCAGTGTCCCCATATTAATGCTACCACTTTCACAAATTATATTCTCTCTTTCAGTCTTCACTTACTAATTTGTACAAAACAATGTGATGCTAACTATTCAAAGTGCTTATTTTAAAGATAATAAGATCATGTCTGTGCAATCACCAACAAAGAGAATGTGTTTCATAATTACTCATTTCCTATTCTCACAACTCAATTAAAATAGGGAAGTTGTTATAGAAACCAATTACCAGTTGATAAAGTAGTTCTCATCCTTGGCTATACATTAGAATTTGCTGAGGAACTTTTAAAAAGTGCTCATGCCTACTTAGCAGGGAGTATGGTGGGGTTTCTAAGACACTGGTGAACTTCTTTTCATGCAGTTTCTAACTAATTAATAAGCAAGACCATTTGCACATTTTCCTAATAGGAGGACCATTTGTATCATTAGCTGAGCTAGCAGAATGTGATGATTGTGCATAGAAACTCAGTTATCAGGAGGGTAAGCTTAGTTTTTGCCATATGTTTCGAAAGCATAAACATTAGGTTTGCATATATTCAAAGAATGGATATGTTTATAAATTACATTTACCAATGGGAGAAAATAAGAAAGGACTAAGAAAGCAAATCTCTAGTCTTATGCTCAACTGGTGAACCAACAATATGGATATTAACTCCATCAAGTTTCTCATTGATGGACTTTAGACACCAATAGTTCTTACAAAGAGTTGTGCTTACAAAACTGCTGGAAAACTTTGAGCAAGAAAACTTAAAACGATAAAAGCAGATGAAACTATTTAAGAAATAAAAATTATTCAGTATTACAACATCTGAGGTAGTAAAGGTTGGAGGTACAAATAGATCTCATATAGATCTCATGGAAGCTAGCATGCTAATGTAAGATGTATGCTATCAATAACAGTTTGCAATTAAGTAGAATGTGCAAATGATATGAGGTTATATGTTTTAGTTGTAACAAAGAGAATAAAAACATTAGTTTTTGGCACTTCTTAAATTTAATAATAGTGTGCTGAGAAAAAAAAAGGGAAAAGAAAATAAATGTTTTCCCTGGATTAGCAAAGAAGAGCTAATGCCTATCAGCTCGTGGCATTATGATTTTTATATGTGTCTTCAATTTGGCTTCATTCACAGATTGCACAGATATGACTTAAATAAGACTTCAAGAGAGAACTTGGATTTTTTTAGTGGAGGTTCGTCTCTGTTGGTGTGGTTGCTGGGTAATGGATTAACCAGCTTTTGGTGTGAAGTCCCTTCATTTCTTCTTATCACTCAGGAAGCAGAAACCAGCTCTTCCTTACCTTCGGGGAAAGGTAGAGGCAGCACAGTGGCAGTGCCAGGTTTTATTTATATGTAAGAATATGCTGCCCATCATGCTTGGCCTCTCCTATATAACACCTTTATTATTACACTCTATATGTCATTGCACAGTTATGTAATTTTATGCTATGTATTTTTAATACAATAGCACTAAATTGAACCATATGCAATTACCAATTTGTAGTTACAAAATGATCAAATGTTGATGATTTTACTATTATACATAGTTCAATCTATTATTAATTTATGTATGGCTGAGTGAAGCGATGGGAGAATTTAATAGCAATCAGTAAAAAAAGAAAAGAAGATTCCTGTGTGTGTGTGTGTGTGTGTGTGTGTGTCTACATTTACTGTGAGTCTACTATGTGCTGGGTCCTGTCTAATGTACCAGATATACAGCAAGGAATCAGATAAAGCCCCTGCCGTTATGAAATTTACATTTCACATGGAGAGATACAATAAACAAAGATAATCCTTGATAAATGCTATGAAAAATAGATTACTCAGTACCTGGGGCTATAGAAAGACTTAGGGTATGAGCCAGCAGCTATTTGAGCCACGGTGACCAGGGAACATGTACCTCTGTATAGATGAGTTGAACTAAAATCTGAAAATAGAGACTAGAGAACTCAATTCAATGGGCTATCAAGTGTAAAGGCCCCGAGGAAAGAAGGCAGTTGGCTGGTTTGAAGATAAACAAGAAGGCCAGCTGGATTAGAGTGAGGGAAGGGGACTGTGGTCACAGATGAGGTCAGAAAATTATACGCCAATAAATGAAATTACAGAGGAGTAGCCAATAAAGTAAAAGTAAAACACGGAGACTGTATCTTTGAATACAAATTTTTTTCTAAAGTAATTCATGAAAGAAAGGAAGTAATCACCTTTGTCAAATGCTGCTGGGAGGTCAGATGTGGATTTAGAATTGACCACTGGATTACTATTTGAATGGTAATTAGTTATTGTTGGTGGTTATGAATAATTGCCCATGGACATTTTCCCTTATTTTTAAAAATAATGTATAATTTACATACAGTAAATTTAGCTTTTTTTAGACTACATACCCAGCCACACATCTGTTTTCTGCCCCTCTAGTTTTGAAAGTATGTCATATATATGGAATTATACAGTATGTAGCTTTTTCATCTGCATAAAACATTTGAGATGCATCATGGTGGTATGTGTATCCATATAACACTGAGGAGTATTTCACTGCATGCATAAATCAAAATTTCTTTATTCCCTATTATCTTCTTTTGAACTATCTGTTCAAATATTTTGTCCATTTTTAATTGTGTTGGATTGTTTCCTTATTATTGAGTTATGAATGTTCTGCATGTATTATGCATACCAGACTTTTATAGGATATGGGCTTTGCAAATGTTTTCTCCCAGTCTTTGACTTGTCTTTTTATTCTCTTAACACTGGTTTTCAAAGAACAGTTTCTAAGTTTGATGAAATCCAGTGTATCTCTTTTTTTTTTTCATGAATTAGGCTTTTCCCATCATATCAAAGAAATCTCTGTCTAACTAATTCAAGTTGACAAAAATTTCTCCTATGTTTCTTCTGAAGTTTTATCAGTGTAGATTTTATATTTCAGACCCTTGGATTTTTGTAAGATAAAAGTCACTGGTGACTTTTGCATTAGTGAGTATTAGTTAATTTGTGCAAATAAAAGCCTCCTCAGAAAGTTAAAGAGAATTGAGACCACCTTTAAAGGGAAACTTTAGCAAATAAGTAGTGAAGATTAAGGTTTTAGCTGGAGAGAAACCTTATAGGTGGAGTATGATGGTTAGTAATGTGTAGGAAAGCAAAATTAAATGTTTGGCTTGTGCACCTATAAATAAAAATGGTACAAATTGAGACAAATCAGAGAACAAATGCAGTAAAACCTCACTCAGTAGTGGGTTAAAAACTCTAAGCAGAGAGAGGTTATTTAAGATGAAAATCACAGGGTTTCTAGGGCAAGTAAGGATAAACTTCTATGCTTTCTGCATTAGAGCCAGTGAAATGTTTGGCTTGGAAAAAATGAAAAGAGGTGGGAAAAGAATTTCAATTTGACCTTAAACTCAGCAACTTGTCTGATTGAATCTTTTTCCAAGGATTGAGCAAGAGAGAATTAGAAAGTGGGAGTGTCTTTCCCTGGGCAGAAACTCAATGGGTTTCGCATTTCCTAGGATCTCTTAAAACCTCTTTATAACACAATCTGTTTATAAAGTGACCTCAGTGGCTTTGATACATTCCCTAGAGTCCTGGCATTTTTTTTCTTTCCAGCATCCCAGAAGTAAGTAGTGAGCGGGAGCACAGAATACATACACACCGGGCAGGATGGAAGTTCAGGCTGGAAGACAGGCCTTTTTGAGTGGCCCATTCCTTTAATTGTAAAATATTGTTAGGCTTCCAAAGGGAAAATAGAGAGCATAGTTAAGAAATCATGGAATAGCATGGTACTCAAAACTCATATGTGTGATTTGATTTCTAGAACTAGATTATGTTCCATAAAACAATATTTTGGCTTTCTGTGAGCAGAGTTCAAAATCTTCCCTTCATAGCCAGTCACATGTACATGAGGATGGGCCTCTACTATATGCACATAATTCAAGAGGAAACCACAGAATTTATGGTTGACATATTTTAAAAATTAGGAGAAATATATTGAGCTTTAAAGGTGGTTTTAATTCTTCTTTTGTTTTCTTGTTTATATTGTCCTAAAACAGATTGTTTCTTTATAGCTATTAGTAGAGCAATATTAGAGAGCACACTATGGAAACATTTCATGGACCAAATTATAAGTAAAAAATATATAGAATTTATGTATCATAATTATCTTTGTGTTGTGTCCATGTGCCAGCAAAGAACTATGGAAGAAATGGTGTTACTTCTCAGAATAATGCAAATAGTTTTGCACTGAAATATGATAAAATATAACCCTTAGTCTCTTAATTTCCTAATTTTTTGTTTATTTGTCTTTCCTTTTTATTGAATTATTGGGGTAACACTGGTTAACAAATTTATACTTCATCTGTACAGTATATTGTGTGTTCATCACTCCAAGTCTCATTCTATTACCATTTATGGCCCCTATACCCTCCTCCACTTCCCCTCACTTCCTCTTTCTGGCAATCACTACACTGTTGTCCATGTTCATGAGTTTTTGCCCTTTTTTTTTTTATCAATCCCTGCACACCCCCATCTTGCCCTCCCGCGCCCCCCCCAAAAGATGTCAGCCTGTTCTCTATCTATGAATCTGTCTCTATTTTGCTTGTTAGTTCATTTTGTTCATTAGATTCCACATATGAGTGAAACCATGTGGTACTTGTCTTTCTCTGACTGGCTTATTTCACTGAGCATAATGCTCTCCAGGTATATCCATGCTGTTACAATGGGTAAGATTTCCTTCTTTTTTTATCTCCAAATAGTATTCCATGATGAAATTAATCAGTAGTATTATATTAACTATCCAAAATTTAATTTTAAGAGCTTTGAGACTTTTTTTGTTTTTTTCCTCCTAAACTTTACTTTTTTAAAGAGTCTAGAACAAGTTTTGTTTTAAACTTTGCAAATGTGTTAAAATTTTATTTTACATGATTTTACACTTGATTTTTTACAGAGAGGAAGGGAGAGGGATAGAGAGTTAGAATCATGGATGAGAGAGAAACATCGATCAGCTGCCTCCTGCACACCCACAACTGGGGATGTGCCCGCAACCAAGGTACGTGCCCTTGACCGGAATCGAACTTGGGACCCTTCAGTCCGCAGGCCGACGTTCTATCCACTGAGCCAAACAGGTTAGGGCTGTGTTAAAATTTTTAAACTAAAAATTAAATTAAAAGGTAAATTGCATAGCATGAAATATCTAAAAACCAATTCAAAAGCATAAAGAGGTATTTATCTAGTGGTATTTCAGATTACATTTACAAGTTAAAAGATTCAGAAAATGAAATGCTGTTGTGAAAAAGGAAAGAGTACATAGTTGTAAAATTCTGCCTCTTTCAAAACTGTAAAATATTTTAATTTTTAATTTTATAATTAATTTCCTAATTTTTAATTCATTTATATCAGGTCCATGAAATAATTAGGAATATGAACAGCATGTATATGATGTTTTAAGGCCAATAATGTGCACATTATATTATACTTGATTTATATATGATATTAATATTCAGCAATCATGAATAAATCAATGACAACCCTATTAACAACAGAAATGGAGTATTTATGATGATCCGTGAATAGAGAGCATTTCAAAGTTTCCCGTGTTTGTTTCCTTCTTTATCTAGGCGCTCACAGCTTTGTTAGCAGGCACAGAAGTGAACCCGGCTCAAGTTGAGCACAGAGAACCAGTCCATTTCTGCCAGTACAATTTTGTCAGACTTTCTCCAAATCCAGTTTAGATTACAATTACAGCTAATATTTTTTTAAAAAATGTTTTCTATATAACAGCTTGTGCTGAATAATTTGAATAAATTTTCTTTTCATTAATCATTATGAAGCCAGTAATGCTTTTGTCCATGTATTACAAATAGAGAAATAGGTTTAGAAAGGAAAAGTAACTTTCCAAAGCTCATACACAAATTATGTAAAGAAATCAGGCCTCAAACTCAAGTATTCCTGAGGGTGGGTTCTTAACCACTAAGCAATAGACGCCTACTTAATAAGGAGAGGTACATGTTTGGACCAGAAAATCCGTGTTATGGTAACAGGGGAACAGTAAATTCATAGCTAGAAGGGCATTTAGCAATGATTGTCATTTCCAATCTATGTTTTAGGAAGACCATTTACAGATATTGTTTGGATGGAGAATATGTAGAGGATCATGAGTTTTTCTTCCATCTGTGATAGCCCAGCTACCTCAGAAAGGAAGGACAGAGTGTGACTTCGTATTCCTAGACACTTGCTCAGCCCCATGCTGTCCTCAAATTTTGGCTTTCCAATTGTATCAGTAGAGGCATATCACTTTTTAAAGAATGCCCAAAATCTTAAGGACCCAAGATATTTGCTGTCACCTTTGAAATCCTGTATATGTCAGAACACAGTGCAGATTTCTTATGGCAATGCTCTGTTGATCATTTAAATACTAATGCAGTTTATCCAAGTATTCTTCTTATCTCACAAAATCAACATGTTTCAGAGACCAAAGTTGTCCTTTGTAATTTTCAAACGATACATCCAAACAGGTATGCAAGTGAAAGAGCCTTGAAAAAGGAGAAAATTGGTCTATTATGTGTTGAATGATTGCTTTGGAGAGATAGCTACAGCAAAACTATCAGGGCCACAGGAGTTGAGGGGAAGTCTATGCATTCATTTGTAAGTGTGATTATATATTATTACCTGATTTTCATCCAGGGTGGATTTACCATCTGTCAATGTTGCCTACACTGTCATTTTAATGTTAGTTATAGTGATTATTATTATTTTTGTTGTTATTGTTAATCCTCATCAGAAGATATTTTTTCTATTGATTTTTAGAGAGAGTGGAAGAGAGGGGGAGAGACAGAAATAGAGAAACATCGATGTGAGGGAGACACGTCAATTAGTTGCCTCCCACAAGGCCAGGGATGGAACCTGCAACTCAGGTATGTGCCCTTGACCCGAATCAAACCCTTGACCCTTCAGTCCAATGGCCTACATTCTAACTCAGGGGAGGGGAACCTTTTTACTGCCAAGGGCCATTTGGATATTTATAACATCATTCACGGACCATACAAAATTATCAACTTAAAATTTGGCCTGTTATTTGCTCAAACATTGAATTAATTCACCCCTTAGGCCTGGCAGGGCCAGACTAAATGATTTCATAGACCTTATACAGCTCACAGGCTAGAGGATTTCCCACCCCTGCTCTAACCACTGAAAAAACCAGCCAGGACAGCAATTATTTTACTATTCAATTAGTTTATGAAAGCATATAGTAATATATATATATATATGTGAAAAATTATGTGAAAAAATTTATATGTATATTGAAAATTTGTATCTATCTACATATACACAATTATAGATATATAGATATAATTTGATTCAGGATTGAGAAACTTTCAATGTTAAGAAGTTTATGGAGAAGTTATTCCTTTCATACACATTGAGATCATTTTTGATTCTGTGGCAGACACAGACCCTTTGTTTAATATCATCAAAGCTTTGCTTCCTGGAAGGGTAGTCTTCTCAGTTGTCCTCTCTCTGAGTCAGAATTTGGATGCTTTTCTCATGTAAAGTGATTACTGTAAATTAATAAAAAGAGGAAATAAGATTCATTATTCTCTCTCTTTCTCTCTCTCATAATTCTTCCAACCAGTATTCACACTTCAGGAAAATACATTTTTGGTAAAAGAATAAGTAAGCAATTGTTATTTGGCATATTGTTTTGTCAAATAAATACACATTTGTAATGTTAAATATTTATAGCATTTACTCAACAAGCCACATTTTCCCCATCAGTTTCATTTTTTCCCTAAATCCCAAGAAAAGCCTTAATGTTAAGTCTCTGCTTCAGAAAGAAGCAACTACTCCAAAAATATGCTATCTACCTTTGCTTGCATTCTATTCAGTGACTTACATAAATATGCAAGATCTACAGAAAGAGGGTAAAACGAAGTGCTTGGCATTCTCTTTGGTGTCCCCAGCATTCCTTCTGGGACATGACACTCCATTACTATGGGCTACTTGCTGCCTGACAGGAGATGTCAATGAGACAAGAAAAGTGTGTTCTGTTAACCTTTCAGCACCTGGCGGTGAGGAGGCACAAAGTAGAAATGTCACTACTTATGCCTGGCACAAATGAAGAAGATTTAGGAAAGAAGGCTATTTCTCTTGGAACCAATTCTCCAAAGATATTCTAAAATAAACTTTCCAGAAGAATAAAGAATAGCATTGCATGTTTTACAAAAGCCTTCTCTATTTATAGAATCTCACATTTCTGGTAATTTCTTAAAATTATCATTTACATTTACTCATAGGCCGATTTCCAAGCATTAAAGCAATGATTTTTCAGCAACTATGATGGTTCTGATTTACTAATTGGCTCTCTCACCAACAGCATCTGAAGGTTGTCTACATGCTGCTATTTAGAGGTCCATTTTCCCATAATGAGTGCTTCCTCTCATACTTTCTTATTGTCATACTAAGGAATATAAATTATCTTTGTATAAACCAGTATTTCCTAAAATGCATACCAACAAAAGGTAATTTCAAAGGAAGCTGATAATTTTGGTTTCTTAAAATTAGGAATTCATTTCAAATACGTTAAGAAAAATTCAGGGTTAAATAAAATGTAGCAAGTTGCTGTATGGAGGGTTTCTCAGAGCCTTTCATGAATTCATGCATTACAAAGCTCCAAGAAGGAAATACCATAGCATCATTCTTTCTTCCTTCAGAAAACCTTTGACAAGGCATTTTGAAGTCTCAGTCCAGCCAGGCACTGGCCTTGATGGCTCAGCTGAATATTCTAGAACCAATTTTCATTCTTGGCTCAGATGTAGGCAGAGTCACACAGTGTGTATCTCCCTCTTCTATGTGATGATAGTACGGACAACCAGAGGGGTATTTCAGTAGGCCAGTGTTCTAAAAAGTGTCAGTTTTCATCCAGTCACTTGTTAGAAGTAGATAAGCATTATATATATTTTTATAAAAAATTATAAAAGTCAGTATTAAGAAATGCTTTAAAATTTGCATGAGTATTTGGCATAAATGACTCAAATAACAATAATTTTGTTGCCTCTTGAATTGAGTCAGATCCCCAATTATTTTGAGGTTCATATTTTTTAACTAGAAGCCTGATGCACAAAATTAGCCCGGCCTGCGCCCTCTCGCAGTCTGGGACTTCTCGTGGGATACCAGACTGCTGGTTTAGGTCTGATTGGGCCTAAACCAGCAGTCTGACATCCCTCTAGCAATCTGGGACCCCTCGCTCCTAACTGCCTGCCTGCTCACTCCTTGCCGCTTGGCTCGCCGCCCCTTAGCGCTACTGCAGAGGCGGAAGAGGCTCCTTCCACCGCTGCTGCGCTTGCCAGCTGTGACTCTGGCTTCTGGCTAAGTGGCGCTCTTGTGGTGGGAGTGCACTGACCACCAGGGGGCAGCTCCTGCATTGAGCGTCTGCCCCCTGGTGGTCAGTGCGTGTCATAATGACCGGTCATTCTGGTCATTCTGCCATAATGTTCGCTGGGCTTTTATTATATAGATGCCAGGTGATCTACGGCAGCCAAAGGCCAATGAGGATCTGTTGAGAGAAGTATGATAACCCTGTTAGGTAGTAGAGAGTACTCTTTCCCTCCTGCTATTTAGTACAAAACAACAATGTCTATAATAAAGAAATATGTAAAAGCATGGTGTTAGTATTTGGTAGATAATCACCAATAGGCTAAATAAATAGCATAACACCCATGTTGTCAACAGAATCCAATGAAACAATAATTGTTTTTTTTTTTAAATTTGGTCATTCAAGTGGTTATTTTGCTAAATTACTTAAAACAACTGATTTAACTCATTTCTTTATTAAAGAGTTTTCCGTGGTCACATTGACTGAATTTGCAGGGTTTTGTTTTCAGACTAAAGAACTGAATAGACACAAATGCCTTCAGACACAGAAGAGTTAGAACATTCTCAGAGAACCACTGTGAAGGCCTTGAAGTTGATAGCTTGTTACAATTGCTAGTCTATTCTGGGTACTGAGGAAAATGGGATCTCCAGCAGAGGAATCTAAAAGCCCAAGAAACTCAAACGCTTCATTGACAGTTGACAGACACTAATGACTTTACTGAAATTAGCTGAAAGTTAGTTGATAAGAATAAAAATGCCCTCCTTAAATAATTTGCTAACATCTTTTAATGGCATTTCAATTGTACAAAATTAGATGAGTCCTAATTCTTCAATTATGACAGATTTTTGGTGGGCCATATTTGTTGCTATTTGTTTATCTAATTGTTTGTTTTAATAATAAGCTAAAGAACTGGAACTCACCATTATTCACAGAAACTAAACATTGGAAATGACTTACTTCTGTGTGGTCTTCCTTCACTCATCCTCCTCTTTTACTTCACCCAAGTTTATATAAATGCATTAGCACAAATGCTGCCTTTGACATGGCATGCACACAATTATCATGTAATGTGTTTATGGAGCAGATCTGCCTTCTATTTTTAAGATATATCTCGACATACCTTTATACTTTATACAACCACTTGAGAATATAATTTCCAAGTCGTATCAATTACCTTGTCATTCTTGGTATGTATGTTTATTTGTGTCCACTGGCAGCTAGTCATGATATCACCTACTTTGAGAAAGTACTGTACAGTTTGAAAATCACTTAAATAATTATCCCTCATTTTTTTTTTTTTACCAATTCTATAAAGTAAGCATGATTCATAACAAAGGAGAACTAAGGGTGTCAGAACCAGGACTTTACTTCAGTTCCATGTTTTTTCCATGACATGAAACCTGAGATACTGCTGTACTTACTCCACTGAAATCAGTTGGGCTAATACTGTTCTTATACAGAATTACAGGACTATCTCTTTTTCTTCTCTAATAAGTTGACCTTTACGGTAGATAATGGGACATCTATTTTGAATTTATTCAGATTAGAACAACTACGTGCTAAATCAAAGGTAATTTTGGCCATTGTTTCTCTTCTGCTCTGAAATCTTTGTGTAATTCTGGAAATACTTGTAAAGGAGCCCAAAACCTATTGGCAGTGAGCTCATGTTTTCAAAGTGAAAACAAATGCTTATCCCTGCTTCCCCTGCAGCTGTCTTTTCTGGGATTGTGTTGTTCTACCTCCTTGATTATAGGCTTTAAAAAATTCAAGGCAAGAGTCTAGTTGGGGAGTAACCTTGAGGGACCTGATTTCTTGAATTCAGACAATTTGTCAGCCTTCTTCCTATATGTATTAATTGATACTGAGATATTTTGCAAGTACTATAAAACCACAAGCACTTGGCCTGGTGGAAATGAGGGGAGATGAATTGAATTAATGAAAGATACAGAGATTGTGAACTATTTTTAACCCCAGTTTTATTCTTCTCTAGTCCCCATAATTAGAACAAGTCTAACAAAGCATTGCCTAGTCGCTGTCTTTAGTGACTTTTCTTAGTTAACAGCTAATAGTGATTTGTAATTAGCAAATAATTTAAATGTAAATAGATTCTTCTACACTGCCTACCAATGCTTGAAAACAATTTGTTCTCTTAAATAGCCTAAAAATTACCCAGGCAGTCTTGATGATGCTGTTAATTTGGTTGGTAAAAATTCTATATAAGAAATATAAAGGGAACTTTAGCTCTACCTCTACCTGAATTTTAACACATTTCAAAATAGTAGAGTTCAAATTAATGATTCATTACTAGTCATTGGTGTAGAAGTCAATACAGGAAAAAAATGTGTCCTGGAAGAGACTTCAGAAAGTGCCTCAGTACTAGTATGTCACTGTATGCCCCAGGGAAGTATTTAGGCCTTGTTACTTTACCAATCTTCTTTACAGTGTCTTATGACAGTGTGCTCAAATTGGAGGTTGAGGAACCTGAGAAAGGAAACCCATTAGGAAATTATTAATCCTACCAGATGGACATCGTGTAACATCCCCTCATCATCAATTCCCCGGCACTTATAACATATATCACAGGTATATTGCTACACTTGGTTTCTTTTAACTTTTTGAGTAATTACTAGATTTACATGATTTACACACTTAAGTGACTATCATCTTCTCACTCCTATTTAAAATTTGAGAAGACCCTTCCTTGCTATTCCTGGTCTCAAATAGTCATTGTAACTTTTTCCTGTATGTTCTTTTGACATTTACTTCTTCTCAACTATTAAGCAAATTTAAATGGGTTCTAAACTGTTTTCTCCTTCCCTGTCACCCAGCAGAAGAAACCATACTATATACACTGTTCTGTTCTTTGTATCTTTTTCACTTAACAATATTCCCAGAAGATAATTCCATGTCAGTCCATAGAACAGATTTCTCATTTTTATTTTCAACACTGTTCTATTACATGGAATACGCCATGGACTGCACCATAATTTAACTTGTCCATTGTAAATGAATATTAAGTTGTTTCCATTTTATTGCTATTAGAAAGAGTGCTACAAATTGCTTTCTATATGTAATTTCACCTGCATGAAATGTGTATTTGTTTTAACATTGGTAGAAATAAACAAATTGCCCTCCTTCAGCTTTGTAAGAAATTGTATTCCTACCAGAAACATACGGCAGTCACTTACTCTGTGACTGTGTCAACAGAATATGTAATTTAACTTCTGCTCTTTAGCTAATTGGATATATAAAAATTGGTCTCTAATCCACATTTCCTTTTTTTTTTTTTAGTAAGTTGAAACATCTAGCATTTTTTAAAAAATTCATTATATATATGAATAGTACAATAGAATACTGAGTAATACACATGTTATTCAGTATTCTA
Organism: Corynorhinus townsendii; assembly: GCA_026230045.1. NCBI lineage: Eukaryota > Metazoa > Chordata > Mammalia > Chiroptera > Vespertilionidae > Corynorhinus > Corynorhinus townsendii. The sequence goes on along the minus strand of JAPDVU010000002.1, from coordinate 146,722,271 downwards.
TTGTACTATTCATTTTCAATTTCTAAGAGTTTTGATACATTAGGAAGATAGCATTTTTTCTGTTATGTGGGCTGCAAAACCTTTTACTTGTTTATCTTTGTTATTATTTCTTTACTACACTGATAGTTGTATAACTAAAGAAAATAGTTGGATATTTTGTTGATTATCATCTATTTTTTATTTTATTTATTTTTCTTTATTGATTAAGGTGTTACATATGTGTCCTCATCCCCCCATTGACACCCCCCCCAATCATACCTTCACCCCCCTGGTGTCTATGTCCATTGGTTAGGCCCATATGTATGCATACAAGTTCTTTGGTTGATTTCTCCCCCTTATCCTCACCCTCCCCTACCATCCCTCTGAGGTTTGATGATCTGATAGATGCTTCTCTGTCTCTGGATCTGTTTTTGTTCATCAGTTTATGTTGTTCATTATATTCCACAAATGAGTGAGATCATGTGATATTCATCTTTCTCTGATTGGCTTATTTCGCTTGGCATAATGCTCTCCAGTTCCATCATACTGTTGAAAATGGTAAGAATTCCTTCTTTTTTACTGCACTATAGTATTCCATTGTGTAAATGTACCATAGTTTTCTAATCCACTCATCTGCCGATGGGCACTTAGGCTGTTTCCATATCTTAGCTATTTTAAATTGCGCTGCTATGAACATAGGTGTGCATATATCCTTTCTGATTGGTGTTTCTAGTTTCTTAGGATATATTCCTAGAAGTGGGATCACAGGGTCAACTGGGAGTTCCATTTTTAGTTTTTTGAGGAAATTCCACACTGTTCTCCACAGTAGCTGCACCAGTCTGCATTCCCTCCAGCAGTGTACAAGAGTTCCTTTTTCTCCATATCCTCACCAGCACTTGTCCTTTGTTGATTTGTTGATAATAGCCATTCTGACAGGTGTGAGATGGTACAGCATTGTCGTTTTGATTTGCATCTCTCAGATAATTAATGATTTTGAGCATGTTTTCATATGTATCTTGGCCTTCCTTATGTCTTTTTTGAAAAGTATCTATTTAAGTCCATTGCCCATTTTTTTATTGGGTTGTTTAGCTTCCTTTTGTTAAGTTGTATGAGTTCCCTGTAAATGTTGGAGATTAAACCCTTATCAGTGATAACATTGGCAAATATGTTCTCCCATGCAGTGGGCTTTCTTGTTGTTTTGTTGGTGGTTTCTTTTGCTGTACAGAAGCTTTTTATTTTGATGTAGTCCCATTTGTTTATTTTCTCTTTAGTTTCCATTGCCCTAGGAGCTGTATCGGTAAAGATATTGCTTCTACATATTAGTATGTCTAATATTTTGCTGTTTGTGGATTTCTCTAATTGTTTTGTATCTTCTTCACTTAACAATATGTTTATGGATTCCCGACTTATGTTTAAGTCCGTTATCCATTTTGAGTTTATTTTTTGTGTATGGTATAAATTGGTGGTCTAGTTTCATTTTTTTGCATGTATCTGACCAATTTTCCCAACACCATTTATTGAAGAGACTGTCTTGACTCTATTGTATGTTCATGCTTCCTTTGTCAAATATTAATTGAGCATAGTGGTTTGGGTCGATATCTGGATTCTCTATTCTATTCCATTGATCTATATGTCTGTTTTTGTGTCTGTACAGCCAGTTTTGAGAACACTGGCTTTGTAATACAGCTTGAAATCTGGTATTGAGATCCCACCTACTTTGTTTTTCTTTTTCAGGATTTCTGCAGCTATTCGGGGTATTTTTTTTATCCCAGATGAATTTTTGGAGAGTTCTTTCTAAGTCTGTGAAATATGCCATTGGTATTTTAATGGGGATTGCATTGAATCTGTAGATTGCTTTGGGTAACATGGAGATTTTAATGATCTTGATTCTAGCAATCCATGAACATGGTATGTTCTTCCATCTGTGTATGTCTTTCTCTAGCTCTTTTTTCAATGTCCTGTAGTTTTCTGAGTACAGGTCTTTTACTCCCTTAATTAAGTTTATTCCTAGGTATCTTAATTTTTTTGGTGCAATAGTAAATGGGATTGCTTTTTTAGTGTCTCTTTAGTTCACTCTTGGTGTATAAAAATGCCATAGATTTCTTGGTGTTCATTTTGTATCTTACTAGTTTACCGAATTCAATTATTAAGTCTAATATTTTTGATGGAGTGTTTAGGGTTTTCTATTTACAGTATCATATCATCTGTGAATAATGGCCGTTTTATATCTTCTTTTCCAATTTGGATACCTTTAGCTGGTTGTTTGAAAGGATAATCAAGATTGATGAACCTCTAGCCAGGCTCACCAAGAAGCAAAGATAGAGGATTCAAATAAACAAAATCAGAAATGAAAGAGGTGAAATAACATACCCCACAAAAATACAAAGGATCGTTAAAAAATACTATGAAGAACTCTATTCTAACAAACTAGACAACCTGTAGGAAATGGAAATATTCCCAGAAAAATACAACCTTCCAAAACTCAATCAGGAAGAATCTAAAAATCTCAATAGGCTGATAACTATGGAGAAAATTGAAGCAGTCATCAAAAAGCTTCCAGCAAACAAGAGCCTGGGGCCAGACGGCTTCACAGGGGAGTTTTACCAAACATTCAAGGAAGAACTAAAACCTATCCTCCTCAGACTATTCCAAAAAATTCTAACCAAAACCAGAAAAAGACAACACAATGAAAGAAAATTACAGGTCAATATACCTCATGAACATAGATGCCAAAATCCTCAACAAAATTCTAGCAAATCGGATCCAGCAGTACATCAGAAAGATCATACACCATGACCAAGTAGGATTTATCCCAGGTATGCAAGGATGGTACATTATCCTCAAAACAATAAATGTGATACATCACATAAACAACTTGAGAGATAAAAATCACATAGTTATATCTATTGATGCAGAAAGAGCATTTGACAAAATCTAACACCCTTTCTTGGTAAAAACCCTCAGCAAAATGTGAATAGAGGGATAATACCTCAACATAATAAAAGTCTTATATGACAAACCTACAGCCCACATCATACTCAATGGGCAAAAGCTAAAACCATTTCACCTAAGAACAGGAATGAGACAGGGATGCCCACTTTCACCACTCCTGATCGACATAGTTCTGGAAGTGCTAGCCATAGCAATTAGACACCAAGAAGAAATAATTGTTTTTATTTTAATAGTTAAGTATTCAAACTTATCAGTGTTTTCATTTATGGCTTGTGGACTATAAGTCATAGCATAAAGGTCCCTTCTAAGCCAAGTTTATAACAAAGTATTCCTTGTTTTCTTCTAGTAATTTTATTGCTTTAACTTTCTTTTAAACATTTGATTCATTGGGAATTTATCCATGAGTTTTTAATCTGGTCATTACTCATTTTTTATTAGTTCATCTTTTCTACATTGATTTGAAATACTCTCTATATTTTATACAAAATTGACTTGGATACATCTGGGAATATTTCTGGACTTGCTAGTTCATTGATAGGTCTAATCCAAGCATCATAACCACACTGTTTTCATTATTAATGCTTTGTATAACTTTTTAAGATTTGATAAGCCTGGCTTCTACTCACCACTATTTCTCTTCTTCTTCAGTGATTCCATAAAATTCTTAAACTTTTAATTAATTTGCTAGCTTAAAATATGCTAATAGTATTTTACTGGACTACATTTCATAAATACACTTATGAAGACCTAATATAAGCTTTACTATGTTGCATCTGCCAAGACTAGAGCATAGTGTGCCTTCTCATTTATTCAAGTCTCTTTTGTGCTCCCGGTAAAGTTCTGCCATACATTTTCAATTTATTCTTAAGAGTTTTATGGTCTTTACTGCAATTACAAATGGGGTCTATTTCTCATTATAGCATTTAATTGAATGCCAATTATTTAAATGACCTACTGATTTAATTTACTAAATTTTCTATCCTAATTTATTAACTCTATTCATTTAGCTTTATTCTCAAGGTAATTTCAAATACCCTAGAAGCTAGTACTTCCAGAACAATGCTGAGTGTCAGTGGTAGTTTATTTTGTTTCAGACTTTACTGTGTATATGTCTAATGTTTTCCATCAAGTATAAAGCTGGCATTTAACAATCAAATGGACATATAATTTGAGATGATAATAAATGGTTGTTTTGAAAGAAAAATATTGTGTTTGAAATGATTTTTCATATACAGACATATTCATAATTTTTTTCTCAGATCTATTAATATGATAAAATAGTTTGGAAGTTTTACTTTTTTCCCTATTTTCTGGACCAGGTTAAATGGCACTGGTATCATCTGCTCTTAAAAGTATTGGTGGAACACAAAATGAAAACATGCTGGCCTAGGATGTTTGAGAATCTAGCTTCCAGGTAAGTTTTCCTATCCCCTACAGAAATCTTCTATGGAAATTGTTCTGTTTACAACTTCTGAGATTATGTCTATTTTAATAAGATTTTTACATAACTGTAAAAGGTTTACAGAAAGGTGGCTCAGGATTGTTTCTTAAATGTCTTTAGTTTTGATGGTATTGCTACACAAAGATTCATATGTGGTTAATGGGCAACTTTACAACCCCTTATTCTAACAGTACAACCCATCACCATCTGTTTATTACTTAGCTAAGTCAGCTGATGATGTTTGTTTTTTTCAAAAAGTTATAAACTTTTTTTATTATTTAACTAATTTTCTGTTTTGTAGTTTTTTAAAATATATTATCTATTCATTCCTTCTGTCTTCTTTTATTCTTTCATTTGAACATATTTTCTATTTAATATTTTATCAGCAACTGATTAATTTATTTTTAATTGATGTATTTAGTGCTATAAGTTTTCCTTTGAATGTGGTCTTTGGCTGTATGTTATAGGTTCTTTTTATTTTGTTTTGTCTTTCTTTTTAATTTTATTTTTTGATTACAGTTGCATTCAACACTTTTTTATATTAATACAAAGGACAGACATTCATATAGGTGATAAAGCACTCCTTTCAATAATGTAAGTGCCCACATGACACCATAAATAGTTATTAAAATATTGTTGTCTATATTCCCTATGCTTCACCTCATATCTCCATGCCTATTTTGTAACTATCAATTTACTTCTTAATCCCATCACTTTTTTTTTTGCCCTGACTCCAACACCCCTTCCCTCTGCCTTCCATCTGTTTGTTTTCTTTATCTATAAGTCTGTTTATAATTTGTTTGTTTATTTTGTTCTTTAGATTCCACATATAAGTCATATTATATGGTATTTTTCTTTCTCTGTCTGGCTTATTTCACTTAGCATAATACCATCTAGATCCATCCATGCTGTAGAAAATGGTAAGAATTTATTCATTTTTATGGCTGAGTAATATTCCATTGCATATATGTACTGCTGTTTTTTTATTGATGGACACATGGATTGCTTCCATATCTTGGCTATTATATATAATGCTGCAATGAATATGAGGGTGCATATATTCTTTTGAATTAGTGTTTTGGGTTTATTCAGATATATTCACAGAAGTAGAATCACTGGGTCATATGTTCTTTTTTTATTTTTTTCATAGATTCTTATAGGTTCTTCTGTCATTATTAATATTTTTCAATAGTCTGCATATCCATCTTGAATTTCCTTTCAATCAAAAGTTGTTTAAAGAAAAATGTTTTAATTTTTCTACAAGTAGATTTATTTTTAAATATTTTGTTATTAATTTTTAATTTTATTACATTGAAGTTAGATAATTTTACTATTATGTACTGGGTGTTTGTATCCAAAATTCATATGTTGAAGCCCTTAACTCCCAATGTGATAGTGTATGGAGGTGGCACCTTTAGGATTTATTTAAGTTTAGATGAGGTCATGAGAGTGTGTCCTTATCATGGGATTAGTGCTCTTATTAAGCAAAACCAAAGAGTTTTCTCATTCTATGTCCCTTATATGAAGACACAAACATAAAGCAGCAATCTGCAAGCCCAAAAGAGGGCTTTCACCAGGAACCAAATTGGCTGGCACCTTGAGCTTGGAATTCCTACCCTCCAGAACTGTGAGAAATGGATATTTGTTGTTTAAGCCACCCATTAGATGGTGTTTTATTATAACAGCCCTCACTAACAGTTGTTTTCCATATTTTTAAAAGTATATTAGGATTTTTCACATGGCATCCTGTATGGTAAATTTTATGTGGGTTCCATGGCAACTTCAATGTGCATTCTCTATCTCAGAGTACAGAATTCAATATAATAATAATTTAATACTATTAACAATATTTTAATTTAATAAAGAACTTTATTAACTACACGATATGAATTTTCTACACCCTAACTTATCTACTTGATCTGACCTTTACTAAGATAAGAGAATTAAAATTTCCTAATTTCTATATGTTTCTGTCTCCTTTTCCTTGCATCCCCTGTGTTTTCTGCTTTATGGCCTTGGCTGTTATGCTGTTCTTATTAATTCTAACAATCTTTCTATATATTATTTTTTTATTAAATGTATTAGTGTGACATTAGTTAATAAAAAGTTTTTAAATGAATAATAAAAGTCGTTTTCTTCCTTTCTAATATGTACTTATATTTACTTTTTCTTTTGTTCGTAAATGGATATGCCCATAAAAAAAAAGGCAACTATGGGCTCTATGGCCTTTGTCATGATTTTAAAGGAAATGTTTCTACCCTTTCCTCATTAATGCAAACCACGCATACTACAATTGTTGGGAGATGCCTCACATGAGATTAAAGAATTTTTATTATTTCCCTAGCTTAATGAACAATTTTATACAAAAATGAATATTACATTTTATTTAACATGTTTTCCTTGATCTAATTATATGGTTTGCACCATAAATCTGAAATATTATATAGATTTAGTAATATAGATGTATATCTATGTTTGCATTCTATTTCTCTTTTTTCTAATCTTTTCTCACCCTGTCCTCTCACCTCCCATAGTCATTTTTTATTAATTAATTTTTATTGTTTGTTTTTTCCTATATCACTTTTCTCCCATTGGTTCTTATTTCTGGATTTCTTCCCTTAATTTCCTAGAGAATATCCTTAACATACTCTTTCTAAAAGGATATGTGAGAGTCCTTGCATCTCTAAGAATGCTTTATTTTTACATTTGACTAACATTTTGTCTAGGTTTAAAATTTTAACTTGAAAATAATGTTCCCTCGGTGCCTTAACCTGCCATACTGCCAGGTGGCTGATGAGATTCCCCATGCCAGTTCTATTCTCATTTCTTTGTAGGTGTATTATTTTTCTTTCAAATTCAGAACTTTCAGAGATGTTTATCTCTGTTCTATGTTTATGTTTACATATTATTATTTAATGCATGCATTTTCATGTTGAAATTGTGTTTTTAGAATTTTGTTTTCATCCTTTTTTCACCATACCACATGGTTTTTGTTGTTGTTGTTCTCCCAGGCTCTCAATGATCATCTTTGCAATTCTAAATATGAGAAAACTGAAAGCAAAAAAAATTAAGTAATTTCCATAAGTTAAGCAGAGAAAACTACAGGGGTAGGTTCTATCCTTGGGCAGACTGATGCTTGAAATTACAGTCATAAGAGTACACTAAACAAGATAAGATTGTCAGCCAATACATCGAGAATTCCTCAGGGGATAGAATTGTGTTTTACTCATTTCAAATCTGCCCATTTCACAACTTCTTTAACCTCTCCTAGCCTCATGGCCTTGAGACAACATTAAAATGATTAAAACGCCCATCACTTTTGGGCCCCCAAACTCCATCTGCATTCCATATTTTACTATCCTGTGCTCCCTCAGACATCCTCTGCCAAGGCTATTCTTGATTACATATCATCTTCTTCTGATTTAGTTTTACTTTCATTTGTCTCTATTTGTTATTGAGAAATTGTCAACAAGAAAAGCCTTCTAGTAATTGTTAAACCCTCCCATTCATAGCTATATAGACATTTGAATTAGCAAGAACCACTTCAGTGTGTCAAATACAAGAGATCATAAATGAACACATCTTGAGTTGAAATATGAAAAGCCCAGAAAATAAAGAGGGAGAGAAGAAGCATGGTATTACAGGACATTAGCACTAAAGCTTTTCACTAACATCATCCTACAGATTAGAATATACTTAACTATGTAATATAAAAAGATTAACAAAAGCACATTGCATAAAACAATCTTGAGATGTTAAAAATAATAACTTTAGGTTTTAAATTAGGCTACAAAGAGTTATAAGACTTTTTTGTGAGTATCTTGTTTTTTTTCATCATTTATTTCATTCTTTACTGTGTTAATCTTTGTACTTCCATTTCGTCTGGATTTTCTGAATTCTCTTTTATACTATTTGGAAGGGTATTTTTCTACATTTCATTTTGACATATGATTGATTTGTAAATTCAAGGGCAATTAAAGGAGTTTAAATCTATACCAACTTTTAGAATCTTAAATTTTGTCTTTATAAAGTTAATTGCTGCCTTGTGTCAAATGGTTTTCTCACTTCTATTTGGCATTAATTTTTTAAAAATTATATTTAACAAGGTAGACTTCACAAGTTAAGTGGATGCCAATTAATCTAAAATCTAAACTGACTTTTAAATGCAAGTCATTCCTATCAAATTAGCGTTCTCTACAGATTTAGTAGATAGCTGTCAACACAATGGAACCTAAGCATCAATTTTAAGCAATTTATTTTTAAGCTTATAATATTAGTTTGATTGTGATTACATATCCCAAATTTATACAATTTTGTGTCAATTACTAAGGAATTAGATGAATTTTGCATATTATTACATTTTAATCATCTTCATAATTAACATTTAATTTATATCCTTTTATCTTTCCCCTTCCATTTACTGAATGTATTTCTTTGAATTTGTCACACAGAATTTAAGCAATTTTCCTGCCAATTAAATTACACTTTATTTTCCTAAGTGAATTGACTGCTGGGAAAATGGGCCCTGGAGACCAAAGGCCTGTTTATTAATAAAAAGACTTTTCTTCCCACACACAGACACATTGAGCTGCTTCACCATTTCTTCCCTATACCATGGCTTATAGTTTTCCTGAGACAAGGGCTGAGATGTCAAAACCCAGTTGTATAGTTGTTAAACATACTAACATTTTAAAATGTCATAATAAAAAGACATTTATTTTGGCATTTCTCGTGAAAATCCTACCCACCCAGACTCAAGGTTCATCAGTTCAATGTGTCGAATTATCTGCAAAACAGAGGAAAAGGATATAGGCATTTTTGGGCCTTTTCCTATTAGAAATAAACTAAGACTTTGAGCTCTAGTAAAATGTTATAGTGAAAACTCTAGATGAATACTGATAAAACATATTAGGTACACTTTGACTCATATAGTCATTGCTCGTATTTTGTTTCCTGTGTCATTTCCCTTTCAATCTATTTGGAATTATTCTGCTTGAATAATTATTCTGTATACGTTCATTATTTTTAATTATATTATCTTAATGTGCAAATTCAATCTTTTTTTTATTTCCACTAAAAAGAGAAAATATCTGGTCAGAGATTAGTTGTATAAAGTTGGTTTTATGTGAAATGAGGATGAGATGAAAGGCCAGTAAAATGTTTATTTATATAATTTGCATGGCATACAAGACATCAATTCTTGATGTCACATTCAAACATGGAACTTACACATGTGCATACTAACAAGTACTTGGAAACACTAAAGATAAGTTCATTGAGAGAATTCCCAATTATATTCTTTAAAGCAACTGTTTATTGAATGTTTATTAAAAAGGACATTTTCCCCGTGGAGTAAATTGGCATGTCCACATTTGTTGTGCATCAACTTGAATCAATTTTTTAGCAGATCTACTCAGGCTATGTAACTTGGCTAAGTTTACTCAACCAGCAAGGGATAGGGAAGAGATTTAAACCAGGTGTATGAGGTGACAAATGCTTTGATATTTCTGTTAGTACTATGACTATGACACTCTAGGGATAGAAAGTGATATGATAAAAACATTAATAATTATTCATAAACAACACACTTAAATTGTCCTTTATTGTTAACCTATAATTGTATACATCCAGTCAAGATAAAAATTCTCAGGTCAATGATAAAAAGCAAAACATATTTTTACTTAATATACCAGTAGTATAATCTAACTCCCCATTTCAAGAAATATGCATAGATATATATCTGTAGAGATATTATCTATATATAATAAGTTTTATTATTTGATAAGAAGGACAATATGCAGCTATCCAAAATATTTCCTTTCTTCTTCTAAGTCCTCCATCAACTTAGTCCTTTGGATATATATAAAATTAGGATTAACATTTTGTAAATTTTAGTAAAATAGACCTCGTGTGGTATTTTTCAATATTGGTATTTTTTGTTTGTTTGTTTGTTTTTCTTTGGAAGCTAAAATTTGTTCTCCTTACAAGTTTTTACTCGTATGGCAGAGACTATTATAGTTACTGAGTGTACTGTCATCATTAAGACACATGTTTGCTCTAGTGTAGTTCATCTTACTTGAAAGGAAGATTAGGAGGAGAACCAAGATGGCGGCATAGGTAAACATCTGTACTTGCTGCCTCTCACAACCACATCAAAACTACAACTAAGAGACAAAACAGCTATCATTCAGAACCACAGGAAAACTGGCTGAGTGGAAGTTCTACAACTAGAAGGAAAGAAAAAAGCACATTGAGACTGGTAGGAGGTGCAGCGGTGTGAAGGTACTGAGGCACACGTGAACAGGCGGGCAACTGGGTGCACTGTTGTTTTTTTCAACCAGGAGGGAGATGCAAACTCCCAATTGCTCTGAAATCCAGTTTTGGGCAAGACTCTGGGGACCCAGACTCATATGAGGAGAAAATGGACTGTCTGGCACTGGGCCAGAATGTGAGGGTTGCTTTCTCTCAGAAGTACTTGCAGTGATCACTGTTCCTGAGTGGGGGTGCTGGACACGGAGACGCGGAGACAGCTGACTGGCAGCCATTGCTGTTTGCTCTGCCCTGGTGATTCCCTGAGATCCTACCCCACCCAATTTATAACCCCACCCAAGCTGTGTGTAGCGGCTTTTGCATATGAATGGCCTGTCCTTTCACAACCTACCCTAACAATCTGCTGCTGGGTCAGAGATCTCAAAAACTCCCAAAAGAAGGCCCAAGGCTCTTGGTGGCAGCAGCCTTCCATGCTTCACAGCTGGGCATCATCTGGGCACTTCCAAACCCCAAACAAAGAGGAGGAATCTGCAGATCTCACTGTAGTTCCTGCTGGGTAGCCTCAGGCAGTGGCTGACTTTGCACTCCTTGGAGATCCAAGAGCCGAGTACCCAGTGGTCAGTGTGAGACCATACTAGATTACAACTCTTTACATCCATAAGCAACACACTCAAGTGGCAGACTCAGTGAGCACCAAAGCCCCACTGAAGCAAGTCCTGCTCCATAAGGATGTCTCCAGCACAACAGTTCTTCCATTGTAGACACAGCTGGTCCTTACAGCCAGTTGGCCTGGAGGTCAATTCCTCCCAGTGAGACCAATAGCAATTAAGGCTTAACTACAATAAGACTGTGCACACAGCCCACAAAGGGGTGCACCAAGAGTGTCCACCTCAGGTGATTAGGGAGGCTGAGCCACTGGGTCCTATATGACACCTAGCACACAAAGCCACTCTATCAACACAGGGAAACAGACAAAATGCAGAGACAAAGAAATATATCACAAATAAAAGAAATGGAGGAAAGCAAACTACTGAATATAGAGTTCAAAATCACAGTTATAAGGTTACTCAAGAATCTGTTAGAAACCTCCGAGGAACTTAGTGAGACCTTCAAGAATCTCAGTGAGAATGCCAAGAAAAAAAGGAAAAGGACCAGTCAGAAATTAAGCATACACTGACTGAAATAAAGAATAATATACAGAAATTCAACAGTAGACTAGAGGATCCCAAGAATCAAGTCAAAGATTTGAAATATGAGGAAGCAAAAAACACCCAACTGGAAGAGCAAAAAGGAAAAAGAATCCAAAAATTTGAAGATAGTGTAAGGAGCCTCTGGGACAACTTTAAACATACCAACATCCGAATTATGGGGGTGCCAGAAGAAGAGACAGAGCAAGATATTGAAAACCTATTAGAAGAAATAATGACAGAAAACTTCCCCCACCTGGTGAAAGAAATAGACTTACAAGTCCAGGAAGCACAGAGACCCCAAACAAGAGGAATCCAAAGACACATCATAATTAAAATGCCAAGGGAAAAAGACAACAAGAGAATCTTAAAAGCAGCAAGAGAAAACCAGTTAGTTACCTACAAGGGAGCACCCATACAATTGTCAGCTGATTTCTCAACAGAAACTATGCCGGCCAGAGGGAGTGGCAAGAAATATTCAAAGTGATGAATAGCAAGAATCTACAACCAAGATTACTCTACCCAGCAAAGCTATCATTTAGAATTGAAGGTCAGATAAAGAGCTTCACAGGCAAGAAAAAGCTAAAGTATTTGATCACCAGTATTATATGAAATGCTGAAAGGTTTTCTTTAAGAAGAGGAAGAAGAAGAAAAAGGTAAAGATAAAAATTATGAACAACAAAATGACAACAAATACATACCTACCAACAAGTGAATCTAAAAATCAAGTGAATAAAAAATCTGATGAACAGAATAAACTGGTGACTATAATAGAATCAGGGTCATAGAAAGGGAGTGGACTGACAATTCTCAGGGGGAAGGGGGTGCGGGGTGTGCGGGAAGCGTTTGGACCTAAATCTTACACCTATGGACATGGACAGTGTCGGAGGGTAAGGGCATGGGGTAGGGTGGAAATCAGGTTGAGGGGAGTTATGGGGGCGAAAAAGAGGGACATCTGTATAATCTGAACAATAAAGATTTACTTTAAAAAAAGGAAGGTTAGATAATGGTCAGATAAATTACAATACTTTCTCAGCATTTACTAGTAATTAATAAAGGTTTTACTTCTTAATAAAGATTGTTTTGAGGTAATAGCAAGAAGATATCTAAGAATAATTAGAAAATTTTAATCAATTTAAGTTTATTTAGAGTGGCCAATTTGTCATACAATCACTCAATATTATTAAAATCAAGGGAAATTTCTTTGTGTCATCCTGAAAATATGCATAAAACAATAATCCTAGGTAATTTACATAACTAAAAATGCCTACAGTGCACAATACTTGTGGCTTAAGAATAGGCCAAATGTTTCAGATAGCAGAAAATGTGATTCTCATGAAAGTTTATGACAAATCTGGACTCTAATAAACCTTTTTTTTCTTTTTAATGTTCTAGGGCAAAATTTCCCACAGCAATAATTGTGACCATCTGGAATCCCATGCCTAGAATTTAAGTGAGGTCAAATATTTTCTTTCATTCACATGAATTATTTGACCACTTGAGATAAATGCACTTAAGTTTAAAACAGCAAGAAAAAAATAGAACAAGGTACAATATTTCTATTTAAATACAGAGGCAACACCTAAGGGAAAATGAGCTAAGCTTTATCTTAATCTTTAGAGGAAATTTATATAGAGTAGAAGCATCAGTAAACAGAAAGATATACAGGCACTTCAAAAGAAGGCACAGCATACAAAGATTATCTGACATAGGTAAGTAAGGATAAAACAAGGGCCCCATGCCCTCAGCGTGGCTCAGTGGTTGAGCATCAACCTAGGAACCAGAAGATCATGATCAGATTCCCAGTCAGGGCACATGCCTGGGTTGCATGCTGGATCCCCAACGGGGGCAGGCAGGAGGCAGCCAATCAATGATTTTCTCTCATTGTTGATGTTTCTCTCTCTCTCTCCCTCTACCTTCCTCTCTGAAATCAATAAAAATATATTTAAAAAAAATACAAACAATGGCTCCAAGCAGGTCCAAATACACATGGACTGAGAGAGGAAGAGAAAAAAGTTCCCACATAGAGCTGAAATTGGGTGTTAAGGAAAATGAACTTTGTAAAACCCCTAAGGCAGATTTCTTGGGCCTTATTAATGTACACATGGGAATTCTGAGGAGGGGGAATTAAGCAGTTTGAAAATTTAGAGGATGTGCAAAGACATGATGTTATACAAATACAACAATAACATTGTAGTCACAGTCCACTCCCTTGGATATTATCAAAGCACTGTTATATCAGGAAAACTTCAAGGAATTGTTGTGAAGCAAAAGTGATATAATAAACAAACAAAAATCCTTGATAATCCAATAGTGAATAAAATATAGTAGATTTTAAAATGCTAAGTTTAATATTTCAAATAAATAGTTTTTAGCTTGGTCTGGTTATACTTTTAACTAGATATGCGGTGGTGAAATTCCACATTTATGAGCTTTTTAAATGTAAAATTAAGTAAATAATAAACAATAGTTGTGCTTCTACATTATAAAATTTTTGTGGAGGTCAAATTAGAAAAATAGAGTTGATAATTCTTGGTAATCTATAAGGTATTTTCACATAATATTCAATTTTCTTATATTGGCTTTTTAAATAATATACCTGCAAGGCAGATTAGTTGAACATTTCAACAAGCATTTACTGACATCTTGCTATACCTCCCACTCTGCTAAACATTAAAGATATAACAAAGAATAAGAGTATACCCCAACAATGAAAAATTTTGAGCTTAATTTTAATGTGATTTGAAAAATGACTTAGATGTTTCCACAAGCTTTTGTAGAAACATACTGAGATATATTTAGATTATGACAGAAGACTCAAAATTCCTAAAGGAAGTTCCACCTCAGTTACATTTTAAAAAAACAGAAAGAGGTTATTAGTTGAAGAATAGGGAGTAACATTTCAAAGAAACAAAAATATATGAGAAATATAATTAAAGTCCTAAACTGCTTGATGTGTATTTGTGAGAACAATGTGTAGTAAAATGTGGAATGGAAGCAGTTATAGAGTTTGAGCATCACATGCTGAGTGGTATTCCCAACTAAGAAAGATGGTGCAAGTGGGAACAGGTTTAAGTAAATGATTTTATAATTGCACTTTTACAGTTGTCATTATGACCGATGTAAAAAAGGAAGCAAAAAAAATGTATATCTATACTCCACATGTGCAGTTTCCAACCCCAAATAGGCCACACACTTCTCAACATTGAAAATGTGTAGTTCCGTTTTTCTCTGATTTATACATTAGCTTCCATGCAAGAATTTATTCCTACAAAGCGTTCTCAATGGCTCCATGATCAAATATACAATGAAAGAGCCTAAAGTTACTATGTATTGGCTTTTTTATGATTATATTTATTGTTGCATTATACAGAATCATAAATCCTGGTGAAGGAGTTGATCTTAGAAGATGGTAATGTTGATAATTACAAGCATATGAAGCATAAAATACCTATGGGATGTCCCTGCAGATTTCATAACAGACTGTACGGTCTGTAATTCTAAAACTTAGAGGGAAGATTAGAAATAAAGATATATGTTTGGGAGCTGCCAGCATCAGGGAGGAGATAATGAGACAATGTAAAACCCCACAGCAGAGGGAGTTGAATGAGAAGTGCAATGAACTAAAAACAAAACACTTAGCAAGCCATAGTGTTCAAAGGATGGGCAGAAGAATGAGACCCTAAAACAGCTGAAGAACCGTTGTAGGGAAAAAGAAGAACCAGAGGAATGGTGTGCATTTGAAGCCACAAAGGAGAGAATTTCAAGACAACAAATGGTCAGCAATATCACATAAAATAGATAAGAAATGTATGAACTGGAGAGCATGTATTTATTTGGTGATAGGGAGGCCATTGGGCCAAGACAATTAAAAGCTCTGATATGAAAGCCAAAATGTAGTATGTTAAAAAGCAAATGAGAATCAGATTTGATTTAAAAAAACACACAAATAAAACTTCATATTGCTTACTATAGATACATACAAGGGTAGGGGGGAAAGTAGGTTTACAATTACGAGTACACAAAACGCAGAGTTAAACTTTGTATTATTATTTATTAACTATTGTATTACAACTGTTAACCTACTTTTGCCTACTGCTGTATAAAAGATAAGAAATGCTGAAACTAAAATGAAGAAAAAAATCAAACAAATAAAACTAACTTAAAGGAAGACAGTGTGGGCATACTAATGTCAAACAAAATGGACTTTAAAGCAAATAGCCTTATTTCAGACAAAGAGAACATAATGATAAAACTGTTTAAATTAACAAGAAATATATAGCAATTCTAAATGCTATGTACTATGTAACATAGCTAAAAAACATACAAAGCAAAAACTGACCTGTACGGAGTTCTACATTCTCAATTGAAATTACACATGGAGTGTCCCACCAGGTTGCTCAGTGGTTAAGCATCTACACAGGAACCAAGAGGTCACTGTTCATCCTCAATAGGAGTCATGCAGGAGGCAGCTTATCGATGATGTTTCTCTCTCATTGATATTTCTATCTCTCCATCTCTCTTCCTGCCTCTCCCTCTAAAAACCAATAAAAACATATTTAAAAAAAAGAAAATACACATGGAGCATTACAAAACTGATTCACATACTGTGCCAATATGCAAGTCTCAACACTTATCATGGATTGAAATAAAATAGTTATGTTCTCTGATCACAGTGGATTTTAGTCACAAATCAATAATAGCATTAAGATAATTGTTTAAATACCAAATATTTGAAAATTAGATGATACACTTTTGAATCAGCCATGTGTCAATGAAGTCATAATAAAAATTAGAAATTATTTTGGACTGAATATTAATGAACATTCAAAATGAGATATAACTAAAGCAGTGATTATAAGAAACACTAGCCTTATAATTATGTGATTTGAAAATAGAGAGGCAGAAAAAACAGTTAAATAAGCATCCATCACAAGAATTAGGAAAATATGTACAATTAAACTGAAAAAAATAGAAGGAGGTAGTAAATATAAAAGGCAGGATGAATAAAATAGTTTTAAAAATACAATGGAGAGAAACAAACAGGCATTAAGTTGTCTTAAAAAATAATTAAATTTGGTAAACTGTGTGTGTATCTGTATACATGCATATGTGTAAGAGAATATACAAAAAACAATGTCAAATTAGAGTTACATCACTGGGGAATCTATAGTTTTTAAAACACACAATGAGATATAATAAAAATTCTGTCAAAAAGTGTATTTATTTATTTTCCATCACCATTTATCCTTTCTCTGTCCTCTTTCACCTTCACACACTCCCTCCCAATAGTAAAGGTCTTGAATAACATCACAAACTGACACATAAAGAAATAGAATATCTGGATATTTTTCCAAAAGAAAATTCGAGTCAGAGAGATTTTCTACAATGAATTCTAGTAAATATTGATATAAAATTGAACACTAAACTTGTATTAACTCTTCAAAAAAAAAACAACACAAAAAAACCTTTTCTTACTTTGTTTTGAGTCCAGCATAGTTTTTAAACCCAAAACTGCTAATAATACTATGAAGGGGAAAATCTTACTAACATCTATAATAATAAAAACATAATATACTAATTAGACCAGACGTCCTTCTGGATGATCTTCTGGACAAAGCTAAGGTTGTGAGGGAGGCCTGGGTCTCGGGTGCCAGAGGGAAGCCAGTGCTGACACCTGGGGTAAGAAAGGCCTACACTTGCACAAATTTCGTGCATTGGGCCTCTAGTTGATAAAATAATCATAAACAGAACATTAACAAATAAAATTCAGCAATATATTAAAAAGGATAAATGCATCGTGATAAATTTGGGCTTATTTCAGACATGCAAGGAAGATTTAACATTTGAAAATCAATCAATGTAGTTCATCAGACTGATAAAATAAAGGAGAAGAGTGACATTATCATCTTAATAAATACCAAAAAAAAATTATCTGGTAAGAATCAATACCCATGGTAGAACTCTTAGCAAACTATAAAAAGATTATCAATACCAAACATTGTCAAGAATGTGAGTACATGGCAACTCCTACTCACTGGAGAAGTATAAATTGGCAAAACCACTTTGAAAGACATCTTAAAGTTTCTACTAAATTTGAAGAGAAACATATCCTATCCAATGAATTCTATCCACAAAAATTCTATGAAAAAATACTGTAGTAACAGTAAAATATTTATATTCTTATCTCTGAGATTGAAGATAAAACAAGGATCTCCAGTATCATCTCTGTATTCAATATTGTCCATTTAATTTTATAGAGTCAAAAGAAGAAATAATACTATCCTTAGTTGCAGATGATATGATTGCATTATCAGAAAATTACAAAAACCCTACAGGTAAATTATAGTAATTATTCTAGTTATAATTATAGTTTAGCAAAGTTGCTGGATGCAAGTTTGTTATGTAAAACTCAATTGTTTTCTATATACCAGCAACAAGTAGATTTTTTAAAAAGCTGATTTAAAATGGCATAATTTACAAAAATACCAAAATTATTAAATACATAGAAATGAATCTAACAAAATATTTAAAAGATCTTTATATAGAAAACTGAATTTCATTGAAATGAATTAATGAATCCTATCTAATAAAAGAGTAATATGAAAATTAACCACCACTCCGCTACACCCACAAGCCATGCCCACCAGCCAATCAGGAGAGAGTATGTAAATTAACCCAACCAAGATCGCTGTGGCCACAGAGGGAGCAGACTTGGGTTTCCCCAGCAATGGAGGAAGCCAAGCTTTCTGCACACCCTGGTGGGCCCAGGCCTCCACTCAAGGCTACAAAGTTTCAACTATAGAAGATAAATAAATCCCAACAAAAATGGCTGTGGCCATGAAGCAAGAAGGAGGCTTGGCTCTGCTCAAGGCTACAAAGTTTCAATTATAGAAGATAAATAAATCCCAGATACTAGGGCCTCTGCTTGAGTCATCGGGGGGCATGGCTGACCTGAAAACCACCACAGGCCCCTTGCCCAGGTCACTCCATGCCCCAAGGGAACCCCACCTTGATCCGGGACAAACCAGCTGGCCCCCACCCGTGCACCAGGCCTCTCTCCCATATAATAAAAGAGTAATATACAAATTGACCATCACTCCAACACACAAGATGGCTGCCCCCGTGTGGTTCAAAGATGGCTGCCCTCCTGTGGACACAAGATGGTTGCCACAAGATGGCCAGCAGGGGAGGGCAGTTGGGAAAGACCAGGCCTGCAAGGGAGGGCAGTTGGGGGCAATCAGGCCTGCAGGGAAGGGCAGTTGGGGGGGACCTAGGCCTACAAGGGAGAGCAGTTGCGGGGGGACAGTTCTTCAGGGGAGGGGTGTTGGGGGGATGGCCAGGCCTGCAGGGGATGGCAGTTAGGGGTGACCAGGCCTGCAGGGGAGGGCATTAAGGGGCAATCAGCCGGGCAGGGGAGCAGTTAGGCATCAGTCAGGCTCTCAGGGGAGTGGTTAGGGGATGACCAGGCTGGCAGGCAGAAGTGGTTAGGGGCAATCAGGAAGGCAGGCAGGTGAGCAGTTGGGAGCCAGCAGTCCTGGATTGTGAGAGGGATGTCCAACTGCCCATTTAGGCCTGATCCTGGTAGACCAGTAGGCCATCCCTTGAGGGTCCCATGTTGGAGAGGGTGCAGGCTGGACTGAGGGACACACCTCCCCCATGCACAAATTTTGTGCACCGGGCCTCTAGTATATAAATAAATGGAAATACCATTATCACTAGTTAGAAAGTTCAATATTGTAACAATACCATTTATTTACAAATTGACTTAAAGATTCAATGTGATTCCAATAAAAATTCCACAAATGTTTTTTATTGTGTAAAAATTGGCAAATAACTCTAAAATTTTTATTAAAAATCTAAGTGTCAAGATTGACTGATACAGTCTTGAGGAAGAAGAAGCATATGCAAAAACCTTTTTAAAATGGTATCAAGACTTGATATAAGATTACACTAAGCAAATAATGTGGAATTGGCACAGAATAAATAAAGAAAAAAATGGAACAAAATCATAGTCCAGATAAAAGCAAAGATCCAAGGAAACCAATAGGACAATATTGTCATTGCAGAGCATTTGGGACTTTATGATGCTGGGCAAATTGAATATTTGTATTTTAAAAGATAAATCTTGATCTATATCTCACATAAAAAATCAATTCCAAGTATATCTAAGGTCTAAATGTCAAAATTAAAATCAAGTTTCCAAAAAATAGCAAAGGATAATAAAATTTTAACCCTGGGCTCTACTCCTTTTATTTGCAGATGAAGAAATAATTAGTACATCTGATGGAATTTTGCAGCGATTATTATGGGATTTTGTGCAAATTACCTTAAGAAACTTTTACAAATGACTATATCATTAGAAACTATGATCACTACGATCACTTGAATTTACTAAGTCATCATAGCCAATTATACTTTATTTTTTAATAATATTATTTAAGGGTAAGTTTATTAGGGTGTAAGTGAGAAAGTGGTATTTTAGTTGATGTCTATTGAGCCATTTAATGAGAAAAGCACATGGTTTTTGAGGTTTAGAAATTTTTCCACTCCTACAGCTTGCACAGCATTTAATTGGCACTTAACCTAATATAGAAAGTATAAAAAATTAAGTAGGCATTAATTAGGAACACAAAATGTGAACTAGCCTTAAAAAGTTAATTATCAAATTGGTATAGCTATCTGTCAGCAGACTCCCATAAGCATCCTGTTAAAGCAGTTTCTTTTTTTTTTATGTAATATGTTTCTTAGGACGTGATTACACATACAATATATGGTTGTAATTTTGAGTTAATTGCATAGCAGCTAGATTAACTTTTATATCATTACACTTTAATCAGTGTTTTTCATGATTAATGTTCATTTACATTTAAAGCTTCCAAGCTTTTTCATTGTCTCCACTCCTCCCTTCTTCAGCCAGGAGCTGACTTGACATATCACTACATGAAAACTCTCTGAGGACAAACTTTTCCATTTTCTCAGTTTAGGTACCACAAAAAGGCTCATGTGAAACTGTGATAGTGATAGTATCTTTGCCACAATGTAATACTGATGACTGTAATTATCTTAACATATAGAGGAGAAAGGGTAGAAATTAGTTGGGGAAATCACATAGCTAATAAGGAAAGTAGTTAATACTCTATATCACTTTGACTTTAGTTTTATTACAACGGTAACTATCAGAGAAAAATAAAGATATTTTTCTTTCTTGCCTTGAACAAGAAATACACCAGAATCTTTTAAACAAATCTTAATTTCTTATTAGCATATCATAAATAATAAATTTGACAATCCTATCTAATAAAAGAGTAATATGCAAATTGACCATCACTCCAACACACAAGATGGCCGCCCCCCATGTGGTCAAAGATGGCCGCCCCCTTGTGGACACAAGATGGTTGGCAGGGAAGGGCAGTTGGGAAGGACCAGACCTGCAGGGGGGAGCAGTTGGGGGGACCAGGCCTGCAGGGGAGGGCAGTTGCGGGGGGACCAGGCCTGCAGGGGAGGACAGTTGGGGTGAACCAGGCCTCCTGGGGAGAGCCATTAGGGGTGACTGGGCCAGCAGGGAAGGGCAGTTGGGGGTGACCAGGTCAGCAAGGGAGGGCAGTTAGGGGTGACCAGGCCTGTAGGGGAGGGCAGTTAGGGGCAATTGGGCCAGCAGGGGAGCAGTTAGGCATTGATCAGGCTGGCAGGGGAGTGGTTAGGGGGTAATCAGACTGGCAGGCAGAAGCAGTTAGGGGCAATCAGGTAGGCAAATGGTTGGGAGCCAGTAGTCCTGGATTGTGAGAGGGATGTCCGACTGCCCGTGTAGGCCTGATCCCTACACGGGCAGTCGGACATCCCTTGAGCAGTCCCAGATTGGAGAAGGTGCAGGCTGGGCTGAGGGACACACACCCTCCCGTGCATGAATTTTGTGCACCAGGCCTCTAGTAGGTTAATAAAAAATACCTCTTGCCCTGGCTGGTGTGGCTCAGTTAGTTGAACATCATCCCATGAATAGAGAAGTCCCTGATTTCAACTTGGGTTAGGGCACATGCCTGAATTTCAGGCTTGGTCCCCAGTAGGGGACATGTGGGAGGCTGCTGATTGATGTTTTTCTCCCTTTCCCTTCTTCTCTTTCTAAAATCAATAAAAACATATTGAAAGAAAAAATACCTCTTTTATTAATAATTCTGAAGAATGCTAATACCAATTTAAATCAACCATTGAAAGCTTTAGGGTTTTCCCCCCAAATTTTTGTTGTAATTATTATAAAAAGATGCATAAGTAATTTTACTATACATATAATGTTAAAAGGAATGCCCAAGTACATAATAATTACCTTTAAATAGCTGAAGTGCTCCATCCAATCCAACTCTCAAATTTATCTGCCATAGTTGCTATTTTCAACCAGTGTTTTAGTTTCATTATACAATTAATGTTTGGTTACATTTACATTTTTTGGTCTTCATTCCTTCATATATCACAAACTGCCTATCTGGATTCATTTTCTTTTGCCTGAGACATTCCTTAAATTAGGATCTTTTGGTGGCAAACTGTGGCTTTGGCTTTTGTTTGCCTAAAAATGTCTTTATTTTGGTATCATTCTTACAAATTATTCTTCCTGAGGATATAAATCATAAATGACAATTACTCTCCCATCTCCCCCAGTTAGCACACTATTTCATGGTCATCTGGTTTCCACTGTTGCTGATGAAAATACAGCTATTAGCTTGACTACTGCTTAAGTAATCTGCTGTTTTAATGTTTAATTTATAAACTTCTCTTATTTGTTGGTATTCTGCCACTATGTGACATTTGAAAACCCGCCAGTCTTTTCATTGATGCCTCTAATCATTTCAGGTCCTGAAGCTTGTCTTCTAGGAGAGTCCTTAGAAAGGACTCAAAGAACAGTATCCCATTGGTTCTTGAATATTCCTATTGGTCTATTTATGGCCCTTGGAAGCCAAGGTCATTTTGGCCAGACATAAAATCCTAGATCACATTTTCTTTTCTTGAGTATCTTAAATTTGTTACTTCTTTGATAATTAGCATAAAAGCATGATGACAATATAGTTTGTTTCTTTTATAATGACTAAGTCTTATTTTGACCCAAGTGCCCTAATATTGTATTTCTTTATTTTTAAATTCCAAAGGAAAAAAAAAAAAGTCTAATAATTGTCTCCACTATACATTGGTATTGGCTCTTTTGCCTCAGTTTTCCAAGGTACATAACGTGCATTTCAATATGATTCATAGAGTGATTCTGTGATAGGAATATTTCTGTAAAGCAGACTTTTTACTATTTGTTCTATTATATTGTTTTGGTTTTCTTTTTCAAGAGCACTTATTCATATATTGTTCTTTCTTCCCCATTTATTTTTTCTCTCTATCACATTCTCTAAAAATCTGCTTAACTTTCTAAAATATCTGCTTGCTTTTCTTAATGCATTACTATTGTGTCTATTCTCTTTTATGATCCTTTTAACTTAGTATTTTTTCACACTTTTTTCTTTAATTTCTGATACTGTTCTTTGATTCTATCACATCTCTTCAAATCTCCCCTTTTCAATTACCTCATTTCTGAATTTTTCCTATTTTGATATGTTCGTTTTCATTGCTTTAAAATTTTTCATTCTTAATTTCCTTTATAACCACCTTATTGGTATATGATTAATATACAAAAACTATACATATTCAATGTATGCCACTTTATATGGTTAGAGATAAGTATACACCCATGAAACCATCACCATACATGACTCTAGACAAGGAAATCCCACAGAATGATATGCCCAAAAAACTGGAACCTAATATTATTATTTTAAAAATATTTTTATTGATTTTTAGAGAAAGAAGAAGGGAGAGTGAGTGAGCGAGAGAGAAATATTGATCAGCTGCCTCCTGCACATTCCCTTCCAGGGACTGAGCCAGCAACCCTGGTATATACCCTTATTGTCTTTAAACTTTCTGGATACTATATCTCCCGTTCCCTTCCAACTCACTGACTACAGACCAAATCTGGCCCACCATTTGTTTTTGTAAACAAACTTTTATTGGAATGTAGCCCCCTCCGTGGGCTTACCTATGCCTTTGAAAGTGCTCATGTGGCCATGGCAGATCTGAGTAGTGATGACAGGGACTGTGTGGCTCACAAAGCGTAAAATACTTACTACCTGGCACTTTGTAGAAAGAGTTCTCAGAGCCCTGAACTTGATCATTTCCCTTATTGTCTTTGTCTTTGTTAAATTTGATTACATTCCTAGAACGTTCTCCATGTTAATGTTTGTACTGAAAGAGAATTTCAGCTGATTAGTTTTGAAATCCTTTACCATAGAGCTCATACTGCTCAGCGCATTCCTCCATTACACAGTCCATTGGGTTTTATCTGTGAATTTGATTCTGTGGAACCCTCTTCAGTTTAGCTGCTCTTCTCAGATTGATGTGTTGCTTCCTGTTTGCTTCCAGTACCTTTCAAATTGCTACAACTGTAATTCTCCTTGGAATGGCAGGTGGTTCCAGCAGAGCAGTTAGTTCCAGTTTCTAGTTTTCTCAAGACATTCCCAGCTCTCCCGGCATCATGTTCTGAGTGTTTTTATATCCCAGCACCTAGTAGTTTGGGTCCCAGCTCTATGGGGTCCATGTACCCCAAGGTTTCAGGTGATAACAATCTCAACCTCTTCCCCTCATTTCCCCACAATTAAAACGGGATGATGGTAGTTGCTTTTTAAAGCGGCATACACTTCCCACTTGTTATTTTGTATTTTCAGTCCTTCAGTACTGTTTAACCAACTTCATATGTTGTATTTTCTTTTTTTAACTAACTGGTGACCTTATTATTCTGACAGAACCTTGGTTAATACCAGCATTAAAACCTGTGTTAGCAAAGATCCTTTTAAGTGGGTGCTGCTGTATAATGGTGATAGCTATGCAAAATATTATGAGAGAAATTTGTTGGCACTTACCAACATTTAAATATGCATGCTTTGATTTAGAATTTTATTCCAAATAATCTACCCCAAAGAAATATATGATATATGCATAATGATATAAATACGTACATCTTGTGTATATTTTAGCTATTGAAAAAGTAGGAAGGAACTAAATATGCATAAAACAAGACGTTTAAATAAAATATAAAGCATCACATTTTATGAAATGCTATGCAACAATTAAAAAGAATCATATAAGCCCATGTAATAATCAGGACCAAACAATGTATACATTATGCTTCTATTTACTTATGGACATGTTTAATATATTAGAAATATACATAAGTCATATATATATTTACATATTTAAATATATATATGAATGACAAGAAAAAGACAAGAAGCCTCAGCCTGGATTATGAGCAGGGATTAGCTCTGTTGAGGGAATTGAGAATGTGGTTGATGAGAGTGTGATTTGTTCTACATACTCTATGGTATGAAATGTTCACAGTGATAATTTATTCATGTGTTACTTATACAATAAACGATCAGTATCAAAACAACAACAAAGGATTAAGCCTTCTAAGGAGCTTGGAGGAAAGAGGTGTTGACTCTCTGGAGGGAAAGTGAGAGATGAAAAGTTAAAAAACAAGAATAAGCAAAGGCTGAAAATTGTTAATGAAATTTTATTTGGAATTCTTCATTAACACTACTCTGAAGTCTGACTCACAGTAGTGCACCCAATAAATATTAGTGGTGTGTGATTATATTATGCTGCCTTAATGTGTAAAGGAAGTGAGGTATGGGCTAAGTATTTTTTTTTTTAATAAAAGCTGAAGAAAGGGATGTCTGAGAGGGGAAAAAATGAATCTCGTTACATTCTGAAATGTTTATGTTTCAATGTTAAGAACTTCATGATTCAATCCTTTATCTCTTTATGTTATTGGTTTCAAAAGGCAGAAAATATATGTGTTTTCAAATTTTCATTTTACTTTTTTATTATGAAATTTTTAAAATTGACCATTTTAAGACTTAAGGAACAACTATTAGAATTATCCAAAACATTTAAAAAAATGAAAAGTATGATTCTACTTCATGCTTCAAGAAATGATTTTGAAAGTGGAAAAATATAAAGTGTATGTAAAAATAGATATTATAATAGTTGCTGTCTAGAATAAAGACATTTAAGACAGTTTCAATTAGATTGCACTCTTTCTAAAGGTGTCTCATTTGGGTATCTGAAGCAAATTGTAGTCTGTCTGATATAAAGATGTTCTAAGGAGTGCAAAGATTATTTGAGGTGAAATGACTGGATCTAAGCCAATGCAAATCTTTTGATTGTCTGAGAACGAATCCTTTCAGAGTTGAGCAGCTAATCTAAATGCACCAATCACATTGCTGCTGACAAATTTTGCTAATAACCAGTGTGAAGAAAAGCTTTTGACTGGTAAAGATGTACCAGATAAACACTGAAAAAGCACCCATTCAACTGAAGCCTGAGAATGACTAGTCAACAGCACTTTAGAATGAAGTACATTGCTGTAAGTATGCCTGACATTTTCCATCTCTTTTCTAACGCAAAGCATATTGCCTTTATCTCAGCACTACACTGTTTCTGTAGAATACTCTTCTTTAACTTTATTGCTTTCATGAGGAAATGTTAATGATGTTATCTTAAAATACTTATTTAATTTGAACTCTGAGAATAATCTTGCCTTCTGAAGAAAAGTGTATACATATGCAATGTATATCCCAAATTATTAGAAATATTTAACATTAGAATTATTTTTATCTTTGAGTAATTAGATTATAAATCTTTTATTTCCTTCTTTCACTTCAGATTCTCAATGCGTTTGCAGATAACACACATTACTTTTATACCAGAAAAAATAAGTAACTAGAAATTATTTTTATTAAATATGGCATTGATGTTTCTCTTCCTCTCCCTTCCTCTCTGAAATCAATAAAATAAATTAATAAATACAGCATTCATTTCTTTTGTGTGTGTGTGTCCTTATACCATTATTTTTAGTTCTTTTGTTTGTTTTTTATTGTTGACACTATAACAACTATCCCCCATTCCCCTCAACCTTTACCGATCTCCACCCAGCTCCCACTCCCCCTTTTGCAAGTGTGAATTTAAAAGTTTTGATGAGAGAAAAAGAAGTTATCTTACCCATTAGGAATCTAAGCTATGTTGCTTAGTAATAGACTACTGGAAGTGTTTTTACAAGAGCTTATGAATTTTGTACTGATTCATAATACTTTTCTGTATAAAGAATTTTCCTGCATCTCTTAAGCACCTGAATTTGGCCTCTGTTGGAAATTTTCTTCTATTGGCACTATTATGGCACTATTATTATACTGGTGTTCCTCTTAAAATTCAGGTGTTGTAACCCTAATCCCCAAAGTGAGGATATTTGGAGGTGGAGTCTTTGGAATGTGATTAAGATTAGATGAGATCATGAGGGTGGAGCCCTCCTGATGAAATTAGTGCTCTTACCAAAGGAAGAAGTGATAGGAAACCTTTCTCTGCCATGAGCAAATTCATAGAGATGGCTATCAGCTGCCCAGAAAGAGGGTTCACATCTGGACCTGAACTGGCTGGCACACTGATCTTGGACTTTCCAGCCTCCAGAATTATAGAAATAAATGTTTGCATCTAAACTACCCTGTGTGTGGTAATTTGCTGAAGCAGCATGAGTTAAGACAGCACTGTAGCCTCTTTCCATCTTTTTAACCAATACTAACTTCCCTTTATCCTAGGAACACCTGTCATAGAAGATTTGGTACAATTTGTGATTGAACTTGACCTGGAAGCCATAACATTTATGTGATAGCAATTAATGAATTACCAAAAAGCATTACATAAAACTTTTCATACTGAATAAGAAATTGAGCATGGTTCCCAACAAAATATCAGGGAGAAAATGTGGTGTTATAGAAATCACATAAAATAGTGACCTAGCCCAGTTTGTGAGGCTCAGTGGTTGAGCACCGACCCTTGCACCAAGAGGTCACCAGTTCAATTCCCAGTCAGGGCACATGCCCGGGTTGCAAGCTCAAACCTTGAGATTGAGCAAGAGGCAGCCAGTCAATGTTCTCTCTTATTGATGTTTCTATCGTTTTCTCCCTTTCCCTTCCTCTCTCTTTCCCTCTGAAAAATCAATAAACACACATTTAAAAAAAATAGTGACCAGAGGTAACAAGTTCCGTTTTGTTTGCTTGTTTGTTGTTTTCCAGCTAGCTATATGACTCTGAGAAAGTTACTGAAATATTCCGACCTCTAATTTCCCCACTTGTGAAATAGAGGAGGATTAAATAAGTTATTTCTTCCAGCTTTATAAATCTATACTTTTCTCCATGCAGTTAAGAAGTTCTCAATCAACAAAGTAAACAGGAGAAAAATATTAAAACTGTCTTATACTGCTCAGGAGTTGATTTTATTTGACCAAAACAAATCAAGCATCATGAAAAATTGAAGAGCATGTTTCTAATATTTCATTCCACAATTGTCATAGCATGTATTCATGTCTATCTCTGCACCAAAATCTTACATAAGAATTTATTTTAAAAGGAAAGGATACAACCTGGGATATAATGGAACCCTATTGTTCTGGCTTATATATAAAAATAAGGTTAAATGCTTACCTTTACTTCCTGCTCTGACATATACTAATTTGTGACACCCTCTATCTGTACCCACTATTTCCTTTTATGTCATATTATTATTTAATTTGTGGATTGGAGAAATAAATATGTTGTGGAAACTTTCTGTACAGATACTTAATTCCTTTTCATTTCAACTTAAGATATATAGCTTCATAAAATATTCCCGAAAGATGGTAGCTTTTAAATTGCTCCCACTTTCCTCAGCCACCAAGGGACTAGAAAGATTTGATTTTTTATACATATATATTATGAAAAGTTATTATGCTGTTTTTAATCCTGTATAATTTCTTTTTTATTCCCTAACTAACTCTGTCTTCTTTGTAAACAGGTACAATAGATGACATCCAAACCAATGATAAATGTCTATGTGCATATTATCCAAGTATCTTTGTATCTCTCAATAACTATACCATATGTACATGAACAACAGATCTGAACAGTAAGTAAATAGATAAAAAGCAATGATTTAGAAAATAGTATGTATTGGCTGACTATCTGTATAGTCATAGTTGATACCCTAATACATTAAGAAAAGAATCACAGCTGTGACTGATGAAAGATATTCCAAAGCATCTGCCAGACATGGTTCCACCAATTAGCAGAATAGTTTTAATTTCAATCTAAAAATTTTCAAATTAATTCCATTGGAAATGAGAGAACATTCAGTAATTTTCAAACAGAAACATATCCCAATGTGGTATTCTTTGAGGATCTGGGAAGACAGTGAAGTTGCTAGTCTGTACCAGGTGTTCTTGACAAAATTGATCCTTTGGTAATAGATTTGAAATCTCAGTTCCTATTTCAAAACTTACTCATCATCCAAAAGAATTTTAAGTAACTTTTGCAAATAGAAACTTTTACTTGAACTCTAATCAGCTTGTGTTATTGTTTCTAAATTCTTTGAGTCAATATAAACCCAAAATCCTTGCTGGAAAATCTGACAGTGACAATTTCCATCCCCACACTGACCCAGACAGAACTTGGCATGAAATCCTCTAGGGAATGACTGGGTCCCAGCTTTGCCATCTGACCACTAGTGGGCAGTCGCAGCCCTTGGTTCTGAGGAAACGTCATCTCTCAGAGGGGAATTGGGGTCAACTATTTCAGGGGCAGTTTTTTCACTGCTTAATCCAACCTGGCTGACTTAATGATACAAAGTGTAGATTTACTGCCTCTGTCCCCTGAGTACCCAGCCACCACCTTCAGTCTAAAGGTAATTCCACCTGGTAATTAACTGTGAAATATTGAGTGGCCAGTGTCTGACCTGAGTGTTTGTGCCAAGTAAAAGTTTCCCTTGCATTTTTTCTTCTTTCTCGTTCACTGCCAGCTTGTGTATATGTGTGTTTTTAAGTATTAACTCTCATGGAAGCACATGCCTATTTAAAATTCCCAGACGATGAGTCAGACCCGTTCAGTGAGGTTCCTGGAGAGTCACATGATATGGTTTGAAGAAATTTCACCTTATGAAAGGTTGAAGGGAAAAAAATCAGAATAGCTTTTTCAGATTTATATATAGGTATACATATACACATGTATACATATGTATATTTGCATATATATGTATATATTTGTGTGTGTATAAACATTATATACATAATTTTGCATTGGTATACACAAGAGAGAGAAACAGACAGAAAGACACATACATGTTGGAAAAAAATTCCTTTGCTTTTGTTTTTGTTTTTTACATATCTGGTAGATATTTTAAAAAGTGTGATCCAATAACTCATGCTTCTTTGAAACAAGAGAAAACAAAAGCCCTGTAGCCAGGCATGTTGCACATGGATTTCAGTTAAGTATCTACCCCCTGGATTAAGACAAGTGAGACTAAAAATTTGATTCCAATATGATAGAGAGATAGCATAGCTTAGCATTAAGATATTTAAGTTGTTTTATTCACTATCTGATAATATGCTTTAGGTTTATCTGGGTCTCTAAAAATATCTGTAGTATAATCCTTACTTTATTTTAAATCAGTTTGATGCTTCATTGTACTACTAACATATCTTGTGAGTTTGAACAATAGAGTAGGCTGCCACTTGTTAATAAATCGAAATCATAGTAATTTTGAAGCTTTTCAAATTAATTTTTCTATATAATTTCTCAAAGTGTAAACTCATTCTAGGAGTGATTTTTGGAATGGAAAAGCCTAATTTGCTAATGAACTCTAGCTATAGGAGGGATTGAGTCACTTCTCATGAAAAAAAATGATTAAATATTAAGTATTCTAAAAAAATCCTGCCTCAGGATCAACATGGTCAGATGTCAAAGAGTGGGAGAGTTTCTTAGAAGAAAACGGTTCTCTTCACAATATTGTGAGAGCACATACATTTTTAAGGAGTGTCTTGGTGCTCTAAGGTATCATGGAAGAAGTAACACCAACTAATTGGCTGGATTCATTCATTTAATAAACATTTATTGAGAACATACTATATGCCAGACATTGCTAGATGCTTGAGATTCAAAGAAAAGTATAATATGGTTCCACTCACAAGTACTCCCAGTTAGTGGGATGAGAGTTACATAAGCAAATAGCTATATTTAAGGAATGTGGAAAGTGCTATGAAAACACAGGTGCAGGAATGACTAACTTTGTCTAACAGAATGTGATAAAACTTAACAGAACAGGTGACACTTGATTCAGATCCTTACAGATAAGTAGGAAATAACTTGCTGAAACTTAGTAAAGCAGAGGAAAAAATATTAAGTTGAGGAGGGGGATTTGAAAGAGAAAGGCTTATTAAAGGCATCATTTATGACTAGCCAGAACAGGCCTGTACTTGGAAGCCTGGAATGTGCTATTCATTTAAGTCTTTATTCTGGGCTGTTCCAGAAGCTAAACATGTCCTAGACTAAGGTTGATCTAGGTTTTCTCTCATCCATTCTCTGTCTCTGTCTCTGTCTCTGTCTCTGTCTCTGTTTCTGTTCTCTTTATCCTGGTCTGATTCCTTCATCATTAGCCTTGAATCATTCTCCCTTAAAGACTGGCACTACTCTCCAATTGGACACCACAGTTTCATGACACCATACTAACTGACAGCCCAGATTTACTGCTATTGTAGGGGGAATCTTATTCTGCCTAACTGATCCAGTGCACTGTGGCCAGGAATGGAGTCACAGTATGAAGATATGAATGGAAGCAGCTGGCTGTGTTGACTCCAGAAGTCACCAACTATATATGATAATCCCAGTTTGGACACACCAAGGGAATTTGGAGGTATAATATGTCACAGATGCCTTTTGCAGAATGCCAATTTAAATTTTCTGAGAGGCGATCTTCTATGACATTTACCTCATTTGATAACTATTTCTGGGGTTCTTGCAAAAAAAGAGGGGGTGCTGGCATGTCCAGGAAGGTGTATTTTTTCATGAACAGGAAAATAATGGGTTGAGTCATAGAACTGGAGTCAATATGGGGATTTGTGAATTATTTCTTTCTTTTCCCCCTCTGGTTACCACCTTTAATTAAGTAAAGAAGGCCTATTACAATAGGGTTAGCTGTAATGCAAAAGTTACATAGAACTGGAAATAACTTCTTTGGAAGTCAATTCCTTCCTGGGGTCTGAACATGAAAAGTAAGTGACAATAAGGTTCTGAGGCTCATATATAAGTAGAGGCTGTAAATAAATGATTAACTGGAATTTCTCCCAACATATTTAAGTGAGACCTTAAGCTTTGTTTTATTTCTTTGTTATTTTTATTCTAAAACTATTTAAATTCCTTATATCAAATCTGGTTATCAGGTCATAAGAAAGTGGACTATTCATTATGATTTGAGTTATTTTGTGAAAATTATTGATAAATACTTTGATTCAACAGTTCCATGAACCTGTTAGTTTTCAGATCTAAAAAAAATTCTGAGTCACAATAATTAGCTCAAATTTACAGTGGCGGGGGGTAAAAGCATGGGGTGGGGTGGGGAATCAGGTGGAGGGGAGCTATGGGGGAAAAAAAAAAGAGGAACACCTGTAATAATCTGAACAATAAAGATTTATTTAAAAAAAAATAAAAGTAGTTCTTATAGAGCCCTGGCCAGGTAACTCATTGGTTAGAGGATCATCCCAATATACCAAGGTTGCAGGTTTGATCCCAGTCAGAGCACATGCAAGAATCAATGAATGAGTGCATAAATAAGTGAAACAATAAACCTCTCTCTCTCTCTCTCTCTCTCTCTCTCTCTCTCTCTCTCTCTCTCTCCTTTGACCCACATTCTCTCTTTCTTTCTCTTAAACCAATAAACAAAAAATGAAATTAAATTAGATCTTATAATAAATAAACTCCCAAGTATCAGTGGTTTATTGCTTCCTCAGTTAAAGTCCAAAGTGGGTGTCCTGACTGCTAGCTGGCTCATCTCCATGTTTCAGGAAGCTCATCCCATTCCAAACAGAGGTTCTACCATGGTCCACAGTAGTTTCCAAGGTCACTGTGAAAGAGGAAAGAATCTAGAGAATTAAACGCAGGAAGATTTTATGGGCCAAGCCTAGCAATGGTGCACATCACTTCCACCCATACATATTAAATTGGCCAGCAGTCAGTCATGTAGCTGTGCATAATTGCTAACTTAGCTGTATTTTCCCCCAAAAGAATAAGAAATAAATGAGCTGAAACTAGCTGCTTTCCTCATGAAGTTCTTGGAAAAATCTCTCATAGAGCTTACCTTGTAATGACTAATAATAAAAAGGTTGTAACTTTAACATAAGTTGATTTGAAAAGTCACTCAGGCAAATTTAAATCTATCATATAGTTAAATTACTAGGACAAAGTTCTTGTTATGCTTTTGTTTTCTATAACCCGAATAAGCATTGAGTAGCTTGAAAACTACATACAACACTTTGACACTTAATTGAAAGTAGGGTTCCAAACTCTTTGGACTGTGTGTTGTTATCCAAAAAGAGAAATAGAAATGTTCTAAATATGAAGAAATGCACTACCCTTTTCCTATCAAGATCATCGTGTGTGTTTTTTGTGTTGTTGTTTTTTTTTTTAATATTTAATTTATTGTTCCTTGTTGTGTAAATGAAATACTCCTGGAAATTGTTAACAAAATACTTCATTATTCTTAAATAAAATGATGACAATTTTATGCTTAATTATTATTTTAGTTATCACTGTGCTATTGTTACATTCTGTTCAAATTTATAATACACGTTTTCTCATACGCTTTATGTAATTTTAGAACATATTTAATATTGTCCCCAACATGTTTCACTTTCTTTAGTTCTGGGAAATTACACTTATATTTCTTTAGATTTTTATATTCCAGTAGTTCTACTGGTTTCTTATATTTATAAGAAATTATGGTATCTCCCGGACCTCTGTGCCCAGAAGGTCAGGGAGAAACTACACAGTGCCAAGCCGCGTCCCTGAGGACAGGCAAGGTCTGAAGGATTTTAGACCATAGAGTCTGGATTTGGGATCTGAGCTCAAAGGCAGCCTTTAAGAGCTGCCGGACCTCGGAGTGCCGGCAAGAGAGGAACTGGCAGAGACGCGGTCCTTCCTCGCGCTGGGGCCTGCGCCTTTCCCCACTGAACCTAGTTCGTGGGACCTTTTGGAGACAGGCGCTTACCTATGACAGAAGTGCGGGAGAAGGGGTAGAGTTGTGGAACCTGGGCAGAGTGGGCAACGGACGGTCTAGGAGAAGTGGTAGCAAGTCTGGTGCTGAGTCATATCTAAGCCCACAGAATCCATTTTCTCCTGAGAGATAGCCCCTCCCCCCAGTCTCCAGGCAACCAATATAGCCACACCCAGATTCCACCCTGATTAACACCAAGGAATCTGAATACTCCTTAAGGCCATAGGATCTACTCTAAAGAGAAATCTTTAGAAGCTAAGCACCTCAATTACACTAGATAACCAAGCCCAGGAGAACAGAAAGATTTCACCAGTAGCACCATCACCAAAAGAACCTGGGTAGCAAAGCAATTGGATCTACAATTAAAACATTTCAGGAAAACATGGGGAGACAAAAAAGCAATACCCAAAGGAAAGAAAAAGAGGAATCACCAGAAAGGGAGTTAAATGAAATTGAGGCTAGCAGCTTAACAGAGAGAGAATTCAGAGTAATGGTTCTAAGGATGTTTAAACGGATGGATGACAAATACACACAACTCAATGACAAATACACACAACTCAATGAGAACTACAAGGAGCTGAATGAAAATGTCACCAACATGAAAAAAAACCAAGAGGAGATGAAGAACGACATAGCTGCAATAAAGAACACATTGGAAGGCTTAAACAGTAGACTAGAAGAGACTGAGGACCACATCAGTGAATTAGAAGACAAGGTAGGAAAACACACACAAACACAGCAGCAAATGGAAAGAAGACTTAAAAAGCAAGAGGAGAGCCTAAGGGAGCTTTGGGACAACACAAAACGAAACAATATTAGAATAATAGGGATACCAGAAGGTGAGGAAGAGAAGCAAGGAATAGAAAACCTGTTTGAAGAAATAATGACGGAGAACTTCCCTGATATTGGCAAGAAAAAAACTATGCAAGTCCAAGAAGTACATAGAGTCCCAAACAAGTTGAACCCCAAAAGACCAACACCAAGACACATCATAATTAAATTGGCGAATACCAATGACAAAGTAAGAATCTTAAAGGCTGCCAGAGAGAGACAGAAAGTTACCTACAAGGGATCTCCTATTAGAATATCAACTGATTTCTCAACAGAAACACACCAGGCCAGAAGGGAATGGAATGAAATATTCAAAGTGATGCAAAGCAAGGGTCTGAATCCAAGAATACTATACCCAGCAAGGTTATCATTCAAAATTGAAGGGGGAATCAGGAGCTTCACAGACAAAAAAGGGCTAAGAGAGTTTATCACTACCAAGCCAGCAATGCAAGAAATGCTAAAGGGACTGCTGTAAAAAGAAGAAAGAGAAAGGCAAAAAGAAACACAAACACTAAGGGGGAAAATATGACAAAAAACATGTACTTGTCAATAATAACATTAAACGTAAATGGATTAAATGCACCAATCAAAAGACATAGGGTAGCTGAATGGATAAGAAAACATGACCCATATATTTGCTGTCTACAAGAGACTCACCTCAGAGCAAAGGATTCACACAGACTGAGAGTGAAGGGATGGAAAAATATTTTTCAAGCAAATGGAAATGAGAAAAAAGCTGGGGTAGCAATACTTATATCTGATAAAATAGACCTCAAAGTAAAGGGCATAACAAGAGATAAGGAAGGCCACTACATAATACTAAAGGGAGCAATTCAACAAGAAGATATAACTCTGGTAAACATATATGCACCCAACGCAGGAGCACCCAAATACATAAAAAAACTCCTGGAAGAGATCAAGGGAGAGATCGACAACAATACAATCATAGTAGGAGACTTTAATACACCACTGACATCACTGGATAAATCCTCCAGACAAAAAATCAGCAAAGAAATAGCAATTCTAAATGACACACTAGATCAGATGGACCTAATTGACATCTTCAGAGCATTTCACCCCAAAGCCTCGGAATATACGTTCTTCTCAAGTGCCCATGGGACATTTACAAAAATAGACCACATATTGGGTCACAAACAAAGCCTCCCTAAATTCAAAAAGATTGAAATCCTATCAAGCATTTTCTCAGACCACAATGGCATAATATTAGAAATAAACTATAATAAAAACATTCCAAAAAATTCAAACACGTGGAAACTGAAAAGCATGCTATTAAACAATGATTGGGTGATCAACGAGATCAAAGAAGAAATTAAAAACATCCTGGAGAATAATGACAATAAAAACACAACAATGCAAATGCTATGGGACACAATGAAAGCAGTCTTGAGAGGGAAGTTTATAGCTCTACAGGCCTACCTCAAAAAACAAGAAAAAATGGTAATAAATCTTCTAACTCAACAACTCAAAGAATTGGAAAGAGAGCAACAAGAAAAGCCCACAGTGAGCAGAAGGAAGGACATAATAAAGATCAGAGCAGAAATGAATGACATAGAGACCAAAAAAACAATACACAGGATCAACAAAACCAAGAGCTGGTTCTTTGAAAGGATAAACAAGGTTGATGAACCTTTAGCCAGGCTCACCAAGAAGCAAAGAGAGAGGACCCAAATAAACAAAATCAGAAATGAAAGAGGTGAAATAACAACAGACCCCACAGAAATACAAAGGATTGTTAAAAAATACTATGAACAACTCTATTCTAACAAACTACACAATCTGGAGGAAATGGACACATTCCTAGAAAAATACAACCTTCCAAAACTCACACAGGAAGATTCTAAGAATCTCAATAGGCTGATAACTATGGAAGAATATGAAGCAGTCATCAAAAAGCTTCCAGCAAACAAAAGCCCAGGGCCTGATGGCTTCACAGGGGAGTTTTACCAAACATTCAAGGAAGAACTAAAACCCATCCTCCTCAGACTATTCCAGAAAATTCAAGAAGAAGGAACACTTCCAAACTCCTTCTATGAGGCCAGCATCACCCTAATACCAAAACCAGACAAAGACAACACAATGAAAGAGAATTACAGCCAATATCCCTCATGAACATAGATGACAAAATCCTCAACAAAATTCTAGCAAATCAGTACATCAGAAAGATTATACACCATGACCAAGTAGGATTTATCCCAGGGATGCAAGGATGGTACAATATTCGCAAATCAATAAACGTGATACATCACATAAACAAATTGAGAGATAAAAATCACATAGTCATATCAATTGATGCAGAAAAAGCATTTGATAAAATCCAACACCCTTTCTTGATAAAAACTCTCAGCAAGGTGGGAATAGAAGGATCATACCTGAACATAATAAAAGCCATATACGACAAACCCACAGCCAACATCATACTCAATGGGCAAAAACTAAAACCATTTCCCCTAAGAACAGGAACAAGACAGGGATGCCCACTCTCACCACTCCTGTTTAATATAGTGCTGGAAGTACTAGCCATTGCGATCAGACAAGAAGAAGAAATAAAAGGCATCCAAATTGGAAAAGAAGAAGTAAAACTGTTCTTATTCGCAGATGACATGATACTGTACATAGAAAACCCTAAAGACTCCATAAAAAAATTATTAGACTTAATAACTGAATTCGGTAATGTAGCAGGATACAAAATTAATGCCAAGAAATCTATGGCATTTCTATACACCAATAATGAACTTACAGAAAGAGAGACTAAAGAAACAATCCCATTTACCATCGCACCAAAAAAATTAAGATACTTAGGAATAAACTTAACTAAAGAGGTAAAAGACCTATACGTAGAAAACTACATGACACTGAAAAAAGAGATAGAGGAAGACATAAACAGATGGAAGAACATACCATGTTCATGGATTGGTAGAATCAACATCATCAAAATGTCCATACTACCCAAAGCAATCTATAAATTCAATGCACTTCCCATTAAAATACCAACAACATATTTTACAGACCTAGAACGAAATTTCCAAAAATTTATCTGGAATAAAAAAAGAACCCGAATAGCTACAGCAATCCTGAGAAAGAAGAACAAAGTAGGTGGGATCTCAATACCAGATATCAAGTTGTATTACAAAGCTACTGTTCTCAAAACAGCCTGGTACTGGCACAAGAACAGACATATAGATCAATGGAATAGAATAGAGAACCCAGAAATTGACCCAAATCAATATGCTCAATTAATATTTGACAAAGGAGGCATGAACCTTCAATGGAGTCAAGACAGTCTCTTCAACAAATGGTGTTGGGAAAATTGGACAGATACATGCAAAAGAATGAAGCTAGATCACCAACTTACACCATACACAAAAATAAATTCAAAATAGATAAAGGACTTAAACATAAGACGGGAATCCTTGAAAATACTAGAGGAATCCACAGGCAGCAAAATCTCGGACATATGCCGAAAGAACTTCTTCACTGATACTACTCCTAGGGCAATGGAAGCTAAAGAGAAACAAATGGGACAACATCAAAATAAAAAGCTTTTGCACAGCAAAGAAAACTATCAATAAAACAACAAGAAAGCCCACTGCATGGGAGAACATATTTGCCAATGATATCAATGATAAGGGTTTAATCTCCAACATATACAGAGAACTCATACAACTTAACAAAAAGAAGATAAACAACCCAATCAAAAAATGGGCAACTGATCTAAGTAGACACTTTTCGAAAGAAGACAGAAGGCAGGCCAAGAGACATATGAAAACCTGCTCACAGTCACTAATCATCAGAGAGATGCAAATCAAAACAACAATGAGGTACCATCTCACACCTGTCAGAATGGCTTTTATCAACAAATCAACAAACAACAAGTGTTGGCAAGGATGCGGAGAAAAAGGATCTCTTTTGCACTACTGGTGGGAATGCAGACTGGTGCAGCCACTGTGGAGAACAGTATGGAGTTTCCTCAAAAAAATAAAAATGGAACTCCCATTTTACCCAGTGATCCCACTTCTAGGAATATATCCCAAGAATCTAGAAACAGGCATCAGAAAGGAAATATGCACCCCTATGTTCATAGCAGCACAATTCACCATAGCCAAGATTTGGAAACAACCTAAATGCCCATCAGCAGATGAATGGATTAAAAAACTGTGGTATATCTATACAATGGAATACTATGCTGCGGTAAAAAAGAAGGAGTTCCTACCATTTGCAACAATATGGATGGAGATGGAGAATATTATGTTGAGTGAAATAAGCCAGGCAGAGAAAGATAAATATCACATGATCTCGCTCATTTGTGGAATATAATGAACGACATAGACGGATGAACAAGAACAGATCCAGAGGCTGAGAAACGTCGATCAGAACATCATACCTCAGGTAAGGTAGGGAAGGGTGGGGGTAAGATGGAGAGATCAACCAAGGGACTTGTATGCATGCATATGAACCTAATCAATGGACACAGACAACAAGGGGGCGGGCCATTAAGATAAATTGTTTCATGTGACAAAAATTTTTAAATGAAACTCTCTGTAGACTGAAAATTATTTTGGAAGGAAACAAAGAGAAGTTTCATTCAAAAGTCATAAGGATTGTAATTGAAAGTCAATATATTTGGGCGCTTGAACTAAAGTAAGTAATTTGTGTTTTTGCCTCCCTGACAAAGTTTATATAAAGCTACAAAAAGAAATTGACAGCCAGTTTGAAATGGAATTGCCAGGGCCTAGGGCAAAGAATATCCTTACATGATATTATTCTACAATCTCATTATAATCTTAGGTATTTTACAACAGCATACTTTACAATTATCCCAAACAAACTTATAAACTAATTCTTTGAATGGTGGGCAGCAATTTAAAAAAAAAAAAAAAAAGGGACATGAAAGGATTTAATCCCTTGCATAAGGAATTAAGGCACTGGGAAGGCACTTGAGCATCCTATATTGGCCCCTCTTGCCCTTTGTGCCAAGAGGGACCCTCTTCTCACAATCCAATTGCCCTCAGCTGTTACCTGAGCTTTCTGTTCATGCTGAGCTTGAAGCCTCATGGGGGCTGGTACCAGGGATCTGTCTCACATCCAATTATGTGAGCTGGGCCCTCACTGGAGAAGAAACCCGAGTTCCCCGAGCTATGTGATCAGCACCGGGACCCTGCCAGCAGGCCAGGGGTTCCCAAGGCAGGTGCTGGGTGTGGAGGCCATGGGGTCATAGGCTACCAAGGAGACAGAACTGAACCTCACAGCACCCTGCTTGGCCCCGGAGGATGGCTGGCTAGCCAGAGACGGGTAAGATTCCTCAAGGAAGGAACAACCTAAGACAGGCACAGTCGCAGAGGGGCCATCAGGAGAGAACTTGGGGGGGCAACAGAAGTGGGGCACAGACCCTCACCCCCCAACATTGCAGGGGCTTGAACCCTCACCCCCTTCTAAAGGAGGTCTCCTACCCCCATGGCTGCTTTGGGCTTCCCACACCCAGCTCAGATCGGGACCCAGGCAACAGAAAGAGACCCGGCCCAGCTCACATCGAGATACAGGTGACAGACAGAGACTTGGCCCAGCTCAGATCGGGACCCAGGTAACAGACAAGAGACTTGGCCGACAGCAGTTGCCCTATATCTAAATTCAGCTGAGCATTTGGAATGCTCAGGGCCCACTCAAGAATGCAAATAATCCTTTCCACTAATATTTACAGGGTAAACTAAGATTGTTGGTAGAGTATTAAATTAGACAGTAAAATAGTAATCGAGTTTTCAGATTAATTTAAATAGGCTAATTGAAATAAGTGAATATTCAAGTACTGGACAAAAAGCTATTCTTAAAGCAATAACTAAAATTTCTATTGGTAGTTCATCTCATGGTAAAATTCCTGAATATGCAATGAACCTAAAGCAGTCATATGTGTGGGGGAAAAAAAATTTTTTTTTTAAATTTAAAGTTATCAAGACTGCATTATAAAATTTACAAAAACCTCCATTAAAAAAAAGGGGGGGGGGAATAGTAGGGCAATATCATGTAAGGAAAAATATCCTATAAGTAAATTACATCTAGAAAATTTTTACTTTACCAAATTAAGGTTCATTTGCAATGCTAACAGCAAGACGGCCATTAAAAACACACATGGTGTCTAAATAAGACAAAGGAAAATCGTTTGAACAAAAATAAAAAGGATCCCAAATCAATTATATAGAAAATATTCCTTTATTAACTTGTGGTCGAGAATATATTTGTATATTTTCAGAAAACAACCCCAAGACCAGATGGATTCCTGCAACAGAGAGGAATTGACAGGAGTGCTCCAACCACGAAGACAAGAGGAAAAAACAGTTCAGAGATGGAAGACGCTGACAACGCCTTGC
The DNA here is from genome assembly GCA_026230045.1 of Corynorhinus townsendii. Classification (NCBI taxonomy): domain Eukaryota; kingdom Metazoa; phylum Chordata; class Mammalia; order Chiroptera; family Vespertilionidae; genus Corynorhinus; species Corynorhinus townsendii. The sequence goes on along the minus strand of JAPDVU010000002.1, from coordinate 146,681,076 downwards.
CATGGGAGCAGTCAGCAGCTGTGCACCGCTGCAGGTTGCCTAGGACCAAACCAGAGAGGGTCGGACCTGCATTGCCACCATGTGCCCACCATCCAGATATCACTGCTGACATGTACACATAAGGAACTGTTGGACATTGAAATTGGGACTCAAACATTTTTTTGTTTTGTCTTGTTTTGTTATTATATGTTTATTTCTAGTCTGCAAAGGCAAAACTTTTTAAAGAAAAGAAATGGTGGGAAAAAGATACAGAGGCAAAGAAGCATTGAACAGACTGTCAAACTACATTGGGAAGACAGGGGTGGTTGGGCGAGGAGGGCTGTAAGAGACCAACCGAAGGACTTGTACGCATGCATATAAGCACAACCAATGGATATAAGACACTGGGGCGGGGGGGAGGGTGGGCAGGTGAAGGCATGTCCTGGGGGGTAGGGGAGGTCGGGGGGGGAGATCAAAGGGGAAAAAAAAAAGGAGACATATGTACTACTATTTGTAATACTTAAAACAATAAAAATAAAATTAAATTAAAAAAAAAACAAACAAACAAAAAAAAGAAATTATGGTAAAAATTAATTTTGTAGGTTGGGAAAAGAGGGAATGCAGTGGTATAATTGTTTGTTTTGTTTTTGTTTTTTAATCAGTTCCAGTCCCCTGGATTTTTTATCTGTACCTATCATTATAGTCTCTAGATGAAGTTTGAAGTTATGATTGGAATCTTGGAAAAAGTTGTCAGATGAAATCTTGGAATACCCAAGAAATAACACAATGCCACAGAGTAAATATGATTGATAATATCATAGCTCATTTTTAACAGATGTCAAAAGAAGGGAAATCAAGCTGCTATTCCACATACTGAGCCCTTGTTCACTTAACAGAAGATCTTTATAAGTAAATCATAATTCACTGGGGTAGGTGATGGGCATTTGGATTACTTTCGGACTTTCACTGGAAAAAGACATATCCTAAAAATCATAATTTCTAGAAAAGATGCTTATATATCCCTTTATTTCCTTGTCTTTATATTTAATCATGATGTTTAGTTTGATATTTGTAAATGAATCTAATTAAGGAAAGTTTCTTTTTAGTAATAGGACCATATTCGTGGAACTCTAAAAATCTCATCTATATCCAGCCTTAAAATTAGTTTTCCAATATGTAACTGCCAAATGAAGTCCCAATTTCCAACTGTGTGCTAGTTGGGAAGGAGTATAGGTGGCACTTTTTAACAATGCATGCATGTAAAATAATTTGTGGAAAGAAAAAGAAAAACAATTATAACTGAATTTAGTTAAAGAAGATGTTTTGTTTCTTTCCTGAATTCAACTTTCTATTGAATCAGATTACTTTTCCAAGTATATCATAATATGTGTTGACCATCTCCAATGAAAGGGCAAAGCAGTGGGCTAACTTATCTCCAAAATATGTTCATCAGCATCTGTATATCTCTTTCCTGTGTCAGCCCTCACACCAACTTTGGAGGTATAGACAAACTTCAAAGATACCATGGTTCCTATTCTGCAGTGATTGCAAGGAAGTAAGAAGTTCTACATAAGGGAAAGAGTACTGGTCCTCCATCAAGCATCTGAAGAACTTCTTAGTTTTGAAGCATTGTCTCCCCCCAAATTTGATGCTTATTGATGAACTCTCAGGCCTCTGCAGGTTGGTATGTTATGTTTGATAGCATGAGTGTATTCCCTTTATTTCGATTTCAAAATTAAAACTCAGAAATCATTTTTATATTAAACACACATTTGAATAAGCCCAGAAAAAAAAACACCAACAATTGACTTGGGTTTACTTTGATTACCAGAAGAAGATACAATACTATTAATTTAGTTGAATGAAGGGGAGCAAAAGAATTTTAGACACCATATCTTATTTTAAGTTGAAAATAGTAGGCAAGAATTTAGTTCTGAAAAAATGAAATCCTTGAGTATTGTCAAAAAATGCTGACTGAAATGTATTTATATGTTTAACTTTATGATGTCAGTAGTCTTTAGCAGGGGTCAGCAAAGTTTTCTATGAAGAGCAGTAAATATTTTAGATTCTGCAGGCCACAGGTCTCTGTCGCAACTACTCATTTGTTCATGTATTGTCTACAGCAAGAAATCAGCCATAGACAATATATGAACAAATGAGCATGACTGTGTTCCAGTAAAAATGTATTTACTCAAACAGGCAGTGCGTGGGATTTAGGTTGTAGGTTGTCAACCTCTGGTGTTTAGCAGCCCTCACTTCATGGCTTAACTGCAATTACTCTTCTCTGAGAGAGTCTTAGGAATTATTTTCAAATTATTCATAATTTTAGCATTTCATTTATAATATGGCATAAAATATTTCCCCCCATTTGTTATGAAGAATATGATCCATAAACCTGTCATCTTCTCTGAGCCTTGTTGAGGACAAGGAGAGCCTGTAGGAATTGGGAAATTACTTCATCTGTCAACTTACAGTTAAAGAACTTGAAGCAAGAACATGGTGTTTAGGTCCTACAAGATGCCCTATTTAAAAGGACATTACTGAGAGGCGTAATGTTCAGTACTGCTGGGGACAGTCTTGGAAATAATGACCTACTTTTCCTGAGCAAAGCCAACTCTGAGTGAGGATGATGTCCACAAATGAGGCCTCATAAAAAATATAATTAAACAGTGATGATCCTCAGAGTGAAAGAGCTTTGAGATAATGACAACAGTGGCACGCATTGTACCAACAAGAACAAGATGTCACAATTATATATTTGCAGGTTGATTTAATATGACAGGATTCTTAGCAACAGTGAACTTGGTCTGTCGGTGCATAACAACACAGCCTGTGTGTTCTACAAATGAAGCTCTATTGATCTTTTATAAACTTACACATGTCAGTTAGCAAACTTCCTAATCTAGCTGGATGTTCTTATCAATGGAGGTCCAGTAGAAGTCTTCATCTGCTGTGACATAGCATTTATAAGTCATCCTCTTTATTTAATTAAAGCCTTTTAAAAATTCTCTATGTACATTAAGGTTTTTTTTTTCATTATTTGTTTTTTGAATGATGTTCTCTCACTGCAGAGTCTTAATTATCCTATATTCTCAAGTAACAGATAAATTAGCAGGTAGCTGTTTTGGGTTGTCCTTCACAGTTAATTGAGGAGAGAGAAATGAGCTTTATCAGGAGTTGGCCAATGAAAGCCTTTGGGTCAAATCCAGCCCACCACCTATTTTTGTATGGCCCATAGCTAAGAACAATTTTTATATTTTTAAATGGTTGGGAAAAATTAAAAGCAGAATTTTTGGACCATTGAAAATTATTTTGGAACAGAGCCACGCTTATTATTTTTTAACAAAAATCTATTCCTGCATTCATGCTACAATAGAAGAGACAAGTGGTTGCAATAGAGACAATAAAGCCAGCTAAGCCTAAACTATTTACTCTCTGTCTCTTTACAGAAAAAGTTTGCCTACCCCTGGACTTCATAAACATGCGCATTTTCTTTTTTCACTTTTTATTCTAGTGTGTTATCTCCTTCCCTTTCTAATTTCTACCTTTGCCTTGATTTTTGGTTGTGGTGGGTATTCCAGGATAGAGGTAGGAGCTTAGCCATAGGGGCCCAATTATGAATATGACAATGTACCTTAAATATCCTTGCATCTCTATCCTGTAAAATGCTGAGATCAACCTAGATACTCATTTATCAACATGCCTAACATTTATATAGTACTTTAAAATTCATAAAGCACTGTAACATGCATTGTTTGACTTGATCCTACATAATGGTGGATTCTCTTTGAAAAGGAGAAACCTGAGGATCATACATGTTAATTGAATTTCCAAAAACCATGCAACTAATCAGTGATGGAGAGCAGACTCTAATCTAGACTCTGAATCTTATATTACTTCTACATTGCCACCCTGCCTCAGAAAGTAAGAGATATAAACAAAAAATATGTGATCTGACAGTTTTCTTGTCTAGAAATCAAGCACAAAGCTCATGTTAAATGGATCTGGGAGAACTTCTCCCATCCCTGTCACCATACATAAATCAGTAAGAACTGCAGGGTGGGGTTCATCTCTCTACGTAGAAGACAGAAGTGATGTGTACTTTCATAGCCAGAATAAGTCACACATCAAAGAAAAAAGAATTAAGAGGTAAAACTATAAAGATTTAGGAGGTAAAATAACCAGTGTCCCTAATTCCACCTTGGACCACTAAGACCATACAGACCAAATGTTATGTCTCCCCCAAATTCATGTGTTGAAATCTTTACTTCCAATGTTATGAAATTAGAAGGTGGGGCCTTTGGGAGGTAACTAGGTCATGGGATGGAGTCCTCATGAACCAGATTAGTGCCCTAATAAAAGAGAACCCAGAGAGCCTCCTTTTTCTTCAGCCATGTGAGGAACCAGCAAAAAGACAGGGCTGTCTTAAAACCAGGAAGAGGATTCTCACCTGACACTGAATCTGCTGACTATTTGATCTTAATTTTTTTAGCATCCAAAACTATAAGAAATAAATTTATGGGTTTATAAGCCACCCATTCTATGGCATTATGTTATAGTAGCCCAAGTGGAATAGGATGAACCACTCTCAAACACCAGCCACAGTGATCTCTTGAAAATTCAAATCATTATCTTGTACAAAAAGTCCAAATTCCCACGAGAGTTCACTTTTGCCTTCTCACTCTACTCTCTCCTTTCCAAATTATCTCCTACTATTTTCCCTCTCATTCATCTCACTCTAGCCACAATGGTCTTCTTGCATTGATGAAGGCTGCTCATTTCTACCCTTGCTATTCCATGGTACTGGAGCATTATTACCCAAGATCTCAAGATTTACTTCTTCCCATTATGAGAGATATACTCAAATGGCAACTTGTCTTCAGAGACAGTCTTTGACAACTTCACCCATCTCTCTTTATTCTGGTACCCTGATTTGTTTATTTTTAGCATTATCCTTCTCTAAAATTATCTTATTTACTTATTGGTACAACTGCTTGATATCTATCTTCTTCTTGTAGCATGTAAGTTCCTTTGGCACAAGGACTTTGCCCATCTTTTTCACCAACACCTAAAACCCTGTATGGTACAGAGTACACATTCAATAAATGTATGCTGAGTGGATGAAGAAGTCAAACTGTGTGGTCTTTGAAATACTTTTTCTTTTTTTAATATACCCTTGATGGTAAGACAAAGCATATTATTTCAAACAAAAGACATAATATGACATATCTGTCAAAAATAGGGTAAGAATTATATGAAACAACTAAAGGTTTGTTGCATGATATTCGTGCAAGAATAGGCCTTCCTTCCCCTGGCTTCACTCCCAGCTGCCCAGGAAGTGGCACGTCCTCACTTCTGTCTGGAACACAACTCCTGTAGCTCCCTCTGCCACTCCCTGCTCCCCCTTATAGCAGGCATCCTGCCTGTCCCGGCCGCTCAGCACCTGCATATGCAAATTAACCTGCCATCTTTGTTGGGTTAATTTGCATACCCACTCTGATTGGCTGTGGGCGTAGCGGAGGTACAGTCAATTTACACGTTTGTTTTTTATTTTATTTTTTATATAAATCTTTATTGTTCAGATTATTACAGGTGTTCCTCTTTTTTTCCCCCATAGCTCCCCTCCACCTGATTCCCCACCCCACCCCATGCCCTTACCCCCCGCCACTGTCTTCATCCATAGGAGTAAGATTTTTGTCCAATCTCTTCCCACACCCCTCACACCTGCTTCCCCTGAGAATCGTCAGTCCACTCCCTTTCTATGTCCCTGATTCTATTATATTCACCAGTCCATTCTGTTCTTCAGATTTTTTATTCACTTGATTTTTAGATTCACTTGTTGGTAGGTATGTATTTGATGTCATTTTGTTGTTCATAATTTTAATCTTTACCTTTTTCTTCTTCTTCATCTTCTTAAAGAATACCCTTCAGCATTTCATGTAATCCTGGTTTGGTGGTGATGAACTCCTTCAGCTTTTTCTTGTCTGTGAAGCTCTTTATCTGACCTTCAACTCTGAATGATAGCTTTGCTAGGTAGAGTAATCTCGGTTTTAGGTTCTTGCTGTTCATCACTTTGAATATTTCTTGCCACTCCCTTCTGGCCTGCATAGTTTCTGTTGAGAAATCAGCTGACAGTCGTATGGGTACTCCCTTGTAGGTAATTAACTGTTTTTCTCTTGCTGCTTTTAATATTCTCTCTTTGTCTTTTGCCCTTGGCATTTTAATTATGATGTGTCTTGGTGTGGTCCTCTTTGGATTCCTCTTGTATGGGGTTCTGTGCGCTTCCTGGACTTGTACGTCTATTTCTTTCACCAGGGAGGGAAAGTTTTCTGTCATTATTTCTTCTAATAGGTTTTCAATATTTTGCTCTCTCCCTTCTTCTGGCACCCCAAAAATTCAGATGTTGGTTAGCTTAAAGTTGTCCCAGAGGCTCCTTACACTATCTTCATATTTTTGGATTCTTTTTTCTTTTTGTTTTTCTGGTTGGATGTTTTTTGTTTCCACATATTTCAGATCTTTGGTTTGATTCTTGGGGTACGTTGATCTACAGTTGAGTTTCTGTATATTCTTTATTTCAGACAGTGTATGCTTCATTTCTGACTGATCCTTTTCCATTTTTTTGGCATTCTCATTAAGTTCCTTGAAGGTCTCATCAAGTTTCTCAGCGGTTTTAAGAAGATTCTTGAGTAACCTTATAAATGTGGTTCTGAACTCTATGTCATCCAGTAGTTTCCTTTCCTCCGTTTCTTTCATTCGTGACATGTTTCTTTGTCTCTGCATTTTGGCTGCTTCCCTGTGTTGATGGAGTGGCTTTGTGTGGTAGGTGACCTATAGGGGGCAGTAGTTCAGCCTCCCCAATCACCTGATGTGGACGCTCTTGGTACACCCCTTTGTGGGCTGAGTGCAAAGACTTGGTGCAGTTAAGCCTTAATTGCTGTTGGTATACTGGGAGGAATTGACCTCCAGGCCAATTAGCTGTGAACACTCACTGTGTCTATAATGGAAGAACTGCTGCGCTGAAGACACACTTATGGGGCAGGACTTGTTTCAGTGGGGCTTTGGTGCTCACTGAGTCTGCCTCTTGAATGTGTCACTTATGGATGTGAGGAGTTGAAATCTGGTGTCTCACTCTGACCACTAGGTACACTGGCTTCTGGATCTCCAATGGGGTGCAGGTCAGCTACTGTCTGAGGCCATCCAGCAGGAGCTACAGTGAGAGCTACAGTTTTCTCCTCTTTGCTTGGGGTTTGGAGGTTTTGGAGCTGTCTGTCCCGGGCTGCAAGTTTGCTAGGTTAAGCTGCGATAGGGCAAGGCTTTCTTATGCTAAATACGCTGCTTGGAGCTTGGGTGGGTTTGTAGGTTGTGCAGGGCAGGGTCTCAGGGTGTCACTAGGCTAGGGCGTGGCAAACAGCAATGGCTGCTAGTTAGCTGGCTCTGTGCCCCTGATGGCATCCCGGAGTCCCGTGCCCCAGTGCAGTAAACAATTATTCCTGCGCACAATTCTGCAAGCAAGCCACCCTCACTGGCAGACAGTCCAGCTTCTCCCTGTAGGAGTTTGGGTTCCCCGCGTCTCCCCAGAAACTGGTTTTCAGAGTAGTCGGGGGCTTGTCTCCCTTTGGGTTGAAAAAAGCAACGCCCGCCACCAGCCTGGATCAGGCGCCTCCGTACCTCAGCTTTTCAGCGCTCGTGCACGTCTCAATGCTCTTTTCTCTTTCCTTCTAGTTGTAGAACTTCCACTCAGCCAGCTTTCCCGTGGTTCTGGGTGATAGACGTTTTGTCTTTTAGTTGAATTTTTGAAATTGTTGCGGGAGGCAGCAGTTTAGGTGTTTACCTACACCGCCATCTTGGATTCTCCTACACGTTTGTTTTTTACTAGGTGAAATGTAAGAAGTAAAATCATGACTTAAATCTGGAAAAAATTTAAATTATGTAGGGAGATAGATTGTCTATAGCAATTTTAAATATTTTCACAAGCAAACATTTTTACCTTGATATCTGTTTGAACCCTCAACTTTTCAGTATTGCGCTCTCTTTGTATGTCAAGGCAGGTAGGGGTTAATAGGTGTCTTAGGTTTCTAAATATTCACTTTTTAAAGATAGAGGGCATGGAGCTACTTGAGAAGCTGAGAAATGTCACTTAACCAGCTCCTACTGTAGATCAACTCCTTCAAGGCAAACACATGTTGACTTCCCCCAAATATTAACAATAGCAAGCTTTTCAAATATTAACTCATCAAAGTCATCTGTGGCAAGCGGGAGTATCTGAAATTTTATTTTGTGTGTATGTAGTGGGAGACTAGATTAAAAGTTATATTTAAACACTTTTTAAATAAACATTGTTAAAGAAATTGAAGGTTCTAAAGCTGGACAGTACCTTAAAAACACCATATCTGAACTGAGCAAACTCATTTCTGGAAATGCCTTTTACACTAACAAATATATAACTTTATCACACTTTGCAACAGTCAAGAGGAGTGGTGTTTTAGGAATGCATGGCTCAGTTCTAAGGTGTACATGAGGATGGAGTTGAATTATGCCTCAGACATGGTGATTTACTGGACCATGGAAAGCACATTTACTTCAAGGGGACAAAATGTGCTTAGCATGCATCATCAGGAAACTTAGAAGGGATACTTTTGAAAATAATCCAAATCAACTATACCACAGTGGGATCAAGCTAGAGAAGAGATTAGTGGCTGAAATAGTCAATGTGGAGTTGGTTGCTAAGAAAAGCTTTAGTTTGCATGATTTTGTAAATTTATCAGGATCACTCTAAGGCAGAATTGTGAATTTTTTCTTGGATTTTTTTCCTACATTTCCTTTCTAAGCCTCTGATTTTCCTTTTGGTAGCCTGCATTGTTATCCCATCCAGGCCTAAAACACATTTAATCTTTGGCTGCCAATCTTTGACAATGCCTCAGTTGTCCTTATGTTCTCTCTAACCATTCTTTCTTTATTGGCCAGCTGTCCTTCTTATCCCATAGTATGAGGAATATTGCAATTTATATTTTCTCCCTAAATACTGAAATAAGGTACTTATCATTTTATCTAAAATTATTTATTAAATTCATGTGCTTCAGATGTGCTGGATATGGTGTCCAGTATAGAGAATGATCAGACACGTGCACTTCATGTTTTTTGAAATCTCTGCTAGTTGTCCTTGAGAAGGTAATGCAGTTCACACCAATGAGTTAATGGCTCTTAACAGCAGAATATCTGCTTTTTTTAAAAGATACATAAGGACATGGAGTTTTAAAGGAAAGAAACAATTCTTTAATAGCAGGGTTTAATAGCAGGTACACAAGATAGTCTGAGGAAAGAGATCATTTTCACACTTCTAAAAAGCACTGTATAGGCAAATCCTTATCCTTCTTATTATGGAGGGGCCTGACTGTGCCACTAAAATTACTGAATTAAAGTTAGTGTAACTAGAGGTGGTAACTGGATGGTGGCCTTCCCCTGACAACTAAATGCATGGACCAGGGTATTTATGCACAAAGTAGGAGCCCTTTTTAAATAGCAAGAATCCAATTTCATCGTCATTATTACCTTTGTGCCAAATGACTTGTAAAATAAAATAAATGAGATCTACAGCACCTAGCAAGCAAAGACAACCCCCAATTCATCATTCCCCTGCAAACCTGCACTCTGATGGTCTCAAAATGAGGGTGAGAGAGAGGATTAGTTCTGACCTTCCACTGATCAGAACAAAGTGTTATTCTTGATCTCACTTCACTGATTTCTGACTAGCATAGCATTTTTTTGTATTGTCTTATTTTTCTGTCTTCATAAATCAAAGTAAGGGTCTAAGTAAAGAGCTGCAGGACCTGCTTCCTGGCTGTGGTTTTTAAGACAGAAAACTCTTTTTTGTGCTGCCATTGGAGTCATTTGTACTTGAACAAATAGGCGAATATTCGGATCTAGGTAGAAACTGCTAATTCCATAAAGTCTCCAGAGAAACATAGCACAGCGGATCTTGGGCAGAGATTGAAAACTAGGCCATGCACTCCTCACTGTCTGCCTTCAGATTCCATATTTACATTCTATGCCTGGAACATTGTGTCAGAGAAGTATCACGTGATAATAAGTGAGGAGAGAAATGGGAAAGATCGATTTTTAAAATGTATATGAAGTATTGAGAAACTCCAGTCCTAAGTCTTGACCTGGCTCCTGTGAAAGTTATTTCTAGATATTTGAAACAGTTCCTCGCCCTGTCTCATTGTGTGACCTGGAGAAGAACACTTAGCTTGCGTGTCTAATCAAAATGTATATCTTATTATTGCCACATGAACAGCATGACATGCTGCAGTCATTTTATGTCACTTGAATATCTAGATCAAGTAAAATTTAGACCTTAATGAGTTTTTTTTTTATGTTATCCATGTTGGCATAAAGTGACAGCAAGTCTTTATTTATTTTTTTAAATATACTTTTATCGATTTCAAAGAGGAAGGGAGAGGAAGAGAGAAATAGAAACATCAGTGATGAGAGAGAATCATTGATTGGCTGCCTCCTGCACTCCCCTTACTGGGGATGGAGCCTGCAACCCAGGCAGTTAGACAGATCTGATTATGAATCTTAGCCTAGTGTGGCTTGGGTGAGTTATCTAAAATTGCTGATCCACATATTTCGCAACTAGAATAGTCATAATATTTAGCTAGTTTGTGCTTTTATTTTTGTTTGGGGGATTGTTTACACAACAGGCAATTTGCTAACTGATTTATATACATTAGGTCAAATGATGCTCAGAAAAGCACTGACGTATTAGCAACCATTAATATTTTAGAAACTGCCATTCAGAAGGGTTAATTACCTTTCTAGTTTAACAACTAGTAAGTAGTAAATTCAAAAGTCACATCTAGGTGTGACTCTAAAGCGTGTGTCCTAACCATTGCCTTGTGTGGATCAGAGAGATGGCTCCTCAGGGGCACTCACTGTGTGGCCCCAACACTGGCCTTGGTGCTCTGGCCCTAAGCAATAGCCATGTAAAGTGACACCAAGCCTTTCTTCCAGCATAACTTCATTTCTTCATCCTCGCAGATGCCATGGTTCTTTTCAAGAGACAAAACCTAGATCCCAATCATTTCTTGCCTGGTTTCTGGGCTCAGGCTGAGATTCAGACCCTTGTGTTTTTATCTCTTAGAAGTTCTGCTTCTTGCCTTGACCTGTTACACCTTTAACTCTACCCCACCGCATTCCAGAATCATTGTCTATTTAAATGTCATGGGGCTGGGAGCTCTATTACCTTCATTTGACTAAGAGGAATACCCTATACTTAAATCTTTTCATGCCAGAGTGTATTCATCTCCCCGTACTTTCCTGCTTTAACTAATTGTTTTCTATTATGACTCTCTTACTTAGTTGCAACTATGACACCTATCTGCATTTCTTCTCTTTCTTACCGTTATATAATACATATAAATATATATACACATGTGCCTATGTATAAGTATTATGTGTATGTATGTTATTTATAAAAATTCACCCCACCTGTTTAGAGAACTCTAGTTCTTATCCTCCTCACTCATGCAGCTTCCAACAAACCGACAGATATAGCAGCCTGTGGCGCTCTGCTAGTGACCAATCCGGGGCATATGGTACCCTGCAAAATATCCTGAGGCTGTTCAATGGATTATTTTCTTCTCAGTCAACAAGCCCTGGTGGTTGTAAATATCACTTCTGAAAGATTTTGGAAAGGTAAAAACAAAATAAACACTTTATTCTTTTTTTTTTCTTAATCATGAACATCTTGACTCCATACAAAGATGCTTTTCTTTTGACTTGCTAGTAGTTAGGCTTTATTCAAAAGATACATTCTTCTGAAGGAAAAATGCTATCATCAGAAATGAAACATAAAAGCAGGGGAAAAAAGACCCAGGGCCTTTTACTCTTGTGAAGGTCAAATTATTCTTTGAAACAGTATACCTAAGTGTTTTTCAAAACCACAGATTCAGGGTCATTTCAAGTTTTTTTTTCTGTGTTTGTTTTTTTTTCCACTACCAAATGTTTTACTTGTAGTGTAATGACAGGCTGATGATCCAATATTTTCATTAATTTTATATAATAACTCAAGTATAAGGTCTTAGGTTTTTTACAAATAGCAGGAAGGCTTTGTGTGGTGTGTAAGTGTATAATATACACATGCATTTAATAATTAGCTGATTGAAATATCTGTCCAGCAGTATTTACGCAGAGCCTGGTATGTTCAAGATCTCTTCCTCCCTGAGTGTGTGGGGGTGTGGGGGCTCTGCCTGTGGGGTGTGGGGGCTCTGCCTGTGGAATGCTACAGGGTCACTAGGTTTTCAGTGTCTTAGATGGAAGTGGGTGTGGCCTCTGTGCTCATAACCACAGTTTGAGAAATAAAGAAAAATCCATTTGGGTTGTTTTTTTTTTCATGATAAATAATTTGAAACTAGTTATAAAACCAAAGGAGAATAAATCAAGAAAAAGAACCATAATGCAAACAAATCAGGGATCTGAGCAAGACAAACTAAAGAGGTCTGAGGCCAAGTGAAGGAAGATGAGCCTAGAATTCCATGAGCAAGCGATCAAGTATGTGTGGCTAGATTTGATAAAGTTCGTGGGGATTTTAGTCTTTTTATGTTAGAGCTCATTAAAGAGGCTTATAGGAAATAAACCCATGCCCCAGTTCTAGGATCTATTGGAAATAGATGGATAAATGCAGCATGGCCTTACCTTGAAGGACAGAAAGAGCCAAACTCCTCACATATGTAACAAACATCCCTATTTCATTGGGGCACTGTGTTGTGATCTTTTGTTTTCCTGCTGAGACAAAACTAAAGTCCTTCAGATCCTTCCAATATGGCACCTCAGGCATTCATTGCCAGTCACTGGAGGTGACCTATCAAAGGAAGGTGACTTGCCACTCTGCTTAAATAGCTTTTATCTTCAGAGGGGAGCAAAAAGACCAGTAAATCACTATGACATAAGGCAGCACCCAGTAAATGTGTTAAGTAATCTAACACTAAAACATGTTCTTAGAGTACAATGATTTCTGACCAGGGTGACAGCAGAAGTCACCACCAATGGAATAAAAGTAGAGAACAAAGGGGAGGATTTAAGAGTTGTTTTATATTATCAATATGGAAATATATTATTATTTCCTGGGGTTTTACAAGGCTGCTATATGTCCCATCATGTTTTAAATCAAGGGGGAGAAAACTTTTCAATAAATCGCTATGATAAGTAAAATATACATTTCCCTAAGAGTGACTTATAGTCCACAAATATAATACTGAAGTGCGAGCTCCAGAATTTAGGAATTCTCTATTTCTAAATACAGATATTATTATTTATGAAAATACTAATTCTTTCTTATGATGGTTATGTAATAAAGTGTTTCTATCATTTAAAAAATGATTAAAATATCAGTGTCTTAAAAACAAAATAAATCACACAAGCAGTTAAATTTTAACAAATAGTTTATGTGTGGGGCACTGGTATGCAGTTTATAACTGAATCATCCAACATTCTTTTCACCTGGCAAGAGGTGAAGGCATGAGGGCAGTCTTTCCTTCATGTAAAAGTACTTATGTTTGAAGTTCAAGAAAAGTAAGAGAGAGGGAAGCCTAAATTCTGAGCTTTAATATGGGTAAGTACACATCTTTGTCCTTTCAAGCATGTGTGACTTTTTCTTCAAATAAAGATCCATCCATACTAGTATAAATGGACAAAATCCTCCAAGGATCAGAAAAGAGTCAATTCCAGCACCTCTGGTGTTCCTCATTGTGTCCACTCTTGCTTCAAGGAAAAGTCAGTTACAAAAACGTTCTAGAAACAGACTGAGTATTCCACTAAACATTGTTCTATTTATTTAGTTAGGTGTTTGTTTGTTAATTTGTTTTGTCCACGGGGAAACTATTCAGTGTGGTAAAAGATTAGAACCAGTCCATGCAAAAGAGAGAACGTATTAAATTCTAATGCCTTTGTGCTTTAAACTGCATGTTGTCTTGGCATTCGTTTCCTAGGGCTGCCATAAGAAATGGAAACAAACTGGCTGGCTTAAAACAACAGCAACGTGTTCTCTCACCATTCTGGAGACCAGGAATTCAAAACCAAAGTACTGGCGCAGTTGGTTCCTTCTGTAGGCTCTGAGGCAGAATCATTTCCCTGCCCAATCCAGCTTCGGGCGGCTCCAGGGGCTCACAGGTTTGGGGCAGTATCACTCTAATCTCTGCCTCCTTTACATGCATGGCCTTCTTCTCTGTGTCCTGTCTTCTCCTCTTCTCTTCTCTGACAAGAACATTTGTCCTTGGGTATGGGGCCCACCATAATCCAGGATGATCGCACCTCCACAATCTTAATTACATCTGCAACAACACTTTTCCCAATAAACTCACATGTCCAAATGAGGAAAATACATAGGTTCCGGATGAACACCTTTTGGCGGGGGTCACCATTCAACTAACTATAGTCATGTTACATTATTTTCCTGTCATCCAGATGGTAATGTAGCTGATTCTGCCCCCTTTTTAAAAATAATAATATCAAATTAAATTAAAAATAACTTGTGACTCTGAACAGTGCAATGTTACTTTCCTGTGATTTTATTTGCTTTTGTTAATATATGTAAATTTCATGCATCTTTCACCTGATTGTAGGACATTGCTCTAAATCAACAGAAAGCTTAATTTCATCATCTTCTTCTTTTTTTTATCTTCTTAAAATTCTGCAACCATGATACTAACTGGACGAAAATAAAAAATAGCTATCTATTTATTTGCTTTCAATTAATTAATTATTGTAGTTATATGTCCTCCCAGTGTATAGGAACACATCTATTGAATTGCTAGTGCTAGAGATAACATGGTATAGTCAAAATAAAATGCATAGGCTTCTGCCAGGGATGGATCTGGTTGTGATTCACATCTCATAGCTTAGCACTTTCTGTCTATTTGCTTTAAAGTAAGTCATTTAATCTTTTTTAGTCCCTCTTTCCTCATCTGTAAAATGGAGACACTAATACCTATGCCTGTTTGTAACAAGAATTAGATATAACATAGAAAAGTCACCTACTACAAAGCCTCACAGAGTTTTTTTTTATAAATGATATTTATTATTTATTATAGACTTTGTCTTATAAAAATAAGAACCAAAGGGAATTTTGATTGTTAGCTCACTCATTTAGTTAATTTAAATGATAAACTGAATAGTCTCGGGTCTATGGTAGGTTTGGAGAGTGTGGTATAACATGTCCTTACGGTTTCCTTGGTGTATCTGCTTACCCTTCTCTCATTCCTATCTATTAGTCAGGTTGTTCTCCTGAACCATGATTCTCTTTCCTGCCTATGTTCTTGCTCAGGTTGCTTGGTTACTTGGAAATGCTCCCCTTCCTTCTCTGTTATCCATACTTGTCCACTGTTTATGGCTCAAAAGAAGTCATTTGTTTTCCTCTGAAAACATCTACTATGTTATGCCCAAACGTATATTCTGCCTTAACATTTTAAAATTGTTAAACTCTGTACTCATCTGGTATTTAACATACACACATGTCATTGTTGGAAAATGTATCTTAAGTGTTATAAGTGATCAAATACAAGGTTCATGAGGTCAAAGATTCAAATGTTTTTAGTGTTTCTGTGTCACACTCTGAAGTTAATTAAATTGTTCTTACAGATTCAAGTCATACCTGAGATGTGTTTTTCCTTTAAATAAAATTAAATTCACTCCAAGCTACTGTCATCCCGATTGGTGGGAAATTCAAGTCTGGTAATTATTGGGGTTCCCTCCATCATTCTCATTCAATCATCCAGTATATTTATGAACACAAACATTGACTCCTCCAGTGTTTTGTCTGCCCTAGTTAATCCTGAAAGACCATTATCCATGCCCAAACAGTGATTTCAATCTAGAAGCTCCAAGTCACCTAGATGACATTGCCATGACTTGGAGATCCAATGCTTAGAGTTCAGTTTATCTATTTTCCTGGAATCAAACTGCCACTTTGTGTTCTGAGAAAGTTGTTCTTGAATCCCAAATCCTCATGGATCTCAGAAACCACTATCGTTTTCTGAGCTTGGAGAAATATTTCTTTGCCAATTCCCAACTTTCAAAGGCACATGTCCCTCTCTTACCTACATATCCAGTAAAACCTCTTTATTGAGCTTAGATTTACAAGCAGCCATTAACATAGATTATATGAATATGTCTCAAAGATTTGTGGAGTACTTATCAATGATCAAAGTATCTGACAGCTTGGAAATTGATTGGAAAACAAGGTATTTCAAGGGGAAGAAGATTTCAAAAGAAAGTTGGATGTGAAAACTATGCTTCCAGTCATACAGGAGGAGGTGAGTGGGAGTTAGTTACACATAATACTTGTCTATCAGATTTGTCTTCTGGCTCAGCTCCTGTGATCTGAAAACTAGAATGAGAAGGGACTGAAAGAGGGCTAGTTTAAATACCCTATAACATGTTGGAAGCACATAGGAGTATTGCTTTAAGTTGATTTTAACATAGTTGAGAAAGAACATGAGTTTAGAATGAGGGCTCTGAATGACAAAGCATGCTTTTGGCCCAATGAGATTTTGGCACAATATGAAAACAAGCCCTTGACATGGAAGCATCCTCACTAAGTGCACCATAGTAACATCTCCTGCAGCCAAGACTTTGATAGACACATGGGAACCCGTTAATCCCTACAGTGTTGGTTAAGTTCTCAGGGCTTTGTTGCAATGGGAGAAGGAGCCAATAATTATAACTATAGTAACTTGAGCCAGGAAGAGCCCATGTGCATTCTCATTGAACACTATTCATTATCAGAACCCATGACAAATCACATAGCCTACAAAACGTTAAGCATTCTGAGAAGCAGAATTATTTAAAGGGAATCAAGAAAGCAGAAGATGATATTTTCTAGAAGGTAGTTTGGAGGACTTATTTGTTAAAATATATAAACTAATTCTTTGGACTTTCAAAATTGTATGTGGCTATGAGATGGGTAGCACTTTGAAATGAGTTAGAATTCTAAATATATTTGCTGGCAGAGCAATGGCCAAAGAAATATTCAAACAGTGATCTTTGCTCTAAAGTCCCTGGAGTCAATACCAAGAGAACACCAGTTACATTTATATCTCTCCTTGTGATAACATGTATTCAATACAGACTTGATTTGATAAACTGAACAAGTTAGTTCAATCACCTTGACTAATTGTTAAAAAAGTTGGCGTCTAAATACTGAGTTCACACTTTCTTAACATGGGAAACCAGAGTTTCCTGGGAGTATGTCAAGATGTGGCAACAGGAAATTTCCGTTGACATGGAAAAAATGTTGGCGGAATAGACAGATGTGTCCCAAGACTTGTCCCGGAGCAGATAGAAAGAACAGCTGAGGGTTGCACAGGGAGTGTTTGTTGGTGAGTTGAGGGAGAGCTATACTCCAGGAGACAGTGGGGGACTGCTGGAGAGGGTTCCCCTGACCCAGCAGCCCCCACGGCTGCTGGGTTCCCTCCGGAGTGAGACGCAGGGACCACGCCATCTTGAAGGGGAAAGTGGATGTTATCTGAAGCATGAAGATCTACAAGTATGGCACCCACTGAACAGCTGCAAACCCCAGAGGACTGGTCCCCAATTGGTGCAAACACATGGGTTCAGAGGAGCTCTACACTCCACCATGAAAAGATCAGATTTCACCTGGGTTAAGGTGAGGTCTGTGGTCCGGGCAGAAGAGAGAAACATGCACACTGCAGGAGCTGGAGACCTGGGGAAGTCTGTGCCTAGAAAAATCCGTGGCTGTTGGGGCTGGCGTGATCCAGGAATGTGGAAGGGGGTCCTCAGAGCTGCCAACAGAAGGGAACTCTAAAAAGCAACCCATTTTGATCTGACACAAAAGGACAGCCTAAAAATTTTAAAAGTATTCCAGCTGCTTAGACCCAAGGGGGGAAAAAAGAATGCATAGACTTGCACACAGCCCCAGAGTTCACACACTTATGATGGCACTTTTTCTTTTTCTTTTTTTTTTCTTTTTTCTTTTTCCTCTCTAAACCTTTGCTTCTGATTACTAAGCCCAATACATAGGATCACCCAATTGGGAACACCCTAAGAGACTGCAGGGGAAAGTTATTTTTCTGGAACCTGGAGATTAGACAGGAAATAACCATCAGAGAACCAGCTCTGGGTCAACCCACTCCCACAAACCAGTATTGAGTGCCACAGGGAAAGCAGGATCTAAGCACTGGCTAGAGAGGACCTGTAAACCCAGAGGTCAATCCAGAAACACTGCCACCCAGGGATTGAATCACAAATTAACTCTTTTGTAAACACAAGTAAAGGAATACAAGAAATTAAGACACACTTCCTGCCTAAAAATCAGGACTGGCTTATAACACTGAGAAGCAGTGGAACGCAGGGAACTGCAATACTGTCCTGACTAGGAAACAGGTGTGCCAAACAGAAGAGAAGAGGAAGTAAATGACCGCTACTGCACATTTTTATTTTAATTTTTTTTTTTCAGCTTTTACTTAAGAAACTAATTTTTTCCTCACTTGATTTTACCTTTTTAATTATTACATTTTTATTTTCAATCAGTAGTATTACTACTACTATTTTACTTTTTTTAAAAAAAAGTCTCACTTTATTTTCTCTTTATTTTACTTTGGGATTGGTGTTCTACATTCTATTTTCATCTTCTTTTTAACATCATTTTACTCTATCTCAAATTTATCTTTATGCCATCACTCTCTTACTAACTTTTCCCCTTTTGTTGTCCTGTTTCTATTACCCTTTTCCTGCTTTATATTTTCCTTATTCTTTCTTTTTACCCCCTGTTAAAATTTCACCCTACTTAAATATCTAATTTCCAATCCCCTACTCCAAGTCCATACACACCTCTCTCTTCTCTGTCTACACTATCCAAAAAATTCTTTTTCTCTCTGCTCTTTTGTTGATGTTTACTTGATTGTTGATTATATCGATTTTTTATGCTTGTTTGTGAGATTGTTTTGCTTATTCTTTTTGTTTGTTTTGTTTTTGCTTGTTTTTTGCCTCAGTTTCCCTCATCTTGCTTGATATAAGTTGTTATTTGTAGTTTGTATTCATCTCCAGGTACTTGTTTCTGGCATTTGTTGAGATTAGTGGCTGTTCTATTGGAGTTTTCTCCCCATATATATACTTTGTTCCCCTCTTCTTTCTTATTCTTTCTTACTTTTTTTTTCCTTTTGCCAACTTCATTTTTGCACCAATTTCTTTTATTTCTCTTCTTCTTTCTATTCAATCCTCTAATTTGCCTTTCTCTGGTGGTCACCTTCATTTGGGGTTATTAATATCATGAATACATTTCTGTTCAGGGCCTTGTGCATTGTGCATTGTTGTGTTGTATTTTGTGCCTTTAAATAAACACAGGAGAGAGAGAACTACATAACCAGACACCCAGAGAAGAGAGACCATGGGGAGACAAAGAAACAGCCCACATATGAAAGAAAAGCAGGCATCACCAGAAAAGGAAGTAAATAAAATGGAGGTAAGCAACCTGTCAGAGAAAGAATTCAGAGAAATGGTCATACGGTGGCTGAAAAGAATGGAAAACAAATTTGACAATATGTGTAAAAACCAAGAGGAAATGAAGAAGAACCAAGAAGAAATGAAAAATGACATCGCCGCTGTAAAGAACTCAATAGAAAGCATCAAGAGTAGACTAGAAGAAGCAGAGGACCATATCAGTTTGCTAGAAGACAAGGTAGGAAAGAATACCCAAATAGAGCAGCTTCTAGAAATAAAATTAAAAAGCAGGAAGAGAGCCTAAGGGAAATTTGGGACAACACAAACAAAACAACATCTACATAATAGGTGTTCCAGAAGGAGAGGAAACTGAGCAAGGAATAGAAAACCTGTTTGAAGAAATGATGACAGAAAACTTCCCTGATATAGGGAAGAAAAAACCCACACAAATCCAAGAAGCTCACAGAGTCCCAAGCAAAATGAACCCCAAAAGACCAATGCCAAGGCACATTATAATTAAATTGGCAAACACCAACAATAAGTAATAATCTTAAAAGCAGCCAGAGAGACAGAAAGTTACCTACAAAGGAAACCCCATTAGACTAATGACAGATTTCTCAACAGAAACTCATCAAACCAGAAGGAAATGGAATGAAATATACAAAGTCATGCAAAGGAAGGGTCTGAATCCTAGAATACAGTACCCAGCAAGGCTATCAATCAAAATTGAAGGTGAAATCAGGACCTTCACAGACAAAAAAGGACTAAAGGAATTTATTACCACCAAACCAGCAATGCAAGAAATGCTAAAGGGTCTGCTGTAAAAAAAAAAATAAATAAATAGGAAGCAAAGAAGTAAGAAAGGAGTAAAGAATAAAAATGGTGACAAATAAGCACCGATCAATAATAACTTTAAATGTAAATGGATTAAATGCCCCAATCAAAAGACATAGGGTAATTGACCGGATAAGAAAACATGACCCATATATCTGCTGTCTACAAGAAACCCACCTCAGAATAAAAGATGCTCACACACTGAGAGTGAAGGGATGGAAAAAGGTTTTCCAGGCGAATGGAAATGAAAAAAAAAGAGCTGGGTTAGCAATACTTATATCCCACAAATTAGATCACAAAGTGAAGGACATAACAAGCAATAAGGAAGGCCACTTCATAATACTAAAGGGAGCAATGTAACAAGAAGAAATAACTCTGGTAAACATATACACACCCAATACAGGAGCACCCAAATACATAAAAAAACTCCTGGAGGATATCAAGGAAGAGGTTGACAGCAATACAATCATAGTAGGAGACTTTAATACCCCACTATCACCATTGGACAAATCCTCTAAACAAAAAATCAGCAAAGAAACATCAATCCTAAATGACTCACTAGACCAGATGGAATTAAGTGACATCTTCAGAACATTTCACCCCAAAGCCACAGAATATAGATTATTCTCAAGTGCACATGGGTCATTTTCAAAGATAGGCCATATGTTGGGTCATAGGCAAAATCTCTTCAAATTCAAGAAGACAGAAATCATATCAAGATTCTTCTCAGATCATACTGGCATAAAATTGTAACTCAACTACAATAAAAATAATCCAAAAAAAATCAAACACATGGAGACTAAACAGCATTCTATGAAACAATGACTGGGTTACCAGAGAGATCAAAGAGGAAATAAAAAATCATCATGGCAACAATGACAATGAAAACACAACAATCTATAGGACACAGCAAAAGCAGTCTTGAGAGGGAAGTACATAGCTCTACAAGCATACTGCAAAAAAAAAGAAACAATGGTAATAAATTACCTAACCCTACAACTCAAAGAGTTAGAAAGAGAGCAACAAGAAAAGCCCAGTGTAAGTGGAAGGAAGGAAACAATAAAGATCAGAGTGGAGATAAACGACATTGAGACAAAAAAAAAAACAAAAAACCACAATACAAAAGATCAACAAAACCAAGATCTGGTTCTTTGAAAGGATAAACAAGATTGATGAACCTCTAACCAGGCTCACCAAGAAGCAAAGAGAGAGGACCCATATAAACAAAATCAGAAATGAAAGAGGTGAAAACAACAGACCCCACAGAAATACAAAGGATTGTTAAAAAATACTATGAGGAACTCTATTCCAACAAACTGGACAGCCTGCAGGAAATGGACATATTCCTAGAAAAATATAACCTTTCAAAACTCAATCAGGAAGAATCTAAACATCTCAATAGGCCAATTACTATGGAAGAAATTGAAGCAGTCATCAAAAAGCTTCCAGCAAACAAAAGCCCAGGGCCAGATGGCTTCACAGGGGAGTTTTACCAAACATTCAAGGAAGAACTAAAACCTATCCTCCTCAGACTATTCCAAAAAATTCAAGTGGAAGGAACACTTCCAAGCTCATTCTATGAAGCCAGCATCACCCTAATACCAAAACCAGATAAAGACAACACAATGAAAGAGAATTACAAGCCAATATCCCTCATGAACATTGATGCCAAAATCCTCAACAAAATTCTAATAAATCAGATCCAGCAGTACATCAGAAAGATCATACACCATGACAAAGTAGGATCTATCCCAGGAATGCATGGATGGTACAATATCCACAAATCAATAAACATGATACATCACATAAACAAATTGAGAGATAAAAATCACATAGTCATATCAATTGATGCAGAAAAAGCATTTGACAAAATCCAACACCCTTTCTTGACAAAAACTTTCAACAAGGTGGGAATAGAAGGATCATACCTCAACATAATAAAAGCCATATATGATAAACCCACAGCTAACATCATACTCAATGGGCAAAAACTAAAACCATTTCCCCTAAGAACAGGAACAAGACAGGGATGCCCACTCTCACCACTCCTGTTCAATATAGTACTGGAAGTATCAGCCATTGCAATTAGACAAGAAGAAGAAATAAAAGCATCCAAAATAGAAAAGAAGTAAAGCTGTCCTTATTTGCATTTGACTTGATATTGTATATAAAAAACCCGAAAGACTCCATCAAAAAACTAATAGACTTAATAAATGAATTTGGCAATGTAGCAGGATACAAAATTAACGCCAACAAATATATGGCATTTCTATACACCAATAGTGAACTTACAGAAAGAGAGACTAAAAAAGCAATCCCATTTACCATCGCACCAAAAAAATTAAGATACCTAAGAATAAACTTAATTAAGAAGGTAAAAGACCTGTACACGGAAACTACAGGACACTAAAAAAAGAGATAGAGGAAGACGTAAACAGATGGAAGAACATACCATGTTCATGGATTGGTAGAATGAACATTATTAAAATGTCCATACTACCCAAAGCAATCTATAGATTCAATGCACTCCCCATTAAAATACCAATGGCATGTTTCACAGACCAAGATAGAACTCTCTAAAAATTCATCTGGAATAAAAAAAGACTCCAAATAGCCACAGCAATCCTGAGAAATAGAACAAAGTAGGTGGGATCTCAATACCAGATTTCAATCTGTACTACAAAGCCACTGTTCTCAAAACAGCCTGGTAATGGCACAAGAACAGACATATAGACCAATGGAATAGAATAGAGAATCCAGATATCGACCCAAACCACTATGCTGAATTAATATTTGACACAGGAGGCATGAACATACAATCGAGTCAAGACAATCTCTTCAATAAATGGTGTTGGGAATATTGGTCAGATACATGCAAAAAAATGAAACTAGACCACCAACTTACACTATACACAAAAATAAACTCAAAATGGATACAGGACTTAAACATAAGACAGGAAACCATAAAAATATTAGAGGAATAGACAGGCAGAGAAATCTTAGACATATGCAGAAGCAATTTCTTCACTGATACTGCTCCTAGGGCAATTGAAACTAAAGAGAAAATAAACAAATGGGACTACATCAAAATAAAAAGCATTTTCACAGCAAAAGAAACCATCAACAAAACAATAAGAAAGCCCACTGTATGGGAGAACATATTTGCAAATGTTATCACTGATAAAGGTTTAATCTCCAACATCTACAGGAAACTTGTACAACTTAATAAAAGGAAGATAAATGATCCAATTAAAAAATAGGCAATGGACCTAAATAGAATATTTTTGAAAGAAGACAAAAGGAAGTCCAAGAGACACATGAAAACATGCTCAAAGTCACTAATTATCCGAGAGATGCAAATCAAAAGGACAATGTGGTACCATCTTACACCTGTCAGAATGGCAACCATCAACAAATCAACAAACGACAAGTGCTAGCGAGGATGAGGAGAAAAAGGAACCCTAGTGCACTGCTGGTGGGAATGCAGACTGGTGCAGCCACTGTGGAGAACAGTATGGAGTTTCCTCAAAAAACTGAAAATGGAGTTCCCATTTAACCCAGTGATCCCACTCCTAGAAATATATTTCAAGAAACTAGAAACACCAATCAGAAAGGTATATGCACCCCTATGTTCATAGCAGCACAATTCACCATAGCTAAGATTTGGAAACAGCCTAAATGCCCATCAGCAGATGAGTGGATTAGAAAACTATGGTACATCTACATAATGGAATAATATGCTGATATAAAAAAGAAGGAATTCTTACCATTTGCGGCAGCATGGATGGACCTGGAGAGCATTATGTTAAGTGAAATAAGCCAGGCAATGAAAGAAAAATAAATCTCACTCATTTATGGAAAATAAAGAACATTATAACCTGATGAATAAAAAGATAGATACAGAGACAGTAAAGCCCTGAACAGACTGTCAAATTACAGTGGGAAGGCTGAGGAATGTTGGGGAGTGAGGGAAATAGATCAACCGAAGGACTTGTATGCATGCATATAAGCACATCAATGGACACAAGACACTGTGGGGGTGGGATGAGGGCATGTGACAGGGGTTAGGGGAAGCTGGGGGAAGGTCAGTGGGGGAAAAAAGGAGATACATGTACTAATATATGTAATACTTTAAACAATAAAAAATATTAAAATAAATAAAAATAAAAAATGGGAAAAATTTAAAAAATAAAAAAGTACAAATTTTTATTTATAAAATAAATAATCCATAGAAATGCAAAAAAAAGATGTGGCAACAGGTACTCAGTACCAGAAGTTATAATATGATTGACAAGGGCACTTTTACAGTATCTTTAGATACAAAGTATAATACTGAACACTCTGGAATTTCCTAAATATTTTGTATTTCCTGAAATGTACCCTATCAAGTTCAATTTTATCAATCAAGATAATCAAGTGAACATAACAAAACCACTTTTTAAAGATTATTTTTTATTGATTTCAGAGAAGAAGGGAGAAGGAGAGATAGAAACATCAATGATAAGAGAGAATCACTGATAGGCTGCCTCCTGCACACCCTACCCTGGGGATAGGCCTGCAACCCAGTCATACGCCCACCTGGGGAATGGAACCGTGACTTCCTGATTCATAGGTCAACACTGAACCACTGAACCATGCCAGCTGGGCTGGACATAACCACTTTTAAATAAGGTTGTCAACTTCTGTATACTAGTATTATATCCTCATTTTAAATACCCACTACATATTATATACAAAAGACTTTTACAGTTCTGTAATAAATTTTTTCAAGTTGTTTTTATTTAGCATACCTCAAATTAATTTTCCATAGAACTGTTTTTCAAAAGATGTCTACCTGTGCTCCTCAGACAAATATTGTTCAATAGAACATATTTTGCAAAATGGATGTATCTTTAACTTGAACTATGTAATGGGAAATTTTGAACATTAAACTCATATCAATGATATCACAGAGTCAATAAAGATTAGACAACATTTTTGCCACACATGAAATAAAGATATAGATGTGATACATAAAATACAACATAATATTTTATATATTGTACACTATATATGATGTATCACACAAAAGATTTGGACACATGAGATATAAATCTATCAAAATAATTAACAACAATTTAGAGACTATTTCTAATAGTTAAAATGGCAATAAGGGTGATAATTGCTCAGAATGATTGGGAAATAGATGGAGGTTCCCATAGTCACTGGGTGTCAAAGAAAACTGTTTGAAAGATGTTTCTGAGCTGGACAGTTACAGAATATATACCAATGGCTAACATTTAACCATTTAAGTAAGCAAGTGTGCTCAAGTAGGAGAAAACTACAGAATAAGAGAAGGTGCACATTAAATTGTCACCTGACAAGGAAAACATTATTCCAGATCATTCTATGTCAAGCTTGGGTTATGTGGACTTTTTGGGGTTAAAAAAAAAAAAAAAAAAGGATCTGTAAGCATTCATATATTTTAAAACTACCAAAGTTTTCCCTCCATACAAATTCCATTTTACCTACTTACATGATTAATGGAACTTGATGTTACTCTCAGATAAGTCCATGAAGATCAGGACATTGTTTGGTTTGAGTAGATAAATCTCAGTATCACCACAGAAGAAAAAAAAGTAATTATATACTTTACCTGTCACTGTCTGCTCCCTCAACCCTGTTCACATACACAATGCTTAGAACAGACTCTAGACTTTTTCTTTTTAGAATTTCTAATGGCAGAGACAAATACATTAGTCTACACTAATAAAAGAGAAAGATGCAAATTGACCATCACTTCACAACACCCACCAGCCAATCAGGAGTGAGTATGCAAATTAACCTGACAAAGCTGGAAGGTTAATTTGCATATGCAGGGATGGCCACTTATAGACACCCTGGCGCCAAGCAGCCTGTAGGCCCAAGTGTAGGCCCAGAGCGCCCGGGGTCCTGGAATGAACCCAGCCACTCCGGGCCTACAAGGGCAGGTGCCAAGCAGCCAGGGTCAGGGCAGGAACATCCCCAGGACCCAGGCACTCTAAGCTTCATGCACACAAGGGGCTGGGGGTAGGGCAGGAACATCCTCCGCAGCGAGCGAGCAGACAGCAGGGCCCTGCTTGCCCTTGGCAGTGGGAGCAAGGGGCAAACAGTCTCCCGCAGCACCCCCACAGAGAGCAGACAGCAGGGCCCTGCTTGCCCCTGGCCCCAGCAGCGAAGGACAAGCAGGCCCCCACAGAGAGCAGACACCAGGGCCTGCAGTGGCATCAAGCAAGCAGGTATGCAGAGAGCAGAGAATCATGGAGAGCAGGCCTAAGCCATCAATAGGACATCCCTTGAGGGCTCCCAGATTGGAGAGGGTGCAGGTCGAGCTGAGAGACCCACCCTTCCATGCACAAATTTCGTGCACCGGGCCCCTAGTAAATAAATAAGTGCCTAGAGAGATGAGAGAGGGAGATAATGACTAAGGACTTATACTGCAAGACTTCCATTGGAGGAAATACTATTGATATATGTTTTATGAGTTCCTTATATTTTTTGGATATTAACCCTTTATCAGATGTATCATTGCCAAATATATTCTTTCATACAGTGGGCTCTCTTTTCCTTTTTTGCTGGTTTCTTTTGCTGTGCAGAAGCTTTTTATTTTTATGTAGTCCTATTTGTTTATTTTCCCCTTAGCTTCCTTTGCTTTAGGAGATGTATCTGTAAACATACTGCTGTGAGAGATGTCTGAGATCTTGCTGCCTATGGTTTCTTCTAGGATTTTAATAGTTTCACAGCTTACATTTAAATCTACTCTGTCTTTGAATTCACTGATTTGATCCTCAGCTTCCCCTAATCTGTTGTGTATTCCTTCCAATGTGTTCTTTATTTGTGCTATGTCATTCTTTATTTCTGTTTCCATAGTTACTATGTCTTTTCTCATGCTGTTGAGCATCATTACCATCATTACTCTGAAATCTTTCAGATGAATTTCTTATCTCTGCTTCATTGATGTCTTCTTCTAGAGATTTCTCTTGTTCTTTCATTTGGGAATTGTTTCTTTGTCTTCGCATTTTGGCTGCCTTCTTGGGTTTGTGACTATATATTAGGTAGATCCTCTACACCTCTCAGTCTCTAGTGCAGGACAGTGTTAAAGGCTGTTTCTGACTAATTAGATCAGGCAAAGATTCAAAGCCTGCAGAGACTGTCTCTGCCTATAGACTGATTGGATTCCAGGCAATAGTCCTCAGGTGTGGCAAGAGGTTTTTCAGCAGGCGGGGGCAGTTGCTTCTGCCTGGAGGCTAATTGTTATTTTTAGTCTCTTAAGTGGCCTCTGGGCAAGGTGTTTTCCAATAGGGTGGGTCAGCTGTCTTCCCCTCAGGCAAGCCTGCCATGTATTGCAAATAGCAAATATCTTGTGGGAAAGATGTCCTCCACTACATGAGGGGATGACTCAGCACAAGAAACTGGAGTTGTCTGCCTTCTGAGCTCTAGCCACTGAGTTTCCAATCCTGGCTTCTGCTCACACAGCTTGCCAGAACACAAGGTGGCTCCACAGGGAATTTTGTGCATTGGCTCTTTAAGAGGGTGCCTGAATTTCCAGCCATGGCTTCCTGGCAGACAGCAACCCTGTTGCTTTTCACAGTCAGATATTATGTGTATACCCTTCTCAGTTCTGGTGCTCTCTTCTGGGCGAGGGGGGAGGTGCTCAGCTCAGGGTTTAGATCCCAGAGTTCTCAGTGGCAATCCCCCACAGTTAAGATATCTCTCCAGAACTTATAGTTGCTGTCTGTGGGTGCCCAGCCAGCCCTTTCTCGCCTTTACCCCTCCTACCAGTCTCTATGCAGTCTCCATTTTCAATACTTGGGTATCAGGGTTCTGTCCAGTGAGTCTTCCATTGATTATTCAGGAAATTTTTCAGTATTTTAGTTGTAATTCCAGTTTATTCCTGGGAGCATGACCATGCAGCATTTACTTACTCTGCTGCCATTTTTAATCTCCAAAAATATAGGGATCTTGACCTGATATCTCACTCACTTCAGAATTTTAGGTTAAGCTGGAAACACAGTCATCTTAAAGAAGGGGACAACCTCTGAGTAAGAGTAGCAAGAAATAGCATATGACTCCTGAGCTTTTAGGATTAAGATCAGTCCATAAAGGAATGTTCTGATATTAACTATCATTTCCTTATTCCCCTACCTCCCTCTTGGTTCTTATATATCACTATGCTTTGGTTGAGAAAGCAGATCTTAAGTCAGTGAAAGGATAGTTTTCATTACAATGTGTTGTGTCCATAAGTGAAAAGTGCTCCTAATAGCTATTTGTTAATCCATTGAGCTTATATTATAGACCAACAAATGCCTAGTAAAAATATTTTTGTAATTCATCTTTGTTCAGCTTCAGTGAATGGAAACCAGAGAAAATACCAAAACCAGAATAATAAAAAACAAAAATAGAGTATCACCAACTTCCTGTGTCCATGAGGTAAGATTGCATGAAGATAACTTTAGTGTTTTATAAGAGTCATCAGAAATGTATCTTTAAACAGAAAGTAATAAGAGCATGTTTGAGCCCAAAATACATACTATTATACTATCAGTCGATAAATCTCAAAGTTTGAACTTTTACTGTTCAGCGTTTTGCTGTTGTTAATATTTTTATTGCTTTTTAGAGAGAGAGGAAGGGAGAGGAAGAGAGAAAGAGAAACATGGATGGGAGAGTGAAACTTCAATTGGCTGCCTCCTTGCACGTCCCCTACCAGGGATCAAGCCAGCAACCCAGGCATGTGTTCTGATCACAACTTTTTGATGCATGGGTTGATGCCCAACCAACTGAGCCACACCAGCCAGGGCCAGGTCAGCCTTATTAATTTGGTTATCTTGTCTTAATAAGTGACATCAGGATACTTATGTTTAGAAAATTAAGAGAACTAAAAACACCCCTGTTCATAAAGAATACAACCATAAGATAGAAACACAAAAAGACAAAGCACTGTCATAGATTTGACATATATATTTTGGGCCTCCAAGCCGCATTTTCAGAAATGATATCTTCTGCTCAGTTGCAAGTATAAGATAAATAAAATCTGGGACAGAATCAAGCACTCCTTTAGTAATAGTATGAATCTCTCTCCCCTGACTTACCTGATGTAGTTTCTGATACACAGTATGTGCTCATCAAAAATGTACTGACTAGATAAACTTACACACACACACACACACAGAGAGAGAGAGAGACCAATTTGAGTTAAACATCTTTATGTAAAAATGCAGCAAAATAAAAGCCCCCAAATTGGCTTTTCTAATTTGATAAATTGGGGAGACAATTAAAATAAAATAGGTTTATCCAAGCTTGTATGTCTAAAGAGGAAACTGAAGTTTATAGTTCATAAACAGTGTAAGCCTAGAGAAGAGACCTTTTCAGGGAAGTTGCTATTTCTTTACCTTAGCTCCTCATGTCCTATTCATAAATAGATCTGAAATAGTCCCAAATGCTTTATAGTTTTTTAAGTCACTAAAGGCAAACATTTGATGGAAGTTTTAGCCCACTGTCTGCTATCCCCGATGTGATCTATAATAATAAAAGTCTAATATGCTAATTAGACTTCCAGAAGACCTGGATGAAGCCAGAGCTATAAGGGAAGCCCAGGTCTCGGTTGCCAGAGGGAAGCCGGTGCCAGGGAAGGATGGCCTACTTTTGCATGAATTTCATGCATCGGGCCTCTAATATATATATATATATATATAATTTTTTTTTTACTTAATAATAGATAAACATGTAAATTGACCATACCTCTGCTACCCCCACAGCCAATCAGAGTGAGTATGCAAATTAGAAGGACAAAGATGGCAGCTGTCCAGCTGCTCCAGGAGCAGAGTGGCCAGACGGGACAGGACACCTACTATGAGAGGGAGGGCGGGGAGCGAAGGGATCTATAGGAGTGGAGTGCCACAGCGAAGACAAGACTGCAGACTCTGGAGTCTGCAGCAAAGACAAAGAAGGCAGACTCTGGCTGGAGTGAAAGCCTGGGTCCCAGGTGCTAGAGGAAAACCAATGCTGGAAGCCAAGGGAAGGAAGGCCTATTGCATGAATTATATATATATATAATTTCATAGAGGAAGGGAGGGAGAGAGAGAGAGATAGAAACATTAATGATAAGAGAGAATCATTGATCAGCAGACTCCTGCATGCCCCATACTGGGGATGGAGCCTGGAAGCTGGGCATGTGCCCTGACCAATAATTGAACTGTGATCTCCTAGTTCATAAGTGAACACTCAATCACTGAGCCACGACAGCCAGTCCACACTATTTGTTACTGGTTTCATCACTACCAGAACATGGACCCACATGGTAAATGCCTACTTTGGGAGCTGTGTGGTACACCTGTGAATGCATCAGCATTATCCAGAACAAAAACTGAGGTAATAGAATCACTTTAAATTAAATCAGAAAAAATTCTTGAGTTCTAGCCCCTTATTTTATAGAGGAGAAATCTAAAGCCTAACCAGGTAAAATGATTTGATTATGATCAACTCCAATTATATCAGAGATAGACTAAAAAATCTTGAGAAAACTATAGAGGTGATTCTGATTGAACAGAATTACTGATTATCTTATTTTTAAGTTAATATATAAATGATATGAGGGCAAGCAGATGAACAGACTAAACAAAGACACGATGTGGTATTCATTGGTTGAACCATATAGCCTTTTTTGTGTGATACAAACCATAACAAAACCACATAATACTATAGTATAGACACATTACATGTGCCTAGACATCAAAGTGGACTTCTAGGGTTTTTTTTTTTTTCACACCTGGCAAATAGACACAAATAATAAGATCCATTGAGGTGGCTAACTAATTTGCTAATGGAATATTTGCTCACAGGATAGAAATACACAGAAAACTCTGCAATTAACCTTTGAAAACAAAAAGAATGTTGTCTAGAAAGTTTTCAGAACTTCATTATTGATAGAAGCTTAAAGGTAAACCTAAATCATGACCTTAAATGCTCTTAATATATCACATCTTATGTGGAAAGAAAGACAATGCCAGTTCCTGAACTATTCTCATGTGGAATGAAAACAAGCAACTTTCTAAAGCTTAGTTGGTTGATCAGAACAAACTTTGTTTTTAAAAATATAACTTTATCGTTCCATAAACTTAAAAAAATAGAACTTTTCAATGTATATACAATGCACATAAGATATTTTCTTAATAAATACAAAATAATTTTCTTTCATAGTATATTTAAAGTGAACATTTTCTGCATGAAAAAGTTATTAAAATCTAACCAAGTAGTTATTAATGATGTTTTAGCCCAAATACCATCACAAGACAACTTCCTCTTGCTTCATGTGAATACTTGATGTAATTCAAATCTCTCTGAGATAAACGTGATACTATAAATTACACATTACACATAAGAATTATATACAAAACTGGAAGTGGGCCTTAATTACCAAGTGGGAATTAAGGCCAAATTGGTTTGGCTGAGTGAACAGAGCATCAGCCAGGGGACTGAATGGCCCTGGGTTCAATTCCAGTCAAGGGCATATGCCCAGGTTGTGATCTCAGTCTCCAGTAGGGGACGTGCAGGAGGCAGTTGACCAACGATTCTCATCATTGATGTTTCTATCTCTCTCTCCCTCTCCCTTCCTCTTTGAGATCAATAAAAATAAAAATATATTAAAAAAACAACAACACTGGAAGTGATATGGCCAAAAAGTAATAACAATGATCTAATTGGCAAACATGCTATTTTACTGGACATAATGGATTGTATGTGTTTCAGGCTTTAAAATGACATGTTGTACTGAAAGTACTAGCCATTGCAATCAGACAAGAAGAAGAAATAAAAGGCATCCAAATTGGAAAAGCAGAAGTAAAGCTGTCCTTATTCGCAGATTACATGATACTGTACATAGAAAACCCTAAACACTCCATCAGAAAATTATTAGACTTAATAAATAATTTTGGCAATAGAGCAGGATACAAAATTAACGCCAAGAAATATATGGCATTTCTATACACCAATAGTGAACTTACAGAAAGAGAGACTAAAAAAGCAATCCCATTTACCATTGCACCAAAAGGTATTCTTAAGATACCTAAGAATAAACTTAACTAAGGAGGTAAAAGACCTATATGCGAAAAACTACAGGACAATGAAAAAAGGGATAGAGGAAGATGTAAACAGATGGAAGAACATACCATGTTCACAGATTGGTAGAATCAACATTATTAAAATGTCCATACTACCCAAAGCAATCTACAGATTCAATGCAATCCCCATTGAAATACCAATGGCATATTTCACAGACCTAGAACATTATCTTTCCAAAAAGTCATCTAAAATAAAAAAAAGAGCCTGAATAGCTGCAGCAATCCTGAGAAAGAAGAACAAAGCAGGTGGGATCTCAATACCAGATATCAAGCTGTATTACAAAGCCACTGTTCTCAAAACAGCCTGGTACTGGCTCAAGAACAGACATATAGACCAATGGAATAGAACAGAGAACCCAGAAATCGACCCAAATCACTATGCCCAATTAATATTTGACAAAGGAGGCATGAACATACAGTGGAGTCAAGACAGTCTCTTCAACAAATGGTGTTGGGAAAAATGGACAGATACATGCAAAAAAAAAAAAAAAAAAATGAAACTAGTCCTAGCTGGTTTGGATCAATGGATAGAGCATCGGCCTGCCAACTGAAGGTCCCAGGTTCGATTCAGGCCAAGGGCACATGCCTGGGTTGCAGGCTTGATCCCCAGTAGAGGGTGTACCGGAGGCAGCCAATCAATGATTGTCTCTCATCATTGATGTTTCTATCTCTCTCTCCCTCTTCCTTCCTCTGTAAAATCAATAAAATATATTTTTTTTAAAAATGAAACTAGACCACCAACTTACACCATACATAAAAATAACCTCAAATGGATAAAGGACTTAAACATAAGATGTAAAACCATAAAAATACTAGAGGAATCCACTGGCAGTGAAATCTCAGACATATGCAGAAGCAATTTCTTCACTGATACTGCTCCTAGGGCAATGGAAACTAAAGAGAAAATAAACAAATGGGACTACATCAAAATAAAAAGCTTTTGCATAGCAAAGGAAGCCATCAACAAAATAACAAGAAAGCCCACTGCATGGGAGAACATATTTGCCAATGATGTCACTGATAAGGGTTTAATGTCTAACATTTACAGGGAACTCATACACCTTAACGAAAGGAAGATAAATAACCCAATCAAAAAATAGTCAATTGACCTAAATAGATACTTTTTGAAAGAAGACAGAAGGAAGGCCAAGAGACATATGAAAACATGCTGAAAGTCACTGATTATCTGAGAGATGCAAATCAAAATGACAATGAGGTACCATCTCACACCTGTCAGAATGGCTATCATCAACAAATCAACAAACAACAAGTGCTGGCGAGGATGTGGAGAAAAAGGAACCCTAGTGCACTGCTGGTGGGAATGCAGACTGGTGCAGCCACTGTGGAGAACAGTATGGAGTTTGCTCAAAAAACTAAGAATGGAATTCCCATTTGACCCTGTGATCCCACTCCTAGAAATATATTTAAGAAACTAGAAACACCAATCAGAAAGGATATATGCACACCTATGTTCATAGCAGCACAATTCACCATAGCTAAGATTTAGAGACAGCCTAAGTGCCCATCAACAGATGAGTGGATTAAAAAACAGTGGTATATCTACACAATGGACTACTATGCTATGGTAAAAAAAAAAAAAAAAAAAAAAAAAAGGAATTCTTACCATTTGCAACAGCATGGATGGAACTGGAGAGCATTATGCTAAGTGAAATAAGCTAGTCAGAGAAAGGTAAATATTACATGCTCTCACTCATTTATGGGATATAATGAACAACATAAATTGATGAACAAAAACAGATCCAGAGACAGAGAAGCATTGATAAGACTGTGAAACCTCAGAGGAAAGGTAAGGGAGGGTGAGGATAAGGGGGAGAGATCAACCAAAGAACTTTTATGCCTGCATGTGAGCCTAACCAATGGACACAGACAACATGGGGGTCAGGGCATGATTGAGGGGGGCGGGTTTGGGGGGTAAGAGGGGGATGAGGACACATATGTAATATCTTAATAAATAAAGAAATTAAAAAATTAAAGGTGGAACTGCCATTCGACCCAGTTATTACACTTCTAGGAATATATTCTAAGAATCCTGAAAAAAAAATCAGAAAGAATTCACCCTCTGTTCATAGCAGTGTAATTTACAACTAAAGGCCTGGTGCATGAAATTTGTATCCCTTATCCTAGCCTGCACCCTCTCCAATCTGGGACTCCTTGAGGGATGTCCGACTGTCCGTTTAGGCCCGGACAGTCGGACATTCCTCTCACAATCCAGGACTGCTGGCTCCCAACTGCTCGCCTGATTGCCCCTAACTGCATCTGCCTGCCAGCCTGATAACCCCCTAACCACTCCCCTGCCAGTCTGATTGCCCCTAATTGCCATCCCCTGTTGGCTTGGTCACCCTTAGCTGCCCTCCCCTGCAGGCCTGGTCACCCCTAACTGCCTTCCCCTGCAGGCCTGGATCCCCAGCAACACCCCTTCCCTGCAGGCCCAGTTGCCCCCAACTTCCCTCCTGTGCCAGCTTTGTCACCCCTAACTTCTGTCCCCTGCAGGCTGGATTGCCCCCAACTGCAGGCCTGATCCCTCCCAACTACCCTCCCCTGCTGGCCATCTTGTGGTGGCCATCTTGTGTCCACATGGGGGAAGGATCTTTGACCACATGGGGGCAGCCATCTTGCATGTTGGAATGATGGTCAATCTGCATATTACTCTTTTATTAGATAGGATAGAGGCCTGGTGCATGGGTGGGGGCTGGCTGGTTTGCCCTGAAGGGTGTCTTAGATCAGGGTGGGGGTTCCCTTGGGGTGTGGGGCGGCCTGTTCAAGGGGCCTGTGGTGGTTTTCCTGGTCAGCCACGCCCCCCAGTGAACCAAGAGGAGGCCCTGGTATCTGGGATTTATTTATCTTCTATAATTGAAACTTTGTAAGCTTGAGCGGAGGCCAATGCAGGTCAGGGCTGCAGAAGCTTGGCTTCCTCCATTGCAGGAGGCAACTAAAGCCTCCTGCTCTCTCCAGCTCCGTGGCTGCTGCCATTTTTGTTGGGTTAATTTGCATACTTCCTCCTGATTGGCTGGTGGACATGGTTTGTGGGTGTAGTGGAATGATGGTTAATTTGCAATTATCTTCTATAATTGAAACTTTGTAGCCTTGGCAGAAAGCTTGGCTTCCTCCATTACCAGGGAAACCCTAGCCTCCTGCTTGCTCCTTGGCTGCAGCCATCTTCGTTGTGTTAATTTGAATACTTGCTCCTTATTGGCTGGTGGACATGGTTTGTGGGTGTAGGGGAATGATGATTAATTTCCATATTACTCTATTATTAGATAGGATAGCTATGATTTGGAAGCAGTCCAAGTGCCCATCAACAGAAGAGTGTATAAAAAAACTGTGGTACATTTACACAATAGAATATTATGTGTAAAATAGAAGGAACTCTTACCATTTGCAGCAGCATGGATGGAACTGGAGAGTGTTATGCTAAGCAAAATAAACCAGTCAGAGAGAGATAAGTATCACATGATCACAATTCCATGTGGAATCTAATGAACAAAATAGCTCCAGAGACATATGAGCATGGAATAGACTTGAATTTCAGAGGGAAGGTGGAGGTGGGTGGGCAGAGAGAGATTCACAGGGGAACTTATATGCATACTAGAAGCCTGGTGCATGAAATTTGTGCACGGGCAGGGGCCAGGGTTCCCTCAACCCAGCTTGCACCCTCTCCAATCGGACTTCCTTCTCACAACCTGGGACTGCTGACTCCTAACCGCTCACCTGCCTGCCTACTTGATCGCCCCTAACCTCTCTGCCTGCCTGCCTGATCACCCCTAACTGCTCCCTGCCAGCCTGATTGCCCCCAACTGCTCTCCCATGCTGGCCTCATCACCCCTAACTGCCTCTGCCTTGGCCTCCACCACCATGGCTTTGTCCAGAAGATGGCTGGTCAACCCAGTCTAATTAGCATATTACCCTTTTATTACTATAGATAGTTTATATGGGATAGGATTGCTTAAATGGCAGGGAAAAGCCTTTTTCGGGAGGAGGAAATGCTCTTGGCAGACAAAAATACATAATTCATATATCTGCAGCAGCTTCGGATCAGGCCCTGCCTCTCTCTCTCTCTCTGGGGGGGGGTCACAGAGGCTGCAGATCAGGCCCTTTCTCTTTCTCCGGGCCTCTTTCTGGGCCTGATCCACAGCCGATGCACCCGCCTTGCCCTGTCCACCTGCCTTGCCCCACCCACCCACCCCACCTCCCACCACCCTGCCCATCTGCCTGCTTCCACCCTTGCTGTAATAGGAGCCTGTGGGCCACGGGGGAAGGACCGAAAGGTGCTCCATGCACTTCCTTGTGACTGGTCGTCCATCTGGTCATTTAGGTTGTAATGGTCCTAGGCCAGTGGTATAGATGTGCCTAGCCCTTGGACACAGACAATAGTGTGGTGAAGGTCTGGGAGGGGCAGTTTTAGGGTGGAGGGGGTCAATGGGAAAAAAATACAAAGGGGACATCTGTAACACTTTCAACAGTAAAGATAGATTTTTAAAAAGTTGGAGTGTGAAAAGATGTGGCTTCTCTACTCAGTTTACTTAGGCCTAGATTTCCTGTCTACTTAAAGAATACACAAATCACTCCTGATAACACTCCAGGCCTGGGCTATGTAAGCCTGATCCACTTATTTTTATGTTGGTATACCCATATCTACTAAAGAAATTAGTTATTGACACACATGATTAAAATATGTGTAAGTGTGCAAATATGTATTTTCAAAGTGGAACTAAAGACAAAGTAAGCATATACTTGCTTTCAAGTAGTTTGCAATTTGATTTGTTTAGGCATGTAGCTTCTATAACAATAAACATTAGCTAGTCAAGCAAAATGCTAAATATCCAGAAACCAATCTACTAGTTTTTTGTGGCTTTTTTTTTTTGTTTTGTTTTGTTTTGTTTTTGGAACTGCTGTAACAAAGTAGCATAAACTAGGAGGCTTAAAACAACAGATATTTATTCTCTCACATGCTTCCCCCTAAGACCCTTCCTTGACTTTCCCAGCTTCTGGTGGTGACCATCAATCCTTGACATTCATTGCTTGTAACAGCATCTTTTCAACCTCTGCCTATGTTATCACATGGCATTCTCCCTGTGTGTCTCCCTCTTCACATGGAATTCTCCCCTAAAGACATCAGACACATTGCTAAGGACCCACCCTAATGATCTCTTAATATGATTACATCAAAGACCCAGTTTCCAAATAAGGTCCCATTCATTTTGCCAGGTGTTAGACAGGATATCTTTTGGGGGGACATAATTCAATTAATAAAACCAATTCATTTCTAACTGACTAAGTAACATGACCACCTCATTCTATTCATAGATCTTGAGAAATTGTGTAAACATTTGTAACTAGGCCTTATAAAACTCATCCAGCAGCTGTCTACTATTGTGAGATGGTACTCATGATTTTCTCATAAGAGCCTTATGATCTAACAAAATCAGATGACTAAACTAAGAACTGAGCTTAAACAGGACTAATATTACAACTGAATTATTAAAATAAAATTATTTCTATAAAATTTTTATTACATAACAATTTTAACAACTGTAGCATTGATGGAAGCTAAGGACAAACTTCTGACACAAGACAAAAATAGCACTATAGATATAATTTACTGACCATGCTTATTATATATCTAAATAATTTTAACATGTTTTTCAAACTGTTATTTTGGAATTCATTCAGACTTTGTTCTCTGTTTTTCATATTCCATTAGTTATGTAGATAGACACAATCTTCCACCTTTTAGATAAAGGTGAAATTCTGTATCTAATCAGTGTTCAAAAGGTCTTCTCAGATAAACTCTGTTCTAGTCACTTCAATGATGTTTTAATATTTGTATATTTTTTTTCTTGATTTTCTCATGCAGCTTCTTTCCAACAGCTGTCCACATCTCACCACATAACTACATACTTTTAAAATTCACATCCTCCAAAGGGAACACACATTTTCTTCTTTTTAATATATATTGAACAAAATTTCAAAACTCATTTTATAAACACTTATAAAGTAAAAAAACAAAACATGTGCAACTCTCTGAATTCTCATCTGCATAAAATTTTGTATTTTTAAAAATTTGTAAATGTTTTTCTCATTGATTTCAGAGAGAAGAAGAGGAAGAAAGAGATAGAAACATCATTGGTGAGAGAGAATCATAGGTCAGCATGCCCTCTACTGGGGATCAAGCCTACAACCTGAGCATGTGCCCTGACCAGAATGGAACTGTGACCTCCTGATTCATGGGTCAAAGCTCAAACACTGAGCAACACTGTCTGGGAAAATTTTGTATTTTTAACATCAGAAATATGATGACAGATCATTGCATTTTTATTAAAATAAGACAAATTTAAATTAAATAAACCATACAAGGTATGTAGTCCTATGAGTTTTGAGTTGGTAATAAATCATCAGATTGCATTTCCTCAATAAGTACTACTGAACTGAGCTATCTTCAAGAGGTAAATGTACTGTTTAATTATTTTATAAAAAGATGCTATTGGTTGATACACTTTCAACTCTAGTAATAGTAGTAGCAGTATAAATTTTCAAAACTTGTTACCTATGAAATATTAACACCATTCTCATTTGGAAAGCTGTACTTTTCATAGATATGGATAACCTTCTTGGCATTATGCCAGAGAAAGGCATAGCCCTAACAGTCCAGGTCTTACCTATTTATCAGAATTCAAAAAGTCTACATCAAGGCATCAGAAAAGTTTCTTTGCCTTCTCATTTTCATTTCCATCTTTTCCACTTCAAAACTTATTCCAGAACTTATATCTCTAAGCCTGTTTTCATTATATTCCTAAGCTGTGGTTACACAGTGATTCCTTTGATTTCTAGGCTCTAAGTGATACTTGACAAAATTGCTGTTCAGGAGAAGTATACATCCATGTGTTGGGCAAAGGCAGCCTTGGACTAGTCCACCTGACCAGATTCATTCCACTCTTTAGAATGGGAGTGATGCTAGAGAGCTTAGCTTGTAGTGAAGGCCACCTTTCCCAAAGCCATTAATTAAACTTGGTTCACAAAGTATCTTCTCCTTGGTTGCATCTATAGGATCTGTTATGGTTTGAATTGTAACCCTACAATTTCTGTGTTGACGTCCTAACCCCCTTTATCTCAGAGTGTGGACTATTTGAAAACAGAGCCATTGTAGATGAATTAGTTCAGTAAGGACGAGATCATACTGGAGTAAGATGGGATTTAATTCATATGATTGTCATTCTTATAGAAGAGGAAATTTGGACACAGCCATGCATACAGGGAAGACTTTGTGTGAACTTGAAAGCAGAGATCAGGCTAATGTGCCTACAAGTCAAGGAATTTGGCAAGCCAAAAATTTTTGGCAAACCACCAAAAACCTAGAACAGTCTCCCTCACCACCCTAAAAAAAAAAAAAAACAACCCTGCTGACACATTGATCTTAAACTTCTAGCCTCCAAAACTGTGGGACAATAAAATTTTGTTGTTTTAGCCTCTGGGTTCATGGTATTTTGTTATTGCAGCCTAGCAAACTAAAACAAGGCTCCCTGTACTGTAAGTGCACCTATTATGGGCATCTCATAACTTTAAACACACACACACATATCAATGATGTATTATATAATACTAGAGGCCTGGTGCATGAAAATTCATGCACTGGAGGGGGGGGGGGGTCACTCAGCCTGACCTGCGCCCTCTCGTAGTCTGGGAGTCCTCAGGGGCAGGAGGTGACCCGGCGATAGGGGAAGGCGACACCCCCATCACACTCTGCTGCTGCCACTGCTGGCAGCGCAAGCCTCAGCCAGCCCTGGTTACCTGAGCCTCGGGCAGCCTTGGGTGGCTGGGCAGCCGCCATCCGAGGCTTGCCTGTTCCTCAGGCTGGCCCTGGGAGGATGGGGGACTGAGGGGACTGGGGGACTCTGGAGGCAGGTGTGTGGAGCGATCACGCCCACCTGGGGACGGGCCCAGACTTGCCACACGCCTGCTGCCCCTGCAGGGTTGAGGGGACTGGTTGCAGCCATCTTGTGGCTGTGGGCACCGCCATCTTTGAGGGTGTGACAATCAATTAGCATATTCCCTCCTTATTGGCTGTGGGTGCCGCCATCTTTGCGATGGCATGAGGGTCAATTAGCATATTCCCTCTTTATTAGATAGGATATGATGTATACATTTATATGCAATATACATAAAATATATAGTTTAATACCTCTTTAAAATTTGCTTAGAAAATGCTTAACTTTATTTTGTGAATTAAGAAAGTTAGGTTAAATTTATTTATTCAGATTAAAAAATATTAACTGCCATAGAAGCACATCTAGAAAAAGTCTAAAGCAGCCACAAACACAAACTCTAGTGCCTGGCTGGATTTCCTGTTTCCTTTGCATGTATAAGCACATTGCTGCTCATTGTTAGCATAACTGTATGTTATCTATGACTTCAAATACAAATTCTATGGCTTATGGTCCTTTGAACTTTAGTAATTGTTGCCTATAAATCAATGTTACCCAGCTTATATGTTTATTAGCATATGATTTGATTTTATATAAGTTATGTGAATTTAGTGTTTGCTTGCTTGTGTGTACATGCACATAGAAGTAACTGTACATGCTTATACATGTGTTTAAAGTCTAGTTTCTTGCCAAGAAAAATGTTAATTGTATGAATGCTGGAACAGACTGTGTT
This sequence comes from Corynorhinus townsendii, assembly GCA_026230045.1. Lineage (NCBI taxonomy): Eukaryota > Metazoa > Chordata > Mammalia > Chiroptera > Vespertilionidae > Corynorhinus > Corynorhinus townsendii. Next base: position 146,640,001 of record JAPDVU010000002.1, on the reverse strand, counting down.
CACACCATTCCAAACAAGGCTCCAAGTCATAGGGCCATATGCTGTGTTCTTTAGAAATCTGATTTATTGCCAGCGCATATCAACACACATAGAGCATATGACTATTATTTTAGTTGTATTTCCATTGGTTGTTTCATTAAAATTTGCATGGAATGGAGGAAAGAGTGTGTGTGTTGAGATAGGGGGCCTGGAGTGGAGAAGGTTTATTTAAAATAGTCCAGATAGTGAGGTCATTATCTTCATCTTTCTTAGCTGTGGCTTTATAATTCTCCCTTTGCCAAATACATCTACTAAGAAAGTCAACATAAATAACTACAACATAAATGTTAACAGAAGTTCAAGCTGGGAGAATATAGTAGAGATATTACACAGAAAAAATTCTGTCAGTCCACACTAATTCAGAGTTGGCATTTATTCTAACACAAGCTCGACTATAATTTATTTAGCACAGCTTATGTGGGGAAAGGGGATGTTAAGCAAATTGATAGTGTAAAATTTATTGCTTGACCAGGTTAGATGTATGGTAACCAAGTTTTCTTATATCCCTTTACAGCAATAAAAACAACACCTTTGCATAAATAAATAAAATAACTATAAATGTTTCTGACCCATGTATTAAAATGATTCTAATAGGCAATATTTTCATAATATTTAAAATCATTGGCCCTAAATTTATTTTTAAATGTTCTATAATTTACATTTTTATTAATTAAAACTGAGCCTTCTTGCGTAATTGTCCACATAAATCTCTCCTTAGCTTTGATATACCACTTAAAGTCATAATTTTTCAAGATGTAGATGCCAAGGTTTAGCCTGCAGAGAGGTGCCACAATTTTTGAGTCAGGAATTTTCTATGGATTACTGGAGTTGTTTTTTTTTTTTCCATGGGGTGATTTATTTGATGTGAAATAATTAGAAAAACTGGAACATGAGATTTAAAATATAATAAAACATCATTCCTCATAGCAATGCTACTAAAAAGAATGCAGTTTTCTTTATGTTTGGTTTTACTGAAGGACCAGCATCCCTAGTGCTTCATATTATCTGGAAAAAAAATGAAAAATGAACAAGTCATGGTTTTTCAGTGATCTAATGACTTATACTAATGTATTCCTTCATCTAAATACAGATTTCTATTTAAAATTCAGTATGCAGGGGTATTATGAATTCTAGTTTAATGGATTCCAAATAATTGCCCTTTAGAAATGATGAATAGCTGTTTAAATCCACTGATAAGAATATACTATTTCTCTCCTAACAAAAGGCCTTCCACATTAACCGTGTCATATATGCCTGAAATTAGTTTATTAATTTTTTATTGATATACAAAACCTAAACCGATGGCAGGTGCAAAATAACCCTGTGCTAAGAGCCCCCAATATTTCCCCTAAAATGTCTGTTGTTGTTCTTGTGGGTGATTAAGGAGAGAAAAGACACTGAGCTTTCCTTCCAAAGCAGGGCCAGTGCTTGAAATGCAGATGATGCCATTCTCTTCTGTATTTGCTTTATTTAGGTTGTGCAGATAAAAAAAGATGTGCTTCTGAGGTGGACATAGTGACCACCGACTTTTATGCCCTACAAAGACAAGGCTTTCTGAAGTGCCTGGTTGTGATGGCAAAATGCCCTTGAAAAGATTCCTAGGACTTGTTCGTCACTTTAAAGGCAGCAGAAGCAAGAGAAGCAGAAATATGAAAATTACATATACATTATTCATTTCCCTTCTGTAGCTTGGCCTAGGGTTTTATTTTTTATTTAATTCCTGATCAGAATGGATGGATGGCTTTCTATACTAGTTTAAAAAATAAATAATACTCTGAAAGACATGGTCAGAACAGATGTAATAAACCCTATCCTTTGTTGGAGTAAAAAGTATATATTCATTATTGGAGTGTCAATGTTTTCTGTATTTATACACAATTATATTACATTAAACATCTATATCATTACATCTATTCATAAGTAAAATTGAGAAAAATATTCATTCATACAGAAAAAGAAAAATTGGGGCTTTTACTAACCAATTTATAATAAGTGATGTATGGTACAATTAAATCAACTGTTATTCAATCTATTGATAAGAAGTGCCTTGCCTGGCCAGAGTCACATTCCTGGGTTTCTGGTTTGATTCTCTCTCTATATATATTAACTTCCCTTCCTCTCTGAACATGTCTTCGGATAAAGATTTTTTTTTTAAGTGCCTTAACCATCTTTGATTTTATGATTCTTAACAATCAAGAACATTCTCTTGGAAAATATGTGTTCTTCACAAAGTGAAAAACACAATAGGATTATTTTATATGGGAACCAAAATGTACTTCAGAATTTATTATTTTGTTCCCTACTGCTTGATTTGTAAAGTCATTGTTTATAGTGCAGTATTTATATTTTTAGAACAATCTGTGAATGGTGTAAATGTAATATATATATATATATATATATTGACAGCTCTATCTACTTATGCATATAAACACATGTAAGTACAAGCAAACTGCAGTGGAATAGAGAAAATGGAGATTTCTAGCTTTTTGTTCCCGACACACTATCCAGGAAAATACAAATTTCCAAGGGAAAAAAAAAAAAAACCACCAAAAACCTCTGGTTTCCCACTTCACCTCTGCCATCAATATTAATAAAATTTACTCTTTTGTTCCAATAAGAAATGCTAGTTGGGATACAAAAGAAAAGGAAAATAGAAGCAAGAGCTTGTTTCATTTTCTGTAAGTGATTAATAATACTGTTTCTTTCCTTAAATCTTATCTAAGAGAAGTAAATGATGGAGAGACAGAAATATTTCCATATGTCAGAGCCAATAAAAATATAGTAAAAAGGATGAAGTATGTTTTTGTCTTTTTAGTACACTTGTGTATAAAATGCTGGGCTACTGTTACTTGAGGTTTTTCTTTTTTTCTGGCAGAAGGGTGACTGCCCCTTTCTCCAGCCTTTTCTGTCTTCCTCTGGGTCTGCTGCCTCTCTGCACACCCCTGGGACCTGGAGAAGAATGGCTCCTCTGTTTGCCTGCCTGCCTGCATATTGCATCCATTGCTCCATTCAGCCAGCCTTTCGGGTCTGCTAACTGCTGGTGTACAACTTAGCTTTTATGCTCTACTGACAGGGTTTTTCTGAAGCCAGACGGTTTCTGAAAAGAGGGTCTATGTGCATAAACAATGCCATGTGAGGAGGTCCGCTGGAAACAAAATCAAAATTCACTCAAGCAAATCTTCCTGATCAACTCATTTTTTTTTTGCAACTAACACCTCCTCTCCATACCATCTGTATGCTAAAATGTGGCTGAGAGTTTGTGCGATTCACCCCTCCCCTTTTCCTCTGTGTCCAGTTTTATTAAACAAGCCAAAAATATATCTTATTTTCTGACTTAGCCTGAACAGAATCCATAAATGGTATGTGGAATGAGGAATGCACTGTGTGTTAAATGAGGACAGGAGGCCAGCTATGCATCAGCTGGTCAGAACCTTCCATTAGATTTGTCATGGGAGCCTCATCAAAATGCACATCCAAGCCAGGAGCTGCCCATCCACAGGCTCTGAGATTGCAGGTCACCAAATGCAGAGCGGCCCCAGCACTGCGGATCGCAGAGGATAACATACATTTCTGCTCAGCTCAGCTCTTTCCTTAGTTTCATACCCACAGAAATAGACCAAATTAGGGTATCAAGCTTAAAACAGGCTAGAGCAAGCAGTTCAAATAAGGCTGCATAAACAACATGAAGAGGAACATTATTTAATCAGTCACATCAGTAGGAACCACACCTGGTCTTTTAAACGTATGCTTAAAGCAAAACCAGATTTAAAGGAGGTATTTAAGGGCGATACTCAGGCTTTTTCACTTAATAAATTCCTGAAGTATAAAGTGTGCTGAGGCAAACAGTAAGCACTATGTTCTCCTCCCTGAAACAAAGGGTGTGATTTGGCTTAAATATTTCTTTTGCTTTTTGGAGACAATGAATATTCTGATCTAGTGAGTAAAGTGGAAAAACAGACATTCTTCCAACATCTATTTCTCCTTTGTCTAGTATCACACATGACCCAGTATTTTACTGGTATCCCGGATTGCCCAATCTAGAGTACGTGCTTTCTCCCCTTAAAATGCCAAGACTATGGCCTATCAATATATTTCCCATTAAAGAATACAAGACTTCCTGAATAAATGGCTGATTCCAGGTCTGGGGCAAGAAATGTAGAGAATGAGCATGGATATCTTATTACATAAGAAGAGGTTTCATATCAAAAGACTTAGCAGCTAATCACAACAGCCAAAAATGGAATAATTTAATCATCAGTAAAGATAAAATAAACCTTCCTTGGCTAGAGAATCAAATATGCTTAAATTTTAGAGTTTATAATAAGAATCATCATCATAAAACTAATTGGTCACTTTGGATACTAAGAAACCATTTCATCATTATGTGAACTAGTAAACTCAGGGAAAGATGCAAGCAATTACCCTGCCTCCTCTTTATAAGTGGTACCAAAGGAGAACCAAATTGTTGATGAGAGGGTTTCTCTTTATAGAAATAACTAATTTAGAAGATCTCCAAGTTCTAAGTTCTTATGAAAGAACAGATCTGGCACCGATCACTAGTTGGTGATAGCATCAACTCCTACACAATTTTACCTTTGAGGGTGTCTCATCAAAATAAACAAACCACTAAAGACAAAACTGAACTTGAATCTTATCAGCTCTTTGGATATAAAAGATTTAAGGGACTGAGAATATGGAAAATGAAACTACAGGGATAATGCCAGGGAAACCCAGTATGTGGAAAACTTCACAGGACTAATGACCAGGATTCTTCAATAAAAAAAGTTCCCTAGTGAAACCAAATGGATTAAAAAAATATATGTAGAGAATCCAAGATGGTGGCGTAGGTAAACACCTAAACTGCTGCCTCACACAACAATTTCAAAACTTACAACTAAAAGACAAAACATCTATCACCCAGAACCACAGGAAAGCTGGCTGAGTGGAAGTTCTACAACTAGAAGGAAAGAGAAAAGAGCATTGAGACATGCACGAGCGCTGAAAAGCTGAGGTATGGAGGCGCGTGATCTGGGCTGGTGGCAGGCGTTGCTTTTCTCAACCCAAAGGGAGACAAGCCCCCAATTACTCTGAAATACAGTTTCTGGGGAGATGCAGGGGACCCAAACTCCTACGGGGAGAAGCTGGATTGTCTAACACCGGGTCGGAAAGTGAGGGGGGCCTGCTTGCAGAGCTGAGCGCAAGAATAATTGTTTACTGCGCTGGGGCACAGGACGCAGTTGGAGACACAGAGCCGGCTAACTAGCAGCCATTGCTGTTTGCCACGCCCTAGCCTAGTGATGCCCTGAGACCCCGCCCCACACAACCTACAAACCCATCCAAGCTCCAAGCAGGAGCGTTAGCATAAGAAAGGCCTGCCCTATCGCAGCTTAACCTAGCAAACTTGCAGCCTGGGTCAGACAGCTCCAAAACCTCCAAACCCCAAGCAAAGAGGAGAAAACTGTAGCTCTTGCTGTAGCTCCTGCTGAGTGGACTCAGACAATAGCTGACCTGTACCCCATTGGAGATCCAGAAGCCAGTATACCTAGTGGTCAGTGTGAGAAACCAGATTTCAACTCCTCGCATCCATAAGTGACACATTCAAGAGGCAGACTCAGCGAGCACCAAAGCCCCACTGAAACAAGTACTGCATCATAAGCGTGTCGCGTGTCTCTAGCACAGCAGTTCTTATAGACACAGTGAGTCCTCATAGCCGATTGGCCTGGAGGTCAATTCCTCCCAGCGTACCAACAGCAATTAAGGCTTAACTACACCAAGACTTTGCACTCAGCCCACAAAGGGGTGTACTAAGAGCGTCCACATCAGGTGATTGGGGAGGCTTAACTACTGCTCCCTATAAGTCACTTACCACACAAAGCCACTCCTTCAACACAGGGAAGCAGCCAAAATGCGTAGACAAAGAAACATGTCACGAATGAAAGAAACGGAGGAAAGCAAACAACTGGACGACATAGAGTTCAGAACCACATTTATAAGGTTACTCAAGAATCTTCTAAAAACCGCCGAGAAACTTGATAACACTTCTGAGGAGCTTAGTGTAACCTTCAAGGACCTTAATGAGAATGCCAAAAAAATGGAAAAGGACCAGTCAGAAATGAAGCATACACTGTCTAAAATAAAGAATATACAGAAACTCAACTGTAGATCAATGTACCCCAAGAATCAAACCAAAGATCTGAAATATGAGGAAACAAAAAACACCCAACCAGAAAAACAAAAAGAAAAAAGAATCCAAAAATATGAAGATAGTGTAAGGAGCCTCTGGGACAACTTTAAGCGTACCAACATCCGAATTTTTGGGGTGCCAGAAGAAGAGAGAGAGCAAAATACTGAAAACCTATTAGAAGAAATAATGACAGAAAACTTTCCCTACCTGGTGAAAGAAATAGATTTACAAGTTCAGGAAGCACACAGAACCCCAAACAAAAGGAATCCAAAGAGGACCACACCAAGACACATCATAATTAAAATGCCAAGGGCAAAAGACAAAGAGAGAATCTTGAAAGCAGCAAGAGAAAAATGGTTAGTTACCTACAAGGGAGTACCCATACGACTGTCAGCTGATTTCTCAGCAGAAACTATGCAGGCCAGAAGGGAGTGGCAAGAAATATTCAAAGTGATGAACAGCAAGAACCTACAACCAAGATTACTCTACCCAGCAAAGCTATCATTCAGAGTTGAAGGTCAGATAAAGAGCTTCACAGACAAGAAAAAGCTAAAGGAGTTCATCGCCACCAAACCAGGATTACATGAAATGCTGAAGGGTATTCTTTAAGAAGAGGAAGAAGAAGAAAAAGGTAAAGATTAAAATTATGAACAACAAAATGACATCGAATACATACCTATCAACAAGTGAATCTAAAAATCAAGTGAATAAAAAATCTGAAGAACAGAATGGACTGGTGAATATAATAGAATCAGGGACATAGAAAGGGAGTGGACTGACAATTCTCAGGGGGAAGCGGGTGTAGGGTGCGGGAAGAGATTGGACAAAAATCTTACTCCTATGGATGAAGACAGTGGTGGGGGGTAAGGGCATGGGGTAGGGTGGGGTGGGGAACCAGGTGGAGGGGCTATAGGGGGAAAACAAAAAGAGGAACACCTGTAATCTGAACAATAAAGATTTATTTAAAATATATATATATCAATGTATATCTCCACAAAGGGACTCAAATTCAAATGTATCCATTAATTAATTAAACAACCAAATGGCAATGACAGCAAATTCATAAGATAATTGGGAAAATGTGACTTAACGAGATATTTGATGATACTAAAAAATTATTATTAAGTTTTCAGGGTGATTCAGATATTTGTCATGGCTGTCTAAAAATCAGTTCTCAAGTATTAGAGAAATTTATTAAAATACAGGTGAAATAACATTCTATTTGGAATAAGCTTCAAAATAATTTGGAGAGAGTCGGATTATGTTGCATTAGAGTAGAGATGAAACAAAATTAGCTATGAATTGATAATTACTGAAGTTGGATGATGGGTAAAACAAGTTCATTATAGTATTTCCTGTAGAAAGGATATTAAGGTTAACTTAAGGAGTGGTACTACAAACACAGGTGCTATTTTTTTCTTTTTTCTTTATTGTTTTAATTCTCACTGGAGGACATTTTTATTGATTTTTAGAGGAAGGGGAAGAGGGGGAGAGGGAGAGAGACATTGATGTGAGAGAGAAACAATAACTGGTTGCCTCCCACACATGCCCCAACCAGGGCCAGGATTTAAAGACAACCTAGGTATGCGCCCTCACTGGAAATTGAACCCATGACCTTTTGATGTACCAGACAACACTCTTAACAACAGATCCACATGGGTCAGGGCCAGGTGCTACTTTTCTATGATAATTTTCATAAACCTTAAATCCAGTGACTGAGCTGTGGGACTATGTTAGAGATGGAAAGAAGCAGATGATCTAGGCTAGACAACTATCTGCCAAACTTGGAAAAACCAATAATTTATAACATATACAAGAAACCTATAAATGCCAATAAGTCTATAACACACACACACATATACACACACTACTAACGGCTCTGGAACCAATATAAAAAGTCATTTATTTTCTTTTAAAAAGTTTGTTAGTACTATATTAATTTTCTATTTATTAACTTAAAGCTTTCAATTAGAACTGTTAAATTGTGAAAGAAAACATAACCATATTAAAATGCATAAAACCAGTTAGTGTTGAGTTCAGGAGCTGGCTTATAATCATATATACCATCTATAGAATTTTCTAAATACTAAAACTTGAATATTATTTTTACCTTCTGTAGGCATACATAGTTCTTTTGGCTTTCAAAACATTACTTATATACATATAGTTGGATTTGTTTTTTACATAGAAGGCTATAAAACTTAGAAGTCTTTAAATTAAATTAATTTCATTTTTAAAAGTAAGCTTTCCTCTATAAGAATTACAATAATAACATAATAATGCAGCCACTATGGAAAACATTATGGAGGATCCTCAAGAAATTAAAAATAGAACTACCTTATGACCCAGCAACTTCACTTTTGGGTGTGTGTATGTGCGTGTGCATATATGCCTAAGCAACCAAATGACCAAACAACCATTCACTATGATGTGCACTGACCACCAGGGGACAGATGCTCAATGCAGGAGCTGACCTCTGGTGGTCAATGCGCTCCCATAGCCAACCTCCCACAACTGGCCAGCCTCCCACGGTCTCTCCCCCTTGGCCAACCTCCTGTGGCTCTGATCGGCCACAATCACTGGCCAGCTGAGGGACCCCACCTGTGTACGAATTCGTGCACCAGGCCTCTAGTTTATCTGAAGAAATCCAAAGCACTAATTTGAAAAACATACACACTCCTATGTTTATTGCAACATTATTTACAATAGCCAAAATATGGAAGCATCCTAAGTACTCATCAATAGATGTTTGGATGAAAATGTACCTATAATCAGTGGAATATTATTGGGACATAAAAAATAATGAAATCTTACCATTTGTTACAACATGAATGGACCTAGAGGGTATTATGCTAAGTGAAATAATTCATACAGAGAAATACAAATACCATATGATTTAATTTACATATGGAATATAAAGAACAAAATAAATGAACACAAAACAGAAACAGACTCATAGATGCAGAGAACAAATTGATAATTGCCTGAGGGAAAGGATGTTGAGGGATGGGTGAAAAAGGTGAGGGAATTAAAAGGTTCAAATTGGAAGTTACAAAATAATCATGGGGATGTAAAATACAACATAGGGAATATAGTTGATAATCTTTATATATAAAAGCCTAAGTGACCAAATGACCAAACGACTGGTTGACTGGTCACTATAGCATGCACTGACCACCAGGGACAGACACTCAATGCAGGAGCTGCCCCCTGGTGGTCAGTGCACTCCCATAGCCAACCTCTTGCAGCCAGCCAACCTCCCGCAGTCCCTTCCCCCAGCTGGCCACCTCAATAGGCCCTGATCACTGCCAGGCTGAGGGACCCCACCCATGCATGAATTCATTCATCAGGCCTCTAGTATTTTAATAATTGTGTATGGTGCCATTTGGGTACTAGAATTATTGGGGGATAACTTCATAAACTATATAAATCTATATAAATGTCTAACCACTATGTTGTACAGTTAAAAGTAATATAAAATAATATTGAATGTCAAATGTAATTGAAAAATAAAGAAAAAACAAATCAAATCTATTTTTAAAATAAGCTTTCCTCTATAAAAAGTATCTGTATCTATATATACAAAAGCCTAAGCGACTGAAAGACCTTTCAACCATCTGACTGATAGCTATGATGTGCAATGACCACCAGGGGGCAGATGCTCAGTGCAGGAGCTGCCAAGCTGCAGTGATTTGGCAGCTGCGGTTGTCAGGTGACACACCCAGAAACAGAGAGGAGGGGGCCGATTTCAGGGTGCATCACCTGAGAACCACCCTCTCATAATTTGGGATTCCTCAGGGGATGTAAGAGAGCTGGTTTTGGCCTAATCCTCACAGGCCAGGCCAAGGGACCCCACCAGTGCACGAATCCGTGCACCAGGTCACTAGTAATAGCATAATAATAATGATAACTAATTAATTGTTTTGTAAGCCATCTTATTTCATTTAATCATCCCAACAGCATAATTAGTTAGGTATGTGGGAGACAATTCTCTGTAAGTCACTTCCATATCCTAACACCCTAACACTCCCAAGCAGTGCTAGTGATGGCCCTTTGTTACAGTCTATCTTTTCAGGGTTGTTTGTACAGAGAACAGCCTTGGAAGAAAGAGATTATTGTCTTTCTTTGGAGCAGGGTATAAGATTGCTATCTAGTATAATAAAGACAGTGTCTCTCTCTCTCTCTCTCTCTCTCTCTCTCTCTCTCTCTCTCTCTCTCTCTCTCTCTCTTTCTCTGGAGCAAAGGTTGCACAGCTTTCCTTGCAGCCCCTTATAATAGATTGGGATTTCATAAGCTCAGGGCCCTTCAGTTGTAACACAAATCCACTGTGGGCACAACACGCACCTGGACCCCTCTGAATCAGATTTCAGGGGCATAAGGAACCAATGGGAACATTAAGCTCATGCTGCCTGCTGCTCCATGAATAATAATTTCTTTGAGTCTGACTCAAGAGGCTCATGTTTTCTGCCAACATTCACAAATTATAGCAGGCTAACTCCAAGCTGGAGAAGGAAGGGCCAAGACATATCTGTAAAACGTATATTGGACTCGGGTAGACAGAAAGCGCAGGACTTTCGTTTGGTTGAGCCATGAGCAGCCACTGTGCTTTACTTCCTGGCACAGGGCTATTTCTTCCTCAGTATTTCCTGATCACCTTCACCCCTACTCCTTGACCTTAGTTCTTTAAGGATTGGGGTTGGGCCAAAGTTTCCCTGTCTCCAAGGGGGCCTAAAGATGATATGAATCTGTCTAGAGATTCTGAGGAACTCTTTGGAGGGGAAAGACTCAGGTTGTTATGGATTTGTGGCATACAGGTACCAAAATCAAAATCACCATCCTTCCCAGATCCCGAAGGATTGGATTCACCTGATGTGGTTTGGGAACGGTTCATAGTGAAACTGAGAGGCTAAAGTAATCTAATGAGTGTGTCCTTTGGGCCAATTCACTACTTTTATGTTGTTATTTCTGCATCTGCATGTCACATCTGATGAGCTATATGCTTCTGTATCCCTGTCCCATAAGTGACAGAGGAGAGTCTTCTGACTGGGAGGAGCAGCATGCAGAAAAGTGAAATAACTTCCCTGCCATTTGCTGCCAGTGGGTGCTTCAAAATTTAACACAGGTGTCTCTGCCCTCTGATTTCCAAAGCTTTTATTCCAGAGGTACTCCTCTGGGGAAACATTTATCCCCTTTTTTAGCAACAGGTAAAAAGGGGGCCCTGAAATCGGCCCCCTCCTCTCTGTTTCCGGGTGTGTCACCCGAGAACCGCAGCTGCCAAAACACTACAGGTCTTCTCTGAAGAGATCAACTGGAATCAAGCTGCTGATCAGAGCAGTACCCCCAGATTGCCTCCATTGCAGTCAGGACACATCATTGTACCAGTATGACATGCAGTCACCCCTGTACACTGAGCACAAAGTAAGGAACTTTCCATTTCTAATGCAGAGGACCATAGATAGACCAATATGAATATTCAAGAACCAATGGGATATTGTTCTTTGAGTCCTTCCTAAGGAATCTCCTAGAGGACAAGCTTTAGGACCTGACATGATTAGAGGCATCAATGAAAGGACTGATGGGTTTTCAAATGCCACATAATGGCAGAGTACTAACAAATAAGAATAGTTTTTGAAATTAAACATCAGATTACTTAAGCAGTAGTCAAGCTAATCGCTGAATTTTCATCAGCAACAGTGAAAACCGGAAGACCATGAAATAGTGTGCTAAAGCAGAGGCCACCCCCGAGTGACAAAGGTGTGACACCTGCTGGAGTTGTCTTGCTGTGGAAGAGGCTAAATCACACGAGTAGTGGTTCACTCCCACTCCTGGCAGAGTGGCTACATGTGACCTTTGATCCCTCTAAAGGCTATCATTAGTGCCTTACCACTTTTGACACTTTTTTGGAATATAGTGTTGTTCTTCCAGTCCAATCAGCCAGCTCCAGCCACACCACCATGGCCACTGAAACTAATCTGTGTCAAGTTTTAGATTTTCTAGGCCATTTGCAGTCTGACAACCATGTACCTTTTATCACTAAAGACACTCAACAGCAGGTGGACAGTCAAAGTGTGTGATGGAATTTCAATGCCATCTATTTATAGGAATCTACTATTTGCAGGTATTAATGAGTCAGGGAACAGCCGCCTCAAAAATTGACTTGAAAAGATTTCTGTCAACCTCCCTCATCACACTCTTGACCACACACAGGGGTATGACAATTTGATCTCTCTCAGCTGCTTCTCTGGTGAAGATTAGGATAAAAATCCACCCTATTTCACTATTCTCAGTCCTGCCAAAGGGCAAATGAACTCCCCCCAGGTGGTGATTAACAGGATAGATTTAATTGACTACCTTCAAAGCACAACAACTAGACTCTATTATTTGAATAGGAATATAGAACTATTTTGAAAATTCAAGGTTTTTCCTTGACTATCTTGGGCATAATGTGTTTCTCTTTACCAAAAAAGCAACCCCAGCTCAGCCTGGTCAATGGATTCTCCAGGTGGAACCTGGACAAAAGGGTTTGGGAAGATTCAAACTTAACCTTGGATAAGTTTTATAAAAGTGCTTTCATCCCTCTTGCTCCTAAGCATTCTAGATGAAAGGTTTTGGTGTGAGTTGGGGAATAATCAGAAAAAAAGTGTTATTTTAGCAGCTGGAATGGAACTCTAATTCTGTGGCAATACAGGGAGAGCAACAGCCCAGCAACCTGAAGGGGTCATCTAAGATCTGGGAAGTAAGGGGACAGATGGCCATTAGTGATCTTTCTTCTTTCAAAATTGCTCTTGGAACTTTCCTTGTAAAGAAAGATACCCTGATAGGGCTCTCCAAACTGATGTACATCCCTCAATTTTAGTTGCCTTATGGGTCTGTCATTCCCTACCAGAAGGCTCTGACCATGATTCCTTTTAACCTCACTCAGAGTTTATTGGATAAAATAAAATGCCTCAGTTTCTGCTCCTCCTATACAAAACACCGCCAGATGTCATCATGCACCCCACCTCACTATTCTCAGTTATGCCATGGGGAAGATGAATGCCACCAGGTGGTAACATTGACAAACAATAGATTTGACTTACTACTTTCAAACCACAAGGATTAGACTCAATTATTTGAGTAGAACTAGGAGTCCTAAGACCTATCAACTGGCTAGAAGACTGCCTTGCAGGCTTGTCAACCTGTGCCCCTTGAAAGATGTAGCTGCCACAAAGAGGACCCCAATGGTTGTAAAAAAAATCACTTTCTTTCCAGAGTCACCATATGTGGCTTCAGAATTCTATGCCACATGTGGAAACCAGACATTAATTTACCATCCTCCCCAAAATTATGTTAGTCATCCATTTACAAAAGTGAGTATGAAATCTGTCCTTCCCTGTTCTTACTTAATGTCATCAACTATACCACCTTAGCCCTGGAAGGAATCCAGATCAGCCTTAACTCACTGGCCAGGCTTTTTATAAATGATGCTTAGATTCCTCCTTGCGGACTATTGCAGAGTCTGTAAAATCATTAATGCATCTTCTGTACCTGGAATATTGCCTTGGATCTAAAGGAGATGTTAATAAACCTAAGAAGAAAACCACCTGGACTTCCATGTTAGACTCTGATGATTTGTGAGATTTGTTCAGCTGGTTGGGTCCCGTATCAAGACTAGGGGAGATGGTAGAAGTCAATACTGAATTGGCTTCATCTTGTTGCTTGGAGTCTTATTGATAGTAGCCTTAATTCAATGCAGCATGGACAAATTGAACAGATGTGGCCCCAGATTCTGTCAGTCAGATTAATCAGAGATAATACAGTGTACTCATGGGAAAATTTGACAGAAGCCAAAACAGCACAGAAATGAGAGGTGTAAATCTGGAGGTTGAAGGAGAGCAAGCACTACAAAGTCCCTGCTGAAATGTAGATCTATATTAAGAAATCACCTGTTTACAAAGAGTTTACCTTTAAGTTGATGACTTAATTAATGGAATGCTTTTGTTCATGGACAATGTGATTAATCAATGTTAGAATCCCAAACTAGCACACAAATGCTTATTTATATCTGGCTATGATTTAAATCCATTATTTCATATTTGATTTTAATACTTTTTTTACTTTTCGTTAGATACAAACGCATAAGTTTTATTTCAGCAACATTATCTATATATACACAGTATATAAAGAGCCAGGGTGCGTAACATCCAAAATGACCAAACGAACTACCGAACACTGGAAGTCAGTCCTGCAGTCAGTGCTGGGTCACTGTGGCGACCCTACACAGACTGCCGAGGGGCCTGTGGATCAGGCCCAGAGAGAGGCCCAGAGAGAGAAGCAGGGTCTGATCCACAGCCTCTGTGGCAGCTGTTGATCAGCTCTTGCCTCTCTTTCTCTCCAGGCCTCGCCAGCAGCCGCAGGGGCTGCTGATCAGCCCCGCCTCTATAATCAGGCCCGGAGACAGGCCCATATATACTGACTGGCATAAAAACCAACCAATCAAAACCTAATCTGGGTGAACTGTGAGGAGTCAATGGCTGCCTAGGAGGCAGAGCTTTTGACACTGACTGGCATAGAAACTTACCAATCAAAACCTAATTTGGGTGAACTGCAAAGGCAGAACCTAAGGTGGGGGCTGAGGAGGGGTTTTAAGGGCAACAGCTGTTTGGTGTAAGGTGTAAGAAAGTGGTTCAATTTTTTAATGACTGGTTTGGCAGTATAGTGCGTATGGCTGGCTATCAGTCCAGATATAGGGATTATGTATTTTTGTCTGCCAAGAGCATCTCCTCCTGATAAAAAAGGCTGCCCCCCCTCCATTTAAGCAATCCTATCCTATATAATCTATCTACACTAATAAAAGGGTAATGTGCTAATTAGACTGGGTCAACTGGCCATCTTCCAGATGTCCAACTTCCTTTGGGACAAAGCCATGGTGGTGGGGGCCAAGGAAGAGGCAGTTAGGGAGGATAAATCTGGCAGGAGAGGGTAGTTGGGGGTGAGATCAGGCCAGCAGGGGAGGGCTGTTGGGGGTGATATCGGGCCTGCAGTGGAGGGCAGTTGGGGGTGAGATCAGCCTGGCAGGGGAAGGCAGTTAGGGGTGATCAGGCAGGCAGTCAAAGGAGTTAGGGGCAATCAGGCAGAGGCAGTTAGAGGTGATCAGGCAGGCAGGCAGGTGAGCAATTAGGAGCCAGTGGTCCCAGATTGTGAGAGGGATGTCCGACTGCTGGTTTAGGCCCGATCCCAGGACCAGTCCTAAACCGGCAGTTGGACATCCCCCAAGGGGTCCCCTATTGGAGAGGGTGCAGGCTGGGCTGAGGGACCCCCCTCCAATGCTCAAATTTCATGCACCGGGCCACTAGTATGTAAATAGATTTTTAAAAAGATTACTGTTGAGAACTGACCACAATTTACTGCATTTTAAAAAGTAATTTTTTGACTGTTTCATGCACCAAGACAGGCACTCTTCAGCTTTACTAAAATTACAGAACTAAACACACAGATGAGACATCACATGCTTCAGAACACTCAGGACTCCTGCAAGTCCTAGACTTTAGAAGTGTCACAGAGAAAAAGACAACTCAATTCACATGAACGCTTCTCACTTTAGAGTTTTGGAAAGCCCTTTCTCCAGCATGTACCAACCACTGACCTACACAAGTTTGGAGTTATTAGTGGTGGGTAGTGGTCTATATTTTAGAATTAGTAAAAAGCTACCATGATGGAAGTTCAATAGAAAAAAAATCAGTTTTTTAACTGTGATTGCTTTAGATGAAGGTTATTTCTAAAATTCTATTTAAACTAACTACATTTTTTTCCTTCATGATAGATAAATCGGTGTTAGATATAGGTTTTAAGACCAAGTGGTTATTACCATTTTTACTGGAACAAAATATTCAATGTGACAGAGAAATTAATAATAAAGGAAAGTAAGATGTTAACTTTAGTGCTTCTGACACAAGATCAGAAAAAAGAGTATATGCTTAGAAAGGAAATAACATGCATGGAATATTTTAATTATCTCAACATGTTATTTTATGCCACTTTGAAAAATCATCTTTATTGAAGTATTCAGACAGTTAGATGTTCTTAATTTCATTTGGGAAAAAGGGCAAGAGTGTTTTGTATGAACTTTCTTCCCAGAAAAGTTCACATAATAAATAATTATTATGTTCCTATCACTGTATTATATACTAGAGGCCCAGTGCATGAAATTTGTGCATGGGGGAGGGGGTGTCCCTCAGCCCAGCCTGCACCCTCTCCAATCTGGGACCCCTTGAGGGATGTCCAACTGCCCCTTTAGGCCCGATCTCAACGGGAAGTTGGACATCCCTCTCACAATCCAGGGCTGCTGGCTCCCAACTGCTCACCTGCCTGCCTTCCTGATTGCACCTAACCTCTTCTACCTGCCAGCCTGATCACCCCCTAACGACTCCCTTGCCAGCTTGATTGATGCCCAACTGCTCCCCTGCCAGCCTGTTTACCCCTAACTGCCCTCCCCTGCAGACTTGATCACCCCCAACTGCCCTCCTTTGCAGGCATGGTCCCTCCCAACTGCCCTCCCCTGCTGGCCATCTTGTGGTGGCCATCTTGTGTCCACATAGGGGCAGGATCTTTGGCCACATAGGGGCAGCCATCTTGTGTGTTGGAGTTATGGTCAATCTGCATATTACTCTTTTATTAGATTGGATAGAGGCCTGGTGCATGGGTGGGGATCAGCTGGTTTTCCCTGAAGGATGTCCCAGATCAGGGTGGGGGTTCCCTTGGGGTGTGGGGCAGCCTGTGCGAGGGGCCTGTGGTGGTTTACAGGCTGGCCACGCCCCCTGGAGACCCAAGCCAAGCAGAGGCCCTGGTATCTGGGGTTTATTTATCTTCTACACTTGAAACTTTGTAGCCTTAAGCACAGGCCAAAGCAGGCCAGGGCTGCAGAAGCTTGGCTTCCTCCATCACTGGGGGCAACCCTAGCCTCCTGCTTTCTCCAGCTCCGTGGCTGCTGCCATTTTTGTTGGGCTTTATTTATCTTCTATAATTGAAATTTTGTAGCCTGGAGTGGAGGCCTGGGCTGGCAAGAGCAGGCAGAAAGCTTGGCTTCTTCCATTGCCGGGGAAACCCAAGCCTCCCTCCTGCTCTCTGTGGCCGCAGCCATCTTGGTTGGGTTTATTTGCATATTCACTCCTGATTGGCTGGTGGGCATGGCTGGTGGGTATAGCTTGTGGTGTAGTGGAGGTACGGTCAATTTGCATATTACTCTTTTATTAGATAGGATTATATCAGTGAATTTCAACCATTTCATCCCATGGCACACATAAACTAATTACTGAAATTCTGCAGCACATCAAAGAATATGTTATATTTTTTGCCAATCTGATAAAAAAAAATAGGTATAATTTTGATTTATTCATACTGGATGGCTATTGTGTTGACTGTTGTCATGTTTTTATTTGGTAATGTAAAGGAAAAGAAGTCAGTGACCCCAACTAAATAGTCAGTTATTGAAAGTTTTTTTAAATTTGGGGTGCACACCTGTTGAAAGTTGCTCAATAAATCATTTAAGCATCAAAACAATTCCATAAGGTAGGTAGTACTGTTATATCTAGTTTTCAAAAGAAGTGATGATAGTACAGATAAGTAACTTGTCAAAGGCCAGATACTAATACACAGCTGAGGTAGAATTTAAACCCAAGTAACATGATTCCAGTCTAATCAACTCAATAGCCCACTCTACTATAATATCTTACTCATATACATGGAGTCATACAAAATTATATATACAATTTCAAAAGGTTCACCCAACTCTAAAAGACTAGAGTAAAAATCCATCATTCTCAAATATATTTGGCAGCATTTACTATTTTTAAATATTTGAAAAATATGATGCTATAATCAGAAGCCTATTCTACTTAAGAGAAAGAACTAAGGAGTGGTGGTTGAATAAATGATGGTTCATATTCTGTCTCTACTATAGAAAATTACCCAGATGAGTGGAATACTTTCTTCTTAAGAACCAAGATCCTTAAATTTTTAGGTACAATTTATTTCCCCTATATTGAACATATTTTTAAAAATTGTACCTTTTCTTGTCAGATTGTTTGCAACATCTCCTGCCTGTAGATCATGTGAATTTTAATTTCATAAATCATCCAGCAGAGAAGTGTCTATCAGGCAGAGCAATGCCAATACAATGGCAATTTCTCCCTTTGCTAATGTCTCAATAGCTGAGCTAAACATGCTGGGAATATAATAGCGATGACATGACTTATTAGTTGCATTAAAATTTTATTCCAGTTTAACTTATACTTTTTAAGTAAAAAAATAAATAAATAAAAGGATGAATTTCCCCAAACTAGACAAATTCTCATTGTCCTCTGGCCTCACCTTAACCCCTTCCTTCTTCCACTTTGGCCACGTTAGCCTTCTTTTATTTCCTCAAATATATCAACCTCATTTCCTTCTCTGGAATTTCTACTTGCTAACTTTCTGCAGGAAAGTTATTTTACCTAAAGAAATTTCTCCATTAATACAAGACAGCAGAAAATTCTAAGTATTATATTTGTGTTCATTACACAATTAGGGAAAACAATTGCAGCTCAGGTATTGAGACTTACACAGGATTGAAACTGAATATTGTATGATCCCTAATCTTCATATACAAGATATGAAGGACAACTGAAAAGTTAAGGGGAATAACCATTAAGCTCAGGTCACAGGCTCTTGGATCCTAAAGTAAATTTTTAAAAACTTAACATGTAGATTTCCCTTTTCTATTAGTAACCTGTCGGTTTCCATAATTATCTTATTCTGTTTTATTTTAAACTAGAGGCCTGGTACACAAAATTCGTGCACCCAGCCTGGCCTGTGCCCTCTCACAGTGTGGAAGCCCCACGATTGATAGCCCCAAAGAGGTAGGCCCCACCCACCCATCCAGGGCTCCTCAATGGATTGCCCCAAAGAGGTAGGCTGGAGCCGAGGGTCCCACCTCCATGCCACACAGAGCCGCAGGACCCCGGCCTGGTTGCGCAGAGCCGCAGGACCCATCTCTGTGCCTTGTGGAACCACAGGCCCCACCTGCACACTGCGCATGCAGCATCAAGGCCCGGCCTGTGCGCTCATGCAGTCCCACCACTCGCTTGCGCCTGCTCTGCACGCAGCCTCCTGGTGATTGCTCGTTGTGGTGTGAGGGCATCACAGCATGAGGGTGTGGCGACCACATAGGCTTTTATTAATAGGATAGTAGGTTTCATAGCTTAATGCTTCTGACAACCAACTACAAGTTGACAAATATATCGGAATGGCTCTCAAGAAATATTCAGTCATCCTATAATCACCTTACTCATGCTGAAGGTAGAGTACTGTCTTTTGAGAATATTCAAATTTGTGAAACATTTGAAAAAATAAATGAAATTACACTTTTGAGACGTTCCTACTTAGAGAACAATTATTTAATACAGTATTTATCCTTATGGCAAATGACAAAGGATTTTATCTTTTTTTCTTTTAATTACCAAGCAGAGTGTTTCCCAGTGATAACACTCCCAGTCTAGTCATCTATCAAAATAAGAAATTGACAAGTGTTGATTTGTTTAGGTAGTTTATATTTTTCTAAACTGCAATAAGAGTTTGTAAGTCTTGATATTAATATTCTAAAAATTCACTTATATCTTTCACTTGAGTTTCTGTTCAATGCTGTATAGCTATGCCTTGATATTATAAATACCTCAAGAATCATTAAAATAAATATGCCATTATAAAAAGCTTCACTTTTCTATTTTATTTCACACTGATCATCATAACCTAATCTTAAATTTCTAGTATTAACCTTTTATTTCCATTCCCACTTGTTTTACTTCCTGAAGCCTTAGGTCATAAATCTCCAAATAGTAAAATATAACAACAAATAAAAATGTCACAACCAACCAAATGGGACTCTGAAAGGGTTTTCCTTTGTCTTTATAACCAAGAGAGTTGGAAAGAAGTTTAAAATGATTGTCTATTTCAAAGATGGAGGGATTGCAAAAAAAAAAACACACGTATACATAACACATAGACAGAGATAATAGTGTAGTAATAGCCAGAAGGAAGGGGGCTAGGTGGAGGTGGGCAAAAGGGAGGAAAATGGGGACAGAGACTGCTTTGGCAATGAACTCCTGATGCATTGTGCAGATGTTTGAAAACTGCATGGTTTGCAAACCAAAATTACCCCCAATAAATTCAATAGAAAAATTAAAAATAAATCCATCATTTGTTAAAGAGTGGCACGGATCTATCACAACTGGAAGAGAGATTGATAATGATGCCTTACATTTACCCAGCATATTAAGAATGTACATAGCCTTTGGGATCCATTTTGTCATTTAAATATTATTGTACTCTCATATGTAGGCAGGACACATATTATTATCCTCATTGAAAGTTTGGAGAAATTCAAGTATGGAATGCTTAAATACTTTGTGAAAGGCCACACAGCTTGGAAAATTATGATTCCTCCACTAGGACCCAAGAGCTCTCTTTGTTATTCTAGAGCAGTTTCCAGCAAATAATACTGGTTCCCAGGCTATAAGAAAAAAAAAAGTTTACATGTAAGTTTAAGAATTCAAATGCCAATAAGCAAATTATTTTCTCTATAATTTAAAAAAAAGTACTTCTAACAAAATAATGCCAGGAGTCCAGTGTTTGAGGAGACCATCAAGATGTGACCACTCTTGACCAGCAAGCTAGACCTGGACAATTAGAGGCTCCCATCTTGCAACGTGAATTTTGCTTGCCCTCCCCACTCCCAGAAGCTGCCCCAAGGATACAGCCTTGAGATAGAAATGTGGTGCTGAGACCATCTGAATGGTATATGTGACAGAATTTGTTAAGGCCTCTATATAAACACTTAGGATTCTTGTGGTTGAGTGTAGAAATCTACTCATCTTGCAGCATCCAAGACAAGCTCTAAGACAAGCCTCATAAATAAATTCTCTTTCTTATTAAAACTGCCACTCATGAGTCAGGAATGGTCTATCTCTTTCTTTAGTTTCTCACTACCCTGCAGGTAAAGGGACCTGTTTCACATTAACCCGGGTAGCTCCTGAGGACATTTCAAACCAACATTTATTTGTTACAGTGATAATTTTAGTTTCAATATGTTGCAATTTCATTGTTTGTAAATTTGATGGTATTTCTAATGCAAAGGTTTGGTATTTATGATCAGCCATATACAGATTTATTGGTTTAAAGTTTTAAGATTTTTAACATCACTTAATTTATCTCTATTTATTGCAACTTGAATAGCATTCAAACTGCGAAATATAATGTACTAGATAAAATATCTTTTTAAAACCTCTTACTAGATCCTATTGGGACTGGCATATAATTGAAAACACTTAACAGAATATTTCAGGGAATATTGCCAATGAGTGAGTAAGAGAATCACATTTCATTTTTAAATGCCAGACAAAAGTCACCTAAAATGATGATAACAGTGGTTAGAAGAAGGAAGGAAATTGGGCTGGGGGAAGGCATAATTTACATAAGTTGCTTTTTATCTAAATTTTTCTTTCTTTTGTTGAATTTGACAATTTACCAGAGCCTTTTCAGAGGTGTCTGACATCCCTTTTAATTAAGCAGCAAGCAGTAAGAAGTGACAGGCAACGTGTTTCCAGAGTATTAATGCATATCTTGAACAAATTCATCCTCTCAAGAATAGCTCTAATTCTGAAGAAAGCATTTAGTTCTGTCTCATATAGAATCTTAAGATTGAATAAAGCTGCAAAGATATGTTTATTCATTTAGTTTAAATCCCTCTCATTTTCAGCTTAAGTAAGCATTATCTTTTATGCTTCAGAAGAGCCTCAGACTTTTGTAAAAGTTAAGGGGGTGGTCATGTACATGCACTAAAATTACTAAGTAGTGACATCCAGTCACTTGTGTGATTTGTTTTAGAACTGCCCCTGATGAGTTGTAGCTCATCCTGTCTCTGAATCAGGCTGTTAGCAGATCCACTTGTCTTTAGAGTCCTTCTTAGCATCCACTGACCCAGTTGAACACTTCATTTGTCTTCCCTTTGGTCTCTTGCATTTTAAAATTATTTTATTTTATTTTATTTTATTTTATTTTTTCCTTTAGGATTTAAGAGATTTTAGTGTAAGAGTGTTATTACTTCCATAAAATATAGTTTTTGAAATAACTAGATATTTAGTAAGAAAAATAAAATCTTCCTGATTAAAGGTATTTTGTCTAATTAAAATTTTTAAATTTTATATTAAACTAGAGGCCTGGTGCACAACATTCGTGCACTGGGGGGGTGGGGTGGATCCCTCAGCCTGGCCTGTGCCCTCTCGCAGTCCCCTGAGGGGTCCTTAGCACTGCCACTGCACTGGCCAGCCGTGAGCCCGGCTTCTGGCTGAGCAGCACTCCCCCCGTGGGAACACACTAACCACCAGGGGGCAAATCCTGCAGTGAGCGTCTGTCCTCTGGTGGTCAGTGTGTGTCATAGTGACCAGTCATTTTGCCTTTTGGTTGATTTGCATATTATGATTTTATATATGTAGATATACTAATAAGTATAAATATATAAAAATATACTAAATATATCTCATAGCAGGTAATGAAGCAGGTGTCAGATCATTCACTGTCATTTATACCTGTAAGTGGTTTTGACTCAACCAGAAATCTTTCAGACACCACAAAGATTTCCACACCCTGAAAGGCAGCTCTATTTAGGGACTTGCAGCTGGTAGGTAGTTCGTTATTTGATCTTCCTGAAGGCGCGTCAAACTACAAAGAAATTATATTCTGACTCAGCTGGCTTTGCACTCAATGAGAAGGATGTGTTTAGTAAGAGCTTGTTTATTTAGATAATGCCGCATAATCCGGTAAAGACTGGGTGCAAAGTACAGCAGATGTATAAACTTCCTGCCTTTGAGAACAAATACCATGGTCTCTAAATTATCAAAGATAAGGAGATCAAGGTGGGAGGGAAGAGCCTACCTTGGGCTGGTTCCTGTCCTTGGGTTTCTGAAGTTTGCTCTTGTTAGGGACAGGTTTTTCAGAATGGCCAGGTTGTTTAAATCAGACCTGGATTGTTTTTAAAAAATTGTGCTTCCCCTTACCATTTACAAGGGAAAACTGATAGCACATTTTTATGCAGTATGTATTATAAAAGAATTAACAGACATATGCTATCTGTTCTTTTTAATATCTTTGTTAATAAATTCTTTTTACACAAAATGTATGGATATAAAAGCCAAGCCCCTGATTAAGCAGCTTACTTAAATTCAGACAGCTAGTAAGTGGGAGAATCAAAATGGAAATTCAGACTCCTTAGTCTTAAAATCACTTGTTTTTCATTATACCATTCAGCCAGGAGATGATCAACCATAGGGAGAGAGAAAGAGAGACAGAGAGAGAGATTTGGAAGTATTAGAAATTTCTAGGGTCTTTTAAAGTTACATCTTTAAAGTTCTGAAAACATATATTTGTAGACCTATGGTGTAATTCTTCAGAGCTGCAAAGGAGTGGTAGTGACATAGGATGCCTAGTTCTCCTGGTGCATCCTCTCTATTTCCAAAGGTGTACTTTTTTTTGAATTATAAAAGCCTGCCTTATATCTACTTATAACTGTACAAATGGGAGAAGCAGGCAAGATGGACTGTTGGTCTGACCCAAGAAAAGAGCTTAAATATTATTGCTTAGCCTGTCACTACACTTATGAACCAAAAACATACCTGAAAGGGAGACAAGCTTTGTAGATAAGTCAGGCACATGATATGTACCTAGGTCTTTTTCATAGTAGGCACTGGGCTTAATATATAACTTACTATGGTATTTTACTTGCCCTCTCAGAATGTTTCAACTCAAAGGGGAACTGGCACACACACTCTGTAAAATCTAGCATGTAAAAATGTCATCCTGTAGCACTGGGCTTGCGTCACTCATGGCAGAGTGGGAATCATTCTAGGCCGCCATGATGAGGCAGGACATTGTCGAGACTGCCCTTTTAAGCAGGGCCTTGATGGAGTCTACTCTAATAAATAATTGAAGACACAGGTGTTCACGGGTGCTCCTTTCCTAATTGATGCGCTTGTCTTAGGCTTTCCTTGAGAAATCATTTTGCAACAGGAGCTGGGATTGTGTGTTGTACAGCTTGCAGTTTATTTTGCCACATATTGAAGTGGCTCCGCTATACCCTGTATTCAACAGGCTGCTATCTGAGGGTTGCAGCATCTGTGAAAACCAGGGAGGAAAAGCACACCAACTCTCAGTGTTGCTGTGGACCACGCTCCTGACTATCCAAGCTAGAATGATTCAAAAAAAAATGTGAACCCCGCCTGAGATAAAAGGAGCCAACCATTGTGGGGAGATCAACCATATGTGAAATATGGTTCCCTGAAGTTCTATCAGTTAGTTCAGATTCCCAAAACTCTTGTACAAAATGTCAGAGAAGCTACAACAACAGGACAGGAAGAGAGTGCCTAAGTTGCTGACAAAAATGATGGCGGAGAGAATATTGGTGAAATCAAGTAGGTTTCTACTTCATGTGCTTATAGAAAATGCTCAACCAATTCCAAATGACTCTGAAAGAAGTTATATTTGTTCTACATAACGGAATTTTGCAGCCTCATGATTAAGAGAACTATTGTAATTACACAAAGACTCTAGAGGTTAAGCATCTCTCATTTCCATGGATCTTTGGGAGATAAAGGTTTATTATATCACAAATAGCTTCTCAAAAAAATTAAAGAAACATTCTTTTGTGAAAATAAAAATGGTTTAAAGCAACTCCTATTTCAACACTATTAGTAGAGCTGCCATTGCACTGAATGTTATCTCAATCAAGAAAATTCTCACCAGATTGTCCAGATCACTTTGCTGTTGCTTTTCTTTTTTAAATTAAAAAAAAAAAAATTTTTTTTTTTTTACCCTGGAGAAGAATCAATGGTGAATGGCAAGTGGGGGGACTGAGGAGGGACTCCACAGGAAATAATCTAGTGTAATAAAAATTGCTCTGATGCTCACTTAATTAATATCAACACAGTGCACAATTTATGCTGTGTATTCCCAGGATACCTTACTTCTTTTCTTTCTCAAGGTGAAGTTAACATCAAGAGCCAGACTGCCTTTGTTTGAAAGCCAGCCTCAATGCTTACTAGCCCCAATACAAGTTAATTATTCTTTCTGGGCCTTAGTAAAATGACAATGGCAATAGTATAAACCACATTGAATTATTATAAAGATTAACTGGGTTGATATTTGTAAAGGACTTAGAAGAGTATCAGAAACATAGTAAGCACTAACTGAACATTCTTTAAGATAAATAAGGTTTAATTAATTTTGTTATTGTCCAACTGTCAGATTTTGGCAAATACTTTTAGAATTTGGCTATCTTCATCTTATTTTTCCCTCTCCAACTGTCAATATATATGATATATAGCATTCCAGTGAAAATCATGGTACTAAGTCTCATCTTCTTTGTCCATTTCTGTGAGAACATTTTAATGATAATTCCTGTTATGCTTTCTTTTAGCTGTATTTTATCGCTGCAATTCCATGGAACACAGCTCTTTCTATAGAGTTAGAGGAATGAAAGAGCCCTGGAAAGGTCATTAAATTTTTCCTTACCTCTGCCACCCACTCTGAAGCCAGACCACACACATAAATCATCCCAGCCTTTTTCTTCATCACACTGTGGTTTCTATTCACGTTTTCTCTGCCCTAAGGAAACGATTTTGCTACAGGTGGACAAATTTAGCACTAATGGCATTACCCTATGTTTTCAGGGAAACTTTTGAAGACAAAATAGCCCCATTAACATTACCAGTTTTGCAGGATTCTTGTCACTGATCAAGTTTAATGATTTCCTGTGCCATTATTGAGAACCCAGAAATCAACTTCTAATTCTTAATTCATGGTCAGGTTAAATTATCTCATGGTAAATCTCTTAAACTATGTCTATAATGGATTCCCCCATCAGCCTTTTTTAGACACTGACTCCAAGGTGAAAACCTGCTTTTTCTTTGTTACTAAGTCATGAACTCTAATTAAACCTTATTACTTCATGAGAAAAATATAACAAGTCAATTCAATTAAAAAAATTAAACTAATTATGTAATATTGCAATATGTAAACTAATTGTTTGGAAATTTCACTATCAATTGGTTGACTTACCATTTGTATAAAAAGACAAAAGCTCTGGTTTAAAAAAATCCTGAAAGTCCAAAATATATCCTTGAGAGTAGCTATATGCTTTTGGAGCATTATAATTTCAACAGCTGTTACATGCAGCATTAAGAAGAAGGACATGGCATCTTTTATTTTAGACAACCTCCCAAACTCTTCTTATAAAACATTTCTACTTAAGTCTGACATCTGCTGTGCTTATGGGCATGTAAGCTTAAGGGATTCTCCAGGAACCTTTTTCAATTTGTCACTTTATCCCTACAGAATTGCGGGTGGGGACTTCCCAGTCAGTGCAAGGTACAATTCAATACAAATAATGCTAGGAATGCTGTTACTCCAAAACATTCCCATTATTTGAGAATTCATTGAATGCTTTGAAAGATATAGCATCCAACTTGTAACTCTCGGATGTGAGTGAAGTTTCTTCCCTGTCTTACTCCTTGCAAGAAGCGGCTATGGCAAAGTTACAGTAGTAATCAATGTTTTGTTTGATTTTTTAAAATATTGGAGATTCATTCACTTAACAAGTAATTATTTGGCACCCCCTATATCATAGCTTCCCAGGACCTGTAGATATAAAGAAGAAGAAAAACAGTGAGGTCCACTGGAGGGAAGACAATAACAATATAATAGTTGAATATTGTGTGCAGGTTGTAAGGGAGACCATTTGGCAGTCACTTTGACCCAAGATATATATATATATATATATAACTCAGGATGGAGAGATTAGAAAAGGCTACCCTTGAGTAGGAATTATGTAGCCCAGTCTTGAAGGATAAATAGGAGTACATCAAGCATCAAATGAGGAAAGTGAAGCAGCATGCATAGTGCACAGAGGTGATCAAAGTCAAGGACAACCAAGAAACTATGGGTAGATCATCATGAAAGGGAGGACTATCTGATGAAATGGTGGGAGATCCCACGGAGAAAGTTGTTCTGAGTCCAATCATTACATGCTAAGATTCGTATCACCAATTCTCACAAGAAGAATTCCCATGTGCCCCATTCTTCTATGGGCCTATCTATAGTGATGCATAATTCCAAGTGAACTAACTTCAACTTCCTCTCATTTTCTCTTCTGATGAAAAATGTACTTGATTTCCAGGGTGTTAAGGTAAACAGCAGAATGACATAAATCCTTTCTTTACTCATCAAAAAATTTTTCAAAGTTCTGTTCTTTAATTCCAGTGGGATATATATATATATATATATGTGTGTGTATATATATATATATATATATATATATATATATATATATCAAACAGAACAGCTCCCCTCATACAAGTGTTCTATGATAATATGGTTAATAAACTACACTTAGAGATGATGAAAATAAATAATAGAATTGTGTAGAGAATGCCTCATTTAATTTGCATTCTGGCAAGATTGCTCTATTTATAACGAAAGGGGTGAATTGGAGAAGGTAAATAACGAAGGTAAAATGTACTGGAGGTTATTAGAATCATCTAGAAAAGCAATCAGAGTTGTGCCATTTTGAATAGAGAAAAGAGGAAGGTGGACAAGGAATAAAAGAGGGAAAGCCTTGCTCATCAAGGAGTCTGGATGGTGAGGGAGAAGGAAGAAATGAGTCTGCTTAGGTGTCAACACAGGCAGCAGCATAACAGGAGTGAGGCACAGACCCTCACCCCCCAACATTACAGGGGCTTGAACCCTCGCCCCTTCTGAAGGAGGTCTCCTGCCCCCATGGCTGCTTCGCGCTCCCCACACCCAGCTCAGATCAGGACCCAGGCAACAGAAAGAGACTTGGCCCAGCTCAGATCAGGATACAGGAGACAGACAGAGACTTGGCCGACAGCAGCTGCCCTATATCTAAATTCACCCTAGCATCAGGAATGCTCAGGGCCCACTCAAGAATGCAAATAATCCTTTCCACTAATATTTACAGAGTAAACTAAGATTGTTGGTAGAATATTAAATTTGACAGTAAAATAGTAATCAAGTTTTCAGATTAATTTAAATAGGCTAATTGAAATAAGTGAATATTCAAGTAAATTTAATTGTACTGGACAAAAAGCTGTTCTTAAAATAATAACTAAAATTTCTATAGGTAGTTCATCTCATGGTAAATATTCTGAATATGCAATGAACCTAAAGCAGTCATATTTTTGGGCAAAAAAAAAGTTAAAAAATTTAAATTTAAAGTTATCAAGACTGCATTAAAAAATTTACAAAAACCTCCATTAATAAAAAAAAGGGGGGGATAGTAGGGTAATATTATGTAAGGAAAAATATCATGTAAGTAAATTACATCTAGAAAATTTTTACTTTACAAAATTAATTTTCATTTGTAATGCTAACAGCAAGATGGCCATGAAAAACACACATGGTGTCTAAATAAGACAAAGAAAAATCGTTTGGGCAAAAATAAAAAGGATCCCAAATCAATTATATAGAAAAGATTCCTTTATTAACTTTTGGTGGAGAATATGTTTGTATATTTTCAGAAAACAACTCCAAGACCATGTGGATTCCTGCAACAGAGAGGAATTGCCAGGTGTGCTCCAACCACGAAGACAAGAGGAAAAAACAGTCCAGAGATGGAAGACGCTGACAATGCCTTGCCATGGGAGCAGTCAGCAGCTGTGCACCGCTGCAGGTTACCTAGGACCAAACCAGAGAGGGTCGGACCTGCATTGCCACCATGTGCCCACCATCCAGATATCATTGCTGACATGTACACATAAGGAACTGTTAGACATTGAAACGGGGACTCAGAACTGTTGGACATTGAAATTGGGATTCAAACATTTTGTTTTGTTTTGTTTTGTTTTGTTTTGTTATTATATGTTTATTTCTAGTCTGCAAAGGCAAAACATTTTAAAGGAAAGAAATGGTGGGAAAAAGATACAGAGGCAAAGAAGCATTGAACAGACTGTCAAACTACATTGGGAAGACAGAGGAGGTTGGGCGAGGGGGCCTGTAATAGATCAACCGAAGGACTTGTATGCATGCATATAAGCACAACCACTGGATACAAGACACTGGGGCGGGGGGGGGGGGGGGGGAGGCGGGGGGGGCGGGGAGGGCGGGCAGGTGAAGGCATGTACTGGGGGATAGGGGAGGTCAGGGGAAGGTCAATGGAGAAAAAAAGGA
Organism: Corynorhinus townsendii; assembly: GCA_026230045.1. NCBI lineage: Eukaryota > Metazoa > Chordata > Mammalia > Chiroptera > Vespertilionidae > Corynorhinus > Corynorhinus townsendii. The sequence goes on along the minus strand of JAPDVU010000002.1, from coordinate 146,610,531 downwards.
GACATATGTAGTACCATTTGTAATACTTAAAACAATAAATAAATAAATAAGAATATCAGAACGGAATGAAAGGGAATGCATTTTTTTAGAAACACTGAGATTTGGAAAGGCATAAATTCACATGTTCCAACCTTTGGTTCTTTCAACACTAATGAAAGAAGGCAGGATAAAGTTTGAGGTTAAATACTAGATTTACATTGTTCAAAATTAGCAAACTTTTTCTGCAAAAGATAAGAAAGTAAATATTTTAATTTTGGAAAGCCTTATAATCTCTGTTGCAACTCCTCAGATCTGTGTTTATACTGTGAAAAGCTGTCATAGATGGTATGTTATCAAGTAGATATGGTTGTGTTACAATAAAACTTTATTCACAAAAGCAGGCAGTGGACCAGATTTGGCCTACTATCCATAGTTGGCCAACCCTGACATAGAGGCAGCCTTGATACAGGAAGGATACCACAAGAAATGTTTTCTGTGGGATCTTACTATCAGTAAATCAGTTCCATTTTCAATATCTAAATACCCAGGCATGTTCAAAACTCCCTCCAATTGTTACATTTTTAATACAATTTTTTATCACATGTGTATTTTTTCCTAATTAAAGACTACGTCATGCTTCAATTACAAAGCAGTTACCAATTTATATTAATCATGTGCTAAGAAACATTAAAGAGGAATAATTGTTTTCTATTGAGAAGTATGGGTGTGTGTACATATGTGTGTACAATGTGTGTGTATAAAATAAAGTCCTCCTAGAAAATATAAAAGATTCAATAACAAATTCTGGTGGAAAATCTTGGTAGGCTAGTTGGTTCTTCTAAAATTTAGAGGCCAAGCATATAAATAAGTTTTTAATGTCTTAAGAAAAATTATCTATTAAAAAAAGAAATGTTGCTAACAAAATCTCCAGAGATGGTAGACAAAATTATTATCTCTCTATAGTGAGTGACATTTACTTTAGAAAGCCAAGAGAACTTTCCTTGTGTACCAGATAGGAAAAACCTGACTTAGTCATTAAAAGAGTGCATTAGGCAACACTTTTTAATAAGCAGCCAAAAATAAGTTGCTTAATGGAATATCATGTTGAAACTATTCCCACTATTATGTCCTTAATGGGTTCCTGTCAAATGATGGGATAAAAATAATAAGTAGATACCTATATTTCTTTTCCCATCCTTACATAGCTTTTTATTTTTTATTTTTTTGGTAACCAAAATAAGAGCCATATAAAGGAAAGAAATGTAGAATTGTATGGAGATGTAATCTGAGCCCATATTTTCAACTTTTATAAGATCTATTTAACATTATTCAGGCAGAGTGAAAAAAATACTAAATAGACCTACAGTTCACTTTCATTGAAATATAGTTTGGTTTTAAAGTTGTTCTCTTAATCTGTTGTTGGTATCTGTCTCCATGGCAATGGTACTAGTTCATAAATATTCTTGCTGCAAGTTTATCTGATTTTAGTATATGCAATTAAAAAGTTTCTCTTGACCATTTGTCATTTGTCGTTGGTACAAAACTTTTTCATTGTGTTTTCTTTAGTCTTAGGAATGTGGTAATTCCAGAGCCTGGTGATTTCCTGGCTTCTTTAGGAAGGTCCTTTTAAACTCTGATTGTTTTCTCTCTTTCCCCCCTTTAAGAGTCTCTTTCGTAGTCCTCTTATTAGACAATTTCTTGTTATTTGCAAACGTTTTACATGGTATTAGTTTGAAAACAGAAACCTCACTGGAATTATTTGAACAAAGAGAACTTAATATTAAAAACAAAACAGGGAAATAGATAGGAACGAGTTAACTTAAGTAACTGAAAGTGTGAAATTAGCAAGCATCTATATATATAAAACCCTAATATGCAAATAGACCAAACAGCAGAACAACTTAACAACCAGTTGCTATGATGTGTGCTGACCACTAGGGAGCATGTGCAATAAACATGGTGGGTATCAGCAGCAGGAGGCAGAGCATGGAAGATGGTGGGCGTTGGCCACAGCAGGATGCTGGAGCAGATGAGTGGGGGCACCAGACCAAGGCAAGGCACTGGTCGCTATCATCCGGGTGAGTCTCTGGTGGTTACTGAAAATTCTTTGCTCCTGTGAGCCACAGTCCTGCCTGGAGCTCACACCTGCTGCCAGTGCCAGGCCTGCTCACACTGCAGCTGGCACTGGAGTGCTGCTTATACCTGCTGCTGATGCCTGGTGCTGGTCCTGACTGCTCAGCACCATCAGCGGGTGCAAGTGGTGGCTGTGGGTCCTGATCACCCCTGAGGGCTTCTCCACCTCCCCCTGCTCCTGAGGGGTGATCAGGGCAGCAGCCGCCACTTGCACCCGCTGACAGCGCTGGTCCCAATTTCTCCATGCTGTCAGTGGGTGCAACAGGGCCAGCGCCATCAGCATATGGGAGCAGCAGCAGTGGGAGTGGGGCTGCTGGAAGACAGGGGACCTAGGACCTCAGTGGGAGGGGCCAGGTGGAGGCGAGGAGGATGGTCTGAGACCTGCCCCTGTACCACCACAGCCTCACGGCCCACAGTTCCTTTCAAGGTGTACAAATTTGTGCACCAGGCCTCCAGTTTTCTATAAAGAGCCAGATAGTAAAGAGTTTGGCTTTGCAGGTCATCACAACTACTTATCTCTGAGGTTGAAACAAGAAAAGAGCAGCCTCAGACATAAGGGTAGACCTGGCTGTGTCTCAGTAAACCTTTACAATAGCCCCCCCTTAACCACAGATTTGCTTTCAGCAGTTTCAGTTACCCAAGATCAACCAGTGCTCAAAAATAATAAGTAAAAAATTCCAGAAATAAATTCATAAGCTTTAAATTGTGTGACCTCTCAAGTAGTATAATGAAATATTGAACTCTCTGGCTCCATCCCACTTGGTATATGTTCCCTAATCCCTTCTTACTTAGGAGACATCTCAGTTATCAGACCCACTGTCGAGGTATCACAGTGCTTATAAATAACCCTTATTTTACTTAATTATGCCACATTCACATAACTTTTATTATAGTATATTGGTATGTTTGTTCTATATTATTATTAGTTATTGTGTTTACTCTCTAACTGTGATTAATTTATAAATTAAACTTTATCATGGTATGTGTTTATAGGGAAAACCTGGCATATATAGGGTTTGCTCCTGTCTGATTTCAAGCACCCACTGAGAGTCTTCAAATATATCCTTTATAGATAAGGAGGACAACTTTATTTACCAAACAGACAGCAGGCAGGATTCAGCCCACAAGCTGTAGTTTGCCAAACACCGCTGCTCTAAGGTAACACTGATATAGCACCTGCAAGAAGTAGTTTCCATTAGGACTGAACAGAAAGACAAGATTGACTGTCACAATTTGGAGACTTAGAAGATGGACCTTGTGCTCTTGGGACCCAGACATCTGGGGAGGGGAAACCAGCTGGCTGGTGCAGGTATCTCAGGAAGATCACGATGAAGTTGGATGTGTAAATATGCAAAAAACTACAGATCCAACTTCAGATTCAACTCGAGCAAACTTCTGCTTTCTAGGTGAAGAAGTCACATTGCTGGAGTGATGCTCAGACAGGCGTTAGCAAGCCCACAGGAACCTCAAGGGGAACAAATAGGAAAGCACAAGTTTGTTTTTGTTGTTCTTTCTGGAAAAGCTTTCACATTAGCACCCTATGGCTGTGAGGTATGATTCCAGGATCTGGAATTTTGCCTCAATGCCCCCCCCCTCCAAATCTACCAAATTTTGATAATATAAAGAATGATTGCTTATTTAGAATCCATAAAAGTACTGTTATACGTATGTACATTTGTGTTTAACTCTGTGTGTGCCCATGGGTAAACACACACACACACAAGGTTAAGATTCCAACTCTTCATAAGCACTTGGAAATAACTATATTTTAACATTAAAATGTAATTTTTGTTAGGCACTGACAATAGCACTGGTAGTTTCTATTATTTAAATTCATGTTTGTATGACAAAATGTTAGCAACTGAATGTCAATTCTCAAAAATATTTTTTTCGAATTTCACTAGCTAACCAAATGCAAAAGCCATGGAGTTATTGTTTATGAGAATATCTAGCCCTGATTGATTGATTGGATGATTTATTGATTGACAAGTGGTGAAGGATGCTGTAGTGAATCAGGCAGGACTATTCTGAGAAACATCCTTTGAAGATATTTTAAAAGTTAGACAGTTTGTCACTCAAGAGAAAGAAAATCTCTAGAATGATGCATTATATTTTATTGCTCTGGACTGTCAGAATAGCTTTATGTGTAGATGACCTTAAGTGCTTGTGCATACTTAGACAATAAATAATAGATGGCATATGAGTTACATTCATTTCAATAAACAAATATCTACTAGTCTTGCATAAGAACACAGCTTATTCTCAGCTTTATCACCTGTGCTGTATTTTATAGTTTTTAAATTTTCCCCTAGTTTATTTCAAAACCTTGCCTACTAGTTGGGTTTTAGCTCTCTCTTGAATAATGTTTTCTTGATGCAGCATACCTGCACAACATAATTGACACTCTTCCTGTCACTATGGCAGGGGAAATGCCAGAGTTGGACTTATTTCTTCCAGCCATCTATAATATTATGTGCCTACTGAAGGCTTACAGGGACCTATTTATATCTGCCTTTAAATATTTCATATCTTCTCTATTACTGATAAGAGTTAATCCACAAGTTTCCTGAGGGTTTTTTTATAAGTGCACATAGGATATCATTTATGGTGCTGAGAATCACCATACATTATTTTTGTTATAGAAGCTTGATGGATTCTCAAGGAAAGTTACCTGTGAAGAAATAATTGAGAAGATTCATAATGAGTCATTCAATGCAAATCTGTGATACTTTGTTTTTGTGGCCAGTGTGGGGAGTGGTGGACATATTTTAGTACATTGATTCTGCATGTTTTAAATAGAATGTTCTCAACTTGTCTGCCTTAAGGAGACTGAAGATATTAATGGTTTAATATTTGCCAGCATATATATATATATATATATATATATATATATATATATATATATATATAGTGTAATATGAAAATTGACTGAACGGCCAAACAGCAGAATGACCATCCAGATGACCTTCTGGATGACCTTCTGGACAAAGCCGGGGCTGTGAAGGCCTACTCTTGCACGAATTTCGTGCATTGGGCCTCTAATATATATATAAAATCTCTCATTTGCAAAACATAACTTCAATAAATAGGACTATATATAAAATAGGCCATGCCAAAAATACTTTTTTACTTTCTACTATAAGAAACTATTTTACATTATTCACTAACTTCTAAATTATTGATTTCCATTAACTATCCAGCTGGTTGGCCATAGAAAGAATTAAAGAGACATTTTGATCCCAGTGTCTCTTTCAAGAAAAGCTGAAGTCTTCTTCTATGGGTGAATGGTTTTTAAATCCCACAAAATTGATTCATTTTTAGAAGTCTGTTCAGCAAACATAAGTGCTCAAAATTATAAGGATCTTGGAGGCCATAATTTCCCCCAGTGGATGAAGGGGATAACTCTAAGAGGGCCCATAGATCATACCATATTGTCATTTATTATAATGTTTTAACGTACTACAGAATTTGTGTTGTCGAGACCATTGGGTGGGGTGATTTATTGGCTAGGATTGATTATGTTGCTAATAGCACAGATGGCTTGAATTTTGGAAGGGGGGAATTTCTCGTCACTGAGCATGAAAAAATGAATGCTGAGTTGCCCAGAAACAAAGGGGACTTCACTTTAAAAGACTCATTTACCTGCCATGAGTAGACTACATTCAAGACCCAAGGGTGGTGAAGGCCTGGACTTGGTGGGCTAGGGGGTAGGCTAGAAGGGGTCAATGGGGGCAAAAGGAACATAAGTAATGCTTTCAACAATAAATATTTTTTAAAAAAGGGTAAGTTTTTGTTTTCCTTCAAACACACACTTTAAACTCTGTTTGTTGCTTGGGGAGCAATGGGCATATTCTCCATATGAAAAGTTATTCCCCAAAAGAGTAAACTTTTGTCAGCTCTCCCAATGTGAAAAAAAAAAAGTTTTTCTTTGGTTTCTGCTAGAAGTACCAAAACCCAGGACCTTGCCTGCAAGGCTTTTACAGCTGAATGTCTAGAACTCTGACTTCTACATTGACTTTTAGCGATTTCCTTTAGGCTAACACCTGGAAGCCATCGTCTCCAGATGTCCAGCCGCCACATGCTGGACCCTGCACAGCAGTAATGGCGCTAATGGAGGGGCAATGACCCACCAGGTGAAACAAACAAGACAGACACCAGATCGTCTTATGCAAAAATAGCATTGCCTATCCAGATCTCTTCATCATGGTTATTCAAGAATTCAGAGGAGAGTTTAGGAATAAGAAGAGCAAATAATCTGTGAATAATAAACAACTCAATTTTGCTTTTCCCCCCTAAGTGATATATTTAAGCAGAGACTTTTCTTCAAAACTCCAATGAGAACTTACCCTGCCTCCTTTTGATCCACATTCTGTTAACTGAAAGGTAGGGTTTTAGAAACCAGAACCTCAGGCTTTGCCCTCCTCCATCAACAGCCAGGACTCTTGAACTGGATCATTTTCTCTTGTTGTTTACTTAAAAGTTGTGATATTAGCATCTAAATATAAATAAAGTGGCAATGGCAATGCTTGGGAAAAATGAGATCAGCACCTAATTTGAAAAAGCCCTGATACTTTATCAGGTTTGAGACTGGCTTGCTGTCATTTGCACTAAAATACTTTCTTGCAGCATTGAATCACCAGTGACCTAAGGTTTTGATTCTTCAAGTTTGTTTACAGAAATAACATGAAGCTCTCATTGTCTAAAAAACATGGAAGGCTGATTAATTGAAAATCGATGTGTCACCTTATAAATGTCTCCTTATTACAGGAGGAGCGACTCTCATCTTTATGGAAAGATCCAGAGACCAAGAAATGTCTCCAATTGAGAATGCCCCCTTAAAATGAATGAAAGTTTACAGGTCTGCTCTTGTACACCATCATTCTTAAACACAATGATATATATTCTGGGCAAATTTGCAATGCTCTGTTTAAAAGCTTTTTCTTCTTCTTCTGTGCACAATAGGGATGATAAACATACACCTCTCTTTGAAGTAGATTGGAGAGTGACTCCATGAAGTCAAGGGGGCTTTATAAAAGAATGTAAAACAAAAGTAAAAGACTTAACCAACAACCATTTGGAGATGAAAATGTGTTTTAATGGGGATTCCATTAACTGATCAAAGAGTGATGTGTGTACACACACACACACACACACACACACACACACACACACTCACATTCAAACAGGCTTGTCCACTAGAAAGTTAAATTTGCCTTTCCATGGGTTTTAGCAAACGGGCTTGGCCAGCATCTTATTGCCACCAGCACTCCAAGGCACCGTGGGGAGAGCACAAATGGTATTTTTCATCACATAACTCAGTGTGCTGGGACACACTTGATTGCCCTAGGAGTGTTTATCTTTGAGCAGGGTTAGGGTGGATTAGGATGCAGACTTCTTTCTTCTCTCCTTTGATCAGCTGGGAAAGTGGATGTTGGTCAAGATAATAAGCTGGGTAAATTCTGTATTAACTTAGAGTCTAAAAGTCAGCGTGAATATACAATTAGACGTCCAACACTTTAGATCCAAAAAGGAAAAAAAAAATTGTTTCTGTTTCTGTGCCTTCATACACGGATGTTTTGGGGGTCTTGTTTTATAAGCATAATGATTCAAAAATGTTTCCATGCTGCAGCGAAGAGAAGCCCTCAGATGGTGAGCATTATCTACAGACCCAGAACTTTTCAGAGAGAATTTCAATAGGTGAAACAGAAAGTGATCAGTGAGCAGTGAGGACTATTATAATGAAACATCATTTAAAACCAAGGCGTCAACATCTGTTTCTCTTTCTAATTACACATGCAGCCCTCCCTCCTGACACCCAGTCTCACCATCACCATCGTAAATCACAATCATAAAAAAGTTAAGAAAGAAGTGATTTACATGGTTTTATGCACTTTGTATTCAAAACCACATGCATGCTTCAATTATGTTGCTGTCATGTACCAGATGAAATCGGGGGGACTGCAGGGAGTGAAAATACTAACATTTAATTCTTCCTTCCATAGATTTCACCCAAGTCCCACAAACAAAAGTGGTCCTGGGTAGAGGGAAAAATCACATACAGCTGAGAAACACAATCAGATTTGAAAAGTTATTTCAGTCATTTAACAATAAACATTTATTAAAAACCTAATATGTGACAGGTCTGGTGTTGGCCTCTCAGGACAAAGGAGTAAACAAAACAGATACTCCTAGAAGGGACAACCTAATTTTTGAAAGAGACATTAAGAATGATTGCACACGTAAATATATAATTACCACTGTGATGTTTCAGTGAAGGAAAACTGCAGGGTTCTATGATAGTGAAACTTTCAGCAAAAATCTCAAGATAACAGACCCCTAAGGAGACAGCAAAAGTACCACGTGAAGCATTCTTCAACTGATTTTTACAAACACAGGCAGAGCCATATTTCCAGGATTTTTCAATATCTGAAAATCAGTAATTAGAAACAGAAAACATCTGGAGTCATTTAAGTAGAATATTGAAGATATAATTTATACATTTAAATTTCCAAATTTTTAGGCTTAAAGAGAACACTTTGTAATACATATGTCAGCTTTTATACCAAGAAGTAATAATATGCCTAGTGTTGATTAGTATGGAACAGATTAGAACAGAGAAGTAGACCAGTGAATTGTGTCCTGAACTTGAAGACAGAAGGAGAGAATATGGACAGAAGACAGAGCAAACATACCCCTAATTTCGTATATGGTTATACCATTTTTTCCATAGAAAGAAGAAAGCACAAAATCATCATTGAAACAATATAGGATTACCTATATATTATTTTATATTACACTGTAATATTGTGTGTATGTTAAATACATATATATATATATATATATATATATATATATATATAACATGTTATATTGAGTGTACTGCTTAACCTAGGTCTATAATATGCTGTATTAGCATAAGATAGGATATGATACTGTAACAAACAATTCCTGAGTCTTAATGGTTTAAAACTCACTTTGCAGCATATTCATTTTGGTTAAGTGGAGACTTAGTTCTATGTTGTCTTCAAATAAATACTCACGATGTAGTTGCTACAGTAGAAACATTTCTGATTGCCATTATAGTGGGAAAAGCTGATGAAGAATTACCCACTGATTCTTAAATGCTTTCAAGATGGTAAATTTCAGTGGCTAAAAGCAAGACATGTGGCCATTACTAGAACAATCCTCCCATTTGCCCAAAAGTAGAACGAAACCAGATCTTTTTTTCTACCTCATAAAACACATGTACTGTATTTAATATACATATACCATGTACTATATGAGTATATTTTATTCTATCATGTTATATCAATAATGTGTTGTTCAATATTGATCTGCATTAGGTTCATTTGATATCTACAACTGAAATACAAATATTTGTATCAGACAAATTGGATAAACAGCCTTTGATTTCCACCTCTCTGTTATGAATGGTATCTAAACAAGTGACCATAGCTTACTTCTGTGTGAAAACACACATCTTTTTGCCCACCAAGTAGAAATGGAAATAGTAAGGGAATCACTGCAAACATAGAATGTTCTTAAAAGCTTTATTCATGACAGCAGCTGAGATATGACATATTGCATGTCTACAAGATAGAGCTAGTGAGAGTTAGTGATTGGAAACCTGCAGTTATTGAAATTTAAAAGAGCAAAATTGGATGAGAGGGTAAGCCACACTGATGAAGTCTAATTAATACAAACTCAATTTGTTCATTTAAAAAAAAACTTTTTTTTCCTAAAAATAGCATGCTCTGCAGGAATTAATCAACAGTCAGTCAGAAACAAATGCTTTCTCAGTGTGTTTTAAAAGGAATGAAACATTTTAGTCTCCCTTTATCCTATATAATAAAAGCCTAGGTGGCGTCACGCGCTCATATGATGTCGTCACAAGATGGCCATCACAAGATGGTCACGCGCACAGCGGAGACGGGACCTGGTGGCCAATTCACGCAGTGAGGCCTGGGGGTCCTGCGGCTCTGTGTGGTGCAGAAGAGGCCAGTCCCAGCGTCTCCGCCAGCTCGCACAGAGGAGGTGGGTCCCGGTGGAGGAGGCAGGTCATGGCAGGGGAGGGCAGTTAGGGGGCAATCAGGCTGGCAGGCAGAAGTGGTTAGGGGCAATTAGGCAGGTAGGCAGGGGAGCAGTTAGGAGCCAGCGGTTCCTGAGGAATTGGGCCTAAACCAGCAGAAGGACATCCCCTGAGGGGTCCCAGATTGGAGAGGATGCAGGCTGGGTTGAGGAACACCGCTTCCCCGCGCCCCCGCCCCCCGCCCCCCGCCACCATGCACAAATTTCATGCACCGGGCCTCTAGTAAAACAATAAAATGTTCATTTCACAGAAGATATCTTTCATGTATACAGAAATATTTTGCTTTACAACTGCACATATCTTGCTAAATAGTCCCTTTCCCTCTTCTAAAACATATGCATATAATCCTTGTCCTAGAAAATCACTAAAAATTTCATTTCAATAATAGAGCATAAATATTGAAACAATAGCTAACTAAACATGAGCACTTCAAGGACAGTCAGACAATTTATACTTTTCAAATACTGTAATGTCTTTTTCTGTGATTGGAAGATATGAACCTTAAACACACTTTTATTTTCTCTTCTCCAAATTCTTTTCCTAGAGCTGTTTGTAAAAACAAAACAAAACAAAACCAGTTAGCTTATAACATGAATAAGAAACAATTATATAGAGTTCAGTGTTATCAAAGTATGAATGAATATCTTTTTTTTATTAATTTTTTTAAAATAAATCTTTATTGTTCAGATTATTACAGGAATTCCTCTTTTATTTTTCCCCATAGCCCCCTCCACCTGATTCCCCACCCCACCCCATGCCCTGACCCCCCACCACTGTCTTCATCCATAGGAGTAAGATTTTTGTCCAATCTCTTCCCGCACCCCTCACACCTGCTTCCCCTGAGAATCGTCAGTCCATTCCCTTTCATTGTCCCTGATTCTATTATTTTCACCAGTCCATTCTGTTCTTCAGATTTTTCATTCACTTGATTTTTAGATTCACTTGTTGGTAGGTATGTATTTGATGTCATTTTGTTGTTCATAATTTTTATCTTTACCTTTTTCTTCTTCTTCCTCTTCTTAAAGGATACCCTTCAGCAATTCGTGTAATCCTGGTTTGGTGGCGATGAACTCCTTTAGCTTTTTCTTGTCTGTGATGCTCTTTATCTGACCTTCAACTCTGAATGATAGCTTTGCTGGGTAGAGTAATCTTGGTTGTAGGTTCTTGCTGTTCATCACTTTGAATATTTCTTGCCACTCCCTTCTGGCCTGCATAGTTTCTGTTGAGAAATCAGCTGACAGTCGTATGGGTACTCCCTTGTAGGTAATTAACTGTTTTTCTCTTGCTGCTTTTAATATTCTCTCTTTGTCTTTTGCCCTTGGCATTTTAATTATGATGTGTCTTGGTGTGGTCCTCTTTGGATTCCTCTTGTATGGGGTTCTGTGCACTTCCTGAACTTGTAAATCTATTTCTTTCACCAGGTAGGGGAAGTTTTCTGTCATTATTTCTTCTAATAGGTTTTCAATATTTTGCTCTCTCCCTTCTTCTGGCACCCCAAAAATTCGGATGTTGGTTCGCTTGAAGTTGTCCCAGGGGCTCCTTACACTATCTTCATATTTTTGGATTCTTTTTTCTTTTTGTTTTTCTGGTTGGATGTTTTTTGTTTCCACATATTTCAGATCTTTGGTTTGATTCTTGGGGTACGTTGATCTACAATTGAGTTTCTGTAGATTCTTTATTTTAGACAGTGTATGCTTCATTTCTGACTGGTCCTTTTCCATTTTTTTGGCATTCTCATTAAGGTCCTTGAAGGTCTCACTAAGCTCCTCAGAAGTGTCATCAAGTTTCTCAGTGGTTTTTAGAAGATTCTTGAGTAACCTTATACATGTGGTTCTGAACTCTATGTCATCCAGTAGTTTGCTTTCCTCCGTTTCTTTCATTCGTGACATGTTTCTTTGTTTCTGCATTTTGGCTGCTTCCCTGTGTTGATGGAGTGGCTTTGTGTGGTAGGTGACCTATAGGGGGCAGTAGCTCAGCCTCCCCAATCACCTGATGTGGACGCTCTTGGTACACCCCTTTGTGGGCTGAGTGCAAAGACTTGGTGTAGTTAAGCCTTAATTGCTGTTGGTACGCTGGGAGGAATTGACCTCCAGGCCAATTAGCTGTGAGCACTCCCTGTGTCTATAATGGAAGAACTGCTGCGCTGAAGACACGCTTATGGGGCAGGACTTGTTTCAGTGGGGCTTTGGTGCTCACTGAGTCTGCCTCTTGAATGTGTCACTTATGGATGTGAGGAGTTGAAATCTGGTGTCTCACACTGACCACTAGGTACACTGGCTTCTGGATCTCCAATGGGGTGCAGGTCAGCTACTATCTGAGGCCATCCAGCAGGAGCTACAGTGAGAGCTACAGTTTTCTCCTCTTTGCTTGGGGTTTGGAGGTTTTGGAGCTGTCTGACCCAGGCTGCAAGTTTGCTAGGTTAAGCTGCGATACGGCAGGCCTTTCTTATCCTAACTCCGCTGCTTGGAGCTTGGGTGGGTTTGTAGGTTGTGCAGGGCGGGGCCTCAGGGTGACACTAGGTTAGGGCATGGCAAACAGCAATGGCTGCTAGTTAGCCGGCTCTGCGTTCCCAAGGGCACCCGCAAGTCCCGTGCCCCAGTGCAGTAAACAATTATTCCTGCGCGCAGCTGTGCAAGCAAGCCACCCTCACTGGCAGACAGTCCAGCTTCTCCCCGTAGGCGTTTGGGTCCCCCGCGTCTCCCTAGAGACTGGATTTCAGAGTAATCGGGGGGCTTGTCTCCGTTCGGGTTGAAAAAAGCAATGCTCCCAGTCGCCCGCAGCCAGCCCGGATCACGCGCCTCCGTACCTCAGCTTTTCAGCGCTCGTGCACGTCTCAATGCTCTTTTCTCTTTCCTTTTAGTTGTAGAACTTCCACTCAGCCAGCTATCCCATGGTTCTGGGTGATAGACGTTTTGTCTTTTAGTTGCAGTTTAAATTGTTGTGGGAGGCAGCAGTTTAGGTGTTTACCTATGCCGTAATCTTGGATTCTCCACTCTGAATATCTTTTTATTATATTTCCTTCACCAGCTAAAAATAGTTATTTTTCTAGTTGATTATATGGCTCATCAAGTCCTGTTTATACACATTAATTTTTTATTGTGGTAAAATACGCATTACATGAAATTTAGCATTTTATCCATTTAAAAGTGTAAATTTAATGGCATTGAATGTTGTGAAACTGCCACCATTACCTAGTTCCAGAATATTTTCATCATCTGGTCATTCCTGTACTTATTAGTGTCTTTTTTTCTTACCTAAAGTTCTTTTATTCTAGTAAGATGATGTGTAGGAACTTAAGAAAAAAATAGTAACAATTTGCTGTAATGTTGTGAGAATGCAAATCAAGGTCATTGTCACCCAATTACGTGGTTAATTGTACCTATTTTTCATTTCATACTGCCTGTTTATAGACTATCTTCTCAACACGTACTCATATAATTTTAGAACTGGAAAATACACTAACAATAATGAAAATTGGCATTTTTATTGTACTGCAGGGAAAAAGTTTGCACGATCAAAAAGATGGGAAATTTAGTATATTTTGCCCACCTCTTGGAAACCCCCAGTGTTCACTGATATCTGAAAGCCTGCAGAGTCCAGCAATCAATAAAACTGTTCTGGTTACCTGATCAGGTCTCTCTCAACCTTATTTCTCAACGGACCTTTGGGGGATCTGTACTTACTACAATAAAAATGACCTTCCAGTGGAATACACTCTGAAAATGTTACTATCATTCAAATGTATTGCTATACACAAGAAAACTGAGGCCCAAAGTAGTTACTTACATAGTTCCCAAGCCTTTTATTTCCACTCCTCTGAAATCTTACTGTTTTTCCTCAGGCATGTGCGACCCTCGCCCCACAGATATTTCTTATTATTGCATTGTTTTTATATAAAATGGCTGAACATGGTTCCATCTCCCTTCAACAAAGAGAATAGCAAAAGTGCATATTTCTGTTTAGAAATCATTTCTACCCTCTTTCCTGAATGCCTCTCTCCTTATACTTCCTGGAAACGTGTTAATGCAAATGTTTGCAGGAAACATTGTGATGTAGACTACAGACTGTTATCTTTGATCTGTCTTTGAAAATGTATTTACATCACCAGGCTTACTAATTTCAAGCCCCGCAACCATGTAAGGAAATAGATTAGGTCATGATGAAGTCATAAAATATCCCAAAGGTTGGTCAACATTAATTTATAAATGAATGTGTAATGCACATATCTCATTTTTCAGCTAATTGTTTTTATTTTCTACTGCTTGAGTCCAGAAAAAAGACTCAAGAGAAGAGAATTATAAAAGTGCTTTCCTATCAGCCTTGAAACTGAAGGCCATGAAAATCATCCATTTTAAGAAAAAGTTCTCTTTTTATTATTGTGTGTGACCCAGGGCAAGTGTCTTCATTTCCACTTGAACAACCCTTTGGAAATCACGATGAGACCCTCATGTCACAGATGAGAGCAATGTGCTATCAAAAACCTGAATAAGAAAGAGCTTGAGAATTGATTTTCTATATTGCTCTGACCAATCTGCTTTTCATTAGTTCCACTGACATCAGTACCAAATATATAAGAACAAGAGGTGTGTGTGTGTGTGTGTGTGTGTGTGTGTGTGTGTGTGTGTGTGTGTGTGTGATGATGATGATGTTTTGGTTTTGTTTTATCTTACAATCATCCCCTACAAGGCTGTAGCTTTCCAATGAAAGTGGAAGGGGGAAAATAATCCTCATCATTCTCCTCTTGGTCCCAGACTCAAATTATTCTGATTTCCCAAGTCAGCAAATACCTTGTACATCTGAAGCATTAAACTTGGCTCCTGAAAATATTGCCTGCTAGTTAAATCACCCACCCTGGATAGGCACTTTAAGAGTCAGACATGCTTTGAAATTTACTGCCACAAGCACATATATCTTTCAAAGAGTCTTTTGACTTATTCTTGAGTCTTTTCCCCAATCAGGGCTCCTGATGTTTGTCCCTGCAGAGGGCAACCAAGAGCTGCACTGTTGGCCTGAGGTATCCTCGCACCCTGAAGGAACAGTGAGCAAGGATTCCCTGGCTGGGGTGTTTGTAGGGCCTTGACAGTTCATCTGCGTCATGTGAATGGCTTTAAGCTGACCCATCTTTTCTTTTTAATTTAACAGTCTGCACAACTACTTGGGAAAGACCAATTAGGCTGAGCCCTCATTCTTTCAAAGGCCTGATAGTTCTGAGCCTTGGTCAAGTACACATACTACACAGAGGTCTGCTACATGCTGCAGAAGTCAGTCATATACGAATCCACAGGCATTCCTAATTTCATGGACATGCAGCTAGTCCATCTCTGTGTAACTAGATGTAGTCGGATTTGAAACCTCAAAGTTTGGCCCAACCCATCAGATTTCCTTTAGACCATTTTACAACAGGTTTGCTTCATTCATTGACCTCCTTTTGTGAGATCTAATCGCCATAAGCCAGAATGGTATGGGCTTGGTCTCAATGAGTTTTATGGCTAGGTCACGGCATATTTTCATTTTCCAACTAGAATTGCCTGGTGTGCTCTCTGCACTCCCACTTATAGCACAGCAATTTTGCTCTGAAGCTGCCAGTGTCCCGTTCCTCCTCATTACAGTAAGCCAGGCCTGTACCATTAAACATGCAGGCAGCAGGAAGGTCTGCAGGAGGCCCCTACTCAGTTGCAGTAATCGAGCATATCTGGCTTTAGTTCAAAGATAATACTGGCCGCTTCCATAACTCAGAAAAGTAAATTAACTCATTATCTGAGAAAGTAAAAGATTTAAAATAAAATTTTTAGAGATTTGTGGAGCTTCCCCATGGAAGATCTGTTTTCTACTGCTTCTGACTCCCAATTAGTAGGTATTCTATGAAGAACCACACTCCTGGTCAATTTTCAACTTGCTCTTAGAACATTTGAACTTTACTAATGGCATCTTGGGATTTTAGCTCTATAGAAAACCCCAGAGAACATGTGTAAATTGAATGATTAGGACATTTTATAATAACACCATAGCCAGTATTCTCAAAGTGTGATCCTGGGACCCTCAGCATCAGCATGGACATCATCTGGAGGAGCAGACTCCTAAGCCCAACTCCAGACTTCTTGGTTCAGACATCCTGGGTAGGTTCTAGCGAGCTGTGCTTCATAGGCCCTGATGCCAGCTAAGTTTTGGCAACCAGGGACTTAGATATTTTTGAGGTTTTCAAGACTCACAAATTCTTTGGGCATATAGCAGTTTCACATCTTTATATAATAACCTCATGCAGTAGGCAGATATTAGTTTCTCCAACTCCCCAAAGAGAAAACTAAACTTTAGAAATGGAATTTGTTCAAGAGCACCTTGTTGCTAAGTGTTAAAGTAAGACTAGATCACAAGATTTCTGATTTCACATTCATTCCAACTGTACTCTCCCACCTAAGCAGCGAAATTGCTTCTGAATGGACAAAAACCCAAGAAGACTTGCCTAACCCTAGTGACTGCATTGGCTGGCTGACCAGGAAGAGCCACGAGAACAATATTTTTAAGCTGGAAAATGGAAAACTGGATTAAGAACAATGGACAATTGTAAGGAATGAGGAGGATCCAAAACTCTAACAAATACAGTAGGGGTGGTAAGAAAAAAGCAAATATGCCATGAAAGGATGGAAAAAAGAGGTGACACCACTTCAAAGATGGACAAGGGCTCAGCTTGGACACTGCCCTCAGCCTTGTGGTAGGAGAAAAATCATGCAGACTCAGAGCAATGTCTACAACAAATATGGAAGCCACAAAACATTGTTTTGGCCTCAAACACTTTTAAAACAGTTTTTTTCCACCTTACTTATCTTTGCATCTCAATTGTCAAAAATCATTGTTTCTAAAAGTGACAGCAGGCCAATTATATCAGAAGTATCAAACACTTGTTTAAAATTCAGATTTCTGAAATACATGCTACACTTACCAAATCTGGAGGTGGGGCACAGAATCACTTTTATATTGTATCTCAGGTGAGCTTTCTAGTTTAGGGTCATTAGCTAGACCAATAAGAATTTATAGTTCGTATTTGGGGGCGGAGGGGTGGAGTGTGTGTGTTAATTAAATAGCATTTTGAAACTTAAAAGATAAAGGAACTTCTTTCTCAGCATCCAAGGATGTCAAAGTAAAAGAAAAATAAGTGACTCGGGACATAATAGAAATGCCTTTTTTTGTGTGTGTGGTAGGTGATTCTTACCTGAATTGAATAGCAAGGAATTAGTGTACCTATAACTGACATATATGAGCATGCCTACTCAGATATATCACTAAGTCATGGTAAAACTAAATATTATTTATTCTCTAAGCACAAATATACTAGGTTACATTGACTATGTTACTATGATGCATGATTCCATTGGAGAAATGAAGGAAAATTTATGGGCCCAAGGATATAGTCTCTGCCAAGTAATCTTTCCTATATCATCCCAAGTTCCTACGTCTACTAGCAGGAGGTAAAATTCCTATGCAGTCACACTACTGAATAGATGTTTATTTTGTTAAGAGATCCTGACACTGTTTCATCATGCCATTCTATATTACTTAACAATTAGGAAGTAAAAAGCATGAAAAAATGTAAAATAAATAAATGAATCAGCCCACCCTATCTCAAGTCAATTCAATCTGCTCCAAATAATACTCTTTTCCTTTATTCCTAAACCAAGGTTTCCCAACATGTATGCCCACAGATTGTGATTTAATTTGTTTAGGATGTGGTTTGGGCTTTGGAATTTTTAAAAGATCCCCAGATGATTCTAATGTTCAGATAAATTTTGGAACCATGGTCTTAAACTAATCAAATAAAGCAAAAGGAAAGTGAGTGTTGAGTATTTAAAGTACTTAAAAGTAATCATTTTCTCTCTTTAAAGCCCTTCAATGACTCCCTTTGTGCACACTATTTCTTAGGTCTTATAGGGTAAATCCCAAGTCTTTAGCAGGAAAAGGCAGGCCTTCCATTATCTGACCACTGCTTGTCTTCTCGTTTCAATTTCTATCTTCCTGCCTAACAATTCACAATCAAAAAATGTGAAACTTTCACATATCAACATATTCAACAACATCTGTTGAACAAGTGAGTAAATGAGAATGAGAAAGTATTTCCAGATGGACCTCTAGAACCACTCTCACTTGGACTGGAGTAAAACTTAGAACTGCTTTGTGGATTTGGGGAGAAGGGAAATATTTTATTTATTTCTCATTTACTGGGTGATTTGCTTTATTTTCAAACACCAATTCTCAAGTACTTAAAAGACTTGACTACTTTGTTCTAAGACTTAGGTCATGTCAGAACTGGTAATATGTGAGCCATGATGATTCTCCTTCCAATTGTATTTCATTCTGAATGTTTCTTCCCCTTCTGTCCCACCTCTGGTTTCTGCAGCCTGCAGCCATGCTTGTAGACCTGCTGCCACAAAAAGACCTATCTTCAGTGGAATACAGCACATCTCGCCATGCTATGTAATGAAAATGAAAGTTAAACAAGAGAGAGTGGTGAAATTATATTTTCTTTCACTTGGCATACAACACTTTCATAGATCAAGACTTGAAATCTACAAGAATACAGGATCCTCCATCTAAATGAAGGTCGTGCATGTCTGTCATGCCCTTTCCTGATTTGGTTGCTTTTCCTAGGAAGGCACATTTTCATCACACCCAGCCATGTCCTGTCCACTCACATGTATCCAAAATAACAGCCTAAAAACGTCATTCCCCACAGTCTGAGCAGCAAGCAACTCTAAACAAAAACCTGGTCACTGCCTCACCCACATTCATCCTGACCTATAGTTAGTTAGTTTCCCAGCTCCCCACTCTTTCTTAATGGAGTCTAGTTCTATCTTTTCTAATGAAATTGGATTGGCAGCAACCAAACTGAATTATTCCAAACTCCCTTAGAAAAAAATATTGTTGTTTCAAAAAAGGACCTGAATCTTTTGTAGTCTATAATAGAGATGTATTGGTGACTCTTTAACTTCATAACATTACTTTAAGGACAAAATAAGCAGACTTGGGAAAAAGCTTCAGAAATTGCTGCAGCTGGAGAGCTGGCCCCAGCCCTCTTGTCAATCTAGATACGTAATTGCCATTGCCAAACACATGGTAGCACATTTAAATCAAACCCTTCATTTTTCTTTCTTTCTTTTTTTAAAATTTTATTGAATTTATTGGAGTGATGTTGGTTAATAAAATTATATAGGTTTCAGGTATACAATTCTATGATACATCATCTGTATGTTTTATTGTGTGTTTATCAGCCCAAGTCAAATCTCCTTCCATCACCATTTAGACCTTCTTTCAACTGACTCAATTGTTTTAACCTAATCAAATGGGTGGTAAAAGTCGACTTGGATTTATATGAACCTCCACCTACTGAACATTCTACCACATAGGAAAATGTTGACAAAGGTAAGTTGCAGAAATTGTATGATAGAGGCATGCTGGACTTAGGCCATGTCATTTGACATTATCCAAGAGAGCTTAGAAGCTAATGCATTTGCTCCTGGTGACATTTGTGGATAATGTATTCATCCTTAATGAAGACATAAAAAACTGATCCAGACCTGGTATGTTTCAGAAGTCTAAGTGGTTTATTATGATAGGTCAAGGAAAATGTTTTTACTTTTGTAGTAAAAGGAATTAAAGTGAATAGCCATTTGTTTAGGCACAAGGTAAGCAAGCATATTGAAACAGTAATGATATTTAAAAGTATGTGGGAAAGAAAAAGTAAGGTGAATCAAACAAAACAAAAAAGTTAAGCGTCTATTATATACTCAGCCTTGTATAAAATGCTTAAAGAATAAACTCCATATCTTAAGTTTACCTTTCCAATTGGCTTTCACCTTCATCTGTGAGAACTGGAAGCGTTTTGGTTAATATTAAAGGTATGTTATTTTTTTCTTTTAAAAATAATAAAGGCCAATTTATTTTCTTCCAATGAAGCTTTCTCTGCCTTTTTGATTTTGGGTTATTTTTATTTTTATTTTGGTTGTAGGTCTGAATAAGGATAATGGAAGAGAGTAAGGATGTAGGAAACTTCTTACCCAATAACAGTCAGTAAAATCATCAGACACCTTGGATACTCCCTACTAAGGGACCACATAAACTTGTTTCTGAGGTTTAGAAAATTACGGGTTTTCCTCTCAAGTTAACATTTTACATCCACTCTCTTTTCTTAAACAGGCTAATTGTGTCAGTGAGACTAACTATAAATATGAGACATTTTTATAAAAGGAAAATCTTAGATAAGGAAGAACTGCTGAAACTTAAAAGAAGAGTGTAAATATTTGATTCCTCAGGAGTTGTGATAAGACTTTTTATTAATTTAAAGCTGGGATCTGAAAGGTCTTTGAAAATAAGTAATGAAGTAAACAAGTCATTGATTATTTGATATGGGAAGGGTCTGGTTTCCCATTTCGCCAAAAGGAATTTTTTTTTTCAAAATAGAAATAACTTACTGTTCTGTTTTTAATTCTAATGGTAATGCTGATTTATTATAAAATTCAAACCCAAAAAGGCACACTGAGGACTATCCAAAATAACATTAAATTGCTAACAGGTAAGGAAACATTATCCTGAAACCATAGTAATAAGCATAATTCTCCATAAATCTGGAAAAACATTAATTTCCAACTTATCTGGGGGTAAATGAATATTAAGGCCCACCAGGGTATAGAAAAAAAGAGGAAATAAAAAATAAGTAAATTATAAGTATATATGAGCTTCATTATCCACTAAAAATATCTATAACATATGGCTGTTAAAAGAATTAATTGAGATAGCATATGTAATATTCTCACAACATGATAGGCACTAAGTAAACGTTAGTTCTTTTCTCTCACCTTCTTTTTTACTACCAAGACACTGGAATTATACCCAAGTTTCCTGAGGAACTTTTTAAGCTGAACTTCTAAATCTTATATTTTAAAAAATGTTAGGGCAATACATAGATGAAAATTTGCTCAACATAATTATTCATCAGTTAAGATGAGTTATCACTAACAAGCAGCAGAATGGCTAAACTTAAGGGTAGAAAGTGCTGAGGAAAATGAAAACTCCCTTGAATTGTGTGTGGGACAGTTAATTGGTACCATGACCTTAGAAAAATATTTGGCAGCACCTAATAATCTACATGCTCTAGGACCTGCAACTTCACCGCTGAGCACATATGCTGCCAAGAGAAATGTTTTGTCCTCCAAAGGATATACACAATAGTGTTCGCACAATAGCCCCACACTGGAAAAAATAACTATCCATCAACAGTAAAATGAGCAAATAAATTGTGGTGTAAAACTGTAACAGAATTCTATTTATCAATGACATGAATAAATTAATGAAACACTTAATAATGTAAATTAATCCAACAGACATAATGATGAGTAAAAGAATTCAGGTATAAAAACATACATTCCATGTATTTAATTTCTATGAAATGCAAAAAGAGGTAAGACAGAATAATAGTTCACCTCAGGGTACATACTGAATGCAGGGCGGGTTTGGAGCCTTCTAGAGAACTATAAATGTTTGACATCTTAATATTTGTGGAGGTGAAAGAAGTTTATAGAATAGGTAAAAATTATTAAGGTCATTTAAAACCTATGCACTTTAATATGTAACATATAACTCAATTAACAGAATTAACCAGTTTATATTTTAGTGTTTCTAGCAGGCATGTACATTTATTTTGATCAGCATTCTCAACATTAATATTGCATTTGATAAATGTTTAAATTGTTTGCCCTATGTTCAACAACTTTTCCTTCCTTAGAAGGTTCAGGACATAAACATTATTTTCAGGGGAAATTTTGTATCCTTCTCACATAGCATACTTGCAAGTAGTGATTTTCCCCACAGGCCAAACAAATAAGGCTGAGTCTCTTCATAGTCCTAAGAGGCAAGGTGACCAAGATTTAAATTAAGTCAGTGAGCTGTGTCTACGAGACTTCACCTGGATCACCAATGACAAAGTCAGACAGCTTTATAGCAGCTAGTACTCGGTGGAACCAGAATTGACATTAAAAATCTTCCTTTTCTGTTTAATGAATATGACAGCACTCCCTCCTCCTCCAATTCTTATGTTTCACTTCTGAATGACTCTTTTTAAAAGACTTTATTCTTTTTTTAAGAACAGTGTTACGTTTATAACAAAATTAAAAGAAGGTACAAAGATGTCCCATATACCATCCTGTCCAGCACCCGCATAGTCTCTCCCATTAACAACATCCCCCACCAGAGTGGTACATGGGTTACAACTGATGAACCCACATTGACACATAGTTACCCGAAGTCCATAGTTTATATTACAGTTTACATGGTGTTATACATTCTATGCATTTAGAAAATTTAACGTACATCTATCATTATAATATCACACAGAGTATTTTCACTGTCCTAAATATCCTCTGTGCTATTTCTGTTTATCTCTCACCCACCCTACCCACTACCTCTGGCAGCCACTGATCTTTTATGACTCCATAGTTTTGCCTTTATTAGAATGTCATAGAATTGGAAGCATACAGTGCATTGCCTTTCGGATTGGTTTCTTTCACTTAGAACTATACACTTAAGTTTTCTCTGTCTTTTCATAACTGATAGCTCATTTCCTTTTTAGTGCTGAATAATAGTCCATTGTCTGGGTGTACCACAGTTTATCCATTTACCTACTGAGGAGCATCTTGGTTCTCTTAAGTTTGGGGAATTTGAACAAAAGTTGCTATAAGCCTCTGTGTGCAAGTTTCTGTGTGGACCCATAGCTTAATTGCTGGATTTTTCTTTGGTCAGAGTATGATTAGTTTTATAAGAAACAGCCAAATTGTTTTCCAAAGTGGCTATACCATTTTGCATTTCTACCAGCAAAGTATGAGAATTCCTGTTGCTCCACTAAATGATTATTAATGGCAGAAACTTTCTATGCATTTTTCATCTTAAGTAAACTAAGACTCTTGTAAAGAATATATTTTGTTCCTCTTTGCTTTGCTTTTCTAATCATTAAACTATGAACTTCACTAGTATTGATCACAACTTGTGGGCCATGTTTATTTTTACCCTGCGATCATGTCATGTGTGTGTGTGTTTTTTTCTCCATTGAAGGAATCAATTCAATACAAAGATTATAAAGAGGAGGCAATCTCACTTTTGTCAAAAACAACATTTAAGAAAAATGCAAGAGGAAATAAAACAAATAATTTAGAAAAAAAAGCATTAAGCCAGACTACCTGTTTTTTTTTTGATTTGTTAGTTCTAATGCCTTGGACTTGAACATTAACTCAGCAGGGGCCTTCTCTGTGGATGGCACATGCTGTTATTCTTCACAACAAATCCCAGACATCAGGAGGAAGGATGATTGCAGCCTAACTTTAAAAAGAAAGAGACACATGCAGCACAAACAAAGCCAATCAATGCTACTTGGAATTAAAAAGAGTTGTTAGTTTTATTTTTGAAACAATCTCAGGATCTTGGCAAATCCTGACCACCACCAACCGACACAGAGGCTTGCTAAGGGAATAATGCTTTTCCTGTCCAGACTTTCATTCTGCTCGGAGTCTCCCATTAATTCAAGGTCAGATGTCAGGAGTCCATTTTCTCAAGCACTCTGAGCCATAAACAGCTTTAGCCTTGGATGTTTAGAAGACTCCTGAAAGTTTTGAAGAATGAGAACATGCGGCTGTTTAGGTCTCAAAGTTGGCGTGTACCCTTGCTCACCTTACATTTTGTTTTATTTTGTTTCGTTTAACTAGTCTGTGTCTGCCAAACACATTAGTCCTGAGTCCTTTAGGGTGAACTGCGTGACCTGTGACCTCACTCCACTTTAAAACAGACCACTGTCATGGGAGGGAGGTCCAGATCTGTCTCCAGCTTGAAACGATAGACTCTGGCCTCCTTCTCACTCTGTGCCTACTACTGTTCATGTGCAAGTTACAAAAGCCAGAGCAATCTCCAGCCTCCATCAAGGGCAGAGCTCCAATTTAAGAGTAATGGCTGGAGTAGGTGTTATTTGTACCCCGTGTCAAGCAGTGATTGTTCACATCTGGCTGCAAGCTGAATAGAGCTTTAGATTATTCAGAGCAGTTCAGGAAAACTGGTGGTAAGGCGGGGACGGGGCGGGGGGGATGGTGGTTTTGACTTATCTTGTGGGTTTCAGGCAAGTAATGAAATCACCTTATTAATAAAGAAACATAATCAAATATGTACCCTTTAATACAAAGTGATCATGTGGACACAGACCCATACATACCAAGGCCATGACTTCTAAAAAATTAGCCTGTTAAAATATCAAAGTAGAACAGGCATTCTTGCCTGTAAGCTTTTCTGAGAATGGTATTGATTATGATTCAACAAAGAGGTTGCTACTCACCCGCGCAAACACGTGCACAGACATGTTAATTTCGGCTCTGGTTCCACATCTAATTTCTTAACATCAAGGAAGCAATGATATATTTAAATATTATTTTTACGCTCTTTTTTCCCTCTTTTCCTTTTCCTTGTCTATGTTGTATAACGTAAACAAAGAATACATGTTTAGGACTCCAATTCTTATACCAGAGGATTAGAATGAAGCTGAAAAGGAAAGCTGTGTGAATACTGATAGAGAGACTCTGAGACATCCTGGCTACTTCTTTTTCTTGAAAGAAATCTCCTGGGGTGAAAAGCACACACTACATCAGCTGCTATTCAAATATTTCATCTCATGCACTGCTGCAGAGCTGCATAAAAATGTATGTTGAGTACACACCATCTCTGTGACAGGAAAATAGAAATCTGGATTATAATTACAGATAACCTAAACCATTTATAAATAGGAGGTTAGACACAGATTTGAAAAAGTACAATAATATATAAAATACAATTTAATGCTAAGAAAGAAAACAATTTATTCTGCAATAAACATGAAAATCTGTTTAGGCTTTTCTTTTTCCCTGCAATATTCCCTGCTACTTCCTCAAATACTAATTTACAAAACTGAGTTAATCCTAGAGAAACAGATAGTAAAATATACCCCCAAAAAAGTATGAATTATGCTGCCATTCTTTAAATATCATACAATCAAATAATAATGTAAATTAATCAGATTTTTTAACTACACAATTGAACATCAAAGAAACAATGCAGGGAAGATTATTTTTAAGCTGTCATCTTGACAGTTGCCCTTTAATTCATTCTTAAGTGGGATTCCATTATACATAAGAAAGCAGGAGAAGGAAAGATGTAAATGGTGGTGTTCTGATGCATGATTACTTTGAATATTTGTCTTCCTCTGCAAGACATCAGCCCTCAGTGAAACACATAAGATTCAGTTAGCATAGCATGCCCTTTATTTCTTTTTACTTTATGCTTTTTTATGAGAAATCACTAAAAATAAGCATTTTGCAGGAACACACGTTTGTAAGAGATTATTTCTACCCTCAGTGTCTGATTTTTCTAGAGTGTAATTCCCAGCAATATGGTAAAATTCATCTGTTTGCTGATATTGAAAAG
Source organism: Corynorhinus townsendii (assembly GCA_026230045.1). NCBI lineage: Eukaryota > Metazoa > Chordata > Mammalia > Chiroptera > Vespertilionidae > Corynorhinus > Corynorhinus townsendii. The sequence continues at coordinate 146,584,853 of JAPDVU010000002.1, read as the reverse complement.
AATTATTTCAATCAAAACAACTAATGTTCAAGAAGAAAATTGAAACAGCCCTCCTTTTTCTGGGGCACTTTTGTGTGTGTGTGTGTGTGTGTGTGTGTGTGCTTCTTCTATCATTGGAAGACCAGCATCAGTCATTATGTGGTGATCTCCCATTCAGTACATTTTGCAGGAGCCAAATGAGTATTTTTGCACCTTTGATTTTAGACTTGTGAGTCCAGTTGATAAGTCTACAAAATGCATTTTTTTTAATTCAAAATGCACTTTGCATTTTGTTACATTGGCGTGCTACAGTGGTTCATGCCTTCTGGTGCTCAACACCTTTGCATCTTCTCTTTAAATCTGGGTTGAAACTGAAACTTGCTTTAATCAACAGAATACTGTGGAAGCAATGCTGTCCCAATTTCATGACTAGCAGCTTCTGCTTTGCGTTTCTGGGAGTCCCACTTCCATGTAAGAAGTAAGGCTACCCGGCCTGAAAGACCAAGTGGCAAGGCCATGTGAAGAGAACACACAGAGAAGGAGAAAACAGGCAAACTCAACTCTAAGAGAAAATGGAAGTCCCATACATATGACCCCAGTTGAATCATTTTTGATTCAACCACAAACGTATCTGAGTTATGAGACTAAAAAATCCATCTGAATAGCCCTAGCTGGTTTGGCTCAGTGGATAGAGCATCAGGCTGCAGACTGACGGGTCCCGGTTCAGTTCCAGTCAAGGGCACATGCCAAAGTTGTGGGCTTGATCCCCCGTAGGGGGCGTGCAGGAGGCAGCCAATCAATGATTATCTCTCATGGATGATGTTTTTATCTCCTCTCTTCCTCTCCCTTCCTCTCTGAAATCAATAAAAATATAGTTTAAAAAAATCCATCTGAATACTGCAATCTCAACATAATATCCCATTACCCTGTGCCATCATGAAAAATGATAATAGTGGTTGTTTTAACCCATTAACTTTTAGAGTTGTTTGTTTATAGCAGTGCTTAGTCAAATATTTCTATTGCCTCAACTGCTTTTGAATTTAAAAAAATTAAGTAGAATATATGTTTCACAACTAATAAATAATACACAGGGCCCTTTCCAAGTTGACACTCTAACTTTCTCTAGCATTCCCAGCTTCTACTCCATCTTCCAGATTGAGAATCACTAAGAGGCAGTTTAGTGTAAACTGAGGGGCAAGAACTCTTTAGTGGCTCCAAGTCTTAAAAAAAAAGTTCATATGCTTATCTGAAGGAGCTTGCTATTTTCTTACTAAGTACTGGTACTTTTTCATATTTCTCATTTTATAGTTGATTTTTAGGCAAAGGAGAATAACCTGCTGCTTCTTCAAAGTTCCTAAATGAGACTGGAGAAAGAAAAGAAAATGTGGCCCTGGTTAGTGTGGCTCTGTGGTTAGAGTGTCGTCCTGCACACTGAAGGGTTGAGGGCTTGATTCCTGGTCAAGGGCAAATACTTGGGTTGCAGGTTCCATCCACAATGTGTCAAAAATAGCACTTCCTTATTCATTTCCTTTTTAAAACCTTTTAGTAAATAGAAAATTTAAGGTGATAAGTTAAAAAATAATCTACTTCTCCCAGATCTCCTGAATCCAATTAGGTTTTAAAAAAATCTGTCACAGTTAAAGCATTATTTTCTATTTTTTGTGTTTATTTCAATAGTTAACATAGAAATACTAAAAAATAATAAGCATAGAAATTGATGGATGGATGGATGTATACATAAGTGAACTTCTGATTGAATGAATGATGCATAATTAAATGGAATATAGGGAGGTATCAGGCAACAAATATATCTCATATAGAATATTTATTCAGATTTATCATTAGAAGATAAAATAGAACCATATTTGGAGGGCAAGAAGAATGTTAACTTAGTCCCAGAATTTTCAGAACATCAAGACTTTCTTTCCCTCCTTTGAATGACTTAAAACTGCACAAATATAAAATCCTGTCTTGGTGTTGAATTTAGTCCCCTAAAACAAAACAATAATGACTCAAGCACTTGATCTTAAAAGAGAACTGGAATTTTAGTAGACTTGAAAATAAACTAAGAAGACCAAAATAAATCCCCAGTTGTCTAGGACTGGAAATGGTTGGGCCAATGCCAGAAGTACTCCTCCCTATAGGTCCTGAACAGTCACTCCTGGGCACTATTCATGCACCTTCGAGTCTCAGAAAGTGACTAGAGACAACTCAGAGATTGAGAAGCTTATCAGCCACATCCCTACCAAACAGATGCCAGAACTTCTCATTCGGGTCCACTTTTGGAGTCCACTTTACTAGTTTCTTTGAGAACAAAATATTGAAGTCAAATATTAGAAAGAGTACAAAAAAAAAAAAACAGGAAAAAAATTAGTGACTATAAATGTGTCCAATACTTGTTACAAAACTTATAAATAAAATGCAGAAGAGGGGTGAAGAAGATAAATGCATACAAATAATTCATAGATGTGCAAAAGATAATAGGAATACCGGGAAGAAAGATGATCTTCAATGTGCATGGAAAGGGAAAAGGGATGGGGTTGTATTTTTTAGGATGGACCCTAATCTGTCACTGTTTTGGGGATAAAACATTTCCAATATCCCTTGCTACATAACTAACCACCTAAAACTTAATGGGTTAAAAAAACAATAATTTATTTGCTCATAATTCTTTAATTTGGACTGAATTGTTTTTGACATGCTATTAAAGACATGGGGTGACTCAGCTGGGCCTAAAGGATTTAATGGCTCACTCACTTGTCTGATGAATTAATGCCAATTTCCTGCTAGACGCTCGGGGACTGCAAGCAAGGGCCTTGGTTCTTTCTCACATGTCCTCTTCCTGCATTTAGGTTTATCTGTGTTCTGTCCCTCAATAATTCAAGTCTTTTCCACATTCAAAATACATTTACTCCCTCCTACAATCCACAAAGCTCCATCTTATTAGAGTGTAGTCATAGGCTTGAAGTCCATATTCTCATCACCTAAATCTTATCCAGGTACAGATGGGGTTTATCAAGTATGGCTCCTCTTGATTTGAAGTTCTGTGAGCAAATGAGACACACTGTGTCTCCTCCATAAACCCAACACACAATTGTAAACCAGAGGCAGGAAAATTATAATTGACACTCCCATTCAAAAATAGGGAATATGGAGACACAGAGTAATCATTGGTCCAAAGAAATTCTGAAATCATTAGGGTAAACATGAATAGTTTCTTGATTAGGACTCAGTTCTGCTGCCTGGAAGAAATTATCCATGACTATTGGCTCCATCCTCTGACCTGTGTTCCACTTCCATAATAAATGGCCCATATTTGCAGATGAATAGCTTTTTACAACTTACTTTCTGCCAACAGAAAGCGTAGGGTGAAAGGCCCCTCTCAATTTTGAATTGTGTCTGTCCTTTATAATACAAATTGGCAGTGCTCCTCTCAATACAATTATCTTAAAAGCTTTGTAGATTTCCAATGTATCTTATTGGAGTTCATCCTGTTAATAGATAAAGTAGGCAAAAGTCACAAGAATATCTTTATAAAAGACTCCCTGATTTTGGCTGTGGGATAATATCCTAAGATTCTTAGAAGCCCCCTTTTTCCCCAGCTGAGGAGCTCTATAAGGTAAGCTCATAGAATTTGCAGAAAACCCATGATCCAGGGAAAGCCTAGAAAACATCCCATTACATTTTTTGAAAGACCTGACCTTAACCCAGATGTCCAATTTTACTGGCAAAAACCTGATTTGATCTTTACTCCCAGGCTATTGATTATTTTTGAGAATTATTTGGCAGCTGGAAAAGCTGAGAACAAGAAACAGCTTTATATTTGAATAAAGCAAATTCTGACTTCCTTATATTTTAAAGTTTGCTTGAAAACTAAAATGTCCTTCTTAATGAACATCATTCCTCCAAAGAAGAAAGCTTGTGTGTTCAACATTCTGCCTGGAAATCTAAATCTCCATAGCCAGAGCCAAAGTTTATTAAGTTTCTATCACCCACCTTACCACAGAGGGACATCTCACTCCTTTTTCTGCCAGTCCCATTTTCTCCAGCCACCAAAAGCAATTTCCTTCCTCTTCTCCCAACCTATAGTGAGAGTCTGCTTGAGGCCCTTTAGAGTTCTGCCTGTCACCTAATCCCCAAACCAATTAAGGCCACATGATTCTGTTTTTTGTTATAGCTACCCTCCACTTGTAGGTACCAATTTTTGTTTTTGTTTTCTGTTATTGCCTGAAAAGTTACCCTTAAATTTAACAACAGCTTATTTCTCACAGTTGTCAGGTGATTTGGTAGTTGTTTTTCTGCTTCCCCTAGTGTTGTCTGATGGCTCGCAGGTTTAAAATGCCCTCACGTGTTAAGACAAGTTGATGATGGCTGGCGGTTGGGAGCCCATTGGAGGTGGTCAGCCTGAGGCTTTATGTCTCTCCTCTGACTAGGTTCCTTAGTTCTCTTCTATGTTACCTCTCCATGTGTTTACCTTGAACTTTCTCAAACATGAGAGGCTAAGGTTAGTTAGACTTCTTATGTAGTGGCTCGTTTCCAGCAGCACAGAAGTAAAAACTGTAGGATCATCTTAAGGCTCAGAGGTCCAGAACTGGCACAGCATCATTCCCAGCCAATTTAACACAAGTCATAAGCCCAGCCCACATTCATGTGAAGGAAATCAATACTGAGAGGTGTAATTCACAGGGGCCAAACAATTAACAGTGTTTCTTAAAGTGTGGTTCCCAGAGCAGTATCATCAGCAAGACCCAGACACTTTACAAACACAAATTCTAGGGCTGCTCCCCAGACCTACTGAATCAGAAATTCTGAGAACAGGCCCACAAATCTATGTTTATAAAGCCTTCCAAGTGATACTGATACAGATAAAAGTTTGAGAAGTCCAACTCAATTTTGAAAATGAAAAGTATTTTAATAAATACTGACTTTATCATTATTTAAGATATGTGTATACATGTATTCCCAAAAATACTATATATATATATATATATATATATATATATATATATATATATTTAATTAATTCCAATGAGTTAAATTTGAAAAGAACTGTTTTGTCATAAATAGTTATTTATTCCCAGGGATATAAGCAAGGAGATGGACATGATAAACAAGGAAGCTAGTATACATAATATTGCCAGAGCCATGAACAATTTTTCTGCAAAATTATTTTTGAAACAACTTGGAAATGTACATTTAAGATAAAGATTCTGAGTCAGTAGGGAATTAGCATCTTGTACAAGCCCATTTGGTAGAGAAAAGATTATACTTATACACAGATCATTCTCTGTTCAGTCCACTGAGAGAAGCATGTCCTATAACTTCAGGCTGCTCTGTAAAAGTATTCAGATGTTTGCAAATGAACCTCTCAAAATATTGCAACTGGAAATGGCCTATTGAACTCCATTAATCGATTAAATTCTACATGCCATTAGAGCAGCACATGTTGGATTGTCAATAAAAATGAATCATGAGAAGTGGTTGGTTGGGGATGAGAAGGCAAAAAATAGAAAAGATTCAAATTTCTTACTGGAACCATAGACACTTGTAATAATGATCTCTGTGCAAAAGTTCTAAGGTCTAAGGATATGTATAGTCTTAGATACTTAATTAGAATATTAATGAGGATAATTGTACTAATAAACACCTTGACTACATTTATTTTCTTTTATTTCAGAAAATTCTTTGGGAGTACATTACATATGCCAAGCAGCATCTACATCAGAGAATCTCCATATCAATTCGGTGCTATAGATAGTATTAGTATCAACATTTTACAAGTGAGGAAACAAATAGAAAAGTTGGTATCTGAACTCAGATTGACTTGCTGCAGATTTGTACTTCTAGCCACAGTGTAAAATAGATTCTTTTTTAAAAAATACATTTTTATTGATTTCAGAGAGGAAGGGAGAGAGAGAGAGAGATCGAAACCTCAATGATGAGAGAGAATCATTGATCGACTGCCTCCTGCATGCCCCCCACTGGGGACTCGAGCCCTTGGCCAGACTCAAACCTGAGACCCTTAGGTCCATAGGCCAATGCTCTATCCACTGAGCCAAACCAGCTAGGGCTAAAATAGATTCTTTACATTCATTTTAGTTTCTCACTTTGAAAATATTTGTTTATGTACCAATATGGTAAATTTTGAAGAAGTTAAAACAATATTTTTATAGTTTTGCCATCTGAAATTAAAGTAGGGGCTAATATAATTGAGCGAATAATAACCTGCTCTATGTACACTTGCTTACTTTTAAAGGGTCTTGAACACTTTCCATCTTATTTGATATACAAAATTCTCAAAAGGATTTCTTCCAATTTTACCATATGATAACACAAACATATGGCTTTCAAAAGTTAGGTAACTTTGACAGTTCCTACAACTGGCAGGTGCCATAGCCAGAACTCTTTGCCAGTGTCCTGATGTCAAGTCCCATACTTTTTTCTGAAAAGCCCAGAAATTCTCAAAAGTCAAATAATGATTCCCAGAGGAAGAGAAGCAATGGAGATTATGGAATTTATAACCAATTTCCTCAGCCTCACTTATACATCTGAACAGCAAAAGTCCCATGACATAGCATTTAATATGTAGCATGAATGTTTATTTTACTTTATTTTAAGTAAATCTCAAAGTTATACTTCTAATGTAACTTCTGCTCTTGAATTTTTTCTTTGAGGGGGAGAGAGATGGAGATAGAGCTGGGCAGCTGGGGAGTCACCCAGATCCTGCTTTATGGGTACACACCTGCGAGCATGGAATGTGTAGAAAAGTGATCTTTCCCAAATATGTCCATTCAACATGCTTTCTAAACAGCCATTAAGTGTAAGGAAACTTAGAGGAAAAGATGGAAGAGAAGAGTGCACACAAATAAAAGATTGAGTATTTAGAGAGAACATAAAGAAAAAGAAAAAGAAAAAAATCAGGAAACAATTCAGGTGATGGATAAGTAAGAACTGGCGGATCGGGTTGAAGAAAGGGCAGGGCTTGGGAAGATTCCTATTACATGGTGGCAAAGGAGACAGACCTAAGTCCCTATTCTCCTTTAACTCAATACAGCTTGTTTGTATGGCCCACCATGGTCAACTTCACTCTTAGCTGGAGTTAAGTGGAGACTTATCACCATTTGTTGTGTAAATCTATGCCTGTAATTTCTGTGACCTGGGCATTCAGGGCAAAAATTGTTTCCATTTTTCCCCATTTCATGCATCATTTCAGAACTGTGTAATCACTATGTGGAGACTGTGGGTGCCAATTTTAACAAGTAGAAAAACAAGAATCATAAAGCCTACATTGCCTACACCTGCTACTCTCATTTCCAAACCAGAAAATGGAAGGTAACAAGAACAACTAAAGTTACAACAGTGGGTCCTGTGTTCCTATAAGAGCCTGTTTTAACTAAGAGGCAACTGTGCCTAATCCTTTCAGAGACTCGGATTGCGGGTTGGCAGGCCTCCGGAGCCAGAACACCTGCGTGGGGGAGCCGTAGGATGCTCTGTGAAGGAAGCCAGCCATGGCCTTTCCACATCACATGCTTAGCATCTGACTAAGAATGTCAGTTGTTTCTGAGGGCCAGTTGATTACAGAAAATAACTACAGTTCTATTGTGATTCTGCTTCTCTCTGCTTGTCTCTCTGAATCTGACTACCCTCTTTCATACTTCACCCTATCTTCTACGGCTTTTAGCCCAAAGACAGAGACAGTTTATAAATGTTAAACACAGAAGGCATAATCTATTAGACCCTGAAACATCAGAAGGACTGAATGAGTAACAGATATTAGATGGCACTTCATGGAGGTCATTTTGCTGGGAGTAAATATTCCCAAGCATGCTAGGTCTATCCTGTGGTTTAAAGCATTGCCTATGTGGCAGGGGTATTTTCATCATTCTTCTCTTACCCCTTCACACATGCCTGGCAGAATGAATGAATGGCACAACTAGCAAATGAACTGAGGAAGAGCTGTTTGCTAATTTGTGTACTAAATGTGACTAGAACCGGGCTTCCATTTGTTTTTATAATTTACCTTTTGAATAACTTTCAGAAAGTTTCTTACTCTTAAGCACTCTCTGTCTTTCTTCCTTTTTCCTTCTTTCAATTTTCTTTCTTTCTTTCCTTTCCTTTCTCTGTAATATAGTATAAGAAGACCAATTCTTGTGGACTTGATTTTGCCTATGAGAACACAGTAGTTATTTTTTGACTGCACATTGGGCCATTGTATCCTAACCGACACATATATAATCTATTATATATATATACACACACATATTTTAATGTTCATGTCTTTAAAACAGAAGAAATTCCTGCCATTTGAGACTATATGGATTAAACTAGGAAGCATTATACTAAGTGAAATGAGCCAGATAAAGAAAGACAAATACTTATCTGTAGAATCTTAAAAAAAATTTTTAAAGAGAAAAAATTAGTTTGAACTCTTGAACAGAGTAGAATGGTGGTTGCCAGGGGCTGGGGAGTAAGGGAAATGTGGAAAGGATGGTAAAAGGTTACATACTGTCAGTTTAAAAAATAAGAATCTAATGTTAAACATAACAATTAAAGCTGATAATATTGTATTTTATAATTGAAATTTTCCAAATGAATAAATCTTAGACATTATCACCAAAAAAGATAAATACACAAGTGATTCATATGTTATGAACTTGATTGTGAGAATCCTTCCATAAGGTATATGTATATCAAATCATTACATTGTATACTTTAAATATCTTACAATGTCATTTGTCAATTGTGCCTCAGTAAAGCAAAAAATAAAAATAAAAAATTAAATAACAAAAAGCACACATTTCCTTCCTAATGATATATTCTCTTCTATTCAATTTACTGAATTTCTGCAACAAAGATGATAATATCATATTGATTCTCTACTCTGGATCTAAACCAAAGTTATAGCCATGACAGGGACCTGCATAAGTAACTCTCCAAAAGTTTTAGAATCTTCCAATGATAAACCAACCTGAGATAAGAAACCAGACAGATAAATACTCATGAACACTGCTAAAGCCAGCGCCCACTGCTCAACATCAACTGTTGCTCCTGGCCAGTCAGCTGTGCATCCTCGAAGTGGGGGGTTTAAATGGTTGGTTGTGTATGATAACAGCAAAGAAATTGGATTATAAGAAGTGAAACTTGAAAACACCAAGCCAGTGTTTTGAATTCCCTGTTTGTCTTCTTTCTGGTGCAAAGCAAGATTTTATTTTACAGTTTTGAATATGAGATTAATGCTAGGAGATTATGTTTTTAATCACACTAGCTTCTATTTGGCATGAAAAGCATTCTACACACACTGGTTCAAAGGATATTTCTTTGGAAACACCAGCTACCAGAGCAATCATAGCATACTTACTGATACAATCAATATTATTTTGATGTTTTAACTATACACAGGAAGAAAAATCTTTAAAGTCTATGGCACTTCCTATTCTGGATAAAATTCAGTAATATTTGGTATCTGGAATACTAATCAGAATATCTGCTACCTATGAAAACAGCAAGTCAGCCATGGAAATTCCTGTCTTATTGATTGTGAAAACTGAAAAAAGGAGAAAAAATATAATCTGTTTTAAATATATTCTAGCAGGCAGAGAAGCGAAATGTATTTGCAAAGTCATAACTGGCATATCCTCTTGCTGTTTTCTAGATTGTGTTTGTGTAGAATTAACACAGCTCAGTGATGAGGCACAGAAAAAAACTAGTGACCTGATATTCTTGTTTTGAGAGCATGGAAGAGAGATCTCTAAATACAGCATTTTATTTCTACTCCTTTGAAAAGTAGATTTTCTCCAAAAAAAAAAAAGTATGCCAAAGGGTTACAATTAAACTTCCTTACTAGAGAAGTATGTACAGCTTTTCACCTTTGAAGCTATAGAATATGTATTTCTCAAAAAAAAAAAAATGAGCAAACCACAGACATGCACACACTGAGAAAATTGGATTGCTTCTCTCAGCTGAATGAATGGAATAGATGCATTTATTGACTGCTGAGTCCCTATTTGAACATAAACATGTGATGAGTGATCTTTTTTTGTTTGTTTGTTTTAGAGAAAGAAACAAACAAAACCTTCAAAAATGGGAGTGGTTGAATTTAGGACCACCAGGCCCCTATTAGGTCCTGCTGCTGCTGTGGACCTTAATTAGGGTTAACTCACTTTTTTTCTGTGAGACCTAAAACTCCATAATGTATTCCCACCCATTGATTGACATAGCTATATTTCTGGTGTGTCATTTGATTCTATTAATTAGGATAGGAATATTTGAGATTTTAAAATTTTTATCACAAATTTTCATTAAAATAAAGGTGTGAGAAAAGTTTTGGCTCTATGCAGTGTTTTTTGTTTTACATTTGGGTGTCCAATGATATATAAATCATCCAGCAAAAATGACCACAAAGCTTTGAACTTCCATAATACTCTGTGGTCCACAGTACTAAAATTAAACTGCTGCATGCCTGTGTAATCATTTAAGGGTCCCATTTTGTGCATGCTTTGCCTTTTTAAATATTTGTAAAGCTTCCTGATGACAGAAACTTTAGTTCCTCTATGGACATCAGGAAATCTGTATCTGGCAATTTCCCATTTTCCCTTTTTGAGGTCACCCACTTGTCAGTTTCTTTTTCCTCCCTTCTTCAAAGTTAGTTCATCTGGGACTCCATTCCACCATGCTTAATCCAATCCTGCCATGGGCAAATACTTTTTGAAGTAGTTTATGCAAAAGTGCTAGGGGATACAAGCATTTGCCTCCCAAAGTTATATTTTCAAGGGAGTTAGAGCTCCCTATGCTGGAAGTAAAGAAATGATGCTTTAATGATAGAATAACACAGCAAACACAAATCAGAAGAAAATGTTGTGAAAAAGAGTTCACAGAAACTTAAAACCTAAGGTCATTGAGCAATTAAATCTAAATTAGGTGAGGAGCATTGTCAGAGTTATGTTATGCAATTAAGTTGAGTGAGTTCAGGGTGTTAGAAGGAGGGAAAGGGCCAGGTGAGCAGTTAGAATCCTGAGTGACATTTGACAAAGAGTATGTTCAGAGAATTAGGTTATAAATTATCTAACTCTAGAAATTTGACTTACCTGAAGTGACATAGCTATTGTGTTTTGGACCCACTAGGATTCTAGGTCTACCAATGTCAATGCATTATTTTTTTTTTCAAGATTCTGTCTCCTGAAGCCACAGTTTTCTGTCATGTAGTAGGCATGTATTTAGTCAATAAGTATTTTTACTATCACTAATCTTATCCTATACATTGTTTCAGATATATGGATATTCTCAATATCCTACATCATATAATATTAGAGCAGGCCAGTCTATCTCAATGATTGTTAGAAAGAGATAGTTTAAACACACACACACACACACACACACACACACACACACGCACACACACAAACAGAGAACATTCCTCATACCCCAAACTAAGAACATATAAAACCTACAAGAGTAGAGCTTATAGAGTTTTTTTAAAATTTGTCCACCACATGGTTTCTTCTATAGTACTTCCTGTAGAGCTCGTCAGAAAGCCAGACACTCATTCATAGAATCCCTAGGAGTAGGAGCAGACTCAAGGGCAAGAAACAAACACAGGCTCTGGACAGACCTACCTAAATACTCACAGGAATTTCTAAAACTGAAATAGAAACTCACATCTCTGACTTTGACTTACTGTTCTTTCTGGTACATGAAACTGCTTATATACATACCACTGAATTTAGCTCTTTCTTTTTATTTATTTTTGTTTACCTATTTGCTTTTGGTTTGTTAGGTATATTCAAGTCCTAACATTGATAAGTTACAATAGTATATTTCCTTATTTAGTACTTTTCCCAGTCTTTATTATTGTCCCTAAAATCTAGTTCATGCTGTTTCTAATAATCTTTAGTCAAATGTAGCACAGAATAAATTCACAAAGTTTAGTTGATTTGATCAAAAATTCAAACTAATGTGGTTTGATTAATCACAACAAACCATGGAGTCATAATCAATTTTGAAGATAAAAATCTTAGAAAAGCAATTTACTTGAAATGTTCTCTACTTAATTTCATTATTTATAAGATTAAGGTCAATAATGACATAGTTTTTTGTTTTGTTTTTTTTGCAGCTAATTAAAAGCTACGGTATGTTGGTGATTTTCTAATGCAGGATCCACTGATAATGAAAGAAACAAAAGGACCACAGATATCTTAAGTGAATTTTAAAGAAAGAAAATAGTAGACATAGGTGTAAAACATAGATTTTTAAAAAACTATAGTAATAATTAAAACAATATTAACATGTCTTCTTTTGTGCTTAAAAAAATCACTTTTTTTTAATTACTAGAAGTAGCCTTTAAAGAGTTCATCTTCACCTTTCCAAAATAAAGGCTTGAGTTAACATCCTCTCCCCTGAATAAATTCAAATTTGGTACTCAAAATGATGTTCACATTTTGGGAGTTGTTGTGAAACATCAAAGACCTAAGCACAACATTACTTTATTACTACATAAAATTTGTTGCTCAGAAACAAGGAGAGAGGGAAAAAATGGTGGCGGAATAGAAAGACGTGTCCCGAGCCTTGTTCCAGAGCTGATAGAAAGAACAACTGAGGGTTGCACAAAGAATGCTTGTTGGTGAGTTTATGAACAGCTATACTCCAGGAGACAATGGGGGACTGCTGGACAGGGCTCCCCTGACCAGGCAGCCCCCACTGCTGCTGGGTTCCCTACAGGAGCAACCCACTCAGACATGGAGACCGTGCCATCTTGAAGGGGAAAGTGGATGTTATCAGAATCCTGAAAATCTACAACTGCGGCACCCACTGAACAGCTGAAAACCCCAGAGCACTGCTCCCCAATTGGTGCAAACACGTGGATTCAGAGGAGCTCTACACTCCACAAAGGAAAGGTCAGATTTTGCCTGGGATAAGGAGAGAGAGAACTATATAACCAGATACCCGGAGAAGAGAGACCATGGGGAGACAAAGAAACAGCCCACATATGAAAGAAAAGCAGGCATCACCAGAAAAGCAAGTAAATGAAATGGAAGCAAGCAATCTGCCAGAGAAAGAATTCAGAGAAATGGTCATAAGGTGGCTGAAAAGAATAGAAGACAAATTTGACAATATGTGTGAGAACCAAGAGGAAATGAAGAAGAACCAAGAAGAAATGAAAAATGACATCGCTGCTGTAAAGAACTCAATAGAAAGTGTCAAGAGTAGACTAGAAGAAGCAGAAGACCGCATCAGTGAGCTAGAAGACAAGGTATGAAAAAATACCCAAGTAGAGCAGCTTCTAGAAATTTGTTACTAACTTTTTATTATGTTATTATAATCAAGAAGTTAGTTACCTTTGTGTGGTCAGTAGAAAAGAAATAAGAGGATTAACTTCAATGTACAACACTATTAGATATTTGGAAACTAAAATTTTAGTGACTTAAACTGGAACTTTACCATTTTCAAAAGGCTAATATATATATGAATACACTAAAGGCCTGATGCATGAAATTCCTGCAAGAGTAGGCCTTTCTTCCCCTAGCTCAGTGGTTGGCAAACTGTGGCTTGCAAGCCACATGCAGCTCTTTGGCCCCTTGAGTGTGGCTCTTCCACAAAATACCATGGCCTGGGTGAGTCTATTTTGAAGAAGTGGCGTTAGAAGAAGTTTAAGTTTAAAAAATTTGACTCTCAAAAGAAATTTCAATTGTTGTACTGTTGACTCTGTTGACTAATGAGTTTTCCAACCAGTGCCCTAGCTGCTGGCACCAGGACCTGGGCTTCCCTCGCAGCCCTGGCTTCATCCTGAAGGTCATCTGATCTAATTAGCATATTATGCTTTTATTATTATAGATATTTACATATGTGTGCATGTGTGTGTGTGATAAACTGTGTTCTTCAGAAGGCCACATAATTAAAATAACTAAGTTAGTATCAAACTGAGCAAGCATAGTTCTTGGACTCAGTGAGTTCATCAGTAATGCGTGTAGGATCATGGGCTCAGGAGTGGAAGTGCCTGGTCTGAACCTCAGCTCTGTTGGTGTGACTCTGGACTGCTTCCTGAATTCTCTAACTCATGGTTTCCTCATTTGTATAATTGAAGACACTATTCACTAATTTGGAGTCAGGATGAATCATTCTCAATAAAATAAGGGATAGTGATATTAATCATCACTACTTAAAAATAATTTATTTGCAAAGTAACAACAACTACCTATAAAATAGGCTGTAAGATATTAAGTACTTCACTCTATCTTATAGTTTGAATTTCAAAACAACCCACGAAGTAGCATAATAGAGTATATATACTTTTTGTACTTTATTTTTACAAATTAAAGATATTGATTCCTATTAAGAGTAAAATTAAATACATACAGAATCACCCATAGTGAAATACATGCCCAAAGGCATTTTGTTATGTTGTTACTGATATGCTCACATGTGTATGCATGTGTGTAGGAAACCCAGAGAAACAGTAAAAAACTGATAGACCTAAATTCCACGATCTGACTTCATAATTTTATTGTATTAAATTCCATCCCTTTCCCAAGGCATATCATTATTACAACTAGTTGTCCTACTAGAGTTAGATTGTGTCATTGCTTTTATCTTAGAAAATGTAGAGACTCAGAAAATGCTTAACTGCACCCATTACTAGGGGGACTTCTATTGTCCAGTGTCTATCCACCCATCCACCCTCCATTACCCACCCAGGACCAAGTGATCACAAAGACACAGGCTTAAGGCCAGGAATCAGGCACAGTGACACACATTTAACCCAACTGGCAGCCTACGTTTTCTCCCATACCCCAACCCATTAGACATTTCTCCAGTAAATACTGACAAGAGATGGAACTCAACTCCCACAGGCTCAGAAATGGAGCGTGTCTCCTAGTGTTTTTGCCGAATAGCATGAGCATAACCAGTCACAGTGTAAGGCCATTTCTTCCAAAGGGAGCAACACAAGCAGTCTGACCAGCAGTCACTGAGGCAGCATTTTTTAAAAGCCACTGCTGTGAAGATGGGATATGAGAGCAAGAACACTCCGCTTTTCATGGGAAACAGCTCAGTAAACATTCCATCATATTTCACAGCAAATATATTCCACCCACTTGCACAGAACCCTTGTCTGCTCTCTCCTGGGTACTTCCAGTTCTTAAAAAAAAAATTTAATAAAAGTGAGAGAGAACAACAACAAACTTTCTTCCTGTCCTTTCTTTCTTTTGAAATTTCCATATGGCTAGGGCTTCTTTTAAATCTCTCCAGTCCCATCAAACCCAGTAATATTTAATGGGAAAACAGCCCCTCCCATTGCTGGAAAAGGTAAAACTCAATTCACTAAATAATGCTTTCAAGCCACCAGGAAAAAAAAAATATCAAGGTTATTACTAGAAAGTCAGGCAAGTCCCTTTGTATTCATTCCAACAGCTGTTTAACATGAATGGAGGCCAAGTAAGGAACGTTAAGGTAAATATTCCAATTATCCCAGAGTTATCCTGGGGTCAAAAATGGGCTATGTGCTTTCTGGGGGATGCTGTTATCCTACATTTACCCTTAAAAGGCAACTTTCAATGTAAAAGTGAAGCCCCTGGTTTTATAAGCCTTAGCACATTGTGGACTGAAAAATGTGACCATGTTATGCTTGCATCATACTGGAAAATGCGTGGCTACATCGAGAGGCTTGCTAAGGGTCCCATGAAAACCAGAAGCTTGTCCCCCTTGCTAACACCTTTACTCCTGTCTTTCCACACCTCTGAGTCCGCTTGCAGGACTGAAATTCTATGCTGCTACATAATGTGTTTACCAGCGCAGTGATTCTACGTTGATCGCACAGACGATCCATACCTATTTACCCTTCTCTATTCAAACATCATCCTCTCTGCCTATTTAAAAATTGAATTTTGAAGACATAAGAAGTGGTGTCCGAATGTAACAACAACACATCTCTTCCTCCACCACCTCAATAAATACAATTTCAGACAACCAAAGCAATCATTACTTGAAAAAGTCTTGTTTCTGGAAGAAAAAAAATCAATTTAATTATACGAGATGTGTCTTGTGTTTTAATTGTTGTTAACTACAGTGCATTATTGACAGAGTCTCCCTGGATCTCAGTTTATGAGCTTTTACATTACTCAGATAACTTGCTGCGGAGAAAAAAATCCATCACGTTACTTGAAAGAACTGAAGCGGCATTGTGCCCAAGTCATTAGGCCCCTTGACTGTGCTCATAATGATGAATGCATCATTTTTCTTGCATGAAACTTTGGTAACAAGTAGCACAGCCAAGTCTTTTCCAGCACTGTTATTCTGTTTTAAAAAACACTGACATTTTCTTAAACAGACATAATTTACAATTTTAAGGAGCACAACAGGGCCTTGGTGTTTGAGGGCCAGAAAGCAAACAACACTCCTTTCAGTTCGATTTTTTTTTAAGGGAATCTCGTGCTTAGTGAGTTCACTATAGCTTAAGGCCAGAGAGACAGAGCTGAGGGAGAACAGAGCACCACTGCAGCACGTGAAGGTCATGACTAACCGGTCACATTACAGTCAGGGTCAGAGCAAGACAGAGGAAGAGAAGTAAGGCAGGACAACAGAGTGCACCCAGCACAAGAGCTGGGGCCGTCTTGTTGGCTGTTATTCCCTCCAGGTTAGAAGTGGCTGCAGATGCCTTTCCACCAGCCCTGTGCGGGAGGCAGCGGCCTCACAGGTGCTTCCCTGCTTCAGAACTCTCTCTAATAGGCCCCTCTGTAAATTTCACACAAAGGGAGCGTGCCAGTGTTCATGTGCTGGGATCAATATCTGTAGCAATGTTCGATTTCCAGTGGGGTCAGCTCAGCCCAAGTAAATAAATGGAAGTGTGTGCAGTACATGGCCGGTCTGTTGTTTGGCTGAGCCCTTAGAAGCTAAGGTTATGTGTAAAGATTAGAACTCCCAAGGTGTTATTTCTAAGACAACCCATGTATTTCAGTGCCCTTGGGAAAGCTTATTTTCCTGTATTATCTAATCATTTTTCTATTAAATAGCTGTGTTTTATGGCTGGCAAAAATTACATCTATGAAAGCATAAGTATATGCTTGTGTGTGTCCCTTGCATATGTGCAAGTTATCTCTGTGCATTTTCTATGTACAGATATGTGTGTGCTATATATTTGTATATCTACATATTTGTGTATATGTGTATATGTATACTTATAGGTATATACACACACATCTTGCATTGCATTTCCCCATGAGAGTAGTTTTGCTTTTTTCTTGATGTATATGTGTTGTCTAAATTATAATATCCCAACAAACAGACCTTCAGAATTCAGAATGATGCTACCAGAGTATGGTAGGTGGCCGTTCATCTGCTCTTTAAATATCTGTTAAGTTCCTACCATATTCCAGGTTTATCCTAAAAACCGATACACATAGTTGACCCCTTTCATCAAGTCACTGATAATCCTTTAAATGCATTAGATTCACCAGAAATTATAAACCAGTATATGAATTCAATCAAAGTGTAAAACAAGGGAAAGAGAGCATAGCAGTAGAACTAAGGAAGTAGTGAGCAGTTTCATTGGGCAAGACTCAGGGAAGAATTCCCCTTGCCTTGGGGAGGCATCTATTTTGGGTTTGGAATGATGGAGGAAAGAAAATTTACCAGGTCAACAAGAGTAGGAAAATCACTCAAGTTAGAGGGATGGGTAAATGCAAAGGCAGAGAAAAGGTGACCCTGCATGCTTACCTTGTTCAGGTAGAATATAAAGGGGCAAGGCATTTTAGGGGTGGGAAATCAGGCTGGATAGGCAGACCAGAAATAACATGTCACAATGTGCCCCATGCTACAAAAGCCTGGATTGTATTTTGAAAACCATTACCCAGCATCTTGGGGGAAACTGGTAATATAGATATTTAGTAGGAAAAACATGACGGAGTTCTATGATAAACTAGTTAAAGTTCTGGATTGAACAAGTTTCTTTACTGCAGAATTCTTCAGGTTTATTACTGCTCCAAATTATGAATGCATATGGACTCTCCAAGAAGGGGTTTCATTATCACTTGTTAAAGATATATTTGACTATTTATTTATTTACTGAGTCTCTTTCTGATTCCCTGTCCTTTAGGAAACATGATATAAATGCTGCATAGTCAGTGAAATGTTGAGGACCAAAAGAAAGGGGGTTGTTAGTGATCAAGAATACAGTCTTCATCTAAGGCAGAGGAAGTGGAGATAAGAAGCAAAGAATAGTTTCAGGAAATAATAGTTTCTAGAACCATCTTTACCTAATGACTAAGCATCATATATATTTCTTTAGCTATGAATGTTGGGAGGGGTGAGCTGCAACTTAGAAAACCACAGTGTATCTTGAAGATCAATGATAAAATTTACTCATCGTTAGTTTGTGCTTTGTCAGCTTTTCTCCTATAAGAAATGGATTTATGGCCAAGAAAGCCTATCCCATATTATCCCCCCAAAAGTAGAGTATTAAGGGGACAAAAAAGGGGGTAAACATCCTTTCTAATCTCAGTGGAGAAGCCAGTGACAATGGGCTCTAGCCCTGGGATTTAGACAAAGAGCAGAATCCCAGAATTGGAGGCCATTGAATCCAAGGACAAGTCACCATACCTAAAAGGTTACCTGAGAAGCTTAGTGCAGACCCATAGTCACCAGAGGTCACCAAACGCAGAGTGGAGTGGATTAGGGGAGAGGGGAGTAGGAGAGCTCCATATAAACCCAGGAGCACCCAAGTTGTATACAAAAGAGGCAAATGGAAGACCAGGCGCACTTCCCTGGGATCAGAGATAAGCAGAAAAAGAAAGGATTTCACATTTCTTATGCAGCATTCTTGAAAAAAATGTGACTCTGCTGTCGGTGCACAATAATTCCTCAAATTTATCAAGGATAAGGAAAGGTTTTTGAGTATGAATTTGGCAGAGATTGTGAGGATAGAGGTAGAAAAGGAAAAAAAAAATCTAACAGCAGATTTTGGCAATGCCCATAAAATGAACCCAAGCAAGTCATACCTCCTCCTCCACAAACTGCTCATCCCATTAAGCCTTTTATTTCTATTTTAACCAAAAGTCTAGCCTAAGAAACTCATAAGTCTTATAAGACAGCCTGAGATTTAGAAATGTATAGCTACTTTTTCTCTAATTTGCAGGGTTTATGAGAATCTTCCTAAACACATTGCAGACTTATCTGAACCAAGTGTCAGTCAGAAATTCTGGTCTAGAAGGCAGATGACACACACCAAGTATTTTGCTATTTTCTTCAGTGATTTTACACTTTTCCTGCTAACTGAATGGGTCTGTTTGATCTGAGGGCCTTATGGACACATGAGAAGCATCTCCTTTTTCTTTCTTGCTCTTGGTCTATCTCTTGCCTGTTAGGATTATGGGGAATTTGAATTTAAATGAGAATTTTAAAAGTGGCTGAAGCTGATCGGAGCTGGAGTTATTCAGGGGAATGTCAGTACTGAGTAAGTTCACTGGATCAAAGCCGTAGTCTGTTCCATGGGAGCTTTTGAAAACTATTTAGAATAAAACAAGTGGAGGAAAAATCTGCCTTGTGCCAGACTACAGGCTGCTACTTAAACACACATCAAGGCAAAGCTGTAAAGCTTGCAGTAGGCCCAGACACTGGGCCAAGAGCCACAACCCCATTTTGAGGTTTCTTTTTTTTATTATTATTATTCTTTCCTCCCCAAAAGGAATGAGGTTGCCAATCAAAAAATTGCACCTGATCCTCTTAGTTTCCTTTAAAGGTGCTTACTTACACAGTTTATGTTGTCATCCATGGAAGCTGCACAGTGAGGCAGTATGGGATGAGAAGAGGGTTTTAGAATGAATTTAAACTAGGAAAAAATGTTTGAGAACTGAGTTTTGTTTTCAACAATGAAGAAGGGAGCACAATAGAATGGAAGATGTAAGAGATATATTTAACCCAGAGCTTCTGTTACTAGCTACTCTGCCCCTTTTATTTTGTGTATTTGTCAATTGTTTGCAAATCGTTTTCTCTGCCACAGGAAGCTGGTGAGTCTTTTAGTCACCTGAAGAGTAGAGAATGCAAGAAAGTTATGGAAGGTGTTCTTCTCAGTGCCTTCCAGGTGAAAAGTACACTACCAAACCCAATACATTCTCTTCCGCAGCAATGCAGGTGTTGGTAACTGAAACTAGTAACTAGTCTGTATTGCAGTTGGGTAATTGGAATGAAGTCAGTGATATGCAGAAGTCAGGTTGGTTTATATGTGATTTCTACTCTCCACCCCACACCGCAGCCCCCAGTCATGGATGAGTGCAAAATAGTACAAGTAGAGTTATAATCTTTGGGAAGAAAGAAAGAAAAGCCAGCCCAGCAGTTCAGCTGATGCAGCAGCCTATTGAACCGGATTTGAAGGAATTTGAGACGCAAGCCAGCCTTGAGGCTCCTAATTCAAGCTACCTTGCACTGTCCCCCTCCCTTGCTTATCTTAATGGCAGCCCTATCATTCGCAGACTGCTCCACACCCATTAATGCTTCTTTAATTAAGGTGTTGCCAGTAGTATTACTGTAATCTCTTTTGCTTATTTTTAATATTCACAGTGGCAACTTTCACCAATGCTGAGCTATTTCTCCAAGTCATCTGAAAGAACTTCCCAGGTATAAATCATTATTTTGTTTTGTTAGTGCTTTGATTACAAAAATCACTGGACTGATCTGTTTTCCTAACTCTATTATTCTTAGTGTGCACTCTTTTAAGAACCCATATTGCATTATGAAAGAAATGCCTGTATTCTCATTCGACTAAATTCCTTGTCATAACTTTCACATACATTGTCATTAAAACAATCAATAACCATACATTTGGAGTGAATGGTGTATGTCAGGCACTATACTATGCACTTCACATACTTTACTTTATTTAATCCTTATTGAAAGAATCACAAGGAATTACTTCAGGATCACTCTACCTGTGTAAATGGTAAGGGCAGGATTTGGAGTAGGCTAGAGGACTATGCTATAAATTATCCAGAGGGAACAATATCAGCTTTGAATTTGGATAGGGTAAGAATCATGATAAAATAAAATTTTAACCTGGAAAACACTTTATTGCTATTCAAAATGTGATCTGCATATTGGCAGCATCAGCATCACATCAGAATCTGTAAAAATGTAATTCCTTGGGCCCCATCTAGACCTACTGAACCATAATTTTATTACTATCTCATTCAGTTCTCAGTCTGAACCTTGAAAACATAAAATTATTTATGAGAGTTGTGAATTCAAAGGATCAGTAAGCATTGTCTGTAGAATAAATATGTGTCTTGAGAATTTAATTTTGGTAAAAGTGCAAAGGTAATTTTGAAGCATTTTAATACAAAGTTATATGAGAACAGTTCTGGATACAAATAAATATTTTATATTACTGTATACAGTTTCTCATATAATAGCTGCTAGAAGTATTAATGCAGAAAGACACAGGGAGTTTTTTAATTAAAAAGAATCTTCATAATTGAGAAAAAGAGGAAGAAAATGGATATATTTCAAACTCCCGTCTCATACTGAAATATCCTTTTCAATATCCCTGACAAGTGGTCACTTAGTTTATGTTTGAGGATTGTTCCTGAGAAGAACCTTATTTCTTATCAGGCAGCTAATTTGTTCTTTTTAGAAAAATACAATGTTTTCAGTTCTTTTAATATTGAGTATAATTGTACCCCTTAAACTAATTTCAGCTTCTAGAGACAAAGAAAAGGAGGAGTCCAATTTCATATCATTTCTTCACATATTTGAAGACATAACATGTCTTCTCTGACCTGTGTGATAATCAGCTCCTACAACTTTAACTCTTTGGACATAATTTCTAGGTCCTGAGAGTTTCCTTTCCTTTAGGTTTTGTCCTTTAAAATACAGTACCCAAAAAACAACTCAATATCCAAAATGAGATCTTTATCAGAGCAGGTAAAGGCTTCCTTGTTTGAGGTAATACATGTCTATGAAGGCAAACTAAGCAATAATGTGGAGTATTTCTTTTAAATGTAAAATAAACCAAATCTGCAGATCTTCTCACTTTAACTGCTATAATGCTAGATTCTCAATATTCTCCCATTTGCTTAGTTGATTTCATTTTTTTCTAAACCCAAACACAGGGCTTTCTTTATTTAAAAAAATTATCTTTATTATTGAAAATACTAGAGGCCTGGCTCACGAATTCATGCACCAATGGGGTCCCTCAGCCTGACCTGCAGGATAGGGCTGAAACCAGCTCTCTGACATCCCCCAAGGATCCCAGATTGCCAGAGGGTGCAGGCCAAGCTGAGGGACCCTATTGGTGCATGAACTGGGCTGGGGAGGGACTGTGGGAGGGGTCAAGGGCATATCCAGCCTGTCTTGCTCAGTCCTGATTAGCCAGATCCCAGCAGCAAGCTAACCTACCACTTGGAGTGTCTGACCCCCTGGTGGTTAGTGCACTTCATAGCGAGCGGTTGAGTGGCCTTAGCAAATCATTAGCATATTACGCTTTGGTTGGTTGAACGGACGACTGGACACTTAGCATATTAAGCTTTTATTATATAGGATTACAGATGTCCTCTTTTTCTCCCATTGTGCCCCTCCACTCCATAACCCCCCACAGGGCTTTTA
This sequence comes from Corynorhinus townsendii, assembly GCA_026230045.1. NCBI lineage: Eukaryota > Metazoa > Chordata > Mammalia > Chiroptera > Vespertilionidae > Corynorhinus > Corynorhinus townsendii. Next base: position 146,562,293 of record JAPDVU010000002.1, on the reverse strand, counting down.
CCACACTATTGTCTGTGTCGATGGGTTATGCATGTATGCCTATAAGTTCTTTGGTTAATCTCCTCTTACCTCCTACTCCTACCCCTACATTCCCTCTGAGAGTCATCAATTTTCTATGTCTGTATGTTTGCTTCCATGCTTAACCAATCTCTATTTTGTTTATTAGTTTATTTTGTTCATTTGGCCAAATGACCTAAATAGACACTTCTCCAAAGAAGACATACAGATGGCAAAGAGACATGAAAAAATGTTCAAAGTCACTAAATTATCAGAGAGAAGATGCAAATTAAAATGCCAATGAGCTATCACCTCATACTTGTCAGAATGGCTACCATCAACAAATCAACAAATGACAAGTGCTGGAGAGGATGTGGAGAAAAGGGAACCCTGTGCACTGCTGGTGGGAATGCAGACTGGTGCAGCCACTGTGGAGAACAGTATGGAGTTTCCTCAAAAATTAAAAATGAAAATGACATGTGACCCAGTAATCCCACTTCTAGGAATATAACTTAAGAAGCCAGAAACACCAATCAGAAAGAATACATGCACTCTATATTCATAGCAGCACTATTTACAATAGCTAAGATCTGGAAACAGCTGAAGTGCCCATCAGCAGATGAGTGGATAATAAAGCTATGGTACATTTATACAATGGAATACTATGCAGCAATAAAAAGAAGAATATCTTAACCTTTGAGACAGCATGGCGGGACCTGGGGAGTATTGTGCTAAGTGAAGTTAGCCAGTCAGAAAAGACAATCATCTAACTCATATGTTGAATCTAATGAACAAAACAAACATTGGACTTTCTATTTGCTCCTGCATAATTCACCTTGTGTGGGCCTCTTATTTCAGAACTGACATATTCATTCCATTTTAATCCTGCCCTCATTTATTAGCTTTTTCTAAGCTTTTTGTTCCCCGAGAAAGAAAAATATAAACAAGATGACTTGCTATTAATGTATTTTTGTTAAACCCTTCTAGGAATTGACTACTAGAATTTGTTAGGGACAAAACAGAAGATGACCAACCTATGATGCTCTTACCATTTAGATGCCAATCTTCTGGCACTTCACCAGTTCTTCAGAACTCCTCAGAGATTACAAGTAATGGCTCTGTGTTAACATCTGGAAATTATTTCATTATGCTGGAATAATCTAAGCTGGCAAAGAGATATTCTTTAAGTATCTGTCTCATCTATCTTTGGAAATAATTTCCTTTGTACCATCTTTAATCAGTTTCAATATGAAGATTATTCTTTTGTGAAGAGACAAAAAATCACTGCAAACTTTGCTTTTATAATATAATTTGTTAATATTGCATAACATGTCCTTTGCTTACATTCCCTTTGCTCTAAATATACATTACAGAGTGCTTTTAGCTATCCTTAACATTTTTGTACATACCTTGGCTTTTTCCTTCTTGACATTATTTGCATTGCTCTGTGCCATGTATCCTTATAGATCCTGGGCCACAGTCTCCTTCTGTAGACATCACTCATTTCTGAAGGGCTTCTTCATCTAAGTACACTAAGATTACAAACTGGGGAGTTCAGTATAAACATAAAAATATCAGCCAAATATTCTTTAATTACTATAAAGATGGATCCTCACTCAACATCCTGGCACTTTAAGTCAACATATCCAAGATGGAAACAATTATCTTTTACACCTTCACTACTTATTATATTGTCTAACCACTTGCCCAAGGCAGAAACCAAGAGTGTGATTCCTTCACTCATTTTTCACTCCTGGTGCTTTACATTCACCCACTGAGGAAATCCTTCTACTTATCTCTTAGCAGTTCTCTCAAATTAATATCTTTCCCTCTATCATCTCTGCCACTGATTTAGTGTGAGCCTATAGCATCCATTTTCATGGAATATTCCAATCATATCTTTGTTAATGTGCCCAATTCCAGATGAATTCTTCTATAAATTCTCCTCCACATTGCCAGTATGATCATTTTCCTAGCACTACTTAAAATATATGCCTTGAATCTCTACCCACCTGACATCTTTGCAAAAATTTCCTTCTCCTTCAAAATTTAAGATAAATTTCTCCTACTTCTCTTATTTTTTATTTTATTTTGTTTTTTTTATGATTCAGCAAGACTGAATTTGCTTTTCCTTCTTTTGAAGGAAATCACTGGGCCATACAGATGCCTCTATTATACTACTCATTAAACTGTATGGTAGGCATTTGTTTTTACTCCCATCTCCTGGCATAGGCTGTGTAATCATGGAAGGTAAGAATCATGGCTGTTCATATCTGAATCCACGCCCCATACATACAGTGTGGTAGGCAGAATAATGGCTTGACAAATATATCCATGTCCTAATCCCCAGAACCTATGGATACTTTGTATTATTTAGCAAAGAGGAATTAAGTTTCCTAATTATCTGACCTTAAGAAAATGGAGATTATTGTTATTTATCAGATGGACCAAGGTAACCACAAGGGTCTTAAAAAGTGGAAGAGAGCCCAGCTGTCCAATCTGGTTGAGTGTCAAGCCATGAATCAAGAAGCCACCAGTTCAATTCCTGTTCAGGGCACATGCCCGGGTTGTGGGATTGATCTTCAGTAGGGGGCATGCAGGATGTTTCTATCTCTCTCACCCTCTCCCTTTCTCTCTCTCTAAAAATCAATATTTTTTTTAGGTGGAAGGGAGAGCAGAAGAGAGGGTCATAGTAATGCCATGTGAGAAGGACTCAGCCTGCTCTTATTTTCTTGGAAGATGGATGAAAGTGGCACAAGTCCAGGAATACAGCTGGATTCAAGAAGCTGGAAATGTCAAGAACATAGATTATTATCTATAGTTTCCAGAAATAAACATAGCCCTGCCAAAACCTTGATTTTAGCCAATGAGACCTGTGTAGGACTATTGACCTCCAAAACTGTAAGAAAATAAATTTGAGTTGTTTATACCACTAGGTCTGGGGTAATTGTTACATCAGGCATAGGAAACTAATACAGGTAGCACCTGCCACAGAGTCAGAGTTTGAGAAATGTTTATGGAATGACTGCAGGTCTTCCTAAAATCTCAGCTCACTAAATCTAATCATTATAGAATGTAGAGTTAGGAAACTTCTCAGATTTCAGAGTACTCTGATGTTTGTCTTAATGAACACATGTATCCCAAAGTTAATGCTGCTCTCCCAGACCCTACCCCTGCTAGAGAAATAATAAGCAGGCCCCCACCATGGCAGAGAATGGCGGACCATTCTTGATTAAAATTTACTTTCTTATAATCAATGAGAACTTTGTAAGAAAATAGATTCAAATTAAAACACATACTATACTCTCTATCGCCTCAAGCTGGAGAGTCTTCGCCTAATTGAAATAAATCTGATACACTTTTCAATACATCATCTTCTCTTATACATCTCCCCATCTCCACCATCATACCCTATCCCTGAAATCTGGGACAAGCATAGTAGCTTCAATTCACTGGAATTTTCCAGCTGATCCACAAGAAAGGACATAAGTGGTAGTAAATCTGGGAAGGCATTACCTTGTTTGTGCTCTCAGTCTATTTTCTGCTACACAAAAGAAAACAGCCTGTGAGACTGAATTCAAGCAGTAAGAAGGGAAAACTACTGACTATGTCTTGTCGCTAGTCTGAGATCCCCGTCCCATACCTGCTCTTGAGTTCCTGCGTGACTTTGATTCCTAACCCTCCATAGTCTTAATTTTGTGACTAGTCTAGGATCCTGTATCCAACTATACTATTTTGTTTAAATTGTTTTAAATTGGGTTTATGATTCTTGCAACTAAAGGAGTCCTGGCAAATAAAATAGTCATCATATAAGTCAGGATAATTAAATGAAAACAAAAAAACAAATGATTCACAACATCTGGGTCACGACACCCAGAGTGTCTGAAAATGACTCCCCTCCCAATGGTGGTGAAATAGCATGACCTCTACCTAAACAAGGACTATTTTGTTGATTGCTGGAAAGGTCTAGAGCCGTGGTCGGCAAACTCATTGGTCAACAGAGCCAAATATCAATAGTACAACAATTGACACTTCTTTTGAGAGCCAAATTTTAAACTTAAACTTCTTCTAATGCCACTTCTTCAAAATAGACTCGCCCAGGCTGTGGTATTTTGTGGAAGAGCCACACTCAAGGGGCCAATGAGCCGCATGTGGCTCACGAACCACAGTTTATCAACCACTAGCCTAGACTCTATGCCCTAGAGGTTCTTCAAAGAAAGGTCATAAAATTAGCTTTCAACATTGGTTTCAAAGGGTGGTCCTAGATCAGCAGTACTACCTAGAAACATATTAGCAACAACACTCTCAGGGTCCACCCTGGACCTATTTCATCAGAAATTCTGGGAATGGGGTCAAGTACTATGAGTTTGAACAAGCCTTCCATTCTAATGCATTCTAAAGTTTGGGACTCACTATCTTACATGTTAACGATATCATTGTTTTTTGTTGGTGGTGGGGTTTTTCTTTTGTTTTGTGTTTTTGTGGGTTTCTTTTTTTTGCATTTAGTTTTGTTTCAAATAATGATATATGACATATGAGGAATTTATGAAATATCAAGCCACCTTATTGCAGAGCTCCACCCAGAAGCCTGGAAAGATTAACAGCATGAACTTCACAAGTAAATTAGCAAATTAATTTCAGGTGGATTTTTTGCAGAAGTTGGATAATTTTCAGCCTGATAAAGTATATATTGTGTATCATAGCTCAAAAGCATTTTTGAGATTAAAGTACTATTAGCATATTGAATGCGCATATACAAATTTTTAGTTAGAATAGGGAAAAACAGATATTTTAAGAGATTTCATATCAACTTTATGCTCTTTTAAAAATCTCACTGCAGTTTTTCTTTGAATTTCCTTAGAATTTCTTAAGAGTTAAAAAGTTAACATATATCCATGATTTGAGTTTGCTATAAGAAAGTATACTCTATGTTGAGGTTGCATTTGGGGGGAAAATATTTAAATGCATTTTCAGGTAAGCTGATAATTATTTGCTCTGGTTACCCAAGTTTTCAATGTGGCTGACAGCTGAACCCCACTACCCAGGTGGGGGGCACTTACAATAAGAGACATGTTAAGTGGGCGTGACACTTCCAAAGTTTCTAGGGGAAATAGTGTTAGTTTCCTTCAGGCTAGACTTACTTTATTTAGTCTTGTACTAACTTCGTGGATGTATGACCTGCAGTGTAAAAGGAAAAAGCTGATTATATTCAGTGAAATGGACAAATATACCAGAATAAGAAATCCTATTAAAATGTTGGATATTTTCCCAAAGACAAGCAATGCTATAATTATTATGATATACTACTTCTCTCATATTGCTGTGAAGAATAAAACAGCAACTTACCTATCTTTAATTAGCTGTATTTAGTATTTTTATGGCCACTGAATATGGTACTCAGATTACCATATATTAGCATATAATTTGCATGCACACCTCAAGGTATTTACTTTTATTGCTATTACCTTTTGTGGCACCCTATTTCAGTAATGACTCTAATGGAATATAAAAAGAGATTTCTGACTCAATTCAGTTTACAATCTTGAGAGTCTTAGAATGGAAAATTCCATGTTTAACATGAAATACTTCAAAAATATTTTTGTGCTTTCTTAATGTTGTCAGTCTGCCTAGGTACCTATCTGGCAAATCCCTGATAGGTGCCCCAGTGAAAGCATTTCCTTTCATTCTGAGCTCAATAAAGATATATTTTATAAGTAAGGCTTGGCGTATAAATTGCTTCATGTTTGCTTAAAAGAAAGTTGCACAACCATTTTAATGAATCTTACCAGCCTATCAGCAGATAAAGGCCCAGAGAAAGAAAAACAGCTGTAGCTAGAGAATCTGGAGAAAGGTCAGAGGTCAGTGCCTGCATCTGCATTCACTGGGAGACAGAAGGGAAAAATAAAGGGTCTCTCTTTGTTGCAAGTCAGCACTATTTTAGAAAGTGCAGATACCAACTTAATTACCAATGTTCCCTTTTGCTCTGGGGTGCTTTGGCGGGCTATAAATCAATACTTAAGGTCACATTGCTAAAAGCATGAAAAAAAAAAATCAGCCTTTCCCGTGCTTGGTAGCATTGTTTTGTGCTTCTTCCTCTGCGTTACTAGAGTTCAATATCAGATGGAAACAGGACTGGACTCATTGCAAAGGGAACCAGAATGATGAAAACTGATGTGCAAAGTAGGCCTTTTGAACTCCAGGCAACCCTTTCACTGAGTCAAATCTGTCATTACTTGATTCCGTGCTGTTGATTAGATTATTTTTAATCCTTCTACACAATTCTTAAGCCTAATTGCATAAATAAATTTTACTGTAAATTATGTGCCAATTTGGAAAAAAGCTAACAATTTTCTAATTCAAAAATAATTTCATTACGTGTTTTGGGCCACTTATCTTTCTGTCAACATGCTTTATAAATTCCTACATCTGATTTTGATAAGTTGGAAAATGTTGCTCAGTTTGTTTAAGATGGAGGCTAGTCTTTTTATTGACAACTGTCTTTTTTAACCCAGAAAGACTACAATACTTGGAAGAGAAAACATGATATTTGTAAAAAAATATGTAAAATAAAAAATTTATTTGAAGGTAAGTCAGTCTTAAAAAAATTCACTTTGATGCTCCAAAAATGTAAAAAAAAAAAAAAATCCCTCTTCGATTTGTATGCATCAAAAGAACTCTATCTGAGATGTAGCTAAGGCTTGTTTCGTAGGGCAGTCTGGCCGTATATGCATGGGATGGCCACATCATAATTTTGGCCATTCCAGTAACCAAGGCTGCAGATCAACCATGCAGTAGGGTGATCTGGCTATTAAGACAAACAAAATAACACACTGATTTTGCTGGGAGGAAAATTAACCACATAATAGATGCAACATCTCTAAATATTATAAGTTTACAGCTTGGCCCATACCTTTAGAGTCTCTATAATGGTTTCTCTTTTAATGTGCATTATATGCCTTGAATATTTTTTGTAAGTAGACAAGGTGCAGATTATGGCTATATGAAAATAATATCAATAATTCCTGCAAACCAACCCCATTTCTCTATGGTTTTCCTCAGTTTAAAAAAACAAATCAGATTTTTTTTTTCCAGAGCTGTTTAATTTGTTCCAGCTTTCAATTTAACTTATACCATTCAGACTGGTCCAATTTAATCCATTCTTTTTTAAAATATATATTTTATTGGGTTTTTTTACAGAGAGGAAGGGATAGGGAGAGAGAGTTAGAAACATTGATGAGAGAGAAGCATCAATCCGCTGCCTCCTGCACACCTTCTACTGGGGATGTGCCCACAAACAAGGTACATGCCCTTGACCGGAGTTGAAACCTGGGACTCTTGAGTCCACAGGCTGACGCTCTATATCCACTGAGCCAAACTGGTTAGGGCTGGACTGGTCCAATTTAAAGAGATCGGATATAAATTTCATCCGATCATTATATCATTGAACCATACATTTAGAGCAGGAATAGCCCTTAAAATGTATCTGGTTCAACCTTCTTTTGTAACTAGTGAAAAAAGAAAGAGGTCATCTCATTTTGCTGTGAGGACTCAGCTGAAAAGAATACTGCAATTTAGTAACTAATTCGCTTGCAGGGAAATCTTCCAATAAGTAAGAGGCACAAGGATGTTGTAGGGTGTAGGAAGGCAAGTGTTTACTTATCTGATTATCTCTACAAAGGATCCCAATGATAATGCAAATTCTGTACCTTTCCCAGAGTGAACAAAAGGAGAGTTAGTTTAAAGTGAAATGGTAGCATATGCTGTAATCGCAGCTTTTATTTTCCCTGACTTCACCATCAGAAAACTGTGAAATTGAAAGTAGTGTTTCATTTGCTATTTATTCTCTCATGAAAATGGGAAATAGATGGAAAAGGCTGTTCATTCAGTTGCCACAGAGAATTCTCCAGAATGAGCACACATACTATTATAACTGCTCAGATTATAAAACCCAAGTCATAATTGAAGATAGTGTCTACCCTAAATACTGAGGGCAATCTGCCCCTGGCGTCTAGCTACCCATCCTGCCTTTAGGGATCCATTGAGCATATGCACATTCCATCAGCCAGAGTCTGCCAGCACATAATTTCTCTCTAGGGTTTCGCCATTACCCGATTTGAATGCTGAGAAGATGCTCATAATTGCTTATTATGACATTAGACAAGAGAATTCAAGTCCCATTTGATTATAATGAGTTTGTGGAGTCTCTGTATGTGGATCACATACAGAATTGAACTTAAGGCATCTATATTGAAACAGAATTACACTTGAACAGTTGAGCATGAAGCTTGGAACTTGTTTATTTAAATTTTATTCTATTACTTTCTCCAATCTATTGATAGACACAAAAATAATACAAATTTAAAAAAATTAGCGTGATATTCAAATTTCTTCCCAAACTGGCATTTATTTTTCCAGGGCACCTCTGAAACAATTCAGACTTACTGTCTCCACGTTGCGCATAAGCAAATTAAATGATAAAGGTGATAACAAATATTTCTTTAAAATGATGTACAGAGTAAATTGGCAGGATCACTCAATTTTACATGTAGCATAAAACTCAATAGAAGAAAGTAAATACATGTGTCATGAGCAGGTATGTGCATTGAAAACACCTATTTAAAATTAAATTAAGTACCTCTGTGGTTATTTGAGAATGAAAAGTGTTTAAGAAATTACCAGAACAGCCTCTGCCTTCTTTTTATAGGAAGGAAAGTTTAAAAAGCCCTATTAAGATAACACAGAGCAGGGGCTACAGGAAAAAGGAGCAAAAAGTGAAATATGATTGCGTTAGATCTCTAAGTAAAAAACTAGGAACAATTTGAAGTGCTTAAAATTTCATAATTCTGTACTTTAATAGAGCATCAGCACTTCCAATTTACTCATGGTAGTAACCAGATGGTTGAAGGAAGGAAACAACAATGAATTGGATTCCAATGAAAGCACATTGAGACCCCAGGACTTTCTGTTCAAAAAGAAAGCTGAAACTATCCAAAATGTGGAGGCACATGGGTAGGTGTTGCAGGGAAACACCTAGCAATGCACAGGCACCTTTGTGATCTTTTTTTATTATTATTATTGTTTTAAGTATTACAAATAGTAGTACATATCTCTCCTTTTTTCCCCCCATTGACCTCCCCCCAGCCCCCCCATCCCCCAGTACATGCCTTCACCTGCCTGCCCTCCCCCCTCCAGTGTCTTGTATCCATTGGTTATGCTTATATGCATGGTTACAACAATCCTGAGAAAGAAGAACAAAGTAGGAGGGACCTCAATACCAGATATCAAGCTGTATTACAAAGCCACTGTTCTTAAAACAGCCTGGTACTGGCTCAAGAACAGACATATAGATCAATGGAATAGAATAGAGAACCCAGAAATTGACCCAAATCAATATGCTCAATTAATATTTGACAAAGGAGGCACGAACATACAATGGAGTCAAGACTGTCTCTTCAACAAATGGTGTTGGGAAAATTGGACAGATACATGCAAAAAAATGAAGTTAGATCACCAACTTACCCCATACACAAAAATAAACTCAAAATGGATAAAGGACTTAAACAAGACTGGAAACCAGGAAAATACTAGAGGAATCCACAGGCAGCAAAATCTCAGACATATGCCAAAAGAACTTCTTTACTGATACTACTCCTAGGGCAATGGAAGCTAAAGAGAAAATAAACAAATGGGACTACATCAAAATAAAAAGCTTTTGCACAGCAAAGAAAACCATCAATAAAACAACAAGAAAGCCCATTGCATGGGAGAACATATTTGCCAATGATATCAATGATAAGGGTTTAATCTCCAACATATGCAAAGAACTCATACAACATAACAAAAAGAAGGTAAACAACCCAATCAAAAAATACGCAACTGATCTAAATAGACACTTTTCGAAAGAAGACAGAGACATATGAAAACATGCTCACAGTCACTAATCATCAGAGAGATGCAAATCAAAACAACAATGAGGTACCACTTCACACCTGTCAGAACGGCTATTATCAACAAATCAACAAACGACAAGTGTTGGTGAGGATGCGGAGAAAAAGGAACTCTTTTGCACTGCTGGTGGGAATGCAGACTGGTGCAGCCACTGTGGAGAACAGTATGGAGCATCCTCAAAAAACTAAAAATGGAACTCCCATTTATCCAGTAATCCCACTTCTAGGAATATATCCCAAGAAACTAGAAACACCAATCAGAAAGGATAAATGCACCCCTATGTTCATAGCAGCACAATTCACCATAGCTAAGATTTGGAAACAGCCTAAATGCCCATCAGCAGATGAATGGATTAAAAAACAGTGGTACATCTACACAATGGAATACTATGCTGCGGTAAAAAAGAAGTTCCTACCATTTGCAACAATATGGATGGAGATGGAGAATACTATGTTAAGTGTAATAAGCCAGGCAGAGAAAGATAAATATCAAGTGATTTCGCTCATTTGTGGAATATAATGAACAGCATAGACTGATGAACAAGAACAGATCCAGAGGCTGAGCAATGTCGATCAGAACATCATACCTCCGGTAAGGTAGGGCAAGGTGGGGGTAAGGTGGAGAGATCAACCAAGGGACTTGTATGCATGCATATGAACCTAATCAATGGACACAGACAACAAGGGGGTGGGGCATAAGTGGGGAGTGGGGGGTTATGGGGGAATAAGGACACATATATAAAAAATAAAAATTAAAAAAATTAATTAAAAAATTTATAAAATACTAAATCTAATCAATACTAGTGGTCAGCATTTGTGATTTTAAAGTATACTGATCAATATAGCATTAATTGCTTGCCCAGTACAATGAGGTTTTTTCATTATAACTTTCAAAATGCTATTGTGGCTGTTCTGAAAATAGTGAAATTCTGTTATTCTCAAGCTGGCTCTTTTATTAAATAAATATTTAGTTGCCAGAAAAGCTGTGAATTGAAGTTCTTTTTTTTTTTTTCAGGGAACTCTAACACACACTTTTTAAATAATATGAAATATGTGTTTATCTCTCCTACAAACTTAAGCAAGTCATTTAACTCTTAAATGGGACATTTAAGTTTAAAGTAACTGCACCAGAAATGGGATAAAGTTCTAGTTGTTTATTTATCACCAATTTCCTGGTGACCTTCGGCAAAACATTAAATCTCTTAATTTGGTTTGATTCACTTGTGTATAAGCACACAGCTTTCAAGACCAACAAAATATGTACTAATGTGCTCCATGTAACTAGGCTAGCTTTACAATGTCAGGTGGAACATAATGCAAAGTTACTTATCTGTTATATCCTAGTTTTAAAACAACAATAACAACAATTCAGACCAATGAGCATCAAGTCAATTGTATATTGAATACCAACTATTTGACAGGCAACAAGATAAAATGTTAGATATACAAAGATGAATAATTGGAGCTTCCATATAGTAGTTCAAAACTATATGAAGGAACTAGCCACTTCCTCACTCCCAACAAATTACATGGTACCTGCAATACTCACTTCACAGAGCTGTTTTAAATGCATAGGAACTGGACTAAACTCTGTTTTCTCCACTTATCAGTCCTGAACTTTGCAATTCAATGAACATCTCTTCAATCTTAGTATTGTCACCAGTGCAATAGGGTTAATATCAGTATGTAGCTCAAATTGTTACTATGAGGCTTAAATGTCATAGTTCAAATCAAATAATTAATGCCACAGCTGACAATAAGCACTGGTTATTGATTAATTGATTAATGATTATTATAAGAAAAGAAATAAGTGTAAGAATGTTTACATAATGTTATGAGTTGTATCTAAAATTCCTTAATAATGATATTAAGGGATCCTATCTAATAAAAGAGTAATATGCAAATTAACCATCACTCCACTAACCCACAAGCCATGCCCACAAGCCACACCCACCAGCCAATCAGGAGCTAATATGCAAATAAACTCAACCAAGATGGCTCATGCCACAGAGAGCAGGAGGGAGGCTTGGGTTTCCTGATAAATGCAGGAAGCCAAGCTTCCTGCCTTCCCTTGCTGGCCTATGCCTCCATTCAAGGCTACAAAGTTTCAATAATAGAAGATACATAAATCCAAACAGAAATGGCTGTAGCCATGGAGCTAGAAAGAGCAGGAGGCTAGGGTTGCCCACAATGATGGAGAAAGCCCAACTTCTGCTGCCCTGGCCTGCTTTGTCCTCCGCTTAAGGTTACAAAGTTTCAATTATAGAAGATACATAAATCCCAACAGAAATGGCTCCCACCATGGAGCAAGCAGAAGGCTAGGCTCTGCTCCATGCTACAAAGTTTCAATTGTAGAAGATAAATAAACCCCAGATACCAGGGCCTCCACTTGGGTCGCCAGGGGGTGTGGCCAGCCTGCAAACCACCACAGGCCCCTCACCTGGCTGCCCCACACCCCAAGGGAACCCCCACTCTGATTTGGGACACCCTTCAGGGTAAACCAGCCAGCCCCCACCCATGCACCAGGTCTCTATCCTATCTAATAAAAGAGTAATATGCAGATTGACCATAACTCCAACACACAAGATGGCTGCCCCCATGTGGTCAAAGATGACTGCCCCCATGTGGACACAAGATGGCCACCACAAGATAGCCAGCAGGGAGGGCAGTTGGGAGGGACCAGGCCTGCAAGAGAGGGCAGTTGGGGGCAATCAAGCCTGCAGGGGAGGGCAGTTAGGGGTGACCAGGCCAGCAGAGGAGGGAAGTTGGGGGCAACCAGGCCTGCAGGGAAAGGCATTTGAGAGGGACCCAGGCCTGCAGGGGAGAGCAGTTGGGAGGAACCAGGCCTGAAGGGGAGGGAAGGTGGGGGGACCCAGGCCTGCAGGGGAGGGAAGTTGGGGGGACCAGGCCTGCAGGGGAAGGCAGTTAGGCGTGACAGGCCTGCAGGGGAGGGCAGTTAGGGGTGACCAGGCCTGCAGGGGAACAGTTAGACATCAATCAGGCTGGCAGGGGAGTGGTTAGGGGGTGATCAGGCTGGCAGGTAGAGGTAGTTAGGGGCAATCAGGAAGGCAGGCAGGCGAGCAGTTGGGAGCCAGCAGTCCTGGATTATGAGAGGAATGTCTGACTGCCTGGTGGGATCGGGCCTAAACAGGCAGTCAGACATCTCTCGAGGGGTTCTGGATGGGAGAGGGTGCAGGCTGGGCTGAGGGACACCCCCCGTCCCCCCGCGCATGAATTTATATACATATTATATATAAACTAGAGGCCCGGTGCATGAAATTCGTGCCTGCCAGCCTGATCACCTTCTAACCACTCCCTTGACAGCCGGGTTGATGCCTTACTCTTCCCCTTCCAACCTGGTCACCCCTAACTGCCCTCACCTGCAGCCCTGGTTCCCCCCAACTGCTCTCCCCTGTAGGCCTGGGTCCCCCCACCAACTGCCTTTCCCTGCTGGCTCCATCACCCCCAACTTCCCTCCTCTGCCAGCCTGGTCACCCCTAACTGACCTCCCCTGCAGGCTTGATCACCCCCATCTGCCCTCTCTTGCAAGCCTGGTCCCTCCCAACTGACCTCCCCTGCTGGCCTGATCACCTATAACTGCTCTCCTTTGCAAACCTGGTCCCTCCCTGCTGGCCATCTTGTGGTGGCCAGCTTATGTCCACATGGGGGAAGCCATCTTGTGTGTTGGAGTGATGGTCAATTTGCATATTACTCTTTTATTAGATAGGATTAGATAGGATAGAGGCCTGGTGCATGAGTTGGGGCCAGCTGGTTTGCCCTGAAGGGTGTCCCAGATCAGGGTGGGGGTTCCACCAAGGGGCATGGGGTGGCCTGGGTGAGGGGACTGTGGTGGTTTGCAGGCCAGCCATGCCTCCTGGAGACCCAAGAGGAGGCCCTGGTATCTGGGATTTATTTACCTCCTATAATTGAAACTTTTTAGCCTTGAGTGGAGTCCAGGGCCGGCCAGGGTGTGTGGGAAGCTTAGCTTCCTCCATTGCCAGGGAAATCCAAGCCTCCTGCTCGCTTCGTGGCTGCAGACATCTTGGTTGAATTAATTTGCATACTCGGTCCTGATTGGCTGGTGGGGGTGGCTTGTGGGCGTAGCAGAGGTACAATCAATTTGCATATTACTTTTTTATTAGATAGGATTGTTATAAGATAATGAAAATTGTTATGGACTGAATTGTGCGCCCCCTCTCCCAAATTCATATGTTGAATGAAGCCTTAATCATCAGTACTTTAGAATGTGACTATATTTGGAGACAAGGACTTTAATGAGGTATTTTAAGGTTAAATGAGGTGATATGAGTGGGTCCTAATCTTATCTGACTGGTGTGCTTAGAAGAAGAAATTAGGACACACAAAAAGACCCCAGAGATGTGCTTGCCCAGCAAAAAGAACAGGTGAGGACAAAGGGACTAGCTGGCCATCTGTAAGCCAAAAAGGGAGGCCTCAGGAGAAATTAAACCTGCCAACACCTTGATCTTTTGAACTTGCTTGGACTTTACAGCTTCCAGAACTGTTAAAAAGTAAATTTCTGTTGTTTAAGCCACCCAGTTTGTGGTATTTTATTATGGTAGCCAGAGTAAACAAAAAAGAAAGTATGTTAAATAACATAAATAAATGCTCACATGACAATGATTAAGATACACATGTTGTCTTAAATATATTAGCTTCTCAGCATGTGCTTTTTAAAATTAATTTTTGTAATAAAAATAATATCCATACAGAATAAGAATATTCAAACAACTAAAGAGTATAAAATAAAAGATAGCTTTCTTCCCTGGCTGATATGACTTAGTGGTTGAGCTTCTACCCATGAACCAAGAGGTGACCAGTTGAATTCCTGGTCAGGGCACATGCCCAGGTTGCAGGCTCAATCCCCAGTGGGGGGTATGCAGAAGGCAGCTAGTGATGTTTCTCTCTCATCGATGTTCCTATTTTCTCTATCCCTATCCCTTTCTCTCTCTCTCTTAAAGAAAAAAAATCAATAAAAACATATTTTTTTAAAAAGGTAGCTTTCCCTTTTTAATTCTATTTGAAATGGATAGATGATTTAATCAGTATATATTTTTGGCCAAGTAAATATACATATAATATATACTATACATATATATATTCAATATATATTAATTTTGTATACTTTTAATATTTTAATCCTTGAGTTATTACTGTCACTAGAACATAAATTATGTAAAAATATTGATGAACATAATTAGTTATTTTGTTAAGATTAATATAACAAAATAAATATATAATAAGCTATGAATATTATCTTTATTTTACTAGTCATCCTAATATAGTATCAGAACACACAGATATGCACAATAATACAATTTAATTATTTTTACTATTTTTTAACTCATTGATATAAAAACATGCTTTTATATATATGTTTAGATTTTGACCACAGAATATCACGTTTCTCACATGAGGAGAACATATTATTTTTTTCAGTTTGTAAAATTGATTTATGATTTCTACACTTTTAGCTATACTGTATGCATGTGGGTTTCCATTTGTAATCTTGCCTAAAGCCCTGCAAATATTAGGACAGGTTTGGTTATTTAAATTTCTTATGTAAAGAAGTAGCATGATCAATAGACTCCCTTCTGAAAGGGTAAAGGATCAAAGTCAAATACATAGGAAAACATAGAAAGGACGAGAGGCCATTAGCAAACTACCACAAAGACCTATTTCATAATAGGACATAAACTTCAAGAAAGTCATTCAGCATATTAGGGCTCTAGATTTCACTAACTGCTTGCCTCAGTGTAGGTACTCTGAGATGAACCATCAGTTAAAATGAAAATAGACATGCTAAATGTAGATTGAAACTCTAAAATAATCACCAAGTATCCTTGAACATAGTTTTAATTTAAAACAACACAAATTACAGTCAGTATTTGATAATGAGCCAAAAATAGTGTTTTCTGAATTTCCCTCAGATTTCACTAGATATGCATGTAATTACCAGGTCTCACTTCATGTTAGTACTATACCATCCTTTGTCAGAATAATATGCTAGGTGAGGTGATTCTTCTGTTCAGTACAATGTATCAAAGTTTGACTACCTGAGATGGCTGGTGGCAAAAACCTCATAGATACCCACAAGTGACTATTTGCTCAGTTTACATCTGTCCGAAATAGGCATGTGTAGCTCTTTTGATGCCCATGTAACCATGAGACCAAACCCTATTATATATATGAGATAGCCCTTTTCATGGTAAAGGTCATATCTTTTGGGGGGAGTTGCTATCTCACCATTAGATGAGCTGGAAATTTTAAATGAGCATTTACCCTCTATGAGGGTTATAAGATTTAGGAACAAAAATATTATATGAAACATAGTGTCAAAAATTATTTGTTGTTTATTTAAAATTCAAGTTTAACTACCCATGGTGTTCATATCTGGACCCCCACCTTCTATGAACTTGAATACAGAAGTTATTCTTCAAATGTTACTTTTTTAAATCAGATGGTTGGTCTGTCTGATAAACTCTGATTCTTCAAAGACAGTGCCTCTGTTTCCATTATATTTTTGTGTCCCCAATGTTAACCCAGTGTCAGTACTTAGTACATGCATAGCAAAGGTTTCTTGAATGAATGAATGAATGAATGATGAAAGCATAAGAGAAGGTTACTAGAGGAGAGAGTAAAGGAAAAGGGGAGAAGAGAAGGTCAACGAAGTGCTAGCAGTCACTGCAGATCTTTGGCAGAGCAGAGGAATGGAACTGGTGAGTCATGGCCCAGAGGAGTAGCTTCTATCCTGCTGCACCACCAAATTCTCTAGAAAGCTTTATAAAAATACCAACAGTTGGGCTCTACCAAGTGAATGAAATCTCTAGAGGTATGGGCCTGGCATACTATTTTTTAAAAGCTCTCCCAGGTATTTCTAAAGTACAGCCAGGGTTTAGAATTACTGGCTTAGGGCCTCTTGAGGCCTGCAAAAACTCTGCAGTGAAAGGAATCTGGAAAAATCAAACTATACAATTAAAAGATGTTGAATGGTGGTGTGATTCTAACACCCTTCTCTAATAACCTCACTTGGGTGAGCTTCTTACTTTTATGTTTGCTCCTGCAGCCAATTCTGATACATAATTATTCTCCCAATTATGTGAGTTCTTAGCTAATTTTAGAGAGACCCTGGGAGTCAGATGAATGTTGTGACTGAATGTCCCTACAAAGTAATGGGTATGTTGAATCTGTCTTCAAATCATTCTTTGGAAAAATAAATAACATCCAAGGCCAAGTAAAGAAAATAGTTAACGTGAGCAAGTTTGTTAACATATCTAAGAAACAGACTTGCTCCTGGCAGGCTAAATAAATGTGCACCACACATGACCTTCAAAATCATTGATCTTAGAGGTTATAAACAATACCCAGCTGATCCATTGGTCTGTGTCCTAGGATTAAGAGATCCTCCCATGTATATTCCCCTTTGTAGTGCACTGCTGCCAATAAGGAAGACCACTTTAAAAATATATATATTGAACCAGGTCATATGTGATCATTAATCACAGGCTCTTCCCAGGACTACCACCATAAATACTGCATCTGCATAAAATCCCCTGCTGAAATTACCTTGCTATATTTTCAGTCTTCTATGAAAAAGCAGACACATTTGGAAGAAAGAGGAAATAAAAAGGCACAGAGAGAGGAAACAAAGAAAAGAAAAT
Organism: Corynorhinus townsendii; assembly: GCA_026230045.1. Classification (NCBI taxonomy): domain Eukaryota; kingdom Metazoa; phylum Chordata; class Mammalia; order Chiroptera; family Vespertilionidae; genus Corynorhinus; species Corynorhinus townsendii. Next base: position 146,544,670 of record JAPDVU010000002.1, on the reverse strand, counting down.
GTTCTGCCTTTTAAATTTTATTTTAAATTTTAAAAATTATTTTTAAGTTATTTTAAATGTTATTCACAATTATTTAAAATTAGAGGCCAATTACATGAAATTCATGCACGGCGTGTGGGGGGGGGGGGCGGTTCCTCAGCCCAGCCTGCACCCTCTCGCAATCCGGGACCCCTGGGGGATGTCTGACTGCTGGTTTAGGCCCGATCCTGTCTGCCTGCCTGATCGCCCCTAACCACTCTGCTGCCTGACCCCTAATGGCTTGCCTGCTTGCCTGATCACCCCTAACCACTCTGCCTGCCTGCCTCATCACCCCTAATGGCTTGCTTGCCTGCTTCACCATCCCTAACCACTTACCTGCCTGCCTCATCACCTTTAACAACCTCTGTTTGCCTGCCTTATTGCCCCTAACCACTTGCCTGCCTGCCTGATCACACCTAACCACTCACCTGCCTGCCTCATCACCCCTAACTGCTCTCCTGCCTGCCTGATTGCCCCTAACCAACTCTGCCTCAGCCTCCGCTGGCACAGCTTTGTCCAGAAGGATGTCCAGAATGATCTCTGGAAGGTCGTTCAGCTGTCCAGTCTAATTAACATATTATGCTTTTATTATTATAAATTGCTTATAAATGAGCTAATGCTTTGTCTCATAGCAATATTTGATGGTGATATTAAACATGATACTTCAACTTAATTTTTTATATTTTAGCATTCCTCTGTTACCACCTACGCTTTCATAGGGAAATACCGTGTTTTCTGAACCCCTGGGAGGGGCTCAGAAGCGGAAGCTTCATTAACATCATGGTAAATTTGCTCTGTTCACCAGCATTACTTATATTTGGAGATGTAAACAATATTTCTTTCCTCCTGTTTATTGTTTTTAAAATGACATCAAATTATATAGGCATATAAAATTTTAATAGTACAGAGTTGCAAAAACAAAAATTGAAAGGCCCTTTTCATTGCCTCTCATGTTAGTTTCCAGAGGTTATTGCTTTTAGCATTTAGCATGTGAAATGTACCAATTTTTAAGTGCTTTCACATAGTTATTTAAAGTTTAAAGTTTTCTTCCTAGGCTCTCACAAATATGTTATTTTTCAATTGTTCATATAAGTACATGTATGCTGTCAACCATTGATTATCAAAAGCTGTCATTTTAATTTGTGGGTTCCCTTAATTATCTTCTCCTTTAAATGTGCACTTGATTTGGGGAAGTGAGGTCTATTAATTCTACTAAGTGATAAAATGGGCAACTCAAGAGTCAGAGTTAGGTTTGAATCTCTACTCAGCAATTTAATAATTATGTAAGTTAACTATTGATTATTAATAACATTTAACTATTTTTAATTCTCCTTAACTACTTAAAATTTTTGAAGTCATCTGTTCAAAATCTGGATGATAATGATAACCAGTTAATGGTGCTTTGCAAGGATTAAATGAGATGGTACATGCAAGTCACTCAGCATGTCCTGAAACCTCACACATGCAATAAATATGAAAAATGGTTACCTCCACAGGGAAAGTTATAAAAAACTAAATATGATTTTCACTACTTACTAGTAACTAGGTAGTGGCTTTTTTATGGAAGAGTTTAAAATAATTGACTACAGTGAAATGTAGAGTGCCTGGTGGAAAATGATCTTCCAAGTAACCTCCAAGTACATCAACTTGCATGTTTTTCCCAAGGCCACAGAACAGAGAGGCTCATAGACTAAATTATTTAATCAGTGTAAAACAGACAGTAAGAGCAAGGGGAAGAAATTGGGTGCTAATAACCTCAGGGTAGTATGCTAGTGAGGCAGAAGGGCCACCTATCTGGGTATGCAATGTTCATATCTCCTGCCTCTCTACCACATCAGCCTTCCCCGTGGATGTAGCTGCAAGGAGTCAAGCACAGATTTGAGCCAAGGGGCTCAGTGGATGAAAGATTCCTGGAGCCAACACACACTTGCACTTTCCAAAAGACACAGAGCAGGTCCATCTGGCCAATGGCTGCACCTTGCCAATTAGCCTGATGAGCAGCTATAATTTATCTGTACTTCTCAGGCATCTGGGGTCAGAATGAGTGTCACCCACAGGTGGCTGATTGAAGACCTCATGAATATTTATTGCTATCTTGGTCCTCCCATCCCTTCCTGTCCATCCTCAGCACACATAATCTTACTTTCTTATCTATGCCCAACATATTTTCCAAGTGGCTTTTCTCCTTAGTTATTTATTTATATTCCTTATTTGCTGCTCTTATTTTCTATAGGAAAAAAAATTGAATATTCTTAAATTGTAGAGAAGTTCTCATTATGCAAGTTTTATAGTCATTATTGTAGAGTGGAGTTGTTATAATTCTGTTCTCAAACCAGCTCATTTGGATTCAAATCCCAGCGCCATCACTTACTAGCTGTGTAGATGTGGGTGAGTTACTTAATCTTTCTGTTTCATTTTCCTTCTTTGATGATATTAATAGTACCTACCTGGTAAGGTTGTTGTATTGGTTGAGTTATTCAACTAAAGAACAGTGTCTGGCACTTAATAAGGACTCAAAAAGTATGAGCTCTTATGATTTCTAGCCCTTTGGACAGAGTGCTCTTGGCTGGAAGCCTGAACTGAGGGAACTGAGAGGAGATGTCATTGTGTTTATGGGGGAGAATGTAAGTCTTTCCATTTACAGAGAGCTTGCGACCTACAAAGAATGTGCAAGTACATGATCATTTTAATATTTCAAAACAACTCTAAGAATAGGTACTATGACCTCCATTTTTCAGACCATGAACCTGAAGCTCAGGGGGTAAATAGATTACTCAGAGGCACACATTTACTGTGTAGCAGGTCATGACTTGAATCCATGCCTTCCAAGTCTGCTTTCAGCACTCTCTCCAGCTCAGTATAGCTGCTGTATCCAAGGAGCTGCCTATAATATCCCGGACTGAGAAATAAAGGACTTCCCTTCCCATGATCTCCTTGCTCCACACACTTCCACTAATGCATGAAAACTCTTCGTACAGTCAAAGAAAGGCTTTAAAATGCTTTTCCCAAATTCATAGTGATTAATCTACATTATTGCATAAAATCCTTGTAGCTACTCATCTATAATCATGTCCGAGGGGTAAAGTATTAATAGTTGAGAGAGTTTGGGAGGTTAGAAGAGTGGAGAAGATAGATGGGTTTCAGAAAGGGTAGGCTGATTTTATCATTTGGCCAAGGATTGCTATCAAAAATTTATGTAAACAAGTGTCAATTTGCCTTATTTTTAGGTGTAATCTATAGCACCATGCATTGTCATATTTACTACTTTATTCTAATTCAATCTCTTTATTCAAAAAAGTAGCTTAACAATGTGAACAAAATATAGGCACAAAGGAAAAAAGTATTTATATATCTCTTTAATCCATTTGCACAAATAGAAGTGCAGGCCTGGGAAAATCCCAAGAGTTCACCTTATCTCTCTCCTTGCCCTCTGTGGAGGTATTGTATTATATTGTATTAAGTTAATTGTCAGCAATTGCTTTGGGGCGGGGGGGAGATACATTAATATGAAGAAATGCGGAGCAAATAAAAACAAACAAACAAAAAAAACAAGTGGAAGGAAATAAAGTAATGGTTGACAGAGGACAGAATCCAACTGCATGGGCTCCACCTCCCCACCTCCCCTCACACACAAAGAGCAAAGTGAAATTAAACTAGCTGCCAAACCATACTTCCATTCTCTCACATTTGAACAACTTGGAAAATGACCCCATCTTGGAAGGATTGTCTTTACTTACAGAGTACATTCTTTCAAATACCCTGGTGGATACAAGGATTATTTATTTTCAAAGTTCAAATAATTGAATACACCCTAACAGATGGAGCCCCACAATAACTGTGAACCTGGGCCATCCACACATCATAAGATGTCTAGATGAGGAAGTAAGATGGAATTTCTCCCCCCAAAGGGTAAAGCCTTTGCAATTAAATCAGTTATGTCAAATGGGGATGAGGGAGTGGACACTTTAATTTGTAGCAAACTGGACCACTATTTTTAGTCACAAAAATCTTCCTGAGGATTCTGTGAGGAACAACCCCCCATAACCAGAGGACCTCTGTTGTGGGAAAATGGTCCAGGTGAGGCCAGCACTGACTCAGGGAGGTAGGGGCCTATTCCTGAGTCTTGTAAAGGAATAAGAATTTAGGAAATTTTATCGATGTTTCTCAGTTTCCAGGAACTAGTTGCCTTTCAAATATTTTTTATGTACTTCCCTAGTCCTGAATTGCTGAGCAAGCTTTATGTCTTCCTATCTCTTCTGTCAACACAGGTAAACCTGTAACCTAAAACCATCATGATATTTTTTAGTACTTTATGTTACAGTGCTGTATACACAGATCAGTAAGGCTTCAATAAGAGAAACAAAACCAGTAGAAGATATTTATTGCAAGGAATCCGCTTATGCAATTGTGAGGTTTGCCAGGTACATCTGATATGCAGAGGGCATGCTGATCAGAAAGGCAGGCTGGAACTCTTGGGCATGCACAGAAGTTAAAATTCCACAGAATTTCTTCTTCAGGGAAACCTCAGTTCTGCTTTTAAGGTCTATACTGATTGAATCCGGTCTGCCTGGTGAGCTCCCTTACTTAAAATCACTCAGTGTGGACTTTAAACATATTATCAAGGACCCTTACAACAACACATAGAGTAGTTTTTAGTTGAATAGCTAGCAACTATAGCCTATCCAAGTGGACATATCAAATAGAACATCACAACATCTGTGTATCAGGCACTGTTCTAAGAACTTCATTAAGTTAACTCACGTATTAACCTCACAACAAGCCAATGAGGAAACTGAAGCTCAGAGCAGTGGAGATTGTTCAAGATATTATAACAAGTCAATACTGAAACTGCATTCGAGCCCAGGTGGTCTGTTTCCAGAGATTGTATCAACCATGACTTTACTCATTTTCTTTAGATTTAATCTTCCCAGGTTCTTTGAACAATATTGCCTAGAATATCCAATGTTGTTTATCAAAGGCAAATTGCTTTTCCTATGAACATTTCTTTTATCATACTCCAGAATACGTTCCAATCTGTTTGCCGTGATGTTTTTCTTTAGGTTATAATTAGCCTCATAATAAAACATAATTTCTCTATCTAGTAATAAGTAATTTTTAAACCCTCATTGACAGCAACTGTGTTTATAATATAAATAAATATGTTTTTATTTCTTTAACAAAAGAAATAAAATAATAATATAGAGAAATAATATAAAGAAATACATTTTTATTTCTTTATTGTAAACTGCCATTTTTTTCCATAGGTAGCACCACAAAGGTTCAATTAATCTAAAGATCTTCTTAAACTGACAGACCTAAAGGCAGAGCTAGAAATGCTACTTCATGTGGTCAAGAAGAAATTATTCTATGATCAAGTTTCTGTTTGTTGCTTGGGAATGAAAATAGGCAGTGGAAAGAACAAGAATTTAGGAAGAAAAAAAGGCAACTAGGACCCAGGTTCACAAATGATCTGGAAATTATTTGGTAATTTAATCATTTTATGTAGGATTTTTTGTCCATGAGTAGTTGCTCAGGAGAAGAAAAATATTTCATTTGTGTCAAGACTCAGCAGTGGTTTGAAGAAAATATTGACGGCCACACTTGGCATGTTTTTCTAAGCTGTCAAGGGTGTGAGGAGATGGGCTGTACCTGCCCGTCCTGCTGACCTTCACAAGCCCACAAGGAAAAGACCTGAGCAGGCAGGTGTGAGCACTCCTGAATATGTTTTCCAACCAGAGGGAACTGCTTCTACAATGTTTCCAAGTTGGCTTCTGTTTAAAATCGCAGCAACATCCCAGCTGCATGGCCCTGGGGTGCACACACAACTGAGAAGGCTTGTTTGCGAGATGTCACCCCCAACCTGTCACTTAGACTTGTCACCGCTTCCATCCCCCATTGAATCCTCACTGAGGTGCATTTCATGCTCCAGATTGCTGCTTAGGAGACTGAAGGATAAAATAAGACTGCCACGGGGAAGGTACAGGTTGTTACTTATAACATTTCTACCAGCAGATCACCTCTTGCTTGCTTGATTTCTATTTCTTTCTTTCAAAATTATTTCGTATTATTAAATGTTTTAAATAGATAAATATAAAGTAGCAGATAGCCATATACCTACCACTGAGATTAAATAGATGCTAATATGTTTTTATTTCTTTAATGTAAATATTTTCTATTGAATTTATTTTCTTTCTATTTATAGGACTTCTGTATCAATTCCAGGTATTAATCCCCAGTTGTTTGTTTGTTCATATGTATTGCAATATTTACTCCCATTTGTACTTTACTTATTTTTTGCCAAAAAGAATTTTTAAATGTGAATGTAATCAAATGTATCAATCTTTACTTGCATACATTGCACTAGTCAATGTTTCTTTAGGAAATTTCCTCAAATCAGATGTAATAGATTTTGTGGTGTGTGTGTTTTTTAACCATTTTTGTAACAGTTTTTATATTTTTGTTCTTCATATTTCAGTCACTAATCAATCTGGACTTTATTAATAAATGATGTATGGAAGATACCTTATTTTATCTTTTTGCATATGAATAACTGGTTGGCCTGATACCATTTATTAATAGCCTGTTTTTCCCCCAATATTTAATAATGTCACTTAAGTTTCTAAGTTTTCTTTCTACTTTCTCTATTCTGTACCATTAATATTTTCCTAAACCTGAACTCTGGCTATAATTACTAAAGTTTTTTTTTTTTAATATATTTTTATTGATTTTTTACAGAGAGGAAGGGAGAGAGATAGAGAGTTAGAAACATCGATGAGAGAGAAACATCTATCAGCTGCCTCCTGCATGTCCCCTACTGGGGATGTGCCTGCAACCCAGGTACATGCCCTTGACTGGAATCGAACCCGAGACCCTTCAGTCTGCAAGCTGATGCTCTATCCACTGAGCCAAACTGGTTTTGGTTACTATAGTTTTTTAATAGCTCATTTCTTAATCTACACTAATAAAAGAGAAAGATGCAAATTGACCGTACTTCGCGATGCCCACCAGCCATTCAGGAGTAAGTATGCAAATCAACCCAACAAAGATGGCAGGTTAATTTGCATACACAGGCACCAAGAGGCTGAGGGCGGGGCGGGACGCCTGCGTCATCACCATGGCAACGAGGCAGGCGTTCTGCACCGCCCCAGCTGCTCTGGGCCTCTGCACAGCATGGGAAAGTGTAAAGGCTGCTCCAGGCCAGAGCAAAGACAGAAAGGCAGCTCCTGGCTGGAGCGAAGGTGGTGCCAGCAGCCAGGGGAAGGAAGACCCATTCTTGCACGAACCTTCATGCATCAGGCCTCTAGTTGAGTTATAATTGACATATAACAATATTAGTTTCAGGTGTACCATATAAGGAATATATATATATATAACTATTTATATTTTCCATTTAAATTTTTCATTAAATTGAGTTCCATGAAAAGGCGTGATAGTAATTCTATATAAAAAAGAGGTAATATGCAAATTGACCATCACTCCAACACACAAGATGGCCACCCCCATGTGGTCAAAGATGGCCACCCCCATGTGGACACAAGATGGCCACCACAGATGGCCAGTAGGGGAGGGCAGTTGTGGGCAATCAGGCCTGCAAGGGAGGGCAGTTGGGGGCCATCAGACCTGCAGGGGAGGGCAGTTAGGGGTGACCAAGCTGGCAGGGGTGGGCAGTTGGGAAGGACCAGGTCTGCAAGGGAGGGCAGTTGGGGGCACTCTGGCTGGCATGGGAGCAGTTAAGTCTTGATCAGGCTGGCAGGGGAGTAGTTAGGGGGTGATCAGGCTGCCAGGCAGAAGCGGTTAGGGGCAATCAGGCAGGTAGGCAGGCAAGTGGTTGGAATCCAGCAGTCCTGGATTGTGAGAGCAATGTCCCACTGCTGGTGGGATTGGGCCTAAACAGGCCGTTGGACATCCCTCAAGGGGTCCCAGATTGGAGAGGGTGCAGTCTGGGCTGGGGGACACACACCCTCTGCACAAATTTTGTGCACCAGGCCTCTAGTCTAATAGAAATGCCATTGAAATAATAGATTAATTACAAGAGAGTTCCCTTTTTTGAAATGACATTGAAACTTCCCCACTCTAAACATAGTATACTCTCTATTATTTAGGCTTTGTTTTCTGACCATCAATACAATTTCATAATCATTGTTATGAGCTTGTATATTTATTGTTAGATTTATTTCTAAATGCTTCTATTTTTTTCTTTTTAAAAATTAAATTTTAGCTATTTATTTTGAAATAATCACAAATTCTTGGGAAGTTACAAAAGTAGTGCAGAGAGGTCCAGTATACCCATCATCCAGTTGCCCCCAATAGCAGTATCTTCCATAACTATCAAACAATGTAAAAACCAGAAAATTGACATTGGTTTAGTTGTAGACCTTATTTAGATATCACCAGCAGTACATGCACTCAAATTTGTGTGTGTGTATACTTCTCCAATTTTGTCACATGTGCAGATCCATATAACCACCACCACAGTCAAGATATAAAACTATTCTACTACCACAAAGGTCCAGTGTTCTAACCATATGATACACAATCCTCCCACCCTAACAACTGGCAATCACTGATGTGTTTTTGTCTGTGTAATTTTGTCATTTTGAGAATAGTTCAAAAATAAAATTATTTTTATGTATATAATAATTTTGAGATTGATTTTTTTTCACCTGGCATTATTCCCTTGAAATTTAATGTCTGTATCAATATTTTACCCATTTTTATTACTAACTAGTATTCCACAGTAAGAATGTACCACAGTATATTTAATCATTCACACACTATAGGATATTCGCGTTGCTTCCAGTTTGGGATTATTATGAATAAAGCCACTAAGAATATTTGTGTACAGGTGCTTATATGAACATAAGTTTAATTTCTCTGGGAGAAATGCTGAGGAGTTCAGTGCTTAGTCAGATGGTAGTTGCACAAACGTCCACGTTCCTTTCAGCGACTATACCATTTTACATTCACACCAGCAATTCATGAGAGATCCAGTTTTTCCACATCCTCGCCAGTATTTGCTTTTTTCCTACCTGTTTTCATTAAAACCACAATGAGATCACGTATACTTAGAATGGCTAAAATAAAGAGTGCTATCTCATTGTGGTTTTAATTTACATTTCTCAGATGGCTAATGATGTTGATTAGTTGCCAACTGTACATCCTCTTAAATGAAATAATCTGTTCAAATATTTTACGTGTTTTCTAATTAGATTGTTTACATTTCACTATTCAGTTTTGAGATTTTTAAGATATCAGTCATTTGTCAGATACATGTTTTGCAAATATTTTCTCTCAGTCTCTAGATTATCATTTCGTCTTCCTTACAGGGTCTTTTACAATGAAAAATGTTTTTATAATTTAAATTTAGATGGGATTCGACTTATAATGTTTTCCTTTTATTGAGTTGAACAACTCTAGCCTAGCTCTACTGCTCAAACGTTTTGTCCTTTTTCTAAGTTTTGTATTTTGAATTTAAGCTTATGATCTGTTTTGAGGTCATTTTTATAAGGTATGAGGTTTAGGTTGAAGTTCATTTTTTTGTTGTTGTTGTTCTGGATATTCAATTGCTCTAGCATCATTTGTGGAGAAAGCTATATTGTCTATTTCTGGGTTCTCTAGTTCCATTGATAGATGGGTCTACCAGCCAATACTACATTGTCTTGATTAATGTAACTATGCATTACATAGGTGATTCTTCACACTTTGTTTTTCCTTTTCAAAATAATGTTAGCTCTTCTAGGTTTTGTGCCTTTACGTATAAAGTTTAAGAATAAGGTTGTCTATGTCCACAACAGCTTTTACATATATTAATAGAAATTATGTAAAATCATAAGTCATGTTGGGGAGAATTCAGTCTTCTGGTTCATGAACATGGTATGTCTCTCCATTCATTTAGGTCTTCTTTAATTTATTTCATATCCTTTTTCTATTATGACAGACTGGCTTCACTAGAATCAATTATTTTTCATCTTATTTTTCTTTCTGACAGATATTGGGCACCCAAGATTTTCAACCAAAACTGTAGGCAGGCAGTGTATTTATGGTTAAAGGGAAAGGGACAGGACAGAGTCACAAAAACAATATAAATTTCTAGAAAGATAGCAGGAACTAATATTTATTTAGAACCCCATCTCAGGCAAGTTACATAATCTGTTTCTTTCATTTCCTCTTTTGTGAAGTGGAGGTGATGATAGCATTTCCCACCAAGGATTGTTGTGAGGTTTAAATAAGACTGCACTTAACACTTAAGACATTGCTTGATGTACTTAACAAATCTCATTATTTTATTTATCACTTATTATTTTAGTTATAATTGTTCTTGCTGTTATTTGACAATCACTTTACATAGGTTACCTCACAACAACCCTGTGAGATAAACCATACTATCACTATTGAGAAAACTGAGACCTAGACATGAAAGTAGAAAGTGGGAGAATCAAGTTTCCAACTTTGACTGGGCAGGCTTTCACACTCATTCTCTCCCCAACATTCTCAGCCCCAGTTTTCTAACCCACCCACTAAAGAGTCATAATTTTTACCTAGTGTGTCTAAAGTGCTCCTGAGCTCCAAACTAGAAGATGAAAATGGCAAGGTCTTCAAGGAAGAACATGATTCCTTCTCTGTGCCGTGCAAAACAGGCAGGAATACAAAGCTCTTCTGTGATGCTTAACTCTTGTGTCTGAAATTGAACTTTAAATCTCTTTTCCTTTGTCTGGTTCTTGAAGATAGCTTATTACCACTCTTAGTGTAATTCGCCGTCATTCACAATGGACTTTGCAGTATCTTTTACAGTAAATATTAAATCACTTGAAGACAAATGGAGGAACCCTAAGAAATAAAGGAGAGAGCCTTGTGTGAATAGGAAAGAGGATGCATATATAAGAAAGAGGATGAGAGTATGACATGTTTTAAATTAAAGGTGATTCATATTTTACAACAGGAGATTTCTATTTGAGCAAGATGTACCTTGCATTCTCTCTCATTCTCAAGGTGTTGAATCGGGCACACTGCATGTCCCTACCTACACTAGAAAAGAGTTACTAGAAGTTGATCCAAAGTATGCTTTAAACCATGCAGGTATATGGAGTATCACAGCCTGGGGAATCTCTGCCCCTGCTATTTTCTCATCCTCTGAGACTGCGTATGCCAACAACCTTTAGGTTTATAGACCCTCTGCCTCTGATATCTGCTACTCATTACTTATGAATTAGGGAGATAGAGACATTCGAACAGCAGAAAGTAACTTGGAGGCAGTATTGTAGGATATTTAGTCAGAATACAATTGAGAACGCAGAGTATATATGTAAAAGAAGAGAATGTAGTAGCTATATTAGTTTAGTTAATACAACATCAGCTGATTTAACAGATACTCAATGGCTTAACCAAAGGGAAATTGGTTACTTATCCATGTGTAGTGAAAAATAAGCATTTCTGAATGCAAATCACCTTGCACATGGCTATTTCAATAACCAGGGGCTGTCTACTTGGAAGATCCATCCTTTTTTAGATCCTTGAAGTTCTGTGAATTCTGGCAAGAGATGGAGAAGGAGGAGGGAGTCATGTGGCACTCAACACTCCACTCACAGCCTCTTAGCAGCAAATTAGTCACATGGCAACACCTAGCTGCACAAGAAGTAGAGAAATATGATTTATTATGTACCCAGAAAGAAGAGAAAGGGGCTTGAGTATTTATCCCATAGTCCTGGCCAGAGTGATCTGGAAGTTAGACTGAATGCCTGGCAGCTACACAAACCCATTCTCTAGGACACCAGGAGGTCAGAATTTGAGCCAGGAAGTATAGGGAAGGCGCATTGTGATTCTCAGGAAACTCTAGCTCTGAGCAAGGTGTTTTATTAAAATGTTCCCATTTTTTTTATATCTGTGAAGCATATTCCAGAGTCAGATTTCACAGTGTTAATTCCAAATATCTTTGAATTTTGGCTTCTCTTCATCATTAAAATCTAAGTTTAAATGCAATAACCTCAAAGAAACCTTCTTTCACATGAGTTTTTATAGAAGTTTTTCCTACTACCCATTCAAACTCTAAAACATTACCCTTTTTTACTTCCTTCATGGAAATTATCTGGATATAAAATTATATCTGTGACATTTATTTTCTTTCTTTTCTACTGGGATATAATCTCCACAAAAGCATGGGACCTCACTGTTTTATACACTGGCACCAGTATTTCCTCAATAAATAATTGTTAAATGAATTAATAAAATACATTTGTCTATAAAACTAGGAAAATTCCATTTTCTGTAAGTGTATAAGAAAGCAGAAAGCTACAAATATAGTTATAGCCATCTCAACTTCTAACAAATATCAGTGATATATTAACTCACCAATACTTTTATTGTTGTTGCTATTAATCCTCACCCGAGGGTGTTTTTTCATTGAGTTTTAGAGAGCATGGAAGGGAGGGAAGGAGGGGGAGAGAAAGAAAAACATCCATGTGAGAGAGATATATGGATTGGTTGGCTCCCAAATTCTCCCTAATAGGGAGAGTCAGGGATCAAACCTGCAACCCAGGTACATACCCTTGACCAGGAATCAAAGCCTAGACCCTTTGGTGCACGGGCCAACTCTAACCACTTAGCCACACTGACCAGGGTATAAATAAGTGTTTCATTTAACTGTGTTGTCATTATCTATTCTATTCAAGAGCAATTCAAAGATACTCTTTTATAATTCTCTATGTCCAATATGCCCACTTGGGTCATAAAAATGATAACATTCCATTACAGTAAAGGCAAATTGAATATGGAATAAAAAGAACAAAACAGAATTTTTCTTTCAAAATTAGATCAATAATATACAACCAAGCATGTCAATATCCATTCTATTAATTCCAAATCTGCACATATCAATAATATTATAATTTTTATTGTAAGGTCAAAATAGCATTTTTAACAGATAAATAAAATAAAGGTAGAACTTTGTATATTGGTGGCAATAAGCAAATATCAACAATAACATATTTTAGATCTTAATATTCAGATTATTATATCTCTAACTTAAGAAATAAATTGATTTGTAGACAGATTTCTAGAACTTAGAAAAAACTCTATTTAGTCTAGAACTACTAGTAGGTCAGCCCATTGGGTGAAGCACAACCTTAGGTTATAGAATCACCTCTTTCTTTAAAATATATAGGCATCTAAAATAATTTTATTTTATCTAATGAACAAAGGTACTGTAAATAGATAACTTCTTATATTTATATCCAATGCCAAGATTTCCCTTCCTCTCTCCCCCCTCTTCTCCCTTCCACTCTTTCTCAGAATACTTGAGAATTTAATAAATCCCTACCACAGGCCTTATATGGTGACTTTATTTACACTTTTCTGCTGGTATAGGTTTATTAATCATCCCAAATAGTATTGGCAGGTACCTTTGTATTATGGAGTACCTAAAGTAAATCTTGGACTGAAGCTACTTTATGCTTGTGTGACATTCGTTTAATCAGCTGAGTTCAAGATGAATAATGTTATATTGCTGGGGATTCTCTTCCACAAACTTAGTCCTACTGTTTCCACAGACGCCAACGGCATGTTCTCCTGGCTTATCATCAGGCTTCCTTTCCCAGTGGAATGTCTCAGCAGCACAGCTATAGCCATGCTTTCCAAAGCCAAGTATTGAATTCAGGTTCCACTCTCCCGCCAACTCAATGCCTCACTGATTTTCCTTTATTGTTCCCTAATATATTGTGTAGACAAATGAGTGATAGACAAGGTTTTTTAAGTTTATATAAGGATTTAGTGAAGATTTTAAAAAATACCCAAATGTTAGGGTATTCATACATATCTATTCTTTTTGGAGGCCCGTGGGAAACCATCCAACTAGAGTTCTGTGTCCTTGCCAACATTTTCTTCTTTAAATTGGGTGAAAATAGCATGTGGTCCTACTTCAGTACTTATATGTTTTCAATTTGAGGCATAATCAGAAACTGCTTTAATAAGCAATTTTGGAAAATAAACAGGTAAATCAAACTCAATTTGGAATTTTGAAAAAGCTGGGTTCTGGATTATAAGCACAGGTATGCTCCATTTTGTCTCAAATGGTCTTATGAGCAATGTGAACAGAGCAAGACTGCAGCAATTCAGAAGTCATGTCTCTTGGTTTTTTCAAAAAGTTGCTATAAATATCTGAGTGGATGTTTTGGTTCCTTGGTTCTTTCATTAGTAAAATATACTTACTCTACCTAACAAGTATCTCAGAAAAAGTTTAGTGTTTTATAAATATGAAACAGAAAATGGGTGGTAGTTTGTGACTTTCTCTGGGACCACTCATGGTACACAGAAAGAAATTAGGGGTTCATATTATAAATCTGTATTATCTGTTAGATAGAGAGCCATTGTCCACCTGAGTCAAATTCTTAAGGCCCTAAACCAGGGGTCCTCAAACTTTTTAAACAGGGGCCCAGTTTACTTTCCCTCAGACCGTTGGAGGGCTGGACTATAGTTTTTTTAAAAAAAACCATGAACAAATTCCTATGCACACTGCAGGCCTGGGATGAGTCGGCTGCTAAGCAGGACAGGCAGTGGCACCCGGCGGGCCGGATAAATGTCCTTGGCAGGCTGCATGTGGCCCGCGGGCTGTAGTTTGAGGACCCCTGCCCTAAACTGACCAATTTATAACTTAGCATGGAAAAAAATTAGGTCCATTTTACCAGAAAATAGGTCTATACTATATTTGCAGAAACTTCTCAGACAATTCAAATATCTTACTCTTTGTCCTTCCAGATACTGTTGACCATCAAAACAACTTTCAAAAATGTGGTCCTCAAGCCCTGTATTATTATGCCATTCACTTGATCACATACCTATCGGAAGTCCTCTAATATGTATTGTGTCCAACTTACACTTTAAGTTTCACTGCTGGCAGCATTCCTTTTCTTAAAACCTCATAATGTTTAGGAATGTTGTTGGTTATGTTTCCCTGAAGTTCAGCCATGTATAATTTTCATAAGACTTTCCTAAAGGTCATCAGGATATTATTTGTTGGCTGATCCCTCAAAAATAAATGTGCTGGCATATAATCCTATATAATAAAAGCCTAGGTGGCATTGTGCAATGTCGTCACAACATGGCTGCTGCAATGTCATCCCAAGATGACCGCCACAAGATGGCCATCAAAAGATGGCTGCCACAAGATGGTCACCACAAGTTCTCCAACAGGGAAGGGCAGCTGTGGGCGATAAGGCCGGCAGGGGAGGGCAGTTTGGGGGGGGGGGGGGGGGCAGGCCTTCAGTGGAGGGCAGTTGTGTACAACCAGGACAGCAAGGGAAGGCAGTTGGGGGCGAGGTCAGGTGGCAGGGGAGGGCAGTTGGGGGAAATCAGGCTGGCAGGGCAGGGCAGTTGGAGGTGATCAGTCTGCCAGGGGAGCAGTTAAGCATCAATCAGGCCAGCAGAGGAGTGGTTAGAGGGTGATCAGGCTGGCAGGCAGAAGCGATTAGGGGCAATCAGGCAAGCAGTTAGGAGCCAGCATTCCTGGATTGTGAGAGGAATGGACAACTGCCGATTTAGGCCCAATCCTACAAATTTTGTGCACCAGGCCTCTAGTAATGACATAAAATCATGTTGAACTAAGCCTTGGACATACTTACTCTGAATAAATATGTAAGTGCTTTATATAGTCTATGTAAGCAGAAATATTTGGTAGCTAATACAGTAGCTACCATTTACTGAGTCCTCAGCCTATAAAAAACATGGAGCTAAACATTTATTACCACAACTTCATTTAATTCTTACAATAATTCTAACAGGCAAGACCATTATAATTCCTTTTTTTAAAGATGAATAAACCAGATTCAGACTAGTTAACTGCCTTGCTCAGTGTTGCAGAACCTATAAAGATAGGATGGACCCGTGCCAGTACAAGGAGCAGCAGCCCTGCAAGCAACCTGCCCCTGTTCAAGGAGCAGCGGAATCATGAGTAGCCTGTCCCATCTGAGGAACAGCAGCAGCATGCAGCCAGCGCCCATCTAAAGAAGAGCAGCCACATGAGAGCTGGCCCCCATCCAAGGAGCAACGGACATGAGCAACCCATCCCCATCCAAGGAGCAGCAACCTCATAATCAGCCCAACCCAGCCCAAGGAAAAGCAGCTATACAAGTAGCCTCCCCAACCAGCCAGAGGAGGCACCACTGCTGCAAACAGCACCCATAGAGGAGCCGCTGCCAACTGAGAAGCAGCTGCTACCATAACCACCCGAGGAGCAACCGCAGCCAGAGAAGCCACTGCCACCCAAAAAGCAGCCCCTGCACAGCTCGACATCTAGATCATTCGGTGAGACCAAAAATGGATAGAATAAGATACCCCAAAAGAAAAGAAAAGGAGAAATCACCAGAAAAGCAGGTAAGTGAAACAGAGGCATGCGATATGTCAGAAAAAGAATTCAGAATAAGGGTCATAGAGTTCATAAACCGGATGCAAGAAAAAATCAACACCTTATCTAAGAATCAAGAAGAAACGGATGAAAAAATCAACAACTTATGCAAGAATCAAGAAGAAATGAAGAGTGATATAGCTGCAATAAAAAACACCATGGAAAGTTTCAACAGTAGACTAGGAGAAGCGGAGGACCGAATTAGTGAACTAGAAGACAAGAAAGCAAAACACAGCCAAACTGAATTGCAACTGGAGAAAAAAAGTAAAAGACAGGAGGAGAGCCTAAGGGAGCTATGGGACAACATGAAACAAAGCAAAAAACGAATAATAGGGATGCCAGAACAACAGGAAGAGGAATAAGGGTTAGAAGAACTATTTGAAGAAATAATGTCAAAAGACTTCCCTGGTGTGGCAAAGAAAAAAGTCACACAAGCACAGAGAGAGAGTCCCAAACAGGATGAACCCAAAAAGACCCACACCAAGACACATCATAATTACGATGGCAAATATTGAGGACAAAGAGAGAATCTTAAAGGCTGCAAGAGAGAGACAGAAAGTAACATACAAGGGAGCTCCCATTAGATTATCAAATGATTTCTCAACAGAAACACATCAGGCCAGAAAAGAATGGAAGGAAATTTACAAAGTGATGCAAGGCACTGAATCCAAGAATACTCTATCCAGCAAGGTTATCATTCAGAATTGAAGGGAGAATAAGGAGCTTCACAGACAAAAAAAAAAAAAAAAAAAATGCTAAGGGAGATTATCACTAACAAGCCAGTAATGCAAGAAATGCTAAAGAGACTGGTGTAAAAAGAAGAAATAAAAAGGTAAGAAGGAACACAGACACAAAAAATAAAAAGGGCTACAAATAAGATCCTTTCAATAATAACTTTAAACATAAACAAACTAAATGCTCCAATCAAAAGACATCGCATGGCTGAATGGATAAAAAAACATGACCCATATATATGCTGTCTACAAGAGACCCACCTCAGAAAAAGGGACTCATACAGACTGAAAGTGAAGAGATGGAAAAACATCTTTCAGGCAAATGGAAATGAAAAAAAAGCTGGGGTATAAGTACTTATATATGACAAAATAGACCTCAAAGTAAAGGCCATAACAAGATATAAGGACAGCCACATCATAATAATAAAGGGATGGATACAACAAGAGGATATAACCCTGATAAACATATATGCACCCAATACAGGAGCATCCAAATACATAACAAAACTCCTGGAAGATAACAAGGGAGAGATCGACAACAATACAATCATAGTAGGGGACTTTAATACACCACTGACATCACTGGATAAATCCTCTAGACAAAAAATCAGCAAAGAAACAGCAATTATAAATGACTCACTAGATTAGATAGACCTAATTGACATCTTCAGAGCATTTCACCCCAAAGCCATGGAATATACTTTCTTCTCAAGTGCACATGGGACATTTTCAAAAATAGACCACATATTGGGTCACAAACAAAGTCTCCCCAAATTCAAAAGGAATGAAATCATCTCAATATTTTCTCAGACCACAATGGCACATTATTAGAAATAAACTACAAAAAAACATTCCAAAAAGTTCAAACACTTGGAAGCTGAATAGCATGCTATTAAACAATGATTGGGTTATCAATGAGATCAAAGAAGAAATTAAAAACATCCTGGAGACTAATGACAATAAAAACACAACAATGCAAATACTATGGGACACAGTGAAAGCAGCCCTGAGAGGGAAGTTTATAGCTCTACGGGACAACCTCAAAAAAGCAAGAAAAAATGGTAATAAATCATCTAACTGAACAACGCTAAGAATTAGAAAGAGAGCAACAAGAAAAGCCCACAGTGAGCAGAAGGAAGGAAATATTAAAGATCAGAGCAGAAATGAATGACATAGAGACCAAAAAACAACACAAAGGATCAACAAAATCAAGAGCTGGTTCTTTGAAAGGATAAACAAGATTAAAGAACCTCTAGGCAGGCTCACCAAGAAGCAAAGAGAGAGGACCCAAATAAACAAAATCAGAAATGAAAGAGGAGAAATAACAACAGACTCCACTGAAACACAAAGGATTGTTAAAACATACTATGACCAACTTTATTCTAACAAACTAGACTACCTGGAGGAAATGGACACATTTGTAGAAAAATACAACCTTCCAAAACTTACTCAGGAAGATACTAAAAATCTAATAAGCTGATAACTGTGGAAGAAAATGAAGCTGTCATCAAAAAGGTTTCAAAAAACAAATGTCTGGGCCAGATGGCTTCACAGGGGAGTTTTACCAAACATTCAAGGAAGAACTAAAACCTAGGCTCCTCAGACTATTCCATAAAATTCAAGAGGAAGGAACACTTCCAAGCTCCTTCAATGAAGGCAGCATCACCCTAATACTAAAACCAGATAAAGATAACACAATGAAAGAGAATTACAGACCAATATCCCTCATGAACATAGATGTCAAAATCCTCAACAAAATTCTAGCAAATCGAATCCAGCAGTACATCAGAAAGATCATACACCATGACCAAGTAGGATTTATCCTGGGGATACAAGGATGGTACAATATTCGCAAATCAATAAATGGGATACATCACACAAACAAATTAAGAGATAAAAATCACATAGTCATATCAATTGATGCAGAAAAAGAATTTGACAAAATCCAACACCCTTTCCTGATAAAAGCTCTCAGCGAGGTGGGAATAGAAGGATCATACCTGAAGATAATAAAAGCCATAAATGACAAACCCACAGCCAACATCATACTCAATGGGCAAAAACTAAAACCATTTTACCTAAAAACAGGAACAAGACAGGGATGCCCACTCTCACCACTCCTGTCCAACATAATGCTAGAAGTACTAGCCATTGCAATCAGACAAGCAAAAGAAATAAAAGGCATCCAAATTGGAAAAGAAAAAGTAAAACTGTCCTTATTTGCAGCTGACATGATACTGTACATAGAAAACCCTAAAGATTCCATCAAAAAATTATTAGACTTAATAAATGAATTCGGCAAACTAGCAGGATACAAAATTAACACCAAGAAGTTTATGGCATTTCTATACACCAATAATGAAGTTACAGAAAGAGAGACTAAAAAAGCAATCCCTTTTACCATCGCACCAAAAAAATTAAGATACCTAGGAATAAACTTAACTAAGGAGGTAAAAGACCTATACTCAGAAAACTACAGGACACTGAAAAAAGAGATAGAGGAAGACATAAACAGATGAGAGAACATACCATGTTCATGGATTGGTAGAATCAACATGATCCAAATGTCCTTACTACCCAAAGCAATCTATAAATTCAATCCATTTCCCATTAAAATACCAATGGCATATTTCACAGACCTAGAACAAACTTTCCAAAAATTCATCTGGAATAAAAAAGACCCCGAATACCTACAGAAATCCTGAGAAAGAAGAACAAAGTAGGTGGGATCTCAATATCAGATATCAAGCTGTATTACAAAGCCACTGTTCTCAAAACAGCCTGGTATTGGCACAAGAACAGACATATAGATCAATGGAATAAAATAGAGAACCCAGAAATCGACCCAAATCACTATGCTCCATTAATAGTTGACAAAGGAGGCATGAACATACAATGGAGTCAAGACTGTCTCTTCTATAAATGGTGCTGGAAAAATTGTTTGGTTCAACATGAAAAAAATTAAACTAGACTACCAACTTACACCATACACAAAAAATAAACTCAAAATGGATCAAGGACTTAAACATAAGATGGAAACCATAAAATACTAGAGGAATTCATAGGCAGAAAAATCTCTGACATATGCCAAAGCAATTTCTTCACTGATACTGCTCCTAGGGCAATGGAAACTAAAGAGAAAATAAACAAATGGGACTATATCAAAATAAAAACTTTTGCACAGCAAAGGAAACCATCAATAAAACAATAAGAAAGCCCACTGCATGGGAGAACAAATTTGCCAATGATATAAAAGATAAGGGTTTAATCTCCAACATTTTCAGGGAACTCAGCTTAACAACAACAACAAAAAAAAGATAAATAAGCCAATAAAAAAATGGGCAACTGATCTAAATAGACACTTTTTAAAAGAAGACAGAAGGAAGGCCAAGAGACATATGAAAACATTCTCAAAGTCACTAATCATCCAAGAGATGCAAATCAAAACAACAATGCGGTACCATCTCACATCAGTCAGAATGGCTATTATGAACAAGTCAACAAACGACAAGTGCTGGAGAGGATGTGGAGAAACAGGAACCCTCATGCACTATTGGTGGGAATGCAGACTGGTGCAGCCACTGTGGAGAACCATATGGAGTTTCCTCAAAAAACTAAACATGGAGCTCCCATTTGACCCAGTAATCCCACTTCTAGGAATATATCCCAAGAAACCAGAAACACCAATCAGAAAGGATATATGCACCCCTATGTTCATAGCAGCACAATTCACCATAGCTAAGATTTGGAAACAGCCTAAGTGCCCATCAGCAGATGAGAGGATTAAAAAACAGTGGTACATCTACACAATGGAATACCACGCTGCGGTAAAAAAGAAGGAGTTCTTACCATTTGCAACAACATGGATGGAGATGGAAAGCATTATGCTAAGTGAAATAAGCCAGTCAGAGAAAGATAAATATCACATGATTTCACTCATTTGTGGAATATAATGAACAACATAAACTAATGAACAAAAATAGATCCAGAGACAGAGAAACATCTATCAGAATGTCAAACCTCAGGGAAGGTAGGAGACAGTGGGGGTAAAGGGGAGAGATCAACCAAAGGACTTATATGCATGCATATATATATGTAAGCCTAATCAATGGACACAGACCACAGGGGGTGGGGGCAGGAGTGGGGTGGGGGTGGGGGCGCAATGGGGGTATAAGGACACATATGTAATACCTTAATCAATAAAGAAATTATAAAAGAAATATAGGATGGGACTCAAGTGTACCCATTCACTTTCCACTTGGTTGTGTGTCACCAACACCCTTTCCTAAACAAAACCAGGGTTTTTGCAGATGTTGGTTCAACATCCTGATCATCTCTGATCAGACCCCAACTACCCACCTCTTACATATCTGCATATACATGACTACCTAAAGAGTGGCATTCCAGACTCACTGATCATGTTGAATGGATCTGGACGTACAAACTGTGGGATGCAGGCCACTGCCGACAGAAACTCTGAGTGTCACCGCCCTACAAGGGGAGTGTTGAGATGTTATCAGAGATTCAAAGGCCATCTTTATCTTTCATCAATGTTTATAAATCCCCTGGTTATTTCTCTCAAATGTCAAGCTCTATATGCTTTTGTTTTTCATAATTATTCCTATAATTTAATGCCTCAACATTAAGTGGCAATGTAAAAAACCATATGGGTTAATTTCGAAACGGACTTAGGAATAGTTAAAAATAGTCCAGGCAGCAACTGTTAATCTTTTTAAAAATATATAAGTATCTGAGAATGTTACTTTAAATATGTCATACAAAAAATGTTTTTTTTAATTCTATAACATAAATTTGTATTACTTTTTTTGGAAATTAAAAGCAGAGAATAATTTACAAAGTATATCCTGTTGAGTTTGTTACAGGGATGACTTTTGGTAGGATCTCCTTGTGATTTTCAAAATCGCTTATTAGTTCTGGAAATTGCTACTGCTTTCTCAAAATCCAAGCAGTGAATTAATTGTTTTATCAGAGAATAATGCAACTGGTAATTGTGTATATGATAAGATATATAAATAAATATATAACATTTATTAACAAGTTAACAATTATATTGTTCAGGTCTGCTAGATTCTGGGTATAGCCAGTTTTCCATTATTAAGTTAATGTAAGGTCTTCACACCAATGAATCAGCAGACAAACTTTATTTTATTCACAGGCGTGATTTGGGCTATTTGCTCTGTGGGATACAACCTTTCTCTTCCTTTAGGCTAAACTTTGAAGCCAATCACCTATTCTAATTTCACCCAGAAAAAACATATTGGATTTTATTTTTAGTGTTTATAGTATAAATGTGTTTCCTGCTTACAATATCAAATGGTGATCAAGGAGAAGAACTTTATGCATGTTATTTTGCAGGAATTTGCTCAACTAGTTTTCATGCTGTTTTTAATTTTTATGAGGACATGTAAAATCATTTTAGTGCAAACTATGCTGTATGTAGCTAAAATGCTAAAAAAAATCATGTGGGCACAAAATAAAGGTTCTTGTTCGGTTGTTCCTGGCCATGAATTCCCTACACTCTGCAGCTTTTCATGGAGTTTATATTGCAGTCTTTGTTCATGCTCATTTTACCCAGAAATATCCCTATTATAAATCTTGGCCTGTTCAAAGAAGAAAAATGATGACACTCGATTGCTTGCTGTAAGGGCCTTTCTTCGGTATTATGGATTGAAGTTTCTTATTTACACACAGCATGCAGGTGGCGATTTTCTTTCACGAGTCCAAATAGCACTCATGCGGGTACAGAATTAGGGACCATATCTCTTCACTACCTCTTTTTACCTAGTTTTACTTCAATATTCAGTGGCCAGTGGTGGTCCAAGTGCATGCTAGTAGTCCTTTACCCATCCTGTATCTAATCAGAGGACTAAATGCAGCCTTCAGGGCAGTTCGCAGATTATAGCATATGTAGGCAAAATTGGCTAGCTTTCAATTATTTTATTTATTTACTTTTTAATTTATTATTATTGTTGAAAGTATGTGCCAGCAATATCAAAGAATATCTCAAGGAGAAATTATTGCATTTTTGCTCTTTTCTTTCCATTTTTGCTCATGTGTACCCTTATTAATTTTGGTTTTAAAGAAAAATGTTAATTGTACATATACACTGAGTGGCCAGATTATTATGATCTCTGAATGGATAATAATCTGGCTACTTGGTATATATATATATGTGTGTGTGTGTGTGTGTGTGTGTGTGTGTGTGTGTGTGTATTAGGTGCCTGGTGCATGAATTTGTGCATAGGTGGGGTCCTGCCAGACTGGCCAGGGGGAGGGGACATGGGCGGTTGGTCAGACTGCCTGCTGGTTGAACTCCTGGTCGAGGGGACAATTTGCATATTAGCCTTTTATTATATAGGATATACACTGAGTGTCCAGATTATTATGCGTTCAGAGATCATAATAATCTGGCCACTCAGTGTACATTTATTATTTTAAACTGCCACACATTACTTTAAAAGAAAAAAACATTTAAGCTGATAATATTCTCACATATTCATATGTGAGGAATGCTCAAAAGAGAGTACTTGTTAAAAACTTTTTAAGAAATACTGTAAGGTACTGAAAAAAAATGGAAGCATGTACACACATTGACAGGGGATACTGAGCAACAATTCACTGTTATTTTACTTCAGCAAATGTTATGGGTAAACCTCAACTGGTTCTCAGACAATGAAGTCTGGTGCATCAAAGTGTTGAAAAAATGAAAACCATAAAGAAGTCACAGGTTTTCAAAACAAATTTGAGAGAAATGACTGTTCAAATAGCTAAATTTATGAGAGGGAATGTCAAAGACCAGTTTATTCTGTGTATGGAGGAGCAATTTGAAATTAATAAATCCAGAATACATTTCTGAGAGAAAGCCATCCAGTTTCTAAAAGCAGATTTTGAGAACACACAAAGGCAACACCTACAGCTGCAACATGCCAACCTAATGCCAGAATCAAATACACTTTACAAAACCAAGCAACAACAGACTTTTCACCAAAACTTAATTTCTCCTAAAGAACAATTTGAATTACTTCACCGAGGTTTGAAATTCCATACTATTCCTCATAGAATACCTATTTTCAAAAACACAGCTCCAGGATACCATGGGTAAATGATTTTTATTTTACACTTTGTAAGATGTATCCCACAGTTGATGCTACTGCAATTTAGGAAAAGAGTGCAATGCCATCGTAACAACCAAGCAGAGTGCCACAAAGGAGGCAGTCATCATTTTGCAGGCTCAACTGTAGTATATTCTCTAGTCTAGAGCATCAAAATGTCCAAAATTCGTGTCGCAGGCAAAAGTAGATCGTATCCTAAAACTTCAGAAAACACACAAGAACAAGGAGGGGAAATCAATTGTCACTACTGAATTGTTATTATTAATCTTTCTACCTCTATATGCTTAAATGGCCACAATATCCTTGCCAGTGTATGGAGTAAGCTTCTATGTCCTGTATTCTATAAGTAAGTACCTTGCTAACTGCAGAGTGCCTGCCACATTACATGGAACCAAGTATTTCAGGCACGCACAAACAGGAAAGAGGATAACAAAGCTATGGTTGAATAAACACACTGGAGTCCCGAGTGTGGTGTTTTGCTTTCTCTGTCAGAATGTATGTATATATATTCCCGTGATATTTTACTGTTTCTTTCTTTAGAGTGCATGCCAGATACCTGTAATTTATGATACACAGCAATTGCTTCATAAGTTGCATTTTCTTTCAAACTGAAGTTAAATTTGTGAAGGGAAAATTTATGGTGGGCTCCTATTTAAACACTGCAAAAATAATTAATGGATAAACAACACTTGAAAAAAAAAAAAAACAAAACATGTAGATATGGGTGTACCAGTGCAGCAATGTGTGTCCTTTGGAATTGGGGATTTTGGGCCACATTAAAGGTCCATGTTCTTGCTAACAGAAGTTAGGCTACAAAGCACTCTAATTCAAGGATATAAAGAAAACTATTCCCGGAAAAAAAGACATTGACTTACTAAGCTGTGAAATCAGAAAGAAAATTTCCAAGACAATTCCGAGTATAGAGAATTTCTAAGGAAGACGTTGTATTTTCTGTTGGTACCAAGGAAGCTAGAAAATTGCTATAAATGCAAATATTTATGCCAAGAGAATCATGTTACTTAGAGCAAGAGTCTGCCATTAGAACTCCACTTTTGGTAAGTAGCAGCAGGGGTGCATCCCAGAAAAGGGTGCCAGCAGCCAGAACTCTCTGAGGAAATGGTCTGTGGGCTTCAGAGCTGGACCAAGTGAAAATGAAAACAAGTTCTAGGAAAAGGGTTATCAACAACCACACAGATGGTCCAAATGAAGCATAAGCTAAGAGGTAAGGCCAAAAGGCAGTCACAAGCAACAGGATGCAGACAGCGTACACCAGAGTAAATCTACCAGGTGCAGAACATGCTTTAACCTCATGCCTGGGAGGGAGGAGGATATTAAAGCCACGGACCTGGTTCATCAACATGATAATCACCTCTTCTGACCTTTTCTTAGTTTTATGCATGAGGAAAAAAAATGAATAAAATAAATAAAAGTTGTATAAGTGTGTGTGTGTGTGTGTGTGTGTGTGTGTGCAAACACACATATACACATTTTCAACCATCCATATATACAAAAAACCAGGGGCTGTCACAACCAAAACAACTGAATGGATGACTGAACAGGCTGCGGGGGTGACCAGGCCGGCAGGGGGGTTAGTGAAGGATGACCGAATGACGGAACAGCAGGCTGTGTGGGGCAACCAGGTGGGCCGGGGGGGCGGGAAGCGAGGGGCAACCAAATGACTGAATAGCAGGCTGCGTGGGGAGACCAGGTCACCAGGGGAGGGGGGAGGGCAGTGAAGGGCAACCTGGCCAGCAGCAGGGGCAGTTATGGGTGAACAGGCCAGCAGGGGGGGGCAGTTGGGGGCAAGCAGGCTGGCAGGCAGAGGCAGTTAGGAGCCAGCAGTCCCCGATTGTGAGAGGGATGTCCAACTAGCACGGGGGGCAGTTAGGGGCAATCAGGTAGGTAGGCAGGTGAGCGGTTAAGAGCCAGTGGTCCCGGATTGTGAGAGGGATGTCCAATCGAGCCTAAACTGGCAGTCAGACATCCCCCGAGAGGTCCCAGATTGGAGAGGGTTCAGGCCGGGCTGAGGGGAACCCCCCATGCACGGATTTTGTGCACCAGGCCTCTAGTAGTTAAAATAATAGCCTAAATGGACATGACTACAAGTCCCTTTATGGTGGGTTCTGTGGTATGTTTTTGTTTTTGTTGGTTTTTATGTTTTCATCTTTTTGTCTCTAGCAACTAACACATTTAATTTATTACAATGAATGTTTGTTTAATGGATGAATAAGGAAGAACTCTTGTCTCTTCTGTCATACTGTGCTTTGCCATTCTATTTATCAGGGATGAACAGTTGTACTTAAAAAGTTTGATGCCAATATAATAAAGTGAATAACCCTATCTTAGAGAGCTATCACTATTTGTTTAAACCTTAAATCTATTTTTATCAAAAATATAAATAAAAAACTTTGTGACAGTTGCCCTGTGGGAAGGGAAAGTGCTGGGAGGTAAACATGAGAGAGCCTCCTGGGTGCCACCCACGTCCCACATCCTGGTCTGTGAGAGGGTTACATGTGTCCATTTGTCACATAGGACCCCTACGACATGTCCACTTGAGTGTATGTAAGTTATCTCTCCAAAAACAACACTATATAAGCCAAATAAAATGTGTCTTTAGGCCAGAAATGGGGAAGCAGGAAAGGGGAGAGGGAGGAATCTGCTTTTATCAAAAGAATTTATTGTAGGAATAGCTTGGCTTAGCTAACGGAGCACTGCAGAGGTAGATTTCTGAATAGACATCTGGTGATGGGAGACAGAAAAGGCTTTTGGTCCTGAAGCCTTCATTGCACTCTGCCGAAGCACAAACATAATGAGCTCATTATGTGAAAGAGCAACCAGCACATTTTCTCAAATCTTCAATGGCGTCACATGAATTCATTACATTCTTACAAACTCACCTTCTTGGGGTATACTCAAATCTCCCCTCCACTGCCTGACAGGGAAGAATTTTGGAGATCATTTAGCCCTTGTTAAACCTGAAAGGATGACTCCTGACTCCTCCAGAGACTGGCCCTCTGCATCAACTTACCAGCTTCAATACACGTTGTGTCTTTATATCTGTTAGTATGTTCCACAAAGAATTCCACTTGTGATTCTCTGCACCCATCTGGAGCCAGGGTCTTGAGAACTAACACCTAACTCCAAATTTGTGTGAGAACTCAGCACAGTTTGAGACCCAGCAGACCTGAGGCCCAAACTCTGTTTATCATCATTCATCGCCATACATGAGAATGGGAAATGATTTGTTTAGCATTCAGATGAGTCGCATAATACCAGCAGCAAAGAAAGTTATCTTTTCTCCTTTTTTAGTTTACTTGTAAGGCATCAAGAAAAAAATTAAATAAAACTAAAATGGATTATTTTTATAATGAATGCAATCTTCTTAGACTAATAGCCAGGGAAGAACTATGATTGTTATATGTCTAAAAATCCCAAATGGCAAAAAATAATTAAAGCTAGAACTGTTGAACAAATAAACCTGTTAAATAAATAATATTACTAGGCAAAATAGCTATGTGTTTATCACTTTGCCACTATAATTACATTCACTGCAACTCTTCATGAATATATTAATATCTTGCTAGCATTATAGAGGCTAAAACATAAATTGAAGAGCATTGAGTACAGTTGCAACCTGAAAAAGCATGGTAAAAATTCTTGTTATTAAAAAACAAAAATAAAAAAGACCTTTGCATTTAATGTTACCACTTATTGCTTTACTGAGAAATAAAATATTCTTTCTATGACATGCTACTCAAATTAATAATCATTTTGTACTTCCACGTGGCTAACTGGTTAGAAAAGTCATAAAGGATCTATTCCAGATCTCTTTGTGCAAGAAGCACAGAAATTGTTCAGTTTAACATGAAAAGGAAAGACCAGGAAATGAGCCTCGGTTGCTATTTCCATGTAAATAGAAGACAAATATTTTTAAGTAATTTTAACTAATTTCCAAAGATTATGGATAAATTATAATTGGATAGATGTGGGTTAGAGTGGGTGTGTTAGTTATTAGGAGCTAGGAGAGGTCAGGAAATTAATTCCCTCGGGGTGAAACTCTGTATCCAAAAATAAGCAAGCAGAGACTTTGAAATTATTTCTGAAGGCTTGACAAAATCAGTGCCAAAGGCTGCATGGGAAAAGAGAGGAAAAAGATTACTTACAATGAATAGCAAAAGAAGAAGGTAGAGGAAGAGGAAGGAAGGAAAGAAAAAAAGAAATCCAAGTCTCTATGAGTACAAAGTGCATAATGAATCTGTATTGCCTGTGCTAATAAAATACTGCCAATACCAGCAAGACCTTAGACACTGAGATGGGAAAATTTTATTAAAAATCAGAACTCTTTAATGAACATAGATGCCCAAATCCTCAACAAAAATTCAAGGAAATTAGATCCAGCATTACATCAGATAGATCATATACCATGATCAAGTAGAATTTATCCTGGGGATGCAAGGATGGTACAATATCTGCAAATCAATAAACATCATACATCACATAAACAAATTGAAAGATAAAAATCACATAGTCATATCAATTGATGCAGAAAAAGCATTTGACAAAATCCAACACCCTTTCTTGATAAAAACTCTCAGCAAAACGGGACTAGACGGATCATACCTCAACATAATAAAAGCCTTATATGAAAAAACACAGGCAACATCATACTCAATGGGCAAAAACTAAAACCATTTTCTCTAAGAACAGGACAAGATAGGGATGCCCACTTTCACTGCTCCTGTTCAACATAGTCCTAGAAGTGTTAGCCATTGCAATTAGAAAAGAAGAAGAAATAAAAGGCATCCAAATTCGAAAAGAAGACATAAAACTGTCATTATTCACAGATGACATGATACTATACATAGAAAACCCTAAAGATTCCATCAAAAAATTATTAGACTTAATAAATGAATTCGGCAAACTAGCAGGATACAAAATTAACACCAAGAAGTCTATGGCATTTTTATACACCAATAGTGAACTTATAGAAAGAGAGATAAAAAAAATCCCATTTATCATGGCACCAAAAAATTAAGGTACCTAAGAATAAACTTAACTAAGGAGGTAAAAGACCTGTACTCAGAAAACTACAGGTCCCTGAAAAAAGAGATAGAGGAAGATATAAACAAATGGAAGAACATACCATGTTCATGGATTGGTAGAATCAACATCATTAAAATGTCCATACTAACCAAAGCAATATATAGATTCAATGCATTCCTCATTAAAATACCAATGGCATATTTCACAGACTTAGAACGAACTCTCCAAAAAATTCATCTGAAATAAAAAAAGACCTTGAATAGCTGCAGCAATCCTGAGAAAGAACAAAGTAGGAGGGACCTCAATACCAGATATCAAGCTGTATTACTAAGCCAGTGTTCTCAGAACACCCTCGTACTGGCACAAGAACAGACATATAGATCAATGGAATAGAATAGAGAACCCAGAAATTGACCCAAACCACTGTGCACAATTAATATTTGACAAAAGAGGCAAGAACATGCAATGGAGTCAAGACAGTCTCTTCATTAAATGGTATTGGGAAAATTGGACAGATACATGCAAAAAAAATGAAACTAGATCACCAACTTACACCATACACAAAAGTAAACTCAAAATGGATACAGGACTTAAACATAAGACGGAAACCATAAAAATATTAGAGGAATCCACAGGCAGCAAAATCTCAGACATATGCTGAAGCAATATCTTCACCTATACAGCTCCTAGGGCAATGGAAACTAAAGAGAAAATAAACAAGTGGGACTACATCAAAATAAAAAGCTTCTGTACAGCAAAAGAAACCATCAACAAAACAAGAAAGCCCACTGCATGGGAGAACATATTTGCCAACATTACCACAGATAAGGGTTTAATCTCCAACATTTACAGGGAACTCATACAATTTAACAAAAGGAAGATAAACAACTTAATCAAAAAATGGGCAATGGATCTAAATAGATACTTTTCGAAAGAAGACATATGGAAGGCCAAGAGACATATGAAAACATTCTCAAAGTCACTAATCATCCAAGAGATGCAAATCAAAATGACAATGAGGTACCATCTCACATCTGTCAGAATGGCTACCATCAACAAATCAACAAAGACAAGTGCTGGTGAGGATGCGGAGAAAAGGAACCCTAGTTCACTGCTGGTGGGAATGCAGACTGGTGCAGCCACTGTGGAGAACAGTATGGAGTTTCCTCAAAAAACTAAAAATGGAACTCCCATTGGACCCA
This sequence comes from Corynorhinus townsendii, assembly GCA_026230045.1. NCBI lineage: Eukaryota > Metazoa > Chordata > Mammalia > Chiroptera > Vespertilionidae > Corynorhinus > Corynorhinus townsendii. Next base: position 146,514,150 of record JAPDVU010000002.1, on the reverse strand, counting down.
GTGATCCCACTTCTAAGAATATATCCCAAGAAACTAGAAACACCAATCAGAAAGGATATATGCACCCCTATGTTCATAGCAGCACAATTTACAATAGCTAAGATTTGGAAACAGCCTAAGTGCCCATAAGCAGATGAGTGGATTAAAAAACAGTGGTGCACCTATACAATGGAATACTACACTGCAGTAAAAAAAAAGGAATTCTTGCCTTTTGTAATATCATGGATGGAATTGGAAAGCATTATGCTAAGCGAAATAAACTAGTCAGAGAAAGGTAAATATCACATGATCTCACTTATTTGTGGAATATAATGAACAACATAAACTGATGAACAAAAACAGATCCAGAGACAGAGAAACATCGATCAGACTGTCAAACCTCAGAGGGAAGGTAGGGGAGTGTGGGGGCAAGGGGGAGGGATCAACCAAAGGACTTCTATGCATGCGTATGAGCCTAACCAAGGGACACAGACAACAGGGGGGTGAGGGCATAAGTGGGGTGGGGGGAGGGTAATGGGGGCATAAGGACACATATGCAATACTTTAATCAATAAAAAAATAAAAAATTACAAGTCTTTAAAAACAACAGCAACTACTGAAACCTCCCCCTGAAAACTTACTGATCTTAAATAATTTACATTACTTTAGATGCAAATTGATATTCAGACATTAAGTTTTACCATCGGAGTATCTTAAAAAAATGGGGGCCCAGAAACTGAAAGCACAGAGCCAACAAGCTGCGGTGCTCCAAAGTGGTCACCATGGTTCAGATCTAAGCCAGGACCAGAATCACTTCTTTGGATGGACATTTTTCACCACAATGGCTACATTTCACTCTGAAATTATGCAAGGGAATTAGATATTTGTAAAGTAAAAATTAAAGTGTTTCCTTAGGACCCCGTGAATCATTACACATTTTGTTTCAACTTTTCTTCAGTTCCTTTCAAATGAATGCCATGAAATGACAATTTAAGTCAGCCACCACACCACTTTTGTTCATGATGAAATGACTACAATGCCCTAACCAGGGCATTCGCCATTTTAGATGGTGAAGTTCTATTTCCTCACTTTTGGATTGTAGACAAATCATTCCTTCAAGTCAGGCTGCTGAATAGCTACCAATTTTTAGCAACACAAAATTATTACCATTTCATGATAGGATTAAAACTTAAATCATTTTGAAGGACATCACCACCCAACCAGTTAATTTATATATATATGGGGATGGGGAGATTGCAAATCTGGATGATCTCAAAATGGAAATTATTTATAGCAAGTGGTCCCCACACCCCACATGTCTGCAGACATCCATGACACAGATTTGATCTCTCTTTAAATAACAACCGGCAATGGTTCACTGTTTGCTCAAGCCTTGGATAAAGACCAAGGTTTTTCATATGTCTTGAAGGGCCCTGACCCCCATTCTAGCTTCATGCCCTGCCTTCTCTTTCTCCCCACCCACATCCTGCTGCTACAATGCTGAGATAACTGGAATCCCAAACACCGATTTCTACTTTTTCAAATATATTTTATTGATTTTTTACAGAGAGGAAGGGAGAGAGATAGAGAGTTAGAAACATCAATGAGAGAGAAACATAGGTCAGCTGCCTACTGCACACCCCCTACTGGGGATGTGCCCACAACCAAGGTACATGCCCTTGACTGGAATCGAACCTGGGACCTTTCAGTCCGCAGGCCAACACTATAGCCACTGAGCCAAACCGGTTAGGGCAGCATGTTGTTGTATTTTAATGGAGATGCACTTCCTCATTTCTTCCACTTGCCATAGCCTACATTTTCCCCCTTTAACCCTCGATTGAAATATCACCCCATTCAGGAAATCTTCCTTGATGACGAAAGACCATATGATTGCCCTTGTCTTGTTTTTCAAAGGGTAATTGCTGGTTTGATTTCTCTCTCTCTCTCTTATGGACTTATATGCTATTTAAAGTTAGAAACCTGTGTTATTAATCTTCAAAACCCCAGGACTCATCATAGTAACTGATATATACTTTGACTTCACTAATTGGAACAAGTTGAATAAATAGCTGAATCAACAAAAGCAAAAAACAGAGAAGAAGGAGAAAGGAGGGACAAATGGAAAACAGTGACTGTCTGTGACTGTGAAACCACTCTCTACTTCTCCTGGTTTGCTCAGATACAGTGCCCCTAAAATTTTTTCCAGCTCTCTTCATACATTATCTACATGGTACATAGAAGATCTCCTTGAGCTCGATATGTGAAGCCTACCTTTTAAAGAAATTATTGAGATTTGCCTAAAAGTAAGCAGGTATTTGATGACCAGGCTGGAACTAGGCCTTCTCACACTTTGTTTCCTCCCAGTACATCTCCATGTGCTGTGCGCTCAGAAATGACACATTGAGAGGGAGGAGCAGGGGATGGGGAAGTGTCTCCCCAGAACAATTTTTGGGCACAAAACCTTTCATTTAATACATGTAGAGAGGATACATCTTGTTCTGGCTTGAATAAATGTAACCTCAGTAAAACTAGACAACGGTGTTAAATTTGTTAGGGGGCCAATTTTCAGGGAAGAGGGGGCAGAGATACACATCCCCTGCTTGAGGTAGCCGGGATTCCATGGAGCAGTATCACTAGAGCAGTACTAAGTGAGAGCTCCACTGAACTTGGGGAATTCCCCGCAGAAAGTGAGGGTGCAAGAACTGGCCATCAGAAGAGGTTTACCTTTATCAGAAAATAATGAGTTCACGCATGGACCAAAAATTCTGTCCAGGTCATTTGGCTGCTGTCACAGAGAGGTCCTATCAACTCAGGCTGTGGCTGAAAAGATGGGGTTGCACCGGGGTGAAGTCAGTCTTGGAGGAAGCCATATCCACAGAGATCTGGATGGAAAGGCCTGTGAGGTTACCTGGTGCAGAGAGCCTCAAGTATTGTCAGTTATCCTTTAAGCATAGACCAAAACTCCCAGCTCCCTTTGACATGACACTGCTTTCTTCTCTGCAGGAAACACATGGGAACAGAAATTCTCATTTTGAAAAAATTATTTTTCTCTCTTGTTTATTTGAGAGAAAAATGTTTCCCACTCATTTTGAGGAAACCTCAAGTGGCATAGGGTTCCAATTGACCCTGAGGGAACAGTATTAAGTGATATGCACAAACTCCCAGATTTGACCTTGGAGCTACCCTAAATCAGTAACCAATTGCTATGGCATTGGCCATCCTATTTTATCTCCTTGGGTCTCCCAAATCCCATTCTTCAACCCAAATGTGGCATTCTACAATACTGTAGTATTGGCACATTGTTGTTGACAAGCCTGAGGTATTTACTTTAAAATCATCACAGAGGCAATGGTGAGAAGCCTCCTCAGGTCAAGGACAAACACCAGGAGACCCCTGATCAGGAAAATAAAAAAGAAAGAAGAAATGAGAACGTTTCTGCTGTTGCTGTGTTCAGGTGAATAAACATTTTATCACCTGGCGGTATACCTACATTATAGTTTGATCAGCATCAATTCCAGCCAAAGGTAGTGTGGTTGTTATATGCAATATTAACACTATTTTTGTATCTTTAGGAACACAGACTTATCATGCTTCAGAAAATGAATTATAAATATTGGAATCATATTATCCCTTAATCTTTTTTTTCTAATTGAAGTTCATTAAATCAGAACCATGTTTTTTTCCCTTCAACAGAGCTACAATACCCAAAAAGTCAAAATGATTCCTTACTTACTTGTTTCCAAGGTCCTAATGTTAAATACTGCAGGTGTACAGTACCCTGGTAAAATGCTGTCAGCTATTTGGATGCCATATGCTAGATAAATCTTGCAAATAAATGAATAAATAATATATTAATGCCCTGGGCCCTTTCTCACCATATTTATACAGCACAAAAGTGATGTGGAGGATTGACAGTCACTATAATATATGTAAATACCTAAATTGGACAATTCAGGCATGCAAATATATTGTAGCTTAATGTTTATTATTATAAATTTATGTTTTATGCATTTCCATTCTATGAGTTAATATATTTCTTGGTGTCCAGGTTCTCATATCTCCTATGATACATTGTCTTTAAAGTATTGCACAAAATATCAAGAAAGCATTAAAATACAGTTTAAATACTGTGTTTGTTTATACCCCCCACCCAAAGCAGAGTTCCTCCTTACAATGAGGTGTTTCTTAACAGCATGATAAAGTATTTTCGCGTTGGCTTTGGCAAGCTTCCTCAGAGACTGACTTCTCCCAGGTGCATGCTGGTCTGTATCCACACACACTGTGGACACCACTATGAGCTGGGGATGATAGCCTCTTGTTGGATATCAATGACCTGAGCAGCTGGAAACTTTTCGAAGCTTGCAAAAGAGAGTTGTTGTTGATTTCTTTGGTTGGCACACTCTATTTTCTCACTTAATGTGGAGAAATGATAGACGAGCATCTTTGTTTAGGTCAAAAGTAGGCGATTTCCCAGCCACTTTGATGAATTCTGTTTGAAAAGAGTCCTGGAAATAATTTCTTGCTATATTTATAGCAAGAAATTTTAGTTCTATTGTTATCATTATTCAATGCAACTTTAGAATTAAAATGTGTGCTTTCACTCCTCGTTTTCCAAAGGCAAATACAAAAACTACCATCTTAGTTACTGAACCAATTTCTCCTTTATGCAGGCAATCAACCAGTCAGGTTTACAAACCATGGCAAGCCTTTGACTAATGAAAAACATGGACACTTCCCAGTCACTTAAGTGGGAGGAGTTTGTGTGATGGCCCCAACCTATTGGCTCCAATTTACTTGAATTTCTCTTTTTGCCTCCTATTCTATGATAAGGGTGAGTTGATTCAGTTCTTTCATCTTCTGTGGGAACCATAGAAATATCAGCATCAGCATTACTCCTTTTTCAAAGGGGTCCAGGTTGAGAATATGTCACTACATACATTTGGGAGAAAAATTATTAGGTAGTGATGTTTTCTACTAAGAGTTAGGTTCTAAAGAATGGTTAGCTTAGCCCTGCTGGCATGGTTCAATGGTTGAGCCAAGACTTATGGACAAGGAGGTCACAGTTCGATTCCTTGTCAGGGCACATGCCCGGGTTGCTGACTTGATCCCCAGTGGGGAGGGGGGAGGGGGAGGAGGGCAGGGTTGCATGCTGGAGGCAGCAGATCTCTCTCATTGTTGTTGTTTCTTGGGTTGATACTTGAACACAGAGCACACAGGCCGGGCTTTGTTTTTGTCTAAAACATATGATAGCAGCACGTATCTAAAACTCTGATTTCCATTGTTCTCTCTCAAACACTATCACATCAAAGCAGAGAAATAACCTACTGAAAATTTAATTTTTCATTCATTCAATAAATACTTATTGAGCACCCACATCATGCCAGGAGTGAGAGGTTGGGAGAGAGGGAGGAGATACAGGATCCAAAGGTGGGTCATTGGAGGCAGTTGTTAGAAGGGGCTCATTTTATCTCTGTCTCCTTCTCCCTCCCTCTCTAAAATCAATAAAAATATATATTTTTAAAAAGAATGGTTAGAGTATATATTGAAAGATGTGTCTTTAGATAGTTTATCAATTTTCATTTTGCTTCTGACTCTATGTCTGTGGATCACTTGGTTTCCTCTTCTCTTTCTTTATCCTCAATTTCCTCTCTACACATTCCTGACCACATCCCTGTTCCACATTATCTTTAGCAGACTCAGGGAGTTAGGCAGTGAGTGGAGACTAAAGAAGAGATGTGTGTGTGTGTGTGTGTGTGTGTGTGTGGTGTGTGTGTGTGTGTGTGTGTGTGTGTGTGTGTGTGTGTGTTTAGGACCAAAATGTCATTTACATTTATTTTTGGGGGACCACTCCTGCAACTACCTCCTATTTACTAGCATGTACAATCACAAGTAAAATCAGAACTGCTGCATGGAGTGAGGAGTTGTATAAAGAATAAATGTTGAAACAATGAACATGGAAAGAATTGAATGGAAAACGTTACAATAATGAAATGTGTAAGCAATTCCACAGGTGAAGAGCAGTGAAGCAAAAATGAAGGTTTTGCTTTGGTTTCATATTTAATTGAATCAAAATAACATGTAGAATATATTCCCTGCCTGAGGCTCTCAATTTCGATTTGGATGAGAATAAGGTAGAGAGTGAGAGGTTGGAAGAGAGGGAGGAGATACAGGATCCAAAGGTGGGTCATTGGAGGCAGTTGTTAGAAGGGGCTCATTTAGAATATGTCACTAGGGTGTCCTGCACCATTCAGACAGGGTTTTGAAATTCTTATCATCCAGCTAATAAATCTGTTGATTTTTCCCTTTATCCTCATACTTTGCTTTCTGCTTTCCTTATAGCTTATTGAGTGTATATTGGGTGTTGATTAATTATGTTTATGTACAAGGCTGTGAAGGCCTGTCAGAATTCCATTTAGGTTGCTTGTCAGAGGCTCATCAACACCTGGCAGGTTTGTTCTTCCATCCTCTGGTGTGATCCAGGCAAATCTTTGATGCAGAGAGGCAGGCTCCATGTCAATAACCAGGAGCAAAGGTAAACCCATGGGTGTCATAGTGATGTGATTTGCAGGCAGCAGGGTAGGGGAAAGGAGAATGCCAATTAAGTGCAATACAAGTGTGCCATGTGTATGTATTCCTAGTGTAGGGTGTAATTCCCAGGGCCTTTAGTTTGTGAATAATTGACACCCGTGTAAGGTGGATCATTCTAATTGTCCCTATGTCACTAGAACCACTATATTGGAATATCTAATAAAAACAATGCAAATGACTCAAAGGAAGTTTAATGACTAGGGGAATTCAGTGTCCTTGGGATGCTTGGAGTATTAGGGAAGAAGTATAAGAGAAAGGTTTTGACTAAAGCTCCAACAAAAAGTGACAATGGGCTGAAGGACATCCTCCGGTTCTGTTGTCAGCTGGTAGCTTGGTATTGACTGAGGGGCATGTTTTAATGCAAGCCTTCTGGCTGGACATAGCCATGTGACCTTAGGGATCAACTTAATCTCTCTAAGTCTGCTTTTTCATTGGCAAATTGGATAAATAATAATATACACCCAATGGAGATTTGGGAAACAGTAAATGAGATGATACCTGTAAACAAATGAGGAAAGTGATTGACGTAATTCATTATCAATAAATCCATTGGTTTATTGCTGCTGCAGATGTTACTTAGCTCCTGGCATGATGTGGGTGCTCAATCAGTATTTATTGAATGAATGAAAAATTAATTTTTCAGTAGGTTATTTTTCTGCTTTGGTGTGATAGTGTTCAAGAGAGAACAATGTAAATCAGAGTTTTAGATATGTGCTGCTATCATGTTTTAGACAAAAACAAAGCCCGGCCTGTGTGCTCAGTGTTCAAGTATCAACCCAAGAAGCAGGAGGCCATGGTTCAATTCCCAGTCAGGGCACATGCCCAGGTTGCAGGCTCAATCCCCAACAGGGGGTGTGCAGGAGGAAGCTGATCAATGATTCTCTGTCATCATTGATGTTTCAGATTCTGTCTCATCATTGATGTTTTTTTATCTCTGTCTCCCTTCCTCTCCCTAAAAACAATAATGGAGATTGCTTTAAATCTGTATATGGCTTTGGGTAATACGCCCATTTTAACTATGTTGATTCTTCCAATCCATGAACACAGAATATCTTTCCACTTCATTGTACCCTTTTCAAAGTTTTTAAATAATGCTCTGTAGTTTTCAGTATATAGGTCCTTCATATCTTTTGTTAAGTTTATTCCTAGGTATTTTATTATTTTTGTTGCAATTACAAAAGGGAATGTGTGAGTTTTTTAAAATTAATTTTCCTGAAGTTACATTGTTAGTCTATAGGAGAGCAGTGGATTTTTGTACATTGGTTTTTTATCCTGCAAAGTTACTATATTTGTCCATTGTTTCTAATAGGTTTTTAGTGGAGTCTTTAGGGTTTTCTATATTCAGAATCATATTATCTGCAAAAAGTACCACTTTTACTCCTTCATTCCCCGTTTGAATGACTTTTTTCTCCTGCCTGATTCCTCTGGCTAGGACTTCCAGTGCTATGTTGAATAAGAGTGGTAAGAGTGGGCAACCTTGTCTTAGTTCTGATTTTAGAGAAAAAGCTTTTACTTTTTCACCATTGAGTATGATATTGGCTGAGCATTTGTCAAATATGGCCTTTATTATGTTGAAGTACTTTCATTCTATACCGATTTTATTGAGTGTTTTAATCATTAATGAATGTTGTATATGGTCAAATGCTTTTTCTGCAGCTATTGATAGTATCCTATGATTTTTATCCTTTGTTTTGTTAATGTGGTGTATTACATTGATTGATTTGCTTATGTTGAACCATCCTTATGCCCCTGGAATAAACCCCACTTCATCGTGATGTATTATTGTTAATGTTTTTTGTATTCAATTTGCTAGTATTTTGTTTAACATTTTTGCCTTAGTATTCATCAGAGATATTGGTCTGTTGTTTTCTTTTTCTTTCCCCTTTGCAGGTTTTGGTATCAGGGTTATTCTGGTCTTCTAAAATGTGTTAGAAGGTGTTGCCTCTTTTTCAATTTTTCAGAAAAGTTTGAGAAAGATATCAAATCTTTTTGAATATTTGGTAGAATTCACTAGTGAAGCCATCTTGTCCTGGACTTTTATTTTTGGGGAGATTTTTTTTATGTTTGTTTCGATTTCAATATAAATAGAATGTTTACCATTCTATTTAGATTTTCCAGTTCTTCAGGATTCAGTCTAGGAATCTTTATATGTCTAAGAGCTTATCCATTTCCTCTAGGTTATTGAAATTGGTGGCATATAGTCTTTCATAGTTTTCTAGTATGGTCCTTTGTATATCTGTGATGTCTGTGGTAACTTCTCTTTTATTTCTGAATTTGTTTATATAAGTCCTTTATCTTTTTTCCTTAGTATGTCTAGACAGGGGTTTGTCAATTTTATTAATATTTTCAAAGCTCTTTGTTGTATTAATTTTTTGTATAGTCTTTTTGTCCCCTATTCGCCCTTTTTCTAATGTTTCCTCCACAATACTGTGAAAGTGGCCACCAGACTCTCTCCAGCATAAATCCTATTGATGACTCCCCATAAGCACCATATAAGCGCCTTTTGGGTAAAGTAGATATGAAACAGCCTTTCATTGTGACCAGATCACTGTCTCTCTCCAGTTTCCCCTCACTCTATTGTCTCACTAACCCTCTCTGCTTAATACTACTAATAATAGCCATTTATTGAAGATGTTCCAAAAACAAATCCTTTTAATACCTTATCACTCTAATTTCATAGATGGAAAACACTGCAGCAGAGAGGTTAAATAATGTGCCCTGCTCAGGAAGTGACTGAGCTGGTGCTTGAGCCAAGACGGTCTGACAATGAAGTCTAGCCTCTTAGCCAATGTGCTCAATTTCACTTCTACAGTAATGAAGTCATTTCTATTCTCTGAATGCATCGAGATTTCTCATGCTGTTGTATCTTAACAAATATTGTTTCCTATGTTGGGAACTTCTACCACTCTTTCATCACCTTATTCACCAGATAAATTGTGGAAGATACCTTGTGGAAAGTTATCAGGCCTTACTAGAAATGTTTAGTAGTTTTTCTTTGTGCTTTCTTAGCATTTAACAAAATGTAAACATTATGTCTTCATTGGAAGAATATACTTTTCTATCTCAGTTTTCCAGCATTAAGCAGAGAGCTTGACACACAGTTGATTTCTTGTATTGATTGGATGTGGGCTGCTGAAGGGTGGAGGAAACAGCACTTCTAAATGGACAACTTTGGCTAGAAGGTTGCTGATTGTATTGACATTGTCTGACCTTTTGAGATTTCCAATTCTACCTTGAGAAACACTGGGCTAGACAAAAATGAAGTCCATCCTAACCAATCTCTTATTGTTAAGGTTTTCATTCATGGAACCATTTTGACAGAGTCATAGAATTTCAGGACAATGGTGGAGCTGAGACAGTTTAATAACCAAAGCTCTAATTATTTAAAGAAATAAACTAGGGCTACACAGATTTAGTAACTCATCCATAAGATCACTGCAAGTTAATATAATAGCCTATACTTGAACCTGAATCTACTGCTTTCCAATCCATAGCTCCTGGCTCTTTCTCAGAGGCACATATATACCAAGGTGATTTTATTTTACACACACACACACACACATACACACACACATAGACACACACACATTCATTGCTAATGAATTGATTCAACAAATGCATGTGTTTCCTTACCTACAGCTGAGATTTATTAAGACTAATAGAAACTCAGTGATTTACACAGAACATCTTATTTGCTTCTAAACTTTACCAAAAAAAATGCACTACTTCATTTTCCTTCAGGACTAGGAAAATCTATCTAGTCAAATGTTTTTAAACCAGTCAGTGCAAAGAAATCAAGTTTATACAGTTTGCTGACTTACTTTTCTCAGTTTTCACTCCACCCATAACTATCACCATAATAACAGCTAACATTTTTATAATTATCTTTTACCATGACTTCTGCATGATTTACATGCATTACCTTATTCAATCCATACAAAAAAACCTAAGAGGTAGATGACGATTAGTTTGCCATCTTACAGTTAAAGATACTGAACTTTATGAGATTTAAAAATTCCACAGGGTCACAGAACTTCCCAAGGGCATAAACTGCAGTTGTATTTAAAGTAAACCTGACACCAAAGCTTATGCTCTTAACCACTAATCTAGCCCATGTGTCTTTAACATTGTGCTTCTTTTCTGTTTAGAAAGATGCAATCACAGATCTGAAGACCTAGAAATTATGTTAGATTCTGGTTGGTTACTATAAGTCATTTGACAGAAACACAAAACAAGATTTTAGGAAATAAATGGATCAACCTTTCCTGGAATTAATGTTCTTAACTCTTTTCACTTTTTTCAACATCACACAATAAAGTACTTCTTATAATGTACATAATGAATATGGATGACTGATTCATGAATTCTACCACCAATATATACTGCTATATAAATACATGCATATGCATGTATGTATATCAGTATCTTATCTATGTGTTTCCAATAATAAAGACCCTTGGAATAACAACCAGCCTGTCAAAATATAATAAAAGAACTACATTCTGCAGGGAATTACATTATCATTACCATTGACATGGGTAGAATAGATGAGTATCCCTTAACTACTGCCTGTCATGGCCTACTCTTGTCCTAGCACCCAGTTTAAATAACACGCAGCCAGCTGCCTGTGGATTTAGCCAACATTGATGTTAATGTAAAATTCTGATACCCCAGATGGTTATTTCTAGACCTTTAATCAAAAGTATTAACTTTGTGTGGGTCTAAGGCATAGCTACGTACACATACGCTAGTGGCTTCCTGTTTTCTTCATAGATCTGCCTCTGTGCAAACTGAACATGTAGATGATGGTGATTTTATTAATTCCCACCGGAGAGAGAAAGAAGGAAACAGAAGGAACTAGGCAGCAATCATCAAAATCTGTGAAAATCTTCATAATACTTTGTCCTTCGTAACTTAGGCTGTATTCGTCTTTCCTCACTGCTATTGTTGTATATAGAGTGTTCTCTGTACTTGTGAATATCCTTGAGCATGTGCTTTCCACACCTTTATATGACCTATATATCACCATCAAGGTGCTCTTGCACATAAAAAGAAAAATAAAGATTTGGTGCATTGAAGCAGCCACAGACCAAATGGACAGACCAAACAAGCTTCAAGTGCTCCTGGGGAGAACGATGGAAGAGGTTGGGATTTTGGAGTTTGGTTAGGTTTTTGCCTACCCTCAGGAGAGGGAATTGCTAGTATGCTGTGGAAAATCAGATCCCTAGGACAATGCTTTTGAACAATTCAAGTTTCATCAAAGCAACTGTCAGTCACAATTCTGAATCCCTTGTATTAGGATTAAAACTGTAGAGTCTGTGAAGATCATGGGTACCATGTTTGCCTTGGCTTACTTTGGGGTTCTGGGGAGTCACCGTTGGTTATGCCCCAAGAAAGAGAGAATTCCATTGCCTTGTAGGACAGCCTCTCTTCCTATAAGTAACATTCATGCAGGCCTTCATCAGCCCTTCCTGGTTCAGTTTCAATAAGCAAACATAGAAATAAACAGTTTTGCTTGCTTTGTATATTCTAGTTCTTCCCTCAACCAGTTATTTTTTCTAATCTTTCTACTACCATAAGCAGAGAATTTTTACAGAGTAGAATTGTTCATTTCCACCTCAGCATTTTTTCTTACTTTTGGAATAACTTGGCTCAGCAAATCTGACCTTGAAATGCAGCCCCTCCATCCTACCAAGAAATCTGCAGGAGTGCACAGTGGAGAATGTGAAGTTTCCATTTCTTTGCAAATCCATATTTTCATGGTGAAGGCTATGCTGGCTCCAAAGCCAAAGGGACAGCCTATCAACCAAAAAGAATGATAGATAAGGATTAGGTTTAATACTGGAAAACATTTAGAAATTGAAAGAAAGACTGCATTCATGACAGAAATAAAAGGGGCCATTCTTTGGCAAAACATAAAACAGCATCTGTTGAAACAACTCAAGTTCTGAGCTGCTTTGCATGGCATCCTTTGTTGCCCAAGAATGGCAGCTTCTCCCAGGCCTTTGAGGACATAAAATGATGACAGATTAAGGCCCCATGCCAAGCAGTGAGGAAAAAAAAACCCTCACATTTTGATGTGCAACTACTTGATTCTCAGCCATCTAGAAATACAGAGAGGAGGCTGTCAAGTGCATTTAATGAACTGCTCTGGTAGCGCTGGGTGATTAATTTGCAGTTTTGCCCTCCTCTGTCACAGAGTGCAGAGCACATTACCAGAGCTTTCTGGCTTTGAGGAGAGGATCAACCCCATGTGTGTAATCTACTCCAGGTGTACCACAGTGGGCCCTCTGCCCTTTCTCTTTGGCTCTGCACTCCATTGACATTCTGGAGTGATACATTAGCTTTTTTTTCTGTATGAAATATCCATAGTAACATAGCCCAGAATACTCCCATTCCATCCACACATTTATAACAGCAACTCACCTCTGTCACTATTTTCAACATATAATTTTTTAGCATAAAATAGGGAAAACAAAAACACCATCTTGGTCATGCCTTAACCCAAAGAACTAACTAACTTATGTCTCCTATCACTTGCAGGTTATTAGCAAAGCTTTAAATATACACAACTTCTTACTGTTATTATTACAAACAGAGAGGATGAACTTTTTAAATGGTCAATGTTATTGTCATTTGTGCAGTGTAGAGAAAGTAAAGGGTAAACACAGAAATGTTTCAATATTTCACGTGAATTCACAAAACTTCTCAGATACATCTGATTAAAGAACTGGTAACATTTTATTCTTTTTACATATGAGGTAGCTAATAGATACCAGCCATGTCAAGGGGGAAAATGAGTTGGTTTTACTGCAAGCAGATTTTTATGGCTTTTTCTTTTGATGTCTGAACCATGAAATATGCCAGAGGTTCTTTGTTGCTGTTTATAGTACCTATGCACACTCATAATGAATCGCCAATTTTTACTGCATTTAAGAAACCCCAACAGTAAAACATTTATCTGCATATTGAAAAAGTCCCTTAAACATGCTCTGCATCTGCAAAGAGGCCAAGTCCACGGGTCTTCTTCATTAAGCGCTGGTTCCAAGAATCTCTCTTTTGTCTAAGACTGCAGGATAGGATTTTCATAGTACAGGTTGAGAGACATGACATTTAATTCAAGACTGATTGTCAAAGCACAATTTGGCTTCCCTTGTTTTGAAGATGGATGTTTAAAACACAAAACAACAAAGTCTCAAATGAAGTTGCTTATGCTAAGCCCCACTGCACCAAACCAAGACTTAATTATAGTTCTGGCTCCCCCAGAGGTGGAATTTTAAATCAGTCCATCAGGAATCACCTGATTAGTTTAGGTAGGTAATCTGCCTGCTGGACCCTTGCAGTTTCCTAAAGGAAAGCAATTTTGCAATAACTAATCCACTTTTTGTCCAGTACAGCGTCCTCGCTTTGTTCCCTTCTGCCTAAAAAAGTCTTTCATTTAGCACAGCTCCTCAGAGCTCCTTTCTCTCTGCTGGATTGGATGCTGGCTGACTCACAGATCACTGAATAGAACCGGTGATCTTCAAAATGCACTTCATTGAATTTTTTACCATGAATAATCTAAAAGAAGGAGTATAGGTACTTAATCTTGAGACCTTAGTGATGAGGATCCTAACTTTAATTTCCTTTTATCTCTTCTGACACAGTATAAGAAGTGAAAAGGTTTACTTCATAGGAAAATCTTTGTGGTGGCTTGGTTGGTGGAAGGAGGTTATTTTGGCCCAAAGGTAGCTGTTGGGTAACACGTAGCGACAGATGACACATCAGAGCTGATAGGTGTTTCAAGATCTCAGATCCAGCATGCAATGGAGTGGTGTTACCTAGTTATCCTTGAGAATTGTTGAATGTTGTTACAGGCAGTCCTTGGGTAACGTCGGCCTCGACGTATGTCATTTCGTGGTTACGTCACCATCTCCCATTTACAGTATTTATATAAAAAAAAAAAGAGTTCCATCATTTTGACATATGTACATAAGTGCTTTATGTTTTTTATTATGTACTAGAGGTCTGGTGCACGAAATTCGTGCACAGACGGAGGTGTCCCTCAGCCCAGCCTGCACCCTCTCCAATCTGAGACCCCTCAAGGGATGTCCAACTGTTCGTTTAGGATCGGCCTAAACGGGCAGTTGGACATCCCTCTCACAATCCAGGATTGCTGGCTCCCAACTGCTTGCCTGCCTGCCTTCCTGATTGCCCCTAACCGCTCTGCCTGCCAGCCTGATCAACCCCCAACCACTCCCCTGACAGACTGATTGGTGCCTAACTGCTCACCTGCCAGCCTGATTGCCCCTAACTGCCCTCCTCTGCAGGCCTGGGTCCCCCCAACTGCCCTTCCATGCAGGTGCAATCACCCCCAACTTCCCTCCTCTGCTTGCCTGGTCACCCCTAACTGCCCTCCTCTGCAGGCTTGATCACCCCTAATTGCCCTCCTCTGCAGGCCTGGTCCCTCCCAACTGCCCTCCCCTGCTGGCCATCTTGTGGTGGCCATCTTATGTCCACATGGGGGCAGTCATCTTTGACCACATGGGGGCAGCCATCTTGTGTGTTGGAGTGATGGTCAATTTGCATATTACTCTTTTATTAGATAGAATAGAGGACTGGTGCATGGGTGGGGGCAGGCTGGTTTGCTCTGAAGGGTGTCCTGGATCAGGGTGGGGGTTCCCTTGGTGCGTGGGGTAGCCTGGACATGGGGCCTGTGATTGTTTGCAGGCCAGCCATGCTCCCCAGCGACCCAAGTAGAGGCCCTGGTATCTGGGATTTATTTATCTTCTACAATTGAAACTTTGTAGCCTTGAGCGGAGGCCAGGGCAGGCCAGGGCAGGCGAGAAGCTTGGCTTCCTCCATCCTAGGGGCAACCCAAGCCTCCTGTTTGCTCCAGCTCTTTGGCCGTTGCCATATTTGTTGGGTTAATTTGGATACTTGCTCCTGATTGGCTGGTGGACGTGGCTTGTAGGTGTAGTGGAGGTATGGTCAATTTGGATGTTTCTTTTTTATTAGATAGGATTTACCACAAGTAAAGGTCAGGAATTGTTATCTTTCTTTTCTTTTATTTTTTTTTTTACTGTTTCACTTCATTACTTCTGTGTATGTGCTCCATGTGAGTGGTGTAGATGCTTATGTAGGTGGGTTCCAACTCCAACATAACCCAAGGACCTACTGTACTGAGATGGAAATTACTGCTAATTGGAGAGGGCGATGTGGAGACAATGTTATTCTGGGGCAGGATTTGGAGAACAAAGCCACAGAATCTATTCAGACCCAAATTGAGCCGCCTAAGTATGTGAGCAGAAATGTGGACTCTTGCAGTAAAACTCAGTTACCACGTGCTGTGTGCCCTGGACCACTAGGTCAGCCCCTGCAGCTGTGACTTGGAAGGTAAGGAAGCATGATAGCCTACCTCAGTAAGGCATCTGCCTTCCCTTCTTTGGGGAGCCTTCTCCATTCCTAAAGGGAAAAAGGAGAAATAAAAGAGTGTCACTTACTTTCTTCCCCTGCTAAGAAAGAATATGGTATTTACTTAGGCAAATTGGTTTTCCTACTCAAGAAGAAAGAAGGGCATTTCTTTCTTATTTTACCCGGTAAAGCCTAATTTCACTTTGTATTAGGGACCATTTTTCCCCTAATTACTCATTTAAAAGGCAGATCAATCAAAGTAAAATTTCTAGTAGTTGGTTAAGGGTTTTCTTTTCTGCCTTCTCCTGTAGCTTTATGTAAATATTCAGAACAATTTTTACTAATAAGCACGGGAGGGATTCCAGCAGATGGTCTCTGTAGACATGGTTTTCCAGGAACTTTCTTTTCTGTATGAGCAGCCTACAGAATATGTTCAATATTTAAAAATTCATGTGTTGGAAATGCTAGATTTTAGTGCTCAGCTTTACTTATACTAAAGCGAAAAGAGTGACAGAGTTGGAAGATCAAGGGGTCCACCTGGGTCTTGAATAAGAATATGTCAGGACCCTGGGAAGTGTGGCTCAAATGGCTGGGCATCATCCTGTGCACCAATAGGTTGCTAGTTTCATTCCTGGTCAGGGCACCGGCCCAGATTGTGGGCTTGACCCCCAATAGAGAGCATGCAGGAGGCACCCGATGGATGTTATGTTGTGTTTCTCTCTTCTCCCTTCCACTCTTTCTAAAAAAATCAATGAACTATTCTATTAAAAAAAGAAGAAGAAGAAGAGAACTCTTAACAAGCCTCTGTAGGACTGACTAGCCTAGTAACAACATGGATGACACCTATCTTTTGTTGTTTGGTCTATGAGATGGCCATTGAGTATTTACTTCCACTATGTTCTGTTGTTCTTCATTGAAGAAAAAAAATTACTAAAATATTATTGAAATACTAAAGAAACAGAAAAACATATATCTAACTATATAAATTACAGAGCCAATCCAAGGGGCAAAATAGCAACTCCAAAAACCTGGCGAGGGCCTTAGCCTGGATTTAACGGTATTAGTATTTATTGGATACTTTGTGCCATATACTGTACCTGTCTTATGTCAATTACTATCCTTAAGAATACTGTGTGGTAGCTATTATTATTTTAAATTTTAGATTAAGGTTCTGAGACTCAGAGAGTGTAAAAAAATCATCTTGGCAGTTGCTAAGTGGCAGAGCAAGAATTTGAGCTCAAATGTCTAATTCCAGAACCCGCCTTCTCCCCATCTACCATGCTAAGCTCCACCAGCTAAAATGAGTGAGCAAAGGCTTTGTGTAACTGATTCAACAAAATTGTGTTTCTCTAATTTGAGGTTATTTCTCAAGAGTCCCATCAGATATCTATATTCAGAAAGCCATGGAGAAAGCTAATCCCATATTTTATACTTACAGATAGTGAAGTTCCAGAGGCAAGTTTCAGCGTTAAAACTGGGGTCCAGATTTGTCTTTATGTCCAACCCACTTCTCCCTCAGGATGAAGTCTCAGGCCAGTTTCATGTACACAAAATACTTGCCTGACCTGGACAACTTGTCGGTAAAGGAAATGTGTTCACCAAAGAACCAAGTTTCCTCAGTCTTGGCCTGTGAGGGCAACTGAGGGTCAGAACAAGGCGGCAGTGGATTGTTTCATCAAGCTATTTTGTTAACGTTACATGGGACATCAAGAAATGTCAAAGAGCCTAGACACATAGAAATGTATTTCCTAATCTTCTCAAATAATGGCATTAACCAAAGCCGAAGAGGCTTTGATAGAAGAAAGAATCAATTGTCTAGCCTTGTCATGTCCTAACAGTTAATAACACAAAGGGAATATTCACAGTGGTAAGATACTTTTTCTTTCTTTCAAAAGAGGAGACAACATATTGTAAGATATTTTGCAGAAGTCCTTCCTCACAAAACTCTGTAAATAGTTCTGGTTTTTGAACAAAGTCCAAGTTTTAATTCACAAGACAAATTCATCTTGTGTTTCAGGAGTACTACTTGAATATTTGCACCGTGTCCTGCAACATAAACAAGGAATATGCTCCTTCATCATCACTGTTTGCTAAATGACTGACACCAAGGGCTCACCTTTCAATCTGTAGAACAGTGATTTCTATTCAAATCTGAAATCTAAATATTCACCACAACAGCTGCATCTGACACAGAATTTTCCTCTAGTTCTTATGTTCCAAAGATGTTTTCCCCAGACACCACTATCCTCTGCATTCTAAGTCACATCCAGAAGCTGTTACAATGTAAACTTCTGGCACCTGCTCTTTATGGACATACCCTTTCATCATACCTCTTCTACTTTTCCATCAGTGAACTCTGAAATGAGTTCATATTCATAAGTGTGTAAAAGACAACTTAATGCTCTCTGTATGATGTCATCATTTTATTTGGAGAAACCAAAATATTTGAAAGTGAGATCTTCAAATCTTAGCTGACAACAATTTATTTACCATAAGCAATGAGGAAAATTTAAATATTAGAACAAATGATAGCAAAGAATGGAAATTTTTAGACAGAAACTTTCTGTATTAGAAAATCTGTCACCCTTCTTAATAGGAAATGACGCAATTTCAACAACAGACCATCAGGAATTTTTTGTGGTGGTCCTCTTTATGGACTTTTGGGATTTTGGTAGCCATTGATTGGACCAGAAAGCAATTATATTTAGATTTTTTTCTTTGATTAGTAAAATTATTTTTAAAATATTATATGTAAGCACTTAACTGAGATGTTTCAAAATGATTATTTTGTAATGGTGTATCAAGATAAGCAAATGTATGTAGTTGTCTCACTTTGGTCTCATTTAACTCAGAGACTCTAGATACAAGCTACTTTTGTATACCAGCTTCAGAGATGATACCCTGTCAGAAGTGAATGTTTGTATATAAGCCCAACTCCAAATAATTCTAAATCAAAATTCAGGTAGGGGAAAAATTTCCCCCCAATTTCCTCAATACATTGAGACATGTATTGTTTCCTAGCGCATGGCAGAGTGCTTTACTACATTTTGGCTACATCTATACATCACATGTGAAATAAACCCCACTGTGCTCTCTATGGCCTCTTCATTTTGAACATCTAAAAATTGATGTGTTTTACTGAGGAATTAATTTGACTTTAGCAATTGTTACTTATTGGCAAAAATAAACAGATCCAGCTCATGTTGTGTCCCAACTCATCAACAGTTTGCAGCATAGTTTGCCTTATTGTGTAATATTGTATTTTAGTGATTGGAAAATGGGCTATTTTTCAAAGTCAAACCTAAAACTGATGTTAATTAAAAAAACAACAACACTCCAGACTTTAGAAGTTTCTGATTAGTGTGTAAAAATATGGAATAAACGCACCTTAGCAAAGAAAGCAAATAAAAAGGAAAAGTCTTGATTTTGAATGTATTTATTCACCCTATTTTGTTATGGTTTGTTCTAAGTAAATGTATATATTTTAAGACATTCTTTAGAATTTGCTGTCTTTAGGAACATTCTTTGGAGCCCTCCTAATGGAGGGTTTGTTATATGCTGCCAATGTAAGATGCCAAGGAAAGAAGGGACTCCTTGCCTCCAAATGTGGGAGGAGATCTTGGAGTCCCCTTAGCAACTGAAACACAGAACTCTCCTATTGTGTGTGGCTATTTGGCAGTTGGGTGCTGCCACTCAAGCTTTCATTCACACTAAGGCAGTTCCAGATACAGAGCAGAGCCCAGACTGTTTCTCTGTCCTACTTGGTAATAATTAAACATTTCAGCTAGAAACCTCTTCACTTGAGCAGAAAAGATCAGTTTGCATCATCACTGCAATGTCAACGTTTCTTGGAAAGTGTAGGGTACACACACACACCTCTCTTATTTGCTATTTTCTTTCTTTCTTTTCTCTCAAAATGTTTACCATGCTGTGGGCAAAAACTTTCTCTTCTTTGTTCTCATTTTTTTTTGTTTTGTTTTGTTTGTGCTTTCCTTCAAAATGTCAATTTGAAAATTTTCAACTACTCTTCTGAAACAATAAAGGCTAATTTTCTCTTTAAAACTAAATCACAATATTTACTGAAAAGGCTCTGTGTTTGCCAAATTTGGACACTAAAAAGGAACAGAATTATTTCAAAAGCTATGTGTAAATAAAAGGCAATTGGCAAGCATCCTGTGTAAAATGAAAAGACCCCAGGCCTATTCGACCTTGGGAAAACTAAAGGAGCTAGACAAGCCACAATATTTATTAATTTTACAAACTAAAAGACACTCTTATTACCTGTGGGCCTGCATTTCAGCCTCAACAAAGCAAACCAGCCAAATGAATGTTAACATTAGACACATTTAAAACTATTATAAGAATCATTAACATCTAATATTTTCTAGGCTATTCAATTCTTGCCAGTGTTTTCAATTGTATAACAGTAGCATTGTCATTACTGATTTAGTCAGTATCTCCATGTTTGCAGATTATTTTAAAAAGGAGTCCAGGTAGATAAGGTAAATAGAACAAATTATTAGACTGCTAATTTGCATTATAAAACAATAGATAAAAACATTATGTGTTTTATTAAGCCAAACATAGATGTCTAAACATAGTTTCAGACACATCTAATTCTTTATCTATCTATATATCCATCTGTCTGTCGATCCATCTGGCTCAATTAATCTGGTGCTCAATTAACCTGTGTGCTCAGTGCACCATATTGTAACTTCTCAGGTGGTGAAGTACTTGAAGCTATCATTCATCTTCATTTTTTAAAATTTATGTTTTATTCATAGATATTTAAATACATGAAATGTACAGTGCTAGGAAGGAGTCACCTTGTGTGTGTGTGTTTTTTTAAATCACAAGTAAGTAATACATTGAATTACTAAAGTTATCATTCAGATAGTAGTAGATGCAAAAAGGTTAAAATATATAGCATAACAAAAAAATTAATTGGGCAATAGATTCATTCTATAGAAATGGTTCTCAAAGTATGGTCAGGGAACCCCTGGGGTTCCTAAAACCCTTTCAAGGGTTAATGAGGTCAGAGCTAATCTCAAAATAAACCAAGATGTTATTTTCCTGCTTCACTCTCATTCGCTCAAAAATGTACGATGAAGTTTTGCAGAGAGTACAAGAAGTGTGAGATAATAGACTGAATAGAGAAACAAGACTGAGAATCCAGCTGTCTTCTATTAAGACCAGACAATAAGGAAATTTTTAAAAATATAAAACAATGCCATCCTTATTTTTTGTGTTAATAAACATAGTTATTTTTCATAAGAATATGCATTTGGTCAACAAGTAATGAGATTATTGTTATTTTAAGTAAATTAAGAATTAAATGTTGAAATGTTACTCTATTTTAATTACTAATATAAACATCAACCAATATAACCCACATTTTGGAGGCCCTCAATAATTTTTAAGCATGTAAAGGAATTCTGAGACCAAAACACTTGAGATTGCTATTGTACAGTTTAGAAATCTCAATTTAGCTTTAAAGCCTCATTTACTAATTTTACCATAATAAAAATTAGTGTGGCACTTGCTATAAAAGTCTCAAAAATAACTCTTCGGCAAGATTAAATACATGTTTCTTATTGTATTAATTGCTAATCAACAATATATAACCAACAGAATAACTTTAAATATTTTATATGATTCATTCCACGTCTTCCATTCCTGGCCCCTGACTCTTTCTGGATCTAACTTTGCATGAATGCTAGTGTACTAGGGGACATCTTGCTTGGTATATAATATGCATCTAATATATTTTCTGACTTGATGTAAAGTAAGTCTACTTCCTCACTGAAGTTTGACTGAACTCTTAAGCTTATTTCTTGTTTTGTTTTATGATTACCATGATGACCAATAAAACTAGCTTGGCAGGCATTGGTTAACAGGACTCTCTGGAACACCCTAAATGGCTTAAATCCTAGATCTAATGCTGGCTCCCAAGTGAACATGCCCAGTTCTTTAACCACTCTGTGCATGAATTTCCTCATCTGGACATTATGAATAAAAATAAAACTTTTTAGGTAATAACCTGATTGCTGTACAGAATAAGTTAAAATTTAGCTTTAAATTTTGTAAAATATTTCAAACTAACTTACCATATAATAAATATTTATAACTAACTTACCATGTAATAATAAATGCTATGTAAAGTTGACTCAGTAAAATATCTAATTTTAACTACTGCTCAGAGCAAGGGAATGAATACTGATAAGTTGGTTTTCAGAGAAAATTTTGCTATTTAGATAGATCTAGATACTTGAACACCTTTAATTCCATGTCCATTCCCATTAAGAGTAGCATGAGAAATAGGACACTGATAATGCTGAGAGGAAAATGGCAGCCAAACACAGATCAGAACATAGATACAAAAGCTTAGAAGAAATTCAAACATATTCAGCAAACATAGCATAGATAGGACAACAGATGAAACTGTCTGACCTATTTGAGCTGGAATAGAAAATTAGGTGACGCCTTCTGATTTGAGTTTATTTTTAAATGAGATAAAGGCAGACATTGTCTTAAATTATCATTAATATGATCATCTTTCCAATTCTAGCTACTCTTTAGAAAATGTTTTTAATTAAATACATAGAATCATGTATCATAGTCTAACTAAAAACAAAAAATTAAAAAAAATTCTAGATCTCTCTTTCACCCTTTGGCTTCTGCAATTTCACTTGGGTTGATTTTCTAACTCATATTTTCCAAGAAGATAAATCCCCCTTCTACTTGCCAGACCCTCAGTCCAAAAGATGTGGACACAATGCAGAATGGATGGACTGGACTTATCAATACTGGAAAGAGTTTAGCATCCTTCAGTTTAATTGTCATCCTGCCAAACATCCCAGCTTTTCACAACCAAAGCAATGCCTAATTCCCAACTTTATAGTTTTGTCTTGTTTTTTTTTTTTTCCTTTAAGCTATCTGAATTCAAATGATTAGATGAAATGGAGTGCATAACCAGAAAAAGTTTTATTTAATCAGCTCTGATTAACTCATCTATTCATCTATTCATATTTTACCATGTGGAATGATATTGGGAAAATAAAATCCTTTTAAATTAAAAATAATAGAAAAGGTGCGTTTCCCTTGAAATGGGTTATAGACTAAACTTTGCTGGCATCTTGTCATTTGTCATGGGATTGGAAAGTTCTCTGGTCTAGCCTGTATTAAGTGGCTGCAGTAAGAAAGAAAAGAACACCCTCATCTTGTTGACCATCTCACTCCACAGAGCTTAATGCTAGAGAAGCACATTTAGCTTTACAATGACAGTTCATTGGAGGTTATCAATAGTAAGAATATATAGCTTTGTAGATATTATTAAAACTTAAATTTAAAATCTAAAAAACAAAACAAAACTCTGAAATACAAATATTAAAGTGTGTCAGTACTTAGGAAAATAAATTGAGGTTTTTTGTTGTTGTTGCTGTTTTTAATGCTTAAAATGGATGATTAAACCTCAATGTGTATCTTTTTTTCTCGTGGATGTTTAGGTAGGTGAACTCCAAGAAGAGCCCATTTCTATGATAGCTGTCAAATGCCTTTTAGTTTATATCATTTGTGACCAGAGGTCCTGCTATTCAGCACTGAGCATGTTCTCTTTAGATTCCCATGCTGTGAGCTGCAGTGTTTGGGGAGGATACAGCCCAGAGCAGCTTGTGGAGAAATTAGGGGACATTACAGGGAGAAGCTGCTCATCCCTTGGCTCCTGTGTTACTGCCAGCACAGCACCTCCTTCCTCCTCAGTTTTGTTACCACACTGAAATAGCTTTCTGATATAGCTTTACCTCCATGCAGAACTGTCAATCATTTGTTCTGCCGTGGTCCATAGGGAACCTGAAGCAAACTGATAATGTTGTTTTGACATTGTGTGACAGGAAAGGTCCATTTTACAAAGTGACATCATAAAACCAAGAGCTTTGCATCTCTCTCTATCCCTTTCTTTTACTCTTAAATCCAAACCAAATCAAACCTGAAAATTCTTTGCAATTCATTCTCCTTCACCAATATGATAGAAAGCAGGCTTGACTATTACTTTGAGGGGGGGAGGGGGGTAACTATTTAAGTTACCAGTGATGGACAAATTGAAGTAGAATTTAGCTGCAGAAGAATAATTAAAAATAAAGCTTTATTAAGTACCTGAAATAAAAGCACTGAGGGCAAAAACATGAACTAAACAAGAAAACTGTAAAAAAATAAAATTAGGCATGTCATCTTTGTTCCGTTTAGTGCCAGTGAGAAGTTCCCTTGTTAAAGAAGCGTTTTCACGCTGGGCTTGTGGACCAACAGTGAGTAAGCAAGGATCTTCAGCCAAGCATTTCTGGACAGAGCTAGTTACGGGAAAGAAGATTTCCCTCAAGCTTAACAATGTCTGTCCTCTGAATCTGGGCAAATGTTTCTGAGCACATTCCCAATGGTCCTTTGCTTTACATCATGATGAAATCACACTGCGACAGCCCAGAGAGGAGTGCAGAGCATATTTACAGATGGGCCAGCTGACACGCATTTGTTGACTTCAAGAAAATGCACTGAAGGGCCGGTACTTACTGCACTCAAACAGAAAAGGGAGAAATTTCAAGATTATATGAAAGAAAGGATGGTCCTCACACTATTTATATCTCCATTAATCTCCCCTTATAAGAGAAAACCAGTAAATTATCACCAAGATAGGTTTTCCAAAGAAGAAAATTTTCCAAAGGATTATAGATACTTAAACTATATTAAATGCCCAATAAATTCATGAGTAAAATAGAAAAATATATGGAATTATTGCCAAGGTAGTCAAATTTAGAAAATTGTATCTTTGGGAATATACAATTAGATAACCATAGCATGCACAAAGACAGTTCATTTAATTAGCTGATAAAATTAGTAAAAATATTACTGATTGATACTGATATTTGTCTTTATTGAATCTATATTCCTCAATTTGATATATAAACAGTGTAAATTGTATAGTTATACAAGAGTGTTAATTTTTTATTAAATTTTAACAGTACTTAAAGAAAATTTTAAAAATGTATTCTTTTCATGTTGCCAATAAAGAAACTGAAGCCAGAAGTGAATAAGTAACTTTTTCAGAGTAGCAGAAATAGTCCATGGCACAGTTAAAAGTAGCTCTCAGGACTTTAGGGTCCTTCTAAAAGCTCTGCTAAAGATCATATTTTGATGTTGATTCTCTAAGTTAAATTAAAAAGCTATTTTGATCAACTAAACACCATAAAAGATTTGTATAAAAACCTAAACTATCAAGGGATATTTATTATTCTCTCTCTCCCTCCCTCCCTCCTCTCTTGATATATATATAATGCTCTAGCTCTATCTGTCTTTATCAATCCCTATCTCTCCTATTGTAGAAATCATGTTATTTCCCATCAGTCATCTGCTAGAATAAGGATAAGTAGGAATCAAACTCTACAAGGGAAAATATGAAAATAAGCCAAACCTTCAAATATAAGGTATTTCATTAGTACAGTTTTTCTTTGTTTTCTTGATACCTCTGCAGTGTTCATACCCTCCAGGTCAGGTGTGTTTGCAGTTAATGACCATTTGGATCAGGACCCTCAGCCTTTCCTGAGGCCTTCAGGTTCTTCACTCTGACATTAGCTGACAGACTCAGCAGCTCAGAGAACATTCTTACATGATAGAATTGCCCAGTCAGTAGAAGCTTCTCTGCTAATAAACATGCCGCATATTATGAGGTACTTGTCCAAAATTTTAATGACCCAAATCCAGTCTCCTCACACTAGAAACCTGTATAAACTTGGGAGGTAACCACAGTGTCAGATTTTATTGCATATATCACTACCACACATTGCATCCACAAAACTCTATTGAATAACTACTTAGTTCTGGATGTAAGGTTTGAGGACTCAAATAGAATGATAACATTTTAAATTTTTTTTATTTTTTGTTTTTAGAATGGATATCTTACCTTCTGTTATTTTCTCCAAAAACCTTTTTATTTTAGATTTTTTTAAAAAGGTAGAAAAATATATTTTGAAATTAACTTTTTTTTCCTTCTTATT
This sequence comes from Corynorhinus townsendii, assembly GCA_026230045.1. Classification (NCBI taxonomy): domain Eukaryota; kingdom Metazoa; phylum Chordata; class Mammalia; order Chiroptera; family Vespertilionidae; genus Corynorhinus; species Corynorhinus townsendii. The sequence continues at coordinate 146,488,150 of JAPDVU010000002.1, read as the reverse complement.
GAATTTATTGGGATGACACTGGTTAACAAATGTATACACAATTCCACAATCTATACACTGTATTATGTGTTAATCACCCAAGTCAAGTCTCTGTCCATCACCATTTATACCCGATTTACCCTCCACCGCTTCCCCCTACTCCCCAGCAATCACCACACTGTTGCTTGTGTCCATGCATTCTTTTTTCTTTTGCTCAATCTCTGCCCCAACTACCCCCCAAATGTCAGCCTGCTCTCTATCTATGAGTCCATCTCTATTTTGCTTGTTAGTTCATTTTGTTCATTAGATTCCACATATGAGTGAAATCATATGGTACTCGTCTTTCCCTGATTGGCTCATTTCACTTAGCATAATGCTTTCCAGGTCCATCCATGCTGTTGCAAAGGGTAAAATTTCCTTCTTTTTTATGGCCCAGTAGTATTCCATTGTGTAAATGCACCACAACTTTTTTATCCATTCATCTACTGATGGGCAGGAATATAGGCTGCTTTTGATTACAGCTGTTGATATCAAATTCATAATCCCAACCAGTTTGTGTATAACAATCTATGTCACACTGAGGTTATCAGCTGCTTTCCAAAAGTTTCTGTTACACCACCTTTCTTTAAAAAAGACCTACATTAGTTTGATAAGGACTGCTTTCATCAAAAGTAAAAATCCTCTTGGGTTTCCTTTCATTACTAATGTAGGTCTTTCCTAAAAGCAGTGGCCTGTTAAGAACTTTGGGAAGCAGGGTATACTCTTTGCTTTATGCCAATTCAGCTTATGAAAGTTTTTTTTTTTTTTTAATTTTATTTTATTTTTATTGTTTTAAGTATTACAAATAGTAGTACATATGTCTCCTTTTTTTTTTCCCCTTTGATCTCCCCCCGACCACCCCTACCCCCCAGGACATGCCTTCACCTGCCCACCCTCCCCCCCCCACCCCAGTGTCTTATATCCATTGGTTGTGCTTATATGCATGCGTACAAGTCCTTCGGTTGGTCTCTTACAGCCCTCCTCGCCCAACCACCCCTGTCTTCCCAATGTAGTTTGACAGTCTGTTCAATGCTTCTTTGCCTCTGTATCTTTTTCCCACCATTTCTTTCCTTTAAAAAGTTTTGCCTTTTTTTCACAGAAATGTTCTGCTATTGGATATTGTGGGAAACCTGTAAACTATACCAAATAGAAATGGTCCCAAATAGTAACAGCCAATGTTTCACAAACCTAGAAAAGTCTTCATATATTAAACAACACATTGATGGACTTTGTAAATGAAAGGGTAGATATTCATTATGGATGGAGTTTAAAGAGAGAAACAACACTTGAATATTACCTTGTGTGAGTTTTTGTTAGTTGTTTTTTGTTTTTTTGTTTTGTATCTGGAAATATCATCACTTCTCTTCAATGGGATAGAATTGCTTTTGGAAACAGACTGTTTGAATAATGAAAATCAGAAGTCTTGAGACTGTGGCAGAGGAATAAATTGGAATTTGTGAGATTTTTGTACATCCCTCACATGACTGGTTCTTGGGATGTACCGTTTCTGTCACTGGTCCACTTCTCTCCCCTTCACATTAACTTTGCCTTTGTGTTTTGCATAGAACTGAAGCTCGTGACTGATTTCCCACTCTGTTACCTGAGAGCTTTACCAATAACTGCTCCCCTGTCATCCCTCCTGCTTTTAAGACAAGTAAAATCAACCAGTATGACAAAAGATGCTCAAAAACAAATCTCTTAAAATAAGAGAAGTGAAGTGAAAAAGATGGAGGCTCTGTGCTCTGATTCCCTATTTTATGCATGGAGCAAAGTTACGCTGACTGCCCAGCTGGATTTTAAGGTAATGTTTCCCAGGGCAGCCTTCATTCAGCAAACTGAAATAATAGAAACCTTTCTCCCTACAGGGGAAAAAGTTACATCATTCTCAGTTTTCATTATTTTCCACATATATTTATGCGCAATAGTTTGGTGTCTGCTACTGCTTGTCCTCTAGGAAATCTGGTGTTAGCAAAATTTACAGGGGTCATATAAAAATCACACCAGCAAACCCTCATGACAATATTCATCCACTGTTTGAGAGTTTTCTCTGTACTTCATGCTCCACATGCATTCACTTAAATACAACCCTGATGATCAGTATATATATGAAGTTTATATGCCTATACCCTCACTTTATCTGTAAGAAAAAATAAAGTTAGACCACATTAGCTGCTAAAACAGGAAAATCTTAACATTTTAGTGGCTAAACCAATAGAAAGGTATTTGTCTTATATACAAAGTCCAGTGAGAGTGCTGAGTGGATAGTTTTCCTTGCAGTGATTCAAGACTGGAGATCTCTATTGTAGCTCCTCTATGTTCAACACATGCTTCCAAAGTCACTGTGGAAATCAAAGAAAGGTGAGAGGAGGCACATCTGTTTCTTAACCCTGTCCGCCTGGAAATGATACACTTCATTCCTTCTCACCTTCCACTAGTGATAACCAGTCATATGGCTTCATACGGAAGGATTGGGAAATTGAGACCATGACATAGAAGTCTCTGCCTGACAATATCTCCATACCATGGACAAGGAGCATAAACCTTTCATGGAGAAATGGCCATTTCTGCTAGAGAAAGGATAAACTATTTCCTCACAGCACTCTTTAGTAATTAGTGAAACTGGAATTTAAACCCATCTTTAAACCCAGACTTGAGCTCTGCACTTTTGAAAGTATGGTTTATGATTTACTGGATCCTCCACTGTCTTATATGTAAATCCTTATGGTTGAAACTATATATAGTATAGTGATATTATAATAATAACATATATTCTATGGCATTCTGCAAATAGCCCCATTACTTCCTAAAATTCTGCACCTAAAATAATTTTGACAACTTCTATTATAGAGTAGAGTAGGCATGCTCTAAAATTTTATTAGGTGTCACAAAAATACATAATTTTCAGTATTTTCAGGACACAGTTTTCAACATTTTACCTATAGCATTCTAGCATAAAAAGGAATTTAAATGTATAGTTTGCCAAATCAAATATTATTCAATTGTGCTTTATCTTTTTGCTATATCAATCTTATTTGATGGAGTCAAATGTGATCTAGAACAGACTTGTTTTTCTTATTACTGGTTTTTCTAATATAAAATTTTACAAAGGCAAGTTCCTTATAAAATTTTAATGTTGGAGGAAACTGCCCTCCACCAATAAGCTTTTATTATTCATTTCAAAGTACATCAGAATAAAGAAAACCACTTGCTTGCCATTGCCCAACAGCAATGGAGAATTGTAGAAACCAAGAAGATGGAAAATGTATAAAAATGTGGAAAGACAACAGTAGCCTCCTCCCCTGTTCTTTAAACAAAACACCCTGACAGAATTTCTATATCTATTGCTAAGTAAATTGAGCCTCTTTAAATTTGTGAACAAAATAAAATTGCTACATAGCTCTTTAATTCAGCAACTTTAATTTTCCATGTATTAATTCAAAAATGCAACTGACCTGGTACTGCTGACTGATAGTCTATACCAAAAATAATCTCTGAGATCAGTGTTTTGCTATTTCTCACCTTTACTTTTCTACTAATAACAACATAATTATAATTTCTAAATTAAATGCAGCAGTGATTTATACATATTTTGTAATTCACATGGAAAAGTAAAAATCTATAATAACTACTAATATTGTTTCCCTAAATGTAAGAAATGAAGAGAAATATAATGAAGCCATAAGCAGAAAATTAACATGTTTCAACTATTAACATTAATACATAGTCATCAATTCTAGTTAACAAACATTTGAGCACTGACCATGTCCTATGCATTGTGATAGGGCCAAAAAAAGCAAAAATAATATGTTGTTTGTCTCTTCAAGATGCTTAACAATGTAGTTCTGGAAAATATATGCAAAAATACTTCAAAAAACAAAATACCAATAACATTCATTAATGTAGCTCTTCTTATGGGTCACAAGTAGGCCAAATCTTGGAAGGGGTTGTATATTTCTATCATTACAGAGGTCTGAAAGTGAATCATTAGATGCAATCCACTAAAAAGTACACAGTAACTAAAATATTGAGAATCAGGTTGAGGTTCCTTATTGTACTGATTTATAGCCATGAGACTGAGGAAGGTGCCACACTTGCAATGGTCCCATCATTCCTATCTTATGGAATTTCAGAAAGAGCTCTACCTACAAGTGATGGTGATAAATCAGAAGTTCAGTTATCACAGATTATAATTATCCAACCATCCACCACTCTCAATTAAGCCACGTAATAAATATGGGTTAGAATGCTTGACTTAGATAGAAGGAGAGGTCCTTCTTTGGCTTTCAGTTTACATGTCCAGCAAGCTGCTGAGCCCAAATTAATGAGAAACCCAAGGCATGAACGCAATTATGTGAGATGAAGATGTCTCATCCTCACCCTGAGTCAGGCCAAAGTCTGTGGCTTTTACTATGTAGAAAAGAGACTGAGACAGAGAGTGGGGCAAGCATATCAACTTGCCACACGGAAATGAGGGAAAATATGACAGGGCCACATTCATGCACACTGCTTTTTAACAGCATTATCCCTCTGCTACAGAATGGGCGATTTCTGGTTTTAGATCTGACTAAAGAAGCAATTCTTATGTGTGGTGGGGTAAACAGAAGAAATGTGAGCAGTGTAGGAATGGTTTAGTAGAGAAGAGAGAACTTTCCTAAAATTTAAATTCTGCTATGCCCTATGTTCTAGAAAATGTTTCTGAGGAAAATTTCAATAACTATTTGTCTTAATAAAAATAATGTGTATCATGATAGAGTATCCTTAAAGCCAAATACCTCACAGCTGCTCATAGGCCTAGATCTGACCCCAGCCCCGGTCACTGGCTTGCACCACTGTGTGTGCCTACCTGTAGCACTGCCTATGCACGCTCCAGGCCCCTACTGCTGGTATGGGCCTCCACTTCCATGTGCACACCATAGCTAGCCCCTACAACCACATGAATGCACATTGACAACCAAGTCCCTTGAGCTACATATTCACGAGAATCCAGTCTCTACTCCTGTAATAGGCCTGTAATGCTGAGCATGCCAGCAGCTAGCCTGTGCAGCCACAAAACTGCAGGCCACTGACCCCAATTCCAGTCACTGGCCACCACTGCTGTGCACGTGCCTGTAGCTACCCCCTATAGCTATATGATTACACACCAACAGCTCAGCCCCCTGACTTTTGTCACTGGCCTGCACTATTGTATGTGCCTATAGCTAGAATTTATAGTTACGCACCTGCACAACACTAATTCAAACTTCCTTCACTGTTTTACACCACTGGGCAGGTGGCTAGCCTCTGTAGCCATACAAGTGCAGACTAACAGCCCAGGACTCCACAGCTGCTTGTGTACCTGAAGTAGGCCTCATACCCTGCCTCGGGCATATGCCAGAAGCCAGTCCCTGCAGCTGGTCATGTGCACATCACTGGTTCCAGCCACCATTGCCGCTTGCCCGAGTTCTCACTGTTGAGTCTGGAGATATCACTAAGGACCAAAATAGCTGTTGCAGTCACTGCAGACCTCTTGAAGTTCTCACTGTCAAGCTTCATACAATTGTCAATATCTTACACACCAGCTGCCTGAGCCAACAAGACACCATGCCTCTTCAGATCTGGAGCCACCACACACCCTACACTTGTCACACTGCACCATTAGACACATAGCCACATCATGTTCCAGCATACCCCACCCACATGTGAAGGACTTTCCTTATCAAAGTCAGTTCATTAAGTCTGTATTTGCTTCCTCAAATACACAGATGCATGTGAGGCTATAGGGATCATGAAGAATCAAGGAAACATGACACCACACACACAAAAAAAAAAATACACACAATAAACTGAAAGTTTAACTGACCACAAAGAAACGGAGATCCATAAAGTGCCTGACAAATAATTCAAAATAGTTTCTTTAAAGAAGCTCAGAAAGCTACAAGAGAACACGGATAAACAATTTAACAAAATCTGTAAAATAATATAAGAATAAAACAACTTAACAAAAAATAGAAAGCATTAAAATAAAAAGAACCAAGCCCTAGCTGATTTTGCTCAGTGGATAGAGTGTGGGCATGTGGACTGAAGGGTCCTGGGTTCTATTCTGGTCAAGGCCATATGCCCAGGTTGCGGGCTCAATCCCCAGTGGGGTGCGTACAGGAGGCAATCAGTGATTTTCTCACATTACTGAGGTTTCTATCTCTCTCTAACTCTTCCTTCCTCTCTGAAATCAATGAAAATATTTTTAAAAAATAACCAAACAAATTTTGGAGCTGAAATTACAACGACTGAACTTAAAATAAAATGAAATCATACAGAACTTTAACAGTAGACTTGATCAATCAGAATAAAGAACTTGAAGCCAGGTCATTTGAAAACGCAGGCGTTTCACACCGCCCCAGCCACTCCGGGCCCCAGGACAGCATGGGAAGGTAGAAAGGATGCTTCAGGGAGAGCGAAGGCAGAAAGGCGGCTCTGGGCTGGAGCAAAGGCTATGCTGGCAGCCAGGGTAAGGAAGGCCCATTCTGCACGAATCTTCGTGCATCGGGCGTCTAGTTCTAATATAAAAGTTAAAAGATGAAAGAATTAAAAATAACTATGGCTATAAAAAATTGTTAATGGACACACAATATAAAAAATATGTGAATTGTGACACCAAAACATAAAATATGTTTTATGGGTACTGAGAGAAGAAAAGTATTGATCTTTTTATGCAAACACAGTTAAGTTACCTGCTTAAAATAGACAGTTAACATATGTTTTATGTAAGTCACATGGTAACCACAAAACAAAAACCTATAGAAGATACATTGAAAATGAAGACAAAGAAAATCAAAGCATGCCAGTATATCAAATCATCAAATAAGGAAAACAGCAAGAGAAGAAAAAGGAAAAAAATATATCTACAAAACTCCCAGAAGAAAATTAGCCAAATGGCAATAATAAGTTGTAATCTATCAATAATTACTTTAAATGAAAATAGATTAAATTCTCCAATAAAAACACAGAGTAGTTAAATGGATTTAAAAAACAAGACCCAGATATATGCTGCCTACAAAAGACTCACTTCAGTTTAAGAACACCCATAGGCTCAAAGTCAGGAAATAAAAAAGATAATTCTGTGCAAAATAATAAACTTGGACCCTTATAATATACCATACATGAATATATAACTCAAAATGGATAAGGACTTAAATATAGGACCTGGAACTATGAAACTCTCAGGAGAAAAAATAGGAAATAGCTCTTTGATAGTAGTTTTAACAATGACTTCTTGGCATTGACATTAAAAGCAAAGGCAACAAAAACAAAAATAAAAGAGTATGACTACATCAAATTAAAACATTTCTGCGCAGCAAAGAAAATAACCAACAAAATAAAAAGGCAATCAATGAATGAGAAAGTATTTGAAAACCATATGTCTGGTAAGGGTTAACACTCAAAATATGCAAGAAACATATAACTCAATAGGGAAAGAACAAGTAACCCACTCTTAAAAAATGGGCAAAAGATCAGAATAGACATTTTTTTCAAAGAAGACTTAAATGATCAAGAAACATATTAAGAGATGCTCAACATCACTAATCATGAGGAAAATGCAAATTAAAACCACAATCCAATAGTCAAAATATAAGTGTTAGTGAGACTATCTAAAAGAAAGAATTCTGGTGCACTGCTAGTGGGAATGTAAACAGGTATAACCACTATGAGAAGCAGAATAGAGGTTCCTCAAAAACATAAAATCAGAACTACTCTATGATCCAGCAATCACCACTTAATTGATTGTGGCAATTATTTCACAATGTATACATTTATCAAAACATCACACTGGACTCCTTAAATAAATACATTTTTAATTTGTCAGAAATCAATAAGTGCATTTAAAAAATAATGTCAAAGTTCAGAAGAACATTTTCATTTAGAAGACCAAACAATTCACCAATCAATCCCTCTCCTTTCTGAGTACTTAACCAAAGTACTCCATTTTTCTTTCAAGATTTTGAAGTAAATATTTGTTAACTTACCACTAGCCATCTCACCCAATTCATTGACTCTCTTGTAAATTTAAAGAAATAATTCCCAGAATTGTTATCACCACATAGTTCATTGATTAAGAGAGGATGTTAGATCTGGCTAGACTGCATTTCAAGATAATTATAGTCAGTATGTTGACTAAGTGAGAAGTATTGGAAACAACTCATCACTGTTAGCTCTGTATAGTAGAATTGGAAAAAAAAATGTTTTCTGAGCCTGAGAGAGAAGAAAAGGTGAGGAAAGGAAGCAAGGCTACTGTCTATAGTGCAATAGAATGGCATCTGTCTAACCTCAGGAAGTTACACAATGGATGATATTAGGATACAGCTATGTAAGTTTTTTCAATGCATTAAACATTTTACTCCAACTCAAAACCTCCAGGGCCTTGTCATGACCAGACACTTCCAGGAAACGACTGGGGTGACTGATCACATGTCTGTGTAACTAGGGGGAGGCAGTGCAATGTTCATTTTCGACGTGCGGCCTTTCTTCGTGCTGCAGGGTTTGCTCCCTTGTCAATATCCTCAATAGCACTTCCCTGGATGTTACTTATTGCTTAATGAAAAAACAGATTGCTCTGCCTAGCATCTAATAGTTGTTAATATCCTAATAACATTAACGTATGCAATATTGAGCTGAATTGTAAGGCTGACAAGAGCCTACGTGTGTGGAAATGTAATTACAGTGGAAGTTCAATGATAAATCACCGCAGTTTCTCTCTGCCTTAATAAACCGTCAGGCACTACCAAATAAAGCAGAAGCAATTAAGGAAAGCAACAGGATCTTGGGCTAAGGGACAGGAGTGATGGAAGAAATAGAACCTCCGCACCCCCAGAATAGCTTACATAAACTGCTGGTACTTAACAGCTGTTGAACTCTGATCGGCAGGAACATCAGCCTCCTCATTCATCCACCTAGAATATGCCATTTTGATTTCTCATAGGAGGGTACAGTATTTTCAGCTATGATAAAGTACCTTAGACATCTGAACAGTTCATTAAATTCCACCTTTTTACTTCAGTGTTCCCCACAGTATCTCTTTAAAGAGGTTATTTCTAAAACACTAATATTTAATTTAGTTTTATTCAAAGGCAGGGAATCCTCTATTTCCAAGGTGTTTCAGCTATAATTGTTAGAATGGATAGACAATTATGCAGAGGGTGCAATGGATAGGAACCATGTTGCTGAATAGAAAATAGCAAAGTATTTGGTGTGTGACAAATAGCAAAGGATTTGGAGAATGCATCTTAATATCAGGGAGACTTTGTACAAGTTAGTTAAACTTCTTTGATACCCCACTGTATGGTTTGTAAAATGAGAATATTAATTAATAATACTTATTCCATAAGATTGTTTGGGGGAAAATTAAAGAATACATTAAACCTCTGAATTGGTACAATTCCTGCCACCTATAATGTACTTAGTTCATGCTTGTATTAGTAGTAGTCTATTATTATATCATCACCAGCTATATATACATATATATATATATATATATGTATGTGTGTGTGTGTGTGTGTGTGTGTGTGTGTGTGTGTGTGTGTTTACCCCATACCCCACACCCTCAGCCATTTGCTAGACATTGTTCCTGTTGCCAGGTTAATGATAGGATTACATAGCATCTGGACAGACAAGATAATTATAATTATACTAGAGGCCCAGCGCATGATTAAATCGTGTGCCTGTAGGGTCCTCTAGGCCTAGCCTATCTTCAGGGCTATGTCTGCTGCCCAGTGATGCCTTTCATGCTCTGCAGACACTGCCAGTGCCCCACAATGCTCCACAGACACAGCTGGTGCCCCATGGGGTGTGTGGGGAGGTCCCAAGAGGTGCTCCAGCACCTCCTGGTGACTGGTTGTTTGGTTATTCTGCTGTTACAGCATGATGACCACAGACCTTTTATGATATAGATTAGAGGCCCGATGCACAAAATTCGTGCAAGAGTAGGCCTTTCTTCCCCCGGCTGCTGGCACCGGCTTCCCTCTGGCACCCGGGACCTGGGCTTCACTCTCAGCCTCAGCTTCGTCCAGAAGGTCATCCGGAAGGATGTCCAGTCTTATTAGCATATTATGCTTCTATTATTATAGATGGTCTAACCCTATTGTTGGACACATGTGGAAACTCAGTTATCTGAATTATTGAATCATGAATTGGTCAGATATTAGCTAAGCACCTGACTTTGAAATAGGCACACAAGGTACAAACAGAGCAGAAACCCTAATCCATCTGAGATTCAGCACTTTGTACTGAAACAGTCAGTTAAAGGCAGGTGAGAAATGGACCAGCAGAGGCAAGTTCCTATTGCTACTCACACATCACGGAGGAATAACTTATCTCTGAATAGGATAGCCTGAGAAGGCATTCTAGAGAAGGTGATATTTGCCCTGTTAACACAGTTTGCATAAAAGAGAGACTCTAAGAATAAAATCAGAGTACAGACAAATAAATAAGTAAAACTATGAGCAAATATCATTGGTCATTAAGGAAATGCAAATTAAAACCTCAATCAGATACTACTACTTAAAACTGAAATGGCTAAAATTAAACATACATACATACATACACACACACACACACACACACACACACACACAGAAGAAAAAAATAAAATTCAAACAACTAGGGAAGATGTGGAGTAACTAGATTTCTCATACATTGCTGGTGGGAATGCAAAATGTCATAGGTACTTTCAAAAAGAGCTTGTAAATTTTTATGAAGTTAAAAATCTGCTTAACAAATGATGCAATCTCACTCCTAGGTATTTGCCCTCAACCCCCAAAAATGTTTATATTTACATAAAAGCCTTCCTATGAACATTTATAATAGGTTTATTTATAATCTCCCCCAAATTGGAGACAAACCAAATGTCTCTCACTGAATAAGTGTATAAACAAACAATGACACATGCTTAGCACAAAATACTACTCAGCAATAAAAAATAGAACACACACTTGCCCTGGCTAGTGTGGCTCAGTAGTTTGGAGTGTCATCCCTATGCCAAAAGGTGGCCAGTTTGATTCCTGGTCAGGATACATACCCAGACTGTGTTCGATTCCTGGCTGGGGCATGTGCAGGAGGCAACCAATCAATGTTTTTCTCTCATATCTCTCTCTCTTCCTCTCTCCTCCTTCCTTTCTCTATAATCATTTATTTTTAAATGGAACACACTATTGATACACATAATAACATAAATAAATAAATAAGTAAATCTCAAATGAATTACACTTAGGAAAAGAAGCCAGAGCAGATACACTAACAATGTATGATTCTATTTATGTGGCATATTGGAAAAGGGGCAACCCTTCGGGAGAGAAAACAAATCAGTGGTCTCCATGGGGTGAAAGGAGGTGCTGACTTTAAAGGGGCAAAAAGGAAATTGTGGGGGTGATGAGACAGTTCTAGATCTTGATTATGGTGGTGGTCACCAAACTACATGTGTTTTCAAAATCCTCAAACTTTATCTAAAATGGATACATTTTACTGTATGTTAATTACACTTTTTAAAAATAGACTACATGCAAAGATCCAAAAATATACTGCACAGTGCAAATTCAGGTTTGCCAGCATGACTATTAAAGGAGGGATATTATATAACTATTATTTAGCTAACTACTTGGCACACAGGAGAAATCTGGTTACTGTACATGTAGCATAAATGAATGGCGGGGAATTACTGAGCTATGAGCCTGGAAATAGACAGGAAACAGCTCCCACAAAACCATGGAGTAATTGATAAAGTCAGCATGCTTCTGTTTTGCTCAGTGATCTGATGGATATATGTGTCGTTAATATTATTTAGTAAGTACTGTTTAAAAGAAAGGGAGAAAATGCACAAAGGCATTAGGGCTGCCTCATGGATTGATTACAGTGAGACTGGTTCTCCTTAAAGTTGTGCAATGTGCAACTGCACAACCACACAGCAGCCCTGGGCCATGTGCTGGAAAAACATTTCTTTATTTTCACTTCTCTAGATATCTGAGAGGCATTTTCTATGGAGAAATATGAATAATGATAGGAACACAATCCAAGTGTTGAAAATTAGGGCAGTATAATTCCACTGGTTTATATAATTAGGCAACCTTCCTTAGTCAAATATTTTTCACCAATTTTCCATACATATGTATCCAGCCTATTATCTGGAATCATAAAGGTGTAATATGTTAATTAGACCAGATGTTCTTCCAGACCACCTTCCAGACGAAGCCAAGTTGCGATGGTGGAGGCCAAGGCAGAGGTAGCCAGCACGGTGGGCAGGGGCTGAGACCCTTGCACGAATTTCATGCATCAAGCCTCTAGTGTGTATATAATCCTCCAGAGCATTGTATTAAAATATAAGGTAAAACAATATTATTTTTCATGGAGTAAAATTTTATCTCAAACATGAGTCATAAATAAGATGTCAACATAATAACTTACAGCATGTAAAGAAAAATGTCAGTGGTCAACCTGCAGATAGCTATGCACCCAGGTGCTGAAGAAAAGCTGGAATTACGGGGATGAGTATAAGGAAGTGAAGATGTTGTACCTCGTGAACACTAGAATTTCTATCATACTTATCATTTCTGGAGCAATAGGTATGGTATTTTACTAACCATTATTATTTATATATCCCAGAATGCCTGTATTATAAATATTAGTCTCTTGGGAAAATGACTTTAGAAGGTTAGATCAGAAAGAAAGTATAATGCTAGATAAAAAACTTCAACTGTGAAAGCATCGTTTTTCAACTTGAAGTTATATGTTTTTCAGGAGGGGGACAACTTGGGAGTTTATTTTCATAATAATAATTCTAGGTAAAGAGCCAGATGGGATTAAAATGGGGGAACAGAGCCAGAAACAGGAAATTAGGCATCAGGGGAACAAAGGACAGTAGAGAAAAGTTTAGAGCAGTTACTCTGTGCTTCCAAGGAGAAGCTACACATTGGGGTTTTATCACAACTGAGTCTTTTGAGATTCATCCATCACTAGACAGTACTAAGCACACTGTCTTTAAAGGAAATCTTTGTTCTAATTCCCCCCTGACAGGAAAAAGCTTCTGGGTTCACTCAACCCTATCTTTATCCTTTACAAAGGAAAACTATAGAGAGAATGGCTTTACTCCCAGGGGCCCCACCAGCTCTTATTTAACTAGCTCTGTCTAACCAGACAAGTGCTTATACTCCCTCCATTCACCTGCTGCAGCCTTGCACAACAACAATAAAAAAAGCCTGCTTATATGTTTTTGTTTCCTTTCCTTTGGGGTTCCTCAAAGTCAAGGGGCCCCAGGGAGGAATCCTTTGTAAGTAGGTCACCTAAGCCATTGATAAAGGGCCAGAACATTCCAAAGATATAGTGGTTATTACTTGTTTTCTTTAACCCCACAATAGTGAATACCTGACCCAGATTCAAATCATCAGAAGATGAAACAGCCATCCAATATTAAAACATAAAGAAATGGCAATATTTCTCACGTTGAACTTCATTGTTGAGAGCCTGTAACATCTGTTAAATATGAATAATGCAGACAAGCCCTTGCTTCAAAGCAGGAATTACGGGGACCCACCTCATTTTAGGAAAATAGGCATTTAGTTAAATATAAGGAGTTCCACTAATGTATACTGATTTTTAATATTCAATGATCCCTATCAACTTTTTACAGTACTCTATGGTTAGATTTTTTTATTATTTATCTCCAGTCTATGTTTATGCTCTGAATTATAGTTTTATATACATTGTTAACCTTTTGACATTTTAAAAAGATTTTTAATTGATTTTTATAGAGAGAGGAAGGGAGAGTGGGAGAGAGAGAGAGAGAGAGAAACATCAGTGTGAGAGCAACGTATCAATCGACTGCCTCCTGAACATCCCCTACTGAGATTAAGCTCACAACCCAGGCATATGTCCTTACCAGGAATCTAACTGGCAACCTTTTGGTGCATGGGATGACATTCAGCTAACTGAGCCACACTGGCCAGGGCAACCTTCAGACATTTCCCCAGGAAATATTACTGCTGGGCTTGGAATTAAAATTATCATCTCCTATTCTAATGATTGCACCATTTTCATCACATAGGTATCAAGTAAGGTCGTTGGTTGCAAGCAACAGAAACTGATTCTGGATAATTTAAAGAAAAAAACATTTATTGGAAGTATAGTGGGCTCACGGAATCTGCAGGAAGATTGAAATCAGACTTAGAAAATAGACCAAAAATAAGGGAATTTAGTAAAGACAAGAAGCAAAAAGCAAAACAATCGCCTTTCAGAAGAAATGCTCAGCTATGATGTTGCCTCAGTTAACACACAATACTGCACCGTCACTGGACATCACTAGAGCTCTTAATTCATCTTCAATCTCAGACTCTCTCTTTAAATCATTTGCTCCACATTAAAATTCCAAGACTGAAACATCTAATTGGCCAAACCTAGGTCATGTCCTGTTGTGTTCAATTAGCTGATTCCTCACACAAACCCTTTCTACAAGTCAGTTACCACTGGAACCTCTTCTTTTAGAAGGCTTCTTGACAATTCTGAAACTCCAAAGAGGGAGAAAAAAAAAAGCTACATCACATGAAGTTGTAATTCAAATTTCAATTGCAGTACATATAGTAATAACAACAGAAAAATAAAAGCTGGCCATTTCTATGCCTCTACTCTGCTCTTGGCATTAATTTCAACTGAAGTTTGTTCACATTTGGTTACATCACAGTTCCTAGGGCACTCACCAGAACCAACAAAGAGATCCTTCCCCCTAAGTTATTTCTTGATCACATAAAAAAGTCAGTGGTCTGGGGACAGGTGGCATTCTTCAATCAGCTGAGTGCCTGAGAAATGAGAGGGAGGCAGGGCTTGCAAGATCTGTCACTGGCTGGCAGTGGCTCAGTCATCCCAAGACTTCCTGATACTTTCTGGAAAGAAGGGTTTGAAATTTTAGAAACTACAAAGCTCCTCTTAGCTTTGATTTGGCCCACAGCTCACAACAGCTGTAAAAGTTGAATCTTGCAGGGGGGGAAAAAAAAAAAAACAAGAAAAAAAAAAAAGGTCAAGACTGCAAGACTGGTTATAATGTGGTTTTTCTAGTGTATTGTTTTCAGAAGAGGGAAAAACCACTATGTATGAATATGCAAAGACTGAAAAATAAGAAAAACATGTTAGTTTTATTTCAAGCTAAATAAAGCCCACAATCCCAATTACATATATGCTTCTAGGGGTAGAATGAATAATTACTTGTCTTTGAAATGCTCTAGGACACATTGTAGCTTATATATCCAAAAACATTCACTGTTTTTAGTTATTTTATCCCTCAGGGATTGAATAATGGTGGAGGGGGAGACACTAAATGTTAAATTGGCCAATGAAACATTTTTTTTAATGAGTGACTAATTATCACTGTATCCTACTGATTCAGAAGCAAAGTGAAAGATATTTCTCTCTGGACTTAACTTATTTCCTTTTATTTATTCCCTCCTGCAAAGAGATTCTCCACCCCCCCCCCCAAACAATCCAAACATATATCTCGCTTCTCTAGAGATTCAAACTGGGCAATGTTAATTTTATCAAAAGCAGTAGATTAAAAGAGAAGAGTTTTATCCTCAAGTAGTTACCAGGTTTTTCATGATTCTGTTATCAATTAGCTGGAAGTGTTCACATCACTTTTGACAGTAAGTGCCAGCAGGAAGGTAGCTGTACTTTAATTATTTAGGACGGTAGTTCCCAGCCCTTGATGCATATTAGAATCACCTGCAGCACTTAAACAAAATGGATGTCTGGGCCTTATTCCAGACCAACTAAATCATAAGCTCTAGACATGGAGTGCAGTCATTGGTATTTTGTTTTTAAACTCTCAGCTGAATTTAATGGGAAACTGGGCTAAAATTTCCTTTTCCTAGAGAGCTGCCACTTCTTTGTGGCTGGGGATAGAAATGTGTACAAAAGGATTTCTACCAGGACATGAAGAATTAGAGCTAAATCTCTCCCACCTCTCTCCTGCAGAGCAATAGATTCTGGCAACTTAGCTTGTGAACCTGGATGGGATAGAACAATAACAACAGCAGTGTCTTTACCGAGCCTTGTCCCTCTAGTTCTCTTTCTCCCTAATTAGTTTTATTGACCCAGAAGTGCCCCTTAAACTTGTGGCTTCAGTTCAGTATCTCAGATTCTCAGAGATACCTGCTCTCATTACATTTCTTGCTCTAAATTGTACCATTCATCAGAGAATACAGGAATCCCAAGGCATATGCCCTTGCCAATTTCTGGAAACATTTTGAAAGTCCTTTAGAGATTCTAAGAGTGAGTTCCCCACTGGCATTCGCTTGATGGGCAGAGAAAACGTAGTTAAAAGGAGTGCAGAGCAGGTTGACACTGAGCCCAGATGGGGCCCAGCTCCCACAGCAGAGGGCCCTGGCTCTGCAATCTGACGTTCTGTTTCAGTACATCTGAGCTGAAACCCAAGATCGGCATTTTTAAATAGGAACCTCAAAAGATTCTGCAACAGCTGGTCTGCAGACCACCCAGAGAAGCATGTCTATAGACTGTTATATGAAAAGCTTTCAGAGAAACCAGGAATATTTAAGTGGGGAAAGCTAAGCTGTCTTCAAATATTTAAAGGGTTTTCCTGTTTGTGGGGGGAAAAAATTTAAACCCTCTTTTTTGAGACCCTAAGAGATTGAAAAAGGAAAGATGGCTTGCAAATGCAGAAAAATGGATTTGGCCTCAATTTAGAGAAGAATTTCATAGCAATCAAATTGGACAGCCTTAGAAAGTAATATTTCTAGATTCATCCTAGAATGATTGTCAGTTAATAAAAATACTAACCCAGGGATTCAAACTTGTGGTGGGTAGATGCCCTGTCCTTTAAAACATGAATTCAATCAGAATAATAAAAGTCTAATCTTAATCTCTATAGCAGGATGAAAAACACATAGCTGGATATTTGTGTACCATATTAACTAACTCAATTCCCTAAACCACCTCCTTATACCTTGGATATATTATACAAAGGAATCCTAAAACCAGCTTTTGGGTTAAAAAGCTTTAATCCAAACAGTAAATAGGGCTACCAAAATAAAATATTAATCAGCCATTTATAACTTTATAGTCCACATCTAAGCTAGCCCAACATAAGAATTGTTATCCAGAGAAATAGAGATATAAAGATGATAGAGATGGTTGTTTGCATCCTTGGATATGAAACCACAGATATGAAGACCCAACAATAGTTATTGGGGGAAAAATCCATGTCTAAGTGGCCCCGAGCAGTTCAAAACAGTGTTGTTCAAGGGTCAAGTGTACTTATTTTACAGAGCCCACAGATAGCTGCTTCCTACCCAGGGTTCATAGATGCTTTCAACTGGAGAGACAAGGGGTGCTCACTCCACCTTACCCAGAGGCAGAGCCTCATCCTTCTAGAGAAATTTTCAAGCCATTGAAGATAAGAAAAACATGTTCTGAGAAAATTGCAAAATATTGCAAAAAGTTTCTTCTTAAATCTTTGGGTAATATTATTACAGATGAATGCTAAATAAGTCACTTTTGATTTTCTGCTTATAGTATTCAGCTTAATTTTTAAATTATATTCCTAGTCACTTTCCCATCTTTCTGCTAATATCTATGGAAGAACTAAATGGATCTTTTCATTTGTCCAAGGAAATGATTTTTAGAAGGTTAAAACATTTGTCCCTAAATATATAGATTTTCCACATTTAAATATTCATAAATTTGGACTGTCCATGTCACTGAACACCAACATACTACAGATAATGGGAAAGTAAAGTGGCTATATGCATATTGGAAATAGATATACAGTATTACTGTAACATGTTATTTCACACATTCTTTATTATATTATTTATTTCAGCAAATACTTATTGAGAGTCCATTTAGTTCTAGCTTTGACAGTGTGTCAGAAAAATCAATTGAGTAAAGTCCTATCTTCATCTTATTAGCTAAGATTTGAATAAAATATCATAGGCATTCTGACAAGCACAACTGTTCTGTAATGTCGTTTTGAATATGTAGATTTTTTCTTAATTATTCTGCAAGAGAACTTTGCCTTTGGTGATCCTTACAGCAGGATAGAGACTAGACAGACCACATTTCTTTTCAAATATACTTCATGCACACCAAGAAGTTTTGGGCCATTATAAACTTCATGTTGACTGAGTGATATCAAACATAACAATGTGGTTTAGGTATGACTATTCCTGCTCATTAAGGAAGGGTTAGGGAATTAAGAGTGAAAATTAGAGACCAAGGCTAAGATCATCCACATCCTATATTCCCTGTTAAAATATATGATATGAATACAAAAGTTGGACAGTGGAGAAGGCTGATAGGATAAAACTTGATTCATTTGAAATATGGATACCAGAAAGACAAATAGGTGGGTCCCAACGCAAAGTAAGCTTGAAACATCTCAGGAGAAAAACGCACAAAAGTGAAGCTATGCTACTTCAGCACATCTTGAGAAGGCAGAGTTCTTTAGAAAAAGCAATAATGCTGGTAACAATAGAAGGCAACAGAAAAAGAGGAAGACCAAATATGAGATGGATTGAGTCCACAGAGGAAGCCATAGGCAGGAGTCTAGAGGAGCTGAGCAGGGCTGTTGAGGACAGAACATGTGATCACCCATCATTCACAGTTTCCACAGCAGTACAAGCCCACTCAACAGCAGGGCATGTAACACCCACACACCTGCTAATTGAGCGTAATGATCATTGTGGAATTCTTGCCTTGAAATATTTCACAAATTTCCTAACTTTGGGCAAATATGCCAGCTGTACAAAAAATAAAATAAAAGCCACAGGTAGTACCTGGTCTTTTTTACTCTATTTGTGTTCTCCTGGTTAAAGTTAATAATTATACCTTTTATTTTCTTAAAGCAACTCTTTAACTTTAAGAGGCTAAAATACTTGATTAGCACTATTTAGCTTTTCCCAGGTGTTGTGTTTTTTAAAAAAAAAAATACTTTATCTTTATTGTTGAAAGTATTACAGATGTCCTCTTTTTCCCCCCAGTACCCCCTCCAACCTGCTCTAATTCCCTCCCCAGGCCTTCCCCACACTATTGTGTGTCCATGAGTTATGCATACATGCACACAAGTACATAAGTTAATTTCTTCTCACCCTCCTTTTCCTCTGAAATATATCAGTCTATTACATACTTCAATGTCTCTCAATCTTTTAGGTCATCGGTTTATTTTGTTCATTACATTCCATATGTAAGTGAGATTATGTGGTACTTACCTTTCTCTTACTGGCTTATTTCACCCTAGCATAATACTCTCCAGGTCCCTCCATGCTGTCTCAAAAGCTAAGAGATCCTTCTTTTTTACTGCTGCATAGTATTTCATGGTGTAAATGTAATAGGCCCTTGGGCTGTTTTCAGATCTTAGCTATTGTAGATAATGCTGCTATGAACATAGGGGTGCATATATATTTTTTTCTGATTGGTATTTCAGGGGATACGATTGAATGCAGGACTCCCAGCTGCTGCCTCACCCTGTCTCCTCCTGTCCCCCAATGCTTCCCGCTCCAGCCTCTCCTTATGCACCAAAAGTCCTCACCATTCTTCCTCCACCAAAGCCTCAGGTGAGTAGCTGCTAACGAAACTCCTAAAACTCTGGGTGAAAAAAATAAAATAAAATAAATTTAAATGAGGCTTTCTCGCCAATGGGCTCCAGTCTACCGGCTCCAATCTCCCAGGCAACCAGAAGCCCTGCCATCTCTCAAAACTAGATGTTACATGGGCCACTGGTCTCGGCTATGGTGCTCCAGGCTGTGGAGCCCAACCTGGATCCTGGGCCTCGATCTTCTCAGGAAAATAACCCTCCTTTAGCCGAGCGATCCCTCCTCACTGTCAGCCTGCCACCTGTGGGAGCTGGGTCAGCCCTTCTCGAAACCTCAGCCTTCCTACAGGTCAACAGGTGTTTTCTGTCCTTCCTTGGTATAAGTTTCCTCCTCAATGGGACCTCAGTTGGTAATTCTGGGTGAATGTTCCCCAATTTAGTTTTATTTCCAGACTGACCCTGGGAGGAGGTGCAAGAAAGGTCTTCCTATCCGGCTGCCATCTTCTCTCTCCTCCCAGGTGGTTTTGTGAATGCCACTACTAGTAATCTCAAAAATGAAGCTAAATTCTTAATGAAAAGTGAGTTTTATTTAGTAGCACTTGCTACAAATTCATTACCTCATGAAGTTGGAGAATTTTGTAGTTAGTATTTTGTATTTCAGCTCTGTGATGGAAGTCATATTTATTTGTTAGACACTAGGCTGCTTTTCCTTAGTAACTTTTTTCCTTCTCTCTCCTCCTTCATCCTCTCCTCCATGCTTTCCGTCCATCAAACCTGCTTCCTGATCTTCTACCTTAACACCTCTGGTCAATTATCAGCCTCTCAAATATTCTCACCTGGCACTGAGAGTGTGACTATGCCATTACTTCTCCAATTTATCCAGGTGTGGTTTACACACAACTATAACAGAGATGATGGCAGTTCTAGCATCACTATCACATGGAATGTGCAAGCATCCTATCTAAGAAAGAGGGAATATGCTAATTGACCATCACTCTGTCACAAAGATGGTTGCACCCACAACTGAGGCCAAGTTCCCATAAGGAGCCTTAATGAGCAATCAGCAGGGACCTGAGGCTATGCCCTCCCCCGCCCCTGTGGGGCTTGACAGGGGACCTCAGGCCATCCCCCCACCCAGCGGGGATGGATGGGAGACCTCAAGGTGCACCCCCAGTGCTAGGTTGGGGGAACTCAGGCCGCACCCCTGCCCAGCGGGGCTTAATGGGAGACCTGAGACTGCGCCCTCCTCCCAGTGCTAGGCCAGGGGACCTGAGGCCGCGCCCCCCCCCCTCCACCTGGTGGAGCTTGACGGGGGACCTCAGGCCAGGCTTGATGGAGGACCTCAAGGCATGCCCCCTGCCCAGGTCTGGGCTGGGGGACCTCAGGCCATGCCCCCCATCCTGGCACCAGGCCAGGGGACCTGAAACTACGACCCCTGCTCAGGAGGGCTTGACAAGGGTGGGACTGGCTGGGTCTGGACCTAGCCCAATGTGGGGGGACTGGCCGGGTCTGGGTCTCACACGATTTTGAGGTGCATGTGGGTGGGCAGGGACTTGACTCTGGGTCCTGTGGTGAGCCCCAGACTCTGACAGGAGGGTTTTCATATAAATTTTACTAATTTTCTTTCATCTCTGACACTTCTATTATAGAGAAAGGGCAAATAACAATATTAAATTATTTCCTCTAATTAATCCCCTTTTAATGTGCACAAATTTCATGCACTGGGTCACTAGTATTCTTATATAAGTCCAAGAATGCAAACAACCTTCACTTGGCAGAAACACATTTAATTAATTAAATCTGGTGGAAACTACAAAATGTTCACTGAATTCCAGAAATCATATAAACTCTAAGTTTGTTTTGAGGCATTTTCCCTTAACATTGTTTAAATAGCTACCACTTTTAACATTTGCATTCCTCCCACCCCCCAAGGGAGGAGAATACTATTGTAATTACACTACATTCTTCTGAGGTTCCATAATGAGCTATTATTTTACTAATGGAATATTCAAGTAGTCTGTAGTAATTTATCAAATAGTCCCAAGTCCCATTTTCTCAGTGTGAATCTTTTTGTTCACAGGTAAATTGATGTGTGGGGGGTTATCAAGGCTTTTTTTTTTTTTTTTGTAATTCAAATTATTCATTCCATCTCCCCTCACCAAAAAAAAAAAAGAATGTAATCTTAGAAGAGCTTTTAGAAATGTTTAGATTTAAAATTGTACAGACACTGTGCAAGTAGTAATTTCTGCATTTTCATTTGTTTTATATTTTTGCATTTTTATGCCTAATTTTGAAAATGCACCTAAATGGGTGGTGGGGAGAATGCAAAATGTAATTCACCTTCTTTCACACTACATTCTGTTCTTTTGTCAGCTTCAACTACTACCATGAGAGCACTAGTGTAAATAAGAAAGCCAGCAACAGAAAACTATCTCAGCTCAAGCGCTCCCATTTTCTTTCACTTTAAAAGACAATAATTTAGTGTAGTTCTTATTGAAATGGACACCACTTTTAGCACAGAACTCAAAGGTATAATGGGTTGTATATATATTGATGAATACCTAACAGCCCTTGAACACAAAACTATACAAGTAAATCCATGTTGGGAGAAAGATTTTAAACTACTAAACAAACAAGCAAATGCAAATTACTTGTAAAATTTACTAAGCAACTCACTGAAGGGTTCCAGTTCCTGCCAAGATTGAGAAATGGTTTGTACTGTTGGTTCAGTTTCCTCAAATCAGCCTTAAAGTTTGTTGGGTAATATTGTCACTACGGGAAAGCATTTTTGAGAAACTAACTAAAGTAATGAATTGAAGGCCTGGAGGAGGTTTAAGCATTGTTTGGAATTGCTGTATATGGCAAAGGATAGAAAGTCACATCCTGCTATGGAAATGCTCCAAAGATTACCTTGAGGAGATACAGTGGAGAAAAGCCTTTCAAATTTTGCACTTGCCTTTCCTATGCATTCATTGCCTTTGGACAGCCCTCACCTTTCCATTACCAGAATGGAATGGAAAGGTAAGGGCTCTTTGGCCCCTTGAGTGTGGCTCTTCCACAAAATACCACGGCCTGGTCTAGTCTATTTTGAAGAAGTGGCATTAGAAGAAGTTTAAGTTTAAAAATTTTGCTCTCAAAAGAAATTTCAATCGTACTGTTGATATTTGGCTCTGTTCACTAATGAGTTTGCTGACCACTGCATAGTGAGGCAGCACAGAAGGCCCACCTGAGTGATGAATTGTTAAAAAAAAAGGTGAGGACTGACCAACTGCCCTCCAGGTAGTCACTCTTCTTCCTCCCCCTCAATATTCATTAGCTAATGGATGTCAACCTAGGGAGACTGTCTCCCTCATTGCTGAGTTACTATTAAAAATCAGATATAAATCACGGACCAGTGACACTCCTGTGGTAGTGACAGTCAACAGGCTGGAATTCACAAAGTGTCTGTGGTGCCTGAGACTCTCTGCCCAAGGGATTAACCCCTCCTCTATTTTTAAATTTACCAGGTTTTATATAGACTAAAGCCTGGCCTTTGGCCTTTGCCCAAAATACATTTCTAGAAATTCAAGACCATTTTTCCATTCAGAGAACCTGTTGAAACAGAGTAGATGATACCCCAGAAAAGCGTGAACACATCAAAATGCCAAGGGCAACAAGCGCCTACAAGAAAAGGCATGAACTGATGACATGTACCAACTTAAGCAAGAATATTGGAACTAACAGATTAAGAAATAAAATAGTATGATAGATATAGATGTATTCGAAGATACTGGTCATATAAAAGAAGAACAATATTGATAAGGGATTTTTGGACTGGAAACACAAGGGGTTCCCCTGGGCAGAATGGCTTCCCCGGATTCTTAATCTTTCAGAGTTGAAGAATGAAACCATGGATAGAAGGTGGTATAGCAAAGGTGGAAATTTATTAAAGAACAAGTACAGACTCCCACATGGGAAAGGGGAAAGAAACTCACAGCACAGACTCCCACATGGGGAGGGGGAAAGAGTTCCATTGAGTTCCTTTTTCCAGGGTTTATAAAGGCTGCGGTTTTTTGTGCCTTGATATTCCCTCTGATTGGCCACTATTCCTTTGGATTTGGTCACTATAGCAACTCCTGAGCTCAAAGGTCAAACCTCACTTGAGACATGTGAGGCCCTCCTCCCTTTTTGTTTTCCTAATTCTCTTTTGAATGAGGGGCTTCCTTCCCTTTATTTTGTAAATGTATATCTTTTGCTACTTCCAACTTCCTTGTCTTATGGAAATGTACCCTTTTGCAACTCTGTAGCCTTATGTTTTATCCATGGACTCTCTTAATTTTAAAAATTCCCTAAACCTGCCTATTTCACCCCTAAAATTTTCTATTTCAATATTATACAAATGTTAGGAATTTTTCTCAGAATTAAAAAATGAAAGATCTTGGATTTAGAAGAACCACTGAGTACCCAATAGGACTGATATTAAGAAAAACCAGCACTATCCTAGCCGTTTTTCTCAGTGGTTAGGGCATTGACCTTTGGACTGAAAGGTCCCAGGTTTGATTCCAGTCCAGGGAACTAAAGTCAACATGATTCAGTGTGATGAGGCAGCTAGAGTTCATTAGTATATTTTTCTTGGTGGAGGGATTGAGCAAAAAAGGAAAAGAGAGAGAGAGAGAACCCATGGACATGGACAACAGTGTGGTGAAGGCTGAGGAGAGGGGTGAGGGTAGTGGGAGCAGGGTGGAGGGGGTCAATAGGTGAAAAAAGGACACATCTGTAATACTTTCAACAATAAAGATAATACTATATAATAAAAGCCTAATATACTGTGTCCAGTTGTCTGGTCGTCCATTCAACCAATCCAAGCATAATATGCAAATGATATACTAAGGCTGTTCAACTGCTCACTGTGATGTGAATTGACCACCAGGGGGCAGATGCTCTGACTTGTAGATTAGCTTGCTGCTGGGGTCCGGCTGATTGGGACTGAGTGAAATGGGCTGGATACAACCCAGAGCCCTCCTGAGGTGCCTCCTCGGCTTGCCAACCTCCTGCATCCTTCCCCGGCCCCTATCATGCACCAGGTCCCTCAGCCTGACCTGCACCCTCTTGCAATATGGGACCCCTTGGGGGATGTCAGAGAGCCGTTTTAGGCCTGATACCACAGGCCAGGCCGAGGGACCCCACTGGTGCATGAATTTGTGCACCGGGCCTCTAGTTGAAAGATAATTGAAGAGAAAGATCTTCAAATATCACTTGAATAGTTTCTAGACTTTTGTGTTATTGAAGATAATTGTGAAGAATGCTGGCTTTTGTTGCTTTGCTGTGACTGCTTTTAATGTCTGAATGGATGAAATTAAAGAGATTACTTTAGAAAATTAAACTACACATATATAATAAAGAAAACAAAACTATATGAACTTATGTCTAATTGTTTATTCTCCATTGACTTACCTCATATATAATTTGTTCTGCATGCTAATTTCTAGATATTAGCTTAGAAAGTTTGGCTTCTATTATAATGTATTTATTACTTCAATTTATTATGCCACAAATTAAGTATACTTTTAAGATTTTTCTCTAACCTTCATGTCTATCAATTTTTCTCTCATTGTTTCCATGTCCTTATTTTTTTCTTCTTTGTCCTAAGACAAACACTGAAATTTTTATATTTCATTGAAAAATCAATTTTTGGTAATATTGATATAGCTCTTTAAAAAAAAAAACTTTATTGTTGAAAGTATTACATATGTCCCCTTTTAGCCTGTCCCCTCCCCCTGCCCAGAACTTCACCACACTGTTGTCTGAGTCAATGGGTTATTGCATATATGCATACAAGTTCTTGGTTGATCTCTTCCTATCCACCCACCCACCCCTACTTTCCCTCTGAAATTCAACAAAATTTTTGAATATATTAATAATAATTAACATTTATTGATTACTTTACTATATTCCAAACACCATTTAAATACTTAGAAAATATTATCTCAATGATTTCCCC
Organism: Corynorhinus townsendii; assembly: GCA_026230045.1. Lineage (NCBI taxonomy): Eukaryota > Metazoa > Chordata > Mammalia > Chiroptera > Vespertilionidae > Corynorhinus > Corynorhinus townsendii. Next base: position 146,462,600 of record JAPDVU010000002.1, on the reverse strand, counting down.
CCCCAAAAAAAAACTATGAAGAAATCAGTTATTATCCATCTTAAAGGTGAATAGAAGGCTTTAAGAGATTAAGTAACTTTTCTAAGATAAAATAGTTGAAAAAAATGGAACCAGGACATATAATTAGATATTTTTTAATCCAAAGCCCATATTCTTATTCAATGAGCTGCATAGCAAGTGTCTTTATCTCTAATATATTTAGCTTACTCCTCATGCTATATTTTTATTTTTATATTTATATTTTTATATTTGACTGTTTCTTTTAAAAATTTTAATTGTGATAAAATGCAAAAAACATAAAATTTACCATCTTATTTTTAAGTATACAGTTTAGTATTAAGTACATATGTTGTGTAATCAACCAGTTTCTAAAATTATTTTCATCTTATAAAACTGAAACCTTACACCCATTAAAAAACTCCCCATTTCCTCCTACCCCAGACCCTGTTAACAACCATTCTACTTTCTGTCTCTCCAACTCATTCTTTATTTCAACCTACTTTAATGATATTTTAATAATAATCCTATATAATAAAGAGGTAATATGCAAATTGACCATCATGCCCTTGCACAAGATGGCCACCCCCATGTGGTCACAAGATGGCTGCCACAAGATGGCCGGCAGGGGAGGGCAGTTGTGGGCAATCAAACCAGCAGGGGAGGACAGTTAGGGGCGACCAGGCCAGCAGGAGAGGGCAGTTGGGGGCAACCAGGCCTGCAAGAGAGGGCAGTTGGGGGCGATCAGGCCTGCAGGGGAGGCAGTTTGGGGCGACCAGGTTGGCAGGGGAGGGCAGTTTGAGGGGGACCAGGCCTGCAGGGGAGGGCAGTTGGGGGCAACCAGGTTGGCAGGGGAGGGAAGTTGGGGGGAACCAGGCCTGCAGGGGAGGGCAGTTGGGAGGAATCAGGCCTGTAGGGGAGGGCAGTTGGAGGCAATCGGGCCAGCAGGGGAGGGCAGTTGGGGGTAATGTGGCTGGCAGGGGAGCAGTTAGGCATTGATCAGGCTGGCAGAGGAGTGGTTAGGGGTTGATCAGGCTGGCAGGCAGAAGTGGTTAGGGGCAATCAGGCAGGCAGGTAGGCGAGCAGTCGGAAGGCAGCAGTCCCAGATTGTGAGAGGGATGTCTGACTGTCAATTTAGGGATCGGGCCTAAACCAGCAGTCGGACATTCCCCAAAGGGTCCCAGATTGGAGAGGGTGCAGGTTGGGCTAAGGGACACCCCCCAGTGCACGAATTTTGTGCACTGGGCCTCTAGTCTTATATAATAAAAGCCTAATATGCAAATTGACCCAGGAGACCAGGAGTTCGACTGCTTGCTATGACGTGTGCTGATCACCAGGGGCAGCATGGAATATGGTGGGCACTGACAGGGAGAGAGCGCTGCCCACCCAGCTTCTGTGTGGTGCTGCTGGGTGGCCCAGAGGCCCATGCTGTGCCTTGGCCCACAGTGCCCTGCCGCACTCACTGCATCTCCGCGTGGGAACGTGTGTGCTGTGATTCAGGCAGAGGGGGGCGCGCAAGGGTCCGGGGACCCAGGTGTTACCCAGGGCCCAGAGGTAAGCTGGGACCTGCCCTTCCACATCAGACATTTGCACTTCAATCACTGGCCAGGCCTAGGGACTGCACCCATGCATGGATTTTGTGCACCAGGCCTCTAGTAATTTAATGATTTTCTTGTTGTGTAGAAACTTTGTGTTTCTAAAAATTTTAGAGCATAACATAAATACAGTAATGTACAAACTTTTATATTTTTTATTAGAAATATTTTCAAAATATGTTCTTCCTCTCCTCTGGTGCTATAGTTTCTGTTTTGGGTAATAGAACCACTTCATATAATACTTATTTTGAAAAGATAGTCTCTTATCCTTGAAAAGAATGCATTATTCTTTGTTGGTATTAATCAATTTTATCTGAGTCCAGTTGGAATCAATCCCAGTCAACTTTTTAGTACTGTGTTGTCTTTAATTTAGAAGGGATCTTTTGGCCTGAAGAACAATCCTATGGTCTTATGGTCTGATTATTTTGTCATAATCTTATTTTATGCTATACAGCCTGAAGTTATCTGCATATTTTACATTGCAAAACACCCCGAATGGTGCAATACATATTCCTGGATCCAAAGAGTTCCCCAATCCATGTTGGCCTCAGTATTGTTTCATTCCTGTGGACTATTGGGCTGGGCATAGAGATGCATCAAAGATTACAGTGGGGTCAGTGTGTTTAGATTCTATATTGAGGAGCATTCACAAAACAGAAAGGTAGATTATGCCCTGGCCAGTGGTTAGAGTGTCGACCAGCACATCAAAGGGTAGCAGGTTGGATTCCTTGCCGTGGGGGGGGGGGGGGGGAGTGGAGGTGTGTGCAGGGGAACCACAGGAGGCAATGAAACAATGTGTCTCTCACATCAGTGTCTCTCTCTCTCTCTCTCTCTCTCTCTCTCTCTCTCTCTCTCTCTCTCTCTCTCTCTGTCTCTTCTCTCTCTCTCTCCCTTCTACTCTCTCTGAAAATCAGTGGAAAAAATATCCTCAGGTGAGGATTAACAAAAAAGAAAGGTGGATTGTGCTTCTATGAGTCTGTGTAGATGCAAATCCCCTATTATTGACACAAGTGGCTTTACCATTCTACCTTCAGGCTGAGCTTTCCTTAGTTGACTCTCCAACTTTTGCCTGACACATTTTTGACCAACATTTCTAGTTTCCACTGTTGAAACTGCATCCCTTTTCCTGTTTTCATGAGCATTGTAATGGAAAGATTGCAGAAGGTGATTCAGAAACTGCTGATTGCCAACAATGTAGCCAGAATATCCTCTTTCATATTTAATGAAGATGAAGCTGGTAATGGCTTTTGCCCTCATGTGCCAGTCTGACCTAAAACCCAGGGTGTACCAACAGTCTTTAAACCATATATATGGACAAAGTGCATTTTAACTATAACTATAACTTCAACTGGTCTTTGAAGAGCCAATTTTTTTTTACTACTATCTTTTCCATTTTCATTTCTCAGATGTATTGTGGCAGGAAAAGGCACATATAAATTGCACAAATTACCTATATTATATTGAGATGCTATTTGCAAGTATTTTTATTAAAATACTCATTTTTTCAAACATTTTTAAGACCACATGTAATTCTGATATAACTATAAATTACCAAATATCTTTTTTATGGTCAAGTTTGAATAGCTTTCAAGCTTACAAGTTCTACTTCATGTCCATAATACATGCTAGTTTAATGAACAGCCTTTGTGGAAATGACAATAGCTAACTTGTAAAATGTGTTAAAAATCCATTCTACTATGGTCTAGTTCTTCATTATTTAATACAAGAAGGAAAGAACAAGTAGGAATCAAAAAGGACAGAATGTAAATTTTAAGCAAAAACTGGGTACTAAAACTTGAAATTATAATTTAAACTGCAGCTTAGTTTAAGAAAGCACATAAAAACAATCTGACCTAAAATGAGATTGTGTGTGAGTGCGTGTGTTTGTGTGTGTGTGTTCGCTATGGCACGTGAACATTCTATGAATTAGCTCATTGGCCATGGCTGCAGTATTTCTTGTGGAAAGAATGGGTGGCTTGTTAGCATGATCTCATCCATCCTCCAGGAGCAGGCAGTTGTTTATGTGCAGAGGCTATTAACAATAATAATTCCAAAGAGAGGAAGCGATGCCCAATGTTTAAAGCCAGCAGCTTAGATTCTATTTCTGGATCCATTGGGTTGTTTTCTTTTTTTAGGAGGTTTTACACAGGTCACATTCTCTTGGGACTTCTGTTTCTAACGTCTGTTTGACTGGCATGTTCATTTCTACTTTATTACTTCATGGACACTTTTGTGAGTTTTAATAATTTTAGGTAGAGTAATCTGCAAAAATGCTTAAAAGTTATTGGAGAAACTCCAGAACAAAGGAGGAAGTGTTAGTTCTCTGGAGAAAACATAGTATCTTTTCATAGCAAGTGTTGTGTGGTCTTTCATCTTCTTCCTCTTTCTCTTCCTCTTCCTCTTCCTCTTCTTCTTCTTCTTCTTCTCCTTCTCCTTCTCCTTCTCCTTCTTCTTTCTTCATGGCCATGCTCAGCATTGCCAAGTATATTCTATAAACTTTCTTTCTCAAATTTCCACTTAGCAGCTTCTTTCTCACCAGAAGCTATATAAGTTTCACATGACATAATTATTAGATGTTTTGTAACTAATATATTTTCATATTATTTTTCAAAGGGGACAAATCATGGTGAATTTAGGAGTCACTAGGGTGACAAAAATTGGGGGACTGTTTCTGGAGCAACAATTCTTCATATTGAAAATATACTTGTGAGGACAAGACCATTCCTCCTCATGAGATGCCCTGGGCAGGTGTGTAAACACCAGTGGAAACATTGCTTATCTGATTAAGACCAAAGAGGAAGCCTAGGTGTTTGATATTTCACTTAAAAAAATGATTGAGCAGATGGATTTGAAAGAATCTAGAAGCCAAGTATGTACATTCATCTTTGTCAATTAATAATAAAAACTTAAATTTGCAACACACTTTATAGTTTAAAATAACACACTATGTGTGTATATATATATATATATATATATATATATATATATATATATATAGTTCCATGAAAATTGTGAGGTAGAGCAATGTGTTTTTTTAAATGAAAAAAACACACAAAAATTTGAAGTTACTAATTGATCTGTCCAAGATTGCACATCTAGAGGGCTAGTACTCCAACCCCAATATTTTAATTCTTTACCTAGCAATGTATGCTACACCCTTGATTCTCAACTCTGTAGGCGGTGCTCTTACACATTTCATGTATCCTATCTGCCTATCTGCAAATTTTGACCTGCAATGTTCCATTGGTTAAAAATCACTGACACAGCTCTGGAGCCTTCATGATGAGTGGGTTTCCCTCTAATGTGTTAGCACAGAAAATAGCTTGCCAACCACAGACTATGGCTTTTTTGTAAGTATTTTTGTTTCTTTTTATGTAAATTATAAAACTATAACACAAACATGAAATGCTTATCTTCATTTTCTCAAGCAAGGGTTTTTTAATATACCCAGATACTTGTGACAATGTTTATCCCCACTCAGAGTTGAAATTTGGCTGCTGTTTTTATGCTCTGTTAATAGCTCTAGCCACCCTCCAGTGACTCTATCTGAGACTAACATTTCCCAGGCCTAATTCTCGTCACTGCTGGTGCCCTACTTTTTTACTAATGTACATTTTAACTGAAAACACATGACATTGGAGAGATTAAAACCTCTCTAAAGCATAACCAAAGCAACATTTCATAACTTGACTTTCCTCTAGACTATTTTCCAATGAGATTTTCATGTGATTGCAGATGTTGAACTTTACATTGGCATCTATGTTTTGACATAAACTTGGAGAAGGAAATAAAATGGGCTCTTTTCTCATGAAAATCTTAAATCAGCCCTCAAAGAAAGGAATGGAGAATGGATTCAAGAGAGACATACCTTAATTTTGTTGCAAATCTTTTTCTGCCTCCAGCCTTCAATATCAATATGTCACACTAAATTATTTCATTAAGCACTTCATCTCCTCTGTAACCTGCTTGTCTTTGAGGACAAACTTCAGATCTGCCATGTACACATCTGCAATATTTCCATTCAAGGAACACCTGCTGACTCTTAACTGGAAAGCTGTGTGCATTCTTTTCCTCTCTCCTTCATAAATATAGTATATAGCAATTGCCACTGTTATTTAAAAAAAAAATTCCCTTTGGTCCTTAGTGATCTACCAGGCTCTACTCTCCCTTCATTTGTAAGCTGACCTTGCTCCCTTAGAAAGACAAGAAGACAACCTTAAGTGACAATGAGACAAATTTCATTTTGTTGGGAACTGCCTTTTCAATTATTTCTCTCTTCTCGATTTTTCCTTGCTGACCTGGTCCAAGCTGTTACTTTGACAGGGGTCCCTAACCTCTAAATTAAAATATGCAAATTGTTATGCTTCCTGCACTGGGACCAGTATAGTCTATGCATTGTAATTGCCAAAGATTGTTCAGTTCCACTTTACACCAGAAGAATATAGTTACCTACTCCTGCCATTTCCTGTTATGAGAAAAATAATACCCTGCAGACTGATACAGTATAAGCAATACATTTATGCATTAGTATATTTCTATTTTAAAAATGAAAGATGATTATTTTTTGTGACCCACATCCTGCCACAAGGAAAATATGTCCAAATATATCCAAATATTTTCAAGGACTTGGTGAATATATTTTAAATGTTTCAATACTGAGGTCTAGTCTGCCCTAATTTGAAACATAACTATACTTTTAAGTCCTTAATTGTCATTTAATAGATTTGAAATATGGAATATGAATGTATTTTTCTTTATATTCCTCTTCTAGTAAATTCTTGGAATTGGGATGGTCACTTAGTCAGTACTGAGCCAGGCTGATAAATAAGCCATTTACAAGGCCATCCTATGAACTGTTTATCTACATGTGCAGATACAATTTTTTGCATTATTTTAAAATGTTTTGTTTCTCAACCCCTTAATAAATTAGCTTTATAAATACCCACTGTGATGACAAATGACATTTAGAAATTGCATAAGGCTTATGTCTGCGATGCCATCATTTTGACATATTTCTCAGAAATGCCTAAGTGACCAGGAGATGTCTTCTGAGCATCATGATTCCTCCCAGGTGTCTCAGAAGATTTGAGGTGGAAGCCCATTTGGAAACTACTACAAGGGAATAACTTATCCATATGAGAAATAGCAATAGTAAATAAAACTACTAAAAATTAAAAATGTTATTTGTTGCTTGGGCGTATATTTGATATTTTCCATTTACTTTTTTCATCAAAATTTGATTGTGTTAAGAGTGGTTTAAAATGAATCTGACAGAAAAAATCATGTCAAGTAATGGGAAGAAAGCTATCTTGAGTTCAAAATTTTATACAGCATAAACCATAGAGAGAGAGAGAGAGAGAAAGAGAGAGAGAGAGAGAGAGAGAGAGAGAGAGAGAGAGAGAGAGAGAGAGAGAGTTGAATGCTAAAGTCAATGCTAAGATATCAAGCACCAAGTTCCATCTCTGTTGGTAATGAGCAATATAGATGATGGGTAAGTAACCTGCCTGGACCTTATTTTCCATATCCAATGAAATTCCATATTCCTTGTCAGTGAACTTTAAACTGAGATGAGTCTGGTCAGCTAGTAAATCCCCATGGTTTAAACAGGGTAATAGGATAAATCATTTGACAATTATCATACAATCAATTATCCAGTAAGGCAGTCCTAGAATTCAACCATGCATTCTTTCTTTCATTTAATGAAAACTGTGCTAAGAAATAACAGGGTTCAAGAAATGATTCAAAGCTCTATAAAGATGGTGGGGGTGTAGGTGGGAAGATTATTTATTGCTTGTGAGCACAATTCAAGGCCATTTGAAAGTGTGCAAGGGTCTCATCAGTGTTCTCTTGACATCTAAAAGCTGTGGAGTTATGGTATAAACCACTATTGATTCTCTTCTCTCACTGGGTTGGTATCACTTTTGTAGAGATTGTAAAAAACCACCCCCCAATTATCCTATCTAATAAAAGGGTAATATGCAAATTGACCATCACTCCAACACACAAGATGGCTGCCCCCATGTGGTCAAAGATGGCTGCCCCCGTGTGGACACAAGATGGCTGCCACAAGATGGCCAGCAGGGGAAGGAAGTTGTGGGTGATCAGGCCAGCAGGAGAGGGCAGTTGGGGGCAATCATCCCTGCAGGTGAGGGCAGTTGGGGGAGACCAGGCCAGCAGGGGAGGGCAGTTGGGGGAACATGGCCTGCAGGGGAGGGCAGTTGGAGGTGACCAGGCCAGCAGGAGAGAGCAGTTAGGGGCAACCAGGCTGGCAAGGGAGGGTAGTTAGGGGTGACTGGGGCAGCAGGGGAAGGCAGTTGGGAGAAACCAGGCCAGAAGGGGAGAGTTAGGTGTTGATCAGGCTGACAGGGGAGTAGTTAGGGGTGATCAGGCTGGGAGGCAGAAGTGGTTGGGGGCAATCAGGCAGGGAGGCAGGTGAGCGGTTGGGAGCCAGGAGTCCTGAATTGTGAGAGGGATGTCTGACTGTCCATAAACAGGCAGTCAGGCATCCCTCGAGGGGTCCCAGATTGGAGATGGTGCAGGCTGGGCTGAGGGACACGACCCCCCCCCCCCCACCATGCACAAATTTCATGCACCGGGCCTCTAGTTTTATCACATAAGATAACAAGTGGCTGTTAGATTTTATAGAAAGGGAACAGAATCAAAGGGGGCAAGTTTTATTTTGTTTATTTTTCCTAGCAATGTTCTTAGATGTTTGGGTCTGACAGGATGTGGCAGTTTTCCATGTGTTTCATTCCTTTGTTGGGAGCACATGGTCATTTGACCATGGAACAGGAGGACAGCCAGAGCAGCATTCAGCAGAGCCAGGGCTTCTAAGGGATGGATGACTTGGAGACCTAAGCTCTCACAAGTAAACTCAATATGTGCTTGCCTCTGTGTGTGTGTGTGTGTGTGTGTGTGTGTGTGTGTGTGTGCATGCTTGTGTGTGTGTGTGTGTGTTATGTATCTGTGTCTGTGTTTAATTTCTGTAACATAAGGAATTTGTAGGCCAGTTGTTGGCTAGACCCTTGGATTCTGTTGAAAATAATAAAAAACAAAATCAATACATCAGGTACAATATACAAAGGCTTACAAAATTTTAGTGAAAATAAACTCAGAGGAAAATTTATGTGTTTCTTTATTAATTGAAATAGTTACAGAGGAGCAGGAGACATTCAAACATGCTAGAAGGCAATGTTTCATGTCAGGCCGAGAGAAGCTAAGATCCTACCAGGATACTCCTAATCTTGGGAAAACCAGTCTGTGTGTATATGTGTCTCTGTGCTAAAATTCTAAAATGAGTTTCTTAAGACTAGTTTTCTGAATAAGATAAAGGGTGCACATGCTAAAGTTTTAGGATTTTCCCCCTGTGTGAAGGGCCTAAGGGAAATTCATAAAGTTTTACAAAATAAAATAAAATAAAAACATGGAAGAGTTTTCCAGGATCTCTTAGAGATTATTGAAAAATATCAGTTATATAATTGAAAGGCACTGATTCTGGGCCCTCTTATTTATTGTGAGAAAATTAAAAAAAGAAATTCATTATTTAAAAAACCTAATTTCAAACTCTAAATGTCTGAGATTATTAAGTACTAGTGACTTGGTGCACAGATTCGTGCACATTAAAAGGAAATTAATTAGAAGGTATCCGGCAGAGCAGGACTGGGCGAGACCAGCCAGGCACACTCTGGAGCCAAACTCCTGCAGTCCCACCCTGGCATCTGTGGAGTGCACGGGGTCCCTCTGTCAGGTGGTGTCCCTTGGCCTGGCCTGCAGGGATCTGGCTGAAACCCGCTCTCCTACATCCCCCAACGGGTCCCAGAGTGTAAGAGGGAACTCTGCAAAGTTGCTGTCATACAGGGTGTGGAATGTAAATGCAAGTGTGCAGTAAACCAGATTCGGAGCTGACAGTGCCCCAGCAACAACAAAACCCATAGCCAAAGATGAAATCGCATGGCCCCCTCCTCTCTGGTTTTGGGGTGCATCACCTGAGAACCATCACTGCCAAGTTACTGCAGCTCAGTAACTCCTGTGTTAAGCATCTGCCCCCTGGTGGTCATTGCACATCATAGCAACTGGTCAGATGGTTGGACACTTAGCATATTAGTCTTTTATATATATAGATACTCTGTGAAAAGAAAGTAATCTTTTTCTCTTCATTTCATCTTTTTTTTTTTTGAGTTGCTGTCTTTAAATTTTTCTCTTCAACATCAACCTTAATCCTACATTTCATCTTTAGAAACTAATGAAGTTCTAGTGGCATTAAGATGGCAAAATTGGTCCTATCTGACTTCAGTCTCCCTCACAAAAGGACTAACTAACAACTATTCATAGACAAGACACCATTATGAAAACTCTAGAACACATAGGTGAGGCTGAAGCACCTCCCTGAATCACAGACATGAAGAAAGACTGCATTAGAAGGTAAGAGGAGTGACTACACTCTGACCACATCACCACTGTAATGGCATAGCATCACCCAGAGATGGCCCCCTTAATCCTATGCTTTCCCAGGGTGGAGGGAGGGGGAGCCCAAGATGAATATCCAGCTCCTTCAGTATTGTGTGTCACTTCCTGGGAAGCTCATTTAGAACTCATCTCACAAGAATTATGGGGAGAATGTGTTGGGCTGACTACTGGAGGTCAGATTGCAATGGAGAAGAGGGACAGGGCCTGGATCCAGCCATCAGCACTTGAAACTTGGCAGACTTAGTTTCTTCTCACAGAAGCATCCAAGCAGAAGTCCAACCAGCAGCTTTTCCCACCTTTAGAGCCAAGATGACAGCTCTGTCTGGACAGGAACTTGGTAAACAGTACTGCCAGATTTGGGACCATAAATGGCAAGTCTTATTGGCCTTGGAGCCCATTCTGACACCCCTCCACCCTAAGCAGGAACACTACTTCATAGACACACCTAATGCTGAATGTAACCCCCAGTTCTGTCTGACAGGAAGATTTGCCTGAACACACTGAAGAAGCCCCCTGGAGCTCAGTTGGGATCTAACATCCTATGAGAAAAGACCTTCCAGCTAGGATCTTTATCTACAAGGTGATTCCTGACTCTGATGCACATTGAGTAGGACTTCAGGAAGAGTGCCAAGTCCTAGCTGTGAATGATGTGGATTTCCAAGATATTGAGCATAGCAAGGGTGTTGAGATCCTGAAGATAGCATGCCTGTTCATTTATTTCGCTACATTAATCATTGCCAAAAAAAGAGGACTATGCACTAGATAGTTGGAACCCACAGCCCTCCACATGGAATCTTCTAGGAAAAGCTTGCCAAGCTTCAGGGGAGCCACTTGGGAAACTAATTTCAGTCCCACCCTAGCATAGTGGAATGGAAGATGGGGAGACAATAAGCCCTGCACTGAGCCTGGTAGTCAACTGTGTTACCTAAACTTTGCTGTACTTTTATTTCCCTGGTTTTCTAGGTGAGTGTCATTCCCTGAAAGGAGATGATGATATCTAGGTATTGCCTACCTTGTGGAGAACCCTATTTGAAAAGGCAACTGATACTTATTGAATACCATATTCTAGGCCAGTGGTCGGCAAACCGCCACTTGCAAGCCACATGCGGCTCTTTGGCCCCTTGAGTGTGGCTCTTCCACAAAATGCCATGGCCTGGGTGAGTCTATTTTGAAGAAGTGGCGTTAGAAGAAGTTTAAGTTTAAAAAATTTGGCTCTCAAAAGAAATTTCAATCGTTGTACTGTTGATATTTGGCTCTGTTGACCACTGCAATTACACATATGTCATACCATTTTCATTAGCATATAGAAACAAGTAGAAAAGGAATCTGGAGATCTCACATTTAATTTGTCTGGCTATCTCATCCCCTCCTTAGAGAACCAGCCTCTTAACACTTCAGAGACTCCAATGGATGGACCCTATTTTTTTCTCTCCTCTTATTTTCTCCTTCAAAATGTAAAACACTGTGCTGAAGAAGAGGAATGACACACATAGACTCAGAGTGTGTGGGTACCAAAGGAAAGCAGGGATAGCTATACCTATATTAGACAAAATATACTTTAAGTTAAATATGTAAAAATGACAAAGAAATTCAGCTCCTGGACTGTGAGAGGGGGCAGACAAAGAAATTTCAGTATACTAATAAAAGGGTAATATGCTAATTAGACCAGACATCTTCCCGACAAAGTCACAGCAGCTGCAAGGGCCGAGGGCCATCAGGTGCATTGGCTGTGAGGGCTGAAGGCCAGGAGCGCAGGAGAGACCAGCGCTGTGGTCCCTTTGTCAAAGGCCATGGGAGAAGGCAGTGCCGCAGGAGAAGGGAGAAGGGAGAAGGCCAGTGCTATGTGAGAAGGGAGAGGAGAGAAGGGAGAGGGGAGAAGGGAGAAGGGAGAAGGGAGAAGTCCTGCACCACGTGAGAAGGCCAGAGCAATGCCCTGTCCACAGAGGCTGCTCGGAAGAGGCCCCGGCGTGGGCCATTCCAGCACTGTGGTCCCTTCCGCAGAGGCAGCGGGAGAGGGGGCTGCATGGTCCAGGTTCCAGTGCTGCCCCTTCCACAGTGGCAGCGGTGCAGGTCGGTCACAGCGCCACACCTCTACAGAGGCTAGATGGGGTGCAACTTGCTGTGCCTCCATCTCCCACATTTCCTCCCCCAGCCGGCCTGGCCCCAGATCAGCCCCACCCACCAGTGGGCAGGGGGTGGACCAGCTCTAAGAAGCAAGGGCCAACGGCTGGCAGCTGTGACAGCCGACAGTGGCAGCAGCAGTGGGATGATGGTGGTGGCACCTTCTCCTCATCAGCCTGGTTGCCTCCTGCAGAGGAGGACATCCCCTGAAGGCTCCTGGACTGTGAGAGGGGGCAGGCCGAGCTGAGGGGAACCCCCCAACCCCCCAACCCCCGCCCGCCAGTGCACACATTTTCATGTACCGGGCCTCTAGTATAATGATAAAGTGGTTAATCTATCAAGAAGACAACAATTTTATTGAAAATAAAATTGACAAAGAAAAAATGTAAAAGAATGTCAAATGTAAAATTGACAAAGAAAAATTGACAAAGAAAAAATGTAAAAATGACAAAGAAATTTTATTGAAAATTATTGTCTTCTTGATAGATTAACCACTTTATCATTATACTAGAGGCCCGGTGCATGAAAATTTATGTATGCAACATTGAAGCCCCCTAAAATTTTAAACCAAATACTAATAGAAATAAAAGGAGAAAAAAACAGCAATACAATAATAATTGTGGACTTTAGTACCCAACTCTCCACATTGGAAAAATCATCCAAAGGGAGAATCAATAAAGAAACAGTGCATTTGAACAGCACTATTGGACAAATTGACCTAACAAATATATAATAAACATCTCATCCAACAATAGCAGAATATACTTCTCAACAACACAGAATACACTTCCCATGGCCACATGGAACATTCTCCAGGGTAAATAATAAGTTAGACAATATAACAAGTCTCAGAAAATTTAAGAATTGTTAAAATCATTTCAAGTATATTTTCTATCAAAATGGTGTGATAGAAATCAATTACAGGAGGAAAACTGAAAAATTCACAAACACACAGAAATTAGACATCATACTTCTGAGTAACTATGGATCAAAGAAGAACTTATAAGGTAAATAGAGAAGTATCCTATGACAAATGAAAATGGAAACACAATATACCAAAATTTATGGGATGCAGCAAAAACAGTACTAAGAGGAAGATTATAGCTATATATATATATATATATATATATATATATATATATATATACCAATAAAATAGAAAAATCTCTAACTTATACCTAAAGGAACTAGAAAAAGAACTAAGCCCAAAGTTAGGAGAATAAAGGAAGTATAATGATTAGAGCAGAAATAAATGAAACAGAGAAGAGGAAAACAATAGAAAAGATTAATAAAACTAAAAGTCAGTACTTTAAAAAGAAAAAAAAATAGAAAAACCTTTAGATAGACTAAACAAGAAGAAATAGGACTCAAATTAATAAATTATAAATGAAAGGAGAGACATTACCAATGATATCACAGAAATACAAAGGATCATAAGAGACTATACCCAATTCTATGCCAACAAATTGAACAAGTTGGAAGAAATGAACAAATTCCTAGAAACATTCAACCTACCAGGTCTGAAATAGAAGAAATAGAAAATCTGAACAGACCAATAACAAGCAAGAAGATTGAATTAGCAATCAAAAAATATTCAAACAAAGAAAAACTGCACCAGATGGCTTCACTGGTGAAATCTAACATTTAAAGAGTTAATGCCAATCATTCTCAAACCTTTTCTAAAACTTGAAACATTTAAAAAGTCATTTTATGAGACTATATCTCCCTGATACCAAAGACAGATGAGGACACCACAAGAAAAGAAAATTGTAGGCCAATATCTCTGATGAATGTAGATACAAACATTCTCAACAAAATACTAGCAAACCAAATTTAGCAACACAGTGATCAAGTAGGATTCATTCCATGCAAGGGTGTTTCAACATATGTAAATCAATAAATGTGATAAAATCACATTAATAGAATTAAATATAAAATCACATTATAATCTTAATAGACACACATAAAAAAAGCACTTGCCAAAATTCCTCATCCCCACATGATAAAAATGATTCTCAACAAATTAGGTATAGAAGGGATATACCTCATCATAATAAATGCCATATATGATATGCACAGGCAACGCCATATCAATATGAAAAGGTAAATTTTTTTTTTCTAAGATCAGCAATAAGACAAGAAAGCCCTCTCACTACTCCTATTCGATATAGTACTGGGAGTTCTAGCCAAAGCAATCAGATAATAAAAATAAATAAAAGACATAAAAATTAGAAAAGAAGTAAGATTATCTCTATTAGCCCCAAACAAGAGAGTCAGCCTGTTCTTTGAAGTTTTGAAAAGAGGCATTGACCTCTTTTCTCTATCTATAAAAGTCTTAGATAGCATTTCCTTCCATTATAAGGCTGCTTTGTCCACATGGAAAATCTGTCATTTGGTATAGCCACCTTCATTAATGATCTTAGCTAGATCTTCTGGAAAACTTCTTGCAACTTCTATATCAGCACTTGCTGCTTTACCTTGCACTTTTATGTTATGGAGAGGGCTTCTTCCTTTAAACCCCACAAACCAATCTCTGCTAGCTTCAAACTTTTCTTCTGCAGCTTCCTCACCTCTCAGCCTTCATTGAATTTATGACTTAGGGCCTTGCTCTGAATTGGGCTTTAGCTTAAGTGAATGCATAGTTGGTTTGATCTTCTATACAGAACGCCAAAACTTTCTCCATATCAGCAATAAGGCTGTTTTGCTTTATCATTCATGTGTTGACTGAAGTAGACATTTTAATTTCCTTCAAGAACTTTTCACTTGCATTTAAAACTTGGCTGTTTGGAACAAGAGCTTTCAACTCGTCTTGCTTTCCTCATGCCTTCCTCACTAAAACTTAAAACTTTTGAGCTTTTGATTTAAAGTGGGAGACATGCAACTCTTCCTTTCAGTTGAAAACTGTCGGGCCAGTATATGGTTGTTAATTGGCCTAGTTTCCATATTGTTGTTTCTTAGGAAATAGAAAGAAGGAGACAGGTGGGGGAATGGCCAGTCAGCAAAGAAGTCAGAAGACACACATTTATTGACTAAGTTCACCATCTGATATGGGCATGGCTCATGGTGTCCCACATTAATTACAGTAGTAACATCTAAGATCACTAACCACAAATTACATAACAAATATAATCACAATGAAAAAGTTTAAATATTGTGAGAATTACCAAAATAAGACACAAAGAGAGCAAATGCTGTTAAAAAACAATGTTAATAGATTTACTCTATGCAGGATTGCCACAAACCTTCAATTTGTAGAACATATATTATCTTTGAAGCACAATCAAGAGAAGTACAATAAAATGAGGTATGCCTCCATTGTACTGGCATACAAACACACACATAGACCACTGGAACAAAATCTAAAGCCCAGAAATAAACCCATGCATATATAGTCAAATAATATTTGATAGAGAGCCCAGACTATTCAATGGAGAAAAGATGGTCTCTTCAATGAATGTTGCTGGGAAAATTGGATATTCACATGTAAAGAATGAAACTAGCCCTAGCCAGTTTGGCTCAGTGGATAGAGTGTTGGCCTGTGGACTGAAGAGTCCCAGGTTCGCATCAGGTCAAGGGCACATGCCTGGGTTGCAGGCTTGGTCCAATGTGCAGGAGGTATCCAAGTAGTGATTCCCTCTCATCATTGATGTTTCTATCTCTCTCTTCCTCTCCCTTCCTCTCTGAAATCAATAAAAATATATTTTTAAAAAAGAATGAAACTTGACCCCTTCTTATATCACTCACAAATATTTACTTGAAATGCTTAAATGTAAGACCTGAAGCCATAATATTTCTAGAAGAAAACATAAGGAATAAGCCTTTTGACATGGGTCTGGGAAATTATATTTTTAATATGGCACCTAAAGCATAAGCAACACAAACAAAAATAAACAAGTGAGACTATATCAAACAAAAAACTACACATCAACAAAATGAAAGTAGAAATGGCAGAATGGGAGAAACTGTTTGCAAACTACACATCTGATATGGTGTTAATAGCTAAAGTATATAAAACTCAATAGCAAAACAACCTTACAAATAACCTAATTTAAAAATGGTCAAAAACCTGAAAGATGTTTTTTCCAAAGAATATATTCAAATGACCAACAGGTACATAAAAACATCAAAATGTGCTCAGTTTCACTAATTATCATAAAAATGCAAATCCAACCACAATGAGATATCAATCTACACATGTTAGAATTTCTGTCATTAAAATATAAAAAATAATAAATGCTGGTGAAAAAAAAAGAAAAAGAATAAAGAAATACTGGTAAGGATGTGAAGAAAAAGGTACACTTGTGTGCTGTCAGTGGAAATGTAAATTTGTGCATCCAATGTGGAAAACAGTATGGAGTTTCCTCAAAAAAGTAAAAGTAGAATTACTGTATGATTTAACAATTCCACATCTGAGTATATATCTGAAGAAAATAAAATTACTGTCCCAAAGAGATAGCTGCATCTCCATGTTTGTTGCATCATTATTTGCTAAGATATAAAAATAATCTAAGTGCCCACTGATTGATGAATGGGTACAGAAAATGTATATGTAAACATAATGAAATACCATTTGGCTGTAAAAATGAATGAAATTCTACCATTAGCAACTTGGAGGGAACTTGAGGGCACTATGCTAAGTGAAATAAGTCAGACAGGGAAAGGTAAATACTGTATAATCTCATTTAAAATGTTCAACCTAAGAAAACCATTCATAGAAACAGAGATCAGATTTGAGGTTGCCAGAGATGGGAGCTGAGGGTGGATTAGATAAAGATAGTAAAAATGTGCAAACTTTCAGTTATAAGATGTCTAAGTTCTGGAGATATAATGTTTAACATGATGAGTTTAGTTAATAATATTGTATTGTAATTTGAAAGTTGCTGAGAGTAGATTTTAAAAGTTCTCATTATAACCGTGGCTCAGCAGTTGAGCATCGACCTATGAACCAGATGGTCATCATTTGACCTATGAACCAGGAGGTCACGGTTTGATTCTCAGTCAGGGCACATGCCTGGGTTGCATGCTCAATTCTCAGTCTGGGGCATACAGGAGGCAGTCAATCAATGATTTTCTCTCATAACTGATGTTTCTATCTCTCTAGTCCCCTTCTCCTCTGAAATAAATAAAACTATTTTTTAAAATTTCTCATCATAAGGAAAAAATTATAACTGTGTATGGTGATGGATGTTAACTAAACTTACTGTGCTAATCATTTTGCAATACACTTTACCCTTGAACAATAGGGGGATTAGGGGTGTCAACAAATCACAAATCCAAAATAAAAAATCCTTGTATAACTTAAGGTGGCCCTCTATATCCAAGGATTCTGAACTGCTAATAGAAAATATTGTCTTTGATCCATGGTTTACTGAATCCACAGATGCAAAACCTGAGGATGCAGAGTACCAACTGTATATTTATTGAAAAAACCTATATATAAGTAGACTTGCACAGATCAAGCCTGTGTTAAGGGTCAACCATACATACATATGTCAAATCATGTTGTGCAATCAAACATTTATAATGTTATATGTCCATTATATCTCAACAAAACTTGAGGAATAAAAAGAAACTGAGTTTTAATTTCTTTGTATGGGTAATATTATGTGATCATAAGTACATCATTTCCCTAAATATTTTTTTCAAATAACCTCCTTTATTGTTTGAGATGTGTAGTGCTAATTGAGAAAGGAGATAATAGCAGGATTAGAGAATTAGGGGAAAAACAACTTAGATTTGTGGAATCTTGATAAGGTTATTATTTTTAGAAAATATCTTTGAAAGAAAAATATCACTATCATTTGTACATAAGAATGCTATCAATTTTTTTGGTAAAAACTATGCCTTATTGTACTTTATTGGCCTTATTCAGTGTATTAGAGAAATTTTTCAGACATTGTCATTATCAATATGAGCTAGATAATGCCTGAAATTTAGCATTACCTTTATGGTGATAGTCATTCTGTGAGGGAGGTGCTGTGATTATAAGCATGAGCTTTTGTGAAAAGAGTGTTCACCCAAAGCAGGGAGAAAAAGGCATGTAATTTGAGTGTTGACAGTCTGGAGGTACATTGCTATTGCAATAATATTAGGATGGTTGGCTTCAAGTAATGTCACTCTAAAAATAATTTACCTGTAGGATATATATGTGTAGTAGGAATTTATGTATGCTAATATTTTACCCTAAACAAAATAAAGTCAATAATATACTCTGTGAAATGAAGTTTGTATTATAGTTGTCAAAAGAGGTTGTATTATTTGGCCAAAAGGCTAAGCTTGCAAAATTAGGGAGGCATGGAATAGAGTTACATACCTCTATGTGGGGTTGAGGGGACAAGAAGAGATAAACCAAAGAACTTATATACTTACTAGAGGCCCAGTGCACAAAATTGATGCACGGCGGGGGAGGGGGGGATGTCCCTCAGCCTGACCTGTACCCTCTCCAATCTGAGAGCCCTAAGGGGATGTCCCACTGATGGCTTAGGCCCGTTCCCCATGGTTCTCTGCTCTCTGCGGGGCCTGCCTTCTCCACAACATGGCAACTGCCAAGCGGCAAGCGGGCCATGCTGGGACCTGCCTGTGGGCCGTGCTTGCCTGCTTCTAGGTCACTGCAGTGATGGCCAAGCAGGCTGTGCTGGGAGCTGCCACTGCCCTCTTGTCAGTCTCCACGAGGTGATAAGGTTAATTTGCATACTCACTCCTGATTGGCTGGTGGGTGTCATGAAGTGGTGATCAATTTGCATATTTCTCTTTTATTAATGTAGATATGCATAGCCCATGGACAGAGGCAATAGAATAGTGAAGACCTGAGGAGAGTAAGAGTTGGGAGGAGGGGAGCAAGGGGGAAAGGAATATATTTATAATACTATCAACAACAAAATAAATAAATAAATAAATAAACGAATAAATAAATAAAATAAAATAAACAAAGAGACCTCAATATGCAGGGGCTTATATGAGATCAGAGTTTATTTCTCTCTGACATACTGGCTGGAGAAGAGTGCTTTTGTGTTGAAGGATCTCCCACACAGTGGAAAGGGAAGGTTCCACACATTTTATGAGGCATCCATCCTTCTGCTCAACCCTGGACAGAATAAAGACATGTGGCTCTCCAAGCAGTAAGAGAAGCTAGGAAGTAGAGTTCCTATCTGGGTAACTATGCGATCAAGTGAAACAAAGACACTTGCTTATTAAGAAAGGGAAAATGGAAACTGATAGACAAGAAGCAGTTTCTGCCACTTAACATTCAATTGTTTTTTGTTGAACAAATGAATGTCATTATGTGACATTTGTTTAAGATCCAGAACAGTAATACAGGGTGAATTCCCAATTAAAGCAGGATAGTTTTTCTAAGATAGTATTATATAGTTCTAATAAATATTTGGATTAAGAATCAATAGGAGAATTCCCCCATAAGTTATAGGGAGGCATGGAACAGACTGACATACCTCTATGTGGGGTTGAGGGGACAAGAAGAGATAAAATGTTCTTTTTCTCATTAACAATAAATAACATATTTTGTTTCTATATAACTACTTAATGGGGCACTAAAAATATTTCTATAGTTAAGGAGGAAACAAAATAAATACATAAAAGTATGTTTGAGATTATCAAGGGAATTCCATATACATACCTATTCTGAGACTTATAGTGAGGACAAGAACCAATATTCTGTTACCCATTATTACCCCTGGAGAGTTTCCCCAATTCTTTTCTTTTTTTAATCTTTCCAGGCCAATTACTTTGTTCTCACTAAGACCATTTGGCACATGCTTATCATGCCAGTAGAAGGAGATGTCAACCCCAGGCCTTATGCTGCATCTCTGTATTTCCTAACATCTAGCAAGGCTGTGGTTGCTTAATTAATTCAGGGCAATATTACTAAAAATTAAGTAACATGCACAATTCACTTTGAGAAAAGTAGCAGTAAGTGATATGGTTTCTTCCACCAAACCTTGTTTAAATTAGCAATGTTCGTTTTCTAGTTTGTTAGCCAGCCTGAATTGAAATTCAGTTCACTCTATCTTAGCCATTACCTACACATTATGTACCACTCTGCCAAGGGCTTTCAAATACCCTTATTTATATGCGGCCTTTGGGCTTCCAACACTATTATAAAAGTAAGCTGACCTAGAGATGCTCATGCTTTCTTTAAGTGACTGAAATGTCTGCTTATATAGGCAGTACTAAGGACAATGATTTATTTAAGTTCTGAAGTGGAGAGTTAACCAAATTGCATATATGATATTGATATAGAAATTCAAACAAAGAAAATCTTAGAAAATAACAAAGATAAAGAGAGATAAAAAAAGTTGATCAAATTTTAATCTAAAGATATCCTATTAATTTTAATTAACTTATTTTTCTAATGCTATCTTAAAGTTAAATCATTTATAGATGCTGTTTGAGTGTTTTAGCAACATTATTAGTTTATTGTGCTTCATTTTCTCTATTCACATGCTGAATCCACCCCTTTGAAGTAATTAGCATAATCACTAACATTATAAGATCATTTCCTCACTCCAAATAAATGACCATCAAACTCGTGCCTACTCTCTATATTCAGAAATGCTTAAATAGTTCATTGTTACCCAAATGACTATGGGGAAATGCTGTGCATAAGATGAAAGGAATAATGACTCATACCCCCCACAATGAAGATAAAACTCTCCTACATAAGAATTAATTCACTATAAAATATCTGAGTAGCAGGAAGTTAATTGAAAGGGCCAAAAATAAAATTGAATGCAATAGGTAATCTAAAGGTCATGAAACTTGTCACTAAACAATTAGAAGATTTTTAAATTTCAATAGGTTTTACAAATATTACTGTAGTTTATATTCTGAATATAGATTACTTTTAAATGGAGTTTTCTTGTATCTAAATGCACAGCTAATGAAAATATTTTATATGCTGTAAGCATTCACCTATCATATAACATTGATAAAAAAACATAAAGATCATAAGACTTACCACAAACCTTCAGAGGTTTTTTTTAAATTTTGGTAAGGTTATATTTTTATGAATATGACTATAGTTATGTGTTATGAATATGTCTATGAATTCAGAACAACTTTTAAATGATACTTTATCTAAATGTGCATTTAATGAAAATGTTTTTATGTTACATGTTTCACATTTCTCATCACCCTAAGTCTAAAGAAATCTGATAGTACCTATTTAACTATCCAATAATAATATGTTCCGTTGATAATAGGTCTTATTGATTTTGAAATCTGAACTTAAATTATCTGAAACAAATTAGGACAAATGAGGAAGATATTATTCCTAAGTTTACAAATATAAGCAAATTTGCTTAAAGGGAGACATGTTGATTTGCGTAGCAACACACTTGGATTAGTAATTCTGATTAATGATGGAAGTTAGATTTCATAATACTGACATCAGAATGTATATCTAAGCAAAACTGTGAAGGAAAGTGCTTACTTGTAGCATATTTTCTCTTTTGTGTGCATCTATTTTTTCTTAAATACATCCTGAGTCCATGTTGGTCCCCGGCATCCTGGTACCCAAGACCCATACACATTGGCATGCATCCATTAAGCTGTAAGCCTGATTTGGTTGGCATCCATATCATAGGTCAATGCCTAAACCAGACAGATGATAAAGTATTTTGAGAATCATCTGTGGTGCACAATCTCTCAACCAAGTTCCTGCTTTCATTGGAGATTCTAAGGAATCTATGAAATAAAGGACAGTCTTATCTCAAGGTTGTCTAAAGGGAAACTTAATTATAAAGAAAGCAAATGGCATAACATTGCCAATATATAACATAAAAAATTCCTTATGTTGATAAAATTTGTAATAGCATTTATGATTTGTCTCCTCTACAGTTCCACATATTCCTAGCTACAAAATGAGGGTATGTCTTGTATTTATAGGTTTTTATGGAGATTTTTCATCTCTAGTCCTTTCTGATCTCTGAGATTGTTTCTTCTGCTAACCCTGATCCCTGAAATGAAAAGCACCAAAGTTGTCAGCTCACTAATTACAGATTTCATATTTGCTTTCAATTCACTGGAAAATATTATCTGCCATTTACCATCTCTGTTATACATAAAAATCACAAGTTGCTTAGCTTCCCTTGCTAAATAAATGTTAGATGCATGCTTAGGACATTATCTCCCAGTTGGCTATCTCTTGAGTTCACTCTCAGGTGAAACACCAAGGACTAGGAAATGGGTCAGGGATGAATCCTATTTCATCAACATCTGAAAGCTTTCATCTAGTAGAACATCCAGTCCTGCTTTCATAGCATAACAGATCCCTCCCAGGAAAGTTATTAGTCCAAAGGCCAAACTCAAGTTCCCGTGGCGATACTTCTAATGCCATGAGTTCTGGGTTAAATGAGGTAAATAATGGATGGCCTGTTCACTGGGGAATTTATTTCAGCCCTCTCAAGAAGCAGATGAAAATTTTAACCCACTCACATCTGATCTTAGTTTGAAGCCATCTTTCTTTCCCTCAAAGAACAGAAACTAAATTTCAGGCTAATTAAATCATTTCCCAGTTCAGTGTGCAACAAGAACTTGAAAATTATATGATGAATCACTGCGCTGATCTTCTGCCCTGATATAGATGACTACCTAAGTTATTTATCTTCCAAACCCAAATAATCAGGTTATAGCATTTAACCTTATGCTGGGAGGGGTGGGGGACCCATGGAATAAGCTTCTTTGGGGCTTTGATTTTATGTATGTGTATATATACACACACACAATTGTGCTGGATCATCTTTGTTTCCTTTTCCAGATTCACTCTGGTTTCTCTTTTAGTTCAGCTAATGGAAGCCTCTGGTAGAACAGAGGACTGGAACAGAGTGAGGTCAGAGGGTGTATATCTCAAGTTCTTCCCCTACTGGGCTACTGGCTGGCCATGGCTGCATTTCTCCATGGAAGGCCACAGCTCCATCTGGCTACCCTCTCCTACAGCTTAGGGTCACTCCAGTTCTCTTAACCTTGCCATACCTTCATGAAAAGTTTCTACTTTCATTTTCTTGCTTGCGCGTGCCATCTTCCTCCTGCCTCACCTACCTTTAATTACAGAACTTGATTTCAATAATATGATATGGTGATTAAATTTCTTCTGGAATATATCATTCACATCATTTTACTATAGAAAATTAGCAGTACAATTTGGTCAATTTATTAGAATTAATTGTAAAGAATCAGTTTTATATAACTCCCAAAACAGTGAACTGGTGAAAATTTGCCTTGGCATATATCAGCCAACAAAATTGGGTTAAACTTTTAAAGGAAATAGGAGAAGATGAGAGCTAACATATATTTTCAGTCCTTAGCATACTAGGGAATTCTATACTGTATACTTTAATCATTATAACTATAATATAGCAAATACTTAAAAGCTAACTTTACCCTGAGAGGCTGCCACTATATTCATGCTGCTGCCATTCAAAGGGGTCAATACACATTTTCTATCTTCATTATTTGCTATCCAAAGATCCAAGAAGCTAAAATAAACAGGAATTTATGAAAATTCAACAAACACTACAATCATTGCTGCCTCAAAGCTGTCCCTTTGAGGGCTGCTATGGTCTGAAAGTTTGCATCCCCTTAAAATTTATATGTTGAAATCCTAACCCTCATAGGTAATGGTATTAACAGGTAGGGGCTTTGGGAGGTACTTAAAATCATAAAGATGGAGCCCTTATGAATGAGACTAGTTTCTTACAAAAGAGGCTCCAGAGAGATCCCTACCTCCTTCCACCAAGCGAGGCTATAAGGAAAAGTCTACAACCCCCCAGAGGGCCCTCACTGACCGGGCTGGGACTTTAAATTTGGACTTCCAGCCTCCTGAACTGTGAGAAATAAATTTCTGCTGTTCATAAGCTACCCAGTCTGTGGTACTTTGTTATAGCAGCCTGAATACTTTAAGATCGATGGTGACCCTCTCAGCCCCAACCAGCTCCCTTGAATTCAGGTATCAGTTTCTCAGCCTAATCCTTCTCAAGCGTCTGAGATAAACCAACTATTTCCATGAGGTTGAGGAGGAGAAGGTTAGCTCCACCAGCTAGAACAGTGATCTTTTCTCCATAGTCCTTCCTAATTAGGAACCATTATCTTCTGAAGCTGAAGCCACTGGTTCTTCTATACCAATGATAATTAATATTCTGCCTTTTAGAAGCAGGGCGCAAAGTACATGTAGTATCTCAGCAAAACCACAGGTTTTATATACAGTACTAGAGGCCTGATGCAAGAAATTCATGCACTGGGGTGGGGGGTGGGGGGGTGCGGAGATGTCCCTCAGCCCAGCCTGCACCCCCTCCAATCTGGGACCCCTCAAGGGATGTCCAACTGCCAGTTTAGGCCCACAGGGATCGGGCCTAAACTGGCAGTTGGACATCCCTCTCACAATCCGGGACTGCTGGCTCCCAACCACTCACCTGACTGCCTGCTTGCCTGATCACCCCCTAACCATTCCTCTGCCAGCCTGACCACGCCTAACTGTTCCCCTGCCAGCCCAATCACCCCCAACTGCCCTCCCCTGTTAGCCTGGTTCCCCCCAACTACCCTCCCCTGCCAGCCAACTTGTGGCAGCCATCTTGTGACCACATGGTGGTGGCCATCTTGTACAAGGACATGATGGTCAATTTGCATATTACCTCTTTATTATATAGGATTCCCTCTAGCATACGCACTATGGTGCAAAAATCCAACACAAATGCTTTTCTATCATTTTTCCAATTATTTCCATTAGCAAATGTTTAGTCCAGCTAAAGGATTCCCAGCTCTCCCCTGACACATTCATGAGCAGGCCCCTAACCCACATCTCTCCTCCTTTGCTCTGTGATTGTGAGACACTGAGACTCTCCCACAGTTCAGGTTCCCACAGCTCTTTTCTTCCCTGCAGTGTCTGACCTTCTTCTGGGTCTGTTCATTTAATGTTGGCTCACCAGGGCCCCATCCACAACAGGAGAAGGTACTGGAGCATGTTGCCTTTCCATTCTCTCACTGCTACCGTCTCACCTCAGCTCCAAGATAGCATTTATCCATCTGCTGACTTCTTATCCATCTGCTACTCCCACAGCTCACGGGAGTGGGTGGAGATGAGGCATCCCTGTTATGCCTCAGCCTTTTCCTTAGCTTAATTGCAAATGACCATATTGATTTCAGGAGGGCAGAGTGTCCAGTCAGCATCCCCAGAGAAGACTGTCTGAAAGGGGTTAGCCTTTTACACTTTGCATTTAAGGATTCATTTTCCTTTTCTCTTGGGATGTGCTGTTGCAATCAATCTCTCTAAATCTGTGTGTTTTCCCCTCCCTTTTAATATTCCTACTTCTACTCTCTATTTTTTTCTTTATTCTCTCATTTTCTTTCTCTCTTCCTCTGTTTCTTCTTCTTCCATTTTCTCTTTCTCCATTACATTCTTCACTCTTGTTTTTTGTGTGTTTTTTTTCTGGGAAAAATGGTAAACAAAAATGTTAAGAAAATTTTAAAATGTAATAATTAAGAGGTGAACCTTAAAGGCTTGATAGCCTATAGTTGGAAAGATGTATTTTAAAGAGATAAGGCACTTAACAAAAAGAACCATGCGATGGTAGAAGGCATACTAAATAAAATGCATAATTGCTAATGCTATAAATTTGATGAATGTGCTTCATTCTCTACATATACTGGTAAGCAATGTAAGTTGCATAAAACCTAGGAGGAAGGTTTATCACACCTTCAACATCTCATTTCCTTTAAAAGTAGCTTTATGCATACTAAAAAGTAAATTCTACATATTCTTGTCCACATAGTTATTTTATTCAAAATCAAGGATATCAAATGCATGACATATTCCTCACACTTTTCTCCCAACATCCATATAGTATTTGCTAATCATTCACTGTTATTTTTCCATTTGAGCTCAGAAGCAGCTTCTGTTTTTCTCAAAATAGTAATGCAAGCCTCTTCCACTAGTTGATAGAGAACATCACCAGTGGAGAAGACTATTTTTCATTCCTGCAAAAAAAAATTGATCACCAGATATTAACCATGATCATCTCCACATATTGCATTATGGGTTGTCGTTTATGCTTTTCTAAATTATCAGAATGTGCCATAATGATTATGTGCGACATTAATAATCAGATACAAGTCTAGTTTTAATTAAGTAATTAATTGACAATCCTATATAATTTGAAGACAGTTACCAACATGTAGATTTCATTCTGACAATACCAAAGTCATGTAAATTATCTGAGCAATTCTTTTTATCTTACTCTGTTCTCTAAGTATAAACACCCTGGTTAATCATATTTAATTATTTAATTTTAAAAACATAAAAACTAGGATTGATTTTTCAAAGATAGTTTAAGACACTTGATATTATTTACATAGGGACAAAGAGGGAAGGGGAATGACAAAACAAACTGCACTGCCATTAGCAGAAAGTTGCAAGTAGATCACAAGGGGCTATAAAGAAAGAAATGTTCTTAAGGGGAAAACATTTCATTTCTATTTCACCTGATATATCTTCAAATTAGCTTCAGTATAACACTTGGAAAATGTTAGTTAGCATTCACAGGTAATAACATTACCTTAGCTTAAAGTGTGTGTGTGTGTGTGTGTGTGTGTGTGTGTGTGTGTGTGTGTTTACATATGCATGTGAACTTCTATCTCATTAGTTACATTTACCTTGACATTTACCTGGACTTTGGTAATGGCATTTATACTTAACAATTTATTCTTAACACATATCCTACAATGTTATTCTCAAAAGAAGCTCTTTAGTAAATATTGGTCAAGGATAAGAAATCTGTCAAGGAAGCTAATATTAGCCTTGACTTTAGCAAATTCTTTTCATTTCTATATATAAAGTATTAGGAACCATTAGCATTTGGTGTTTAAGTTATATGTCTCATGAAAAATCCTGGGAATGATATAAAACCTATGGAGGAATTTTGAATAATATTATGATATGTCAGTGTGAGACATGGTTTACTAAAATGACTTAACTACATTTCACTTACCTGATACTCCTACTCACCAACCTAAAATTATAAGGCAGAGCCCTAAATAGTCAAATAAAAGTCACCAAGTTTATGCATTTATTTGACAAAAAAGTAGAATATTTTACTGCTAGATCTTGTGTTTCTTAGAATGTTTACAAGATAGATATGTTCCCTGCCTCATAGAGCATGTGAATCAGTGAAGAAACAGATGAATAAATGGCCAACTATAATGCAGTATGTTAGTATTTACTATATGATGATTCATGATAGTGTTACATTAATATCACCTGGAGGGATTTTTTAAAAAATACACATTTTCAGCACTCTGCTCCAGGTGTCCTGAATCAGAACCATGTGTTAGCATGCCAGGGAAGCCAGAAGAAACAGCTCATTTCTTAGGGAAAATAGGTCTCAAAGGGAATGGGAAATTATCAAGGAGGGGCTTGGCTGAGGCTGCTCTCAGGGCAGGTCAAGGGCAGTGTGTGGGTGGAGGAAGGTACAAATAAAATGAGAATAGGAGAAGAGTGTTATGATTTGAGGGAGCAGCATGCATGACCCCTTAAATGTGAACAAGCATTTACTATGTTAACGTCATACATGCAATGTGGAGGGATGCAGGAGTGTGGACATAATTGAGAGAAACAAAACTAGTAAAGTAAGCTCTAGCTCATGAAGGACCTTGGAAGAATTAAACTATTTTAAAGAATTTAGACTATTTGTATGTAAATCAGCAGAGGAAAAATTTGCTCAGAGTCACCAATATGATGTTTCCAGCTTGGGCAATGGTGTAAGTGCTATTAACATCCGCTGATGAATAGCGCACAGAAGAAAGAGTAGCTTTGAGGGGAGGTAAGAAATTCAATTTTGAACACAATTTTGAAATCCCTGTATTTACCATCTAGTAGCAATTAATGTCTATAAAATCCACATAAATCATTTGTTTAACATATATTAACTGAGTACTTCCTGTGTGCTACACTGTGTGCTAAATCTAGAGATGCAACAGTGAACAAGAGGAAACATGGTGTCCATCTTTGCGGACCATGAATGTGGATGTTGATTGAAATCCCAGGAGTACAAGGGATCATCCAAGAATTAGGTATGCTTAAAATGCATAAAGAGCTTTAGCCTGTGTGGCTCAGTATTTGGATCATCACAGGTTGTCTGGATCATCATGGGTTCTATTCCTGGTCAAGGGCATGTACCTGGCTTGCGGATTTGATCCCTGGCCCTGATTCGGGTGCATACAGGAGGCAACAGCTCGATATGTCTCTCTCAGGTTGGTGTTTCCCTCTCTCTCTCTCTCTCTCCCACTCTCTCTCTCTCACCCCCCCCCCCCCCGCCTTCCTCTCTCCAAAAAATCAATGGAAAAAATACCCTCCAGTGAGAACTAACAACAACAACAACAACAAAGGGCATCATGGTTCAATTTCTGATCAGACCACATACCCAGGTTTTGGGTTCAATCCCTGGTTGGGGTGCACGGGGAGGCAACTGATCAATGTTTCTCTCTCACATCTATGTTTCTCTCTCTCTCTTTCTCTCCCCCTTCTCTCTAAAAATATCAATAAAAATATTGATAAAATATCTAAAAATATCAATAAAAATATTGATATAGTGCTTCCTGTGTGTTACTCATCATCTAAATTTTTATGCATAAAAATTTAGATGATGAGTAACACACAGGAAGCACTATATCAATGTTAACTACAAAGTAAACAAGCAAAAATGAAAGTGATCATCGCAAAACAGAGAATTAAAATAGGATAAAAGGCAGCTGACCAAGTGATCCAAAAATCATGAAAGACCCCTTTGAGAAATGAATGACATTAACCAATATAAAAGCCATTGGTATGAGTATCAGGGAGAAGAGCAATGAGAGTCAGAGGGACTCACTAATGTGAACATGGGAGAGAGTGCACAGGAGGATCCGATGTTGGACTCTTAAAGCCTGCTTAATGTATTTGAATGGTAGCATAAATGGAAGGCAAAATTGTTAGATGGTTTTAAGCAGGGGAGTTACTTGATTTAATTTATAATTTTGAAAATACTACTCTGGATGTTGTGTGGAGAATTGATTTTGAAAGAGTGAAAGCAGGGAGAGTTTTAAGAGCCTTTTTCAGTCCTCCAGGCAAGAGATGGGGATGGCTATGTGTACAAGTGATTGGATTTTGGCTTATTTTCTGACAGTGGAGAAGAATTGACTTGCTGGTGAATTACATGTAGAGAAGTGAAGGAAAAAGAGGAACAATGCTAATTCCTACTTTGGGGAAGCAGTTGTGGAGGGTAAGCTTGATACTGAGAAGCATAAACTAGCAGGAGAGGGGGATATATGAGCTCTTTACAAACTCTCATAATTGATAATATCTTGTTGTTTCTGCAAATACAGTGTAAATTTCTTGAGGAGAAAGACCATGGCTTCTATGATAAATGGTTTACCCTGCTTTTTCCAATGGTTTTGGAAATGGCAGTATAATAACAAGAAGTGCTTGGTAAATGAATGAAACAAGGAGAAAACATATCCTTAATGGAAAATAAGACCACTACTTCCATGCATTGTTTTTTACTTCTTAATTTTACTGTGGTCCCTTAGAATATTAATGTCTACCATGGAGTACTTGATCTTTATTCACTAAAATATTAATTTAAAAAGCTGTAGCTCTTCCCTGCACTTAAAGAAAAACAAAACATACAAAATAAAGGAAAATTTCTTAAAACAGGCTTTTCAGAGGGGGCAAATTTGTCTCACAAGAGGCTATTGAGAATCCAGAGCAATTTGACTCCAGGAGGGAAAATGTGAAAAAATTAACTTCCAATAAGAACCTATATAGGCTACATATTATTTGACTATGATTTAAACATCACAGAAATCCAAAATGAATATTTTATTAACATTTCATAGATGCAAAAACAGCATCTAGAAGGGGCGGTGACTTATACAAAGTCATTTAACACTAAGGGGCACAATCAGAAATCAAACCAGACCAATCGGTGCTCAGAGGTTTTGCATTTTCACACCTGAGATTTCCAGGGGCAGATAGATATCCTTCAGACTTGTCTCTGAGAGATCAATCAAGACCTAGGAGAGGCCTGACCATGACTTTACTGGCACTTAACAGTCACTTTACTCTAGGTTTCACACGTGAACAGAGCAAAGATTGTCCATGAAGACTTGCCAAGCACAGATTCATCTATTTCGTGGCAGTCATGGATCTGGAACCCCCTTCCTAATTTGGGCAACATACATTTGGAGGTAAGAAAGCTGAGTCTAATGAATGTGGTCTCAGAGACATTTTTCACTACTAAAATTAAACCCAGAACACTTAATTCTAACCATACGGCCAGCCCAAAGTCTTAAAGTCTGTGGCCCAGTGTCATAGCCCTACATTTGTCAGCCTACCTTCCCCATTCCAAGCATCTATTTCATTTATTTTAAAAATTATTTTTAATAAGTTTTTATCAATTTCAAAGAGAGGGAGGATAGGGTGGTGTTTCATCAATAATGAAAGAGAATCATTGATTGACTGCCTCCTGAATAACCCCTACTGGGGTTCAAGACCATAACCCAGGCATGTGCCCCAACCTCAAACTGTGACCTTCTGGTTCATGGGTAGACACTCAACCACTGAGTCACAATGACCTGGCTTAAGTGCCTATTTTAGTTCAGGTGCCTCTGCCCAGGAGATGTCCAGGTTAAGCTAAGAGTCTTAGTAAATGGTTCCCCCATGAAGTTTTCTTCCTCCTTCATACAAACTGGAAGAGATTTTCAAGAAAGCATACCAACAATTCTATTCTTAGTCCATTCCCTTCCTCTCCTAAAACAGTTTCACTAGCTGCCCGTATTCTTTAAATTCTATTTAATACCTCCATCCAACCTCTTCTCTACACACACACCATTCACTTATTTCTATGATATCACATAAACAAAGACATAGTTCAAGCATCTAGGTTTTTAATTTTGACAGTAGTACTGGGCGCGTGCGCGCGCCAGAAAACCCTTTGCAGTCTGGTATTTCTGTCAACCCCTTTTCCAAATACTGTTTTTAAATGTATAAGGTAAAATACATAAGATTAAAAAGAAAGCCATTTATATTGAAGTAAGGATTCAAAATATTAACCTTTGTGACAGTTATTTGTGTACTTCTTTACTGATACATTAAATAAAAAGATCTAGCAATTGGTTTAATAACAACTGTAATTTTTAAGCAGTGATGAACCTAAATGATATTTAGAGCTGTCAGAAACAACAATATAATACAAAAACTATCTGTGATTCCTATTAGTAACAAAATCACAGTTGCTATTAAACTATGGTTTTTCTACATTTGAAATTGAAGAAAATACTAAATTCTGTATGCAGTTAGTGAAATGAAAAATGTAATTTTTCTCCATCTAAATTATGGACCCCTTAATTTAACTTAAGAATCCATCTAATTCAGAGTATTGAGACCCTCCTTCAACACTAGGAAGATCATACACTAGATCATGTAACTTAGATATTTCTGACATTTCCACTTAATTCCAAAGTAGGAATAATTTGATGCTGTGTTTCAAAGTGGCCTAAGCCAATTTGGACAAGAACAACTCTTAACATTGTTTTTGGTGGAACTCATCACTGAATAGTTTCAAGTGAGTGTAAGTTGTCTATACAACCTTATTACCAGATTATAATGAAAGTAAGGTTTATTCTATTCTAAATATGAAATATATTAAGCAAACATTTACATGCAACAAAATCCCAAATAATTACTATTACCTATTCTGCGAGCTCAATGAAACCCCATCTTTCTGCCTTTTTAGATGGGGTTTCATTGAGCTCACAGAATAGGTGAGCCCTGCATAAAACTTCTACTCCAGGTAAATGTTACAGCATTTTGGAGGCATGGAACTGCCTGTGACTTTCATGTCAGCTTAGGAAATCAAGAACAGACCCTAAGCTATTAAGGGATCAGCACGAGGGGCCGTCCCTAAGGACATAGGTGTTGTGTTACCCTAAATTCCTACATTCTGTCCATGCAAGTACATGCAACATTGCTAAAAATCATCTCTAGAATGATTTTTATTTTATCTAATCTAAGTGCAGTTTTACCAGTGATCATGATGAATAACAAGTCATTAATTTTGCTGAGCAAACCGAAGTCTGACCTTCATTTGCTGATTAGAAAATCCTCAGGTGTTTATCAACACCTGAAGATTAGCCTTTTTTTGTATGATATTAGGTACCATCCTGGGAGTGTGGATTCTTAATTCAAGGAAATGAATGGTCCTAGAGTTGAAGCTTAAACTAACTAGCATATACATGACATTGTACAGTGTGTGCCAAAATGTTTTAAAGTAAATTATTACAGATACTGTAATAGTCCCTTGTTCAACTTGAATACAGAAAATTTTATATTTTTAAAGATTTTTTATTGATTTTTTTAGAGAACAAGGAAGGGAGAGTGAGTAAGAGAGCAACACTGATGTGAGCGTGAGAGTGAATCTGCTGGCTCCTGCACACCCCCTACCAGGGATCAAGCCTACAATCAGGGCACATGCTCTAACCTGGAATTGAACCAGCAACCTTTAGGTCGTGGGATGAAGTCCAACTGACTGAGCCACACCAGCCAGGGCTGCAAGTGTGATATTTCAATAAGATCCTTCCCCAAGGATTTCTGGATGCCTGACAGAATGCCCACATGTCTTCAGATCCACCATGTTGTCACCTCAGTTAAATATCACTGAATCTCTCTGAATTTTCTCTTATCACCTCTTGTCATCCCCTCTTCCATACAACTATCAACACTTTTAAAACATTGAATTTCAGGATTGAAATGAGATACTTTAACAAACTCTTTAGTTTCTATTAATTATCTTAAATTGTCTTGTTTAGTAAGATTTTTGATACATTAAAGTGTGAGTTGTTAATTTATTAGTTTAGTTACATCCTTTCATTTCATTTCATTCTTTCAAGGAAGGAAATTAAAAGGTTACAATAATTCCAGTTATTATTACAAAAGTCTAAACATATTTTTTCTATACAAGGTAACAGCAAACTCCATTAATTCTAAAGGGACTGGAAAATATATGCTAGAAGCTCTTGTAAGTTATTACAGTCTAATTATAGTTAATTTTATTCTCTGGGACAACTAATCTCTCAAAACATTTGCAGGGATTGATTAAATCCACTCCTTGCTAAAATCAAGGTCTTGAGGTAATTGATGTGGTAATAGATCTGCTATTATTGAGGCTGTGCTTCCTCACAGAGATCAAGTCAAGGAATGGATAAAGTCCAAATAAAGTACCTATTTTGCAACAGGAGCTATGATAAATGCCAGGGGACAGATTGCTTATTAGTTGTGAGAGGTTTTTACCCTTCATTAATATGTAGTTCAGTTGGACATCAGAGAAGCTGGCCCCCATGGGAATACTCTCTGACTCTCCCATTATCTCATTGGCTCGACCCACTTTTATCTACATCCACAGAAAGATCTGGCTTTTCACATTTGGGCTTTCTAAACTATCAGCTAGCTATGAACCTGAGTCCCCAAAGCTCCATACAGAGTTGACTACTGTAAATTTGGACAAATGTGTATACCAATAAGGTATCAGTTTAAATGTTCCAGACTAAATATTTTAGAAGTAGACAAAATAAATATTCCATTCTGAGGCTTGTGCTTCTATGTGCTTACTGTAGGGCTGCAGGTCTGTTTTCTTCAGGCATCTGGAAGAGGCACCCAGTCCTGCTGTCCAGCAACTCCTGATTTCTCATACCTCAGGCTGAGTTCACTACTGAGTCTAAATAGATCCAATGATAGACTATGAGCAATGCTTTAAAAGCCCCATGAGTGAAACAAGAACTGTTTTCTTCTATCTCAACCAGACATGATCCAGGTGATGGAAACTTAGAATTATTAGTTGAGACTAATCAATTTTATTTTATCTTAGGCTTGTGAGAGAATGATTAAGTGGGGGGCAATGTTTTGTGGCCTCAGCTTTCTTTATCTTTGCCCTCATAAAGAATATTTCTGCCTCAGAGTTCATTGTGGAAGTTTATTAAAGATGATTTACTACTATTATAAGTTTACTATGTGCGAGGCTCTATGCTAAGTGCTTCCTTCACTCATACCATGTCATTTAATCCTTACAACATATAAGTATTATTACACTTATATCACATCTCAGTAAGTTCCATGTATCCCTATTTTACAGATGAAAAATGTTAACTTTAAGGATCCCACATGTAGGAAGTAGCAGATCCCAGACCAAAACTAGAATAGTAATCATCTGTTGAATGAGAACATACTCAGATATGACCTGGGTTGTTATGAATGATATTTAGCAAAGAACTAGCCATCAATCATTTTAACCAAGTTCACCTTTTGTTGTTGCTCTTTAAGTATAATTTTGTCCCAGGAAATTCATAGTGAGTGATTGTGATTGCATTTTCCTCATTGACATGCCTCTGACACTCTTGTTGAAGATGTTAATCTTGTATAAAGCTGTCTTTGGAACTGATGATGCTGCCACATCCCATTCCTGTGGGAAATGGAAAGAGGTCATGCATAAAATAGAGCAAAATGTATTAGGGCCAAGTTAAACTGCTAAAAGAATAATCACTCTAATAGATTTTTAAAATTATTTTAAATCCAATTTTAATCACATAAGTTCATTTCAGAAGTCCTACTGATGTAATAAGAAATTCATAAATTCTGTGCAAATTGAAAACAGATTATATTGTTTAATAAAATAATACTCTATTTCTATATTATCATATATGTAAATTGATGCATATATACATAACTTATCCATGTATATGTATAAACATTAATTTATCAGGGCTATTCAATTTCATCTTCAACCTAAAAATTTAGAATATATGTATTCCCATATATTCTCAAATCAATGATGATAAAACAGCATTCTAAGATTACAGAGTGCATTTTTCTAAACAAAATTTGCTTCCTATTTTAGAAACTTGATGTCACCAAGGTATCATCATCAAACTTAGCTTCTGTATTGTTCTTTAAGATAAAAATTGAGAAGAAAGCTTTGTAAATGTGTAAATCCCAGAAAAATTATTAAAGAATCCCTGGCTCTTGCTTGGGATGTATTTAGTAGTAGGCAGGAGACTTCCCTTCAATCTTAGGTTGAAGCCTGAATAAAAAAGTGCATTGGGAAAAAAATAACTCTGGTTTCTGCTCTCATAACTCCCTTCTTCCCATAAAATTAACCTGTGCAGATTATGTGAATTAGCATCTCAAACCCACCCCTGAAAACAATGAATGGTGAATTCCTGGGGAGCCCCTGGTGAGTCAGATCAGAAAGCTGAAACCTGAGAAGAACTAGGGAAACTTTATAGACTCACTAGGGTAGTGGTCAGGCTGTAGGTTTCAAGTACAGATCATCAAACCTCAGAGGGAAAGCAGGGAAGGGTGGAGGAAAAGGGGAGAGATCAACAAAAGGACTTGTATACATGCATATGAGCATAACCAATGGACGCAGACACTGGTGGGGGGTGAAGGCATGAGCGGGGTAGGGGGGGTAATGCGGGCATAAGGACACATATGTAATACCTTAATCAATAAAGAAAACAAAAAGAAAAAAAAGAGTCTCATTTATTTTGCCACTCAAATCTGAGGGCTTTCGCATCAATTACTTTGCTATGGGCCCAAAACATTGATATTTTGCCTGAACAGTCCCTGTGGTTAATAGTTGGCATTAGATATTGCATGAACTTTAGATTTCAGAACCCAAGACAGGCTCCTGTGATTCTCATCTTTCTTTTTAGTTAAGGACAGAAGAATCTCAGTCCATCCATCTCTATGGCTGAGCTGTCAAAAATGCCTGGTCTGAAAATGGATAAGCTTGTGGTCTAGAACTTGCTGGCCAGGAAACCTATAGAGGCAGAACTCACAACCTCTCCAAAGATATGCTATGGGGGAAAAGGAGAGGGGTTGATTCAGAAGTTCAGACTAGAGGTCAAAATGTTACCCATGCAGAGAGAGAGAAACCAGCCTCCTAACAAGTCTTATTGGTTCCACTGGAGTGATCTTTTCTGCAGTGCACTGTTGACCATGCTACTCCCTTGCTTAAGCTAGTTCAATAACCAGGACTTAGGGCAAGAGTACAAATGCAATCCCACATCCATCTAGCTAAATATAGAAAAATTATAAATCACTTTAACAAACTGATAAAGAGAATATGGCCTACTTCTGTGAGAAATATGCCTTTTGTCGACAAAATATTAACAGAACATGTAAAGCTACGGTTTTTATCTGGACAAGTCAGGCAAATAGTAAAACAACTAAATTGGATTATTGTGCATGATAAAGTATTCTGCAAAGAGTCTAGTAATGTTAGAATGATAAATAAAAACAGAAAAATATAAGATGTCTGCAAAAAGGTACACACACACTTTTAATAATATAAAGGCAGTGTTTATCAAAATACATTTTATTTTCAAAATTGAGCTGTCAGCTGTTAAAGTGTGTATACACTCCTTAGGGACACCCTGTATATTTTATTATTATCTATATAATAAAAGCCTAAGTGACTATTACGGCAGAACGACCAGATCGACCGAACACTATGATGTGCCCTGACCACCAGGGGCAGATGCTTAACACAGAAACTGCACCCTGGTGGTCAGTGCACTCTCACAGGGGGAGCAGCCTCTCAGCCAGAAGCTGGGCTCATGGCTGGTGAGTGCAGCAGTGGTGGTGGAAGCCTCTCCTGCCTCTGCAGCAGCACTAAGGAGCAGTGAGCTGAGCAGTAAGAGGCCAGTAAGGAGCCTGCCACTAAGGAGCAGCAAGCTGAGCAGTAAGGAGTGAGCAGGCTGGCAGTAAGAAACGAAGGATCCCAGATTGCGAGAGAGATGTCCAGCATCCCCTGAGGGGTCCCTGACTGTGACAGGGCACAAGCCAGGCTGAGGGACCCCCCCAGTGCATGAATTTTGTTCACTGGGCCTCTAGTATTCTATAATACTTATTTTAGCAAAATCACTAATTATGTTATTTTAAATAATATTTTATATAATAGTGACTGTAATTATCTAAATGATTCAAAATGTTCCAACTTTATAAAAGTTTAATGTATTTTCACTCATTAAAGATGCAAGTTAAGACAAAGATACCCACAAAGGAAAGAAAAGAAGAAATTGTCAGAAAAGCAGCTAAGTGAAGCAGAGGCATGCGATATCTCAGAAAAAAAGAATTCAGAATAAGGGTAATAGAGTTCATAAACCAGATGCAAGAAAAAAATCAACACCTTATGTAAGAATCAAGAAGAAATGAAGAGTGATATAGCTGCAATAAAAAACACCATGGAAAGTTTCAACAGTAGACTAGGAGAAGCGGAGGACCGAATTAGTGAACTAGAAGACAAGGAAGCAAAACACACAGCCAACCTAATTGCAACTGGAGAAAAAAATTAAAAGACAGGAGGAGAACCTAAGGGAGCTATGGGACAACATGAAACAAAGCAACATACGAATAATAGGGGTGCTAGAACAACAGGAAGAGGAATAAGGGTTAGAAGAACTATTTGAAGAAATAATGTCAGAAAACTTCTCTGATGTGGAAAAGAAAAAAGTCACACAAGCACAGAGAGTCCCAAACAGGATGAACCCAAAAAGACCCACACCAAGACACATTATAATTACGATGGCAAATATTGAGAACAAAGAGAGAATCTTAAAGGCTACAAGGGAGAGACAGAAAGTTACATACAAGGGAGCTCCCATTAGATTATCAAATGATTTCTCAACAGAAACACATTAGGCCAGAAAAGAATGGAAGGAAATTTACAAAGTGATGCAAAACAAGGCACTGAATCCAAGAATACTCTATCCAGCAAGGTTATCATTCAGAATTGAAGGGAGAATAAGGAGCTTCACAGACAAAAAAAAAAAAAAAAAATGCTAAGGGAGATTATCACTAACAAGCCAGCAATGCAAGAAATGCTAAAGGGACTGCTATAAAAAGAAGAAATAAAAAGGTAAGAAGGAACACAGACACAAAAAATAAAAAGGGCTACAAATAAGATCCTTTCAATAATAACTTCAAACGTAAATGCACTAAATGCTCCAATCAAAAGACATCAAGTGGCTGAATGGATAAAAAAAAACATGACCCATATATATGCTATCTACAAGAGACCCACCTCAGAAAAAGGGACTCATACAGACTGAAAGTGAAAGGATGAAAAACATCTTTCAGGCAAATGGAAATGAAAAAAAAAGTTGGGGCAGCAGTAGTTATTTCTGATGAAATAGACCTCAAAGTAAAGGCCATAACAAGAGCTAAGGAAGGCCACTTCATAATAATAAAGGGATTGATACAACAAGAAGATATGACTCTGGTAACCATATATGCACCCAACGCAGGAGCACCCAAATACATAACAAAACTCCTGGAAGATATCAAGGGAGAGATCAACAACAATACAATCATAGTAGGGGACTTTAATGCACCACTGAAATCACTGGATAAATCCTCTAGACAAAAAATCAGCAAAGAAACAGCAATTCTAAATGACTCACTAGATCAGAGGGACCTAATTGACATGGTAAGAGCATTTCACCCCAAAGTCACAGAATATACATTCTTCTCAAGTGCACATGGGACATTTTCAAAAATGGACCACATATGGGGTCACAAACAAAGTCTGCCCAAATTCAAAAAGATTGAAATCATATCAAGCATTTTCTCAGACCACAATGGCATAATATTAGAAATAAACTACAATAAAAACACTCCAAAAAATTCAAACACTTGGAAGCTGAATAGCATGCTATTAAACAATTATTGGATTATCAATGAGATCAAAGTAGAAATTAAAAACATCCTGGAGACTAATGACAATAAAAACACAACAATGCAAATACTATGGGACACAATGAAAGCAGTCCTGAGAGGGAAGTTTATAGCTCTACAGGCCTATCTCAAAAAGCAAGAAAAAATGGTAATAAATCATCTAACTCAACAACTCAAAGAATTAGAAAGAGAGCAACAAGAAAAGCCCACAGTGAGCAGAAGGAAGGAAATATTAAAGGTCAGAGCAGAAATGATTGACATAGCGACCAAAAAAATAATACAAAATATCAATGAAACCAAGAGCTGGTTCTTTGAAAGGATAAACAAGATTAAAGAACCTCTAACCAGGCTCACCAAGAAGCAAAGAGAGAGGACCCAAATAAACAAAATCAGAAATGAAAGAGGAGAAATAACAACAGACTGCACAGAAATACAAAGGATTTTTTAAAAATACTATGAACAACTCTATTCTAACAAACTACACAATCTGGAGGAAATGGACACATTCTTAGAAAAATACAACCTTCCAAAACTTACTCAGAAAGATACTAAAAATCTCAATAGGCTGATAACTATGAAAGAAATTGAAGCAGTCATCAAAAAGCTCCCAGCAAACAAAAGCCCTGGGCCAGATGGCTTCACAGGGGAGTTTTACCAAACATTCAAGGAAGAACTAAAACCTATCCTCCTCAGACTATTCCAGAAAATTCAAGAGGAAGGAACACTTATAAGCTCCTTCTATGAAGCCAGCATCACCCTAATACCAAAACCAGATAAAGACAACATAATGAAAGAGAATTACAGACCAATATCCCTCATGAACATAGATGCTAAAATCCTCAACAAAATTCTAGCAAAATGGATCCAGCAATACATCAGAAAGATCATGCACCATGACCAAGTAAGATTTATCCTGAGGATGCAAAGATGGTACAATATTTGCAAATCAATAAACGTGATACATCACATAAGCAAATTAAGAGATAAAAATCACATAGTCATATCAATTGATGCAGAAAAAGCATTTGACAAAGTCCAACACCCTTTTTTGATAAAAACTCTCAGCAAGGTGGGAATAGAAGGATCATACCTGAACATAATAAAAGCCATATATGACAAACCCACAGCCAACATCATACTCAATGGGCAAAAACTAAAACCATTTTACCTAAAAACAGGAACAAGACAGGGATGCCCACTCTCACCACTCCTGTTCAACATTGTGCTAGAAGTACTAGCCATTGCAATCAGACAAGAAGAAATAAAAGGCATCCAAATTGGAAAAGAAGAAGTAAAACTGTCCTTATTTACAGCTGACATGATACTGTACATAGAAAACCCTAAAGAGTCCATAAAAAAATTATTAGACTTAATAAATGAATTCAGCAATGTAGCAAGATACAAAACTAATGCCAAGAAATCTATGGTATTTCTATACACCAATAATGAACTTACAGAAAGGGAAACTAAAAAAAAAAAATCCCTTTTACCATCACACCAAAAAAATTAAGATACCTAGGAATAAACTTTACTAAGGAGGTAAAAGTCCAAAAGCGAAAAACTACACGACACTGAAAAAAGAGATAGAGGAAGACATAAACAGATTGAAGAACATATCATGTTCATGGATTGGTAGAATCAACATGATCAAAATGTCCATACTACCCAAAGCAATCTATAAATTCAATGCACTTCCCATTAAAATACCAATGGCATATTTCACAGACCTAGAACAAACTTTCCAAAAATTCATCTGGAATAAAAAAAGACCCCGAATACCTACAGAAATCCTGAGATAGAAGAATAAAATAGGTAGGATCTCAATACCAGATATCAAGCTGTATTACAAAGCCACTGTTTTCAATACTGCCTGGTAGTGGCACAAGAACAGACATATAGATCGATGGAATAGAATAGAGAACCCAGAAATCGACCCAAACCACTATGCCCAATTAATATTTGACAAAGGAGGCATGAACATACAATGGAGTCAAGACCATATCTTCCATAAATGGTGTTGGGAAAATTGAACAGATACATGCAAAAAAATGAAACTAGATCACCAACTTATACATACACAAAAATAAACTCAAAATGGATCAAGGACTTAAACATATGACAGGAAACCATAAAAATACTAGAGAAATCCATAGGCAGAAAAATATCTGACATATGCCAAAGCAATTTCTTCACTGATACTGCTCCTACAGGCAATGGAAACTAAAGTGAAAATAAACAAATGGGACTACCTCAAATTAAAAGCAAAGGAAACCATCAGTTAAACAACAAGAAAACCGACTGCATGGGAGAACTTATTTGCCAATGATATCAACAATAAGGGTTTAATCTCCAACATTTATAGGGAACTCATGCAGCTTAACAAAAAGAAGATAAACAACCCAATCAAAAAATGGGCAACTGATCTAAATAGACACTTTTTGAAAGAAGACAGAAGGAAGGCCAAGAGACATATGAAAACATGCTCAAAGTCACTAATCATCAGAGAGATGCAAATCAAAACAACAATGCAGTACCATCTCACCCCTGTCATAATGGCTATTATCAACAAGTCAACAAAGACAAGTGCTGGCAAGGATGTGGAGAAAAAGGAACCCTTGTGCACTGCTGTTGGGAATGCAGGCTGATGCAGCCACTGTGGAGAACAGTATGGAGTTTCCTCAAAAAACTAAAAATGGAACTCCCATTTGACCCAGTGATCCCACTTCTAGGAATATATCCGAAGAAACTAGAAACACGAATCAGAAAGGATATATGCACCCCTATGTTCATAGCAGCACAATTCACCATAGCTAAGATTTGAAAACAGCCTAAGTGCCCATCAGCAGATGAGTGGATTAAAAAACTGTGGTACATCTACACAATGGAATACTTGGTAAAAAAGAGTTCTTATCATTTGCAATAACATGAATGGAGATGGAGAGAATTATGCTAAGTGAAATAAGCCAGGCAGAGAAAGATAAATATCACATGATTTCACTCATTTGTGGAATATAATGAACAACATAAACTGATGAATAAAAATAGATCCAGATACAGAAAAACATCAATCAGAACGTCAAACCTCAGGGAAGGTAGGGGACAGTGGGGGTACAGGGGAGAGATCAACCAAAGGACTCATATGCATGCATATAAGCCTAATCAATGGACACAGACAACAGGGGGGTGGGGGCATGAATGGGAGGTGAGGGGTAATGGGGGGAAAAGAAAAAAAGTATACTTTAGTTGTTTACATGCTTTGGGCACCATGAATAATGCTGCCATGAATATTTAATTTTGTCAAGAGCCTTAACTGAAAGAGATGAATAATATAATTTTATGGAGATAAATAATATAATTTTCCCTATGATGAAAACCATAAAAAAAGATGCAAGTTAACTATAAGTGTAAATAATGAATATTATTTTTATATTTATAAAGTCTCAAAATATTACAAATTATTTATAAATTTAAAAGATAAATTATAATAAAAGAATACAAAGATATTAAATAAAATATTTAAAAATAAAGCTGAAATGTTCACATAATTTTTTATTTAATATTTTCATATAAATAAAGCCATTCAAATTTTAGCATTCAATGTAAAATTATCATGCTTTATATATTTTTATGTTTATATTGTGTGTTTGTAAGTATGTGTCTGTATACTGTATATAGAAAGAAAGAAAAAGAGGGAGAGAAAATAAATTCAAGTAATGTAAACATAATATAAATATTTAACATTATAAAATATTTCTTAAACTTCATATGCAAATTTTGGGAATACTACCCTAATTTCTGTGTACCTCCTTGTCTGCAAGCTAGAACACAAAGAAAAGTT
This sequence comes from Corynorhinus townsendii, assembly GCA_026230045.1. Taxonomy (NCBI): domain Eukaryota; kingdom Metazoa; phylum Chordata; class Mammalia; order Chiroptera; family Vespertilionidae; genus Corynorhinus; species Corynorhinus townsendii. The sequence goes on along the minus strand of JAPDVU010000002.1, from coordinate 146,419,810 downwards.
TTTTGTGAAAACTATCCTTTGTGAGGCAAGAATGTACTATATAAAATGAGAAGTTTTAAATGAGAAGTTGAATCAATTAGCATAAATTAATGCAAGAAAATTCAATTTCTCCCCTTTCAGGGTCTTCTGATTTTTGATCATTTCCAGCTGCCAAAGCAGGGCCACTGATCTTCAGAGTGAGGACCCAGGCTCCTGTAGACATGAGAGCAGAGTTGCAGAGAGATGTTTGTTTCCCTGGGACCTCAACATTCATCACAAGAGCTGCTGTTTCAATTATGTGTGAAACTGGGACACCAATGCTTGTTAAAGCCAGAGTACAGAGGTGGTCTTGTAGTTTTTAGTAGTGTGTGTGTGTGTGTGTGTGTGTGTGTGTAATTGCTTAATGAAGGCTTTCTAAATCCTGGGTTCCAGAGCAAGGGTCCCATACCTGAGACTAAGAGATATGTCAACAACTACTGTAACCTTTACATTCAAATCTACATATACTTACACAATATAGGAGATAAAACTCTTTATGGGCAATCTCCTGTTTTCTTTTTCCCACTAAATGCTTTCCATATTCTCACATGTTCTCTCCAGCCAAAAGAAAGTAACTTTAGTCTATACTATGCTTGCTTTTATAATGTTGGGGTGTTTAGAAAAACTCTAGTTTTTTGCTTTCAAAAGAACTTTTACATCATCCCTGCCTAATCGATTAGTCATTAAAGACTCAAGCCAAACATCAGATGTCAATGTTTCTGGGAAGCTTCCTTCTCAGACCCATCTGGGTTAGGGTCCCTTTTTAGGTACACCTGCAATACCTGGGCCTCCTTCCCTGTTAGAATGGACCACATTATAATTTTCTGGCTCCTATTGGGAAGCGCCCTCCTAGTTGTGAGCACGTTAAGGGCAAGAACTGTGTCTCATTTTATTTTGTTATCCCTTCTCCTAGAACAGTGTCAATTGATACATTCATTGGTGCTTAAAAAACATATACTAAAATAAAAAAATTAATTAAATGAAGTCACTTAACTCTTTCAAATAGTCGCCAATATATAGGTGTTACCAACTCTATTTACATTCATTTGTTTGTTGCCAGAGAACAAAAGGCAAGACCAAATCAAAGCCAGTGCCTGGGATGTCCATCCAGAACACACAAAAACCCTTTGACACATACCTTGTTCAAGCCCTTTATGGGGTTCCCAACTAATGCACTTCCTTCAGTATATACCAAATTCTCTTCAAATAAAAGCCTATCTCGATGGCATCAAGTCTTCCATATATTCAGCTTACTCCTTATAAACCTCAATTTCTTCCTTTTGTCACCATGTATGTGAAAAGACAGCTGATGCCAGAGTTCCATGCCGAGTTTGCAAAAAGGTCAACTAGCATTCAGATTTATGCTGGTAAAATTCATTCCCTCTATTTCAAAAATTTAATGAGAAAGGACAGCTTTGTGAAATGAAGGAGCAAGAACAATATTGCTTAAATAAATTGGAATTTGCACTTTGATTACCCTGCAGTTTCTGCCGTACTTTACTGGAAATGCTCCCTGTGGTGCAGGTTTTCTCTGGAGTGACATCATCATATGAAGCCATCTTCACTATAATTATTTCCATCCATATTTGTAAAGCACATAGCAAGAACATTCAGTAAGGAATATTTGATGCATATAGAACAATTTAAAACTGTAGAGTCACCAGAAAGCTCCATTAAAAGGCAAATGATATATCTTTATGCATGCTTCTGACCCCAAAGGAGATATTTCATATTCGCATTAAAAGAAAAAGAGTCTCTTTCAAACAATGAAACTCTGATAAGAATAAATATTCTATGGCATGAAATAACAAACAGCATGCGTAGTTTTGGTTGCTTTTCTTGGAATAACACTTTAAAAATACTGTAATATAGAAAGAACAGGCATATTTTAGTCTATATTGTCAAATTTAAATCCTTTTAGAATTTAGGCTCTGTGCCAAGTATTTGGATTTTAAAATTTTAGTCTTGGCAATCCTGGTTTCTTTATGGGAAAATCGATTGTTCTTTTTTACAATATCTGTGTGTGTTTAATTTTAATAAAAGTGTAAAAAACAATAGAAAAGTATTGATTTTCTCAATAACCAAATAGTTTGCTGAAAAACAAGGTTTTTTGACAATTTAAGTGAAATATAAAATGTGAAAACTATAGATTGGCTTCCCTGACAATTTGCGATTTCCTCAGGCTGACTGTATCCAGGGGGTAGACTTCAGCTTTCCACTGTTGTGAGTTAAAAGGGCCTGGGCAAGTTGTCTCCTGGAAAATAATAGCTTCTACCATCTGCTCACTGAGGTTTTGATTTGGTTTTTAATGTAGAAAAGCATGCATTTAACTCCACAGTTAGTGATAAAGTCCAAATTCATTCATTCATCCATCCATCCACTCATCCACATAATAACTAAGGAAAAGAAAAAGGTGTGGAATATGAAGTTAAATTGAAAAGTTTACTTAATAAATTGGAAACATAATTTTTCTTTCTCTCTACCCACTATTTACAGGCCTACCCTGTGAAATCTCCCTTCCATGTCCTTTAATGTCATCTCAATCAGATTCACCATTTTTCAACTATGATCAGTTGCTTAAAAGTCCAAGCTAATTTAACTCAGTCCACAGCCTGCAGCATGCTTTTTGCTTACCCTAGGTCCAGGGTTCTGCTCATGCCTGGCAACCACAACACAGAGCTTTTCCTCCTACCTTTCCTCTCTTGTCTGAGCTTGTGCACCTCTCTGTTGTCCCATCAGGATGATTGGTGGGATGAAAAGGGCAGAGTCCTTATTGTGCTTCTGTATGTCATCTTTAGGTTGTTTCAAAAGCCTTGCATGGCAGGTAAATGGATATCTACTATATTAGGAAGAGGATATTGAGCTCTCAAGATGCCCTACACAGGCACTGTTCCCATGTGCATGCGCATCAGTTTAATTTTCTTTGACTGCCCCCTTGGCTCTAGTCCACCACAATGTAATTCTCAGCACCTTAATGTTGGGGTCCCCTCATAGAGCAGACCCCTCACTGACCACCCACCTTCACAGTTCTCTAAGGTGTCCCCAAATTCCCAGGGATACATCAGATTCTTTCAAGCATGAGCTTTAATGATATCCATTTTAGCTTATTCCAAGATTTTTTTATTTTACATATTCTTGGGTTCATTCTGAGTGATTATGTATGATATAAAAACTCAAATGTGAAATGGAGTCAATATTGCATATCCATCTAAGCAATAGACAATCACCCTTGTTTTGGGACAGTATCACATCTCTCTCTACACGAATGGGTGAACACCCACTTACCGCTCCTCAATTCATGCTGGAGTGCAGGAACTGCCACCACAGCCTCATTTGTCTGGATGTGAGAAACTCTTGGGGCTGAGCTTACAGGATTCCTAGTGTGTTTTCATTTTCACATGGCACAAAAGTCATTAGTCAAATAGGCCCTCTATGATAATGCTGTCAAAAGCTGTCAAATATTTTTTTCTTCACTCTTCTCACATTTCCTGTTTCCTTGATTGAAATTTGTGATGGTAAGTGGCAGCAAATGGTTCCAATTCTCAAACTTAGGAACTAAATTCTGATCTCATTTGTAGCAGAATGAAATATCACTTATAAAATGGTTTACATTTTCTATTGTTTCTAAGGGTGACTTGCCCAATTCTTTAAGGAAAGCAAGGTCATATTACCTTAATGGTGGATCATTTTCTTCTCACCAACATTAAGCTTATGAGAATCTTATCACTATTTAGAGTTCATAGCCAAAAACCAGAAATGCTGACTCTCATGGAAAACTACATTTCTGGAATTTGGGTAATGAGTTATCTCAGTCACTAAATAAAGTTCTGTTTGCCAGAAAAGAAACAGTTAACATTAAACAAGACTGTCAAATACTTTAAATACAAGGGGAACATTAGGAGATTTAGGTTAAAGATGTGTATTTTATACCATCACAACGAGAGCTTTTACTGACCTGTTTAAATAGGAAATATTTTAAATGTGGCTCCCACCTTCAGCCTTCATAAATCTTATGATTCTTTCATGCCATGCATGTTTAAAGCAACTTAACACCTCTTTAAATTTACATCATAAATAATATTGACCAGAAAGCAAGTAAGAGACCATGGATGACAACTTAGAATTTAATTTAAATCATTATATATTTTTTTAATTTTTTGAAGGACATTAGATCAACTTTCATAATCTATTCTTTGATCTCCCTAAACAGTCTTCTTCTCATTAATGCAAAAATATTCAAACGTGGAGCTTTCTAAAATTTTTTCTCTGCAGTTATAAGTGCTAATCTATAGTTTTCAGTAATTCTCTTTTACAAATTTCCAAAATAAATTTATCACATACTACCATGAGGGGAAAAAAATACTGTTTACTATTGTCATTTTAGAAATGTAAACACATTTTACCACAAGGAAAGCTAGAGCTCTCAAAAATAATGTTTGAAAATTTAAACACTTGCTATTACAGATGTGTAAGAGAAATTTGTTCTTCTTGAATAAGAAGGTATAATTTTACATAAAAAAACCTCTGTGGCTGATTCCCAAAATTTTCTCAATGAGTATTTCTGGTGGGTTAACCTGGAAATGCTGGTACAATCACTTCATAAGACATGAGGCAGGGCACAGAGCCAGAGCTGAGTTGCCAACCAGGAGACATCAGGGAGATGTACCCCTGGCCAGATGTCAGAATCATTCCTGACCTATACAAAATCTGATATTTTTTGTTTTTTAGTTCCAAAAGAATTCCCTAGATCCCCTTTTCTACCTTTTTTTAAAAAATGACAATTATACTTTTTTCTATTTATCTTTAGCTTCATTTGTTTATGATTATACTAGTAACTGTTCATCAACTAAAGGAGACTTCAGAAGGTTGATTATACGAAGAAAAGGCAAAGTTGTATTTTTCATATAGCTCATAAGTTGTATAGATGTTACTCAAATGAATTCATAAATGTTTCAATGAGTCTGCTTCACGTTAGACTGGAATTTATGGACAGTTGCACTGCTAAATGATTTTGTCCCCTGAAATAGCATCTTTATATATTTTTAGAAAGCAAGCTTACAAATCAAGGAGATTGTGGCTGACTGTCAATACCTTCCTTAGAGACAATAAAATAACCCCTGAAATGGGACTTAGGTAAGAAGAAACTAGCTTACATATCTAGGTGCCATTTCCTAGGTTAACTAAGGCAATACTGACTGACACAAAGCCATAGAATTTGCTTCCCTGATAAGTTTTCCTTGCGTATGCAAATGTTAAGCAATTCTGTGTTGATTTTCTTTAGTAAAATAAAGTTGCTGTCTTTGAAACACCACAAGCAATATCTTTCATTTAGTCATTTATTTCTTTATAGATCTATTAGGCTTTTATTTCATGCTTACTAAGCCCTAGTACACATTTTTAAATGTTAGAAATGTATTTCAACTTATAGATATATCAATGTAGCTGAAATCTCAAGGAGACTGACCTTCAGAGAGGAAGGCGAGAAGAGTCACCTAATATTTGATGCATTTTATCAGGCTTCTGGAGCACAGCAAGGAGTCAGGGTCTTTGGTGACTGACTGCATGTATAATGAGCAGGGCAGCAAGGTTAAAAAGATAGCCACACAGCTACAATGAATTCAGCAAATGACATCTCACTAACACAATTTTTTTAAAGTCTGAATTCTGAGCTACCTTGAACCACTACCAGGCTCTTTCTAATTACTAGCAATGACAAGTCTGCCCTCTCAGTTGCAGCTGGATGCATGCCCCAGGCATCTTTATAGCAAAACCAACAAATGATCAGAACACTATGATTTAAACTCAAAACCAAAGCACAGTTGGAGATTTTTTTACAAGGCTGTTTGAAAGTCTTGTGTCTAGAGTTTGTAAGATCATAGAAGACAGGGAAGGACATCACAAGGTCACATCTACATTTCATATAGAAAGAATAAAATGGCTTTCTAATCCATTCACTATAGCTCACAATCTAGGGGACAATAGGGGATGAACAGTACGGTCCTGTGTGCAAAGACTGCACTAGTGACCTCAAGTACACTGGTATGAATAATGGCCATGGTTAGTGGGAGGTGGTGGCAGCAGCAGCAATATACCACTGTCTTTCCTCATGAGCCAGAGAGAAAAAGTGTGGAAAGAGCAGCCCTGCAGATATATGCTGCCCTAATTATTTTTGTGATATAATTCTTGGGGGCATCTATTTATTTGAACAGCCAACACAGCTCTTTAAGTGTAGCACAAAGCACCTTGTCATTAACCATCTGTGATGTGGGGTGTATTTGTTTTCAAAATTTATAGATATGTGGTATTTATCCTGATCCCACAAGATCAGAAAAAATTATTAAATATACAGCTTTTGGCAATGAAGGTTCTCTTTGACTCTTGGTAAAGACACACCCATCAAGTCAAACTACACTCTCGGTGCAAGGTTTGGGGGCCATTGTTGTCCACCATTTTTAACCTGCTCATTATTATGTACATTCAGATTTGAGGGAACCTCTTTAACCAGTTCATGGGGTGAGCACAGTCAAAAGGTCAGAGGACTGTTCTCCTCCATGGTGTAATATTTATTTCTTGGAGCTGATAAGGTGATATTTTCTGAAGGAAGTGATGGAGGGAGGTAGAATATGTTTTGTTTTTATTTTTTGTTCAATACTGAGCACTTGAGACTTAAAATATGATTTTTATCATTTCTCTCTCTCTTTTTAACCCACAGAGTCAGAAACATTGTGGAATACTTGCACTGATTTATATCTGCTTAGCATTCAAAGATTTATATCAACATGATTGAAATATATTGAGACGTCCATTGCTCAGACAGTCGTAAGAAATATAAGATGGTAGATACTCAGCTATCTCATTAACTAATGTGGCCCAAAAATCCCTTTTCTGACTCACTGAGGGACTTTGATGTGATTTTTTTCCCCATGGCTGTGACATTCAGACCTAATGGCAATGACTGCTAACAGGTGAGCAGTTGTTAGGAATGCCAATTAAGAAAAAATAGCAAAAATATTGGTTTTCTCTATAGTGAAAAAGGAGGTTTTTAACTTACCTTAAACTCTTCTCATTGCACATTCTTTTTTTAAAGAGTTTTTAATTGATTTTTAGAGAGAGAGGAAGAGGGAGAGAGAAGCATCGATGTGAAAGCAAAACATCAATTGCAACACAACCAGGCCACATGCCCTAATCAGGAATTGAACAGGCAATCTTTTGGTGCAAGGGGTGATGTCCAACCCACTGAGTAACAATGAGTGGGGCCTCACTGCACTTTCTATACTACCATCCAACCCTTATATTTATTGTTCATCCAAAAAAACTATCATTTCAAGTTATGTTTTACAAAACCCCAGAATTACTGGTAACAAGACCTCTCTTTGGGGGACTGAATAGAATATAGAATCCTGGAAATATATTTCATTCATATCTATTATATCAACTCCAAGTTCCACTCCTGCTGCAAAACAGCTCATATTCTGAGCCAGAAAAAAAAAATGGAGAAGGCTTTCAATGGCAAAAATCACTTAACACCAACAAGAAATTCAACCCAGTCTATACTTATGACCTTGATAATTAAAATAAAAACTTGTCTTTAAAATATTCCCCACCTGTACACACATACTGTTCTCCTTAAACACCCTCCAATAAAAATTACTCAGTTTGCATTCAGAGATATTATCTTATAAAGATTGGGGTGGAGAGCTGTTCAGGCAATTATACCCACCCTACAAACCTTAAACTATAGGCATGTAATAACAACATGTCTCGTGAATACTCCATCAGGCTGATTTAGCATCCAACCCCTACCATAACTTAGATCCTACATGAAACTTATCTCACACGTGGACATACTCTCAGAATACTGTTAACATCTATCTACATTGTCATTTCATTAATGTGAGCTAATTGATAAAAATGGATGATTCTTTGTAAAGTGCTCTGCTAGGTACTGCAGAAGATATGGAAATTTCAGGGCCCTTGTGGTTGAATATTTTCTATTTGGGGAGAGAAAAAATACATAAAACATTAAATAGCATAAAGATAAAATCTGGGTTGACACCAAAGTGAGGAAAATAGCACATGGATGTGTATGATAAATTGGAAAATAAGTGGTATTGAGCAATGATTATCATTTCAAATAATATAGGATTTGTGTGTTCTCTGTGCTTTGAGGTGTGCCACGTGTAATATATTATCAATTATAAGTATTTGAGTTCGTGGATTAATTATATTTTCACAATTATATTGATTCAAGATCACCTTTATAAGGATGCCGCTCTATTTGCTTATATTCTGATGTGATGATATGAAGGGCAGGGAGAGGGCAAGCCCTCACTGAGCTATTCAAACCTACACAGTGCCTATCTGCCTCTCTCTAGCCCTCCTTACCTTGCTTTATTTTTTCGCAAGGCATTTTTAACCTTCTAACATACAATATAATTTTCTTATTTATTAAGTTTGTTCTTAATTGCCTTTCTCTGCCTGCTAAAATGGAGGCACCAAGAAGCCAGGTACTTAGTTTATATTCTTTACTGATGTATCTCAAGCCCCCGGAATAATATCAAGCAGATAATAAGCACTCAATAAAGGGTGCTATTTTGACTGTTTTTCTGCACACATATAGGAATGTTTACTGGCATGAAAGTCTTTGGGATCTTTTTCTATAGATTAAACAGACTGAGAACCATTAGCATGGGTAATAGTGCTAAGAATTCACAGGACAGAAATATTTTATTCTGTTTATACAGCTTAATTTGAAATGACCCATAGAGTTCCTGAGAACTATGTTTATTTTCTATCACACCCTGATATTAATGCATTCCACATTTATGATTCTCTTCATTTGTTGCCTACTTGTCTGTTTTTCCCATAGAACACAAGCTTCTTGAGGGTAGATAGCTTGTCTGTGATATTTACTGTTCTGTCCCCAATACTCTCAACAGGCCCTGGTACAATACCTTCATACACACTTATAGCAAGAATGCTTTCTCCTCCTGCAACTCTAACAAATTAAAAACTGTGAAATCTAAGTTGTTATTAGGTTTCTAACAATTCAACAGATTTTAATTTTTAAAAGAAAAAAAGTGACTCATACAATGTAACAGTTTCTCTTGTCTTTTCCTATTTTTGCTTTTGTTTTAAAAGGAGGTTTGAGGTGCTGTCATCAAAGTATTCCCTGACTAGAATAAGTGCTATGTCCCAGGGTATAAACAAGGATGACAAAAAATAGAAATAAAGATAGAAGCTGCTAGTTGATGGTAATGAAGCTCAGGCTGAAATACAGACCCTGCTGAGGAGAGGTATGTGAAGAAACTGCACCATGGGAAGGACTAATGATTGACAAATTTTGAGCACCAGAAGAATCACAAGTGAAACGGAAAAAGCCAGTCTTGTTGACAAGTGAAGAGCAGTGAGAAAGGAGCTGAGCAGAACATATTTTTTAATGAAGTGTTAAGTAGATCTCCAAGAGAGGTGGATAATGACTGTGATGAAGAGTTGGCCAGGGTGTGAAAAAAAAAAAAAAGTAAAATTAAGTGACACTTGGTAAATCACAGGAGAATGTGAAACCTGCGAGAGCTTCTGGAAAGAATGGTCAATCCCTTGTAACACTCCAATGCCTTTTAGTAATCGAATTGGGCAGCTCATTAAAATTATGTGTGAACAGATAGGTACCTTGGCAAAAAGGCAAGGGAGCCAAGATATAACTAGAGCAATACAATTACTATTTCTGCAGTTGAAAAATATCAGGAATATGAGGTATTCAAGGAGATGCATTTAAGAAATACACTTTGGAAACCAGTGAGTGGATCCTAGGGAAATAACAGGAGCTATGAAACTGGCCTTAGGAGGGATGAGTCATGCCAAAGAGGAATCTTTTAAATTGGATAAGTTCGCATAAAATAACTCAGCTAACAGTGAGGGAATTTAAAGAAGCTATTTGAAAAATAATATGAGGAAATGGGAGGATATGATTTCTGTTTTTTCTCTGTGTATGGGTAAACTAAATATAGAATTGTCATATACATCACAACCAGGGAGCTTCTTAGAATTTGGCAGAGCTGACCAGCATTTTCCTAAATAAAAATAATAGTTGGGCTCTACTTATCTCAAATGCTATGGTTAGTACTCTGTGCTACATTGAAGAAAAGTGAATTTATATGTAAATAATGACTATTTTGTGTGGGGCACTATGTTTGACATTTTAAGGTATATGAGCTCATTTGCTTCTCACAACAAACCTGTCACATAAAAGTCATTATCACAACTTTTAGTTGAGGGAAACTGAGATTGCACTGCTGTTAAATAGTGGTGCCAAAATTTAAATCTGAGGTTAGGTGGCTCCAAAGCCAGATGCCACCAAGCTGCTTCCTGCATTAAAGGGAGTTGTTAATAAAGTATAAAATTACTCAACAGAAATAAAATTTAAGAAGCTAGATACTATGTTTAATACATTTATTCACACTTGCATTCAGATGAGGACCTTGGATAATTTGATTTATCCTCCTTAGGCTCCTGTCTTGCTAAGGTTTGGTAGCAAGACCCTTACCTGTATATAATTTTTTAAATCTTATGTAATAAATGGTATAAACTCATTTAAAAAATCCTTAGGCTCATCTTACTGTGTTTTACTAAACATGACAAAATTCCACAAATTTTCCTCTGAGGGCTGGAATGAAGGGGGAGCAACAGAATGTAGTCATTCATTCATTTATTCATTCATTCACCACCATTTATTGATTGCTTACATTAACCTAGCACTTTGCTAGGTTCTTAGAATAAGCAAAATTGATCATATTTCCTATCTACATAGAATGTAGATTGGGTGATCAACCTGTTGGTTGATACAAACTAGTAAAGAGATTTTACTGGTTTACTCATTTACTAGGAGTAAATGTTATTTAGGGGAAATCAGGTCTTATTGGAACATTTTGGAGGGATACCTAATTCTGATGTAATAATTTTGAGGATACTTCATCAAGGGAAAAGAGAATAAAGCTGTTAGTTTTCTAGAAGAAAGAAGAGCATGTATCAAAGTGAGAAAAACAAGAGAAAATGTAACTCACCAAATGACCTATATACTCAGGCACTGACCACACAGCAGAACCAAAAGTAGGTGAAGTTCTTTTTCCACTGTTCCCCATGCCAAAGAAGTGGTCATTCCGATTATATGCCCTTGATAAACATGCCCCAGGCTGCCTCTGGCCATCCAGAGCCTTTGCCCTGATATTTTCTTTGTATCCTCTGGCATTCTCAAGACCACTTCTGTGAACTTGGAGATTACATGTAAAATAAGACTGCCAAGAAAAAAAAAATTGTCAGAACTACTCTAGAAAACCATTTAGAAAGTTTCTATTTCAGAGCTCTCAAAATCTAATACGGTCAATTTTTCCACCAGGAGAGGGAAATATAACTGTTTATGTATAAGCCAAATAGTTGGCTTGTGAGATTGGGGCCATATTGTGTGGTGAATAGATGCTGTTCTTTAAATACATTAAATTTTGAGAAATGTCTATATCAAGTGAGGTATCTACACCACAAGAGGCTGTAGGAGTGATAGATCCAAATTCCCCTTGGCATACTAACAGTTTATTATTGTAAATTTTGGGCTGAATAGTCAATACATGATTCCTATATGAAGAAGACAGTAACCAGAATGTTCTCTTGCTTACCTGGGCACCTTATTGGTTCAACTAAGATAGTGACTAAAATAATGGGAAAATTTGGGTAAAATAAAAAGCATTTCCTTGGCATAAGAGAACAATTTCTCTGGGTCTGTGAGAACTGTCAATTACTTTTCAAGTCACCTAATTTAGAACGTTAATTACATGAACACAAAATCACCCAAATCTGCATATGTCATTAGGCCATGGGCCAATTTACACTGCCTCCCTGTTTTCACAATCAGGATGAATTTAGCATCACATATGGCTTTTATTACAGAACTATGATTATGGAGTATTTGATAACAGACTTTCAAGCATTTAGAAAAAAATCTATTGTGTTATTATGGTATGTTTTAGAAATTGGGGTAAAATATTAATGAAACATATTTCCTTTCTATTCCAGACTAGGAGAAGAGCAAAAAATTAACAGGAAATTAGACTATGATCACTATGAGCATAGAGTGGTATAGGAACACACAAGACTGACTCTCACCTTGAGTAGTTAGCCAAGCCCAGGAGAGGCAGTTCTTTCTAAATGCAAAGAAAAGCATGTGTGTGTAGCATGTGTAGCAGAAGTTTTTCTTTGACAAGAGTGTTGACAACTAATTGAATAGAAAATGCCCTATGCACCCTGAACATATATTTTCAGGAAACATAAAATGGAGGTATAAGCCACCAAGAAGAATTCACACCTTTGATGAGAGTTTGCAGAACTGGTGAGAACTAAAAGAAAGAAACAAAATTTACAACCCTCAGTGGCATCTTAGTGTCTTGCCAAAGTGATGTAATCAGTGATGTTTGTGTGCAATATCAAATACTTTGAAAGCCTTACAGAAACCAGATGTTAAATATGTCTGCAAATCATTGACAATGTGATGAGCACACATTTACATGGAACACTTAAACAACATCTTCCAAACACTCATGAACACATTTGAATACCCACAACATAGCCTCAGCAAAAGGCTGAGCAGTGCTCTTTGTTCAGTAAGGTAATTTATTGATCGGTAATTTTGTCACTGAGGCATATGCTATTTAGAAGAAGACAAAAGGACAGCATTGGAATTATGGGGAATTTTATACAACCAAAGACATTTTAGAAAACAGCATCTTTTTCAGTCCACACAAAAACATCTCTTGGCCACCAAAGCATACAAAGTGTTTACTGCCTATAAGAAGAGGGCTGAGTACAAATTTTTTCATGTCTAATTTTGCTTGTTAACTCTGCATATCATCCTTTAGATGTACTTTATTAGTCTGATTACCATTTTCATTGCCATATTATAGACTAAGAAGGCAAATGTGTGTGATGCTCCCTAATAAACACCAACTTTTTCTATCCCTAACATCAAAATCAAAAAAAAGAAAAAATACAGAGACAGACTCAAATGGTAGTAATTTCATTTTCTATCTTTCAGTTTATTGAATCATTTCAGAAGATGTGCCTTTATAAAAACCTTTTCAAAATCATGTGCTTGCCTATGGTAAATAAACCATTCCATATTCAGACTTCCTATAGTCACATACTTCTTGGAAAATTCTGATGTGCAGTCTCCTCATCATTTTGCCAAGTCACTTAATGACAAAACAATTGTCAGTTGCCTCAAATGATTTTTATTTCACATACCTACTAGCAATATTTGTTAACATATTCTTTGATATACAAATTTCTAAATGTTCACTTCAAAATAGCAGACAATCGGTACTCCCACTTTATTTAGTGGGAAACAATATAATAAAACAAAGCACCTATGATCTAGAATAAGAAAGACCTGCCTTTGAGTCTTGGTTTGTTTACTGCTGTCTGACTTTGGGAAAATTACTTACTATCTCTAAATTTCAGCTCCTGCAGCTGTAAAATAGCAATAACTGTACCTTATTGGGTAGTTGTATTAATAAATATATTACATGTAGAATATAGTATACTGCCTGGCTCAGAACTAAATATAAGCTACTCTCAGTTACGTATTTGTTATGAATGCTAAAATAGCTAACAATTTCTGATTTCATGAAATTTGAATTGGAATTGGAATTTGAAATTCAGGGTACAAAGCTTAGGCTTGTCCCAGTAAAATCTGTATTTGAATCCTGAGTGTTCTGTGAAGTGCAAGAAAGCCACTTAACTTTCTTTGAACCAGAGCTACTTCCAGTGGGAAATTTGAGTACTAATGCCTATCTTGCCAGATTATTACAAAGACTAAATGATAAACAGCCATTGAATAGTAATAGCACCTAGTATACAATAGCAGTTGACAAATAAGGAATCATTAATTTGTAGTCCTTGAAGTAAAATAATTCCATCTTCTACAGAGATGGAGAAATAGGATTGTCTTCAGTTGCCAATCCTGCTGGTTAGTCATGGCCTGACATTTCTGTGAGAAGGACTCCAATATTCACTAAGCCTCTGCATGAATGCGGTGTTGATGAATGCAGAAACTGGAACCCAGCATGAGATTATCATTAAGTATATTGAAATATCCCCAGATATTCACACAAAGCCACTGCAAAGACAAAATATCCTGCAGATACTATATATTTTAAGAACTGGAAATATAAAGTTACTGCTTTTTTCATGTAATAAGTGTTATAGGAAAGAAACTAGTGGTGAAATCTGAAAAAGCAACAACTAAAAGAAGGTCGAATCCCCTTACCTTTATTCACCAGATCTGTTTGGCAAAGCACATAGACTATTAGAAACTCAGTTATCTCATTTACTTACCATTCAAATATTTTGTAATTTGTTTCCATTCATTCTAATCAGTGGCAGTGACTATGCTAGATGAAGTGAGGAATAGAGATCTTAAGACAATAAAGGTTTATCAAGTGTGATTATAAAATATCCCTGTATAGCCCTGGCCTGGTGCATCAGTTGGTTGGAATGTTGTCCCACAAGCAAAAAGGCTGCAGGTTTGATTCTCAGTCAGGGCTCAGACCTAAGTCACAGGTTCAATCCCCAGATGGGACACATACAGAAGGCAACCAAATGATATTTCAATGTTTCTCTCTCTCTCCCCCTTCCTCTCTCTAAAATCAATAGAAAAACACATCCTCAGGTGAGGATTTAAAATATTTTTACATAGGATTTATAGAACCTAAGAAGAGCATTAATTTAAGGGCCAATTCTTCAGAAACCAAAGAAACAGACCTGAGATTTGTTTAACGTAATCAAAGAGCTTTATTTTCTAGAATTGAAATACTGCAGATCTTCCATCGCTAGTTAGTCAACAATTTTTCATCAGAGCCCAAGGGAGAAGACTGGGGGTGAAAGAGATGAAAAGGGCATAGAGAGACCACCAGGAACAGGTGAAGAGGGGTCACTTATTTCTCCTTCTTCTCAATAGTTACATATCAAGTCTGGTGGCAGGTTGGGAAATGTGGATGGGAAATTACACTGCAAACAACAAAGCCTTAACTACAAAAAGAATGGCATCAAACCCCATAAAAAAGGGGAACCTCCTAGTTCATCTACAAGAGGGGGGTAGCAATGGAAGAGTTAGGAGCCTCATGGAGGTATACCCAGGGGTAGTTCTTAATTTAAAAAAATATATATTTCCTTTTATTAAAAATGTTTCCTAAACTATGTGCCTTGTCTTGTATGTCTGGGTGTATATGGCTATAGGATGACCTTGAGGTTGTAGGGAGAGGGGAAGGCTGGCCAAGGGTCTTCCCAGAACCACCCATGTGGTCCTAGAGATCTAAATGGGGATAGATGTTCCTCACTATTCTCATCCAAGAAGCTGGGCAAAGCTAAGCCTTCCAATTTTACAAACAACTTGGGGGCCCCCCAAATAATTTTATGAAAAACTACAATGTAAGAACTCCCTGGGTCAGTAAAAATATTTTTGGAAGGGAGGACCTCCCCCACAAGCTGTCCCACTTTTCCTGACTCTAGGAAGTTGGTATAATAGTTAAGGGGGAAGTGGACAGGAGCTCGGGAAGTTGTCACTCCCCTGCCATCATCCACCCCCCACCCAAGTTCTAGGATTGCTCCCTCCAGGCCTCTGGAAGTCCACCTTGCTCTTCATCCTCGCCCCTTCCACTCCTGCTGGATCCCAACACGGAGGAGAGATGGGTGTTGGGAGGTGGGAATGGTGCAGGCCGACCGAAGACTTGGGCAACAGTTCCAGGCGGGAAGGTAAAAGGCTTCGTCTCTTCCCAGGGCACAGAGGCCCTGACTCAGATCCCAGGGGCATGGGGACAGAGGTGAGCGACAGGTAGCCTGCCAATCCAGCAATCCGGGTCAACCTCACAGGCCAGGTGCATGTGTGCGAGGGGAGGGGAGGGGGGGTGGAGTGCGGGCAGGGCTGGGGAGGTGGTCTCAGTTCAGGGCCCCTAAAGAAGCCGCAGCGGGGACGGGGCGGGGGCTCTTGTTGACCTTGGTAACTACAGGCTCTCGTGGTCTCCATCCCCTGGGACCTCAGCCCCCCCTTCCACCTCGGTAGCCTCTTCCTGCAGCTCCCCTTCTTCCTGCGGCGGCGCCCAGACAGGGCCCTGCTCCAACGACTCCACCAAAACGGGCCGCGCAGCCTCGCAGGCGGCCTCCGCCTCCGCCCCCGCTGCCGCCGCCTCCTCGCCTTTCGGATCGCCTTCCGGATCGGCCACCTTGGGGCGTTTGAGGACGTCCTCCAGCAGGTCCTCGGCGCTCCTCTTCAGTGGCCCCATCTCCTCCCGCTTTGGGGCCGGCTCTTCCACGCGTAGCTCCCCTTTCTCATCGCCACCGCGGTGGCCGCCCTTCTGGGCCTCACTGGCCTCGAAGGCCTCGAGCTGAGGCCCTGGCACAGGCCCCTCGGCACTGCTCTTCTCTAGGGGGCCCTGGTCGTCACAGGCCTGGATGGTGGGGTTGTTCTCAATCTCCCACAGCCCCTCGCTGAAGCCCCTCCTCTTGTTGGGCTTACCGAACTTCTCCTTGCACTCGGCGTAGGGGAAGAGGTGTTTGGGGCCCAGGAGGGCCGTCTCGTGCGTCCCGAAGAAGAACACTTGATATCGGTTGTGTTCGGCCATGTGCTCGATCCTGGCGGGCCAGTGCGCATAGCCCTTGAGTTTGGCAAATACCAGGTCCCCGCTCTGGTATTTGGGAGAGCAGTAATCCGACATGGCGGTGAGAGGACCGGCCCTGGTGTTGGCGGCGGCCGGGAGGAGATTGTGGAGAGGAGCATGCGCATCAGGCAGCCGCTGAGCTCTGGCCGCGCGCCCCCTGGAGGGCCCTGCGTGCGCCTGCACATGCGCGGTGGGCTCCCTCAGCGGGGAGGAGATTCTAGGATGAACAGGGTGTTCTCTAGGAGACTCAAAGCCCACTGGCCCTGCCTCAGCCTCATGGTTGCCAGAATGACACCGTGAATCGCTTATATGTCCCTGGCGGTTGTGCTGAAGGAGGCCTCATGCTGATCAGTCTCGAGGCCACGCAGATTGCATGTTTGACTGTGTGTCTGAGTGTCCTTGAGATGAGACAATGTGGTGAGACCACGCAATGTGACTTGCTGTAGCCTTGTGGCCCCTAATCCCGACAGAAAACTCAACTCCTGTCTCAGGATCCGCAGAGGGGATGGCCGGATCAGTGGTTTCATTTGTTTTCTGATTTCCTAACACTGGAGCCTGCACGGGGTCTCGAGAACAGCCGGGATCTGGCAAAGGGATAGTCAGCAATATTTTTAGGATGTCTGGGCTGCCCATCTGTTGGTACGTATAGTACTTTTGGGGGTGGGGATGTCACAAAATGTATACAGCAGCATTATGAGTGTGACAAACCAGCCATACCAAAATTTCCTGTTTTACATGGCAATTTTACATTGGATGTGGCACATGGATTTCATCCTTTCAGCAGTTCTTGCATATTGTAAAATATAAGACTGTGGTTAGAACATTTGTTATCAGATGCTCTCAGTATCTTCCTACGAGAGAAGAAAATTGGGTTCATTATGCTTAAGGATTTAGAGATCTGCTCCTATCAGATATTCTGTTGGTAACAAGAAAGAACATCCTAAGAGGCTACAGACTAAAAAAGTATTATGTTTGTTAGCTGAAAGACTATTTTAAGAAGACACTTTTCTCTGGATTAATATACTCTAAACTGGTATTTACGGAAGTTTCAATGTAACTTCAGCTATTATACAACTTTCTACATTTTTTTTTTGAGTCCTACTAGTTAGCTGTGAACTTGCACTCTGAAACCTAGCCAAATTTATCATAACAGTACTCTTGGCTATTACGACAAAATCTTTTCAATATTAACCATTTAACTAGGCAGATGTCTTTCCTGGTGTAACTAACAATGACCAGTGGAGAATTTGAACCATTAACCCATTTCAATACAACTCAAACTTGTTTCCACTTTGGATCAGTCATTTTACCTCTGGCTGATGGAGACCTGCACTAGGCAGAAGAAGTTACCTTCTCCCAACAAGTCAAAACAAATATGAAGCACTTTGATAATTCTAAACAAGTTCATTTAGCTTTTTGTCAAGCCACTTTCTTAGGATGCTTATCTGCCTCACAAATATCTACAGTTTTACCAGTTATGTAATGCCAACAATGTATTAACAATTCATTCACAAATTCTGCTACAAAGAGGAATCTGACACATTGCCTCCTCTTGATTTCTTAAGGAAAGTGCTAGAAAATTAGAAATGTTTAATAACTGTAGGAGAATATAGGAAATCATGGGCAGTTATGGAGCCCATGGTAGGAAGTGGAATTTCTGTAAATAGAGGTTTTCCTGCATGTGGTCTGTATTCTCAGCCCTAAGTAGGCTGCACTAATGCACAGGTCATGTAAAATTGATCAAGGAGGAAAAAGTCTGGCTAGACAGCATGTCCAGAAAGGCTTCATAGTTATGTCATCAGCTCAGTCTGAAGGTGTGACCAAACTTAAAAAACTAAGGTAAGTGTGGTCATCGATAAATGGGCCAAACATCAGATTATTCCTGGGTAGTTGAAATACAGCAGGTGAACAGTTATGAGGATTGGAATGAGGATCTAAGAGTCACAGCAAATAACCAAAATCTGATCAAAAACTGATTAAAAAAATATGATTGGAAAAATATATGGTTGGAAGCAGAGACGAGATCTAGTAGATAATCTAGCTCCACAAAGGGTAATAGAGATTATATCAGGCAAAGAAGTGTCACTCTCTTATCTCTACCCCTTGCCCATGAATACACTGTGTGGTGTTAAAAGGCTGGTGCAAAAGATGTTTATCTTTGAAGAGTTTAAAATCTAATTTAAAAGATAAAATATATGGAGACTTCATTCCAAAGCAATACAAGCTAATCTGCAAGTGCGAAATCATGTGTCCTTTGCATAAATATGAAAGAATTCCAGGAGAAATCATTGGGAGTATGGTTGTTAGGATGGGCTTATGGGAGGATGTAATGGGAAGGTGCTGTAATAGAAAGAATTCTGGCATCTCTTACTTGTTTACCAGCCTGGTAAGGTTGGGAGTAGGTGCAATCTCTCTGAGCCTCTACTACATGATCTTAAGATGTTTAAAGTAATTCTTCAGATTTCTCTCAAGATAATTATAAATGTTAGTGAGATTGTGGCTATGCAAGTCCAGACATGAAGTACAAAGGTTTATGATGGACTAACAAAAGAGAAGTAAAATTTCATTATGGATAGGATTAGGCTGAATGAAGGAAAAGATATATCAAAAGGAGTAGCATCAAAATTAGGGCACTGAAAAGTGAAGAAAAATCCTTCATCATATGTGCCTTCAATTACATATGGAATTACACATCCAGCACAACTTCTGCAAACAACATATATGTTTTTGTTACTTGGAAATGCTATTTTTAAAAACGGCATTCTTCAATTAAATTTATTACCTAATGATAGCTAATTTCAGAAAGGGGAGAGTGGGAGGAAAAATAGAATGCATTTAGAGTTAGAGACCACTTTCACAAATGCCTCATTCCTTTTGTACTTCCACTAGGGGCTCCGTACACGAATTCATGTACCTTGAAAGGAACTGTGGTCCGTGAGGCTGTGGTGCGCACAGGGGTGGTTCTCAGCCCATCCTCCATGCCCTTGCCCAGTCCCTCCTGCTGCAGCCCCCAGTCCCCTGTCTGCCGGCTGCCCTGCACCCGCTGCTGCTGCTCCCATGCGCTAATGGTGGCATTGGTCCTGCTCACACCCACTGATGGCGTGGAGTGATTGAGGCCAGTGCCAGCAGCGGGTGTGAGTGGCAGCTATTGCCTTGATCGCCCCTCAGGAGCAGGGGGAGGTGGAGAAGCCCTTAGGGGCGATCAGGGCCAGCAGCTGCTGCTCGCACCCACTGACAGCACCCAGCAATCGGGGCTGGCTCCAGGAGCTGGCAGCGGGTGTGAGCAGGGCCAGCACCAGCAGCGGGTGTGAGCACCAGGTAGGATTGCAGCGCACAGGAGCCAAGAATTTTCAGTAACCACCAGAGGCTCGCCCCGATGAGGGCAACTGGTGCCCCACCTTGGTCCTGCACCCCCACTCACCTGCTCCACCATCCCACATGGTCTATGCCTGCTATATTCCACACTCTGCCACCTGCTACTGATGCCCACCATGTTCCACGTTTGCCCCTGGTGGTCAGCGCATGCCATAGCGACCTGAGGTGAGTAGGCAAGTGGTGTTCATGGTAACTTGGTTAGATTTAGCTATTATACAAAGTACTCATGAGCAAATACAATGATTAATTTTCAGAAATTAGATCTCCATGAGTTTACATTTTTTTAATCAGTCAGGATGTTTTAAAAATCAAATGTACCAAGAACAACTGTTTATAAGAAGGACATAATTTCAGCAACAGAATACATAGTAAAACACCTTAGAGTCCATAACATTTCTCTGGAAAATTAATGATAGGATTTAAAAGCTGCTTGGCAGTCATTATGAAACATGAGCAATAAAACAATATAATTGTACAAGAGAGAGAATAGATATCTAATTGATGTTTTCTTGTTTAATTAGTTTTACTTTCAATTACTTTGGTGTAAACTATGATTGAAAATACATGTCATTGTTTTCTACATACTTTTGTCTTCATTAAAAAATATTAGCTGCCTCTGGGTTTATACACTGGAAGTGTTTATATATGGTTGGTATTTGGAATCAAAGCTCTTCTTTTTAGAATGCTCTAGCAGACATAGTTTTACAGAAAATAAATCCTGTCCCCTCTACCATGGGTTAGGAAATCCTCCCACTGTTCTTTTTTGAAAAGTTTTAGAAGGGGTGCTACCTCCATGTTTTGCTACCTCTTCATTTCATTAGTTTCTTAGCCTAACCTAAAGACTAATGGAGTTCTGAAATCCAAGGGATTGGCTGGGGTTGAGGATAAATTCAGTTTCAAAAGGCTGACTTGCAGTTAAAGGATCATTTAAGGCAGTGGTCGGCAAACTGCGAGCCGCGGTTTGCCGCTCTGTTGACTAATGAGTTTGCCCAACCACTGATTTAAGGGATGTTCCTAAGGAGTTGTTACACTATCAGTTTGAATAAAGTCAAATCTGTATCTGCCTTTGATGATGGGATCCGGCAGGGAGAAATGAGGTGCAGATTTACCCAGTGGTGCATGTGTCCTGGCAATTTGGATCCCCTTGGCCAATTGTAAATGTTATGGGGTGATGTATGGGAGGGGCCAAATGGAGAGATCAGTCTTATTTACCGAACTGTTGTTTTAGTGACCACTGAAAGAAAATTGCCACTCTAAAATTAATAAAAGTGTTTGGTTAAGAATAATTATATTTCATTATACTGATTTGTTGGGGGCTCAAAGACTAAAAATTACTCTTTGGGAAATACATTTTAAAAATAAAATGTGTTTCAACAATATAAATATTTTCTAATTTGAATCTTGCATGGTATCTATATAATTAGCAGTGTTTAAACAATTCAATTATTGATGCTAATGAGTATTTAATAATTGGGTATTAGATGCATATAACAAGATCTGTTTATACATGTCCATTATGTAATTAGATGGCTATATTCTGTGTCTTCAAGGTTTTTAAAATCCAGTTTAGGGACTGGGAACATGCTTAAAATATGAAGCTGAGTAAAAATATAGGATACAATATATAACAGGGAATTGAGCCCATGTGAAACCTTGTTCCTTAAATATGTGGGTAATCTTTATACCAATTTCAGAGAAAGGCTGTTGGAAATAAATAGAACAATATGTCAGGTATGTTGCCTGACATTTATTAAGTGTTCAATTACTAATAGCCATTAGTATTAAAATAGCTGGTAACAGCTCTATTATGTTACAGTGCATTTTTTTTTTTAAATTTGCATTGTGTGATACATATTTTTCTTGGTTTTTTTAATTGCCCCCCCAACAGATTATTTCTGATTCTAAGTTTAGCTTGACACTGCCAATGTTCCTTTCATTTTATTATAATTACTTTTTTTCTTATTTTTTGAAGAGGATGTGTCCTTCAAGTAATGGAAATAAATACTTGAAATATCCACAATCAACAACATTATGTCTATAAGGAAATATGGAACTCAGCTTTGTAATTTCAATTTTGTGCTCTTGTCATTACATTAAAGTGTCATATAAGTGATTAAAATTATCAAAGTTTTAGAAAGCTGTGCTAAAATTTTTGATGATGTAACCTCAGTCTTCACCTCAATTGTGTCATACATTTTGCTTTCACTAGTTTCCTAACTTTCAAAATAATTGCCAATATATTAATATTTGGAAATAAGTAGTTTATAACATCTCAGTTTAAGGAAATCATTAGTTATGTGCATGAAAATGTAAAGGAGGGAATTTTCAAACCAAGATATATAATTTTGAATGAATGAAAATAATATTTGAAGATGTACAACAATTTTGATTAATCACATTTTTCCTGTTTTATTTTTACAAAATGCCTTTAATTTTTTTTATATAATTTTGGTTTAGGGGATATCTGTATTGAATTGGTGGTTGGTTACCTTTCTCACCAATGGATTATTGGAGGTGAATGGCTTTCTCTTTTTAAACATTGCAAAAGAAATATTTAGCCTTCAGAACAAATTAGGTTTTTCAAAACTAGGGAACATGTAAATTATGTGTTTTAACAAATACATAAATATTCTAAGAAGTTTAGTGGTTTATATAAATTCAAGCACTCATAAAACGTGGACTAGAAATCAAGTAAAAGAAA
This sequence comes from Corynorhinus townsendii, assembly GCA_026230045.1. NCBI lineage: Eukaryota > Metazoa > Chordata > Mammalia > Chiroptera > Vespertilionidae > Corynorhinus > Corynorhinus townsendii. The sequence goes on along the minus strand of JAPDVU010000002.1, from coordinate 146,397,019 downwards.
ATTAGAGCAGTAGAAATTCAACAAAACTTTTCTAAACCAGCATTTGAGCCCAGTGAAATCTTTAACAATGTCTTCAGCAATGTGCCTCTCTTTTTTAGAGTTTGTTCATTTTTTAAATTGAGTTGGTGATGAAAACACACTTTGTTTGTTTGTTTGTTAATCCTCACCTGAGGATATTTTTCCTTTGATTTTTAGAGAGAATGAAAGAAGAGTAAGAAACAAAGAAACATTGATATGAGAGAGACACATTGATTGGTGGCCTCCGCACATGCCCTGTACCAGAGTCGGGGATTGAGCCTACAACTGAGGTACATGCCCTTGACCGAAATCAAACATAGGACCCGTCAGTCTGCACCACAGGCCTGTGCTCTTTCCACTGAGCCAAACCCTAGGGCAAAACACACTTTTAAATGCTCCAGTACATGTCTTATATAACACAAATGATAATTTAGAAAAATATTATCACTTTTCTCTTTGATCATTCTTCATAGTGAAAAAAAATAATCTCAGACAAGATATAACTTAAATACTTTAATTTAACACTTAGGTTATAGTCTTATCATCCATCCTTGCTTTACAAAATCAGACATAACAAAAACTCACACTCTATTCTGCTTGTCAAGTATAACCATAATTCCAATATATTCATAAATAAAATTACAACAGAGCTGCTAATTTTTAACTACCATTTATTGAACACATATGCCACACACTGATATAAGCACTTTATTTTCTCAGTTAACTCTTCGAACACTTTGCTATACTGTCTTACTGCCTATTCCCATCATTTTTTCTTGTCCACTTTTTCATTGTGAGCACAATCATTGAGAAACTACACTCTAAAACCAAATAGAGAAGTTGGTTCAGAGAAAAATGAAGACAGAAGAATGAAGCAGATAATAAGAAAACAGGATGTCATGAACAATAAGTGACTAGATGGATCACAAAAGTGGGATGGAGAAAACTGCCATTCTCTAGAGCAGTTTAGGTTCTGAGGTTCTTTCCAGTTACAATTTGAGTTCAGTTGAAAGCATTACATTAAAAATAGTGAGTCAATTGTGTATCTACCTTTAATGGTGGCCTTTGGAGAGGAAGAAATGAAGGTGTAGATTTAATCTTCAATGTGTCTGAGGGAGCCTCTGTTTCTTACAATAAAAAGCATCTAAGGACAACAATAATTATACTGATCATCTGTGATTGGCAAATATTTATAAGGGTAAAATGATGTTAACAACACATCAAGTAATGTTGGTATAGACATGGTATCTTTCTAATGTAAATATTATAGATAAAACATTTACTTTTTTTCAAAATGGTCAACCTTTTATCTCCTAGAATATTTATACCTGTAAACTCTAATCACTTAACAGAATTTTTTTTTTAAGTTTTCAAAAGGTATATATTCTGAAACTTTTATGAGCTATTACCTTGTTTTATGAAGGCTAACCAAACTTTTAGTCTTTTAGTAATAGCAAAATCAATAGTTTCATTGAATAGGTGAGTACAACATGCTTAAATATTAAATTGAACAATTTTATATTAATAATAATTAAAAACACATTGGTTAAATATAATTTTTCAATAGTTAATTGAGTTATTTTGTCTTTAATAGTTTTAACTGCTTCACACACTTTCAATATAACTGAAAAAATAAGAGAATGAAGGCATATAGCTTTTTTTTTATTGTGAAAGAGTAATTTAGTTTTGTTCAATTTTCTCAGTTTTTTCTTTCTCTCTGCTTTACAGGACTCCTATGAGTTGACAGGAAGATTTTATGCTGCAAATACAGAAAACTGAAGAAAAAAAAAGGAAATCTGCAATGTAATTTTTTTTGTGTTTTGTTTTGTTTTAATTAATCCTCACCTACGGATATTTTTCCCGTTGATTTTTTAGAGAGAGTGGAGATGAGGGAGAGGAGAGAGAAACATCAATTGGTTGCCTGGTATGTACCCTGACCTGGGCCAGGGAAGGAGCCTGTAACGCAGGTACATGACCCTGACCAGAAACTGAACGGAGACCCTACACTCAAACCACTGAGAAACTCCCACCAGGCCTCTTAGGACACTTGTTCAGATTAATCAATGTCTGAATGCTTACTATATGCCTAGCAGAGAGTACGTACTGTAGGAAAAATAACTTGAGTATAGAATATTTTAACCAGTGGTCACACTAGGTGGTCTGTATTATATCAATTATTTGATATGTATATATTTTTTCTTTTATTGTAATTTATATTCTTTTTAAAAGCGTTTTTAAAAATTCAATTGCAGTTTACATTTAATGTTATTTTGAATTAGTTTCAGGTTTACTGCATAATGGTTAGACAATCATACACTTTACAAAGTGTTTCCCCCAATATTTCCAGTACCCACCTGGCACCATTCATAATTATTACAATATTATTGTCTATATTTCCTATGCTGTACTTTACATCCCCATGACTATTTTATCATTACCAATTTGTACTTCTCAATTCCGTCACCTTTTTCACCCAATCCCTACCTACCTTTTTTTGATATATTTCAAAATATTTGTGATCAGATGAATGATGTTTTATAATTTATACATTATTTTATTTATACATTATCAGTATACATGAGTAAGCTTATTAATGGTTTTGTTCAATATTTTAATATCCTGCTAATATTTTGTCTATTATATATATTTATGACAAAAATGTTAAACTTATCTATATTTCTAGACTTGTCAGTTTCTTTTAAATTAGGTTTGTTTCTGCTTTGTATATTTCAAGGCTCCATTATTAAGTGCTGGAACCGATCGTTGTCTCACTAATTAGAAAGGTGTAGACAAGGAACCTGGAAGGCTGGTCAACCTTGAAGCTCTGAAGGGTCAGAGCCAACCACTCCCTATCTAATTGAGACAATGGTAGCTGAAGCAACTTCCCCACCAAATAATCATGTAAATCCTTACTGAATAAGATAATCTGCTGTTACTGGAATTACCTGCCTAAGGGCAATGAGTGTATCCCATAACCTTAATAAAAGGGATAGCAAAGCCAGAGCAGGTGGTAGTCCTCCCACTAGAGGTGGGCTCTCACCTGGCCCCCAATATTCCCAAATTAATACTTTTCTAGTCTCTTTTCATTTGTGTTCAGCCTTCTCCAGAACCCAAACCCTGAAGTGGAACCCTGAACCACGCAGGACGTGAAAGGGGTTCCCACAATTAAGTACACCCAATTTCTTTATTTTTATATTATTTTGCTTCTATTAGAACTTCTATTTCATTAGAATGAAATAATTGCTCTATTGAAAGCTCTTGCTTTAAATTCCACTTTGGTATTAGTATGATGCTACAGCTTTTTAAAACTAGCATTTGAGTGTTATACTTCTTTAATTTTAACTTTTCTATGCCATTTTGTTTAATTGTACCCTTAAACCAGCATGTAAATAGTGCTTTCAAGCTAACATTTTCTTAAGAGAATTTAATCATTTTAACATTTTGTGGTGAATTCCATCTCTACATCTTATTTTTGTGTTTTTTTTGTTTTACCATATTTTCAGTTGGTATTTTTCTTCTTGTTTTTCTACCTTCCTGTGGATTGATAAAGTTAGTATCATTATCATTATCATTATTATTACTTTTCCCTTTTGCTGGTTTGTTCCCCTTTGCTGGTTTGGTAAGACTTTTCCTTCAGCAATTATTATTTAACATACATAACAATAAATTTTTCTAATCAAATCTAAAGACTTCAGAGTGTTTTAAATAGCCTTAACACTTACCTATATAGCTGTCTAAAGTGTTTTAGTTTTAAATTTTCACACATTCCTTTTATAATTAGTTTATTACGTTTGCATATTTTATCATGAATTTCATACACACTTCCTCTACATACAGTAAAAAAAAAGAAAAAAATGTCACCTCGCTGTTGTGTCTCAGTGGCTGAGCATCAACCCATGAACCAGGAGATCAAGTTTGATTCCTGATTAAGGCACATGTCTGGATTTTGGGCTCAATCCCCAGTAAGGGGCGTGTAGGAGGCAGCTGATCAATGATGTTTCTCTCTCATGGATGTCTCTATCTCTATTCCTCTCTCTCTAAAAAGCAATAAAAAGATATTTTTTTAAAATGTTACTTGGTAATTATTTTAGTGAGGGTACGGAGTAGTAAATAAATTCTCTTAACTTTATATAGCTAAAAATATGTGTATTATGACCTCACCATTAAACAGCACATTAGCTAGGTATATAATTTATATTTAATATTTATTTCACATTATTCTTCAAGAATGTGAAGGCAGTAGTATTCTGTTGTCTTCTACCATCTATTATTACTGCCATCCATCCAGTGGTCACTCCTTGTTGGGTACCATGCCTTTCTCTTTTCCAAATATCAAGTGTTTTCTCTATTCTTGAGATATTGCAGTTTCACTAAGACACGTATGGGTGCAGACTTATTTTGATATAATTTATACTTGGTGGAGACTTCTACTCTGAACTCATGTCTCTCCTCAAATCTGGAAAATTCTTATATTTTTTCAGTTCTCTTCTAGAAAATTTAATTTAAGCATATTAAATTACCTTGACTTATATAGCCCATGTCTCTTATACATATTTAAAATATCTGTCTATTCTACATTCTGTAGAATTTCTCAAAACTATATTCCCATTTATTTATTCCTTGTGTCTGATTTAAAGGCTATCCTATTTATTATTATTTCAATAACCACAGTTTTTACTTTAAGAATGCCTAAATTTTATGTCTACTCTTCATTATTTTATTTACAGGTGCTTTGGTTTCATATTTTTTCATTCTTTTTATTTCATTGAGGTTATTTTATCTCTATCCCTTCAGAGATTCTAAACATACAGATTTTAAAACTATTATTGATATTTTTCTCTTATTTTCATTTAATCTGTCATGATTTCATCTCCTGATGTCAAGTGGTGGCTTGGCTCAAAATTGCCTGGTTTCAAAGCTGTGTGCTTCTCTGTGCCTCTGTAACAGGCAACATTATAAATGTTGTATCCCCCAAAATTAGTAAATGAGGGCTTTTTTCAGCTGTCTTCCAGTGTCAAGAAGCACCACACTGCCCAGCAATGAGACCAGCTCTAATGTCTACTACACATGAGGAACTTTATTTTCTTCTACCCTATGGAATCCAGAGAACAAGTGGTCACATCTGATTGCTTCCAGTTCAGATCCAACAGAATTACCTTCAGTATTTCTCTTAATATTTTGTGTTTCGTTCCATTTCTGGTCTATCACTATATTTAGTACTTTGAACTTATTTAATTGTATCTTTTATATTTTATCTGCTATTTGCCATATGTTGGATCAAAGAGGCAGGATTTCAAAGCATGCATTTATAACATCTTAATTAGGTATCAGGAAGTTTTAAAATGTCATGCATACCCTTCCCCTGAGCACTTTGCAAGTAAATTGAGGAGAAAAGATTCTATGCATGAAATATTTAGAGAATATAAAACAGATTCTAATAAAAACAAAACTTGTACCCATTTATACAAAAATAATCAGGGAAGAGTTTTTGGATGTGACAATAGTAGAGATTTTTATTAAGGAATGAGCAAGGTCTGAATGAACAAGAAATATATGGATGTTAACTTCTTTATTATGTGCCTTGAAGGTGTAGTTTATCTACATTCCATTAGTGATTTTGAGGGGAACAAAGGTAGTGTGGTAAATTGTAGAGCTTTGGGTTCACAATCAAGTGGGAATATTGAAAAAAATATTTTTATAGGGATCCTAGCAGTTTGGTTTAAAAACTTGTCCTAAGCATTGTTCGATTTTGAAGAAGCTGTTGCAAGAGGTGAGAATGTGTGCATGTATCTGCCTCTGTCCTCTAAGAAATATTAAGACTGCAACTAATGAGTCATTGCATTGAAAGGACTCTTCTTCCAGGAAAGTATTAGCAACAACTAATTGGATCAGTATTGACTCATTTCCCACAGAAATCCAGGACCTAAAGCTAAGTGTGTCTTATTTTCCTCTGTGCCTGAGTGTTCAGTATTAAGCTCCTTCATAACGTTTTTATATTCTCAGGAAAGTTTAAAAATATTTTCATTGCATAAAGCTCTAATATACCTCTGATGCCTGCTATTCACAATCCTTCCTAGGGGTTCATCTCACGTGCCAAGAGCCAGTAAGTGGATAGTAACAAAAGGCAAGACATTCGCAAATAGGCTGTTTATTTTATGCCTCTGTTTAAGTTTCACTTATTCACACTGCACCTAAGTCTATCCCGCCGTTTTACAGAAATAATGGATATAATTGGCCCTGTGCCTTGTTAGTTCTGATGGTGAACCTTACTCAGACTAATAACATTCCAACCAAAGGAAAATATGTAGCTCTTCTATTGCATAGAGAAGAGCAATTGCAGGCGTCAGCTGCAGGCTTTGGCAATGTCTACAAATGGATGACTAAATAGTTTCAAAGTAGGTGATGGAAATCAGGAGACAGGAAGATTAACCCACAAGACATGTCTGTTTTAAGTCAGCTTGACTTCCATTTATTACAAACCTGACATTGGAATAAACCTGTTAAATATATTTTCAAAATGCAACCAAGTGGTAAAATGTGATACCTCTCATTAAAGCTTTTTAATTGAATGCACCTGGTACTGTTCACAACCAATTTATGTTAATGCCACACACAGGCAAGCAGGACCTAATTACCAATTAAGCAATAAAGCTGTTTATAAGAGCAAATGTTCTTTGGGTCAAGTTCATATATATGCATTTGCATGTATATATATGTATATATGTATTGTATAAATAGGTACGTGTGTGTAGATTTAAACATATATACACATATATTTCTTAACTTTTGTTATAATTGTCAACTTGTGGTACTGAATACTAGTTTTGTAGTGATCTCTTTCAGCAGTAATTTGATTTTTTAAATGATGACAGGGACTCCATAAAGTTCTAGGTCATTTTAAAACTAAAACTAAGATTATTTAAAATGCATAAAAAATAATTGTTTCTTGAATGGTTATTGACTGAGTCTTCATTCCAGATGAAGCTAAGATCTCAACTACTGCTCTTGAGACAGTGTTCTGGCCCAACCCACCCACTGACTCTCCAGAGAGCTGGTGACAAAACTATGTTGCTGTTCTCGACACTCTTATAGTCAAAACGAAAGCAACTGCAATCTTGGGCATGCAACTGCTTACTATACACTATTAATACAGCGGCACTGAAAAGAGAGATGTGAGGAGAAACCAAAATGGTGGCATAGGTAAACAACTGAACTGCTGCCTCACACAACAATTTCAAAACTACAATTAAAGATAAAATGGACATCATCCAGAACCATAGGAAGGCTTGCTGAGTGGAAACTCTACGACTAGAAGGAAAGAGAAAAGCACACTGAGACTCACAGGAGCTGTGGAAGGCAGAGGTACAGAGGCCAGAGGCACACGTGAGTGGAGAGGGCTGGCTTTCTCAATCGGGAGGGAGACAAAAGCTCCCGAATGCTCTGAACTCCAGTTCCCGGCGAGACTCTGGGAACCCAGAATCATAACAGGAGAAACTGGACTGTCTGGCAGTGGGCGAAACTTGAAAGCAGCTTTCTCTCAGAAGTGCTTTCAGCGATTACCTTGGGACACTGAGACCCAGGAGCCTCTTAGGGCAGGGCTGACGGGAAGCCATTGCTGTTTGCTCTGCCCTGAGACTCCGCCCCATCCAAGTAGAGTGCAGAGGCTTTTGCATATGAATGCCCCTGGTCCTTTGAATTCTAAACTTGCCTAACAAACTGTAGCTGAGTCAGAGAGACCCAGAACATCCAAAATAAGGCCCAAGGCCCCACAGCAGCTTGCATTGCTTCACAGCTGGGCCTCATCTGGGCACCACCAAAATCCAAACAAAGAAGAGGACTCTGCAGATCTCTCCACATCTCCTGCTGGGTGGCCTCAGGCAGAGGCTAAATTAGCACCTCCTTGGAGATACAAGAGCCAGTGTACCCAGGGGTCAGAGTGGGACCATCCAGATTACAACTCCTCAGATCCATAAGGAACACACTCAGGGGGTAGACTCAGTGAGCACCAAAGCCCCATTGAAGCAAGCCTTGCCTCATAAGGGTGTTTCTAGCACAGAAGTTCTCCCATTGTAGACACAGATGATCCTAACAGCCAATTGGCCTGGAGGTCAATTCCTCCCAGTGATACCAACAACATTCAAGGCTTAACTACAACAAGACTGTGCACACAGCACACAAAGGTATGCACCAAGAGTGTCCACCTCAGGTAACTGGGGAGGCTGAGCCACTGAGCCCTATAGAACACCTGGCACACAAAGCCACTCTATCAACTCAGGGAAGCAGCCAAAATGTGGAGACAAAGAAACAGGTCACAAGTGAAAGAAATGGAGGAAAGCAAATATCTGGATATAGAGTTCAAAACCACGGTTATAAGGTTTTTCAAGAATTTCTAGAAAAGGCAGATAAATTTAGTGAAAACTCGAGGGTGTGAAAAAGGACCAACTAGAAATTAAACATACACTGACTGAAATAAAAAAAATAATATACAGAGGTCCAATAGCAGACTAGAGGATCGCAAGAATCAAGTCAAAGATTTGAAATACAAAGAAGCAAAAAACACCCAACCAGAAAAGCAAAAAGAAAAAAAGAATCCAAAAATAAGAAGACAGTGTAAGGAGCCTCTGGGACAACTTCAAACATACCAACATCAGAATTATGGGGGTGCCAGAAGAAGAGAGAGAGCAAGATACTGAAAACCTATTTGAAGAAATAATGACAGAAAATTTCCCCCACCTGGTGAAAGAAATAGACTTACAAGTCCAGGAAGCGCACAGAACCCCAAACAAAAGGAATCCCAAGAGGACCACACCAAGACACATCATAATTAAAATGCCAAGAGCAAAAGACAAAAAATATTAAAAGTAGCAAGAGAAAAGCAGTTAGTTATCTACAAGGGAGCACCCATACGATTGTCAGCTGATTTCTCTACAGAAACTATGCAGGCCAGATGGGAAGAAATATTCAAAGTGATGAATAGCAAGAACCTACAACCAAGATACTCTACCCAGCAAAGCTATCATTCAGAATTAAAGGTCAGATAAAGAGCTTCACAGATAAGAAAAAGCTAAAGGAGTTCATCACCACCAAACCAGTATTATATGAAATGCTGAAAGGTATTCTTTAAGAAGAGGAGGAAGAAGAAAAAGGTAAAGGTAAAAATTATGAACAACAAATACATATCTATCAACAAGTGAATCAAAAAATCAAGTGAATAAAAAATCTGATGAGCAGAATAAACTGTTGAATGTAATAGAATCAGGGGTATAGAAAGGGAGTAGACTGACAATTCTTGGGGGTAAGGGATGTGGGGGTGCGGGAAGAGACTGGACAAAAATCGTATACCTATGGATGAGGAAGTGGTGGGGGTAAGGGCAGAGGATGGGGTGGGAACCGGGTGGAGGGGAGCTATGGGTGAGGGGAAAGAGGAACAATTGTAATAATCTGAACAATAAAGATTTATTTAAAAATTAAATAAATAAGAAAGAAAAGAGAAATGTGAGAATTCTTATAATTTACTTCAGTTTAAGGAACTTTGCCCTGGAACTTGAACTCTGTGGAGGGATGTAAGTTGGTGTTTTTTGATTCCACAAAAAAATTATTGAGCATCTACAGTCCCTGGAAATATAATGATGAACTAAACTAAGTCCCTGTGTTTATTGAGCTTATACCTAAAAATGTTCTTATCTAACCTTTCCTCTTGTCACTGCCATTGTCACAAATCACTCCTGGGCTTAACCATCAGTAGACAGTAGTTCCAAATTGGTTGTGTATGTGTGTGTGTATTGGTGCCTTGTAAATATATTTATTAAATAATCTCTAGGTCCCTTGTAAAATGTGTGTACTGTTTTGCCTGTGTTTGTGTTTTGCTTCCCTAAATGAGGTGTCATTAATTTCATTTCATTTCTTTTCTAAGGGATACTATGTCTTCATTGTCCATCCAAGTTATTTTATATTATGTACAGTTTGTTTCCAACTATGTTACTGTGCATCACTATCCATGTCCACAAGGTTTTACTTATTAATTCCTCTAGTGACAAACAATTGTATCACTTCCAATTCCCCACTACCACACACACACACACACACACACACACACACATGCACACACACATACACATTCTCTCTGATGAAAGTCCTTGTTCACGTCTAGCTGCTCTGTGAGAATTTCTTTGGGATACAGAAACTACTCAAAGTAAACTAAGCAGAGACCAATATAATACAGGAATTACGTTTTTAAAAATCATCAAAAGTGCTAGAGGAATGAGGACAAATGAAAGCTCTCCTCTCTCTTGATGTCAGGGAATCATGGAGTCTGAGGAACCCCAACTCCCTCTGCACTGAGGTGGGTGATTTCCAGTCAGATGTGCAGAGGCCACTGGAAATCTCAGTTTCCCAAACCAGGCACTGGTGGGCCACTATATAACAGGCATCTCCTCAGCCTTCTATATCACATGCAGACATCTCTCATGGTTGGATCTGTGCCACAAAGGAGGCCCTTGGTTTCCAGCCCTGGCATGAAGCAAAGAGCAGGTAGAGAAGAGTATGTCTTTGGTCTACTTCCTGGGTTGATAACCCTTAACATTAACTTTCAAACCTGCTATTGGATTGTTTGCACTACTCTTTTTAATTTTCAAGGATCCTCTCAATTCTGACTCTTCTTTTATGCAGTGTTGTTGTTTTATGGATGTGATATACAGGGTGGGGCAAAAGTAGGTTTACAGTTGTGAGTACATAAAACAGTTTATTCTCGTATTATTAATTATTGTATTATTTTCTATAAGAACAGCTATAAACCTACTTTTGTCCCATCCTGTAGTATTCTCTCTCTTCTCTGGAGATAATAGTAATTCTTTCAAAATTTTCTTCTCCTCTCTGCATTGTATTGACTTTAAGCATATTCTATTTCTGTTCATTTTAGCCTCTGTCTTTCATATTGGTCTTTCCCTTATTTGTCTGGTGGTGATGTCTTACATTTTTATGTTAGAATGAAGCACTAAAATAATGTTTGGAAGGTCTCCAAGTGGGTGAGGCTTGTTCCGCAGCAGTCTTCACTGATGACAGGGACTGTTTATTGGGGGATGCCCTAATGGCATTCTCTGTTGGTTTCTTCTCTGGAACTGGTCAGTTTTCCAGAAAGGACATTTCTCATCTGGATGGGAGAAAGTAAGGTTGTGGGTCTTGGAAGGGGGTTTAGTTGGACTGGGCTAACTGGACTTAGTGGAGGCAGTTCATAGACATTTATTTACTCCTCTTTCAGAAAGATGACTCACATTTCACTCCAGCCTTTGTTTGGGTCTGATGCCCCCAATCTCAGGGTCTATATGGGTCAACCTGTTCACCTTGCAAATGCCCAGTCCTCTGCTGGAGTAGAGGAAGAGCATTACTGACCTCGTACATCTGGGCAGATGATCTGGACATTCAAACGCTTTTGTATCTAAACCTTTCATCTTTCCTCCTGGTTGTAGCCCCATCTGATTCCCACCTTGAGCAATAAGAGCTGCCTTCGATTTATGGGCTTGTCCAGGATTGTGCCACAGTTTCAACTCATTCCTTCTGGTTTCCTTCCCCTACCATCTCTCCTTCCCTTCTACTGCCTACACTAGATTCCCTGTTCTGTAAATAAGCTACTGCATGCCTGTTCTTTCCAAATTTCTAGAATACTTCTTTTTTCCAATGATGTCCTCTCTTCAGTTCTCTTTTTCCTTGAATATTTGTGAATCCTTTATCTTTTTATGTCATTTTGGTATTTGCAGGAGATAACAGAGATAAAAGTGAAATGCATCTTCTTCCACGCTGGTATGTAATTAGTAAAAATGCTAAATGGGAGCCTTCTAAATGGAAATACTCATATTTTAAAACAATAAAGTCGAGATAAAATGTATGAGTACTGACCTCTATCTAGGTATCTATCCATATTCTATTTTTTATGAGTTCAGTAATTATATTATGCTTTTTTATTATTTTTCCCTTCAGTATAATAGAATGTCAATACTATTGTCAATATTTGTGGGTAAGATATGCTGAAATTTGCTCCAACATCTGAGAACAATCACCTTCAAATGTATACATTGCTTATGAAGAAGTTAGTGCTGAAGTGCGCTTCTTAATTATCCAGGTTATACTCGTTTAAATATCTTTAAAATGGTTACAGATTGGATTAGAAATCTATTTTGAATTGAGAATCTGACTTTGTCAAACATAAATGTGCTAAAATCTCACAAATACTGTGTGCTAATTTTACCTTTACATCCAAGGGATTTTTATTTCATCCAAACATTGTTCACACTTCCAAATGCGAATTTCACTTATTTTTCTTCTGATTTTTCCATTGAATGTATTATTTTGATTAGTGTTATTAGGGAGCACCTAACATTCCCTTCTTGATTGGTAGGTAATATTCTACAACAGATTATTTATTAGTCTAGTATTGTTTGTGCAGAAAAGTGTAAAGAAGTGTGGGTTCTAGATTTTATGTGTTTCCTATTCTCTAAATTACTCTTGGCTTCAACTTTTCTCTTCTGCACAAGGAAGGATAGGACTAAAATCACTGATTTTAGTAGGGGATGGATATAGCAAAATCACTGATAAGACAACATGGCCATGTCTGTCAATAGTGATTATTTTTTGTTTTTCCTTAAATTTATTGGGGTGAGATTGGTTAATAGGATCACATAGGTTTCGG